>JAUDYJ010000002.1:188547492-190947492 GCA_030761175.1 Masticophis lateralis | reverse complement strand
CATTATCTCCTCCCCCATGGCCTAAACCTGCTTAAACAAATTCTGATATCAGAGCCACAGACTGTCTAAGCCCTCTTCTAGGGTGTGTAGAGATGATAAATTGGCTGGCTATTCCTATCAGTATCAAAAAGACCTACTGCCTAATCCTGTTTCAGTATTACCCATATAAAGAACGACAGCTCCAACAAAGTTTGAGCCTCTGCAAAACAGAAAGCACCAGAATGTCTACTGAATCTAAATCACCTTTTAATCTCTCCAAAGTAATTCAAAAGCACATGATTCAATTTGGTGCTTCAGAATGATTCAGAAATGATTGAATTTGAGGGAGTGATTTGATCAGGTCTTTTTAAATCAGATCTCTTGGAAACTTTGCACAACTGCTCAAACTACAACTAACATTTTTCTACGCCAGCTTTCCCCCAGTATGGTGACCTACAGATTAACTAGGTTGCTGAACATTCCAATTTCAACAGATATACAGGATATAGAAGGTTGTTCAAAGCCAGGGTTGCAATTATGGTTTACTATTATCCCTTTTGTGATTCCTAGAGTCACCCCCTCCCTCTCTTGCAGAGTACACATCTCAGTCTTAGATTAGGTTAGGTTAGATTAGATTAGATTAGTTTAGAATTCTTTATTGGCCAAGTGTGATTGGGCACACGAGGAATTTGTCTTTGAATTCTGCCCCAGCTACAGACCCCAAAGAATACAGCACACACAAAGTTTGTACAAAACTTAATTTACTAAAATAACTCAGTCTTTTTCAAAACAAAGGCTGTTAATAAACTTTCTTAACAGCCTACAAGAAACCAAAGATAAAGTAATCACAATCTTACTAAGGTTGGCAGAAAGCCCAGAAGCAATTTGCAGAGAATCCAGACACAAAGTAGAGTGAACTAAAGTTGTTCCTTAAAAATTGCTTCAGTTGGCGTTCCTCCTTAAATAGGCTAAGGGAGTGGCCAATTAGCCCCAAGCCTTACTCCTGCCTTTTGGCTGCTCTGCACGCTTGTGCATCAAGAAGAGGCTCCTCCTCTTCCTCCTCTTCACTTAAAGGAGCTTCTGGAGGTTCGGAAGGCCCTGGCTGAATCCCTGCCTCTGGCACCACATCTTCTCCAACCTCCTCATTGTCCGACTCTAGTGCCAGCTGCACAGGCTGCTGGTGCAACACCACACCAGCCTCCTTGCTGTCAGAGTCCACTACAATCCGCACAGGCCACTGACGGGCCACAACGCTTTGGTGCATATGCTGTCAGTGTACATAAAAGAAAATATACATTTGTTAAGAATCATAAGATATAACACTTAATGATAGTCATAGGGTACAAATAAGCAATCAAATCATACTAGAAAACAATCAATATAAATTGTAAGGATACAGCAATAAGTTACAGTCATACAATCATAAGTGGAAGGAGATGGGTGATAGGAACGATGAGAAGATTAATCGTAATAGTAATGCAACACATGTCCAACAATTCTCCCAAAGTAAGTCCTGGACATATAGTACTTAATTCTTCATTATGACATTTGATTGTTACTGAATCCCCAGAATGGACAAACAGAATTTATATATTCCCTTCTTCAGATAAATTATCATTCTTTTCCAACATATATACGTACATACATACATACATGCATACATGCATACATACATACAACAACAACATTGGGATGATGTTAGTATTGTTTATCACATAATAGGACAGCATCATAAGGTTATTATCAGTTCCTAGATCTGAATGATGCTAGTTAAAAAAAAATTCCACTGAGTATCAGAATTACACCCAAATTATGTATGGAACTGTATTTTTAGTATCCTTGGAGTTGAAATCTGATTCACTATATTGTCATTAGCTGGAATCTTGCCCAGTCTTTTCCACCATTACCTCTTCCACAAGCTACAATCACATATAAAAGGATAATATGGTTCATAATTATTAAAATCAGTTTGAAATCTTTAATATCACACTTACAACTTGATTCTGGAAGACAAGAATATATTCCTTTGTTCTGTTCTATTTTATGATAATGATTCCCTCTGAAGTCTGTTCTGCTAAGCTTTATATTATATCCTGTGAGGGTTTTAATGACACACACCGCTTAAAATTTTATATTTTTATACTTTGGTTTACCAAGTGTTCATCCAACTCTTAAGGAAATGGGAGTAGTATTCTTCCATAGAATACTTATTCTGTTTAAAAATATTTTGCTATAACATTACTTTTGGAAATAACAGGACTATAAGTTATGATCTTGAAAGACAATACAATCTGTGAACGGAGACAAAAAGCTACATTTCCTCCCATTTAATTATTAATATTTATAAATAAAAACACATACAAACAGAGAGAGCTCAGAATCTCAATAGAATAGTTGAATCATATGACATCAAACAAAGCAGGTATATTTTGTGAGCCTGGAAATCAAGTGTTTCCTTCCTTCCTTCCTTCCTTCCTTCCTTCCTTCCTTCCTTCCTTCCTTCCTTCCTTCCTTCCTTCCTTCCTTCCCCAAGTCTTTTTTCTTGTTATTATTTTCTCTTAATTATTATCTTTCTTGTTTAAAAATGTAATAAAGTTATCATTAAAAAAAGAAAACTTCAACAAGCCCAAAATCTATCCCTAAGCAAAAAAAAAAGTTGTGATTTAGCTATGATTACATTCCTGCATAAAATCAATCATACTATAATGTGTGGATCTATCTACATTTTTTTTTAAAAGCTAATATATTTTCATTATTTAATGCATATACATGGTCAGATTTTCTAAAGGGTTTCTTATTCCTTAGTCTGTAAGTAGCAGGTATGGCATATTCAGGAGAACATGTATTTTCACAGCTGAAAATAATAATTTGCAAATAATAGTAAATTATAAATAATTTCATGCTTTGTGCACACCCAGCAGAAAAAAAATATCCAAATTGAAGGGTGCTTTTCATTACATGGGGCATAAGCATGAAATTTGCCAACTGCTACCCCAGTTTGCATCGGCAGCACCAATGTTAAGAAACAACAATTAACAATAAATCAACCATAAAGCTGCAAAACCGTGAATGGTGAACATGCCGGGAGCCACATGATTATTTGACTTTCCTCTTTTAGCCAGACATGGGCATCAACCTTGGGGGACAAAAAGTTTACCACCTCCACTTCTGTTTCCTTGTCAACCCACAGAATTGTCCCCCTACCCTGAAGACTAAGAAGGACAAGAGAAAGCTTATAAAGAATAGGATAGAACTGAATGAGAGCAAAGGGCAATGTCATTGTGGATGAGACTGTTTTCTAAGCAAGAAAGATATGAAGAAAGGGATTTGTGCTTTGTAAAAGTGGGGAGCAAAGAGTCCATTATGTAGAGCAGGAGGAAAAAGAAGCACAAAAGAGTGAATGCTGAATGCGTTAATCGGGTTTGTCCTTGAAACATTGTAGTTGCTTGAATCCTCTCTTTATGGCTTTATAACTTCCTGCTATTAAAATTACTTATGAGGTGTGTTGGATTCTTGTGACCTTGCCTGATTGGTTCCATTTCTATGTTGACAGCTGAAGCCTGATATGGTTGTACAAGAAAAGCTTAAAAATGAATCAACCTGATACAGGGAGGAAGATTATCAAGTTTATATCAGGAACATGTTTTTTTTCCCTTCCTTCCTTCCTTCCTTCCTTCCTTCCTTCCTTCCTTCCTTCCTTCCTTCCTTCCGACCTTCCATCCTTCCTTCATTCCTCTCTCCCTCCCTCCCTCCTCCCTCCCTCCCTGAAAAGAGTCTCTCTTAGGGCTACCAAATCTGTGCTGCAAAATAAAATATAGGCGATCACTGGTTGACTAGATTATATGCTTACATGGTGTTTTATCTGAGGTAAAAATCTTTTCAAGGATTACCTCAGGCACCTGCATAGGCTGCAAAGGACAACGCATCTGTAGCGTGATGTTATGATTGCAAACATATGACATATGTGTTTGCATCCCATGTTAGGACACAAGTAAAAAAGGCCAAGGTTTGCATCATGTCACCATAAACACATATTTTGTTATTTTGTTGTCAGCACAGTTTTTACCATATGCCTATAATCCAGAAATTAATACTAATGGACAAAGTGACAGGCCAATGGCTTTGGGAGTATTCCTTTTTTCAGACCATATTTGTTGGGCTTGCATTTTATAGATTTCTAGGGTTAGGGTCCAAGGTTCTTCAGATAACGTTTTTTGTATCTCTTTGCTGCTGATTAGTGGTCAGCCAGATGTTTGCAGTGCAGTTATAGCAGCAACTAGCAAAACAAAGCATCTGTGGGAGCAATACAATATAATTTTAGGCTGGCATCTAAGATTTATTCTGGAAGCATTTTTTTAAAAAAAATCCCACCTATTTCATTTAAAATCCTCAAAGGCAATAGGTCTAATTATACTTTCCTTAGAGAGAGGATTTAGTAAAGGACAACAGGTTCTCACTCAAGGTAACATTCTTGTTCAACTTCTGTTGCATAATTAACAGATTATTTAAAGGCTTTCCAAAACAAATGTGTTTTTCTTCCTTCCTGAAACTAGTTGTTCGAATAACTAGACTTCTATTAGAAAGCATTCCAGAAGTCTAAAGCTGTGATGGGCTCCTGCCAATCGCCTTGGGGTATGACCACAAAAGAAAATCTTCCTCTTTGTAGGTCTCTCAGGTGAACAATCAAAATGTATCAGCAAAGATGGGAAGGTCTTACCACAGTGGGAATGGAGACTCTCTGGCAAACGTTTAATGGAGATCAATAAGTTTGCTCTGGTTTATGATTCCTACCTAGTCAGAACAAAGTAAACTGTAAATTCATATGGTCTATGCAGAAGACAAGATTGGGCAGAAAGTAGGTGAGGAACTAATTACAAAGATCTAACCTAGACATAACCTCTGCAAAGGGTAGTTTTGAGTAGTTCGGAGAACTGGTAGTAAAAATTCTGACTGGCCCCGCCCCCATCTATTCTCTGCCTCCCAAGTCTGAGCTGATCGGGAGGAAATGGGGATTTTGTAGTAACCTTCCCCTGGATTGGGGAGGGAATGAAGATTTTACAGTATCCTTCCCCTGGAGTGGGGTAGGAATGAGATTTTACAGTATCCTTCCCCTGCCATGCCCACCAAGCCATGCCATGCCACACACTCCAAGCCACGCCCACTGAACCAGTAGTAAAAAAAAATTGAAACCCACCACTGTTATATATGGCTAGTCTCTTGCATCTGGAGTTAAGTCATAAGGGTCATGGAAAAGAAGAATGGACACAGAACTTATTAACAAATACCTACAGCAATAAACAAATCAGTGACAACTCCCCCCATCCGCCCTCAGAATGTTTACCTAAATTTCTGTTGAATGATAAGAAGACACTTTTCTCAAATACTTACTTGATGTGACAGATTCTATTTCTGCTTAGAGTGATGATTCAGTTTGCTGACTGACATAGGCTTCCTGTAGTATCCTCGCCTTAAAGACATGAAAAAGAGGCATCTGACAGTTTTATTCCATCCCAACCAGTCAATCCTGATATGATGAGATGAAAGCTGCTTAAGGGAATGTCTCCTGCGATAGCCTCTCTTGCCAGTCAACTGTGAAACAATAATTATTTCCAAAAGTGATCCCAATAGCAGCTTTGGCTTAATGCTCATATAAATACTTCACTTATCAGCAGCACTAGAGTAGTGTTGTACCATATTAACCCAATTGCCTCAAAAGTGGAACAGCATGAAGCATGGGGTGCAGAAGAAGTGCTTTTGATTTGCCAGTTGCAAAACAATTTTCAAAATGTGCATTTAACCATACAAATAGCTGCTTGATCGTTTCTTTCTGGAAATCAAAAGAAGGGATACCACTTCAAAATATACCAAAACGAAAGGAAGATTCTAACTCTTTAAAAACATTCCTATGTCTAATAGTCTTTCTATTGACTAGCCAATTTTTCACTTCCCTGGTATTAGCTCATTATCTCTTGTTTTAGAGAACTGGTAGCAAGTTTGTCAATTGTTCAATGTTTAGCAGGAAGAATCTTATAATAGCTAGAATGAAGGCTCTCTGGAATGTATTAAATGGACTGCCTTTGCCCTCTCCTTCGAAATCGAGGCACTGCTTTCAATTTATAGCCATTGATGTCTGTTTGGGCAGTACAGCAACTTATGCATTTTGTCAGGTGTCCAGATGCAAGTATGTAAGAGTAACATTTCTGACAGATGTTTTGGTGTCATTGTGGTTTGGTCTGGACACCAGCTATTAGTTTTTCTCTCTTTTTTTGCTATTTTAAAACATGGTGCTGGTTTCAAAACTTCAGTGTACACTAGCTGTGCTTAGCCTGATGTGTGAACTGATTCATATTGTGAAACTCAGGAATCTTTACTTAGAAGGCATTATCATGAATGAGCTGATATGTCTGCTCACTTCATGTTAAACAACTAAAATCATTATTATAATTATGTTTTTATGATCAAATGTTCCCGAGGAGACAAAAGCATAACGAATGGTAACTTGTAAAATTTCCTTAGGCTGGGAATTTCTGAGAATAAGTTTTCCATTCCCTTCACCCCAATTAAACATAAATAGGTATTGCATACAATAGTGAGCAACCAAACATAAAATAAATAGACTGGGATAGTTTGATCCTATACAGAAAATGAATGAAGTCTGAATCACAAGATAAGTAAATGAAGAAAGAGTGAATGAGCAGAGTAAAGAGAGGACAAAGTTATGGTTAGATTAAGTCGATGAGAGTCATGTAAATAAAAATATGAATATGTATGGATTTATGTAGGGTAGAATCAAGGATAGTTTGCCAAGATAAGGCAAATATTATATGATGTTGGTGTAATCTGCATTTAGTTAGATTTCTTTTTCTTTTCTTATATCTCTTTCCTTTACTTTATTTTAGCCCACAACTTATCCTCCTTTTCTGTGCTTTGTTTAATGTATAATGTTGCATATTAGCCAATTTTATGTCTGAGAAATTACAGAACAAGGGCTTCTGTTAGTCCAAAAATCTTTTATCTGAAAAGCAACAGTGCAATTATTTTCTATTGAAAGTGTGCCATAATTCAAGTTTAATTGTTAAATATTTCTGGAAGACCAGGATTGTGCAATGTTGTTGCTACATATTTGGAAACAATACAAAAAATGAGGGACATCATGTATACTACTAGAAAAGGTTATTGTCTTAGAAGTGGTAATGAATAAAAAATTACCATCTACATTGATGAAATATTCCAGCTTGTTTAAACTTAACCTTTGTTTAAGGTTATTTTGAAATGAAAATGTAGCTTATATAATTAAATTCGATATTAGTATTAGTTATCCCGTGGCTTATTGGGTCATTGTTTCAGATATTTCCTTACCTAAACTGATCTTGGGTGGATAAAAAAAGCAGTGGGAATGGGAGCAATTTCTACTTCCTGCTGGCTTCCCCACTGGTAGGCTGGCAAGGAGAATCAAGAATCTTCTTCCCTTCCCTTCCCTTCCTCCCCAGCAGACAGGTAAGCATCTGCTGCTGGGTAGGGGAACAAGAGAGGGATGGTGAGACTGGCTAGGAAACATTGAAAATCTGACCACACCTGTAACTGGTAGCACTGAATCAACCACAATTTCCCCAAATCTCATTCATGACTCTAAGATTTTGGACACATTCTGTAAGTTAGCCCATTTGAGGTACTATGGTCGAATATTATTGCCCTATGATGCACCATTTCACCTAGTTAAAGGACATGACAATAAGAATTTTAGTACTGTATAGATAGATACCTATATCTATCTATATAGTATATCACTGCATATCTGACATATATACAATTGAGAGTCTAGAGATATTTTACAAGAAGAGTCCTCCATTTCTCTATCCGCAGTAAAATACCTTATACCACCAGACTTCAAATTTTGGGCTTAGACAACTTAGAACTATGCCGACTTCAGTCTGACCTAAGCGTAGTACATAAAAATATCTGCCACAATGTCCTACCTGTCAATGACTACTTCAGCTTCAGCCACAACAATACATGAGCAAATAATAGATACAAACTCAAGGTAAACTGCTCCAAACTCAATTGCAGAAAATATGACTTCAGTAACAGAGTGGTCAATGCCTGGAACGCACTACCTGACTCTGTGGTTTCTTCCCCAAACCCCTAAAACTTCAACCTTAAACTGCCTACTGTTGACCTCACCCCATTCCTAAGAGGTGTAAGTGGTGTGCATAAGCACACCAGCGTGCTTACCGTCCCTGTCCTCATATTCCTTTTTATGCTTACTCTTTTCATGTATGCAAATTATGTTTATACTTTTACCTATTATGTTTTTGTATATAATACTAGTTATACTTAGTTAGACCTTTTTCTTAACAGCATCAGTATGATGGCCTAATAATCCTAATCCCAATTTTACCACCTGTCCCCATGACACTGACCTTGTCTCATTTTAAGGCATTGATTTAGGATTTATGAATTTCCATCACATTATCCCAGACTTTTCTATACCACAAAGCACCCAGCAGCTGCAAAAAAAAAAAAAAAAAAAACCCACAAAAAACAGCCAAGAGAATCAGGGCAACGAATCACTGTTGCTGGCAACCTGCTTTATCATGAATGACTGGGTTCCATTAAGGATCACTGATGCAGAATGTTTAGAGTGGACCCATTACCATCCATGTGACTCAAATCAGCCAGCCTGTCTATAATTTGTCCCACTGATTTCAGTGTGTCAATCAAAATATCCCTGAATATGGATCAAACCCATCATTTTTTATGAATGATTGTTTGTGATTTACATAGCCTGTATGGCAGTCTGGAATACTTATCCAGAAGTAAACTTTATTTAACAGAGTTACGTTGCCAGGTAGTCCTCAACTTACAACTACAGTGAGACAAAAATTTCCATTGCTAAACAAGACATTTGTTAGTTTTGCCCCATTTTACAGCCTTTCTTGCCACCGTTGTTAAGTGAATCGCTGCAGTTCTTAAGTTAATGACACGGTTGTTAAGTGAATCTGGCTTCCCCATTGACTTTGCTCATCAGAAGGTCACAAAACTGAATCACATGACCTTGGGACAGTGCAACCGTCATAAATATGAGTCAGGTGCCAAGTATCTGAATTTGGATCACATGAGCGAGGGGATGCTGCAGTGGTCATAAATGTGAAAAATGGCCATAATTCACTTTTTTCAGTGCCCTTGAAACTTTGAACAGTCATTGAATAAACTGTTGTAAATTGAGGATTACCTGTATTAATTTTTATGGTGTACTGTAGTAGATTTCCTCAGACTTTTAGACACTTCAGTAACATTCAAGATTAAGTAATGGGGGAAGGAATTGAGGAAGGAAATATAAGATAGGGAATTAAAGAAGCAGAGACCTAAAGCAATAAACATGAGCAAGGAAATTAAAGGGATTGGGAGAAAAGTGATTGCAGTTTCAGTAAGATGAAACATTTTGACACAAGGAACAGAATGTTTAAGTCTGAAGTAATTTCCTTTACCATCTTGTTTTCTAAAAATAACCAGAACTCGTGTATTTTCCCTTCCTTCTCATTAGGAGAATGATGTCAGGAAGCCCGCCTATGTCAAAGGCTCAATGGCTTCAATTTGAACATTGTGTGTTTTGCTTCACACGACAACGCCAGCTGTTATCAGCAATAAACAGAATGGAAGATTTTGTCATTAAAGGGGGCGCAATGGGAAAGAATCAGTGGGAGGGAGAGGATTTTGAGAAGCAGTCATCCACTTATCAGATTGAGAAAGGCATAGGCTTAAGAATAATGCTTCGGCCAAATACAGGAATTTATTCCAAGCCAATTGACCATAATATGAAAGCAACGTTTTAAATATCACTCATGAACTGTGTCAAATATATCAAATAAAACTTCTTCAGAATGCAATACTTCCCTGCATTAGGATGAAGTTTCATTAATGACCAAGGAAGGCTTAAGTTTATTTATGGGGCAATAAAATTGAAAGGAGATGAGGCAATGTGTCTTAAAAACCTTTTCCCCTCAAAACCATGTAAATCCAAACAGATTCAAGAAGACTGGAGAATAGGGAGAAAATAAAAATTGGCCTGCTTGGTAGAATCTTCTTCCTTAATAATAACAACAGCCAGATGTCTTGGGAAGATTACAAGCGGGCCACTAATGGAGGCAATATTTATATTCAGCATTTGGTACTCAAAAGTAACTTATGTTGCAATAACAATAGCTGTAATGTCACTGGTTTTTGGCTTAACAGAAGGCATTAGTCTATCCCAGTGATGGCTAACCTTTTTGCCATCGCGTGCCGAAAGTGAGGGAGTGGGAGAGGGTTGGCTGCACGTGTGCTCACACCCATAATTCTATGTGCCCTGCCCCCACACATGTGTGTGTGACCCCCCCCCCCCGCGCGTTTCCCTTGTTTTTGGCATATAATGGCACGGTGGGCCTAGTAGGCCCATTTTTCATCCTCCCCAGGCTCAAGAGCCTTTCTAGGAGCCTGGGAAGGGTGAAAACTGCCTTCCACACCCCCTCCCAGAGGCCATCCGGAGGCCAGAAATGGCCTGTTAGCTGACTTCCAATGGGCCCAGAAGGCCCAAAAATCAGCTGACTGGTGTGCACATGTGCAGCAGATCTGAGCTCGTGTGCCTACCGATATGGCTCTGTGTGCCACGTGTGCCATAGGTTTGCCATCACAGGTCTATCCATTTGCCTTATTTTTACAATATGTGTGAATGCTGGAGGTTTCATTTGATTCTTTCTGCCTATTTGTTGTAGATGAAATACATGCCTGGTGTACTGAAATAAACTATTCCCAACTCCATAATTGTTGGGAAATAGGAGAGTTGACATCTAATACAACTGAACATAGAGTAATAGAGTTGGAAGGGATCTCGGAGGTCTTCTAGTCCAACCCCCTGCTCGAGCAGGAGATCCTCTAACATTTCAGACAAACTGGAGCATATTAGGTTGGAGAAGGATTGTACTGTTGTTCTGACTCCATTGAGCTACATTCAAAGAATTCAACACCAATGGCCTCACTTGCCTTAGACTTGGGACCCAGTCCACATTGTGAAATTTGGGATAGATGAACTTTTTTTGTTCTTTTTAGGAAAAATTGATTCAAAAGGTTTAAGGCAACCGTTTGTCCTTTAACAAAAAATGGAGAAAAATTCATTGGCCAAATACAGGCACATTTGCTATCTCATTTCAGCAGCACAGTTTTGGGGTGCTCTGCAGTTCTCAGATAGGATGCTGGGGATATGCTTATGTTTTGGGAGAAAAAATTTACACATCTGTGGAAAAAAACTTCTTTTATGATAGTTTTATATTTCCTGAAACTCACTATAGATCTTTCAGATTTATTTATTTTATTTTATTTATTTGTATCCTATGTTTATTATTTTTACAAATAATTCAAGGCAGCGAACATATCCAACACAAATTCCTCCTCCTATTTTCCTCACAACAACAACTCTGTGAGGTGAGTTGGGTTGAGGGTAAGTGACTGCCCCAAAGTCACCCACCCGGCTTTCAAGGCTAAGGCAGGACTTGAACTTGTGGTCCCTGGCTTTCTAACCTTTCTAACCTAGTGCCTAACCATAATAAGAGATGACCAAAACACATAGTAGAGCATCAAGTTCAAGTTTCACATGTACTGAGACCTGTAGCAGGGTATGCAAGATAGATGTTTGTAAGCCATTTGGAGATGCCTCTAGATGAGATGGGAGGGACATAAATCTAATAAACAAAATAAAATAAGTAAACAGACTAAGTTAAAATGTGGATGGGTAGCATATAGGACTACTTTAAAAAAATATTTGGTCATTGACCAGCAAATAAAACAAGAAGATCACAATTATTTAGGATTTAAAAAAAGAAAAAAAAATGTTGTTCTAAATATCTTAAAAAGATTAGAAGAAACACTGTAATATAATGTGCAAGCTATAGAACAATACTTAGCTGTGGTCAAAGAAGTAAAATCAGATTGATTACATTTATAAAACAAGTCTCAACAATATTTTTGTAAGGAATGGAAATGAAAATTTCTGCCAAGTGTCTGTGTGGAAGGGACAATAAGCTCTATACGATATAGAGGACCCAGATTGTGGGGGCAATAAGCTGACTTTGTATAAAAAAGAACACCGCTTGTGGGGGGGGGGGCAAAAACACTACTAAGGAGGTATATACAAAAGTATGAAGGCTATTGCTTAACGCATTGTAAGCCGCCCTGAGTCTCCAGAGAAGGGCGGCATATAAATCGAACCAATAAATAATTAAATAAATAAAATATAAAATAGCATGTTCTATTGTTTCAATTATTCCCTTATCACCTCCTAGACACAGTGTCTGTTCAAAGAGGATCTTTCAGTATCTCCCTTTGGGGAGGACATTGATTCTGGCCAAGAATAAGGCCCTTCTATATTTTGGAATTGTTATGCAGCTAAGGTATTCTGGCTGGTTGGAGGAGTTGTATTGGGTAATTTAGGAAGATGTTTCTAGATAGAACTAGTATATTTACTTGAAGCTCTAAAGCAATGGAACCATTGTTTGAAATAGGCTAGTGTGTGTTCATAGCCCATCAGTGTGATGGCTGGCCACAGAAAGCCATAAAATTGCACTTTGGCGTGTATTGCCCAGCAGCAAGAAGTCTAAAAGCTATTGGTTATAATTAGATGGGCAAAGCTGGCTGAAAAAAAAGAGAGAGCTCAAGCCAATGGGAGTAAATGAGAATCCAGGCAGAAATTTCTTTAGAAATTAGCTTCAGAGCAAAGCACCAGATTTGGAACAAAACGAGGTACTTGAAAAATTGATCTCAAAAACTTGGATTGAACTTTTTCAAGAGAAAGAAATGACTTGTCAAGCCCCAACTGAGCTCCAAAAAGGAGATGGTCTTGGATCGTATCTGAGTCTACATTTGTGGCAACTCAATTTTCTCTTACTATGTTGTTTGAATGAAGCCATTATATTAAGCCATAGTATGGTTTCCTTGTTTGGACCTAGTATATGCAGTAATTGTGTTATGGTAGTACAGGGTAAAATATACAAACATAAGTAGTACTCTATTGGATTGGTCCCCTGGCCCATCTGGTCCAGCAATCTGTTATCTCAGTGACCAATCAACTACAGAAGGAAACACATCCCTGCAGATGGCCTTTAGAGGCAGTCACATTGCTATCAAAGCTAATAGCCATCAATACTCATGACTTCCTTGAATTCATCCAACCCTTTTTTGGTAACTAACACCACATCAAATTCCAGCATTTCATTATGCAGTCTGTTTTTTTAAAAAATCCTTTATTTATTCTGATTTTTCTAGGATTTAATTTAATTGGGTGACCTCTGGTTCCAATATTGTGGGAAGAGCAAAATAATTCTTGTCTACTTTATCCAAACTGTGGATAATTATATACTTCTCAATCATATCACCTCCTTTCTTAACTAAAAGTCCCTAGTAAGACTACAAATGTTTAGAGATGTAGAGTGTAGTGTGTGGTATGAACCAATGCTATGTATAATCAGGTGGTAATTTCTATTGGTATACTACTCCCCATCTGGCTCCGTGCTGTTTAGGATAAATAAATAGACAGATAGACAATACGTTTGTGCCTTTGTCTATATGTATCTATATACTGTATATTCTACTCAAACCTCTTAATGTTGATGGTCCTGAGACTTTAATTCTTTCATTTGCAATCTTCCCAGGTACCATAAGATTATTCCTTTCCATTATCCATGCCCTGACAATGCAAACTGTAGGTGCAGTAGAAGAATCTGATTTGTGATGAGTCCAAAATATACTTTCAAGGAAAGAATAGGATAGCTGTGTCTTTCAAGCTACAATTATCCTAAGTAGTTTGGTTAATCTGTAGTAGTTTTGTTAATATATTGCAGGTGTTTATAAATAATGAATTTTAAAACTTCCATTTACAATGGTCAAAATTTTACCTCATTCTTTTCAAGAGAGCGCTATGGAATCTAATTAACAAATGCTGAAGTTAATTAACAATGGAGTGCTTTGGAGCCTAATTAACAAACGCTGACATCTGAAGTTCTTGAAAGGGAATGAATAATAAGTCCAAAACAAGATGATTACTCTGCATGAACACAAATGCACTAAATTTTAAGGTACTTGGCCAGAAATCATCTCTGTCAGAAATATTATTTTTGCTCTATAAATAATGTTTTGTTTTTTTAAAAAAAATCCACATAAAAATAAGAATAGCTGCTTATTTTGGCAAGTTTCTTTCATCTTCTGTATCATTAATAATGGCTAAAGGCACTTTGTTCAAAATTATTTTTCTTGATAAAATAGCTATGGTGGAAAGAAATAAAGCCTGTAATTAAATCTGAGTTTTTTCTGCTTTCTTTAGTGCCAAGACCAATGTTTTGTCAGAATTCATCTGACAAGAGCATCGCTTACACAACATCAAAGATGTCTCCGATTCTCATGTGCTTACCTAAACCTACTTTCTTCTTTTCTCAAAAATCAAATGATATCAAGGCAGTTAATTAAAATAAAAACTAAAGGAAATTAAGTTAAGTTAATTAAATTGAAAAATTAAAGGAATCAAGAACTGGAAGTCCTGGACCTTTCAAACCAATGGCTTCACGTTTTGAAGAATTCTAAGTTTATGTCTTGTAACTTGAAAGTTCAAATTAATCCACCCAAAAATGTTTTTGTATTTATTGGATACCATCTAAAATATTTCATAAGGGAGGGATTTATAATTATTTGTGTTGGCTTTGCAAGAAATCTGAGGGCACTTTAACTCATATATTGTCATTTTCTTCCTTATACTGTTTTTTTGGAGTGAAGCTATACAAAATGTTGACAGAATTTTTGGGAAAGCATTGGTTTTTAAGAATATGCATATTGTATTAAAATTATATACCAACTACTTAGAACTTTACATGTTCTGAACAAAGATCAATTTTTCATGCTGTAGGAATAAGAAAAAGCTAGCTACAGAATGAGTGAGATAAAGCTTATGGCAGTATACATAAAAAAGAGCTTATAGTATTTATGGCGTGTACACAAAGTACCTCTTTTCAAATCATTAAAGCAGTTGTATCTTTTTCCAAAGCTTAAACTTCAGAAGCTGCTCCTAGCATATGCATATCTTTCTAGAGAATTTGTACAGTCCTACTAATAGACCACCGGCTGAACACAAGGAAGCAATGTGATAGAGCAGCTTGAAGTACAATGCTAACAACAGTAACAGGGTTAGAAGGGACCTTGGAGGTCTTCTAGTCCAACACCCTGCTGACGCAGGAGACCTATACTAGGGATTCGAACCACAGAATTGCCGACCTTTCTGATCGACAAACTCAGCGTCTTAGCCACTGAGGCCCCTAGCCAGGTCCTCAAAGAAATGCATTTTGACACTCCTGCCATAGAAGAATAATGGACTTCCCTGGAGGTTTTCGAATAGGAGGATTAGATGGCAGTGAATCTTCCTTTAAAAAAATTCAGCCTGTTGATCTTTAACCAGCTCTATGTTTCAGTGTGAGCTTACTTTCTCTTGCACATAATATACATTTACCCTTCTCTTCTGCAAACTAAAGAGTCCCTGTTCTTTTAAGTGCTTCTCTTAGAGCTTGGTTTTCCTTATCTTTGTTCACCCTGATAGCTCTCCAGTGAACCTGGTTTGATGTCCCCATGTTTCTTTTCAAGTGCATACATAGATATGGAAATTATATTATTCCGAGTATGGTCTAACTAGTACAGAATAAAGTAGAAATATGTTTCCCTGAGTTCTAAATGCAGTACTTTAATGCACCCCAATATTTCACTGGTTTTTCTCCTCCATGGGCCAGTAGAAGCCAAGGAGAGGGAGATGGGACAGACGCCTCCTGTAGCACCCTGCCAGCCAAAACAGGGTGCAAGGGGGCTGCACATGGCCCCCCTGTGCCCCATTTTTGGCTTGAACGGCCTCCTGAAGCACTTTGCCAGCTAAAATGGGGCACACAGCTCCCTATGCCCCATTTTGGCTGGCAGGCTGAAAATGGGGCCCGGAGAGGCTGGTCTCTGCCTCCCCACACCCTGTTTTTGCTAGCAGAGACATTGCGGGCCTTTGTTATTTCCAGAGGGCCAGATTTAAGCACCCCGCAGGCCAGATCTGGCCTGAGGGCCTTGAGTTTGACACCCCTGTTCTAGGAGACAGTTTGACCATCAGAAAATTCATCCAGGCTAGACTAGTTATCCCATAAGATCATTTTGAAGGTGTTATCCTTACCTTATTATCCCATAACGTCATACATTCTGTGATTCTGTTGTCTATTGTGGACAGCCAGAGCTGGAACTCTGAACTAGGGGCAGAGAGAATGCAACAAATATTGCAGAAGGGAGGCCAATTGGAATTCTAATTTGAGTAAAATTAGATTAGGATCATATCCCCTAACCATGCTTTCCTGTGATGACTCCTCCGGATGCTTCCTCAGATGCCTCTCCAGGTGCTACTTCAGAGGAAGATGAGCCGACAGCTGAAGGCTATGAGGCAGGAGTGGAGGCCAAGCACAGGGAAGCAACCAAGTGACAAGCCAGCTGAACTAGAAGCAGGAGACGCACAACTGCAACTGGTCATTGAAATGAAGAACTACCTCCTCCTCCAGATTAGAGAGCACGTAGGGATGAGAGGAGGCAGGCACAAAGAAGGTCAGCAAGACTACTTGTGAGGAGGCAGCCTCGCCCCTCTTGTGAGGAAGCAGCCTTGCCCCTGCTTTCATAGAAAGCAGTTATTTAGCTTGGCAATGTAAGTGAAACGATGCTGGGAACAATGTGTCTGTTTCTTTGCTATGTGCTATTGCTTTGAATCTTGGATGTTCTCGTCAACTGTGACCTTGCCCTTGCCTTATGGACTAGCTTGTCTTGTGGACTTGCATTTGCCTTGGGGACTTGCTTTTGCCTAATGGATTTACCTTTGCCTTGACAACTAACATTGGCTTTGCTTGAGTAGCCTGTGGAACTCATTGGGGTGGCGCTTGTGCTGGCACTGGGAATTGCTGGGGAATAACAATTCAGGCTTGGAAACCTTAATAAAGACACCCGTGGTGTGTATGTGAGCATGAGCAGAACAACACATTTCATTCACTTGATACCTTCCAAATGCTTTGGAGTAGAATTCCATAATTCTTTGCAAATACAGTCAACATCTGTTCTAATCTCAAATATACCCACTTATGTTTCTATTGCCTGCATTTTCTTAATTTTATCAGATGACTCTTCTGTCCTGATCACTGGAGTGAAGGAATGATAAGCCTCTTGGGAACTGTTGTACTACATTTCTCCTTGATTTGCTCTGCCTCTGTGTTTATTTAAAACTGTCTATTCTATTCTTCCTTGAGGACACGAAAATGATAAAAACAGTATAAACAAAAGACACAATAGACTAAATTCCAAGGAGGTCTTAAAAGTTTAAATAAAAATAGAGAACCCTAAATGCCAGCTGTGAAATATTTTATAGTTTATATTTGTGGGATAGACAGCTGGGCTATCACAGAATGGAGCATCTGGAGAAATATCAAGAAGGCCTGTTAAAATACCTCTGTTCCGAGAGTGGGTATATAAAGGAAGGTGGGAATTCTGGTATCCTATTTCCAAATCATTTCTGACTTCTGATCAAAATCACCACTTTATTATATTGACAAGTGGGCAGTTAATATAAATGGGAGTTAATTTTGACTTACATCTCATAACAATTTGAAACTTGTCTGCTGTGTACTGAGTACTGTTTTTGAATAGTTCAAAAAGAGTATTTGTACTCTGGGTTATAAAAGAAATGTAATGTAATGGACTAGACAATTCATTCCCATTGGGGCATTGTTTTAGAGATATTTTCTTATCTAAGTAGAGAAACAAAATGATCACAGGCATGAAAAGAAAAAAGCAATGTGACCAGGAGCAACTTCCAACTTCCTGCTGTCTTTTCCATTGACTTTCACAGCAGGGAGGATTGAAAATGACAATCACATGAGCATAGCTGACTCAATGTGTCAATCAATGGTGAAATCAATTTTTTTTTACTATCGGTTCTGTGGGTGTGGTGTGGTTGGTGGGCGTGGCATGGTGGGCATGGCAGGAGAAGGATACTGCAAAATTCCCATTCTTTCCCCACTCCTGGGGAAAGGATATTGCAAAATCTCCATTCCCACCCCACTCGGGGGCCAGCCAGAGGTGGTATTTTCCTGTTCTCCGAACTACTCAAAATTTCCACTACCCGTTCTCCAGAACCTGCTAGATTTCACCCCTGGTGTCAATGCATCAGCGCTGAAGTTGGCCACAAATTTGCCAAATTTCAATTCTGGAACACATTCTGTAAATTAGCCTAGTTCAGGTAAACAGATTCCAAAATTGTCCTATATGCAATTGAAAGTTACAAGCAGTCAAATACATACACACACATACACACACACACACACACACACACGAGTTTTAGTAGTATGTGATGTGTTCAGATAATACTTGTGCAAAGTTTTATATAGTAACCATTGGTTAGAATTATACAGTTTAGTGTGCTGTGCATTATGCAACCTTCTCACATCACACCCCCAAAAGAAATATTTTGTAAGTGGATAAAGAGAACTGAAGACGGTGTCTCCAACAGCATGAACAAAATTTTAAAAATGCAAAAAAAAAAAAATGCAACTCATGAAACAGAAGTGAAGGAATAATGCAATAAATATTTTACAGATGCAAATTATGGTGATATATTGTAGGGCAGAATTGAAGGAAATGGTATAAATCCTTATGTCTAAAAATAGGTTGATGAAAATAAGCTCAACAGTGTGAGAATGTTAAAATATAGTGAGGCTATAGGTATAGATGAAGAAAAGTTAAAATATGGATATGGGTTGCTTGTGCAATGGGCTTGCAACTTGTTAAATGTGTATTTGCAGGGTACATCCATGCTTGATGATGGGAAGAATAATAGTTATTCTTTCCGAAATAGAAAGAGAAAGGAGGATGTGTGGAATTAGTTTGTTAATTGTTAATTGTGTCTGGGAAGGTGTTAGACAGAACACAGGGATAGAGATGACAAAAGACAAAATTTGGGAAATGCAATATGGCTTTATGCTGGGCAGCATGTTTTTGTTCTTCAGAATACATATGGTAGAAAATAAGTATTCTTTATTTCCTGATTTTAAAAAAACATATAATTAAGTGAATAGGCTTAAATTATGGAATGTTTTGCTTCAATATAGATGTAAAAATGGTTGCTGATAATAATAATAAACGGGGTGTATGATGGAAATAAGGCACATGACAATAAATTTATTGATGATGTCCCTTTGACATTTAATCTATTTTCGGATGAATGTATAAGGAATAGTAATTAAAGATCTGTTGTATGTGTATTTTTGAATGCAAATAATGTTGCGGTATTAGCTGAGTAACCAGATGATTTATAGCAAATGTTATATAGAATGTGTGATTCAAGGAGAAACTTGAATCTTAATATTAATGCATCAAAGACTAAGATTGTTATATTCAATAGGAAAAATTGAGGCATTTGCAAACTATATAAAATAAAAAAAAATCTAGAGCAAGTAAATACATCTATGTATATTGGCTGAAGGTTTGCTTAAAATGAACTTTCAGTGGAAAATTATTAAGATTTGCAAATGCTGATAGAAAGACAAGTGTTGAATGCAATTTATTACAAGAAATGAATGTTTGTGAAAAAGAATGAAAAGGCTAGATAGCACGATTCTACCCATTTTGTTGTATGAAACAGATTTGAGTTAGGGTATATTAAGAGAAGCATAAAAGATGCTTGAATTCACTTGGAATATTGCACTTAAGAACTGAGTATTATAAAAGAAGAAGAATGAATGTGAGTTGAATAGAAAAGTTAAATGATCAATATGAAAAAAAAATACATTGATAGGTTGGTCACATAAAGATAATGAATCATAGTATGTGAAGGAAGGTTGAATAAATTGAGCAGAAGACGACCAAGTGAATTGTTCTTAGATGTGATTGTTGAGCCCCCAAAAAGAAAGAGGCAAGAAATTAGAGCACAAGGCAATATGTGAGGCAATATTTATTATTTTGTTTATTTATCAAACAAATTTATATAGCTACCAACTCACACACAGTGACTCTGGGCAGAGTATATGGACATGATAGAAGTAAATATAGTTGGTAAGGATAGAATATTATGAAGATGTAGTGGTAAAAACTAGCTTTAGATATATCAATTTTACTTATTTATTTTTTACTTTAGAAGACTTATATACTTTAGCAGTGGTGGGTTTCAAAAATTTTTACTACCAGTTTTGTGGGTGTGGCTTGGTGGGTAGGCATGACTTGGTGGACATGGCTTGGTGGACGTGGCAAGGGAAGGATACTGTAAAATCTCCATTCTCTCCCCACTCCAGGGGAAAGTTACTGCAAAATCCCCATTTCCTCCTGATCAGTTGGGACTCGGGAGGCAGAGAATAGATGGGGGTGGAGCCAGTCAGAGGTGGTATTTACCGGTTCTCCAAACTACTCAAAATTTCTGCTACCGGTTCTCCAGACTTGGTCAGAATCTGCTGAAACCCACTTCTGTACTTTAGGCTACTCTTATTGTAACCACAACCCTGGGTGGCACACAAAACAATAAAAGCTACAAAAACTACTAAAAGTCAAAATCAAAATCAATAGAAACTATATAAATATTATGGCACCCTGAGGTAACACTTTTCTACACATCCACTTGCCATCTTACTAGGCTCTAGAGTAGGGATCTCCAAACTTGGCAACTTAGACTTGGGACTGGGGACATGTTGGCTGTGGATTTCTGGGTGTTGAAGTCCACAAGCCTTAAAGTTGCCAAGTTTGTAGACTCTTACTCTAGTCTAGTCTCATCCTACCACAACACTGAGAAAAGCCACTCTTCAAGGCCATTCAGAGGACAAGGGGGGTGTGGACTGCCAGATCTTTGGGCAAAGAATGTTTCACAGGGCAAGGGCAGCTACACAAAAGGTTTCGTCTATTTTTTTTCTTACTTCATGTCCTGATTCCTTCAGCTTACTATTTCTTATCCTCTTTCTGGGCTTTGCATAACATTATTTATCCTGACAAGGAAGAATGAAACAGATATGCATGTGTATATGTGTGATAAATTTCAAGTTCCTCAAGTTATTAAATTGAAAATATTCAACAGTAGGATCTTTGTTTTGAGGCGCAAACCACAGATTTCACACACTTACTCCAGCATGCAAAACATGCCACCATCTGTCCATACAGTATTCTTATGTTGAATTATTTCTTCTTTATTTAGTCAGAAAGGTTGTTTCTGTTTTATGTAGTGACAAAATAATAACAGAATCAATGCAGAAGGTTCAGAGCAATCCAACAAATCATTTGTATGAATTTATGTATAAAGACCACCTTAGGGGTACAATTCTGTAATATATTTCATGTGATTGGCCTGTCAGAGACCTCCTTTAAGCGAAGCGAGTATTCTCCAAGACAAAACAATCCCTTCCTATACCAGCATGAATTGTCAGCCTGGCAGCAATTTTTTCTTGTTACTAGGCTTAGTTACAAATGTTATTCTGATTAAGTTGTGGCTGTGCTAGGAAGGGAAACTCTCCAGCAGACTTCATTAAAACTTCCCTTTTTTCTTTCCCCTTGAAAGCATTATAGTGGAGTTCATATTAGCTGTGGGCAAATTCTGACCAGTGACAGATGAATGCTACAGACAAGTAACGCACATCGCTTCCTATGATTGTCAAAGCAATAAAGAAACAATGATCCAAAATTAACAGGTTTCCTTGGGATCAGGTAATAAAGACGAGGTTAGACTGAAAGAGAACCCAGAGAAATTGGTGTATACTCCAGGCAAAAATGAAATGAAAAGAAATAAATCCAGTGGCTAGCCAATCAATGTTCTAATCCAGGAAACAAAAAAAGGAAAGCATTGTGACTTATAAATTATGGTGATTGCGTAATATATTGCTCATTACTAAAATCCAACCTGCAACACACATTAGAAAGGTGTTGTTCAAAATAGCTTCATGGGCTTTTGATTGAAGTGTCACTGAGAGACTCACGGTGCCAGAATGTAACGTGAGGGATTTTATGTTTTGTTTTGTAAGGCTGATAACAATATGAGGAGACTGCTGTTTTCAGAAGCCTATCCTCTGATGGGGAGAATCAGTGTGATGTACTGGTTAAAAGACTAGCCACAAAAACTTTGGAGAGTTATAGTCTCTCAAGAAAACTTGCTCCACAATGGAATTGGAACTTTCTTTTTCCCTAAAAGAAAGAAAGGATGGTTCTTTTGTGAATATTTACTGAACCATGGTGGAGGAGTGGTTAGAATGCAGCAGTGGTGAAATCCAATTTTTTTTACTACCGGTTCTGTAGCCAGCCAGAGGTGGTATTTGCCTGTTCTCCGAACTACTCTGAACTACTCAAAATTTCCGCTACCAGTTCTCCAGAACCTGTCAGAACCTGCTGGATTTCACCCCTGGAATGCAGTATTGAAGGCTGAGTCTGCCTACTGCCAGCAGTTCGATCCTGACCAGCTCAAGGTTGACTCAAGCCTTCCATCTTTCCGAGGATGGTAAAAAGAGGAGCCAGATTGTTGGGGGCAATATGCTGACTCTGTAAACTTCTTAGAGAGGGCTGCAAACCACTATGAAGTGATATATAATTTTAAGTGCTATTTAAATTTAATATACCCATGTAATGACAACATCTAAAACAGAGTTTCTGGAATGTTAACAAAAGTGGAACAAATTGGTTAAAGGGTGTGTAACAAAAGTGGAACAAATTGGTTGAAGGATGTGCATTGGACAATTTGGAGAACATGCTGCATTTAAATCAGCTGGTTAAAGCCTAGAAGGTTATTGAAAGAAGAGCTATTTCATTAAGGATTGTAGAAGCTTCCTGCATGTAAGTGCTAAATAAGGAATGAGCGAGAAGGAAAAAATAGATTATTCTGTCCCTAAAAATTATATTACTTATTTTGAGCTGAAAGAGTTTTGTGCGATATGTCCTGGAGCTTTCATTTCCACAAGCTTATCAGTACACATACCTAAAAAATTGTTGAAAAGCACAATTCACAGCTTTCCTTCCTGGGAGACTCCACAGTTCAGCTAATTCACAGATAGTAGTTGAAGGGGTAGATGCATAAATATTATTATTATTATCATCATCGTCGTCATTAAAGAATCATTTATTTGTGATGTGTGAAGACTAAACTATTTTATTATTAATTTATTAATTCAATACTTTTATGTAAAGTTGACTATGCCAAAACATCTCAAAGCAGTTTACAATAAAAATATCACCTAAATATTTTAAATGTATTAAATAACAATCTATCATTATTTTTATATGTTGTTTATCCCACCTTTATTATTTTTATAAAGTAACTCAAGATGGCAAACATACCTAATACTTAAGGTGACCAATCGTCCTCCTTTAGGGAGGACAGTCCTTCTTTTGTAAGTTCTGTTCTCTCTCAAAAAGTGTCCTACTACATGTCCTCCTTTTCGACATTTGAAGACTAATCTGTAAATCTCCATATTTGATCGATTCCGATCCATTGCGTGTGATGTGACGTATTTGTATTTGACATGATGATTTGTCAAGGCTCAGTACAGTGCGGTGAGACACAATTATGAGATGCATGCACTCCACACAGGAGAATTGTTTTGAGAGAATGCACCGGGTGCAAATGACTTTGTTTACTTCTTACCAAAAGACGACACGGCACACACACACATGCATTAGACTCGCTTCTTTTTTTTCCCTTCAATTTATTTGGGTTCTCCTTCTTATTGTAAAAAAGTTGGTCACCGTACTAATGTTCCTTCCTCCGCCTATTTTCCACACAACAGCAACCCTGTGAGGTAGGGGGTCTGAGAAGAAGGGATTAGTCCAAAGTCACCCAGTTTAACCAGCTTTCATGCCTAAAGCAGAACTAGAATTCACGCTCTCCTGATTTCTTAACGACTAACTATTCATTAAAAAGATGGGGCAGTTGAAAACCCTACACATACACTGCTTTAATATTTATAGTCATGGAAATGTAGATGAAGAGAAGAGATATAAGATCAGAGGTGGGATTTAGCCAGTTCTGTCTAGTTCAAGCGAACCGGTTGTGGCGACTCTGGGAGGTTCCACCACCTGCCCGGATGTAATGTGCATGCTCACATTTATGAACTGGTAGGGAAAATAAGTTAATCCCACCTCTGTATAAGATCCTATAAAATGTGTATCAATGATTATTTTATAGATAAATGTTAGAGTAATGGGCCGCTAAGCTTATTGGTTTTTTTGGAAGTGCCTTTAGAAATGTGCTTTATTAGTCTACTTTAACTATGCTCCAGAATGCATCTGTTCTTAATTCAACATTTGCAAACACGTATGCATTGTCATAAGCAAAATATGAATCTGCAATTTTTTCCCTGTCTAAATTTTAGTCTCAATCCTGAAAGATGCCTAAGTACTCTTTCCTCATCAATTAAATGGGTTACGTATTTTACTTCTAAGTTACCCATTTATTCAAATTTTTCTGTAAGCTGTTCTTCTCTTTTATCTGATTGAAGATACTTGATCTTAAAAATACCGGAATCCTAATCCTATCCGTGTTTTTTCAAAAAAAAAAATATTCTTAAGTAAGTACGCAACGAGATAAAGCTGTTTATTGTGACTTTATGGGAAGTACTCCTCATGTTTGCCGTAAAATAATCGGTAACAGCTGGCGGCAAATGGTTTTACTAGATGCTGAACTTAAACGTTTTTAAAGAAATTTAAACAAAAAAAAAAATGAGTTATTTGTTCCTTGAATCATAAAGATTATATGCCTACATTTGATCAAAACAATTCAACTGCACTCAGTGTGTCCGCAGCAAACTATAATGAAGCCAACATTTTTTTAAAAGGCACATGGTAATAATATCACACAAATGTTGCTATTACCTACTCGTGTCTTAACATTTGAATTAAGAACATAATCAATGGCATTTACATGATAAAATATACAACTCACACGCCCCGCTGTCCTTGCAGTTGAACGTTTCTGCACTATTTCTCACTTTTACATTTCCCTACCTTAGTGCATTAGTTGCAGCCGCTTTATTTATACACAGTATGTTCCACAAATGTGCTTAAACCGAGAGAAATGCGGTAAATGACAATCTGTATAAACTTTTAACATGCAATACAGAGAAGTAAAATATCACAGCCACAGTAGGAAGGCTCCGTTTGTACACAATACTGAACAACCACTGTGGTTGTTTAACCACAGTGTACTAAGTAGGGTTAATTTAAGGTATTTGAGCTCCCAGTATAACATCAAGTTTAGAGGGCGCCTATACATAGTTAGCTATAGATTACATTGCTGATGACTTCATACAAAATAAGATGGAAATAGAGAAGAAAGAATGACCAGTTCTTGAAGGTAGATGGTAGAACAGATCAGGAATCAGACATGCAAGGACTATTGTTGTAGGGCAGTGATGGCTAACCTTTTTGCCATTGTGTGCCAAATGTGAGGGGAGTCTGGGGGGGGGGTCGCTCATGCACGTGCCCACACCCATAATTCTATGCGCCCCATCCCCCCCACGCATGTGTGTGCAATTCCCCCATGCTCCCCCCACTTTTGGCATGCGATGGCAAGGTAGGCCCGTTTTTCGCTGTCCCCAGGCTCCAGAGCCTTTCTAGGAGGCTGGAGAGGGCAAAAATGGCCTTCCCTACTCCCCCAGAGGCCCTCCGGAGGCCAGAAACAGCCTTTTTCCTGACTTCCGGTGGGCCCAAAAGGCCTGAAAATCAGCTGGCTGGCACGTGTATGCATGCCGGAGCTGAGCTCGCGTGCCCACTGATATGCCATAGCCGTAATTCGCCATCACGGTTGTAGGATATAATATAGATAGGTCTGGATTTATGATTGCAATTGAGCCCTCAACTTCAGTCATAAGTCATGAAGGCTGTAAAGCAGGTCACCATGTGACCATGCCTGATTTTATTAGCTTTTTTGTGGCAGTTGTTAAATGAACACAGTGGTCATTAAATAAATCCATTGTTCACTCTGAACTGTGGGAAACGGGAAGCAAATGCTGCTTTTCAGCATAAATGTCATAAATTGACCAAGGGGCACTGCAAATGGCCAGAAATGCGAGCCAGTTGCCAAGCACCCAAAATTCAGTCATGTTACTAGGAGGAGGCGAATGTTTATTTCTAGGCAAGTCTCATTTTTGGAGTCTGTTATAACTTTGAATGGTCATGAAGCAACCATTGTAAGTCAAGATCTACCTGTAACTGATTTTCCTCTGTCCAGCCTTATGTCATGCAGAACCCAAGTGGAGTTATTTTGAGTCTCTTCACTATCTTTACTTAATTCCCTGAACTTCCATTTACTGTCTCTTTTACCTATTTAAAGCGTTGAAGTTCCTTTGTTATCTCTGCCTCCCTCTATAGGAGGAAATAATGTACTGCAGGGGAAATAACCAGTAGCCTTTGCATTAACCAAATCATAGAAGCAAGACAGAGGTTTTGCTGCATAAAATCCTGTATAGGAAAATTATTTCCATTGGGTGAACATTGCAAAGTCTAGTTTGGATAATGAAACTTCTGCAAGAAAACAACCAAGGTCAGAGAGCACCCTTTCCTTTGCTGTTGTGTCCTACGTAACATTTGAAGAAGCCTTAAGTCAAGTAGGTAAAAAGTTCAAAGCAACTGAATAATGCTGTAGAGAAAAAAAAAAGTGCTGATGTTCACTGACTTATTTCTTTCAATTTCAGAAAAATGCATGAGTTTTCCAACTGAACATATTGTAGGCCATTATAAAGTAGTTTCTCTGAAAAATAGATGCGGTGATCTCTTATTAATAAGAGATCTTATTAACTAGAGTATTTTATGCAGTAAAATAATATGTGGAAAAGAAAGACTCTCAAAAAAATAATTTTGCATCTTGCACGAGATACTTCTTGTGCTGATTTTGTATTTTTCAATGTAATAGCTAGCCGGTAGAATCTTTCCTTCACAAGTTTCACTGTGTTCATTTTCCTTCGTATCCGTGGATCAATTTGATTTAATGAAGAAAGCCTAACCCTACCTTTATCTCCAAGCCCACCTCCAATTTATCACCTGAGAATAAAAACAACATTGCAAAATTCCAACCGGAAATAGACAGAATTGAATTGAAATACTGTAATGTGTTGATTCTTAGCAACAGCTGCTAGAAAAATATAAGAAGTTAATCATTCCATATTGTTACTGTCAGTCAGTTCTCATATTCACAAAACAGGACAATATCAATGCCTACATTTGTATTATTTATGACTACATTCATCAGAATTAAAATAAAAGCTGCTGTGGCATTTACAAGATAAAATATAAATTTTAAGATAAGTTTCGGTTATTTGGAAGTGATATTTAGGTTCTGCAAAGCTACATTGTAGAGTATTTTGGAAATGTTATTGAGTCAGGCTGAATTAAACTTATTTCAAAAATTATGCATGCTCTCTGCTATTATGCAAATCCATAATATCTTCCTAGAATCCTGTTTTTTCTCAATAGGTAGGAGAAAGAATTGCTCAAAGGCATTGTATTGATAGCTAGTAGGAAATAAACATTAGTAGGAAATAAGTAGCTTTGTACTATAGACCACACACACACACACACACACCATGAATAGATTAATATTAGTCTATTTTAGACTAATTAGAATATTTGTCTAGTATTTTGATCCATTTCTGCATGAATTTACTTTTTTTTAAAAAGTGTTATTTTAGTATCTGTTACTTCATATGCATTTTGGTACTCGTGTCTATATAATATTCAGATTTGTAAAAGCATATTTCCTCAGCATATAGTAGTCTGCTATATACCAAATATCAAACAATAGCATCTTGTTTGCTATTGCTTACAGAGCAGACAACTGAATTACTCCCTTTTGGGATGTGTGACTACCAAGTGGTAATTATTGACTTAGTAGGTGTTATCTCAATACTTTGTTAGTAAAATGTGAATGCATCTAGTTCCTATGGTGGGTCTTCTAGGAATTAGTTCTTTTATGAAAGTATTTATGTGGTCTAGCAGCTTTTGTCTATGGTATCTGCTAACTTTGCTATAAGATGAAAAATACTATGCCATGTGCAGGAGTTACATATTATTTGGAGGATGATGGCTTTTGCAAAATCAGGAGGTTGTGAGTTTGATACTAGGTAGAGGCAGATGTAGAGTCTCTTGCTTGGGTAGGAGATTGGACTTGATTACCTGCAAGGTAATCCAACTCTGTTAATCTGTTAAGATTAATTTACTTAGTCAGCTGCATGACATAGAAGCTGAACACTGTAGTGGGATGAGCGATACAGATTACTAAGCAAATTACCAAGCAGTTTCGTACAGGTAGTTGTCAACTTACAACTAGTTGGCTAGCAACTATTTCAAATTACAGTGGACTCCAAAAAGCTACTTAGAACCCACTTTTGAAATTATTTTTTTTAAAAAAAAAGTTTTTTATTTTTTAAACAAAACATAAAAACATCCATCATCCATTCCAATTGCAAGTAGTGTGTCAGTCAGTTACAAATCTTTTGTGCTTCATCTCATATTCATCATTACAAGTTCTCTAATTTCTCGTATTATCAATCTAACATATATCTTTATATCATTATTCTCATTTATCATTCATTTAACAATGGCATTTTCATGCCATTAAAATCATTTCCATAAATTGTATTATAACATCTATTTCATAGTTCATATTTCATTCCCATGTTTTATTATCTAGCCATTGATAAAATAAATCCCATATCTTATAGTATTGTTTATCTTCCTGTTCTCTAATTTCAAATGTCAATTTGCTCATTTCAGCACATTTCATAATTTTCCTAATAACTTCATCTGGTTTGGATATTTCTTCATTTTTCTAATTCTTAGCAAACACAATTCTAGCCGCTGCCAATACATTCACAATCAGGAAACTCAATTCTCTGTTATATGTTTCTGGTAAGATCCCTAATAAAAAAAAATCTCTGATTTGAAATCAGTGTGCTTTTTAATCATTTTTTCTAACCATGTGTGGATTTTAGTCCAATATATTTTGGCTTCTAAACATGTCCACCACATATGGTAATATGAGCCCTGTGTCTGATGACATTTCCATCACTTTTCCGATTTGTTCTTGAACATTCTGGCTATTCTCGTTGGGGGTAGGTGTCACCTGTAAAACATTTTATACAAATTTTCTTTATATGCTGTTGACATTGTCATTTTATAATTTTGCAACCACAGTTTTTGCCATTTCTTTAATCAATTCCATGACCAAAGTTTTCCCCCCATGTGATCATTGTTTCTTTAACTTGTTCTTCTTTCAATTTTACCTCTAATAAATAACCATATAATTTCTTAATTACATAGTCATCAGAACCTGTTAAAATTTTATCCAAATTAGTCAAATTATTATAAAAACCGGTTTTATTATTATAAAAAGATTGTTTTACAATCTTTATCATATCTTGTATATAAGAAAACCAATTCATCTTAAAACCTTGTTCTTCCTGAACCCACTTTTGAAATTCTGTCATTGTCACATGACCACATTTGGTTACTCAACAACTGACCCACAATTACGGCCATTTGCAGTGTCCCATGTGACTGACATTTATGATTTTGCCAGAAACCCACATTTATTTCCAGGTTTCCCTCAAAAAAGTCTCATAGTTAACAATGGGTCTGCTTAATGATTGTGGTGTCCCTTTAACAACTCTTTGTGTTCGCTTAATGACTGCTATGAAAAAGGTCATAAAATGGGTCCAGTCATGTGGTGACCCACTTTTACTAAGCATAATTACTAAGTGCAATTATTGCTGTAACTCAAGAATTAGCTTTATATTCAATAATAAAACAGTATGGGTTTTTTTACAAAAAATTTTCCAGCTATTTTGTTCTAAATCCCTTAATTGTTACAGTTTCTGCTGGGAATGTAAATTCAAAGTAATTGAAATGATGTTGGCTGCTCATATCTTTAACAGGTTGCCTTTCACTATGTAAATATCCTTCACATCACTTGGCCTCCAGTAAACAAGTACCTGGTACTCTGCATTTTTTCTAAAATATGACCCGACATTTTGATCATCCATTTTATTTCATATTGCCCTCTCTTTTTAAAATAGGTAGTTTTCCCCCCAGATCTTCTGATAGTCAGTGGCATTGATCATTTACATCCTGCATTTTTCCAATACGCACTGTTTATTCACGCAAGCTTTGTTAAGCATCTCTTTTTCCCTGGCATATCTGCTCATAATACTTTGTGCTAGAAGAATGGATTTATATTAAAGATTGTACACTACTGATCTTTGCTCCCTTTCTAATTGCAAGTAATAGATTCATTGTGGCCTACTTTTTAATTCTGCTTATAATTTCTGTACTGAATAATGTGTAGTAAGTGAAATTGAATTCAGGGTTGACTGTTTTTTCTCTTCAAATAGTTATAGGTTTCAGTCTGTGTTCAGCTTTCAATTTCAATTTGTTTCTTTTTCAAATTGAACTCTCTTTTACTTGTAAGATACAAAGAATAGCACCATGACCATTTACTTCTTTATATTCTTCACACTGTAATTGCCTGAAGGTGGACTTGATGTAGTAAAATTATTTCTTTTTTAACATACTGACTTTATTGTTCAGCATAACCGAGTTCCTTTTAACACCATATTTTCAATCAACAAAATATTTAAAAACTTCCATTGGGCTTCTGTGGCAAATCACAGTAAAAGTTTATAGTGTTGACAACAATATTTTAAAAAATATCCACACTTACATTGAACGTGCTTTGTACAATCCCCTTGATTATGTAGAGAGAATCCCCCCATCTCCAGCTTAATCTTCTGAGTCATTCAAACATATAGTCTAATTATCATCACAGTGAGTTTATTTTTCAGAACAAATATTTCCTACATTTGATTGGCAAAGTTGACATTTATCATATCTGACAGACAGAAACACACACAAAGAGAAAGATTTAAATGAACAAATGTGATGTGTGAAACAAGTAATTTCAAATCTTAATCTACAGAGTTTTTTCATTAAAAAATTATGTCAATTCACATTTACTGTGATTCTTGTTTGCATTAAAATATAGTTCAGACTGAAAAGAGAATATGCTGTAGAAATATATTTATATGTGATATATTCTGTGCTCCAAATTTAATATTTGTGCACTTTCCCAAGATTTCTTACTGATGAGACTCATCGTTATATTTCTATTTTCTTTATATGTTTTTACAGGTAACTTGTTCAAATTGTTTAAATTTTGAGCATATTTAAAAATGCCCGTGATTTTATTCTAAGGCGTGTTCAAAATGTTCAATTCCTAACACAGCAAGCTACAATTAAGAAAAAAAAGGCTAATTATGGACTGTGTTATCATAAGAGATGGGGAGAAATAAAATTATAAGTGGATTTTTTCCAAAAGAAACTTATCAAAAAAGATTCTAGATCTCCCTTTAGGAACTCTTCTGAGACTCTTAACACATCTTTGATTTAAACTTAAAAGTCTGTCAGAAAACTGAAAAAGGCTTCCAATTAGAAGTGGCATTCAGCAGGTTCTGACCAGTTCTGGAGAACCGGTAATGGAAATTTAGAGTAGTTCGGAGAACCGGTAAACACTACGTCTGACTGGCCCTGCCACCATCTACTCTCTGCCTCCCGAGTCCCAGATGATCAAGAGGAAATGGGGATTTTGCAGTAGCCTTCCCTTGGAGTGGGAAGGAAATGGGGATTTTGCAGTAACCTTCCCCTAGAGTGGGAAGGGAATGGAGATTTTACAGGATCCTTCCTCTGCCACGCCCACCAAGCCATGCCAATCAAGCCATGCCATGCCCACAGAATCGATAGTAAAAAAATTTGAATCCCACCACTGCTTCAAATCCTTTAATAGTTTGGAATCCAATTCCAAACTATTAAAGGATTTTAATAGTTTGGAATTGGAAAAAATTCCAAAAATCCTCTTAGACAGGATTTTTTAAAAAAAATATTGTTTCTTTTTGTTGAACTCAGTTAAGAATAACAGTACATGCTGATCAGAACCAATTATTCCTGGATTAAATATACTTTCTATATCAATTTTAACCAAAAGTAAAAGGTCAGGAGGTACAAAAATGCTTCACGCCAGGAACCGACTCCAGTGGTGGGTTGCCCTCGGTTTGGACTGGTTCACAAGAACCAGCAGTAAAACTGGTGGGAGGCTCCACCCACTGACCCGGATATCATCATAGGTGATCTGCACATGCACAGAAGAGCACGCTTGGGCACGAGCAAACCGGTAGTAAAAAGGTAAGTAGAACCCACCCCTGACCGACTTCTTAGGTGAGAATTCCAAAACATTTCATTTTTCTCCAAACCATGCTATTGTGGGAAAGATAGATTGGCAGATTCTAGAAGGAAATCTTTTGATCTGCAAGTATGTGACATAACATTCCAGGCAAATAAGGCCTTTCTGCGGGCAAGACCATACCAGCACACCTCAAACTGCTTCCAAATCAATGGATTTACTTCTAGAAATCATTAGACTTCAAAAGGTGTGATCAAAAGAACGTTTAGCATGATCCATACAGGAAGAGACTATTCCAGAATTTTCTGAAATAAACTATTCTCAGTGCATCAGCATTTCCAGGGTTCCTATGTTTTAATGCTAAAATGTCATAGCTGACTTAGGATGTAACCTGTGCCAGAAAAAACTTGGTGAATGTACAATCACATTTATTCTCTATGATTGATGAGTGGCTTTCAATACTATTGTCACAATATTTTTCTGGAGAGATTATTTATTATTTGTGTAAAGTGTGAGTGATAAATATTGTTTTCCTTATTTGTGGATAGCTGTCTTCAGAAAGTAGTGCTGAGGGAGTTACATCAAATCCAGTGGCATTTATAGTATGAAATTTCACGTACTTTTATTTTATCTTCTCCCTTACACTATTTAACATCCACACAAAATCATTTGAAGATTTAGAGTGATGTGGCAGTGGTATTGCTTGTGTTGCACAGTTCTACCTGTGAAGATCTCCAAGGTCCCTTCCAACTCTGTTCTGTTCTGTTCTGTTCTGTTCATTTGTGGCTTACACAAAATATGCCCAAACTGAGTTGTACTGTTCTTCCCATTAGTATGGAATGCTGTGTGTGACACAGATATCATTAAGGAGGGTATTTTAGTATATAGCTTCACTATTTGATTAAAAAGCATTAAGTGATAGCGTCAATTGATTAAAGCCATGTTGGATGGCAAAAGTCAATATATATGGGTCCATCTGGTGATGGAAACATGCAACTTTAAATGTAAGTGTAGTAAATTGTAAATAACATGGGTTAATTAATGAAATTAAAGGAAAACAACCAGAAGATTTGAGGATAAGGCTTGGAAAGATAAGTAACTTCACTGGAGGTATGAAACAGTGCTAATTACAATAAACATTAGTCTCTACAGAGACTACCTCCTTAATTGTTTAATGTATTCATAGATACGTGTATATGGAACAATTGTGGTGATTATAGAGTCACGTTGGTTAGTGATGCTAATTTATGTCTATTTTTGTATGCCATGTTGCTAGCTGGGACTTAGAATGATTTGCAGCAAATTTATTCAAATGAATTTTAATATTAATTTATCAAAGGCATTTGTATTAGACAAGGAAGGGAAGGGAAGAATGACAAGTTTTATACAAACGATGAAAAACCAGAGCAGGTAGATATATTTATGTACCTTGTTAAATTAACTAATGATGATGAAATGAAGAAAAATTAAGGTGTGTAAATGATAGTAAGAAAAAAAATAGAATGAATATATGTTCTGTTGCAAAGAATGAACATTTGTAAAATAGCTGGCTTCTTCCCATTTTTGTCACATGAAAATAAGATGTGATCGATTAGAACAAAAGTAAAAGTAAATTGAATGCCTTTTTATGTGGTACGATGAACAAGAAGAGATATGGCTAAAAATAAATGGATGTAGACTGAAGCCAAAAGTGAACAACTACTCTGGAGAAAATACATGGAGGTGGCTAGGTCAGAGAGAATGAAGATTGCATTGCCTGAAACTGATGAGATCCTCAAAAAAAGAAAAATGAGAAGTTTAAAGAACAAAAAGCAATGTATCACATAAAGGATAATCGAGGACAGGTTGCTAGGACAGAAAGATATGCAGAGGTACACTGAATTGTGTTTTTTTCTTACTTCATGCCTTTAATTTATTTGACTTACCATTTCTTATTTTCTACACTGCATAATGTTGCTTAGCCCAAAAGGGAATTGCGCGATGGGCTTATATGCATAATATGTGACTTTAGTCAGTATTCCACAATTATTTGCACTGCATGATTCCTCATTTGTGCCAATAGCTCCCAATTGTGAGGCAGAGGTCAGTATGATAATGACAGGGCTTGGGAAAGATTAATGAACATACCATCAAGGGAAGATAAAAATTTCAAAACGGAAGCTCCCGTACTAAGCGCAATTATGGTACAAGCCTTTGCTCCCGCTTGCAGTTATAAAAGCTCATGTTTGTTGGGTGGCGGTTTTGCTTAGGAATGTGTTCCCAGAACTGCGATTGCTACTTTGTTCTTCACACACTTGGGGAGTTCTGAATTGTACTATGTCCCTGTATCCCCATAAAGTCAGCAGGGTTTGAGTATTTTTCTCTAGTTCAGACAAGTTACTTGCAGCTCATCTCCTGCTTTGGAGACCACAATATTGTACATGGTGTTGTAGACTTTCCTCTGAAGTACTGAGATGTATGGATTTTCATGGATGGGTGCTTTTTGTCTTGTCTAGCCTCCTGCCTCCTCCTTCCCTGCAGGCATTATTGCACCTTGCTGAGAAAGTTTCTCTCTGATATTTCTTTTGAGCATACATAATGCCATATCTGCCTTATCCACAGCAATGGGAGTTCCCCCCCCCCTTCTTTTTCTCACTGCAGAATAGAGCCAGCAAGGTGAAAAAAACCAACAACATAAGGAAGGATGACTTAAGGGAGTGATGATTGGCTCAGGGAGAGGCAAGCATGATCATTGGATGGTTCAGAGCAGGGGTCACCAACCTTTTGGACCTCAGACACCACTAAATTCATAATTTTAAATCCCACGGACCACTAATATGATTTTAAAAAAAATATAATTAGTATTTAGTGCATTATAAAAACTGCAAATAATTTTTCTCACGGAACACCAGTGGTCCACGGACCACTGGTGGTGACCACTGGTTCAAAGGGCAACCCAGGATTGTTTCAGTCAGTTTTGAGATGTGAAGCCAAGTAGCTATGTGAAAATGCCCTCTGTGCAGAATCATTTCGATTGATGCTAAGAAGTATACATGCTATAATATGGGTGAAATTAGCTAGTCGCCCAGAGTGGCTTGATAATCAGATGGATGGCAAATAAATTTAATAAGTAAATCAATAGTGGGTGATTTATGCGTGAAAGGTTCTGATAACCAGGTAGAGCTTGGTTTAGAGGATTTGGGGTCTTCTTCAAATAAAGAATCATTGAAAGTGAATTTAAATGGTAATGTGTACGCTACAGTCATGATAAGAAAAAAAATGGTTGACTGTCTTCAAAAGATGCCTACAAAACATTTCCCCACATATTTTTTTTCTTTTCTTTGGGGAAGGTAGTTGTATTTTTTGGGATGGGTACTTCTCACTGACTCTATAACCAAATGCTTCCAACCAGGAAGTAAAAATAAACTAGCACTGCTTATTTTTAATTTGATCCAGCACAAAACCTCTCAATGGGCCCTTTAAGTGTATATTGAGGATAATGACACTGTGTCTTATTATTATTATATATTATTATTCTAAGCCTCTACAATTAAATATGCACAGTTTTGCTTGTTTGGTATGTCAAAATATGCAAATAAATAATAACAAAGGGGAATGGATAATAATAGGAAGTATGTTCCAGAATCTTGGAGACTCTTGAGTTGAAATGCTGTATTCCCCCTCCTGGAAAACACAACTTAGCTATACAGTTTATTTGGCATGTAGAGAAATTTAGCATAAACAAAGCATGGTGAGCTGAATTAATACGTCTCAAAACAATAGCTTCACTGAGTGTTTTTAAGACATGGGAACCTTTCAGATGTTTTTCTCTCTATTTGCTCATGTTTTCTAGAATAACAATTTTCAAGAAGTTATGAAGTAATGAATCTAAATACAATATGTTCAAAACAAATGCCTTTACAAGTTTATTAAGATCTGATTTTATACCGGATACATAGACATTCCTCTACACAGATAGTCCTCGACGTATGACCATAATTGAGCCCCACATTTTTATTGTTAAGTGAGATATTTGTTAAGTGGTTTTGCTCCATTTTATGACCTTTCTTGCCTTGGTTGTTAAGTGAATCATTGCAGTTGATAAATTAGTAACCTGGTTGTTAAGTGAATCTGGCTTCCCCATTGACTTTGCTTGTCAAAAGGTCTCAAAAGTCGATGACATGACCTTGGGAACAGCAACTGTCATAAATATGAACCAGTTGCTAAATATCTGAATTCCGGCAGTGACGTCACACTGTAGCAGGGCAAACAAGCGGGGCTTCGCTTGTTTTCACCTGATTTTCTGTGTTTTTGAAGCTTTTTTTGGCAGGTTGGATCTTGGAGGGATCGGCGAGGTGGAGGGGTTTCTTTGGAGTTTGAATGTGGAGCAGCGTGAATCCCTGGAATGATTCTCTGATTTTCCCAAAGAGGAAAATTGGATTGCTGAAGGGTGTGTATGTAACAGCAGTGTCTCAGACAGCCTCAAGCATGGTAGAGACACAGATTAAAAATGGCTGCCTAGTTTAAAGTACTTGTACAGGTACTAGCAGGAGTGAAGTACATGGGGGTGACCTTACGTATTTTCTTCTGGTTTTTTTTTTCTTTGAGGACCTTCCCTCATTATTTTATCAAGGTTTGACAGTCTTAAGATTTAGTTCTAGGACAGGGGTGTCAAACTCGTGACCCGCGGGCCAGATGCGTCACTCGCTGGCCACACCCTAGTTTAACAAAGGGGAAAAAGTTGTGGGACATCACGTGATGATGTGACGACATGAGTTTGACACCCCTGTTCTATAATGAGGATACTTGCATGTTCTAGTCTCAAAATAATTCTCCCTAATTCCAAATATATGAAGATTGGATGCAGTCATTTGGGAGTGCAGAAACGGCATTCTGCCCAAGCACAAATGTATTCTGTTATATATTTATATATTGTGATGTTGTGGTCTGTATGCTGAACCTGGCAATTTAGAAGCAATTAAATTATACTTTATTGAAACAAGTCATCCCACATTTAAAAAAATGATTTTCCAAAAAGCTGCCATGATCCACTGCACCATCAATGAACCTGGCTTGGCATGATAATCCACTGCACCATCCATCCAGACTGCTTCCTTCAGCTGCCATTAACCATGGATGAGAAATATGAGGCTCACTTTTAAGGGCCGTTTCCCTTTTTCTACTTAACAACAACAAGGACAAATGCAAAGCAGAGACAAATGTAATCTCCCTGCATCTAGTATCAAATCATTCCTCCAATGAGAGACTTTGAACGAAGTATTTTCAGACAACATGGAAATTCCATTTGTTTACGAATATACAAAAAAAAAAGTTTTAAATTATTATTCTTATATTACTTACATGCCAAACAAATATTCAGCATGTATTTCTAAAACAATTTGAACAGTGGATAATCCATACTGTGAAATACAGATAAACATGTGCACTCAAATAAGAGACATATACTTGCTATCTTGGTATGATATAGCATCTTTCTTAATAATTTCCCATTTTCCTGTTTCCAACTTTATTTTCATCTGCAGAAGAGTTGTGCCCCGAATGTATCTGGGTTTTCTGTGAACCTTTGCATACCTTATGATATTTCTGATTGGGGTTGTACACTCTTTTTGCAAAAAGAGCTGCTTTGGAACACATGGGTATATGTAGAAACTACTTCTTTGAAACAAATGAATTATATTAATGTACTTTGTTCCTTGGTAAACTTCTTCTCTTTTTTTATCGAAAGGTTTTTCAAAATTTTACATACATAACCCACCCTGCCCCTTCCCTCCCTAATCCTTCCCCTCCTTCCTCCTACCACCCACCTCCCTTACCCCTTCCCTCCCCCCTCCCCCACTACTTCCCAAAACAAGATACAGGTTATATTATTCAACAATCATAAGCCAACATAATCTAATTATCTATAACATCTTACAACTCTCTTAATATTTTAATTCCCCATACATCATACTAAATTTAGTTATATAATAACATAACTTTCTTATATTTATTCATAACCTATCTGCAATTTTTTAATCTGATATTTCCTTTGAGTATAGTCTATCCATCTTTTCCACTCTCTCACATATTTTTCATTTGAATAGTCCTTCAAATACGCGGAAACTTTCGCCATCTCTGCTAAATTTGATACTTTTAATGTCCACTCTTCAATAGTAGGTAAATCTTGTTTCTTCCAATATTGAGCCACCAATAATCTTGCTGCAGTTATTAAATTCAAAATCAACTTAGTCTCTGTTACAGTACAATCCGTAACTATACCCTACAAAAATAACTGTGGTACAAATTTTATCCTCTTTTTAAAAATATTTTGTAAAATCCACCAAATTTTAATCCAAAATGCTTTGACCTTTTTACATGTCCACCATATATGATGGGTTGTACATTCGGATACATACAAGATAACTTTTTTGGATCTAAATGCTACCTATAAAACATTTTATAAAAATTTTCTCTCAAGTTTTGCGCTTGTGTAAATTTTACATTTCTTACCCATATATTCTCCCATGTTTCCATCATTATTGGTTGGTCAAAGTTTTGTGCCCATTTTATCATACAATCTTTAACTAATTCTGTTTCCGAGTTCATTTCTATCAATATATTATACAACCTTTTAATTTGCATTTGACTTTGGTCCCTAATTTGTTTTATCAAATTTTCATCACCTTGTATAATACCAATTTTCTGATCTTTTCTCCATCTGGCTTGTACCTTGGTAAACTTCTTATCTTAGAATCAACAATGAAAGACTTCCAGCACCACGGGTTTTAATTCAAAGCAGTTTAGTAGATTTATCAGTGAATTTCTCATAGACCTCAAGTTACTACCAGTCACTGAATGACCATTTGAAGTTAGGGCAGAGCCCCCCCTAAAAAAATACTAATGACCCAATTCCAAAAGCTGCATCCCACCCACCCACAATCTCTTGACTGAAGAAGAAAGCCTGGCAGAGCCAAGGGGAGGAGTGAAAAGAGGGATTTATTTAGAGTCATTATGTAGCCATGGGTGAACTAATCCATGCCCTTCAGTGTTGAATGAATAGAACAGAAGTGGAAGGGACCTTGGAGATCTTCTAGTCCAGCCCCCTGCTCAAGCAGGAGAGCCTATACAATCTCAGACAAGTGACTGTCCGGCCTCTTTTTAAAAATCTCCATAGATGGAGCAACTACGATTTCTGAAGGCAAGCTCTTCCACTGGTTAATTGTCCTTACCGTTAGGAAGTTTCTCCTTACTTCCAAATTGCTTCTCTCTTTAACCAGTTTCCAACCATTGGAAGCACCTGCCCTCTGGTGCTTTGGAAAATAATTTGACCCTCTCTTCTTTGTGGCAGCCCCTCAAATACTGATATGATATGTTGTTGACACAAATATGTTATTTGGTTCTAAGCAGGTGTTGACTGTTAGAAGAGAAGAGCAAATCAGAAGAGCAACTAAACCATACAACCACCCTATGGCACTACCATCTTGTTTCTCAGATAAGTCTCTACACTATGCTGTAGTGGAAGAGTGATAGCCTCCTGCTCTACTCAGCTGTCCCATCCACTTGACTAATGAGTATTTTTCATCCTTCATCCTTTTCCATTTTCCCAGAAGAAAGCAAAACTGAACTCAGGAAAAAGTGAGTGATATCTTGATAGTATGAAGTAACCATATGCTAGCAACCAGTATTTTGGGTTACTTTAGGTCAATGTAAAGGTTTCCCCTCGCACATATATGCTAGTCGTTCCTGACTCTAGGGGGCGGTGCTCATTTCCGTTTCAAAGCCAAAGAGCCCGCACTATCCCAAGACAGCTCCATGATCATGTGGCTGGCATGACTAAACGCCAAAGGCGCACAGAACACTGTTACCTTCCCACCAAAGGTGGTCCCTATTTTTCTACTTGCATTTTTTACGTGCTTTCGAACTGCTAGGTTGGCAGAAGCTGAGACAAGTAACGGGAGCGGCACTAGGGATTCGAACCGCTTGAACTGCCGACCTTTTGATCGACAACCGCAGCATCTTAGCCACTGAGCCATCACGTCCCTTTGGGTTACTTTAGAAGAGGCAAATCTCTCCATCCCAGGCAACCATTCATAGATTTGGCAGGTAGGGCAGCACAAAATATTTTAATACGTTTTTCTGCTGTCTTAAGGGTTGGAGGAATACATATTAACGTGAACATGAGGAAGAGCTCTTGGACTGTACTTGCAAGTACGTTACACATCTCTCCTTTTACATTGTTTTATCAGAAGATTTATGTATCCTCGAATAGATTGTAGCCCTTACTGAATCACTGATTTTAGGAAACTAATTCCGGAACTAATGTACTGAACCAGGTAGCCTATTAGATTTCTATGGCAGTTTGTGGCCTCAGACGTCAGCAAGGTTGAAGAGTTTATTAATTCCTGATGCTATTAATTGATGTCACTGCAAAGGTGTTCTCTACTTGCTTGCTTTGAGACACGATGGCTTGCTTTCCCATTGGAGGGATTGCTGTCTTCACTACTCCAGGCTCCTGAGCTTCATGTCTGGTAAGGAACAAGTATGTTAGGCTCCTGGGTTTGTTTTTTTAATTTTTGTTTGTGTTTCCCGAAATGAAGATAGAGGTAGGAATATTTGGTGTTTATGGAGACTCTTAGTCATCCAGGTCATGGTTGTCCAAAAGGTGCTTTTTTTTCAAGAGGATACTGGACTTCCTTGTTTTTTCTTTGAAGACATTTCACTTCTCATCCAAGAAGCTTCTTCAGCTCTGGACATGAAGTAGCTTCTTGAACGAGAAGCGAAACATCTTCAAAGAAAAGTCAGAAAGTCCAGTCGCCTCCTGAAAAAAAGGACCTTTGGGATATATTTGGTGTTGCACGACTTGCTACCTCTGGCCACAACAATGAATTCAAGTTGTCAAAATGAAAACATAGCACAGGTCACCTTCAAACTTCCTCTAAGAGTTTGTGAACCGAAAGTGATGTAGAAGGGCCCACGTTTACCCTGTAATGCAGTGTTTCTCAACGTTGGGAAATTTAAGATGTCTAGATTTCAACTCCCAGAATTCCCTAGCCAGCATGCTTCAATTCTGGGATTTGAAATCTAGACAACTTAAAGTTGTTGTAGTTGAGAAACGCTGCTGTAAAGTTTTGGCTGAGGAGTCCTTTGTGCATACTTTCCTCTCAGCTGAAGAATTCTCCTTGTGGGAGGGAAAATGCATAGCCAGCAGATTTAACTTCTTTTAGGGGAAAATAGAAAAAGACTGGATTTTGTAGCTGAAGATGTCTAGGGCACCCAGGAATGATTTATTTGCCAGCTTTCAGAAGGCTCAATTACCCTAATCCATCACTGTTTAAATTCTCTGCTTCGAGTGTCATTTAAAATATTTAGGAGATTCATGGATAGGCTGTGGTTCTATTTAGCCTTGAAATGATGCACATTTCCTTCACATTCTCATGTGAGACAGGAATGGTGTGTTATTAGTTCTCATTAATTGCATGTGTATAAATAGGGGGAAATTTATACATAGATGCATATGACACATTTTACTGCAGCAAGTGATGCAGTATGCCTTAATGAAGAAATTATGCATTCAGAATCCTTCCTTTTTACATAGTACAGGTTAAATACCTGGTTTATTTATAAAGCCATAAATTTCACATTATAATAATTATTCTGCCACCTTTTTACTTACCCTATTCCACTTTGAAAGCAGTTTGGCACCTCATCCTTTTGCTTGTTACATTAACCTATCAGTCCTAGCTTAGTAATTCACAATACGGATAAGGATTATGCAAAAAGCATGCTGAATGTTAAAGTTTTATGAAGTCCAGGTTACTTATTGCAACTAAAATAAAAGTAGCCCATATATTTATTCACTATCCTGTGGGAACTATGGCACTATCGTGCATCGCTTAAAATGAATCATTGCTTTATATTCATCCCATGAAATGCCTCTTTTCAATAAAAAGTTATAGTAGTGAGATTTTCATCAGTTCAGATCAGAAAAAAAAATCATAGTTCATATAACTAGTTTGGGAAAGAGCAATGTATTCACTACAGCGTTTAAAGCATATCATAAGCTACAGGGCTCATGTAATTTACATGCGAATGATGTTGGGCTGTCAGTCACTGGACAAAGTTGAATGTCAGGCTGCAGTAAGGAGGGATAATCTCTTTCGATGCTTTTTTTAAAATGAGTTTTTTTTTAAAAAAAAAATAAGCTCGGGGATGTGTGTAGTGAAATCTTGTGACCTAGCTCTATAGCTACAATTCATTGATCCCTTGAAAAAGTGTGGGGTGGGATGCAGGGGTGGGTTCTATTTACCTTTACTACCTGTTCGCAATGGGATCGCGCATGTGTGCTCGCTTTGCTCGTGTGTGCGCCTTTCTTCTACGTATATGCAGATTGCCAATGATGACATCCGGGGTGGTGGGTGGGGCCTCCCGCTGGCTTTACTACCAGTTCGTGTGAACTGGTCCGAACCGGGGGCAACTCACCATTAGTGGGATGTGTACCTCTGCAGTTAAAATCTATAAAAATTAAATATGCTTCCTGTAATGCTCCACAGTATGAAGCACAGTATGAAATTAGAATAACAGAGTTGGAAAAGACCTTGGAGGTCTTCTAGTCCAGAGTTCCCCATCCTTTCTAACTTTGCGGACCAGGGGGGCAGTGAGGGGATGGTTCTGCACGAGCGATGAGGAAACAGGTGCCCGCATGCAGCTCCATTTATGCTAGTGGTAGGCAGGCATGCACATGGAGCGTGCAGTCATGCTTGCCCACCACTTCTGTGGCCCAAGGCCTGGTAGTGGGCTGCAGCCCAGGGGTGGGGGACTCCTGTTCTAGCCCAACCCCTGTCTAGAAGGAGATCCTATACCATTCCAGACAAATGGATGTCCAGTCTTTTCTTTAAAATCTCCAGTGATGGAGTACCCAGAACTTCTGGAGGCAAGTCGTTCCACTGATTAATTCTAACTGTTAGGAAAATTCTCCTTAGTTCTAAGTTCCTTCTCTCCTTGATTAGTTTCTACCCATTGCATCTTGTCCTACCCTCAGGTGCTTTGGAGAATAGCTTGACTCCCTCTTCTTTTTGGCAGCCCCTGAGATATTGGAACGCTGCTATCATGTCACCCCTAGTTCTTCTTTTCATTAAACTAGACATACCCAGTTCCTGCAACCGTTCTTCATATGTTTTAGTCTCCAGTCCTCTGGAGGCTATGGGACTACATGCCAGAAAGCCTTTTAAATTTGAACGTAGACTAGAATTCTGTTTCTAGTCTCATTTATACAGCCAAGACAAAAATCATTTTTCTTCATATGTGCATTTCTAGTGTACAAAAATCTATACATCATCCTAATGATGTGATGGCAAAATTATGACATATGTGTCACAAGTGGCACACAGTGTCATTGTTGGTAAAACACTTAGAGGCCACATAAGAATGTGGTACACTCTTGCCTGTCCTCTGGTCCGTTTGAAGTCACATGAGAGGGCCCTTCTCTTGCTTGCACTTCTGAAAAGTGCATGAGAATGGGACGGGCTTTCCCACTCTTTGTGGAAGGTTCAAGTCCATGCAAGAGTCTCTTTCTGAGAAAGAGAGAGAGAGAGATTTAAAATTATGTAGAGATTTATTTATTAAATTTATGTGCCATCTTTCTTACTTTCCAAAGTGACTCTTTGATATGAATTGTTTCTCTTTTCTCCAGGCTCTCTATGTGTGTGTGTGTGTGAGAGAGAGAGAGACATGCCAGCAGATTCAAGTTAGACATTTTCTGAATTTTTGATGTGTGAAGCCCAAAAGGTTCATCATCGCTGTCCTAATATATATCCATTTACTACTGAGGGTTGTGAGAACTAGAAATGAGGTTTTCATTTTCCTGGGCTGAGTGCAATGTACTTACATTTTAAAATATGCTTTAATTAATCACAATCAGGATTCATCTAAACCTCAATTTTAAGCTTTGTTTTCTGTGAAGAAGCTCAGTGCAAATATGAACAGCACTGGCTCATAGATCTCATGAGTTCTCTGTGCTAACATTATCTCTCAGTGTTTACTTTAAAAACTGCTGCTTAAATTATCAACAGAACTCAATTTTTCAAAGCTGCAAGCTGTCTAATGGCTAAAGCTATTTCAGAATTATGGGGATCATTTTATTATACTAGTCTCAGTGGACATAGTTCACAATATAAAAACATTTAAACATGTTTGATTAACCCTATCATGAAAACCAAGGAGACTTTCTCAGAAATTACTATTTTTCTACAATTACTATAATAGATCATCTCTATTAAAAAAAAATACTCTGGACATTGGAATATACTCCCATTAGTTTTTAATACTATTTTTTTTTTCATTATGTATCTTCTTTAACTTTTTCATTTACGGAAACTGGATATACTGAATTATACACTGGTCCAGATTTTTTTTGTGTGTGTATATTTAAGGTTTTATGTTTCTTACAGTACAGTATATCCTACAGTATATCTCAACATGGTTGCTAAGAAAAATATATAGTGTTTACCTACAGTGAGTATGCCTTGTGGGGGATAAGTGGAAGCAGTGTAAATTTCCATTTGACTCTCAGGAAAATTGATAAAAATACTTATTTCTTCTCTATCATTGCTTCATCTCCCCAAATTCTCAAATCCAGTCCAATAATGAACTCACACCAGAATTGACCAGTGCTCCTTACAATTAAAAAAAAAAAACTAGCAAAACTAGTTTTCCAATTTCATGCCTGATACTAGACAAAAAGCAGCAGCAGCAGCAGATGGTTACTTTGATTAAACAGAATATAAATCAGAGTAGATTAGTGCAGAAATATTTTTGCCAAACATTTGAAAATGCACTCCATTTCAGAGCTGTACAAATTATCAGCTGTACCTACACAGAAACACACTAATAGGCTGATAGACACAAAGGCAGACAGATACATTTTTAGCACTTAGTTAAATCAAGTTTCAACCCTATGTGGAATAAGCATATAGGTTACCATTTGCAGAATTATGTTTACACAATAACTTTTTACTTGAAGGTCCTCATCAGATATATGTTTGTGCAGAAGATGGCAATGTGGCAGTGACTTTCCCACCAACCAGTAGCCTGTCTGTTATGCCAGAATGTTGTAGTGATGGTACACTAGAAATTAGTACAATAGCAGCCAAGTTGCTGGTGTGGATTTAGGAGATGTTGATTCAAGTCCACCCGTATCTGAAAAGACTCACTGGTTAGAATTAGAGTCACTGGCTGAGCACCAAGCAAAGATGCATTGTTGTATTCTAATGAAGTTAAAGCAAGCACTGATCTTTCTCAGTGACATCCACCTACTTTGATATCAAGGTCTTCTGTGTTTGCATTGCCTCTGTTACTGAGTGACAAAGTGACACAGCTATTCGGTTCCATTATTTAGAAGCAGGGAGCTGCTTTGTTTTGCAGTTAGAATGAAGTGAAATGACCTTTTTAAACATCGTTGTAGCCTCAATTGTATTTATTCCATATGTCAAACAAATACATTGAGATCCTTAAAAGCTACTTGTTTAGGATAAGAATTCAAAGGCATTGCTAAGCTGTCTTAATGAAACTATCATGCCCTCTTAATGAAAATATGCTTCCATTAGCATCAATTATAGTTGCAAGACTTCAGTATGATTTTTATAGCTAGAAGCAGAGGTTGTCTAGCAAAAGGAAAGACCGCCGAAGTAATTTTGTTACACCCAGTATGATCACAGTGGTTTATTAAAAGTGTGCAGATTCCATTATAACTGACTACTGGTACTTACAGAGTCTAAAGATACTGAAATTGTCATGGCTAGCCTCATGTTGCCTTCATATGAATCTGTTTATAATTTATTTTGTTATAGATGACAGATACAAATCAACTGTCTTATCTTAAAGAGTATATTATCTAATTGCTAATTCCTATTGTTGGAAAACAGTAGATGTTGTTCCAAATATTAGGGTAATATAAAGCTTCCAAGGGGTCCCTCACTATTTGTTTAGATAAGGTTCTAAACAAAGCTACCATTTGAAGAGGCTTTATGAACTAAATGAAAAAAGCAAAATGTTAAAAAGTGATGATATTTATCTGGTTACTTACCGAGCACATCTATATTATATTAAAGTAACCAAAATATCTTTACAACCCCCAAGGCATGTCACAACTTTTGAGCACCCTCAATATTTGGAAATTGAAAGTTGAAAAACTTGACACGCCCTACATAGTGCATTCTTCTCTTGTCGGTCTTCTCTTGCAAGTTGTGGAAATGATTCAAGGAAACCCTTTTCATTTTATGTTAAAGATGTCCAGACTAGAATCCACTCAGTCTGTGTCTCCAGATCCAGACATTCCTGTTTGTCTCCAGACTCTTTGCCAAAAACTTTTGGCCACTGGTTCACAGGAGGCAAACCACCATGTTCTTTGCAGCACCAACAAAGAACAGCCAACAGTGCACAGTCCAGAAGAAATAAGGCATTCATTCTCTGCAACACTTGCCAAAGGAATAGACCAGAGGTGGTATTCAGCAGGTTCTGACCAGTTCTGGAGAACTAGTACTGGAAATTTTGAGTAGTTCAGAGAACCGGTAAATACCACCTCTGACTGGCCCCGCCCTCATCTATTCTCTGCCTCCCGAGTCCCAGCTGATTAGGAGGAAATGGGGATTTTGCAGTAGCCTTCCCCTGGAGTGGAGAGGGAATGGAGATTTTACAGTAGCCTTCCCCTGCCATGCTCACCAAGCCATGCCCACCAAGCCATGCCCACAGAACCAGTAGTAAAAAATTTTGAAACCCACCACTGGAATAGACATGGGCCTTGGATGAGACAGGTTGTATATCCTCTGCATTGTTAGTCAAAGGAGGAGGAAACTGGTCTATAGTAGGGAACTGATTTGTCCTCAGTGATAAATAATAAATCTGAATCCTAGACTAGATGTTTACTTGATCCAAGGGAACTTTATATTTTCTAAATGCGGTAATGATTAATATTATTCCTTCCAACCTCTTGGTATATAAAAACCTTCAAACAGGACTGATTTCACAAATTACAAGTTTGCATCTTCCCAAAATTTCTAAAGCATTCACAATGTGTTAAAAACATTTTCTTCAAAACGGTAAAATATAATTCCACTTGAGATTGCTTTAGATAGAGTCCCCTATCCATTTGGACTTCTATCTGGCATGATACTTCCAGTATCTTATTAACTTGCACAGATAAGCTCTCTCATTTTTTATTAGCCTTGTAACAAGATGCACTTGAGAAATGATAGGCTTTTTCTGCATAGCCTCTTCAGTGTTTCCCTTTGCATTTCTCTTCTTCCTTCAGTGAATCAAAATCGAAGCACTTACCACTCAAATTATTCCATGTTTTCTTTTTTATCAGCTCTCTCTCCAAGACTTTTTCTTATCTTCTGGTTTTGCTGACCACTGAATTTGTAAGACCTTGCTGATTCTTAGTCTTCTCTAAACTTTTCCCTTTTAAAGAAACACAGTTCAGTCTCTGTTCAATCTGGGTGCTGAATACTCTTTGCTTTCTCACATTTCACGGGGTCATAACCCTTGTATAGAGAAAACATTGTGGTAACCCTTGGTTGAAATCCTTCAGTTTCATTCATTAATGTCCATATTTAGCAACACAGATATGTGAGAGCTGAACAAAGATAATCTAGAAATGTGTAAATTTCAACAGAGAAAGTTAAGTCTACTAAAGAAGCCTACATCACAGTGAGCCTTCTCTTTCTCATGAAGGGAGAAATAAGAAATAAAATGATTCTTCGCACAGAGAACATGGAGCGAACTGGTAACAACAACCCACTACTGCTGTATATGCATATGTAATATCATATACAAAGATAATTTAGTGAGACTTGAGATTTTGGAATTATAAAACCAGTTTTAATAAGTGTCTTGTGGTCTTCTAACAGTTCCACATTACATAATTTTCAGGATAGTGAAGCACTATTCTAACTAGTAAGCGCCACTAAATGTTATATGCTCTGAATTGCCTGCTCAGCTTTTAAATAAATTAGTGCAAAACAAATAATGAAGAAGCCTTAGACTGAGTAAATTCAATCTCCTATTGAAGGAAAGAGTGGAAAATATAACAACTCAACTACTGAAAAAGCTTTTTTTACACCACCATGGAAATTTAAGAGCAACTAATTATTTAGAGCAGGGGTGTCAAATTTGTGTCGTCACATCATTGTCATGTGACGTATTGTGACTTTTTTCCCTTTGCTAAACTGGGGGTGGGTATGGCCAGCACATGGCACATCTGGCCCACAGGCCATGAGTTTGACAGCCCTGATTTAGAGTATGCTAAATAAAGTAATATATTAAAAGCCTGTGTGAAGTACTCTAAAAAATTGTATGCCATTGAAGCACCTTGAATTGTAGAAAAATTACAAAGTGTGGATGGACAAAATAATATATAATTGTGAAAGTGCCTTAAAATGGATTCTAGTAATCTATTATTTTCTTTCTTATTTCTTCTCACGTGTTGTCAGGACAGGCCACTTCTGAAGGGCCAAATCCGGGTAAGATTAATTGCAACCAAAGCAGCTACTACAGTAAATTGGGATTTAGAGGTGGAGAAGTCTTTGAATATCTTTAAAAAGCTAAATACATAACAAAGAAGTAGAATCATATTCTTTACTTCTGATAGACCTATTAAAAAAGTTTCTGATGAGCCATGGTGGTGGAGTAGTTAGAATGCAGCACTGCAGGCTACTTCTGCTGACTGCCAGCAGTTTGGCAGTTCGATTCTCACCGACTCAAGGTTGGCTCAGCTTTCCATCCTTCTGAGGTCAGTAAAATGAGGACCCAGATTGTTGCGGGCAATATACTGACTCTGTAAACAGCTTAGAGGGGGCTGTAAAGCACTATGAAGCGGTATCTAAGTGCTATTGCTTATGGATGTAAGGAAAAAAGTAAGATCAACAGAATTAGGTTTATAATTCCAACATTCTTCTGCTTTTAAGCAGACCCATCTGCTTACTCCATTTTTGCTTATAATGATATATCAGCGGCATAAGCAGAGGCAAGAAAACAGAGGCTTTGAGCCAGCTGTATAGTTATAGGATCATCAGCTAAATGAGCCCCATCCTTGGCATGTGCTAATGGGCCTCTGCCAATCCCAGTTTGATACTGAAAGAAAGCATTGATTTATGATGCTGCTTATGCTTTCCCTGCTCTATTCTTAGAATGGACAGAGAGATCCTACATCCTGCGGAGCATGATAAGCCTTAAGAAAAATCTCTCCCTAAATGGTCCTTACAATGGAAAGCAAAAATGAAAATTAATCCTACTAATAATATGGATTTACTTTCAAAAGTTTTTGTTGCGGTTTTTGTTGTTGTTGTAGCTTCTTACATCTAAACAGGAGAAAGGAGATGGAATTTTAGCAGTTACCTTGTGAAGATTTCTGCCTCTTTCACTAAATCCCAGAGAAAACATCTGTGGAACAAAGGAAAGGTTTCTGCAGAAATATCTATTCATGGGAAGCCCTTGACTGATCTACAGGAGTGATAAGCAACAGTGGTGGGTTGCTACCAGTTCTCCCCAGTTCGCAAGAACCGGTAGTGAAAATTTTGAGTAGTTTAGAGAACTGATAAATGCCACCTCTGCCTGCCTCTGCCCCCAATCTTTTTTTTTTTAAATTTGATTTATATGCCGCCCTTCTCCAAAAACTCAGGGCGGCTTACAATGCGTTAAGCAATAGCCTTCATACTTTTGTATATTTATACAAAGTCAGCTTATTGCTCCCACAAACTGGGTCCTCAATTTACCTACCTTAGAAAGGATGGAAGGCTGAGTCAACCCTGAGCCTGGGGAAATTCGAACTGGTGTAATTGCAGACAGCTGGATGTTAATTATGGTGCTTTAGTCTGCAGAGCTAAACCAGGCTCTATTTGCTGCCTCCCGACTCCCAGCTGATTGACTAAAAGGAAAAAATCAGGGCTCACTTGACAAAGAAGAGGGGGAAAAAACCAAGACACCATTGCTTTAAATTGAGAAGCCAAGCAACCTGCCAACTGATCGGCTAGAAGGAAAAAAATCAGGACACTTCTCAGCCAGGAGATTACTTGGAAAAGAAGAAGGGGAAAAAAAGTCACTGTCACTTTAAATTGAAAAGCCAAGAAGCAGCTGCTGGAAGGAGGTTCTTACTTGCAGAAGCAAAGTAACATTCAGCAGTTCATTTCTGGGTCAGCTGAACAGCAAACTGGATAAGAGGAGGGATTCTTATATGGTTCTATGTTTTTGAAGTTTTGGGGTTTGTGCAACATGGGCTTTGTGTTTCTAAAAAGGTTTGGGCGATTTCTATTGTGAAATATCCTGTCTTCAATGAGCTTTCAGCCTGCTTGTAAATGGAGCCAAACTTTTGGTTTCTACTTTCTATTATCTCTAAGCACCGGTAGCTGTTTTCTTCTTACAAAGTTTTCTTTATGCAGCTGGCAGGAATGTGGAATGAGTATCAGGCAGGTTCCGTCTTAGCAGCTTGATTTTTCCTTGCTTTTCTTATGAGTAATATTTTATTTGGGGAAATGAAGAGGGGGGAGTTTGATTCCTTCCCAGAGCAGGTTAGTGGGGTGGGGAGGGAATGGGGATTTTGCAGTAACCTTCCCCTGAAGTGGGGAAGGAATGGGGATTTTGCAGTAACCTTCCCCTGTCATGCCACGCCATGGCCACCAAGCCACACTCACAGAACCAGTAGTAAAAAATTTTGAAATCCACCACTGCATAAATCCATTTTAATATGCTTGTAAACACTCTTGTAATCTTTGACTTTTAGGCTTGCTGTCAAACATCAGCCATAATACTAATGACTGTTTTGAACAATAGGCAGATTGTATTACACGAATAGAATAGAATAGAATAGAATAGAATAGAATAGAATAGAATAGAATAGAATAGAATAATAGAATAGAATAGAATAGAATAGAATAGAATAGAATAGAATAGAACAGAACAGAACAGAACAGAACAGAACAGAACAGAACAGAACAGAACAGAATAGAATTTTGTTTGGCCAAGTATGATTGGATATACAAGGAATTTGTCTTGGTGCATATGCTGTCAGTGTACATAAAAGAAAAGATACCTTCATCAAGAATCATAATGTACAACACTTAATGATAGTCATAGGTTACAAATAAGCAATCAGGAAACAATATCAATATAGATTGTACGGATACCAGCAACAAGGTTACAGTCATACAGTCATAAGTGGGAGGAGATGGGTGATGGGAACGATGAGAAGATTAATAGTAGTGCAGATTTAGTAAACAGTTTGACAGTGTTGAGGGAATTATTTGTTTAGCAGAGTGATGGCGTTTGGGAAAAAACTGTTCTTGGAAGTTCACAATAAATATATATAGAAAGATGAAGCGGCTAAAAATATTTTGCCAACAAAAATGAGACTAAGTCAGCCTAGGATTGGTAAACAGATCCATGCACCCACACAGTCCTGCTTGTACATTCCAACTTGTGTGTGTTTGTGTGTGTGTATTTGAGTCAGAGTTAACTCCTACTGACAACCTGGGCTAATTCCTGCATTTTTTCTTAGCAAATGTCTATGGAGATTCTCAGTCATCCAAGTCATGGTTGTCCCAAAGGTGTTTTTTCAAGATGCAACTGGACTTTTTGGTTTTTCTTTGAAGACGTTTCAAAGCTTCTGAAAAAGCTGATGTTTCAGCTCTGAAGAAGCTTCTTGGATGAGAAGCTAAATGTTTTCAAAAAAACCCCAGAAAGTCCAGTTGGAAAAGCATCTTTTTTTAAGCAAAGTTTTTAGGAAGTGGTTTGCATTGCCTGCTTCCAATGGCAGAGAGAGCATGAACAACCCAAGCTTGGGATTTATGCCTTAAAGTGGGATTTGAGCTCAGAATCTCCCGGTTTCTAGGCTGATGTAATCCCTACACCAAACTGACTTGTCATGTTACAAAACAGCATTTGCCTTTTCAGCAGCTGAATTTCCCTGTTGCCTGGTGTTTTGCTTGGGATCTACTATACCTGGCCACATGTATTAGTGCTCACCCCACTCAGTATGCTTGGTTAAAGCTGAGCTGGTTTATTTGAAGTGAGCTTTTTATTTTGTTAATCTGAAACTAGTATCTAGAAAACATTCTAAAGCGATGTCTGCCAGCTGTGCAAAATTAATTTCATTTCACAAAGTGATGGCTAAGCTGTAGTTCTCATCTTCATTTCAAAAGCCCCCTGCAAATTACAAGTTCAGACCTCTCCAAGGGGTAGATCAGTTCAGGGAAATCTGTTTCTCCTCAAGGCAATTCTCTCCCTGATTCTTTTCTCTCTCTCTCTCTCTCTCTCTCTCTCTCTCTCTCTCTCTCTCTCACACACACACACACACACACACACACACACACACACACACACACACACACACACACACACCAGAAGGGAGAGAGAGAAGAGATGGCAGAGAGAGGAGCCTGAAAAAGAATTGGTTGCAAGAAAGAAAGAAAAATGTAGCCTCTTTATCCACTTTGGCTGTAGCTCCATCTCCCACTAGCTTGCATGCAATCTGATTGCTTGAATAAAATATAACCCAAAAAGAAAGAAAGAAAGAAATATGTTTACTCCTGTCTGAAAATATCATAGAGATATTACTGCAGAGTTTGGAATAATGCACACCCACAGCCCAGTTTTAAAACCTCTGCCTTTCAGAGAACACTATTGCAGTTTGCTGTCCAGTTTTGATAAAATATTGTTGGTGCTTTGTTTCCATAATTCTTCCCAATCTTCTGACCTTTTTATATTATTTTTGTTTGTTCAGATCTGTTTAACTTACTTCCCCTTAATTGTCTACATAAACCAGCTAAAGGATATGCACAAATGGTAAAATGAGGGGATGGCAATCTCAGTGACATCTGCATAAGAAAATGCTACATTGGAGTACTTTGTTGAGTTTTTTCCAATAGCAATAGCAATAGGCCCATTTTGTTGGGGAAAAAATAGAGTAATTCTGTGGTTTGTCTCAGTCAGAATTTTAACACAAGGCACCAAATAGATTATTAAATGTAAATTAATTACCTCAATATGCTTTAAAGATATCTCTTTCTTCAAACAATTTCATGAATTGTACATATACAATTAGAAGGAAATAGGCAACTTTATAATTAAGACATTGTGAAGTCTAATTATATTTGGATGATAAAATATGAATAAAAAGTTATTTCCTATGCTATGTGTATAAAATGTGAATTCTTTTGTTTCAGCAAATAGTATTTTATTTAACTTTGTAAGATACAAGAAAATTATATTTCAGTAGAATAGAATAGAATAGAATAGAATAGAATAGAATAGAATAGAATAGAATAGAATAGAATAGAATAGAATAGAATAACAGAGTTGGAAGGTACCTTGGAGAAGGGGATCCTATACCATTCCAGACAAATGGCTGTCCAATCTCTTCTTTAAAAATCTCCAGTGTTGGAACATTCAAAACTTCTGGAGGCAATTTGTTCCACTGATTAATTTTTCTAACTGTCAGGAAATTTCTCCTTACTTCTAGGTTGCTTCTCTCCTTGATTAGTTTCCATTCATTGCTTCTTGTCCTACCCTCAAGTGATTTGAATAATAGCTTGACTCCCTCTTCTTTGTGGCAGCCCCTGAGATATTGGAACACTGCTATCTTGTCACCCCTAGTCCTTCTTTTCATTAAACCAGACATACCCAATTCCTGCAACCGTTCTTTATCTATTTTAGCCTCCAGTCCTCAAATCATCTTTGCTGCTCTTCTCTGCACTCTTTCTAGAGTCTCAGCATCTTTTTTTTTTTACATCGTGGTGATCAAAATTGGATGCAGTATTCCAAGTGTGATCTTACCAAGCAATTATAAATTGGTATTAACACTGAAGTGTTGGCTATTCCTGCCAGCTTGGTGTCATCTGCAAATTTGATGAATTCCCCATCTCTCCCCTCATCCAAATCATTGATGAAGATGTTGAAGAGTACTGTGTCTAAAACAGAGCCTTCGGGTAAAAACAGAGCCTTGGGAAAATGTATATTTCATGCACCACCCATTTTAATAGAGTTATATTTGTTTTTAACCCTATGCTCCTTTTCGAAACAGTTCCTGGAATTAAAAAATAAGTAATAAGATTGAATCCCATTCATGTTGTGAATACATGTATAGGAGTGCAATATTAGTAACCTTTAATCCTCCTGATTTGGCTATTAATAGAAATTAGCAATTTAGGCTAAATCTACCCTATTTAATTGTCCATTTTCAGGGTCCAATTTGTAATATAGCATAGAAAACTGTTATGCTCTTTTAAAATTCCAAGATAGATAGATAGATAGATAAATTAGCATAGGGAAGTTTGTTCAAAATCATCCATAAACTTTGAATGTCCAGTTACCAATATTGAATTCATAGGAATGGGATTATGTGGGAGAAATTTCTCATAATGTACTGTTACATTATTCATATATTTTTGCTACAGGTATGGCTACAGCAAATAATAATACCTGTGAGTATGTGCAATATTATAATTGCACTTAGAGTATCAGTTAGTATTATTGTGTTTTCTAATATAATTCCCTACTGAGATATAGAAAGTAAGCGAACTATAATATAATGCTAGAAGCACATCCTGTTTTTGCAGTTTAATGAAGATATCTAAGCCTTACACTATAATAAATAATAATTAACCTTTTAAAAATATTCTTTATGAAGTACTAAATAATCTTAAACAGATAATTTCAACTGCAGTTACTAAAAATTTTCTTGGCTAATAACAATAAAGTATAATATGTTGTAGAAGCTGCTTTGATTGGTGGTAAATATAATGGAATGTAAATGAACATTTCTGAAATATTGCCAAACAAAAATAAATTGATGTTTTTGTGGTAACATCTAAGCAATTAGCCCCCTCCCCATTAAACCAAGATTCAGTTAGAAAAATGATCAAAAGCATAAGGAGGCCAAACTTAATGAACTCACTGCTAAATGAGAGCCAAGGGACACATGTACATTTTCTAAATTTCTGTAAGCGATCTCTTTTTTTTTCTGTGCAATACACTCGCCTAATCTGAATTTGTAAAAAAAAATCTGACATTCTTGTGTTTGAGTTGCTTGTAAGAGCAACAAAGCCCTATAGAGACTGGTCTTTTACTATCTGTTGTGGTCCACCAGCAGCCCACGGAGCTAGCAGCAGAGTCGGACAATGAGTAGGCTGGGGAGGACCATGGGCCAGTCCTGGAGTCTGGGGAAGGCCCGCATGAGGGCTCTGCGTCGGAGGCAGAGATGGGGCCAGGGCCATCTGGGAGTGATGTGCGGATTCTGGAGCCTCCAGAGTCTGACAGCAGAGAGGCAGATGAAGAGGAGGAGCCTGTTCCTAGTGCACACATGTGCAGAGCTGCCAGAAGGCAAGAGCAGCTAAAGCAAAAAGAACAACTCGGGAGTAAGGCCAGGAGATGATTGGCCCCTCCCATAAGGCTTAAAAGAGCAGCAAAGGCTCTTGGGCTCTTTGTAGGAAAGCAACATTGCTAAATTCATTTTCCAGTCGGCGGCTCTTGTTTCTGAACTTCATGGGGCTTTGCCAAGAAAGGCCTTCAGCAGGGTGCCAAAGAAGATAAAGGTTTGTGATAAAAAGGACTTTTTCTGAAGGACTTGTTTTGGAATTAATTTGGACTAAGCTGGGAATGAAGTAATTCTCAACTGTTATAATAAAATAGTTTTGTTTAAGACTAATTGTGTCCTGTAATAACTAAGTGAGCCTAGGTCACATACCTATGGGATGTCTGCTAGGGGAGGATCTCCTTATTTATAGATTAGCCAGGAGGGAAAACAGTAGATCTTGTCCCTGATGGATTGTCTTCCCAAGAGTAGATTCCCAACCTTAGAATAACTAGCCCTGAAGTCAGGATAGTCTCCAACCTGATAAAAGTAAACAGTAAAAGAAGTGCTGTTCTACGTGAAGCTCCAAGCTGTTCATGACGAAGCTCAAAGTAGGTACCAGCAGTGCTAGCATATTAATTGTGTTTTTATGTTTTTATAACCGTCAGCCTCCTTGCAAAGAAGGCAGCATACAAATCAGTATAAATAAATGATGCAGCCTGTGTAACACTGTGAAATCTTCAAAATGCTTGATGTGCATTACCTAATTCTGACAGTCAAAGTAACCCTTTCAGGCAATTCAGTATTAATTTATAGTTTGGAAGCAGGGACTATGATTGCAAGAGAATTCAGGCAGAAATGAGATTTCAGTGAATTAATCTGCCAAATAGCCAGTTAAAACTTTGGGTCCAGTTAGTTTCATTTTAAAGTAACCAGCAAACATTCTTCTAAATGCTGAAGAATGGTGTTTATATGCTATATACCAAACACATTGAAATGTTAGAATTTCCCAATATGGGTAAGTGGAAGCCATACATATATTATTTATTCTAAGATGTGCATCATAAATCTGATGAGTGACCAAACAAAACATACATTCATTACAAAATTTCTGAAGAAAGGTCTTTTGTGATAATAGCCTATAAATTAACAACATAAGAAATACATTGAAGAGCATTACATTTAAAGATATAGAGTAGTTGCATTCCAATAGTGAGCAATACTATATAAGACAAGTTAATGTAAAATAAAATTTATTTTTAGGAAAAAAAGAGCAATATTTCATTTCTTATAACAAACTGTCTCCAACTTGTAGGGCAGAGCTTCGGATTTAATGTAATCATCTTTTTATTGCCTTTAATTATATTCTCTTTATCTAATAATTGTAATTAATTAAAATTATGTTGACATTTCAAAAGAGAGCTGTGATGCTTAATCAGCAGTTTTAACAGAAAACAGATTTCTTGGAGCTTGTTTGGGAATCTCAGACTTTCTCCTATTTACTCATTAGGGAATAATTAGATTCAATTAGCATTCATAAAATACAAAAAACGCTTGTCGTTTTGCTCCTGTGAGGTTGGACTGACACACATTCCATGGTTTTATATCAGAAGATGTAGGCAAAGTCTTAACATTTTGAAATTTGAAACTTTGATGATGTTACCTAGTTTGGGTAATGAAAGTGTGCAAGAAGACAACCAAGTTCAGAGAGCATTAAGGGTTAATTCTAGTTTCTGCAACACTTCACCCACATTTCCAAGATACAAGGCAAACTAAGGCTTGAATCACTTAATGTAAAGATGCAAAAATATGATACAGTTTTCTTGCAAATCAATATGTCTCTTATATTTGCTATCTCTTTAAGGAAAGAGAACAAAGGACTTATTACATTATTTAAGACAATAATAATATTAGAAAAAAGTACGGTAGTCACCCTTAACCTCAAAAATTAAGTTATAGTATGCACAATGCAGTAAATTACATCCCTAATCTCATTGTTCCTAATCAGAGGGTTTCTTTTACTTGTCCAATTGTAACACTTTTCCCATAGGCTGTGCTTAAGATCAGATTCAACAAAATTCTCATTTTGACTTGTGTTGCTCAGGGAAGGAAGAAATGCCTTACGCGCAACATGTTTTTATTATAGTGATACCCATCTGGAATGGTCAGTGGGACCATTTTATCCCATGTTGCAAACTGAACTGAAAAACCATTTTCTCTTATTCAATCAGTACCTACCTAGCATCGTTGCAAGGACTTTGAAAGTTTGCATAAGATTATGGTGCCAATATAACATAGTTTGATTCTGTTAGTTCTATTAGGAAATGTACAGGTAGTTGTCACTGAGGGACCGTTCAAAGTAATGACAGACATTCCAAACCTATTTATGACCTGATTCTAATAGCTGCACATGTACGCAGAGTCACATGACCACATTTTGGGTGCTTCACAATTGTCTCGCCTTGCAGGGTTTCCAGTCACATGACCATGATTTACAATGCTTTTTATCGGGTTCCAGCCATTGCAATCAGTTTCCGGGAGGGAGGGGCACACATTCCTAGGAATACATACATTAGCTTTAAGACCACAATGTTCGCTTAATGATTGCCATGATTGCTTAACAACTGCCACAAAAAGGTCAAAAATTGGATCCGATCATGCGAGTGCCTTGTCTTACAACCATCATACCTGTTCCTGTATTACTATAAAATGTGCATGTGTAACCATATTCATACTGTGTTTCCCCGAAAATAAGACCCTGTCTTATATTTTTTGGAAGCCCGAAATAAGCGCTTGGCATGATGCAAGTTTGACAGGGATGTCAAACTTGCATCATCATGGCATTGTCACATGCCATATCATGATTCCACCCTCCCCCCCTTTGCTAAACTGGGCAAAGTTACCACATGACACATCCGGCCCATGGGCCACAACTTTGACACCCGTGGTGTAGAATCTATCGATTTTTAATAATTGATATATCAATAATACGTGTTTCCCTGAAAATAAGACCCTGTCTTATATTTTTTTGAAGCCTGAAATAAGTGCTTGGCTTTATTTTTGGGGAGGTCTTATTATTTTGGGGCATGTGGAGTAAACCAGAGGAAATGGCGGAGATTGGCTGCGCATGCTTTTAAATATTTTTTGGGAGGGGCTTATTTTAGCGCATGCGCCCAAAAGCCCAATTGGGCTTATTATCAGGGGATGTCTTATTTTAGGGGAAGCAGGATAGTATTTTAATATCCATATTTAATATTTTTATAATGGATATTTTTTAATAAATAAAACTTACCAGGTCTGTTTGACAACCTTATACTAAGGGGTGGTATTGATGTATAGTGGTATGCTAGGTTCTGCACTGTGGAATGAACTAAGGCTTTATTACTTAAAGTAATAAAGTAATAGTACTTATTATTATTGTTACTGTGCTTGTTTTCTTTTGCCATAGTCATCCTACTTCTATTTTCAGGTCTTTGTATTTCGTGATTTTTTTTTCCAGTTGTTTTTCTTCTATTCTCCTGTCTCCAATTACTACCATATCCAGTATCTAGACTTTTTTGTCTTTCTTATTGTTAAGTCCGAGTGTTATGTGGCAGATGCTTGTCTGTTTGAATTCTAAAGTCCCGGATCACTTTAGCTTCTTCATTTTCTATTACTTTGTCAGTAATAGAAGCTTTACTTGCTTGCAGGCAAACGGTATTTCTTGCAAATATTCCAATGCATCATTGATGCTGTTTATCACGCCATTGTATGTAATCGGTCTATGAGACCTTCTTTCAGCAGCTACTGTAACTAGGTGGCCCACTGTTTCTTCTGCTTCTTGGTAGAGGCAGCATTTTTTATCTGTTGCCACCTTCTCAAATCTGGCTTTGAATGCATTTGTTTTTAAGGCATTGTCTTGTACTGCCAGAATTAGTCCCTTCAATCTTCTTGCACTTAGCATTGCAGATTGTATTGTTATCTACTTTGCATGCTATTTTTTTAATGTACTGGTCATGTAATATTTTGCCCTGCCATGTCTTTTTTCTATAATTCTCTTAGTCTTCCATATAATCTAATTTGGTCTATCCAGTACTCAGTAAGCCTTCCTGGTATACTAGTTTTCAAAGCATGTTTTTCATTGTCCTTCAGATCTTTTTCCAATGCCTTTTTTTCTTCTTCTTCTTCTTCAACTATCTGATGTACTTGCAACATTCCACACTCACCTACTTTCCTTGGTAAATAGAGTCTCCATTGGGTGGATGAAGGGCACAATTAATTGACATTATTTTTCTATCCATGGCTTTTTCTTCTGCTTGAGTCTAATCTACTATTCTAGTTGTGTATTTGATTATTAGAATTCACCAGATGTTCATTGCCTTGATTATATTTCCTCCATTGAATTTGGACCTTACTTGCGTGATGTATTTACTTCTAACCTTCTTCTTGACTTCAGGTATATGTAGTGATCGTCCTCATCAAGACTCTTGATGTTATTTCTGTAGAACGTCTTCATTTCTTCAGTTCTTATTATCCCCCCCTCCCATTGATGCTGAAAGTGGCACCAAACTCCATTGTAAATATTTTGGCTTTATATAAGGATAGTATTAAGCAGCAATTTTATGTCATATGGTGTTTTGCCATACAACTTCACATCCTCCATGTAAACCAGATGTTTGATAGCCATGGGCTGACTTCTTCAGTATTGCTGACAGAGGAATCAGTGCAATAACAAATGACAATAAATCTTGAAAGATTCCTCTCTTACTCACTCTGCTAAACAAATAATTCCCTCAACACTGTCAAACTAGTTATTAAGTCTGCATTACTATTAATATTCTCATCATACCTATTACCCATCTCCTCCTACTTATGACTGTATGACTGTAACCTTGTTGCTGGTATCCTTACGATTTATATTGACTGTTTTCTAATATGATTTGATTGCTTATTTGTTCCCAAAGACTATCATTAAGTGTTGTACCTTATGATTCTTGATGAATGTATCTTTTCTTTTATGTACACTGACAGCATATGCACCAAGACAAATTCCAATCACACTTGGCCAATAAAGAATTATATTTCTATTTCTATTTCTATTGATACTAACTTGTCCCAGTCTATCAACAGTGACCAGCAATGGTATCTTCCATTCTACGATTGATCTTTGTGCAAAGTTTCTGATGTTTCTGTATCTGTAATTTCTAGGCCCTTGGTTATCAAATCATGTGGCAGAGAGTCAAATGCCTTCTTGTAATCAAGCCAAGCTATAATTCAAATTGGTCTTTCTTTTCTTCAATTTTCCAAAATCATCTTCTCAGTTAGGAGTTGGTCTTCTCTTAATTCTTCAGCTTTGTGCTAATTATCTGTCTGATGGTTAAATAATTAGTGGGTGAATGAGGTTTCAGAATAGGAAGAAGAAAGCTCTATATGCTTGTGATGAAATGTTATTTAACACAAGGGCAACTTTTCATGTGGTATTCTTCACTCTTCTTAAAGGAGAAGTTTCTCCTTTGTTTAAAAGTGACTCCTACCTTTCCTCCCAGGTATATGCTTTGATCCTTGATGATGTTATGAAGCAGGAAATGTAGAGGTACTTTCTTGAGGTGATTCTTGAATTCTGTATAAAATCCCATTTCAAGGAAAGGTGCATTTTAAAAGAAAATCCTACCAATTCCAAAAATCATTAGTATTAATAACACTTTTGATAATTTTATACTATAGAACATACTACAAGATTTTCTTCTTAAGCGATGAACATAAAGAGAAAGGTTTTCTAGAAACAATATTAAAAGTTGCCCGTCATATTGAATAGTATGCTTTACATTTTTAATAAAAGGATGATGGCATTTTGTGTATTATTCTTTTTATTATTTTAGTCTTAGTGACAGATTACTAAAACATTGATTACCCTTGATTCTTATTGTAATTCTACCAGAGCACCAAAATGGGAAGAGGCATGTCATTCGCAGTGTGTGTAACTATGGTAACTACATCCAGAATTGTGTCTGCCAAAAGGTGGATTATAGGCAAGGAAATAACTTGACAGTTCATTTAAACAAAGAGATGCTTTGGAGATTTCATCATTCACTTATGCAAAGCATGTTTTAACCACACATTTCCTTTTTTCCTATAGGGTTAGGGTTAATAATTAATATGTATCAGGAAACACTTTCTTGATAATGAGACAATAATATTAGCACTTGCACTTCCCAACAGTGCTAATATCATGATTCATTGTAATAATAACACCACTCTCAACATTTAAATTTAAACAGTAGAAGGGTATATTAAAAATGTTTAAATCACTCGAGAAAAAGTCTTGTGAAAATTAGATTTTCTTGCAATTAATGTATGCAATTGAATGATAACTTTGTAATTTAAGCCATTGGTTGATATAGATTCTCTCTTTTTGTTATTTATCCTTTAAAAAGCTTTGATATCTTACAACTTTATCTTTCTTGAATTCTAGGAAAAACCCAAAAATGTTCTGCTTTCTGATTACTTCTCAAAATCCAAATCATCTGATAGTACCGATATCTTAATACCAGACCAGCAACATGATTCTTTTAAGTTAGTGAGATCTGCTGACAGCTATTACTTTTTGGATTTTCTTGAAATTCCTGGTAGAGTTTCTCGTAGCCTTCTGATTAGAATTCCTTATTCCTTGCTGTTCTTCTCTAAGAAATTCTAGAATAAGAATTCAGAAATGTAATGAACGATACTGCAAACCAGTGAAGGACTCTTGTGACACTTAAAGGCTAAGTAATTTGTTATCATATCAGCATATAAATTTATGTATTTTTTAAAAAAAGATTCTTAATCTTTGGGATTTAAGCTTAATTAGGAACTACATCCTCGCTTACACTTGGCAGTAGACACCTGTTGCTTACTTCCATAACTTTGTCAGCAGCTGCATCGTCAAGATTCTTTATTGCCTTTTGTGTCAGAGAGAAAGCAACTAGTATGATCTGTGTCCATTTTATACCTTCTGCTGGTATACAGTTACTGACTACACCAGGTGCAGAGTACAGAAAGCTCAGATGGTCGTTTCCTCTTTCTTTTGCTCCACAGCTGCTATAAGCCCTGAACGAATGGGATCTTCCTGTTGTACTCTAAAGCAGTGGGGGGCAGTGTTGCCCTGTGGTAGGAAAATAATATTTGTAAATTGGCAATAACAGACTTTCAGGTATACCTAATAGCCTTTTTTGTTAATCAAAATACATTTACTTATGTAGCCTTGAGGGACCCTTGGAAACCTCTCTGTTGTATCCTCCATTAAACAGAAAAGGCTGCGAGCCAAACAGTGGTTGAACTATACAGTTATGTAGCCATGGTTGGTTGGTTGGTTGGTTGGTTGGTTGGTTGGTTTGTTTAGGCTTCAGTTTTGTTAACAAGGCAGCCATAAGATTTCGGCAGAAGATCACCGCAGCTAGAATACAGCAGTTCTGTAATCACCTTTTCCTCAAGCCTTACTTCTGCAGGTGGTCAAATCTGCTTTTATCACCACTGATGAAATATATATATAATATTATATATATGTCTCTGAATTACACCTTCACTGTAAGCTTTTTAGATAGTCCAGAAGGAAGAATCCCTAATTACGTGGATCATGTGCCCTCAAGTGGTTGTCTTTCGCACATGTTAAAAGGTGCTGCTGCAGCTCAATGGTAGTTTTAGTGATACTCTGGTCCAGGAAAAAAAAAACAGTTGCGTTAGAGCCTTTTTTTTAACATCACTGTGTCCTCTCAATACAGCTTGGCACCGAAATGTTTTGGAAAGGGATCTTTCTTAGCACCTGAAATAAAATAAAATACTTTTACTTTAATAAATAAGGAAATAATTGTTTAATAATTTCAACCTAAAGCATTCCAGATGTCACTATAATTGTCTTTATTACTTCTTATCATACCAAGTAAAGCGGTACCATCATACCGCTCTCTTTCTGTATTCATAAATAATTGTTACCAGCCAAGGACAGAACTAGTAATCAAAACAGCAAATCTGTATTGTATGTGCTATGGGAAGCAAAGCAAATGTATCTCCCTATGAACTCCTCTATATTCATAGCATAGTACTGAAGTTAGTAAGCCTGGTGTTTGACAACACCTGGCAACTTATTGTTATCTAGGGCAACTAAAGGGTATGCTATTTCGAAGAAAATAGCATAAAATGTAAAATAATAGAGTTTAAACAGAATATTTCAGACTGAAGCAGTATAGAAAATTCATAGATATTTTGTAAATATAGTTCTTCATATTTGTATTCTTCAAAGCATCCCTATTATATGTTCATTAAGAACTGAGTAACTTGTTATTATATTATTTTCCTCTATCAGATGGAAAGAAGCTAAGAGAAAAATTAGATCAGCTAATGAGGCCTATGTACCTTGAGGCAAAAAAAAAATCATCTTTGTCTTTATGGATAGTCCTGTTTACTACCTGTTTACTATTGAATTCAAAAGATAGGAAATATTATTCCCAGTTGCTAAGATAGAATGATTTATTTCATCATTACATTGTAACCAAGAATAATCTTATTTATATTGCAAGAGAAACATAGGATGTTCGTAGCAATTACTGTATGAGATTTGCTTCTTACTTGCTTAGCTGTGTTGGTGCTTTGAACCTGCATTTCCAGAAAATATATAGTGCTTGACTTACAACCATTCATGTAGTGACTGCTTGAAGTTATAAATGCGCTGTCCCAAAGGTGCTTTTCCAAGTGGCAACTGGACTTTCTTGTTTTTCTTTGAAGACAGTTCACTTCTCATCCAAGAAACTTCTTCACTGGATGGTGAGGAATGGAAGGATTTATGTTCCTTGCAGACAGCTGGTCACTTGCATTCTTTTAGCTTGTTGTTAAGGCCACCTGGAGGTTTATCTGTGTCATCAGAATCACCTGACTAGCGCAAATGGGTATGGAGCCTTCTTAGAACTGTTGAAAAAACTCTGTCAACCAGTTTTTTTCAACAGTTCCAGGTCCCTGAAGTGAACCTGGCTGAGGCCATCTTTATGGCTTCAGGGTAGCCACTGGATAGGAGTGGGGAGAAAAATAGATAGCTGGGATTTTGTAGCCAAAACGTAACAGTTTTCCTGTGGGAACCAAGGATGTTTCAACAGGTGGCTAGAAGAAGAAGGAGTAGAGTAACCAAGCAACCGGTCAGCACCTCTATTGGACCATGTGATGGATGACTTGGGGGAAAGGGGGAACTTTCACTTTTAACTGGGTGAAAACTTTCAGAGTCGGTTTTCACCAGTTGTGCCAATATGATGTATCCAATAAATTGTTTGTTGAGGAATCTAGCTGCCCTGGAGTTTTGCTTTCTGTGGGTGCATTATTTGGAATACTGACAGACTATACTGTAGACTGGAGATATCCCTCCCCCTCTGTTGATAGAGGGCTATTCAATTTTGACATAGATGGCCTTTTTAACCCCTCATTCAAACCAGTGCTCCTCTCTGTCCAAAATGTGGGCTTTACTGTCTTCAAAAGAGTGACTTTTTAAAAGAAAAAAATTACTTATGACCATTTTTCACATACGCCTTGCAGCATCCTTATGGTCACATAATCAGAATCCAGATGCTTGAGAACTGACTCATATTTATGACGGTTGCAGTGACTACCCATGATCATGTGATCACCTTTTGGAACCTTCTGACAAGCACGGTCAACGGGGAAGCCAGATTCACTTAACAACCATGTTACGAATTTAACAACTGCAGTGATTCACTCAACAACTGTGGCAAGGAAGGTCATAAAATGGGGCAAAACTCAACAGCAATCTCACTTAGCAACAGAAATTGTGGGCCCAATTATTGTCCCAAGTCGAGGACTACCTGTATTTAAGAGATAATATCTAAGCAGCATTTGGAAACGTTGCAATAACTGTTACAGTTATTCTCTATTCCATATTTTAATCCAAGTTAGGGAAGAATTTAATCTGAGGTTAGTTCTAAGTGACAATATCTATAGCAATAACATTTTTCATTCATGAATGTGAATGTGAAAGATAGTTTATACAAGGAGAACATAAATGAGAGGAATCGACTGTGTTTTCTCTTTTCTTTTTACCCAGGAGAATTGCTAGTTTAATGAAAACCTTAACGCATACTTCATATTGTAGTTGAATTGCATTATATAGTGACAGAGTTGATCCAGACTGCATTTTATTGTTTTTCTGATTCAGTGTGGTGCATGTTCTTTGAATGCATGCCAAGTTAATTTTTAACGTGACGAAAGGAGGCAATACATTCTTGTTATTCTGACTACGTTTCCTTGCATACAGTATTCAGCGCTGCTCCATTTATATGTATGTAAGTTTTAGATGCTGGAAGATGACACAGGCATTACTGGGGGATTTGGAGCAGCTTTGCTGGGCAGTGAAGAAAGGGAAGGCAATTTACCTGCAATGTTGAATAAAACAGATTCCCTCCTGTGCATAGCCAAAGGGAACTTGTTGAGATGAAAAAGAAAAAATATTGGACAAGTCTGGTATAACTGAGATTTCCAAAAATAGCCCTTCCATCAATCGGCCCACAGATGCAATACTGTTTATCAGAAGATCAGGCCATCTGCTGCTGTGTTTCCCTGGAAAAACCCTAGCGCTGCCCCTCCTTGCTGTTTTTGCCAATCTCTCCTTGTTATCAGAGAGTGCCCTCCAATGCACAGACAGTGTAAGTTAAAAGAAGAATTTCCGGATGATGTCAGCGCTAGACTCTTGCAGGGAATCCCTGAGCAGAAAAATAATTTTTGGGAAAGCAAGGGAGGAACAGCTTCTCTCCTCCTATGTAGGAGAGTCCTAGTGTCATGAAAATATTATGGGGAAGGTTATATTCTCTCCTGCAGCACACACAACATATTTCCTTCTCTCTTTTTTTATCCCCCTATGCAATCCCTCCCCCCTAACTGTGATACAGGCTGTCTACAAAAAAGGTTGCTAGCCAGCCATACCGGCTCTGTAAGAGATTACTTTGGGGAGCATTCCTTAATTTACATGCTATTAGGAAATCAAAGCTGTTTTATAATGAAAAATCGAACAATTTCTTAGATCCTGTAATGGCAAACATACAACCGCTCTGTCAGCTGTGTGATATTTTCCACTGCTTAAGGAGGGAAAAAGCAGAACTCAGCAGCATAGATATTGTGCATCATATAAGATTATTCAGCATATAATTGAAATGTCCTTATGATTTGTTCGTGTATACAGAGAGAGAGAGAGAGGAGAGAAAGAGAGAGAGAGATACACCTTATGCATTTTTAAGGGCTCAATGCTTAGTCTGGAAATCTTGGGGTTTTAAAGATAAGACAAAAAGAATACCAGACAGAAAAAGGCAATCTGTATATGGAAATAACTGTGTTAATACAAAATAGAAATAGGAGAGGGAAGCAAATTGCAAAGAGTTGGCTCAAAGCAGTGGTGAAATTCAATTTCTTTTACTACCAGTTCCGTGGGCGTGGCTTGGGTGTGGTGTGGCTTGGTGGACATGGCAGGGGAAGGATACTGCAAAATCCCCATTCCCTCCCCACTCCTGGGGGAAGGATTTTGCAAAATCTCCATTCCCACCCCACTCTGGGACCAGCCAGAGGTGGTATTTGCCAGTTCTCCGAACTACTCAAAATTTCCGCTACTGGTTCTCTAAACTACTCAAAATTTCTGCTACCAGTTCTCCAAACTACTCAAAATTTCTGCTTCCGGTTTTCCAGAATCTGTCAGAACCTGCTGGATTTCACCCCTGGCTCAAAGGCCATCTTCTTCAAAGGCTCTGCTTCAGCTTGGAGGAAAGTCTCGAGTGGAAGGCCACAAACCTCTGTCCTAGCCCAATGCTGTTCAATATTTTTTTATCGTATTTCTCAGGGGAGAGAGGTGAAGGGATCCTTATGGTGTCTACAAATGACACAAAAGTGGGAGGTAGGCTAGTACTTTAGAAAAGAGAGAAAATATTCCAAAAGTTCTAGACAACCTTGAGCAGTGATCTAAAATGAAAGAAATGGAACTAACAGATGAAATATCAAATTCTCCACCTGGATTGGAAAAACAAAAGGCACAAATGTCTGCAGAGATTCTCAGTCATCCAGGTCATGATTGTCCCAAAGGTGCTTTTTCCAGGAGGTAACTTTGGGAAAAGTCCCAAAGGTGCTTTTCCAGGAGGCAAAACAAAATACAACTTCCTTCTTTTTTTGTTTTGAAGAAGTTTCGCTTCTGATTGCTTCTACGACCCTCTAAAATGATGCAGATTACCAGCTGTCTGCAAAGAGTATACATCCTTTCATTCCCCACTATCCCCTCAGAGCTGAAGAAGCTTCTCGGATGAGAAGTGAAACATTTTCAAAAGAAAAAAACAAGAAAGTCCAGTGGCCACCTGAAAAAGCAGCTTTGGGGCAAAAGGCACAAATGCAAGATGGGAAGATCTGAAATGGTAGTAATATCTGTGAAAAGGATCTGGGTTTTCTCTGTCAACTACCAGTATAAGGTAAGTATGAGGTAACAGACACACATGCACGAGATGTGGCGTGTGCAGGGCACATGCACTTCTGAACCAATTGGGAAGGTAAGTAGATTTCACCCCAGTTCACGTACAGTATTTCACTTAGCCATAATGGTTTTTTGGTTACCTAAACTGAATGGGTGTGTATATTTATCACGTTTAGACAAAAACCAAATAAATCAGTTTTGTTCATGAAAATGGGAGAGAATAGAAGAAGAGAATTGTCCAATGGATAGGCATGGTACCTTGCAATCCAAACAGAATATCTTCCAAGCTGTTAACAACTTATCTCAGTCAGAACACAATTTTCTTAGTTAGAATCAAGCCAAAATGACAACAGGATGGGAGCAACTTAAATGGTAAACAAGGATATGCCTATAGCTGAAACTTCTTTATGGATGGATTTGACTCAGTAAAGACTAAAATGCCATCATTGATTTTTCTCAGTCCTATTTATCTATTCCCACTTGCCCCATAAGGAAGTGGGATGGGGGGGGGGGAGATTGGAAGCAAAATTGGCTGCTTGGAAAAGGTCTCATTCATGAAATATACCTGAATACACCTGAAAAAAATGAAATGGAACTTGCTCCCAGTACCTTTCCTCAACAAATGAATGTGCGGAAGTTAAAGGATGAGGTTTTATAAGGTATCTCCTTTCCTTTGGCAGCCCTCCATGCCAACATCCCTTTGCAGGTGGGATTAGTTGGCAGCAAAGCCTATTATCATCCAGGCTAAGATTACAGTGAGAGTATGGACTTGGCAATTTTTGAACATTGTTTTTCTGTGCAACCTTTATTTCGGAATTACTTATTCTAGTTATCACTAGCAAAAATGTGTACATAAGAACAGTTTATGTCTGGGTTATAAAAGCATTTATGGCTATGAAGCCAATCCTGCATTACTTTTTGTCATGCATTTGACTACCTGCAAACGTTAATATAGCCAGCTGGTTCCATCGCTGGCTATTGGGGGTGAGACTTTGGCCCCCTCAGAGAGGGCTCGCAATCTGGGTGTCCTCCTGGATACGCAGCTGTCTTTAGAAGACCATATGACGGCTGTGGTCAGGGGGGCTTTCTATTAGGTTCGCCTGATTCACCAGTTGCGTCCCTTTCTGGACCGGGACGCACTGCTCACAGTCACTCACGGCCTCGTCACTTCTCGTCTGGACTACTGTAAAACTCTCTACATGGGGCTCCCCTTGAAGAGCACTCGGAGACTCCAACTGGTCCAGAATGCGGCCGTGTGGGTGATTTTGGGAGCGACCCATCGCACCCATATGACACCTCTCCTGCGCGAGCTGCACTGGCTCCCGGTGGTCTTCCGCGTGCGATTCAAGGTGTTGGTTACCACCTTTAAAGCACTCCATGGCTTAGGACCCAGATATTTACAAGACCGCCTTCTGCCACCGATGGCCTCCCACCGACCAACATGCTCCCACAGACAGGGGCTCCTCAGGGTGCTGTCAGCCAAGCAATGTCGACTGGCGACCCCCAGGGGGATACCCTTCTCTGTGGGGGCACCCACTCTTTGGAATGAACTGCTCCCGGGGATATGTATGATCCCCGACATGCATACCTTCTGCTGTGCCCTTAAGACCTTACTTTTCCAACAAGCTGGACTAGCTTGACAACAATCTGGACTGGGGTTTTTAAATTCATGGGTTTTTAATTTGTGGAGCCAAATCTAATTTGTTTTAAATTGTTTTTAAATTTTGTATGCTATGTTATTTTATTGTGGTTGTGCACCGCCCTGAGTCCTTTGGGAGAAGGGGGGTGTAGAAATTTAATAAACTCAAACTCAGGATAGGGTTGTATTGGCTCCAAGATGATGTAGGTATTATGATGTAGGTATGTGAACTCTATATTCACATATGGCCCGAACCATTCCCATAGAACAATTTTTCGTGACTACAGATTTGCTTTTAGATTCTTACTGAAATCTATTATAGTTGGTTATGTATTTCATACTAACTGATTTTTCAATTTGGGACCTATCAGGCCAAGCACAGCTCATTAACTATAAACAGATATATATTTGATACACAGTTTTGCAGTTTTAGGCAGACTGTAGGGGCACTTGAGCTACTACATCTGTCTGGCATATTGCTTGCATTCACTATATTATACAAACCTAAAATGGTATACATTAGGAAAATTTGTCCATCCTTTACTTTCGGTAATGCTCCAGTCTTTTTCACTATGATTCTGACTTCCAAGTAAACTCAAACTCACCATGGAAAATAATTAACTTGGAGCTCCTAACTTGAAGCAAAAAGGCCAGTGAAGTCCCACATTCTTGCAACATCTACATTATTACTGACTCTCCCCTAGAGAATCTCTAGCATGGGAAGACGAAGAGACATTCATTTAAGTTTCTTGTAGTGCTTAAGCTCCAATATTGAAAAGGCTGATGCCACTGAAAGTAGGTTTCTTTGCTCATTTTAAATGCTTTTTTTCCTATTCCTTCAGGCTGTTATTTTCCTAATCTCTACATCAATACCAGTTTGGATCACTGAAATCCTGACTCATTAACATTCCTCCTCTCAAAGAATGACTCAGGCTAAATAAACTGCCAGGGCCCTTTCTTGCTTCTTGATGCAGCCTTCCATTGTTTCCCCAGGAATGTCATCCCAACCCACAGCATTCCTTAAATATAAACGTTTTGTTGGTATCTGTTAGATGTTTCAGCAAATTGGCATAATAGGTCACTACTGAAATGGGACCCAGTACTGACTTGCATAGTATGTCAGAGCGACTTAACTGCCTAATTAATATTATCAGATGGAAAAGACCTGAAAAGTTAAACACTGGAAAATGCATCAGTCTTAAAGATGGGCCTTAAGTTTCTTTCTGTGGTCAAATTCTTGCTATGCTCTGGAATTTTAAAAAAAAATGTTTCTAGAGAAGTAAATGAATGGTTTGCAAATGTTGAAGACAAAGAATAGCTAATTGTAGTCCATGGATTAATGGAATGCAATCAAACTTCTTAGTCTACAAAATCAATGTTCCATCTCCTTTTCATTTGTTAGAATAGCTTAAGATGGGTGAGGTCTAGATGGAGAAGGCTTCGAAACAAAACTGGACAAAGGAGCATTTTTTCATCCTACAAGGTTGCAATGAAAGGTGTGTTCTTTTTCAGCTGTGTTCCAAATATGTCATTTATTCCAGGTGTGAAGCACCTGGATCAGCAAACTACTAGGGAAGGAAGACAGCTGTTTCTTCCTATCAACTTGAGAAATTATTCTACTAGCCCTGTATTTTTCTTCCCTATATCCTAACATCTTTCTAAAACTAACTTCTACCAAATTCATGTGGCCAGGCTTGTTTTGTTGGTTCATGCACAATCATTTACATTGGAAGCTTGCCAAAGTTCATTTGAGCTGCAGCAGTTAGGTATTTATTTCAAATGAAACATTTCAACTATTTTTAATTTAAATTCACTTATTGACCTTAATGTATGGTCATGTAACACTATAGCCCAGTGGTTCTCAACCTTTTCTTCACCGTGGACTTTTATGGCCATGGACCATGGTCACAGGCCACCAAGGCTTAATTTAAGATTCAAAGCAAACATTTCTTCAAGTCTTTGTGAACCCCCTGTAATTATATTATCCCCCCGCCCCCCAGTGGTTTGTTGAACACAGATTGATAAACACTGTTAAATATTGGAATTAGGCAAAATCAATATTGGAATAGTGAGATAGCACACATAAAGGGCATCTATAGTAAACCAAACTTACATTTCCATTAATTCAAAACAGGCCCATAGTTAAACCTGTAGCACAATTAATTCTTCTCTTAGTAAGTGAAATCTATATGTATTGAGTCACAGTGGCACAGTGGTTAGAATGTAGTACTGCAGGCTACTGCTGCTGACTGCCGGCTGCCTGCAGTTTGGCAGATTGAATCTCACCAGGCTCAAGATTGACTCAGCCTTCCATCCTTTCGAGGTGGGTAAAATGAGGATCACAATGGTTGGGGGCAATATGTAAACCACTTAGAGAGGGCTGTAAAGCACTGTGAAGCGATACATAAGTCTAAGTGCTATTGCTATTGAGAACAACTTCCTTCCACCTGAAGTCAAATAGTAAAGGAATTTGCTGGAGGTTTGGGTTTGTTTGTTTTTTAAGTTTTCCGGGTACCGAGAAGGAAAGGGAACATTCTAAAGCTGCCTCCTGAATTGTACAGGGAAATTTTCCAAAATTATTAAAGGTCTCTAATACATTTGGATGTTTAATTGCATAAGTAACTTCATAAAATATATTAGGATTTGATTTGATTTTGTATGTGTTCAAGACAAGCATTCAAATCAAGTTTTGTCTGGGAAATAATCACCATTTTAGACGAGCCTACACATTACTTTTTTCACATTTTTTTTCTTTGAAGCCTGTTGCTTTATTTCATACATAACACTTACGTGTGTTTTCAGTTAAATATATTCTAAATGGCATTCTGAAAGAAATTTTTTAAATGCTACTTTCGGTTTTGAAGGGCCTAGGCATCTCCACATTAGCTATCAGACATTGGTCTTAGGGCACCCTTATATTCCTCAAATTGCAGAATGGGGAAAGCACTATTGCCTTTTTTTTCAGTCTTGCTTTTAAAGTTTAAACTCTGTTTGAGGGAAAAGAAAGAAAAATGGAAGCTGTCCTGCTTGGGTGAAGCAGACACAGTGAAAGCCAGAGTTTTACAGCATGAATTAATCATAGAATTGGAAGGAGCCATTTAGGTAATTGATTCTAACCACCAACTCTGTGTAAGAATCAAATAACCCATAAGATGGCTCATTAGCCTCCACTTGAACCCTCCTATATCATTTTAGGCATCTGAAGTACTACCATATCCTCCCTATTTCTCTTTTTAAGGCTAAAAATGTTATAGTCTCTAATCATATATTTCTCTGAACCTGCTTGAAGTATGTTGTCAAGCAGCGGCTGCAATATTCAATGCGGTTACCACACAGAAAGAAGTAAAACTATTAATTTCTGTGATTTGGAAGTTACACGCCTGTTGATGTAGTATAAATTGCAGTTGCCTTTTTGCAGTCACATCACACTGCTGACTCAGTTTATAACTGAGTCCTATTCCAATACATTTGCACTAATACTATTAGTAATCCACCATTCTATATCTGTGCGTTATTTTTACTTTCCTAAGTGAAGAATTATGCATTTGTTTCTAATAACATTCAGTGTTATATTCTGCCTAATGGTTTTGATTTTATTTTGCTCTTCTAGAATATTGGCTATTGCCTTCAACTTTATGTAACTTGTACAAGATAAGCACTGCCTACGCTCCTTTATTAAAACTATTAATTGCAACAATTAATTAAAGGCTCAGGACTTGTACATCCCAGTCTCACTACTCCTGATGAGTAACAATTGATGCTTATCTGAACAGTTTTTTTCAGTTACATGACTACAGGTAGTCCCTTACTTAATGACCACAACTGAGCCCAAAATTTTTGTTGCCAAGTGAGACAGTTAAATGACTTTTCCCTCATTTTACAACCTTTCTTGCCAGCATTAAAAAAAAATTAGCATTGCACTGGATTTTTTCCCCTTGTATTTTTGGTGGGGGTTTTTTTTCTGTGTGATCTCCATTATTTGAGGCAAAGTCTATTAAATTCAAATTCCTTAAGTAAATATATTTGTTTTAACTAGAACTCAGTAATCTACACAAAACTTAAAAGTACACACAGCTGAAATGTCTTTTTATCCACATACACTACATGGAAATACCAGGATCACATGCAGCAGATTGTTTTTGGTCATAATCCTGTCCTAACCTTTTTGTTGTTTTTGTTCTCTCCCACAGCTCTGCTCCTTGGCTGTAAATTAATTCCTAAATTTTAGCAGCACTTAGTAATAGCAGAGCAAGTTGTTGCAATAGTCTAATAAGCTCTGCTTCCAGTTCTCTGCCCTGACTTGATGGGATGAGTGATGCTAGGACGTCATTATCATGGTTTGAAACGTTATGCCAGGGTGTGGCTCCTACTGTATATTTGCCTGAACTTGTTCTTCGGAAGTCTATGTTAGTACAAATTCAATATCATCTTTGCATGCTGATTAGTTTCCATCAAAGGAATGGCTGTCCTCCCTTCAAGGGAGGGGATAAGGACATGGGGGAAGATGTCACTGCCACCATGAAAATAGCAATTGGAGGCAGCAGGTACCATTCTTCATTTCATGCCTAAATGCTAGTAGTCAGATATTCGTCTGCAGACAGAGTATTATGTAATACAGCAGAGCTATTAAAATGATAGTGACTGCCAATCATTCCTTATCGCAAGTAAATGTTATCGCGTGTGATGAGTGGTTTGCAGACAACCATTGAAAAACAAAAGTTTGAATCCATATCTCCTATTTATTTTTGCACAGCTTTCTCCAAATGCCTCCTGTATAATTTCTACTGGATTACATCCTGTTGTGAATGAGATCATATTTAAATCTCTGCTATTTACAATGTGTGAAAAATGCAGCCCGATCAGATATCCAGGAAAAGAAAACTCAAGTAAGATAAGATTGATGAATGCAACTACGGGATAAGGTTTTATGACAGTCATATTTCTGTGAATGCACGAATTCAGTTTAAGAGGCGAAAGGTTTTGAAGCAGAAAATTAAGCTGTAGAATCTAGAGGGCTTATGGAATTGCAGTTATATTTCAGCACCAGAGATACAGGTGGTAACTCAGCCTGGGCAGAGTGACACAAGTGTTTAAGTGTGGGTCCTGCCATGTTTCTGCCTCTGGACTGATTATCCCACATGAATATTTGGTTTCTCAAGTAGAGGTGACTTTTTTTTTATTGAATTACTATCCTTGCTTGCTGCCACACTATCAATTCAGACATATTCAGCATGTGAAATAATAGAAAATATTTGTAGCTGGGTTTTAGGTTTTGGCAGTGGTTTGCTCTCCAAGCTTGTTTCAATTTAGTTTCCGAACATTTCGTTACCACACTAGGTAACATCAGCAGCAGGATGTCTTGTCCTATTCTCCTTAGCATATTCAGCATGTCTCAGGAAGTGGGCCAAAGAACAGGCCACTTATGCACTGCATATAATGTATATCGCAATGTCCTTAATCCAGTATGGGGGTATCTTATTCCTTATCCACAAGTGTGTTTGATGAAAAAAGTTAAGTGTGGGTATACTCTTGAAGCTACTTTCAAAAAAGAAAAGGATGAATGTCTATTCCCTATTCATTAAACAAGTCTACAAAATTAGGTATAGATAGTCCTTGACTTACGACCACAATTGTGCCCAAAATTTCTGTTGCTAAGCGAGATAGTCGTGAAGCATTTTCCGCCCCATTTTGCAATCTTTCTTGCCCCAGTTGTTAAGTGAATCACTGTACTGGTTTAGTTCAGTGACACCATTGTTGAGTAAATCTGCCTTCCCTATTCATTTCACTTGTCAGAAGGTAACAAAATGTGATCACATGACCCAGGGACACTGCAACAGACATAAATACTGGCCAATTGCCAAGCATCCGAATTTTAATCCCATGATCCTGGGGATGCTGCAGTGGTTGTAACTGCGGGAAACGGTTGTAAGTCCCCTTTTTCAATGCCATTGTAAATTCAAACAGACACTAAACAAATGGTTGTAAGTTGAGGACTATCTATACCAGCTTTTATTAAGCAGTGTCTTGCTTTCACTTATTATTTAAATAAGGCATACTGTCTTCTCCAGAAAATTCAGTATTTGGGAAAATAAAGTCTCCTTGGGTATAAAATTAAATAGTCCATAGGTTGCCGCCCATGAAATCAACTCCATTTTCAAATGAATCGGCTATAATTAGAAAAACATTTTCCCTTTACAAAGGTTCTTCCCTTTTTTCCTTTGTTTCAAATTACTTTTAGTTCATTCAGACCTAAAATTATGGAAGCCGCATCTCTCTATGGCAAGGATGACGAATTCTTTCTACTCCGAGGATTGGATTACCTCAGTGAAATTTTGCCTAAGGTCAAATTCCACCATTTGGCAGAACTAGACCTAAAAGTTAAGGGGGGGATAAAGGGAAAGGTCATTAGAAGAATCAATAGATGGGACTCCTATCTTTGTTAGGTATTCTAGGCCACTGTCACAATTTCTTCCATCTCTTTTTCAAGCAACCAGGGACAAATAGAAAGGATCTTTTGTACTACAACCTCAGAGCATTCACTGGTATAATAATTTCCCCATATCTCTTCTGTGAATCTTCTGAGAAACTGAAGCAGTAGACAATAGTACATCCTTGTGTGTCATGGTAATCTAAGATGCGGTCCATTTTAACATTTTCAAATGGAAATTATACAAAATCTCATAATTATGGTTGTCTTGCTTTTACCTTCTCTGCAATATGTTTCAGAAACAAACACGTATTTATATTCTGAGCCCAATTTAGTAACATTTACCGTGATCACTGCTGCATACAAAATAGTCAATTTAAGTGGAAATTTTGAAAATGGTTGAAAGGACCCCTTTGTTCAGGCAATGGCAACGTTGCCCTTTTGTTTTTAAGCTGGTGTAACTTATCAATTATATTTGTATTTCATCTCTCCCAAACAAATTCTATTCCAAAATGGATCAAAGCAATAAAATCAGAGATAAAATCCATACTTCTTATACAAAAGATAGCCAATCAAGAAAAAAAAAATGTATACTCATATCACTTAAGTTAAACTATATGCCAAATGACCTAAAAGGTTAAAAGCCCTCTTCAACACTCCTTTTTCCAGGCTAGTGTAAAGTAATCCTGGTTAACTTTATGAAGACCCTGGTTGACAGGGTTAGCCTGGTTAATTTTATGAAGACCCTGGTTTACAGGGTTACTCATAAAGATTAACATGAAAATAAATGAGTTATCGCTTTTGAAATCCTTACAGTCTGTTTAACTTTGTTAATTGTGAGGTTTAAGCTCTAAAGTTTTAGACGGCTTGGATGTTTATGAAATATCTTCCCTATAAAATAATTGCAATAGAGTAACTTGTTCTGTCTCACAGCAGTGTTCTAAAACCATTTTGAATTACATAAAGTTTCCATTCTGAAATATATGAAGGAGAAATACGCCATATCACATGAAACATAGAAATTCCGCTTAGCCCAGGTCTAGTTATGATGGTCAATATCTTTCCATGCCATACAGTTGAGATACGAATATTCCTTTACTTATTTTAAGTCCATCTGATATAAGACATTCCTGGCACTACTGCAGCCTTCTGTAGAATCTCAGGTTTTGTCTTTTTTATAAAAATTAATATAATTAAACTAGGCACAGGTTTATCCCTGCCATTCAGTTGACCTAAGCTACTTATAATAAGCTGATGAAAAAGAGATGCTATGAATACGCTACATTTCAGAAATATATTTTCTCCAATCTCACACTGTCAGTACTTCCCCACTCCTATTTTAGCTGACAAAGAATAGATGTAAAATGCCTACAAAAGCAATTATTTACTGTTCCAGCCTTGCCAAAAAAAATTAGGGAACTCTTTCTGTTCTATAAGGAGACAGAATTTTATTGATCACACTTGCTATTTATCAGTATGTCAGCAGGGAACAGCCAAGCTGATAATTTTTATGTAGCAAATTAGAAAACAGATGGAAGATTTTTTTGAGGGGGGTGTTTTTGCTTTTGGTTGGACTACAAGCATATCATTCGTGTGTATCATTGCATAATAGCTCAAGCTTTTGGAAGTCCCACAACAGTTTTACAAGATTATCCACTTTGTAAGGAAACAGAGTACTGGGTATACTGTTGTTTCATAATATATGTTTATATGTAAATATACGGCCTAGCCAAATTGGAAGCATGTAGGCACATGTGCAGGCAGTATGAGCCCCACATCTTCAGTCTAGCATTCAGAGACAATAAAACACCATCCAAAAGATGTAAAATAACATTTCTGTGCCAGCTGTGAATTCAAAATATTTTCTCTGTCACAAAATTTATCTTTTTTTTAAAAGAATACTTATAGATAGATGTAACTGTCAAGGTTCTTCCACATTATTAAAGATAATCTGTTAGATCTTAAATAATCAGACATCTAAAGAAATGGGCACTGGTTGCAATTTGCTAAAAATAATCATAGGACCATAGGTTTAAAATATGCAGATGTTTATTTACTTTGGCAGAAATGATGAAAGTTACTCTTCCTCAACATAACCTAAGCAATGTTGGATCTGGTTTCTTCTTGGATGGGAAACTGGGCTGTAGACTAGACTGGGAGATTTTTTTAAAAAATACATCCTGGAAAAAAATAGTGACAATTCAGTTCCTTAGTGTTGCTAAGAAAGTGGATGGTTGCATCCATGTGATCACAGGATTCAGACTCGGGTCAAAGGTATCCTTATTTTTTAATACTCTTTAATACTAAGATTTGAGTATTGAGCTGAGGATTAGCTGACATTACTTCAATATCTCTTTGTGAGTTTCTCTAAAAGTTTCTACTCTGGGAATAATTTTTTTTCAATAAATTTTTCAAGATAGAACCTTCTACATATTCCATTAGGAGAGAGCAAAAGAATGTATTGGCCATTGTCTGGCATAAACCCCACCAGAAGGGATCTGTAAAGCAGCCATGTATATATTCACATCTCCGTACAAGATTAATATAGTTCTCTCAGTGAGATTTTCTTTGGATTGTCATGTTCTACAAAGGACATTTCACATCTAAATCCGACTCCTAAAGGTTTACTGCTTTGTCAGATTCGAATTGGGCTGTTTAGTTCAAATATTCTATGAGCTGGATTATTTTTGAATGTATATTCCTATTCAAGTTATTTTTTCCTCTTCTGTTGCTGCATCAGATCCTGGAATATGTTATCTACTGTATTTTTTTATTATGTATTTCTTATGTGATTTTAAGACTTAGATGGAGATATTCTAATGGGTAGGCTTTTACAAAATTTCCTATCTGTTAAAAGGCATCACCTTTTGGTGTTGTGTAGCCTAGAGAGGAACAGTGGAACTGCATACCAAAAATTCCAGATTCATTCCCTGGTATCTCTAGATGGGGTTATGGCTATGGTTATGGTCAAAGAAGGTAAAACTGGCAACTGGCATCATCCAGTTCAATGTAAGAGTAGAAAAAAGTTCTGACTTGATTGTAATTTCTATTCTTAGATATTATGTCCAGGATTAATATGCTGGAAATACTATACAGAATACAAAATAGCAGAACTGGAACAGGACCTTGGAGGTCTTCTAGTCCAATTCCCTGCTTAAACAGGAGACACTATACTATTCCAGACAAATGGTTGTCCAATCTCTTCTTAAAAACCTCCAGTGATGTTGGAGCACCCACAACTTCTGGAAGCAAGTCATTCCACTGATTAATGCCCAGTTTTCACATATCAGAAATTATATTTCAAATCTTGTATCTTGTATGGTCTTGTATTGAAATTTCAGGGAAACAATTGAGTTCCAAGATGAATATTAAGTCAAATCAATCTGAGTGTTTATGTTTTGCTAAAGCTATTTGTCAGTGGCAACAAAATGATCCAGAATGTTGATAAAAACATATTATGTTATGCTAAGCCTGAGGGATAAAACAGATTGTAAAATAACTAGACCTCGAACTTCCGGTGGCGCCTTCCTCGTCGGCGGCGGGCTCCTCCATGCCCGTCGGCATCCCGCCGCGTTAGAGCCGCCTCACAGCTGGCAGGCGGCTCGAACAACCTGCTCCTCAGCGGGAGGAGCAGGCAGAGCTCCTGGGGGTGAGGCAGGGCCCCCTGAGTCGCCCCAGGATCGTTTCGTTTGTCCTGGGGAGGGCTCAGAAGGATGGCCCCCTCCATACCTCCAGAGAAGCTCCGCGACGGGACTGTCCTCCGCTAAGCAATTAGCGGAGCCAGACGCTGGAAGCAACACCACAGCGTCTATGGAGTAAGCTGAATAAGAAAGAAGCAAAAGAAAAGAAAAGAAAGAAGCAAAGATGAAGCAAGTATGGATTTTTAAAACTGATTTTTTTACTGATTTTTTGGAAGAGTAACGAGAGGAGGGGGGAAGGAGAGGAAGAGAAGTGAAAGTTCCTAAGAAAGTTTTTTTTTTAAAATGGCAACTGGTCTTAATTGAAAGAATGCCAGAGCGATTGAAAACGGAAGCTTTGAAATGAATGCCCTGCTATGGGAGAGTCACTTAAAGTAAACAGAATTTTTTTTTTTCTCTCTTCCCTTTTTTCTTGGATATCTTTTTTAAAGTAAAGTATGGCAAAGTGAAGTAGTATACTAAAGCCATTTAAAGTAAAATAAAGATGACTAAAGGAAGGGGGGGCTCCCCCTTGAGCCAGTTAAAGAATAAAGCTGAGATGATGCAATTGTCTGGATTGGCAGAAGGGGACTTAAAAGAACTTATAACAACTCCTTTATTGAGTGTAGTTGACAAAATTAAAAACTCACAGAAGAATCTTGTGGATTTGATTGCTGGAAAGCATGACCAATTAAGTCAAACTATTGTTAAAGTAATCTCAGACCTTTCAAATGTGGTGATTGAAATGGAGGAGAAAGTAACTGAAATTAGCAGTGAAATTGGCTCCCAGATTCAAGAAATACAAGAAAGGTTTGTGAAAGCTGAGATTAGTAATCAGACTACACAGAATGATATTATCATGCTTCAAATTAAAACTATGGCCTCTGCTATCAGAGTAAGAGGTATTAAAGAAAACCAGAGAGATTTAAAAGCAACTATTGCAAAGGTTCTTGCTGAACTACTAGAGCTTGAGGATGAGATAATTCTTGGTTGTATAGAGAAAGCTTACAGAGTCAACTCACGAGTAGCCAAACAAAGGAACTTATCCAGAGATGTTGTTGTCTACTTTACTGATAAAAGGTTGAGAGATGACATCTTACAAAGGTCCTACTCTGCCAGAGTGCAAGTAGAAGGTGAACAAATTAATATTTTTAAAGAATTACCATCGAAGGTTTTAAAGAAAAGGAAAGAATTTGCTTTCTTAACTAAAGAATTGAAGAAAAGTAATATCCCATTTAGATGGGACTTACCAGCCGGTATAATTTTTAGATATCACGGAGTGAGATATTGCTTGAATACTATTGAAAAAGCGGAACATTTTTATAAAAATATTTTTAAGGGAGCTTCGAAAGACCTTAAGAATAAGAAACAAGAAAGAGAGCTTGTAAAAGGTAAACAGAAGGATGAGACTCAAAGAATGAATCAAAGAATGTTAAAAGAACAAGGAGCGCAATCTGGTTTCTTGGAGGATCTTACTATGGACTTCTCAGATGGGAAAATAAACTACATCAGTGAACCTAATTTAGGAGCACTGGACCTTGAACTGCTGGAGCAAGATTCAAGAAATACTATTATTCAAGATGATCAGCAGCAGAGGTCCAATGCTCCGCAAGAAAAGGATGGTGATATCGAACAGCAGGAACCAGATTCCAACGAGGAAATTCGAGAGCTAACTAATGAGTGTCTTAAAGTCCTTCATCAGATGCAGTTGTTATCAGAAAGCTTGGACAATCTTGGATACCGGTTATAAAATTCCTAAAGTTTATATGGATTTGGATTTATGGATTATAAAGTCTTCATCCTGACTTGGAGTTTCTTTTTTTATTCTGAATTGGATTTAACATCTTGAGCAAGTTTAACAGAGGGCTGCAATGGTAGCAGCGTTCTGTGATTATCCGATTATAGTTTTTCTTTTGGAACTAGCAGCGTTCTGTGATTATCCTATCATAGTTTTTTTTGGAACTTACAATCTAAGAGGAAGGAATGGAAATGAAAATATCTCACAACCAGAAGGAGTGAATAATAACGAGTGGCAGGATTTGAAATAGTTGTTATAAGAACATCTGGGAATGCAGCTGCTAGGACTTTTTTTTCTTTTTGATTTTTTTGTCATTAAGGTTTGGTGGAGCTGCATTGGGGTTTTTTTTTTTTTTATGTTGTAATAGAATACGTTAGTTTGAATGTTTCTACCTGGAGGAGTGAATATCTTCGTGGTTGGATGTTATCTATATAGTAGCAGTGTTTTGTGATTACCCTATCATGGTTTTTTTTGGAAATTATTATCTAAGAGGAAAGAATGGAAATGAAAACGTCTTACAACCAAGAGTGGATAACAAAGGGTGGCAGGATTTGAAACAGTTTTTACAAGAACATTTGGATGCAGTCTCAAGGATTTCTATTTCCCTTTTTTTCTTATTCTTTTGTTAAGGCTTGGTGGAGCTGCATTGGGGTTTTTTTTTTGCTGAAATAGAATACGTTAGCTTGAATGATTCTACCTACAGGAGTGAACATCTTCTTGGTTGGATGTTATTCATATAAAGTCACACGGGGGGTTTATATGGAATGTTTTGTTTTACTGATGGGGGCAGACAGAAGATGAAGAGTATCGCAATTGGATATAGGTGAAGAAAGAAGAATTAACTTCAATCAGGAAGAAGAGAAGACTGTAATTCGAGTTATGGAAAATTATAATAATATATGTATGATTATATTATATTGCATGTTTTTTCCCTGAAGGGGGGATTTTAGTGTTTTTGAATTAGGGGGAGTAGTTCGGATTAAACTAGCTGGCATTATCTAATATGAATAAGTAAGGTATAGAACTTTGGAGTGATCGAGTATGGTATAGGATTAGTAATGTTAGTAATGTTTTTCTTATTTTATTTTATTTTTTTCTTCTTTTTGTTTCTAAATTGGCTTAAATATTATAATGGCTATTCTTTTTTGGTGCCTTCTTTTATTATAATATTGTTAATTTTAGACAGATATTCATGTTTATAGGTTTCTCTTTGTATTATTTAATTTTATTTTTTTTTCTTTCATCTTTTTTTTTTTTAATTCTTTTCTTTCTCTCTTTTCTCTTCCTCTCAACTTAGATCAGAATAGAATTGAGTATATAATAGTATTTGTTTTTCTGGCTGTTAAAAATTTTCGTTGTTGTTTTTCTTTTTAAGAAATATGCAGCGGAAGTCAGGGGTGGGATGGGGAGGGAGGGGTTGGGGTTGGGGGGAGGTTGGAGGGGATGGGAGGGGGGGTGGGGCAGGGGTGAAAAAAGGGGGAAAAATTTTTTTATTGTAAAACTTTTTCAATAAAAAAAAAAAAATAACTAGACCTCTATGGTACTTTCCCCCCAAGCACACTTTTTAAAATTTATAACAATTGTGTAAAGCTTTTGTGTCAATCCATACATTATTAACATATCCCCTTTGCAGAGTTGGGATATAATACAGCTTCATCGAAATATTTCTGGGAGATCAGCATCCCAATAGTGGAGGTTAATTATTTATTTGCTCCTTTTGTGTTTCCACTGACTTCATTTAAATGTTATAATCTCATTCACATCTTTGTTATTTTCTTAGTCTTACCGCAGCTGTAAGTTTTTCATTAAAATAAGCTTCCATGGAATTTGGCTCTGTATGGCCATATTTCAAGTTAAGTCCTGTAGAAAGTATGGCTGAAAAATGGGAAAGAGAAAGGGAGGGGGGAGAGGGGGGCAGGGAGGGAGGAATATGTTAATGTGGAAACTTGTTATTTATGTTAATCTTAGATATGTGGCTATAGTTGCTCCATGTTAGTCTCACATCTAGCATAGCCAAGGTACAAAAAATTTCTCCAGCCAAGATGCTATCTAATAAAAGCAACATTTTTTTTGTATTCTGAACAGTAAAACAAGCAGGGATGAGCAGGATGGAAAATGCCAGTCCTTCTTGATGTTTTGGGAGTGTGCAGATTCATTCAGCTTCAGCTAGCATAGCCAGTGTTCATAGATAATAAGTAGAGACCAGCAAGATCTGGAGAGAGAGGGGGGAATCTCTTATTTTGGCTTAGTACTTGATTTAGGCAACTGTCAAATTTATGATTCCTCTTAGACCCCATTTGAAAGATCTCTTTGCAGCCCACAAGATGTCACTGTGCAAAAGTAAAATCCCAAATGAAGTAATCACAATTAGAAATAATTATATATCATTTATTCTCTAGAAACTTTGGGAAAATTCTGGAGATTTTCGCAGCAGCAAAAGTCAGAAAGAGAAAGTTAGGATAATGGTGGAAATTAGAAACACTCATTTAATTTGGAGCTTTTAAGCATTTAATTGCCTATATTTAGCATCCAGTTAATTATATGTAGATCACAAAGTAAAAAAGAAGACTATATAGACATTTTCCTTTGGGGAAATGTTTGTTCATAGACAAACACGAAATTATTAATATGAATGGAAGCCAATAGCAAAAACAAAAAAATAGTTATTTAAAACATGTTTGGTCTTGCAAGGAGGAAAAAATACCTAGAGAAATTATATAGTGCTGGGGCAGATAATCAGTCACCATGGGGCGAGTTATCATCAGGATGCTGATGACCCTCAGTTACATTTCTCTACCCCTAGCGAATTAAACAATCCTGTGGATATCCTGACCTAGATGCTGTAGAAGTCTAGATGGAGAACAACGGGATTCAGCTGAACCCTACAAGATTGAATGGCTTTGGGTTTTAGGAGCTAATGAATCCAGGACTTTATCACCTTTGGTTTTGGATGAACCTAAAATGGACCTGGTGAGCAATCTGGGAGTCCTTGTGGACTCACAACTCCTGCTTAAGGAACAGATGACAGTCGTGGGCTGGTGGCCCTTTATGCAGCTTCATTTTGTGCATGCACAGCCGGTCCCTGCCATTTCCTCTGGTTTCCTCCATGTGTCCCAAAATAATAAGACCTCCCCAAAAATAAGGCCAAGCGCGTATTTCAGGATTCAAAAAAATATAAGACAGTAGAAGTGGAATTTGGACCTCTCTTTTATTTTGGGATCATATTCTGGCTAATATGAAGATAATATAGGACTGCTGAACAGTCACTTCACTTTTCTAGGTCATTTAGCTATATTTCCATGTGTAGTATCTTTGGAGTATAGGTAGTCCTCAATTGTTTTTTTTTTTCCCTTTGGAGTACAGATAGCTCAAAATTCTGTTGTTAAGTGAGACATTTTACAACCTTTCTTGCCACAGTTGTTAAGTGAATCACTGCCGTTGGTAACATGGTTGTTAAGCGAAACTGGCTTCCCCATTGATTTTGCTTGTCAAAAGGTCGCAAAAAGAAATCACATGACCTTGGAAAACAGGAACAGTCATAAGTAAGAACCAATTGCCAAGCATCTGAATTTTAATCACATGATCATGATACTACAAAAGTTGTAAGTGTGAAAAACGCCATTGTAACTTTGAATGGTCACTAAATTAACTGTTGTAAGTTGAGAACTACCTGTATACTGTGTAATTATATTGTGTATGGGGGGGGGGGTTCCTACTTTTTTATCTAAAGTTCTGAGCCCAAAATCACAGTGTAATTTTAATCTAAAGATAGTCCTCTCTTTTTTTTTTGTAAATTTTTTTTATTTTTTATTTTTTTGAAACATAAACATAAAATACATCTTTTTAGAATGAAGCATTGATCCGGTCATAAATTGATACAATCACAAATTCATCTTTAACAATGGCTCATCTCCACTAATCATTATCTTATAAAAATAATTTAAAAAATAATAAAACGGAAAAAAAAACACAATAACTTGCTCAAAACAATTACCTTTCTATTATTTCACTTCAAATCTTAATTTCCAAATAACACAACTTAATATTTTACACAATTGTTTCCCTAAATTCCATCTATTTTATAATACCATTATCCAAGAACTCGTTACTTAAATCTTTAAATCCTAACTCAATATCATTTCATTATCTTTTCTTTTTATTTAGATGAGTGTTTCTTAAAAATATAAATCATTACTATTATCATAAACAATATCTTAACTATCACTCACAGCACATCATCTTCATCTTAATCCTCATCTTTTACTTTTAATCCCAATGTAATCATTTTTATTTTTACTGTTAAACCCAGCATAATCATTTTTGTTTTGCTGTCAATCCCAGCATAATCATCTAAATTTTACTGTTAAACCCAGTATAATCATTTTTGTTTTTGCTGTCAATTTTATTTATTTATTATTTATTATTTCAATTTATATCCCGCCCTTCTCCCCAGCATAATCTTCTATTTTGCTGTCAATCCCAGCATCATCATCTTAATTTACTGCTTATCCCAGCATAATCACTTTTTTATTTTACCATCCATCTATACATCATTTATTCATATTCAATTGCATTATCATTATCAACTAGACTTAGTTGTTACACCAAACACATCCTTATATGAGTTAATAAATTTCTGTTAACATATTCTGTTCCTCTCCTCTTTTAATTTTTTTATATATCTATAACAAATTCTTCTTATATTCATATTCATTCTTAATCATCTATAAAAAAAACTCCTTTTTATTATTACTTTTCATCTATACATTGCTTTTTCGTTTTTAATCACATTATTTTATCTTCTTTTTTCCCAGCTGTGTGTATCTTATTCCTCATTTCCTTGTCTATTAGCATATATTTCATTTCAGTTTCAAAGTTCTCACTTTTAATTCTCCATGTATCAATTTAATTATTTTTCTTACTTCTATTTCAAGAAAATTACATCAACTTTCTTCTTTTGTTCCTGTGCCATTTGACTTCTTTTGTTCCTATGCCAATAAATACCAATTATTGGAGATCCAATATATTTTCCCTTTCTTTTCACCAAAGTCAAGCTGCTTGCAGACAAAGAAAAAACACCTCCACCGCCAAAGTCCCATGGTTGTTATCTGTAGTATTCACAATGTTCCCAAACAAAGAGCAAGTTACAATGTCTCTTTTTGAACCAGAAGATGTTTCTCTGTAATCCACAATTTCCATTAGTCACACAAGTAGCCATTTTGTTTCAATTATTTAATGTTCCTGATTTATTCTCTCCTTCTGTGTTTTAAAAATATTAATTCCTTTTTTCCTTTTTTTCTTTAACAGTCCAATTCAAATTTAAAACTTTGCTCATTTTTTTGAACCAAGTCTCAATATTCATTTTTTGGATTTGTTCAATTCAAACATCAATTTTCTATCGGGTTCTTTTCTTTTAAAAATTACATCCTAAAATCTTCTATGCCCCATAGTTCCAGAGCCGCTGTTTTAAGGTTAGAGGTCTTACAAGTAAAAAACCATTGGTCCAAGCGTTGTTTTGAGCCTGGGTTGGTTGTCACTCACCCAGCTTTAAACAGCATCGTTCCTTTCCGCTTCCCTCCTGCACATCACTTTGTCCCAGCTTTGTGGCAGCCACCATGGCTGCCGCCCCCCCACTGCTGACTTACAGATATTTCCCTCCGACCTCTGAGGAACCTCTAAGGAGACCCATCAGCAGCAGTTCAGCAGCCGGGGTTTTTGTGGGTCTCATCAGAGCCCACTATTTCCCTGACTGTCCCGCCGCAACGTCAAACCGGAAGTCCAGATAGTCTTCTCTTAAGGACCCTAATTTGGAGTGGAATTTCCATTGCTAAGACAAACAATCATTTGGCAAATCATCAAGTGACTGCACTGCTTAGCAACAGCAGTTCCAACAGCTGCAGTTGTTAAGCAATGGCCTCACACATCTTTTGCCCTGATATGTTCGCCAGTTCAACTGACCCCCCCCCCCTTGCCTGTCTCCCCTCAGTCTCTACCTCTTTGGCTTCCCTGCACTCTGTTGGTTACTTCTGTCACCACCCATCACCCCAAGTGACCTTCACCATCTTCTGAAACTCTGTTGGCATGAGCTCACCACTGCTGTTACTTGACCCACTTTTTCAGTCCACCACCTAATCCCACATGCATGCCCATTCTGCCTGCTGGTGCTCTGTACACCACGCACACTTGCTGTCTGTTCTTGATTACCAGTTGTGGTACTGCAAAGCACACACTTGTTTGTGGGAGAGTGGTGTCCCATAAAAGCAAAAGCAAGGCAGGCACAAGCTGTGGAATATGATCTGGAGCAACCACAGCCTGGCTGGCAGCTCCCTGCTCAACATAACCCTGGCAGATCTCAAACTGGGTCTATGGATGGGTGAGTCCTTGCTTTGTGCCTTGTCCCCTGTGCATTGCAGCATCTCGGGAGCAGAGGGCCTTTGAATGACCAGTCTACTAGGGCTTCACACACTGCAAGTAGCTCATTGCCTCCTTCCTCCTGCAAAACCTCCCAAAGGGCCGGCAGTTTCTGCAACCCATATTGGAAGTTGCTAGTCCTTGTAAGGGATTGTAGGAAGAAAGTTGGGCAAAGATAGAATAGAATGCTTTTGGGTAGGTTCTGCTGTCCCTGGGGTCGCCTCTACCTCTTGCTGAAACCCACAGGCCAGTTCTCCAAGGTAATACTTCCAACTCAAATTTCGAAACACATGCTGTGGATCCGGGAACTCCTTGTCTCACTACTTCCTCCAGTTCTGCTGCCATCTCTCTTGCCTTACCCAACAATGGATCGTGACACGCTGGCCATCCCATCCCAACCATGGCCCCAACCTACTGACCTTTCGTAAGATCTTAAAGATCTAGATCTGTGTCCAGACCTGAGACCCTGAGTATCTGCAGATACCCATTTCTAGGTTGCATTAACAATTAAGGAATATTATATTTTCTTGGCTGCTGTGACTTAATTTTTATATTATTGCAATTATTTTACTGTATTTTAATTTTGTTCACCACTCAGAGATACATATAGAGATGGACAGCCATACAAATTGAATGAATACATAAATTATTCAATTGTCTCCAAACTTCATTTAGCTCTATTGCCATATCAGATTAGGAAAAAGAGCTACAGAAGTATCAATGAATGGAGATGGACAAAGAATGAGCAGAAGCTACAACCTGTATCTCTTACCTGGGTACAACTGCTTCTTGCATGTAAATCGAAGTTATCTTGCTGCTAAAAATTAAATTTGAATGCTCACTATGGCACTGCTTCATAAGATTATGCAATAAAAAAAAATCTGCTTAGTCATTTTGCTGATTAATCATTCCTGCCTCTGGACAGAAATGTTAGCTTTATGTGTACATATTTTTGGCTAAACTAGAAGGCTGTAATCATGTTGTTATTTTTAAGGACTGTCTGTCTCAACTATCCCAGGTATACCAGACAGGAAACACGACCATATGGACTAAATCTATTTACTTTAAAGCTGCATTAACAGAAGCTTGCAAGACTGAAAATACGAATCTCCAAATGTATCTCCAAAATACAAATGTGTTCTTTGCTGCCTGTGAATTTGGGGTGGGGGAAATGGGGGATGGGGTTCTTCTGAGCCTCTTTTTTCCTCATTATGCATCTGTGTGCTGTGTTGCCTCTTCTCTGACCATTCCCTAGGCAGCAATTCTTCCCACCCATTTCTCCCAAGGTCATTCCCACACACCATTACAGTCTGCCAGAACAGGTCCAACTGGCAGAGGGTGTCGGGTGGGCTGGTGGGAACAGCAAAAAATGAAGCAAAAGACTAATAAAATGAAAAATAAGAAGAGAAGTCTGAAACAACCATCCTAAATCCCAATGCAGCAATCCACTTACTGGATCATAGCCTAGGTGTGCTTTGGCAGTAAGGGCAATATCATTCTTGATTAAATTACTTAATTGCTCTGGTCAGACATAGCTCAGGCTGAGTCAAAAAGCAACTTTCATCTTTCCTTTAGTGTAGACTTTTATTAGAGATGTGGTGTTTGACTGTACTGAACTACAAATTTAATTTGAAGCCAAATTTAAAAAAAAAGATTCAAGCACTAGCATGGGGGCACAGTAATTTATAGGTGTCAACACCCCAGTTATGCATGTGAATCATAAAATTTAAGAGTACTAACTTGTATACCGAAATTTAGTTGGACCAAAACACAGCATGCAAAAAGGCAAGTAGAAAGGAATATAAATTGGAGGTTGGAATAGAATAAGAAGAATCACTAAACGGCAAAAATTATGGAAGGAGAGATCAGTGCTCGTTGGTGTAGTTCCAGATCTAGTAAGCAATTAGGAAACCTGAAGATAATTCTCCATGGGATCTCTACTTTAAAATTTATGCAAAGTAATGTAAAATATGATATAGAAAAACATGCTCATATATTCATTTCTTTAAATCCCTTCCATCATCCAGGAAGTCAAGGCAAATGAGCTGAGATACAGCACACAATATCTCATTCCTACAAAGTTGAGAATAACTAGAGAAGCCAAAAAGCAATTTGTTTGGTCTCATTCATACAGTACCTTTCGAAGTGCTCAAGACAACACACACTAAAGAGTGGCCTCAAGGTGCCCTTTGATGATAGGTTACAGAATAACAGAGTTGGAAGGGACCTTGGAGGTCTTCTAGTCCAACCCCCTGTTCAGGTAGGAGCCTCTGTAGCATTCTAGACAAATGATTACCCAACCTCTTCTTAGAAACTTCCAGTGTTGGAGCACTCACAACTTCTGGAGGCAAGTCATTCTAATGACTGATTAATTGTTCTAACTGTCAGGAAATTTCTCCTTAGTTCTAGGTTGAATCTCTCCTTGATTAGTTTCCATCCATTGCTTCTTGCTCTGCCTTCAGGTGGCTTTGGAAAATAGGTTGAGCTCCTCTTCTTTGTGACAGCCCTTAATGATAGGTTCAAACAAAGCAATCTATATGATCTGTACGCATTCAGCAGCCACTGGGATGAATGGAGATCCTTTTCAGACCAAAGCTAAAACAGAACTCTGCTGTGCTGAATACAGATCCAGGATCTAAACATTAGATAATGTTGTGGCACAAATTTATGTAGCCATCCATTTATCAAACGGAATTCTGGGTGGTGAACAATATAAAAACCTAATCCAATAAAACAACAATTTAAAGCAATAAATTACACTGAATGAATCCCCAATAAAAACTGTCATCCATCCACCTACTACCCCTTGTCTGCTTTATCAACCATTGGCCCCAGTGCCTGGGAGCAAAATTAGGTATTCACCAGTTTTCTGAAGGCCAACGGTGTTGGGCCTATCTGTATCTCTGGGGGGAGCTGTTCCATAAGGCAGAGACTCATGACTAAAATTTTGTGCTTTTAAAGCTCTGCCGGGTGACAATGCTTCACCAAGGAAGCTTAGAGTATGCCTGCTTGGCAGATCTAGTAGATGTACATCTGTTAGAAAAAGTTGGCCATGTTTTAACTATCCTCTGGGATGTTTGTGGAGATTGTCTCAAAGGTGCTTTTTCAAAAGGCAGCTGGACTTTTGAAGAAGAAGAAAACATTTCACTTCTCATCCAAGAAGCTTCATCAGTTCTTCATCAGTTCAGAACTGATGTTCAGAACTGATGAAGCTTCTTGGATGAGAAGTACAACGTTTTCTTCCTCAAGGAAAAAACAGTCCAGTTACCTTTTGAAAAAGCACCTTTGAGATATCATCTGGGATATTAGCAGTGGTGGACTGCAGATTTTTTAACAACCCAGTTCTCTGCCCTAATGGCTGGGTGGCCGTGGCTGGGTGGCCATGGCTGGGGGAGTCATGTGACTTTGTGGGCATGGCCAACTCTATGTCACTTGTGTGGGTGGTGGTACCTGTATGGGACAGGCAGGGTTGGGGAGGGAATCCAGGGATCTCCAGTATGGTGGGGGCAGGAGGAAAGAAAGATCCAACCTGTTTGTGAGTGTGTGCATGTGCGTGGATGAGAGAGAGAGAGCACACCACCGCCAGCCCTGATATAACTCCAAGATCGGATCTCTCTCTCTCTCTCTCTCTCTTTCCCAACCTCCCTCCCTCCCTGCTTTAGGCAGGCTTAGAAAGTCCACCAGGCCTGGCATGCCGCGGATGCCCCTCGCTCTTGCCTGGCTTATGTTCTCCCTCCTCAATCTAGGTTGACCCAGGCAGCAGTGCAGCTCACATTGCCCTTTCCAAGTCCGCTGTTGGTGAGGCTGGGTGCTGATGAGGGCTGGCTTTTTGCCTAGCTTCGTCCAGCCAGGGAAAAATAGATGGAGGCCTGGAGAGGAAGCCTGTGTCACGAGAAAGCTGGCTGTGAGAGGAAGAGAAACCAGGTAAGCCAGAACCAAATGCTTCCTAGGTCCCCTCGCTAGCCCTGTTCTTCACACGGGATCACCCAGCAGCGGAGACGGAGAGGGAGAAGGGGGTGGCGGCGGCAGCTAGCATTCAGGGGAGAGTGCCACACAGAAACATTAGTCCCTTCTCCCTCTTCATCCTCATTGCTGGGCGATCCCATGAGAAGAAAGGGGCTACCAGAGAGGGGAAGAGTGTGAGGTTGCTGCTTCTGGGATGCAGTACATGCCTGGGTCTGGCTCCTGCAGCTTCTCTTCCTCTCGCAGTCAGCTTTTTTGAGCTGTTTTTTGGGGGGCATTTTTCAAGCCAATTTTGGCCAGAAAAACAGCCTGAAAATGGTCCAAAAAATGGCTTAGGGTTGGGGTTTTTTATTTTTGTTTTTTTGGACATTTTTCAGGCCATTTTTGGGGCGTTTTTAGTCCAAAAACAACTTGAAAAATGGCCTGAAAACAACCCAAAAAACAAGCCCTTTTTCAGCTTGAAAAATGGCCTGTTTTTAGGCCGTTTTTTGGCTGAAAACAGCCTGAAAAATGGGTGCAAGCGGGGCCAGTCAGTGGTTTGATTTGCTGATTCTTTGAACTGCACAGAATCAGAACAACTGGTTTGGGCAAACCGGTATGAACCAGCAGCTGCCCACTTCTGGATATTAGGTCAGTTTGAACATATAACTCATTATAACAGTGATACAAGTGATTCAGGTATCACAGCTGAGGTAATTAGAGAAAGTCTTATTTTTTTTTCCAAGATAAAAATAAAACATAGATTGTTTTAAATGGTAATCAATGAATCAAAACAATGATAGACAGAAAAATAAATCTGTTGCCACGGCTTTAAGAGGGACTAAGAAGGAGAAATTAATTAACGTATTTTCTGGCATATAAAACGACTTTCTAACACATGAAAATCTTCTCAAAAGTCGGGGGTCATCTTATACACCGGGTGTCATTATCCTGTAACTAGGCAGACCAGCCCGAAATGCTCTGAGTTGCGTGCTAATCAGGCAACTCAGCTTGGATCGCCAGAGCCATGTAAAAGGGAAAAAGTTTTTTCCTTTTAAATGGCTCTGGCGATCCAAGCTCTGACCATTTTTGCTAATCTGTAGCAAAAATCCCGCCCCCCTCCAGCTTGCTTACCTTAGCTGCTAGTCGCAATGCTTGCCTTGCTTCGTTTGCCTGCAATCCATTGCATCACCAAGCAACTGAATCTCCCTGCCTGCAATCAAGCAGGCAGGGAGTTATGGACTTCAACTCCCAGAATTCCTCAGCCAGCAAAGCAAAGCTGGCTGAGAAATTCTGGGAGTTGAAGTCTATAAGTCTTAAGGTTGCCAAGGTTGGAGACCCCTGTTCTATTGGATAAGGTTTTTTCCCCTTTGGGAGCTTTAAAAAAATAGCTAATTTTTAGTTGTTCTTTTTTAGACTTAGCCATTTAAAGTTTAGGAAGTTTTACATTTAGCTTTCATATAAAAATTAAAATTAAAATAAAATAAAATAATATTTGTGCAGCTTTCTGAGTGTGTTTCTGTAGTGTTTCACTCTAACTACACAAACACACAAAATCTCACAAAGCTGTATGTGGAATTTTGTGTGTGTAAAGTGTGAAAGTTGTTTTTTTTGGGTGGGGGGGCTTTTTGTGGCTGTGTGAGGTTCCTGCTTGTTCCAGGGGCCATTTTGGGTCTAGCACAGCTGCTTTTACATTGTGGGTGAGCCAGTTGATGTTTTTTAATTTTTATTTGGTGTGCGTTGGAAGAGGGGTCGTCTTATACAGCAAGTATAGCCCAAACCCTATATTTTTACAGGAAAAGTTGGGGGTCGTCTTATACGCCCAGTTGTCTTATACACCGGAAAATATGGTAATCTTATCATGGAAATGAATATTATTACATGCTTAAAACTGCAGAATATTGTTGGAGGCAAATTTATAGGATGGATAAAAGAAATGGGCAGTCTTAAAAATAAAGTACTGCATTTAAAGTTATTACCACCATTCTAAAATACTAATTCTAGAAACTTATATTGATGTTCTAATTAAGAATGATTTTATATATGTATATATATATTATAACTATAAATTATAATTATATAAGAATGACCTTTTTAATATAATTTCCATGCAACTTTGCTGCCTAGATAGCTCTAGAAATGTCACCATTTCTTAAAACAACAACAACAACAATCTTGGATTTGATAATATTCCTTCTGGCAAAATATCAAGTCCATATATAGATGTGTGCCCAATTTAGAGTAAGTTAATTATGTTAATGAATTAACTCATCACAACCAAGTAATCTATTCCAGCCAATGGGACAGACTCCAAAATATATGTACACTGAAGTTTGCAACTCTGATTTTCAATCCAGTTTTATCAGATTCAGCTCCTCGCCTCATCAGAAGCAGTTCCGTTTCACTGATTTTTCTTGGGCAGTTCCAAGACCTTTGGAATTCAAAGGTGAGATTATGATCTTGCAATCTACTTTGAAGTTTTCAGGGTCATTGCCTTTGGCACTAAACCATGACAGCTATTGTAACCATTTCAGGATTCTCCCCCCCCCCCCACCCAGTAACCATGTTACAGCAGCAAAATACATGCTTTCAATCAGTGTTATGTTACTTCACTTTCAGTATTGTGGATACCTTCTAGAATTTGTAAGACTTGTCTATCTTCTCTCCTAAAATTTGATCATGTTGCCTTTAACTTAAGAGGACAGCTGTTGCTAATTACTTGGTCAACTTTCTGTCAAGGATAATGATCTTCTCCATGCATAAATAGTGTTTTGATTTCCTTTAAAGAAATGATGATATACACTCACCCTGGCTTATTATGATGATTGTTATTACATTTGTCTGTAACATTTACAATCACTACCATCAAGATTTTGCTCATGTCATTTAAATCACATTTCAAGTTCTTGCCTTTTACTTCTGTATCTGTAGTTGGTTGGTGGGGTCACTACAGTTATAATTGGCTCTTTTCTTTTTTTATGCATTGCTGTGAACAGAGCACAGTGGTATAACCCTAATGAACTGAAGAACATTTAATTACGTATTATAATTTCTTATATGAACAAATTAAGACATTTAAACGTTTCTCTTGATAATATCTGATCCCTTCTCTACACTTCCTTCCCAGTATTAAGTCTTATGTGTAACTGAAATAGAAAGCCACAAATCACAATTAAATATGAAATTGTTAGTATTCTGTAAGAATAATACTCCTTTTTAAAGAAACAGTGTCCTTGCTGCCTCAACATACATCATATTTATTTTAATTTTTGATATACTTCATGCTAATTGAATCCTTGCCATTAGCTTATTTCAGAGGAAATGAGGATCAGGGAAGGAAAAGCTGAGAAGTTTTTTCTCTGTTTCTGAGAAAAGAAACTCTTTGCATAATAGCCTGTGTAAAAATTGATTTAATTGTAAGCTCATTATGAACATCTATGAAGACCAACTAGCAGTCAGAAGACTTGATAAAACCTTCTTAAGTTCACAACACATGAACACACTTAACCATAGTTTCACCTGGGAAACAGCATCCTAGATCAAGCCAAATCCAAAAACACTAGAGAATTTCTGGAAGTTTGGTACTTAGACCAAGCATCCATCAACAGGCACATACAGCTAAACAGCATCTACATACCATTCAAAAGAGGCAATCAAAAAGCCAAAAAGAAAATAAAAAGACTTAAGTACCTCCTCACCAGCAACCCACACCCAGATGAACAAAGATTAACACCAAGATTAACACTAGACCACTAAACAATCAAACAATATCCCAATTAAGAAACTATCAATTCAGACAAATAAACTAGAGTAAACAACAGCCCAATCAAGGAACTATCAAGTCCACTCCTGCCAAAGCTGTTTGGGAATTCTCATGGAAAGGAATGTAAGGAGAGACAGATAGGCTTTTTAGTTTTGATCTCTCATGCAGGACACAGTTCTTTCAATCTGTTATCAAGGATGGAGGATTTTCTGGCAGAAAGTGCTAAACTTATTCCAATCAGTAGTAAACAGTAGTTACTATAAATGAAAGGTTTAAAACTAATCTCTTTTTCATATACAGTATGTCATCTATGCCAGTGGCCCCCCCAACCTTTTGAGCCAGGGACTGGTTCCATGGAGAAAGATTTTCTGTGCACCGAAGGGGGCGTGATTTTGTGTGCTACCTGCATCCCACAGATGGTACTTTGCTTGTTGGCGTGGCCCAGTTATTGGCATGTCGCGGTCCAGAACCAGTTCATGGTCTGGGGGTTGGAGACCCCTGGTCTATGCCTAAATCTGAACTTTTAAGTTAAGAACATACTACGTTGCCCAGTATTGAAAAGCCTCATCCTGGAAAACATACTTGCCTAGGATGCTGCTATTTATAGACTATATGTAAAATACATTTACATGTCTTTGTCCAGATCTCCCCCCCCTCCCCTCTCAAAGCAAGTAAGATGGATTTTTATTTGAAGGAGATCTTGTTCTATGGTAGCATGCCAGTTATGGAATTCTCTTCCTGGCATGGGTTAACTGGCACCCACATCAGCATTATTTCAGTAGCAAGTAAAACCTTTGCTATTTTCCCAGGCAGTTTAATTAGATTTTAATTGGGTTTAACTGTATTGTAATTTGTATTGCTTTACTGTTTGAAGGACTATCTTGCTACCTAGTTTGTGTGGGTTTGTTATTATACATTTTGTTTGATTTTATAGTACAGTGTATGTTTTTGTTCAAATTGCATTTTTAGTGAGTTTTATAATAAATTGTCCAGAGAGGTTCAGCTATTGGCTGATATAAAAACTATTTTATCTACTCTCTCTCTCTCTGTGTGTGTGTGTGTATGAAATAATACGACTGACTACTGACACACACACACTCACAAATATATATATATATATATATTTTCTGAGGTTTTCGCGGATGTTTGTATGTAGGTCTTTGGTTATTCAGGTCTTCTCCTGCATAAAATTGGAAGTAATTTTACACGGGATTTTACGTGGGAGAAGACCCGAATAACCAAAGACCTGTGTGTGTGTGTGTGTGTGTGTGTGCGTGCAAGTTTTGGTGTATTCGGGTCTTTTCCCGTCTTTGGTGTATTCGGGTCTTTTCCCGTGTAAGATTGAGAGTATCTTGGCAAGATACTCTCAATCCTACACGGGAAAAGACCCGAATACACCAAAACTTGCACACCTCTACACATGAAAATCTATGAAAACATATACATATGTTGCCAATATATATGGTTCAGTAAAATCACAATCCACTAGTTTCTAGGCTTTTTTCAGGCAGCCAGCAAGCACCCTGCTGCCCATTGGGAGACTTGAGGAGACATATATATATCTCAGTACCCAGAAGCACATCATACAAAAGCATAATCAGCAAGCATGCATCTACCATAGCTCTGCAAAATAACTGTTGTATTATACTTGAAGTGCTAAAGTACTGCAGCAAACAGGTCCAACCAATATGTTTTTGCGGCAAAATGTAACATGGACTGCACATACAGTGCAAACACACACACACACACACAGAAACAGAGTTAGCAAGCCAAGCAGCATAACATTATTTGCATGTTCTGTATATCCACAGACAAAAGGACACAAGGCAATGCAATGTAGAGTGGAAAGATGAATATACTGTATTGTAAGCAGCTGTCCATTTACTTAGTTGACTAAATAAATAAATGACATCAAAATTAAAAATGACAAGATAGCCAACTAAACCAAGACAATAATTTAGTTTCCGGAAACAGTACAAGAAGGCAAGGTACAGAGTATATAAGAGGATGCCATCACATCTAATGCTCCAACAGCCAACCACTAGAATTACTCAAAGCAAAAACTCTGAAAGAGCCGGGCAAAATGATCCAAGTCATCAGTATATAATTTATGAAGAAAATAAGATAACTCCATGGATGACGACTGCTGGTTTTTTACCTGTGCATGTGCACACTATGTATGTTCTTTGGTCTTGTTGAGTTTGAAACTTAGCCTCTCTGGAGATGAAGAAACTTGCTTCAAACATAAAAACATCCTAAATCTCAACAATCACAGGAGCTAGGAACATGCATAAAACACACACACCAGATATGCATACCCAAGCAGAAAATTAATCAAATCTAATTTGATAATGTGCACCTTTACCTCACTTGTATATGTACTTGTGCACAAAATTGCCTATTCATGGACAAACAACATCCCTTTGGTGTTACTTCAGTTTTCTACCAGCTTCTGTTTTGAAGCTCAGCCACACACATTAATCCATACATGTGGAGTACGTACAGCTTCCCCACAGGAAAAAGCAGCAGGTGCTTATCTTCCAGCTAGTCAGATAATAACATGATGAGCAGGAAAGACAGAATAATATTTTCTTCAGTGTGGTCTGCAGCTCAGACCATCTCTCTGCTGCAAATGTATTGGCCCACCCTGTTTAGTTCAATTCAGTAAAGGTCTCAGAGCCGATTATATCAATAACATATATGAAGGCAAATAAGACATGGGAGTAATGTCAGCTACAAGTTATAGTGGATCACTTCTCAAACAACCCAGATGATGTGGACACTAGATAAAAACCAGAGTTTCTCCTTCTAGAAAGTAAATGTAAAGGTTCCCCTCACACGTATGTGTTAGTCATTCCCAACTCTAGGGGGCGGTGCTCATCTCTGTTTCAAAGCCAAAGAGCCAGCGCTGTCCAAAGATGCCTCCATGGTTATGTGGCCAATATGACTAAATGCCAAAGGCACATGGAATGCTGTTACCTTCCCACCAAAGGTGCTCTCTATTTTTCTACTTGCATTTTTTACGTGTTTTCGAACTGCTAGGTTGGCAGAAGCTGGGACAAGTAACGGGAGCTCACCCTGTAACACGGCACTAGGGATTCGAACCGCTGAACTGCCAACCTTTTGATTGACAAGCTCAGTGACTTAGCCACTGAGCCACCGCATCCCGTAACTTAATAGTCTCCTTCTATAAGTATCCCTTAATGCTTGCTCAGGGCTGGAAGGAACAACTAATAGGAACAACCATTATTTCATGTAGTGTAAAATTTTCAGTGACAAGACTCATCTCAATCAGACTTCCCTCAGAGAATGATACCTCAACATGTAATTCATACGAATGGTGTCTGACACCATACGAATGGTGTCAATCCACACCATTGACCATGTCTGGATTTGGGCAGTGAGCAGGCTGCTGCCAATAGTCTAGGAAGTGAAATAATGGCTAGTTCAGCCTCCAGTGGCAAGTCAGAGAAGTCAAGCAAGGGGATTTTCATCTTGGATATTCATCCACCAAGACAACATTAAGATATCATCTTTCACCTGGATAACTTTCTTACTTGGGATACATCAAGGTAGCCACTCCCCAAAAGTGGAGTGGTTTTGCATCTTACCTTTCTCTTCTTTGTTTAGATAATGCAGGTTGGGCCCAAAGGATGGATCTTCTACCTGGCTCTGTAAAAAGCTCACTGTCCCAAGCTCATGTTTATACTTGTGCCTGCAAAGAAGCATTCCCTGCCAAGAAGCAACAGCCTCATTTAGCAGATCTTTAACCTAACCATTTTTCCCCCCTTCCTAATGTTTTCACACAAGTTCATGGTCCACTTTATTCGGACAAACTGAGTGTTAAATAAACTATTGGTTATGATAGGAATTGACTGACTGGCTTGTCACCTGAGTCTGTTATCATGGGCAGAGAGAGGGTGAGTGGTCCAAAATCATTCAGCCGGCTTTCATGTCCAAGGTGGAACCAGAATGCACAGTCTCCTGATCTCAGCATTTATTCTGTAATACAGCTAGTCCTCGATTTACAAAAGTTCATTAAAGTTCATTGAAAGTTACAACGGTACTGAAAAAAGTGACTTTTGACTATTTTTCACACTTACAACCTTTGTAGCAGCCCTGTGATCATGTGATCAAGATTCGGATTCTTGGCAACTGATTCATACTTATGACCCTTGCTGTGTCCCAAGGTCGTGTGATCCCCTTTTGCGACCTTCTGACAAACACAGTCAATGGGGAAGCCAATTTCACTTAACCAGATGACTAACTTATCAACTGCAGTGATTCACTTAACAACTCTATCAAGAAGGTCATAAAATGAGGCAAAACTCGCTTAACAAATAACTCACTTAACGAGAAATCTTAGGCTTAATTGTGGTCGTAAGTCGAGTACTATCGGTACACCTCATGTAAAAGCTGAAGCACTTTGAATTAAAAAGAGATTTTATTGAACTCCCTCTGCCTTCAAAAACTTTAAAAGTGGCATACCGCTTCTCTTAGTGCACTAGTGGCTTCAGAGCTGGATGCAGCTCTAATCCAAGAAGATAAAATATTTTTTAATGAATTGATATTCCTAATTCATGATCCCTATTAGTGATCAATAATCAATGATCCCTAATTCAAAATAGTTGTTTCTAGTACAGAATTAGATGAAAGGAAAGAATTGTGATTCCTGTAAGAGTTATTAAGTGAACCGTTATAGCTGAGCATTGATAAACCCAAGGTGTAAATTTATTTCTGAATATTTCATGTCAACTTGGAAAATCTGTATGCATATATACTTATAAGGACTGTCAGAGAATCATGTAAAGTAAGCAATCACTACCTGAAAATAGAAACTTGCTTGAGGAAGTATGCCTGGAACAAAGATTGAACAGGAAAAAAACAATAAAAGCAACTGGATATTGCTCTCTCTTCTCTTATGCACAATGTAAAAAAATTATATTATTTATTCATTGTTTATATTAAGTAGCAGGAATTATTACACAACACCCACAGAGGCACTTTGGAGATGTTTCCAGTTGTATGTTTATCACTGTATCTCTTTTTCAGCTCACAGTATCTTTTTCCAGGCAAGAATTCAAGCTGCAAACAATGAGTAAGCACTAGGTTTATATAGAGGAATTCATTAGTGTTTTTTGTACCTGATCCTCAGACTCCTGCGGTTAATCACCTGCCCAGCCCAGCCCAGCCCAGCCCAGCCCAACCAGGTGCTAGTGAAAGTGCCATTCCTTTTATGTCAATCAGCATAGTACAGTTATATAAGAAAATGAGTGAAATACCAAATTCCCTGAAAATATGCTCCTTCCAGCATGCTATTTTCATGGGACCATCAACTCTCACTGCTCCTTAGAAGGCCAAATCCTGAAGATGAAACTCAAATACTTTGGCTACCTAATGAGAAGGAAGGACTCACAGGAAAAGAGCCTAATGCTGGGAATGACTGAAGGCAAAAGAAGAATGTGACGGCAGAGCATGAGGTGGATGGATGGAGTCACTGAAGCAGTAGGCATGAGCTTAAATGGACTCCAGAGGATGGTTGAGGATAGGAAGGCCTGGAGGAACATTGTCCATGGGGCCCACGACTTCACAACTAACAACAACAGCCCTCATTTAATGGCTGCCTCATTTAGCATCCCGTTTACAAGACAGTTATGAAAAATCAACTTTGTAATCAATCCTCTCATTTGCCACTTTTGCAGGTCTGCAAAGCAAAGGAAAGCTGAAGTAAGATTGTAAACACAGTCACAGGTCCACTCAGCAACCACTTCACTTAACAACTGAAACATCAGTCCCAACTGCAGTAACTAACAAGAACCATCTGTACTTGATTAGGAAGATCAATCATAGACTCTCCCTTTGAAGAAAACCAATGGTCTAATAGAGAATTATTACATTACCTAGGTCAGTCCAAGATTTTATTATTATGGTATAGTGCAGTGTTTCTTAAATTTTTTGTCCTTAGGACCCCTTCCCACTTTTAAAAATTAGGGAGGGTCCCTGAAAGAGCTTTGGTTTCTCTACATTATATTTATCAATATTTAGCACATTGAAAATTAAAATGAACGCATTTATGGAATGTTCATTGAATCATGAAAAAGTATTAAACCTGTTAGATAGTAAAATAAATAATTTTCATGGAAAAATGCTCTGCATTTTTAAACAATAAAAACCATAATGGATGCTGAACTAGGATGACTTACAACCAGTCCTCGGAGGTCTGTCTGTCACAGGATCCCTGTGGTCATGAACCAGGCACTTGGTGAATGATTCACAATTGTGACAATAGTTTTCAATATTTCCTTTCTAGCTTGCCACAAGCAAAGTCAGTGGGGAAGCCAGCAGGAGGTCACAAGTCCTTACCATTCCTGCTATTTTTTTACCTGCTTGCACGTCATAGCATCTGGCTGTGGCACTATCCCTTCCACTCACAATACCCAGCACTTATCAGTGCTGTGTAGCACTTGCTTGTACATAACTCTCACCCCAGCTTTCACCAGTCAACTGGCTTGTCTGAAACACTTGCATCTTCCCACTTAAAGTTCAACATGGTTCTGGGTTTATGGCAGCAACTGGGACTGCTGGGATTGCTGGCACTAAGCGATGTAGTCACTTGATGTTATTCTTTACAACCACAGTTAAATTCCAGTCTCAATTGTCATCATAACTCAAGGATTGCAGTCAGACTGTCTGTTTATTGCTGTTCCCTTAACTCTGTTGTTAAGGGAAGAGCAACCAATAAATGCTTTGATTTTTCTATGGCTATGCATTGGCCTTACAATAGATCGTGGACATTCCTGAAAATTAAAAGTGTACATAGAAGCCAAAATGCCAATTTTCCGATAAAAAGAAGAGGAGAGAAACATATTTCCCACTGTAGAATATTTATTTTATTTTATTTATATTTATTCAACCAAGAAATAAGGAAGAATTTTCTGAAGTGAGAACAATGAGCCTGAGTAGCATAGGGGAGTAATGCCTCCTACAAAGGCAGCATTTAAGATCCAGCTGCTGCAATTACTTGCGAGTTCAATCCCAGGCAGGCTCAAGGTCGACTCAGCCTTCCATCCTTTATAAGGTGGGTAAATTGAGGACCCAGTTTGTTGGGGGCAATAAGCTGACTTTGTATAAATATAAATATACAAAAGTATGAAGGCTATTGCTTAACGCATTGTAAGCCGCCCTGAGTCTCCGGAGAAGGGCGGCATATAAATCAAATTAAAAAAATAAATAAATCAATGGAACAGGTTGCCTTCAGAAGTTGTGGGAAGAAGAGACTGAACAGCTATCTGTCAGAAATGGTATAGGGTCTCCTGCTTGGGTAGGGAATTGGACTACTAGATGACCTACAAGGACCCTTCCAACCAGTGGTGGGATTCAAGTAATTTAACATCCGGTTCTCTGCCCTAATGATTTCTTCCAACAACCAGTTTGCCAAACTGCTCAGAAAGTTAACAACCGGTTCTCCCAAAGGGGTGTGAACTGACTGAATCCCACCACTGCTTCCAACTCTGTTATTATGTTGTTGTTGTTGTTGTTATCAAATGTATCAAAGAAGACTAAAACTAGTTATAAGTACCACTAATGTACTAAGGTTCTCAAAATTATTAGACAGTTTGAGTGTCAAATAATGATAGGAATAACTATAATTGCAATAAATGCAGCAATTCTTGTGGAGATCTTCAAAAGAATGGTTAGTCAAAAGAATGATTGGCTAAGGGTGGAAGCTAATATGGGAAGGATTAGAAAGGTTGGATATCCTGCCATGCAGAAGAAACAGCTCAGAACTGCATGAGAGACTCTTCTAACAAGTAGGAGTAGAGTCTCTCCTATGCAGGGATGTTATAAAATCTACCATTTGGCAAAATGTGAGAGTATACAGGGACAAATGTTCTTCTATGAGCTGGGGAGGGAATAGTAGCTAAATACTTCAGGTAGGAGAATAGCGAATAGTGAGGGGAGTTTTAGCTTAGCTGCTCTGGATATCAATATCAAGGGCTCTTTGCCGTAGTAAACAAGCTGGATTTCTGGCAAGGTGCTCAGCACTTGACCAGTGCCTCACCTTTTATTCTATGTATCGAGTATGTGCAAAATATTCCATACACAGAGCAACTGGTTTTACATGATCTGGGCTTGTTGGAAAATTACATTTTTTCTGTTAAGGTTGCATCCAGCACATCTATAGCAGGATCAGAATACACCCCTTCAGTGTGGCTAGCAGAAATTTTTGTTGATCTAACACCCAAAACAAATCACTGGCAAAACAACAAACAGCACCGTCATTTCAAGGGAGGCAAAAACAAAGAAAGAGAAACACGAACAACTGGCACAAATTTATGTTAGCTAGATATCTGTATTAAAGGTCAGAGAACTTCCCAGAGCCACTGGAAACAATATTCTATCCAGTTAACAGGGACAGTCCCAAAAGAGTTTGGTTATTCCGGTTTAATCCTATAGTAACAGAATAACAGAGTTTGAAGAAACTTTGGAGATCTTCTAGTCCAGGGGTGTTAAACTTGATTTCATTGAGGGCCACATCAGGGTTGGGATTTACCTCAAGAGGCTGGGATGGGCATAGCCAGTTCAATGTCACTTGTGTTGGGGGCGCCTATGATGGCCTGAGCTCTCTGCCAGTGAAAACAGAGCTCGGGAGGGGGCACCCGTGGCCCTTGTGAACTCCATTTCCACTGACAGAGGGACAGCAGGCTGGTCCTTTGCCATGGGGCAGCCCTGAAAGCCAGACCTAAGCACCCCGCTGGCCAGATCTGGCCCCCAGGCCCTATTCTAGTCCAACCCTCGGCTCAAGCAGGAAACCCTACACCATTTCAATCTTGTCCAATCTTTTTTTAAAAAAAACTTCCAGTGTTGGAGCACCCACAACTTCTGGAGTGCCACTGATTAATTGTTCTAATTGTCAGGAAATTTCTTCTTAGTTCTAGGTTGGTTCTCTCCTTGATTGGTTTCCACCCATTGCATCTTGTCCTGCCTTCAGGTGCTTTGGAGAGTAGATTGACCCCCTCTTCTTTGTGGCAGCCCCTTAGATATTGGAGCACAGCTATCAGGTCATGTACGTATAGTAGCAGAATAGAGTTGAAAAGTAAGATATTAGGTAATCCATACGGTGGATAAACTTTTCTTTTTAAATCTGGGTGATATTGGCTCTCTGAAGTAGGCCAGATCAGGAAACTGTCTCCATGAGAAAATTAGAGCTATTCTTTACTGATATAGACAAATGTAACAGAATCTTGTAAGTCCACAGGTGCTTTATCGTCTCTCCTTATTCCCCAGTGGTCAAGGCAGTGGTGGGTTCCAGCCGGTGTTACCACCGGTTCTCTTCGTGCATGTGCTTTGTGTGCGATTGCCGCTGAACTTGTGCTCCGCACAAGAGCGTTAGATTTCTGCCCAGCTGAGGTGCTGCAATCCTCTCTGCCATGCCTATCAGCTGGGCTAAAAAACGACAAATAAAGGTAGGTATAATGCGGGGGCAGGCCAGAGGGCCCAGCTCACAGTCATAGAGAACCGGTTCACTGACGTCACATCATCACCACTACCGGTTCGCCTGAACTGGGCTGAACCAGGAGCAATCCACCAATGGGTCAAGGAGGGGGCCAATTTGCGACTTTTTCGAATGTTTCCCTGCCTCCCTAAATTTAATGCATCCTTCATCATCTGCTGTCTCTCACTGGCATCTGCCTAGTTTCTCTAAGGTCATCTCCAGGGCTGCCTATAATGCCTATATCGTTGTACTGAGCACAATGCAGACCAAGAGTCAAGGCTGAAATTGAAATACACTCAATCCATAGGGTTTTTTTTTATTTAGTATTTTTCTGCCTCCTACTTCTGTGATAAGAACCAGCTGCCAGGGGTGAAATTTAATGATGAGGAAGATGAGGAATTGACAAAATACATTTCTGTCTTTCTCCATACATACAGACGACACCTTATATACATATATGTACATGCATGTACATACACACATAACTACATACATAGGAGGACACATAAGTATACATAATTTTAAAGAAACAATGCAATCGGGAACTGCATTATTTAATCGATCAAATCTTCCCCCCAAAAGAAGAATTAACTATTTTACAGCTTTATATGCTATTTTACAAATGCAGAGATTTCCTGTTTCTTCTCTTTAGTTAGCTTTAGTTGAGAATTGTTAATGTTTCTTGGTTTGCTTGTGTCATATATCCCTCAAAATGGCATCTTTGTTTTCCACAGCTTCTTCTGGATAAAACATAATTTTTCCATTGATTTCTTGGATTGCCAGATGTTGGAAAGTTTGTATCATCGTCTTTGTCATTACAGTGGAGTGTGTTTTAATATTACTTTAACTTTTATCACTTAGTACAAAAGGTTTTGAAATCCTCCCTCCTGGATGCCCAATAGTCAAATGATTTAATCTGAGGTAATGTCAAGTGCATGGAATCAGGAAGCAAGGCAGTTCAAATGACTACAGGTTTCTCTACAAGAATCTGAACTTCTAATGGTCAAAGCAAATTAGTGATAGATAAGAGCCAACTGAATTGAAGGTTGGCTGGACTTACATCTGGTGTGGGCATGAAGGAACTGATGACGCATTTGACCTCTCCCTTAGGGGCTCAGCCTGGTCATCTCCATGGCAGCTCATACAAGTGAATGCTCAGGAGAGAGACCATGGTCAGCCAATTCCCCATCCCCCTTCATTCCCCCCCCACCAAAAAAAAAGCTTTGGATGCACCAGTAATTATGTAACTTTGTGAGATGCAGCTAAATCTTTTCAAATGATTTCACACTTTATAGCATATGACAGTTTGTCTAGGTGAAAATTTTGGAAAAGGATTGGTTTCTGAATGTATGAGAAGGGATTAACTCATAGGAGAAAAGGCCATAAAAATTTTGGTCTTATGTCTTATGTGTGCTACCTCAGCCCCAAGGAATGAAATCAAAACAGAGTGTTGTGATAGTCTAGGTTCATACACATCTATAGTTAAATATATCGGTTTTCTCCACAACACTTTGAATATCATAGCCACATAACATGAGGTTAAAACACAATAATAATAGTCAATCATTATGGTGTAAAAACAGAGGATGGAAAAAAATCCCCATAACTTGCTAGTGCTAAATGTCCCAAAGGGGGGAGCACTATGAATATATAGCCCTTGTGTTTAAAAAAGTACACATCATAAGTCCTAAAAACAGCTGAGTTCACAAATATAGTAAAGAATGCTGTTAAGGTTTTGCTCGCCATGTTATCGAATGCAGCATATTATAGCTTGTTCAATAAATCACAATTTATTGCGTATTGCAAATGAAACCAATGTGACTTAAAACCATGACTTATTTTAATATATGTTCCTAGTGAATGGCTTCCTCATATTTGACAGCACGTATTACAACAGTCTTTCGGTTTCAATAATATCCAAAATGTAAGTATAATGCAAATGAGAGAAAATTATGTTGCAGAGGAATATTAAGGATTGGTGAGAGTGTATGTGAATTGAGGTAAACTGATTAAAAGTTAGGGTTAGGATTCGTTGTTCAGTCACTAAGTTGTGTCCAACTCCTCACGACCCCATGGACCTCAGCATGCCAGGCACCCCTGTCCTCTACTGTCTCCTGGAGTCTGCCCAAATTCATGTTTAGTGCATCAATGACGCTATCTATCTATTTATTTATTTATTTTATTATTCATATTTCTATGCCACCCACTCTCCGAGGACTCTGGGCGGCTTACACCAAAGACAGTATACTAAATAGCATATTGCCTCCAACAATCTGGGTCCTCATTTTACCCACCTCAGAAGGATGGAAGGCTGAATCAACCTTGAGCCAGTGAGATTTGATCTGCTGATCTGCTGAACTTCAGTCAGCTGAAGTAGCTGCAGTACTGCACTCTAACCACTGTGCCACCTCAGCTCTTAATCTAACCATCTCATCCTCTCTTCTCCCCTTCTTTTGCCTTTCATCTATCCCAACATTAATCAACTTCTTTTCCAATGAATGTTAGGGTTAGGGTTATGATTACGTGCCTTCTGTCTTCAACATGGACCATTTGATCTTCCAACAGTTCACCTATAACCAATATAATCAGGTCCATTTGCCTTGCTTCTAGTTGTCCATTTTTTCCCATTTTTCCCATTACCGGCTAGTTAAGAGAGCTAACTCTTTGGATAATGTCTTCAAAATTTGATAATTCGACCAGGTCTTGAATGAGAACTCTAGACTGTTCTGTCCTATGGTGCATTTGTTTGCTTATTTGGCTATCCATGGAATTGTCAGGACATTCTCCAACACCAAAGTTGGAGGCTTTGATGCCGAACACAGGCATCAATATTCCTTCTTTCCTATTTCTTCGAAGTTCAACTTTTGCTCCCCCCAGCATATCACAAGAAAAATCATTGCCTGCATAGTTCTTGGTTTTGTAGTATAGACATGTTGTGGCAACTTGAATAATCTCTTCAAAGGCTTTTCTTATATCCAGGGGTGAAATCTACTTACCTTCCCAACCGGTTCGGAAGTGCACACACTTCACATGCACGCTTGGATGCTCTGCACATGCGCAAACTCTTCTGTGCATGTGCAGAGGGTAAAAAACAGGTTTCTTGCTGGTTAAAACCAGGAAGTAACAATGACTGGACGGAGCCTTGCGCTACCATCGCTACCGGTTGTCCGAACCACCGGCCGCCAGCGCTATTCGTTTGGCCGAACCGGGAGCATTTCACCCCTGCTTGTATCCTACCAAATACTAGTCTGCTGTACATTTCTTGTTCCTTTATGTTGTCTTTTTGAATCTGAGTCAGTCTTTACTCTTGGTGACTGCCTGGACTAGTCCCTGCAGATTTCTTATCAAGGTTTACTACTGGTTGTAGTTTACTACTACCTGGTTTCTAGGGCTGAAAGAGAAGGACTGGCCCAAGATTACCCAGCTGGCTTTGTGCCTAAAGCAGGACTAAAATTCATGGTCTCTTAATTTCTATCCTGTTGCCTTAATTATGACACCAACCTGGTTCTTTAATATTGCTAGTTATGCCTAAAAGGCAGTATCTAGTAATTACTTCAGTATCTTCATTGTCAGTTCTAAGGTGTCTACTATATTTATTACCATAAGTTTTATTTTATTTTTTTATGTTTAAGTTTAATCCCATTTTTTCACTGTGCTCCTTGGTTTTCATTACTAGAGTTTCCAGTTCATTTGTTTTTAGCTATAAAACAAATGTCACCAGCACACTGCAGATAAGTGATGTTTCTTCCTCCAATTTTAAAACCATATTTATCTTCTACTAGTCCAAGCTTCCCCGATATACATTCAGCAGATAAATTGAATAACTAATAGGGAAGCATATAGTCTTCTCAACTTCTTTGTCAACTAGTTTGTTTTGTCATATTCGGCTTACATTGTGGCTTCCTGACCAATGTATAGGTTTTACGTGAGGACAATAGAATGTTATAGGATTCCTAATTTTTATAAAGATATTCCACAATTGGTCACTTTCTATAATCAATTAGAAATAATTCAATCAATTCAATAATAATGAAATCAATAATATAGTGCTTCTTTGCAGCCAATGCATCTTTCCAATTACCATACCTACTTCAACTTTGAACTGCCTACTGAATTCGGAGATCTTTCGGAAGACATTTCTTGTTTTTCTATATCTGTTTCCATCTACAGGGTCCTGACAAATGTTAAAACACAACTTCTTCTGTTTCCTAACAGCTCACTAAAATTCTTGTTAAATTATTTTCTAAGACCTTTTGTTTTTGGCTTTGCCTTCTTTTCTCTTCTTGGCAAGTTCTACCATCTGTCCTGACACCTAGTTCCTTTTCCTATTTTTTAAACTATGGCAGTGTTTTCTCATAATTATACTAAGAATTTCTAAATCTCTTCATGGGTTTCATGGGTTTCTTTTCAATGAGGGCCAGGACTTCAAAGCTATTTCTGATGTTCTTTTTGAAAATGGTTGGTGTATGCTCAAATTTATATCATGGACATTGAATAGCCTTGTCCTTCAGCTTTAGCTTGACTTGGAACTTCTCCAAAAGCAGTTTGTGATGTGTTCCAGTCATCCTTCTCACATACTAGCTGTGAGAACTGAGCTCTGTCATCTCCTTCTACCAATAATACATCAATTTGATTTCTGGGTATTCCATCTAATGATGACAATTCTGTTTAGTTGAAGAATGCATTAGCAATGAAGAAATGCTGGATTGCCATAAGTGAAAAATCAATCTCCTGCTTCATTTTGGTTGCTTAGTCTATGCAGTCCAACCACATTTCCCTCCTTACCATTTTCAACTTTGGCACTCCAACTTCCAAACGGATGCAGTGCATCTTACTTATGTGTTGTGTTGACTTATATGCTGCCCAGAGTTGGCTGACAGTGAGATAGGAAGCATATAAATTTTATAAATAATAATGTCTTCAGACTGAATTTTATTAAGAGCTGTGGTAGTGCAGTGGTTAGAGTGCAATGCTGCAGGCTACTTCTGCTGACTGCCGATTGCCAGCAGTTTGGCAGTTCAAGTCCCATCAGCTCAAGATTGACTCAGCCTTCCATCCTTCCGAGGTCAGTAAAATGAGGACCCAGATTGTTGGGGGCAATATGCTGACACTGTAAACCGCTTAGAGAGGGCTGTAAAAGCACTGTGAAGCTGTATATAAGTCTAAGCACTATTGCTATCATAAAGATTGTCCAACATAATCATCTGTATCACTATGTTGGGGCATAAAGTTAGATATCCATCATATTAAAAGGTTATTGGTAAGTGACTACATTGTCCAACTGCAGTCCACTTCAGTTTGCTGGAGCCCAATATGGAAATGGGTAGTCAATTCTTTTCAGCTTTTAATCTATTGACCTTTCTCACGTTCATGCTTCTTATATTTTCTTTTCCTGCATGGCAATATAAAGAAGGCTTTAATCTAACAATCTTACTATTCCAAAAGATCCTCAACCTTTCCTCAGTCATCAATCACTTTATATTATCTATTCATGTGGTTTTCTTGCTAAAAAAAAACCAGGAGTGGTATATCAGTTATTTCTCTCTCACAGTATGAAATAATGCCTTTGCCATTGCCTCTAAAGTATTTATCTCCTCCAGTCTCTTCCTCTAATCACTGCAGTCACATATACTATAGATGTCTGTTAGCTTTAGCCTCACATCTTGAGTGACCCTGCTGGGAGTATATATTTTCAGGGTACTCTTGAGAATATATGAGAAGTATGAGAATGTGAGGGGGAGACTTTAAAATACAAGACATGAAAGAAAGAATCAGTGTACAAGTTGTATGTCTCTGTTTATTTTGTTTGTATAACAATAGAATTAAGACAGAATCTTTTTTCCTCTGGATTATAAAATGGAATAAAAATTCGGATGAGTGAATCTGTTTTACTTCGTGATAAGGTTTTAAACTTAAGCATTCATCTGATATCATTAGCGCTACCATGGGGACTGTTTTGACTCAGTGGTTAAAGGCACTGAGCTTGTCAATAGGAAAGCTGACAGCGTGGGTTCAAGACCCAAGCGCCGTATGACAGGGAGTTCCTGCTACTTACTCCAGCTCCTGCCCATGCAAAAGCATGCAAATGCAAGTAGATAAATAGGTACCACTTTGATGGTAAGGTGACAGTGTTCTGTGCTCCTCGGCATATAGTTATGCTGGCCACATGACCACAGAAAAGTCTTTGGACAATGCTGGCGCCCTCAGCTAAAAAACAGAGATGAGCACCACTGTCTAGAGTCAGACATGACTGAAAGAGGAAACCTTTACCTTATTAATTCTTCATTGATAAGAGCATGGTGGTGCAGTGGTTAAAGTGCAGTACCGCAGGCTACTGCTGACTGCCGACTGCATGCAATTTGGCAGTTCAAATCTCACCAGGCTCAAGATTGATTCATCCTTCTGAGGCGGGTAAAATGAAGACCCAGATTGTTGGGGCAATATGCCAATTTTGTAAACTTCTTAGAGAGGGCTGTAAAAGCACTATGAAGCGGTATATAAGTCTAAGTGCTATTGCAAAGATCCAGCTGACCACTGGAATTATATTTTTCCATATTGCTTTGCTGTCATCTAGTGGTCATCTGTAATTTTTCCAACTCAGTTTTAATCCTGCTCTTAAAAGAAAGAGTTCTATGACCCATGTGCAGTCACTCACTACCTTGGAATAACCTATATCCTTTTACAGTCTTGGGCTTCCAGCAATAAATTATCAGTAGCATAAGATGCTGGGTGCATTTGGCTGGGTGAGTAATAAGTGACTCTTCTGAATGCAAAAAGCCTGTTCTGAATAATTCAAAACATTATGACACACCGTGCTTCCTTGGAGCAAACATGTTTCTGTGAGCGCATGTTTGTGAGCATTTTAAGACTAAGCCTACTTATAATTATTCCTAAGAACTGAAGCGATATTGTCAAAGCTTTGTAAGATTCATGCCACTTGCAAGTTTGGTATGTGTGTCAGGCAGACAGGGAGAGACACAAAAAGCGATGGGTGTGGGAGAAGGAAGGAAAATACTGTGGCTTGTTTTTGACAAAGAACAATTCCATAGTGGAAGATATGGGAGAAGTCCCTAATTTACACCCTTTAAAAATGCTTATTTCCTAAGCAAGTATTTTTCCCCCTCCAACTAGCAGGCAGAAAATGCCAGTGTTGTTCCAGCTTTGTCCAGACAAGTTGAAAGGAGAGGCGTGTGGAACTTCCTGATGGGTTTGCCCACCGTCTCCTTGTTCAATGAACTTGTTTGACTTCTGCAGACAATATTGTCATTGCCAAGATAGGTGGGCCTATGGAAGCTGCAGCCCATTCAACATAACAATGCCATGAGTCACTCTACTCATGAATGAAGGCTGAAGACTGGAAAGGAAAGGGCACAGAATCGTTGGTGGTGCCTTTGATTGCGGAGATATTTCATGAATGATTTCTGGAAATAACTTCCTATTGTCTTTCATTATTTTTTTCAAAGAAAAGGGACTTTTTGCTGTTACATATTTCATCCTCTTTCCTAAGCTTCATTAGTTTGAACTTCATTTGAAGTTTCCAGCATGAATGCATTTCTAAGCAGCAGAAGTACACAGTGCCGAAGCAAGCTGCTACTGAACCCAACTAAGCACTAAGAAAATTAAGGTAGTTAATTAAAAGCAAAAGTTATCCTCTGCCTTTGAATTAATGCATCACTAAAATGTGAATCAAAACTTCAAAATAATAAAATTAAAATTTAATAAACAGAAGTTAACACCTAATTTTGACAGGAAAAATCATGTTAACCCTTTTTTTTTAAAAAAAATGCTTGAGGACATCATACCAGAGAATCAAATCATACTAAAAATTAATTACCTCAGCTACGATTAAAATCTGCCCTAAAATTTCAAGTGCATCCAATTTAAAGATGTGTTGATTCCAACTATTGGGCGGAGGGAGACTTTAACAGGGAGGGGTCCGTGTAAAAAAGAAAGAATAATTCCAGTAACATTTCAGCTTATGCTAAGTCTCCAGAAAGAAAACGATTCATTCATGTTCCTTGATGTGCCCACACACAACCATTGTCAATCTTGATGTCTCATAATGGGAGATAGGTTAATAGTTCAAAATATATGCAGATAGTTAAAACCAGTGTCAAATAACATCATTTATATAAGAGTAGATGGCAGTGATACAACACAACCTTCTTCTATTCATTTTCATGAAAACTCATCAATTATTTTAGGAAACAAAGTGGTTTTTGTCCAGTGGTGAAATTCAGTTTTTTTTTTTACTACTTGTAGGCGTGATGGGGCTTGGTGGGCATGGCAGGGGAAGGATACTGCAGAATCTCCATTCCTACCCCACTCCTGGGGGAAGGATACTGCAAAATCCCCATTCCCACCCCACTCTGAGACCAGCCAGAGGTGGTATTTGCCGGTTCTCCAAACTACTCAAAGTTTCCACTACCGGTTCTCTAGAACCTGTCAGAGCCTGCTGGATTTTACCCCTGCTTTTGCCATACACTTGAGCTGACTTCACACAATACACTACGTTAAAACATGGTTAGATAGATGTTGGCTCAGTGTGTGTTTTGTAATCTAGTGTAGTTCAGAAAATCATGGTTTCACTCTACCATGAATTAGTATGTCGGCAAAGAAATCTGGTGTGATGGCTGTTCAAACTAGGTCAGAAACTAATAGTCTGAAGGACAGGAAAAATATGTGAGCCATAACTTCTAAATAACTATGAATTTTCCTAATTCTTAGCAAAAAGAACGATCTTAGCCAAAAGGCGAAGAAGTGATAGAAGGAAAGATTAAGCCACATATTATATGTTTGCATTTAATTCTGTCTGTCCTGCTCCCCTCTCCCCCCACTTCGTGAGATACTCAAAAACAAAACCTTACTTCACCTTACAAAGGGGTGTATTCCTTTTATTCCTCTTTTTTCCTTACTCCCTCCTTCAGTAAGGGTACCGTACTGAACTAAACAACAACTAAATGGCAGCAGACAGAGAATGAAAGAGGATGCAAAATGCTTGCTACCATCTAGTGGTCATCTGGATGTTTACGGTCCAGATCAATATAGCTTTAAGACTGTATTGCTGTATTGCATCATACTGTGTCCTGATTGGTTAGCTCTGTAGCCAATGTCCTTAAGAGGAAGTTTGAACATGGTTAGTTTCTCTCTGCTAATCTTTGCTGATCATTATTGCTCTGTGCTGATTGTTACTGCTATTTGCTGTGTTTGCTACTGTTTGCAACTGTTTATTGTATATGACTACGATGACTGGTAAAAAGACTTTGTTATTGGATAATCCCTGGACTATTGTTTTACTATCTACTGCTTTATCTGTGTATGACCTGGACTGTTTATTGGACTGTGCCTTATTACTATTTCCTAAAAGTAAACACAACTCAGTGTATCTGTGTGTTGGCTGTGATTATTCGCAACTGCTCTCAGTCACTTTCATGTGCACACCCTTGCTACACAAGTGTTGCTCTGCGAATTCCTCAACAAGATACTCAAAAACAAAACCTTAGTTCACCTTACAAAGGAGTGTATTCCTTTTATTCCTCTTTTTTCCTTACTCCCTCCTTTAGTAAGAGTACCCTACTGAACTAAACAACAACTAAATGGCAGCAGACAGAGACTGAAAGAGGATGCAAAATGCTTGCTGCCATCTAGTGGTCATCTGGATGTTTGCGGTCCAGATCAGCCCTATCTTCAGAGCGCTTATAGGCCATGTTACAAGAAAGACAGGGAGGGAGGGAGCAAATTCAAGAAGAAATTACACTTGCATGGAGGTATTCCTTCCCCTGTGGCTGTTTTATCTCTTTACGTGAAGAGTCATTACAAATATATTTATGCTGCACAAAGAGAAAAGGAAATTCTGTTGATGAATAAACCTGTGCTGTATACCTGTGCTGTATACCAAACACACAGAATGGGCTCTGAGGATGTTTCCTTGTTCTTTAGCTTATCTCTTTTATGAACTGATTCATCAAACTTCCATTACCACTTTTCTCCAAAAAGTTTCTCTTTCTCTCTCTCTTTCTAATATCATAAATACACGAGAGACATATATATGATATATCTGTATAATATAATAGTAGCTATACAATACCACATCCTGGTAGGGGATAGCCGAAACAATAAAAAAACATCAGGATCATTTTGCAGCAGTGACCCTCAATTTTTGCTAGTGTTCTACATCAAATGTACGTCTGCTCCCAATTTTGTTGACTTCTAGTCCTCCAGCAAAGTAGATAGTACATTTTTGTGACCTCCCCAAATTTCCTTCCAAAGTTTCAATGTTTTTGGTGGAGGTGGGGAAACTACTTTTTGACAAGTTATACGATGCCTATCTTTTCTTTCCCTTTTCCTTCCTTCCTTTTTGCTAAAAACAAGGGCAAGTCCTATACTCAACAATGAAAACACTCTTCCTGCCCTTCCTCCAAAATTGAGATTTATAGTTTATAATTTATTGTCATAGCACATGGTACAATGAAATTAAATGCCTTCTTCAGTGTACATTATAACTATAAAAATAAAAACACAAACATACATCTTTTCCTTTCTATATAATTGAAATTGAAAACCCGATATTGCACTATACTGTAGAATTCAATATGGTTATTGCCCTGGGATAGAAGCTGTTTTTCAGCCTATTTGTCCTTGTTTTTATTGATCTGTACCATCTGCCAGATGGTAACAGTTCAAAAAAAAGGGTGCCCAGGATGAGATGGATCTTTAAGAATGTTTTGAACTTTCTTAAGGCAGCGGGAGCTGTAAAGCTCTTCCAAAGAGGGCAGAGGGCAACCAGTGATCCTCTGGGCAATGACGTTGACCCTCTGGAGTGCTGTGCTATCTGCCACTGTGCAATTGGCAAACCATACACTGATGCAGTAAATTAAAATATTCTCTATGGTGCAGTGGTAGAAGGCCACCAGCAGTTTTTCATTCAGTTGTTTCTTGAGAAGTCTCAGGTAGTATAATCTCTGCTGGGCCCTTTTGACCAGTGCTGCAATGTGAGTGCCCCAGCTCTGGTCCCCTTTTATGATAACTCCCAGAAACGTAAAACTGGCCATTCGGTCTCCATTGATAAGCAAGGGCTGGATGTCTGATCTATTCCTTCTATAGTCCGCTATAAACTCCTTGGTGTTATTTGTGTTAAGGACCAAGTTATTGTCTCCATACCATGAAAGCAACCATTCCATCTCATCTCGATAGGTAGACTCATCCCAACTAGAGATCAGTCCCACCACTGTTGTATCATCTGCAAATTTAGTAATAGTATTACTAGCATGAGTGGAAATGTAGTCATGCACATGAAGAATATAGAACAAGGGACTCAATACGCAACCTGGTGATGTACCAGTGTTAAGAATAAGGCCTGAAGAGATATGATTGCTTAATCTGACCCTCTGAGAGAAGTCAGACAGGAAATCCATAATCCAAAGGCAGATTGAATAAGAAAGCCCAAGATCCATAAATTTAGACATTAGTCTATGTGGAATTATTGTTTTAAATGAAGAGCTAAAATCTACAAAAAGCATCCTCACATAGCCCCCTCCACCCCCCACCCCCGCTGTTCCAAATGGGTCAGAGCATTTCTAACAGGGGTTATCTGTAATGGTAAAAGCAAGGGAAAGAAGAACACCCAAAAATATCAGAGATACCATATTTTTCAGAATATAAAATGCATCTTTTTCCCCACTAAAAGGGGGTGAAAATTTAGGTGCGTCTTCTACACCAAATGTAACCCCGCCGAGCCACTGGCCCCCACCCTTTGGCCTCTGCCTCCCAGTAATTTACCCCCTTACAGCAAGCAGCAAAAAGAAACAGCCCATTTCAGCTTCAGCACAGCCTAATTAACACAAGTTGATTGTCTGTTGGATTGGCTCCCGACTCTCAGCTGTTTTGCGGGGGGTTCTGCTGCTTGCTGCAAGGAGGTAAATTGCTGGGAGCAGATTTTTTTTTCCCTTGTGCTAATCAAACTATGCTGAAAACGAAAATGAAAGTAAAGCAGGCTATTTGCTGTTTGCTGCAACGAGGCAAAATTGCTGGGAGGCAGAGGCAGATTTCTTTTTCTTGTTTTCCTCCCCAAAAAAGGTAGGTGCATCTTACAGTACGGAGTGTTTTATACTCCAAAAAATACGGTAGTTACTAAATGTTGTTTATACCATCCTGACCATCAAGAACAGGAGTCTCCAAACTTGGCAACTTTAAGACTTGTGGACACAATTCATTCACTACAATCAAATGAATAATTGAAGTTAGCATCATTCATACTAAAGTTCAGTAGCATCCACAGAAGAGATCATTAAAGTCCTGCTCCTTTGCACATGTGTCATGTCAACGTCTTACATAAGGGGCGGAGCTTTGATCATACAGTTGAAACCACCATCTTGAGTTTCCACTCCCCTTGTCTCCCAGATGCTTCTGCTAGAGCTGTGCAAGTCTTTGATTAGATTACAGGAAGTCCTCGACTTACAACAGTTCATTTACTGACCATTCAAAGTTACAACAGCACTGAACAAAGTGACTTATGACCATTTTTCCCACAACTGTTGCAGCATCCCATTGGTCACATGATCAAAATTCAGATGCTTGGCAACTGGTTCATATTTATGACAGTTGCAGTGTCCCCTGGGGTCATGTGATGGGCTTTTGCGACCTTCTGACACGCAACATTAATGTGGAATCCAGATTTGCTTAACAACAACATTATTAACTTAACAACCGCAGTGATTCACTTAACAATTGTGGCAAGAAAATTCATAAACACTCACTAGACAAATGTTTCCCTTAGCAACATAAATTTGGAGTTCAAGTTGTGGTCGTAACAATGAGGACTACCTGTATCCCACTGAAACAGATTTATATGAATCAAAACCAAAGCCGGCAAATTGGAACTGGTGATGCAAAGAGTTTCATGATGTTTTCTGGGTAGGATGATTTTTCTGCTGGTTTTACAGATTGTATGCAATATTGAACTGAATATTGATGGACTCCTAGAGACTGTTGTGAATAACTAGCCTATGAGTTTTATCACCTCCTTAAACACTCTGCCTGTCAGAGCTCTCTGGGGCCTCACAGTAATTAAGCCTTCATTCACTTTCTTCTTTCCTGTGGCCAGACCTAAACCTTAATTTTCCCCTTTCTTGTACTGATTGAATGTTTTATGTCTCTTCTAGTCCTGCCAACACCACTGGGGATTCCTCTCGGCACTGATATTTTGAGTATGGGCTCAAGCCAACCAATATAGGTCAAACCAATATAGTTTCTGAAGTTTAATTTTATATTAAGGTTATATTAAGTTTGTCAAATCAGTGAATGGTTGCTAAACTACCACTTTCAGAAAGTGGCTCAATTAAGAACAAGGGCTAGCAAGATTATGAAAGCCACGTTCTCAATTCTTCCCTTTGTGGCACTCTAGTTTCTGCGCCAATAGCTGATGACGTTTTCCATTCAGTTGAGTCCAACTCATGGCGAATCTATGGGCTTCATGACCAACCCCAAGGAAGGGAAGCATCAAAATAGGAATTGATGGTGAACAGATAGGATTCACTTTCCTAGGGTCGCAGATAGCTCAGAGCGGTGAATGCAGCACAGAAAGAAAACATTGGGTGGCAGTGGGTGCCAATAGCATATTTAAGCAAGCCACCAACCTGAGACAACCAAACCCTGCCAGTATTAGAGGCAACATGGTTCCTTCCTAGGGCGAGCCAAGAATGTCAGTCTGCCATGCCGGTATTTCTGGCACTGCAGTGTAACAGTGAAACAGCAATCTGATCCACAAACCAAGGCAATAAATAATACGTTTTCAGTATCATGAAAGCATAAACAAAGTAGAAAAGTAACAGGACGTTTTTGGAAAAACATTATTTTTAATTTTTCTGCTTTGATTCAACAGAACCCAGGAAGGACATCTTGGAGGCTGACAGTAGTCTCTTCATCCATTATTTATTTATTTTATTTGTATGCCTTTATTATTTTTGCAAATAATTCAAGGCAACAAACATACCCAACATATCTTCCTCCTCTTATTGTCTTCACAACAGCCCCTGTGAGGCAACTTGGGCTGGGAGAGAGGGGGGACCTGAAGTCACGCAGCTGGCTTTCTTGGCTAGGATGGACTAAAATTCATGGACTTCCACTTTCTAGTCTGGTGTCTTAAACATTAGGCCAATCCATGCTACATCTGCTTTAAAAGAGGTACAAAGGAAATGCTTCTCCAATTTCTTACTTGAAGAACCTCACTAAAATTTGGCAAGCTCGTCCCATTACTTGATATTTTCACCCCACTGAACATGAGCCAGCTGCAAGCATGAAAGCAGTTAACCAGTTTTCTTAAAGACAAACCTCAAAATGACTCAAGTTGAATCAAGTTGTCATTAAATGTCAAATAATGTTCTCAAAGCTTCCTGATGACACAGTATGTGAAAACCCCATTGGAAAGGATCTTACACAAAAAGCAGTCGTTTTGTTAGGTCCTGGTAGCACAGACATGTTGCATACAACCTGCAGATTTTCGATGATGTACCCTGTCTCCTAGTGCTAAACTATAAACTAGAATTAACAACCTAGAGGTGCTGGTTTACATAGCACACTATGCTGAAGCACAGTACCAATTTATTACATTTTCTGAACAAATAGAAGTAGCAGCACATACTCTTTAACACATAAAGGCAGATGTTAAGAATTGGTTCTACAGCTGATGAGGAGTCAGAAGTTGGTTTTGTGCATAAAGTTGCAAATTCACCCATTATCAATGAAAATACTGGTCTCTTTGACAGTTCACAGTAAAGCCCTTAGAAAGGAATTAACAAAAGATTCTATCCAAATGTCTTAGGCAATCAATTGGTTTTAGTGAAGAATACACTAGTTGCTGAAATTGCTATACTATTTGCTTCAATAAATCTTATTAAAAAGACTCCAGATAATTTGTGCTTGGAAAAAGGATTACTTTTGGTCTGAATCAGGTGCTCAAGAACCTGATCTACTTAATCCTCCAAATTCAGTTTTCACACAATCTTCTCTTTTTGTGGATCCCGTAAATTGCTTCAAATCTTTGACACAAGAATAAAATAAAATGAATTATCTGAAGTCCTCCAATACTGGAGGTTCTACTTCTCCTTTTAATCTGGCCCAATGCATTTGGCACTGAATAGCAAGCTGAAGCACGGATAAGGAAACAAAATACCGCATAGCTTTCTATTGCAACAGTCAAAGAAGAATTGTACTTATTGCTTAAGAATGAAACCGAGGGCTTCCCAGCCCATTAGCATTCTGGTTGCAAAGGTACACTAGATATAATTTCCAAACACATTCTGCTTAATATTTTTTCTAATACATTTCACCTTACTTTGATTTTTTAATTGTGTTACTACAATGGAATTCGTTACCAACTTTAAATTCTGTTGCTGCATGTCTTTCTCCCACTAAAAATAGCTTTTGCACTTAACCATTAAATCACTTTTTCTTCAGTTTATATCCATTGTCTGTTTAATTGGTGTTGTATTTCACCACTTAGTGTTGATAGCTTTCTTCTTTTTTCAAAGATCTTTTTCTGCTTTAATTTCTTACATTCATTTCTCCTTTCAAAAATTACACCTTACACATCTGCAGTGTCTAATAATTTAGGAACTCAATAAATAATTAATACAATCCTCCTCATTACCAACTTTTTTTAAAAAAATGGGGCAAAATTAGAATTTCTAATGATAAGCAGGGACAGCTTTTCTAATGGGAAGAATACACTAGAATTCAGCTTTATTTCAAGGGTTATTTCTGGTCCTTGAAAAAAAACCCCATCCTATCCTATGTATTAGGAGGAAACAGAACAGGATCTGGCTGAAAGAAGGCATTTGTTCCATTTTAAAATAATTGGAGGATAAGAGAGAGAGGTTAACACCTCTTCAGGTGTATATGTGGGGGTGCATTCCAACACGATTTGTGCAAAACAAACTGGTGGAGGCTTGCCAATTAAGTACATAGTGGGAAATCACAGTTCATTACTAAGTAACCCACATATTAAACAATATCAAGTGATGTAATAGGGAAAAAATCTGCGAAGGACAACATTACACTTAAGCGTTGTGTAATGACGTCATACCAGACTTTGGGGGGTGGGGGGGTGGGGAAGAACCAGTATCAGCGCCAGATAGATTTGACAGCTCCAAATCGGAAAACCCAAGGACATAAGAGTCTGCATTGGCTGTGAGAGTCTGCCAATTGCACTTTATAGTATCATTGAAGTATTCTGAAACAGTAATCAACATACATAACCTGTTGCCAAGAGCAGGACAGCCTGTTAGCAAAAGTGTGCAATCTCCCAAATCTGCTTTATGTAAACAAAGAAAGCAGGAGAAAAATAGTTGTAGAAATGGTGAGATTGTTTAGCGACGACAATAAACCCAGGTGTGGGAGTGAATTTTGAGAAGACAGTTGGTGTGTATAGGATAGTCTAGCAGCGCCTGCCCTGGTGCAGCCTGGGCTTTAGCTACGGAAGAAAATATTTAAGTAAATAGCTTTTAATAAACTAAAGTCATACTGTGTATGCGGCCCTCAAAATAAAGACCAAGCATAAGTTATTACATGGGTATGAATTATGATCGTAGCTTATAAATAAATAAAACATTTCTGGCAGCAAGCAAGTTCTCTGGGAATTCTGTAGAGATTCTTAGTAATCCAGGTCATGGTTGTCCCAAAGGTGCTTTTTTCAGGAGGCAACTGGATTTTCTTGTTCTTTCTTTTGAAGACGTTTTGCTTCTCACCCATGAAGCTTCTTCGGCTCTTACAGGATAGTGGGGAATGGAAAGATTTATATTCCTTGCAGACAGTTGGTCATTTGCATCCTTTTAGAGGGTTGTTGAAGCACTTGCTTATCTGTGTCCTCAGGGTTACCTGAGTGGTGCAAATGGTTCCTGTAGTTTCTGGGAATTGAAAATCCAGAGTCACCAAAATTAGGAAAGCAACACATTTTAGTGCCTCAAGTTAAGCAAGAATGAAGTAAAAGGATATCCACAGATGGTCCAAAAAAGATTGAAAGTAAAGAAATTCAAGAGCCTGTGCTTCTGAATGGCCAAAGGAACCAGCTATGTGGCTATCTGTAACACAGAATTAATTTAAGGTAAATGTTTGTAGGATGCAGTGGCTCAGTGACTAAGATGCTGAGCTTGTGAATCAGAAGGTCAGCAGTTCAGTGGTTCAAAATCCCTAGTGCCGCATAACGGGGTGAGCTCCCATTACTTCTCCCATCTTCTGCTAACCTAGTAGTTCAAAAGCACATTAAAAATGCAAGTAGAAAAACAGGGAGCACTTTGGTGGGAAGGTAACAGCGCTCCATGCGCCTTCAGCATTTAGTTATGCCGGCCACATAACCACGGAGGCGTCTTCAGACAGTGCTGGCTCCTCGGCTTAAAAACGGAGATGAGCATCGCCTCCTAGAGCCAGAAACGACTAGCATGTATGTGTGGGGGAACCTTTACCTTTACCTTAAATGTTTGTAGTGTGAATTTTGAAGTGTGACCGTGTGCTGACATAGCTGATAGTGATTACAGGCTTACAACAGTTCATTTAGTGACTGTTTTTACAACCTTTACAGCATCCCCATAGTCACATGATCAAAATTCAGACGTTTGGCAACTGACTCATATTTACGACGGCTTCAGTGTCCCGGGATCATGCGGTCACCTTCTGCAACCTTCTGACAAGCAAAGTCAATGGGAAAATCAGATTCGCTACTCTTAACAACTGCATGGTTTCACTTAACAACTGTGGCAAGAAAGGTCATAAAATGGGGCAAAACTCACTTGACAAATGTCTCGCTTAGCAACATAAATTTTGGGCTCAATTGCGGTCGTAAATTGAGGACTACCTGTATAAGATTATACAAAACTATGTTATCCTGCAAAACTGTCGCTTCAAATGGGCATTACACCTCAATGAACAGAAGGCCTGTCGATTACCATTCCCAATAATCATTTGCCAGTAATAGATAATCTGCATATATGTATATATCTTTGCATCTTGCAAATTGTTTCATTCCCTTGCTTTGCCGTTGCTTCTACATTCTTTGAGAACACTGAATGTAAACCTGCTTTAATACCTACATCAAATAAATTAAGGCAAGAAGTTAGAAGGAAAATAAAGGTAAATCTGGCTTAATCGTATAATTTAACACAAATTTTCTGTCTTTAGGTTCTCTCTCTCTAGAAGCTCTATAAATGTATTCCTAACTTGTAGTTTTTAGACACACAGTTTTATCTTCCAGTAGTTGTGAGTCACAGTTCTTTCTGGGCTTCATCCTATAATTCTTCCTATTCTTAAAAATAGACCTCGTAGGAGAAGAGCCATGTTCATTTATGGTAGCGCAAGCTCAGAAGAAATCTAGTAGAGCCTTTTCAACTAAGTAGCTTAAAAAGGGGAAAGGCTTTTGTAAGTACAATTTTCTTCCTGTCTGGGGAAACCTTCAGGGCATGTCTGGCAGTAGGATTCTTGTACTTTGAACTAGGCAAAACAGGGAATTTCAGCTTTCATTCCAAGCCATGCCTACTGAAATCCCCTTTTATCTTATCAAATATAACACACTCGGTGTCTCCTCTAATTCTCACTTACTGACTCCAGACGGTGTAAATCTGGTGATGCCCAGGAGGGCTGTCTATTACCCTTCCCAAAGATGGATAATTTGCATATACATACATACCTTTTGCATCTTGCAATTTTTTTTCATTGGTGGATCTTTCGCTCTACGTTTTTTTGAGAACACTGGATGTAAACTTGCTCTGATACCCTATGCCAAATAAATTAAGGCATGAAGTTAAAAGAAAAATAAAGATAAATCTGGTTTACGCTGCCACGCTCCCCAAACCACTGTACAGGTAATCCTTGACTTAACAAGTTTTCATTTAGTGATCAAAGTTACAAGAACATGGAAAAAAAGTGACTTATGACCATTTTTCACACTTATGACAGTTGAAGTATCCCTATGGTCACATGATCAAAATTAGGATGCTTGGCAACTGCATGCATTTATGTTAGTCACAGTGTCCTGGAGTCATTTGATCACCATTTGCAACCTTCTGACAAGCAAAGTCAATGGACAAACCAGATTCACTTAACAACATTTGACTAACTTAACAACTCTAGTGATTCACTTAACAACGATGCCTAGAAAGGTTGTAAAATGGGGCAAAATTTATTTAACAACTGTGTCACTTAGCAACAGAAATTGTGGGCTCACCTTTGGTCATATATCGAGGACTACCTACCTACCGGTATATCTGTCTATCCTGGCAAGCCATCACATCCATATACTGATTCATACATTGTCTTTTGTTCTTGAAATTTCTCATCGCTCTCTTGTTGAGGAGCTCATCGGTTCCATGCTATTCTCCAAAGCACCTGAGGGTAGGACAGGAAGCAATTAATGGAAACTAATCAAGGAGAAAAGCAACTTAGAACTTCCTGACAGTGAGAACAATTAATCAGTGGAACGACTTGCCTCCAGAAGTTGTGGGTGCTCCAACACTGGAGATTTTTTTTAAAAAAAGATTGGAAAACCATTTGTCTGAAATGGTATAGGATTTCCTGCCTGAGCAGGAGGTTAGATCAGAAGACCCCAAGGTCCCTTCCAACACTGTCCTTCTATTCTATTCTATTCTGTTCTGTTCTGTTCTGTTCTGTCCTGTCCTGTCCTGTCCTGTCCTGTCCTGTCCTGTCCTGTCCTGTCCCCTGTCCTGTCCTGTCCTGTCCTGTCCTGTCCTGTCCTATTCTACTCTACTCTACTCTACTCTACTCTACTCTACTCTACTCTACTCTACTCTACTCTACTCTACTCTACTCTACTCTACTCTACTCTACTCGGGCTTTCTCAATATCCTTCTTTGGCCCTAAGTCTACAATTTTTTTTAAAAAAAATACTAACTGGAAATAAATCCATGGTGTGCTAACCTTTTTCTGCCCCCTCAGCTTCTCTACAAAAATGAATCCAACAACAGATCTTCTATTTATGGCTTCTTCTTCGTGTAGTTTTTCTGATTTGAGGTCCAATGTGGCTAAACTAGAAAGATAACAAGAGTTATGTTCTTTACTTCTTCTCCTTGTTGCCTTAGAATTTAGAGAAAATCCTTGAATCAGAGGAAGAAAAGAACTAGAGAGTAGTAGTTCAGGCTTAAAACACTGGGTGCAACCATCCATCGCCATGAATAACAATGGCATAGAAAAAGAAGAAAAGTAGACTAAATCATTTCACATTTAAACGAAGGGGATTTCTCTGTTTGGGGAAAAGGGACACAAAAATATACTTTGCTGGGAGTTACTCAAACCATTCATCCCCAAATAAAACATTGCAACTGCCTACATGTAATTCTTCTGGAATTCCTGAATATTTTCAATGGCGTTCCCATTGTCCTTTGTTGCTTACTATTCTGTATTTTCTACAGAAATAGGGAGAGACCGTCTAGGGCATTCCCTGACATCTGCCCCATGGATACACATACTGGCCTGGGAATTTAGTGCTTCATAAACAGTGAAAAGCCACATTTCATTAATTAATCACCTCTGATTAGCAAACGTTACTGTTGGATAAGTAACGAGCGCTCTACTCTGTTGAGGGCTGGGGAAAACTCTAGGGCAGAGGTCTTCAAACTTGGCAGCTTTAAGACTTGTGGACTTCAACTCCCAGAATTCTCCAGCCAACTCTGCTGCAGCTATGCTGGCTGGAGAATTCTAGGAGTTGAAGTCCACAAGTCTTAAAGCTGCCAAGTTTGAAGACCTCTGCTCTAGGGCAAAGAACTTTGAGTGGCTGGAGAAAGGCCCGGGACAGAAAACTGTTGAGGTTCCTGTCAGCAAAGAGGAGTTGATTTTTAGAAAGTGTTTTAGTGGTAATTATGAATAAAGAACTCTTTCTTAGAAACCTCTAACCTCACCTAGGAAAGATTTATTTGCAGATTGTTAAAGAGATGTGCCAGACTTCAGTTTTATTAGGGTAAATGGTTTCTTCTGGTCAACCATCAGACAGTTAGGCGGCACCGTTTTGCATATACAAGTAATTTTTTTAAAAAAATGGTTTGGTTTTTGCCTTATGTAAACATCATATATATTCAGGGCTTGTTCACTTGGGCAACTGAAAGCCTCGGTGCTAGGTTGTTGTTTTTTAAAAAAATAATTCTTTTCCATCACTAAAGTAAATTTCCTCCTATCTCTTATTACATTTGGGTTACTTATAATGAACATCTACTTTCATATGACAATATATTTTTGTTAGAAAACTTCATGTACAGGTGACTTACTGCCACAATTGAGCCAAAACACTCTGTTGCTAAGCAAGACAGTTGTTAAGTGAGTTTTGACCCATTTTATGATCTTTCTTGCCACAGTTGTTAAGTTAGTAACATGGTTGTTAAATGAATCTTGGCTTTCCCATTGACTTTTTTTAAAAATTTGATTTATATGCCGCCCTTCTCTGGAGACTCAGGGCGGCTTACAATGCATTAAGCAATAGCCTTCATACTTTTGTATATTTATACAGAGTCAGCTTATTGCCCCCACAAACTGGGTCCTCATTTGACCTACCTTAGAAAGGATGGAAGGCTGAGTCAACCTTGAGCCTGGTGAGATTCAAACTTACAGTAATTGCAGGCAGCTGAATGTTAATAACAGGCTTTGGTCTCCTGCGCCACCAGGATCTTTGTGGGCCCCCTTTGCTTGCAGGAAGGTCGCAAAAGGTGATCACATGACCATGGGACATGCAACCGTCATGAATATGAGTCCATTGTCAAGCAGCTGAGTTTGGATCACATGACTATGGGAATGCTGCAACAGTCATAACTGTGAGAATGGTTTTAAGTCATTTTTTTTTTCAGTGCTGTTGTAACTTCACACAGTCACTAAACAAACTATCATAAGTGGAGAACTACTTGTACCTCAATTTATGCTGCAACATTAACTCAGCTAGTTAAACATTTTGCTCCAACAGATTCCTCATGTCTCTTATTAATAATTTCAATTTTCCATAAATGGAAGAAGGAGCAGGAGAGAAAGTTATCCCAGACCTGATCCTGAAAAATAAGATTTGGCCCACGTGACAGCTTCAAAAATTTTAGCAAGGGGTTCTCTGCCCAGTTGCTGGGTGGGCATGGCCTTTGTGGATGTGGCCTAGTAGGCCTCCTGCACCATGCCGGGGGGGAGGGGGTTGACCTTCCTGGCCTCCAGAGGCTTTCTTTGAGCCTCTGGGAGGACAAAAATGGCTTCCATAGGCTCCAGAGGCCCACTGGAGGCTGGAAACAGGCCCATTTCCAGTCTTCCTGAATTTCCGGTAGGCTCATTTTTCACTCTCCCTGGGCCTCCGTGCTCTTACCTGCATCCAAAATGGGCCATGTGGGGACTTCTGGGAGAGATGTGAGGGGCGTGGCCAGCCAGGAGTGGGATTTGGGGGTTCTCCAAACTGCACAGGTTCTTAACTAGAGATTCCCCCAAACCCTTGCAAATCCCCAGCAGCCCATCCCTGATTTGGCCCCTAGACTGAAGACATCAGGCCCTTTGGGGATAGTGATCACATTAAGATTATTCAAGATGCCAGAGAAGGAAAAGTTAAGGCTCAATGGTCATTGTTAAGTTGTGGGCGCAAAATGGACAGGACACGCAATAGAATCGAACACTTTTATTAGCTCCGTAAATCGCAATGGAAATCACAGCCGCGGCAGCTCCTTTTATAGCTAGGAGCTGTCCGCTGCTTCAGCCACTGACGTTCCTCTGAATTTCCCGCTTTAATTCCTGATTGGTCCATTCAAATCTGCCATTCAATACTCAACATCCCTCCCCTCTAGTTGGCATAACCAATCCTGAAGTCTCTAGGCAACGTAGTCAAGTAAGTAGGTGGGTCGTTTCAATGCGCGACTTGACCTGCGCAGTTCAGTCATCCTGGCGTTCTTGGAGTGAGAGGTCGAGTTCCGTGGCTCTTCTGGCCCCACCTCTGGAACTCTCTCGAACTCGCTGGTGTGGAATTATTTTCTTGGATGTTACTCCCTTCCTCCCCGGATGACATGGTGGATTGTAACTGATGTTCGGTTCCTCCTCCTGGGCTTCAAGTAAGTGTCTGCTGCCTCCATTCAGGTTTGAGTCTTTGCCAGCGCTGTCTTGTGCTTGTGCCTGTGGTAGGGTCTAGTCTCTTTCAGTGCATCTTTCTGGTGGGCCAAATTCGTTCCTTGTCACTCTGCCTCTGATCTGGTCGATGTGTCGCTTCCACTGTCCTCGGTCTGCAGTCTGTATGACAGTGGTCCTGTGATTTGGGTTATTTCTCTTGGTATCCAGAGGGGGTTGCCGCTGAAATTTTTTGCATAAACTTTGTCCCCCACTTGGAAATGTTGGATTTTGCTTATGGAGTCAAGCAGTGCTGTATTGCACTGTGTTTCTCAGTGCTGTATTGTGGGTACAACCTGTCAAATGGGGATCACAGCTTTCTTCCCATCAACAATTCTGCCAGGCTTTGGTGTGTGGATACACTTGGTGTGATGTGCTGGATCATGAATAGCTTGTCTATTTTGGCCTGCATGTCCCCGGGCCCAGCCATGCCATCATTTCTTTGGTCATCCTCACCATTCTTTCAGCCAACCTGTTAGTGGACGACTTTCCTGGCGCTGATAATGTGTGTTGGATTCCTTGGTTGGCCAGGAACATCTCGAACTCATTGGCGGTAAATTGGGGCCCATTATCAGATACCAACAAGTCGGGCAACCTGTGCATTGCAAACAGTCTTCTCAATACTCGGATAACGGCTTCTGTGGTTGTTGAGGGCATTAGGAATACTTCCAGCCATTTGGAAAATGTGTCGACTACGATTAGGAACATGTTTACCTGGCATGGCCCCACAAAGTCTACGTGTATTCTTGCCCAGGGTGTGCCCGGGTTCTCCCAATCATGTGTGGGCAAAGTGTGGGGTGCCAGTCATGATTCCTAGCAGGGTGTGCATGTTGCTACCCACACTTCCATCTCCTTATCCATTCCGGGCCACCAGACATAGCTTCTTGCCAATGCCTTCATCTTCACTATTCCTGGGTGCCCCTCATGTAACAAGTTTAGAATGTCCTGTCTCAACACCCCGGGAATTATGACTCTATCCCCTCACAAAGTGCATCTTTTAAGTCCCGACAGTTCGGTTTGTCTGGATTTAAATGGTTGGAATTCTGTGTCCACGTTTGCTTCCGGCCAGCCCTTCCAGATCCAATTCAAAACGTGCACGAGGGTTTTGTCTTTGTGCAGTGGCTCTCGTGATGTCTGCAGTGGAGATTTGAGCACTTTCCATTGTTTCAATTAGTAACGTGGTTGATGCTGGAGCTGGATTTTCTTCTATTTCCGGAAGTGGACATCTGCTGAGAGCATCAGACTGGTCGATTGTTTTGCCAGGCTTGTATTTCAGCCGGTAGTTGTAGGCTGTTAAGAACTCTATCCAGCAAAGCATTCTTGGCGATAGGATTGGGGGCGTGGGTTTGTTTCTGGCGATGATGCCAAGTAAGGGTTTATGGTCGGTGATGAGTTCGAATCTCCAGCCGTACAAATACTCATGGAATCTTTTTATTCCGGCTACCGCAGCCAACGCCTCTTTATCTAGTTGGCTGTAGTTCCTCTCTGGCTTGGACAACGTTCTGAAGTAAAATGCTATGGGGGCCTCTCTTCTGTTTGGCATACAATGGCTCAGCACAGCTCCAATGCCAAAAGGCGATGCGTCGCAAGTCAAACGGACCAGCAATGTTCCACTGTACTGGACTAATACTCTGTCCGATGTTAGTAATTTTTTTATTCCTTCGAATGCCGTTTTTTCCTTCTTCCCCCACTTCCATTCCATTGTCTTATCCAGTAGCCGGTGGAGCAGTTCAGCAGTTGTAGCTTTCTGTGGTAGGAAAATATTATAAAAGTTCAGTAATCCTAAGAAAGCTTGCAGTGAGCTTGGCGGATGGTTCAGTCGGCTCCTTCGGGATGCTGGCTGAGATGCTCTACAGGCTCTTACTATATGTCCTTTTCGGTCGCATTGTTGGCATATGACATCGCGGAACCTGTACTCTGCCCTGGAGTGATTTCCCTCGCAACCTGCGCACCGGAATTCTAGCTTCCCTTTTCCTCACGGCTTGCCCTTCCGGTCTATTTGTAGGTGGTGGACCTCATCTTCCTCTGATTCTGTTTCCACATCCTCATAGTGGACCCCGGATTCCTCTTTTCCTTGTGGCCCCTTGTTCACTTTTTTCATGGCTGCCGCGGATTTCTGGGATGCCTCTGATGCTGTGACTTCTTCCAACGTCTCCTTGAATGTTATCTGAGGCTTGGCCAGGAGCCGGCTTTGCAACGTGAGATCTTTTACTCACAACACTAACCGGTCCCTCATAGCTGCTTCTAGATTTAAGAAGTCGCAGGCTGCAGCTATCTCCCTCAGGGTCTCAATGAACTCACTGATTGACTCGCCCTCCCTCTGGTCCCTCCAGTAAAATTCATGTCTCCTTACCAGGAATGAGGCTTGGAGAGCATAGTGTGCCTTGAGGATGCTCTGTAGATCTGTCCAGGACATCATTCTCAGTTCTATAGGCGCTGCAAGTGCTTTTGCCATTTTGAACACTGTTTGTGTGTGGTTTTCAGATGGTTAATATGTTGCATAGGAAAAGTAAGGAAACAGCAGATAACAGAGAATAGGAAGAAGGAGGACTTGGTTTCCATCTGTCCTCTCTCAGAAGAAACAATGGTTTTCCTAATGAAGAAGAAAAGGAGAAGAATAGTACACAGAAATGGAGAAGAACACTGCTTAAGGTTTTTCTTTCTTTTTTTTTTCTTTTTACGACTCTGTAATACCTTGTTTCAGAGTGGACTCAGGGTGATTGAATGGAGCTGAGCTTTTACTAGCCAGATACACTTCCTGATACCTATGTGGAGTTGGCAGAATATATTTTGTCTTTGTGCCATGATAGGGAAACATCTGTCACTTCCTAAGATTGAACTCTCAACCTTCCGAGTGGGAAGAGAGCGTCTTCACCACGCCGCTCCACTCAAGGTTAATAAATACATCATCATTTTTTACCTTGAAGAAATTACAAGGGCAGAATTACATCCTATAGGATTTCAGGACCCAGTAAAAGGGATCTCAGAGTAATCATCATCATCATCATCATCATCATCATCATCTTTTAAACATTATTATTTAAATTTAAATTGGGATGACAATAGTGCCAATATTTAAAAATAGGAGGAAAAAGAAGGACTTCTAGGATTGTCACAATATTTTTCAATATTGGTTTAACACCAATAGTAGTAGAACAGATAGTCAAGCAACATACCTGCAAGCCTTAAAAATGAATACTATAATTATAATTCTATCATTAGTAGAAGTCAGCATAAGTTTATAAAGAACAAGTTGTATCTTTTATGACAGTTTGATGTATACCAAAAAAATATTGTGGATGTAATGTATTTAGAATCAGTAAAATATTCATCACAGTTGTGCTCACTATACCTTTTTGGACAGGATAGATAAATGTTACCAAGACCATATGGCATCATTTGGTGAATTCCTAGCTGGCGGAACATTTTTACTCAAAGGATGCTCAGAAGTTTTGTGGCAGACCAGTGCCTCCCAAAACAAATGAGTAGACTGGTGCCTGCAAAAATAAATGGGTAGACCAGTGCCTCCAAAAAACAAATGAGTAGACCAGTACAGCTCTGCAAGCAGTTAAAAGCTGTAGACCAATACTTCTGCTAAATCCTAAAGAATTGTCACATGACCATCAAGCCACACCCACAAAATAAGCCACACCCACAGAACCAGTAGTAAAAAAATTTAGAACCCACCCCTGCCTGGTAGGCATTGTTAAGTTGGATCAAAACTTAAGTTGGAACTTGTTAAGCAAGTCCCAGGTTGTTCACAGACAGGTCAGTAGGCAGGTAATTAATGGAAGAGAATATTTGTAGCTCAGGATTGAACTGGGGGTGCTTGGTGCTCTCTGAGTTTGGTTGTTTTCTTCTAGATGTTTCATTGTCAAACTAGGTAACATCATCAGTGCTAAAAGGAAGTGGGGTTTGCTGTCATTATATTAATAATAATAATAATAATAATAATAATAATAATAATAATAATAATAATAATAATAATAATAATTCTATTCTACTAGTTGTCCTGTCAGTCTTGGTGGGACTGATCTTGGTGGTTCCTTGATTAGGCTGTTTGCTTGTTGTTTTAGCTTGTTGTCTGGATTAGTTATCCTTAATTGGGATATTGTTTACTTCTTGACAGCTGATCTTGTATTAACCTTGGTGTTAATTTCTGCTCTTCTGGGTGTTGATTGCTAATGTGGATATACTGTATGTTGGTTTTTTGGTTTCCTTTCTGGCTTTTTGAATGTCTCTTGAATGGTATGTAGATGTTATTTATCTCTATATACCTGTTGATGGCTGATTGGTCTGTTGGTCTGTTGATAACTGATTGGCCAAGCTTCCAAGAATTCTCTAACTTTTTTTAGACTTGGCTTGATCTAAGATGCCCTCAGTTTCCCAACTATGGTTAAGTCTGTCCATGTGTTGTGAAATTAAGGAGTTTTCATCATGTCTTCTGACATCTGCAAGTAAACAGCTAACTCAGAGACCACCAAGGACCTCATAGGCAGATAATTCACTGCTACTAGGCAGAGAGAGGTGTACATCCCTTCCTATCTAAATGGGCTCAATTTCCATGATGTTCACGAATGAATTCCTTCTTCAAGTCTCTCCAATACTTGATATGCACTTCTTTTTATCATCTCCAATGCTTTTATAACCTTCTGTCCACCGGAGCACAATCATTTATGAGTTCTCAATGAATTGCTAGTGAATTTCTGACACCACTAAAAAGTGAAGCTGACTTTAGATTCTGTTGCAAGCCCTTGCAGTTTCCTTGTAAGGCACTGCATTTCTAATGAGGAAGGAGGGAAGTCAAGGAAAAAATGAGAAGCAATTTCTTTTTGTAAGAAAAAAAAGTAAAAGGAAGCAAAGACCAAAATGAGCAGTCACAGAAACAGAAATATGTTTATGATCGCTTACCTTTCTTAGTCAGCATGATTCAGGGTTGCATTCTACCAAGGAAAAACTACTTTAAATAAAACTCCTCAGTTAAAATCACAACATGCTAACATGACATCATTTTGTGTTCTTGTCTCAAGGCCTCTAAACCCAATTCCCTTGTTTCTCCTTTTCAAAAAGTCTGTACTTCCAGTACTGTTTTCACACATAGGCATTACACAAAAAAGTGTACAATTTCTCTCATGAGTTTATTACATATTTGCCAAAACTATTTTTATGTTGCTCCTGGGTGCTTATTTTGCCTATGAGTTACATTGGAACTAGCCAGTGACTGTTTGTCAACCGAAGGATTTTCAACAGTGCCTTGTGCCTGGAAGAGTAATTAGGAAGAATAAAACAGTACCATTCTCAGGGATACATTGCAATTCTGGAAATTCTTAAGGGCACATCTATTGTTGGCATTCTAAATCCTACAAAAGTCCCTGGATGGGTTGAAACTCAGTCCTTAGGAATAAGCAACTATCTTCTGAATCTTTGCTTTTCCACTGGAGCATCCTCGTGAGATCCCAATTGTATGACATCTTGAGCCGTGGATACCTTTCCCACAGTGCTAGAGGGAATTCTCTGGTGCGAGTCTTTGTTGGACTAAACGTAAGGCTCACTGGTAATAGAATGGTTTGAGAACTGGGGCTCTGGCTGATTGCCAGATTCTCACACATGCATTCCTGAAGCCCTAAATCATCCATATAACTACACGTAGGCTGCAGTCTGATACACTCTTAGATTGCAATAAGCCTCAGCCAATGCAGAAAGCTTTATTACAGAATCACTATTCATAGAACCAGGGAGGTGTATGCAGGCTCATCACTTGCTAACAATGGTGGCTACTCTTCAAATAGAGATCTGAGCTATAAATACTCTTATTTCCAATTTTCCTTGCTGTTTTTTTTTTAAGTATCTCTCTCGCAGTAAATATTTTGGCAGTACGGCAGCCTGTCCCTCCCTTAAGCCATAAAGACATCTTGAAACATACCCCGTAGCTTGACAACAAGCCTTAAATTAGGATATATGGCTGGCATGTGCAAGATATGGACCCTTGAGGATGGTTGGTGGCCTGAGAGTACTCCCTCCACTTTCTCACTTATCTTTTATCCTCTGTTTTATTCGTTTTTCATTCTGATTTCATTCTGTTTTAACTGTATCTTTATGATGATTTTATGACTTTGTATCTGTAAACTTCCCAAAGTCACTTAGGCCGTGACATAGGTGATGTCTAAATTTGACAGAAAGATGGCAGGCAGACAGACTGACAGACAGACAGACAATCATCCATCTACTAAATGGACACCTGAAATATAACCAGAAATAAGCTAAATCCTGTCCATTGAAGACATTATGTAACAGTGCTAAAACTTTTCGATGCTTAACAACCAATCATTTTAGAACTGCAGAGGTTTTGAGGTTTTGACCACAATTTGTGATCTTTTTTGCTAGTTTCCTGCAAAAAAAAAAAAAAGCCTGTTCAAATGAACGTGTTGGCTTAATGACCACAACATTTGCTTAATGACTGTTCTGTTTGCTTAATGACCACAGCTTTCACTTAATGATTGTAGAGTTTGCTTAATGACTGTTGCAAAAAATCTGAAAAATTACTTCCACTCATATGGGTGCCTCGAATTATGATCAAAACAATTTATGGCCATTATTCCAGACTCAGTCATGGTCATAAGTCAAGGACTATTAGTATCAATATGAGAGGGGGCAGTTTTGGCACATTTCCATCAATGATTCACTCACTGTGTATATGTGATTACCGTATTTTTCGAAGTATAAGACGCTCCGGACAATAAGATGCATCTACCTTTTTTGGTGAGGAAAACAAGAAAAAGAAATCTGCCTTCCAGCAATTTTGCTTCGTTGCAGCAAACAGCAAACAGTCTGCTATACTTTCATTTTCATTTTCAGCATAGCTTGATTAGCACAAGAAAAAAAAATCTGCTCCCAGCAGTTTACCTCCTTGCTGCAAGCAGCAGAGAGAGCAAAACAGCTGAGAGTCGGGAGGCCGATCCAATCAACTTGTACTAATTAGGTTGTGCTGAAGCTGAAACTAGCTGTTTCTTCTTGCTGCTTGCTGCAAGGAGGTAAACTGCCGGGAGGCAGAGGCCAAAGGGTGGGGGCCAATGGGTGGGCAAAAGGTAGGGGGGGAAGGTGTGTTTTATACTCCGAAAAATACAGTAATTTAGTGTAAAGTTTGTCTAGAGATATCTTTTTGCCACTCATGGGGCTTCTCAACCCCATTTTACAGATGTAGGTATGAATGCATATATACAGAGAAAAGGAGGGAGGGGGGATCCAGGGGGGCTTTATTTGGGAGAAAGAAGATATCTTCTTTTCAAGGTTCATGATTTCGCCATCTCTGTCAGAAATTATGTTTCGGGGGGGAGGGGAATCACACAAATACAGTAAATGCAACAGACCGGTTTAAAATATAATCTTTTCTAGGTTTTTGGAGCTATTTATTGTGCAGCTGAATTGTATCACATATTAGTATTCAATTATGGCAGCTTTCTCCCATTGGATCTTTTATAATTAAAATGAACAAACTAAAGTACGACTGTTGGATAAGAAAGAACCATTTTTTACAGCCAGATTAGCCAGAGGAGATTTAGAAACTACTGTGATGAGTTAATTATTGGTGCATTAATACAGATACTTTCACCAACGACTGACAAGGAAGTTGTCATAGCCTATTCTTTTTCAGCACAAGTCTGTAGGAAGCTACAAAATTGTTACAATTATTCCAAATGAATGTTATGAACATTGATCTGATCTTTTGTTATAATCAGCATAAAGCTTCTTCGGTCTCATATCTCTTACAATCTAGGAGAGATAGCTAAGCTTATCATAACTTCTAGTTCTGATGCAGGAGGTGTTATTTAGTCCAGGGGTCCCCGACCCCTGGTCATGAACCGGCACCAGTCCGTGGCATGCTAGCAGCCTGGCCACATAAATAGCAATAGCGCTTAGACTTATATACTACTTCATAGTGCTTTACCATCCTCTCTTAGCAGTTTACAGAGTCAACCTATTGCCCCCAACAATCTGGGTCCTCATTTTACCCACCTCGGAAGGATGGAAGGCTGAGTCAACCTTGAGCCTGGTAAGATTTGAACTGTCAAATTGCAGTCAACAGAAGTAAGCCTGCAGTATTGCACTCTAACCACTGCATCACCATGACGTATCCGCTGAATGCAGGCAGCATGCAAAACCATGCCATCTGCGGTCCATGGGAAAAAAATCTGTCCACAGAACAAGTCCTTGGTGCCCAAAAGATTGGGGGCCACTGATTTAGTCTACAGCTTTTGTATTTATTGTTTATTTTGTTTTCTTTTTCTGTAATATATTGTAGGAATATAATTGAAAGGCCATATAAAGCTAGTTTAAATAGACAAACCTACCCTACTTGATAGCAATAGCACTTAGACTTATATACCTCTTCATAGTGCTTTACAGCCCTCTCTAGGCAGTTTACAGAGTCAGCATATTGCCCCCAAACAGTCTGGGTCCTCATTTTACCCACCTCGGAAGGATGGAAGGCTGAGTCAACCTAGAGCCTGGTGAGATTCGAACTGCCAAACTGCTGGCAGCTGGTGATCAGCAGAAGTAGCTCGCAGTACTGCATTCTAACTACTTCACCACCATGGCTCATAGATCGTTCTCTACATCTCAAAACATTTAAAACATGGAGGAATGGAGCAGAACATTTGTGTGGCGAACAAAATCTCTAGCACAGTGGTTCTCAGTCTCTGGTCCGTGGGTACCGGGGGACCGCGATGTCATCCCAGGGGATCCACAAAGGTTTGAAGAAATGTTAGGATTGAAATTTTGAGTTAAGTCTTGGGAGTCTGTGGTCATGTTCCGTGGCCACAAAAGGTATTTAAGGGAGGTCTATGGGGGAAGAACAGGTTGAGAACCACTGCCCTTCCAGAACATGGACAAGGATGAACATGAAATATTAGATATTTGAACCATATGGGACAGTGGCAAACACAGAAGTGGCCTCCCTCTATTAGAAAGGTACAATGTACACTGCGGCCTGGGAAAAAAAGCCCATTTAATTATATTTTTTTATATTGAAGGACAGAACCTATATGAGAAACTTAATGATTGCCATATGTAAGACTACAGGTGCTGGATGTTGGATTTAGTTTTCCAGAGGAGATGCAGACATTTTCTGAATGTTACAATCCAATGTTAAGCTGGAATGAATTAACTCTGTTCCACTGACTTCACAGATGAAATGACTAACTGATGGTCTGTTGATTTAACCCAGTTCAAGAGTTGGCCCGGTATCCACAGTTTATCTTATGTTATGTACAGTTTAGAAGGCCAAGCTTATTGTTGTGGTGCTGGATGGGAGCCCAACATGTTTGCAGTGTGTTTCAAGAAGATAAATGTGCTTCACCTTACTTCAGGCCATGAGCTCATACAAGCAATCTTTTTTTCACATGGATTACAGTGTCAGAAAGTGGATTTGTAACAAAAATAGATCAATTCTATTTTTTGAACGACTTTTTCTAGAAACATCTGAAAAATATCTCTCCAGTTAAGGAAATTATCTGTTTAAGCTACTAGCATAAACAGACTGAGCTAAGGAAATAGTGATTAGGCTTTCTATAGCCATTTACATTCTTAAGATATCCGTCAGCACCAACAACCATCTGTACATCTTCCAACTGAGCTAGCTGTTCAGAAGAAAGAAAGCCAAAAATGCAACGATTGGGATCTGGGATGCTACTTTGTTAATCCACAATGTGCATATGCTTGATATCTACCTGGACTTCCCATTACTGGCTCATCATGACTGAAAAAAATCCTTAGTTTAATGTTCTGTTCTGTTGAGATCATGGTTTTGAAATCCTGGTTTTTACCAGGATTTTAAAGTTTGGGCCACTATCATACTAGATTCCTTAACTATATGGACCATGTAAAACATAAACTATGGTTTGCAAATACAGGGAGTCCTCAACAGGCCCAGTAACACATGCTTTACAACCAGTTGCACTTCCAAAGCACTTCTAAACCACTTCCAACCATCTAAAATATTATGTTTTCCCTTCCCCCGACACTTATCATATGATCTTATTTCAGATGCGTGGCAACTGGCTTACATTTATGTTCAGTTTCAGCATCCTGAGGGTCATGTGACTGTGATAGCACCCTGTGGTCACATGACTATGATTTGTGACTATGATTTTTGCCAGAACTAAGTTTATTAATGTAATAGAATAGGTACAGTTTGTTCTTGCTCATGTCTAGCCGACAATCTACAAATCACATGCCTGAAATGAAAATATCTGTGTTGCAGTTATAGCATGTTAGAGACTGAGATTTGGCAAAAAGATAAAAGATGTATTTGGTGTCAAGCCCTGTGAGGTTGGCCTGCGTAAGAAATAAGAACTTGGAGTTCTGGAAAGATTGTTATCAGCTGTAGTAGAGAATACCTTGAAACAGACTAGATCTGTTACCAAAGTAATGAGGAGAAATACAAGTCTTAAACAAGCAGAAAGTAAGCGTAAGTTGTCACCAATAGACACCTCCCTAATTCATCTGGGTATAAGAAGGGGAGAAGGCGTAGCACAATCATATTGATTCTGTTTTAAAGCAGCTTTCAATAAAAGTAGTTTTAGCTTTTCTGTAGAATTTATTCTTGATCTGGAGAGGCTGACACTAATAGGCTATTGTGATAGATTCCCAAAGCTTGCCAAAACAGTTCTCCTACACAATTTATTCTAGTGTAATTAAGACAGAGTTATGCTTCCACCCAACCCAGATTCAAGAATTTCCTCTGGTTGCTGTTGGTTTTTTAATTTTAATTTTAACTTTTTTAATTTTTAGTACATAGAATTAATAATCTTTAAACTAAAAGAAATAGTAATAGAGACCAAAAAAGAAAAGGTTAAAAAAGAGACAACCTCAAACAGGTTAAGAATACAAACTAAGTAAAGAAAAAGAAAAAATGTACCTTATAATTTATACTTATGATTAGTCACTGTTTTATTAATAAATACACTACTATATTATCTGTACAAAATATTATTGTAAGATATCAGAGAATCTCTATATTGCTTCATTCTTTGATTAGTGGGGAAAATGGCTGTTTCCAAAACAGATAGATCCCATATTTCTGACAATCATACCTTAACATCTGGAATAATATTACATTTCCAATTTCTCAATATGATTCTTTTAGCCATCCCATATGCTCGATACAATCATAATTTCTGATATACAGAAGAATCTCTTTTGTAACCACCCAGTTTCCTCCGTTAGCTGTCCTGGTGCCCCCTCTGCTTTCCCAATGTCTTTAGGACTTTAAGCGCAACTGAGCTGATAAAAGTATGATAAAATCTGATCTTTAGAGAAGAGTGAAATTTTAGCAATGGCTAAAAGGAGGGATATAATACTGCTCAGCAATAGAAGAATATTGCCTCTGCAGGGAACGTCTATAACCTTCCTCTCTGTCCCCAAAACAAAACGGATGATTTGAAGCACCTACCAGAACAGAAATTTACATCTGGCAAGTCCTTGGCAATATTTCTCTTGTGTATGATAGCAATATCATACACAAGAGGAATAGCATGATGACCATGACAATCTGAATATATTCCTCTTCCTGACTGGGCCTCTAGCAGATGCCCTTAAGGTGCAGAATGCATTTATATTCATGGAAGATAGAAAATGCTTTAAAGGAGCGCTAAAGCAATAAAGCCTATTTGCCATGAAAATATAGGATGTTTGGAAGAGATGTCTTCAGATCATGCATATGAAAGCAGACTGGTACATCTGAAAAATTTGTACAGCAACATACTTCAAAGTAAAGAATCTGGTTATAATTTTGGCACACTGGTTGGCTCTTTGATTGAACATCAAATCCTTCTGGGCATAAGGAGCAAGGCAGGTAAGAATATTTATAAAAAGTAGATCTGCCTTTAGTGAATTCTGTTGACATAGGCCAAATAATACAATTACTCACTTGCAGATGAAAGTTATGGAATAAAATGTTGTTAGTGCTTCTATATTGACATTCCCCAGAGAACAAAAGGAAATGGAGGAGGTTATCAAAGGACAGAAAAAGATTTGGATATATGGAAACTACATGGTAGCTTAATATGGGTTCCTGTTTTGTTGCACAGGGAAATCCAATGTTACTCAGGGACATCCTGGACTTTAAAAACCGATGGCTTTGATCAAATAATTGTGGCCACCATTTTGACTTTTTATATTCCCTTCATGGTCATATAAGGTTATTATAACAATGTTTTCTTCCAATAAGATATGTAGTGCTTTGAGCTCATATTTATTCAATTGTAGAACATGCCCACTGAACTCATTGGTGTTATGACTAAATCACCTTTAATTGATTTTTTTTTATTTTAAAAACAAACCTTTATTAAGCCTTTTAAAAACACACATTTAAAATACACAAATTTCTTAATCAAACAAAAGAAGATAAACAAAAAAAAAAAAAACCAAAAGACAAAAGACAAATGTACTTATACCATTAGTCAGCTTCAAATATTAACTAATTTCTATATCTTTTATATATATATATATATATATATATATATATACACACACACACATATACATATACATATATACATATATACATTATTCCAACTATAATCATCTGACGGTGCTATTTTTAATTGTAGTCAATTTCTTCTAAATTCCATCCTACTCACTTTTCCTCTTCCTCTGTTTTGTCCATTGATACCATTTGTTCCATATAATGTAATAGTCTGAGTCCTCCTTATCTTTTAATTGTAAAGTTAATTTGTCCATTTCTGCGCAAGCAAATATTTTCTGTATTACTTCCTGTTCTGTTGGCAAGCGATCACATTTCCACAATTGCGCTAATGATAACCTAGCCGCCGTAATTATATGTAAAATTAAATACTTGATATCTTTCCTAATATTTCCTTTAATCATGCCTAATAGGAAAACCTCAGGTTCTAATTCAATTTCGTATTTTGTTATTTCTGTTATCCATGTTTTTATTTTGCTCCAAAATTTCTTAACTACTGGGCAGAGCCACCAAACATGATAAAAAGTCCCCTGCGTTTTTTTACATTTCCAACAAGTTGGATTTACATTTGGAAACATTTTGGCTAATCTTACAGGGGCCAGATACCACTGATACCACATTTTATAATGATTTTCTTTGTAGGCTACCGATTTTGTCATCTTATAACTGCTTTCCCATACCCTTTCCCATTCCTCTAATCGTATATTATGCCCTATATTCCTCGCCACGCTATCATCTGACCTTTGACCAGTTCTTCTGCCAAATCATATTCCAATAAATATTTGTAGATTTTTGAGATCAGTTTTGCTTCTTTAGATTCTAGTAATTTATCCAATTGATTTGGTTTTATGTCAATTCCTTCTTCCTCCTGGTCTTTTCTGTATCTTATCTTTATTTGTGAATAGGGCCACCAATCGATTATTATTCCTTAATCATAAAGTTCTTCTCTTGATTTCAATTGTTCCTGTACATCTAATATTTCTCTGTATCTTAAAATTTTATGCTTTGTTAATGTATTCGGGTGGGTTATTGCTTCTATTGTTGATAGCCAACCAGGGATTTTCATATAATGTTTAGATTTAATCTGTTGCCATGTATTTATTAAGGATTTTCTGATGGTATGATTATTGAAATGTTTGTATGTTTTGTTTCCGGGGCTCCATATAAAGGCATGCCATCCCTTCATTAGATCGTGTCCTTCCAGATTCAAAAGTCTTGGATTATCTAGGGTTATCCATTCCTTGATCCATGATAAACATGCCGCCTTATAATATTTTTCCCATGCGGGAACCCAAATCCACCTCTCGTTTTATCATCATGTAATATCTTTAATTTTATTCTTGGTTTTTTCCCCTCCCACACAAATTTTGTAGTTATTTTATCCAGATTGGTAAAAAATTTCTTATCTAATTTTATTGGAATCGTTTGGAATAAATAAAGGAGTCTTAGAAGTATATTCGATTTTATTGCCGCTATTCTCCCCAACAAAGTTAAATTTAATTTCCCCCATTTATTTAAATCTTCCTTTATTTTCTGAACTAAAGGTTCATAATTATTTTCTTTTATTGTCACAGTTTTGGCTGTCAAATTTATCCCTAAGTATTTTACTTTTTTAGTTGGCTGTAATCCTGAGTCTTTTGATAATTTATCTACTTGTTTAACTGTCATATTTTTCGTCATCATTTTCGTCTTTTCTTTATTAATTTTTAATCCTGCTACCTTTCTGAATTTCTCGATTTCTTCTATTAATTTGGGGGTTGTTTCTATTGGGTTTTCTATGAAGAAGACAAGGTCGTCTGCAAACGCTTGGACCTTGTATTCCTCTTTTTTAATCTTTAGTCCTGATATTTCCTCATTTGCCCTAATTCTAATTAACAAGTTTTCTAAGGTTAGAATAAACAATAAAGGCGATAATGGGCATCCCTGTCTTACTCCTTTATCTATTCCAAAAAATTTTGTTTGTTCCCCATTTACCAGGATGCATGCCTTTTGATTCTGATATATTGATGCTATCATTTTTGTGAATTTATCTCCAAAATTCATATTTTGAAATTGGTGTATCATAAATGTCCAATTTACTTGGTCAAAAGCCTTCTGTGCATCCAGAAAGATCAGTGCCGCCTGTCTCTCTGGATGCACCTCATAATATTCTAGAACATCTATTACTATTCTTAAATTGTTTTGGATTTGTCTGGAGGGCAAAAAACCATTTTGATCCTGGTGTATTTTATTCTGTATTACTTTTTTCATCCTATTAGCAATTATACTCGTAAAGATTTTGTAATCGGTATTCAACAAAGAAATTGGTCTATAGTTTTTTATTAGTGTGGTATCTGCTCCTTCTTTAGGTATCAAGGAAATGTACGCTTCTTTCCACGTGTTTGGTAGCTTAGCCTCCATCAGAGCTTCATTGTATACCTCTAATAGAATTCCAGTTAGTGATTCATCAAATGTTTTATAAAACTCCATTGGTAACCCATCCGTCCCAGGGGTTTTATTATTTTTTTGTCTCTTCAGGGCTTCTCTTAATTCCCCTATGGCAAACTCCTTATTTAATAGGTCCTTTTCTTCCGCCGTTAACATTTTCAATCCTTTCTCTTTTAAATATTGTTCAATTTCCTCCTCTGTTACTATTTCTTTTTCATAAAGTTTTTGATAGTATTGGACTATTATCTCTTTTTTCTTCTCTAAACTATATTGAATCTTCCCCTCTTCGTCCTGTATTTTCTGAATTGCCCTTTTTTCTCTTTCTTTCCGGAGCCTGTATGCCATCCATCTCCCTGGCTTATTTGCATTTTCAAAATAATTTTGCCTTATATATTTTAATGACCTTACATATTTCTCTTGTTCCAATATATTAATTTTATGTTTTGCTGCTATCCAATTTGTTCTTATCTGTTCGTTCCCTGGGTTCCTTTGTAATTTAATTTCCCAATTTTGTACCTCTTCTTGTAATTTATTATATTCTTTCTCTCTCTCTTTTTTCCGTTTTACATTGTAAGCTATTGTAAGCCCTCTTATATATGCCTTGGTTGTGTCCCATAAATTTTGTAGGGATGTTTGTTGTTTTGTATTTTCCTTGTAAAAGAGTTCTAACTCTTTTTCTATATATTTCTTATATTCTTTTTCTTTTAGAACCTGTGTATTCATTGTCCATCTATTATTTTTCCTTTTTTTTCCCTTCCACGTTATCATTATTGGGTTGTGGTCTGCCCAATTATTTGCTAATATTTGTACATTTTCTATTTCCATCATTAATACTTTGGTTACCCATGCCATATCTAACCTTGACCAAGACCTGTGTGGGTTCGAATAATATGTAAAGCCTTCAGTTTCAGGGTTATAAAATCTCCAACTATCTGTCATGTTTAATTCTTCCACCATATCCATAAAAGTTTTGGGCAATAGGTTTTTCTTATTTTTATTTTTCTGACTACTTTTATAATCTTTTCTTACATCAAAAATAGCGTTAAGATCTCCAATTAAACATACATTTTCCATTTTTTGATCAATAATTTCCTGATGTACTTTTTTGTAGAATTCTGATTGCCTACTGTTTGGGGCATATACTACTACCAATAATATGTTTTTAAAATCCAATTTTAACTCTATCATCACTATTCTACCTTCCAGATCTACATATCTTACTTCACTATCTATTCCTTCTTTAATGTACACCAACACTCCTCTTTTTTTCTCTTCTGCCAATGATGAATATAATTTACCTAGTTTTTTGTATTGTGCATATTTTATATCTTGTTTTTTATATGTACTCTTGAAGGCACACAATGTCTGGTTTTTGTTTCACAATTTTTTAAAAAATTTGGTGTCTTTTGGATGGTGAATTGAGGCCGTTCACATTCAACGATAGAATTTTTAGACTTTGTTCCATTTTTTACTAACTCTCTTGTTGTTTCTTCTTTGCTTCTTCCTGTTCTCTTTTTTTCCCCCTGGTTTGTATTCCCTCTTCTTCCTGGATCTCTCCTTCCTCTTCTCCTTCTCCTTGTTGTAGAGTTCCTTCACGTTCTTGCCTCTGTTTCCCTTTGGTATTCCGCCCTCCCTCTTCTCTGCTGTTATTTGTTGTCTCAGTACCCGTCATTTGATCATATAGTTCTCTTGCTTTACTTAGGGTATCTATTTTTATTTTCTTTCCCTGCCAGGTTACCAGCATTCCTTCTGGCGTTATCACAACGTTAAAGTATGTGTTTTTTATTTAACAACGTGGCCAAAAACCAATAATCTTTGCGAAGGTCTCTTATTCTTTTTGGAATTTGTTTCAAAGTAATTATCTCTGTATTCCTATAAGACATAGGTTCATCCTTTGTTATCTTGTAGACTATATCCCTCACCTTCCTTCTCACAAATCTGATGTGTACCTCTCATGGGAGTCTGTTATGTCTAGCGTAGTTAGTGTGAACCCGATATACTTCATCTAATTCATTTATTATTTCCTCTCTTTCTCTTTCTAGAGCTATTGCTATCATCTCCGCCATTATCATTGTTAAGTCTTCTTCTCTTTCCTCCACCACATTTTGAAAGCGCAAATAAAATGCCGCTTTTTCCATTTCCAATTGCGCCACTGCGTTCTCCATTTCCTTATTGAGTCCCATCATTTTTGTATCCAGAGCTCCTAGCTTTTCTTCTGTCAATTCAGTTTTTTGTTCTATTGCTTTTATCCTTTGGTCGTTCTTTTTAATGATTTCTTGTAGCAGGTCTATTTTCCCGTCTATCTTCTGAATATCATTTTTAACCTCTCTCTTTATTTCATCCATGTCTTTTCTTGATTCCTCATGATTCCTGGTCATACATTCTTGCATTTTGACCATAATTTCCTGTATTGTCATGAGCGTGGCCTGCATTGTTGGCATATTTGGTGTTGTGGGCTGCTTCTCTGCTGCGAACATTCCTTCCAAAGTCTTCTGTGTCGCCGGGGAGGCCAATGTTCCAGTCAATATTGATGTCATTTTCTTCCCTGTCTTCAGGGTTGTTGTAGTGGTGCTAGTCATCTCTTTCAATATTCTGTATTGTTCCGTTATTATTTTGTCAATTTTCTCCCAATTCACCATCCAAATTCCTTGTAAATTATTTCTTCCCTTTTCTCCAATATAGTTCAATTTTCTATTTTCCCCCCTCCAAATTACTAATTTTCTTTAATCTCCCTCTCGGGGGGGGGAAGGGGCTACTGTCAATTAAGTTCTTAATTAATCACTCACTTAATCAATTAATTAGTTCTATAGATTGCTTGATAAAATATATAAATATATAATTAATGCACTCGACTATTCAAGAAAAACAAAAAAAAGAATTAGTTAATCAATCAGTTCTTAATCCTTAATCCTTAATACTAAGATATTTTATAAGATATTTTATACTTAATTTTCAATATGTAATTATTGTAATGGTTAATAGTAAATATTACTAGTAAAGTTATATAATATCCAAAAAAGAAAGAGAAAAGAAAAAATAATATTTCTAAAATATTTAACTCTTTGTCAATAATTAATTATAAATCTCTACTTATGCCATAAGGTTTAAGAATTTATGTAAAATTTAGAAAATTTAGAAAGCAGGTAGAAAAAGTAGATAAAAGAAGAATATCGCTATAATTAATAAGTTATGATAAGTACTATTAATAATACTCTTATATCTAAATAACAAAGACAAGACAAAAAGACAAAAAAAAAAGCAGGAAACGATGAAAGTCAATCTATATATTTACAATGTTCTGTAGATCTTGCTTGTTATGTTTTAAACGGAGAGAGAGTGTTCGTTTTGTATTGCCAGTCTTTTCCGAGTTCAGTATGGCGATCTTAAAACTGCACAGTCACCTATAAGCACTTCTCTTTTTGCCAAACTACCTCTTTCCTTCCCTTAGAGCAGCTAAAAAGGGGTTACAAATATTGTCCGATCTTCCTCTTGATCTTTTATTTAAGTCCGCTTTTTCTCCACCTTTATTATTCAGTTGTTTAAATGTTTCTAATCTCCTCCGTTTCTCTCTGTTCCGTCCTCTTCCAGTTTGCTCACCTCTTCGCTTGCCGCCCATTTACACTTTGAGCCTTCCTTTCACTCGCTGCCCCTCCGGAAAAATTTCTCTGGTCTTTTCACGGTTGCGCCAAAATAATCCAAACAACTTTCCTGCTTTCTGCTCGATCTCAAAATTCTCGCACTGTACTCACTCCTCTGCTCCCGAAGGTCTCAATCGGAGCGTCTGATCTCTGGGCCAGCTGTACACACCGCACTGCTGGTTTCTTCTAAACCTGGATTAAAGGGTCTTCTTGGTACAGCGGGGGATCGCACCTCTCCCCGCCTCCTCCGAAGTTTCCCCTCTTTATTGCTGGTCTCTCCGGGACCAGTCTTTGCCGAAACGGTGCCAAAAAGGCTTAGAAATCGGACACTGGAAAGAGAGCGATTCTCTCCGTGTCGCCACGATCCTACGTCCCCCCCTTTAACCTTTAATTGATTTTATTTGGTGTTTTCTGAATGTAATTTACACTCTGATTCTAGCCTATTTTTATTATCATTTGTCACCAATATTAATATCTCAAAAGGGTCTTTCATTTTATCCTTACAAAATGTATTGCTGCATGAAGAACTAAGCCAAAGTAGGTGCCAGATTATGCTATCTGATATCATCAATCTGGCTTGTAGCCAGCAAACTGTAGCCAGTCAGTAACATCATCTTGGTTAGCTGTCATGTTGACCAAAAAAATGTCTATGTATTTATTGTAACTTAAGGACGTTCCTGGAAATATTTCTTCAGCAACATTTGTTTTGAGATCTAAAGGGTGACAAGAAAAAGATTTTTTTAAGAATGGACCCATAGCTGTAAAATGCCTCCCAAAGTTCTATTGTTCACATAGCTCCATCTTTTTGTTTTTCCTAGATTTCAAGTTTGCAGCTATTGTTTAATTCTTACCTCTCATAGGTAATTTTAATTTTTGCTGGTTTTTTCAGCATTGATATGATTTCTCAATATGATTCTTTTAGCCATCCCATATGCTCCATACAATCATAATTTCTGATATACAGAAGAATCTCTTTTGTAACCACCCAGTTTCCTCCGTTAGCTGTCCTGGTGCCCCCTCTGCTTTCCCAAAGTCTTTAGGATTTTAAGCGCAACTGAGCTGATAAAAGTATGATAAAATCTGATCTTTAGAGAAGAGTGAAATTTTAGCAATGGCTAAAAGGAGGGATATAATACTGCTCAGCAATAGGAGAAGAATATTGCCTCTGCAGGGAACGTCTATAACCTTCCTCTCCGTCCCCAAAACAAAACGGATGATTTGAAGCACCTACCAGAACAGAAATTTACATCTGGCAAGTCCTTGGCAATATTTCTCTTGTGTATGATAGCAATATCATACACAAGAGGAATAGCATGATGACCATGACAATCTGAATATATTCCTCTTCTTGACTGGGCCTCTAGCAGATGCCCTTAAGGTGCCGAATGCATTTATATTCATGGAAGATAAAAAATGCTTTAAAGGAGCGCTAAAGCAATAAAGCCTATTTACCATGAAAATATAGGATGTTTGGAAGAGATGTCTTCAGATCATGCATATGAAAGCAGATTGGGACATCTGAAAAATTTGTACAGCAACATACTTCAAAGTAAAGAATCTGGTTATAATTTTGGCACACTAGTTGACTCTTTGATTGAACATCAAATCCTTCTGGGCATAAGGAGCAAGGCAGGTAAGAATATTTATAAAAAGTAGATCTGCCTTTAGAGAATTCTGTTGACATAGGCCAAATAATACAATTACTCACTTGCAGATGAAAGTTATGGAATACAGTGTTGTTAGTGCTTCTATATTGACACTCCCCAGAGAACAAAAGGAAATGGAGGAGGTTATCAAAGGACAGAAAAAGATTTGGATATATGGAAACTACATGGTAGCTTAATATGGGCTCCTGTTTTGTTGCACAGGGAAATCCAATGTTACTCAGGGACATCCTGGACTTTAAAAACCGATGGCTTTGATCAAATAATTGTGGCTACCATTTTGACTTTTTATATTCCCTTCATGGTCGTATAAGGTTATTATAACAATGTCGTCTTCCAATAAGATATGTAGTGCTTTGAGCTCATATTTATTCAATTGTAGAACATGCCCACTGAACTCATTGGTGTTATGACTAAATCACCTTTAATTGATTTTATTTGGTGTTTTCTGAATGTAATTTACACTCTGATTCTAGCCTATTTTTATTATCATTTGTCCCCAATATTAATATCTGCTCAAAAGGGTCTTTCATTTTATCAATACAAAATGTATTGCTGCATGAAGAACTAAGCCAAAGTAGGTGCCAGATTATGCTATCTGGTATCATCAGTCTGGCTTGTAGCCAGCAAACTCTAGCCAGTCAGTAACATCATCTTGGTTAGCTGTCATGTTGACCAAAAAAATGTCTATGTATTTATTGTAACTTAAGGACATTCCTGGAAATATTTCTTCAGCAACATTTGTTTTGAGATCTAAAGGGTGACAAGAAAAAGATTTTTTTAAGAATGGACCCATAGCTGTAAAATGCCTCCCAAAGTTCTATTGTTCACATAGCTCCATCTTTTTGTTTTTCCTAGAGTTTAAGTTTGCAGCTATTGTTTAATTCTTACCTCTCATAGGTAATTTTAATTTTTGCTGTTTTTTTCAGCATTGATATGATTTCTCAATATGATTCTTTTAGCCGTCCCATATGCTCGATACAATCATAATTTCTGATATACAGAAGAATCTCTTTTGTAACCACCCAGTTTCCTCCGTTAGCTGTCCTGGTGCCCCCTCTGCTTTCCCAATGTCTTTAGGACTTTAAGCGCAACTGAGCTGATAAAAGTATGATAAAATCTGATCTTTAGAGAAAAGTGAAATTTTAGCAATGGCTAAAAGGAGGGATATAATACTGCTCAGCAATAGAAGAATATTGCCTCTGCAGGGAACGTCTATAACCTTCCTCTCCATCCCCAAAACAAAACGGATGATTTGAAGCACCTACCAGAACAGAAATTTACATCTGGCAAGTCCTTGGCAATATTTCTCTTGTGTATGATAGCAATATCATACACAAGAGGAATAGCATGATGACCATGACAATCTGAATATATTCCTCTTCCTGACTGGGCCTCTAGCAGATGCCCTTAAGGTGCAGAATGCATTTATATTCATGGAAGATAAAAAATGCTTTTAAGGAGCCCTAAAGCAATAAAGCCTATTTACCATGAAAATATAGGATGTTTGGAAGAGATGTCTTCAGATCATGCATATGAAAGCAGATTGGTACATCTGAAAAATTTGTACAGCAACATACTTCAAAGTAAAGAATCTGGTTATAATTTTGGCACACTGGTTGACTCTTTGATTGAACATCAAATCCTTCTGGGCATAAGGAGCAAGGCAGGTAAGAATATTTATAAAAAGTAGATCTGCCTTTAGTGAATTCTGTTGACATAGGTCAAATAATACAATTACTCACTTGCAGATGAAAGTTATGGAATACAGTGTTGTTAGTGCTTCTATATTGACATTCCCCAGAGAACAAAAGGAAATGGAGGAGGTTATCAAAGGACAGAAAAAGATTTGGATATATGGAAACTACATGGTAGCTTAATATGGGCTCCTGTTTTGTTGCACAGGGAAATCCAATGTTACTCAGGGACATCCTGGACTTTAAAAACCGATGGCTTTGATCAAATAATTGTGGCCACCATTTTGACTTTTTATATTCCGTTCATGGTCATATAAGGTTATTATAACAATGTTGTCTTCCAATAAGATATGTAGTGCTTTGAGCTCATATTTATTCAATTGTAGAACATGCCCACTGAACTCATTGGTGTTATGACTAAATCACCTTTAATTGATTTTATTTGGTGTTTTCTGAATGTAATTTACACTCTGATTCTAGCCTATTTTTATTATCATTTGTCCCCAATATTAATATCTGCTCAAAAGGGTCTTTCATTTTATCCTTACAAAATGTATTGCTGCATGAAGAACTAAGCCAAAGTAGGTGCCAGATTATGCTATCTGGTATCATCAATCTGGCTTGTAGCCAGCAAACTCTAGCCAGTCAGTAACATCATCTTGGTTAGCTGTCATGTTGACCAAAAAAATGTCTATGTATTTATTGTAACTTAAGGACATTCCTGGAAATATTTCTTCAGCAACATTTGTTTTGAGATCTAAAGGGTGACAAGAGAAAGGTTTTTTTAAGAATGGACCCATAGCTGTAAAATGCCTCCCAATGTTTTATTGTTCACATAGCTCCATCTTTTTGTTTTTCCTAGATTTTAAGTTTGCAGCCATTGTTTAATTCTTACCTCTCATAGGTAATTTTAATTTTTGCTGTTTTTTTCAGCATTGATATGATTTCTTATATGTTGTAGTCCTCCATTGCAATGAATTTTTCTGTTGCATTTTTTAATATTGGCTTTTAGGTACTACCATACAATATCTATACTTCATTTTAGGAATAAAAAGGCAAATAAAAGATTGATGGCAAAATATAATTTCCACATTGGAAGAATGGATGGTAACTGTGGTGGAATTGGCGGGGATAGTAAAATTGACAGTCCTAATTAACAAGAAGAATTTATTTTTTGTTTCCATTTGGAAATTACTTCTGGATTTTGTACTCAAAACAAAGAAAATGAAGCCCTAATTTTAGATTTTCACAGTTAGAATGAATTTGTTATTATAGAAATGGTTTGAAACACTTAAAAATGTAAAGCGAAAGGCTGAGGCTGTAACTTTTTGTGAGTGTTCTACTGCAGTGGGGAAAAAAATCAGAAGTTATTACTTTTATCTTCCTTTTTTGCTCCTTCTTTCTACATCTCTCTTTAACTTTCTCAGTTTTTGTTTCTATTTGTATTTTATCTTGTTGTTGTTCAGTGGCTAAGTTGGGTCTGACTTTTCACGACTCCATGGACCAGAGCACGCCAGCCTCCCTCCGCCCCCCCCCCCTTCCTCCACTGGCTCCTGGAGATGGTACAAATTCATTCTCATTGCACCAATGACACTATCCAACAGTCTCATCTTCTACCATCCTTTTCTCATCTTGTCTTTAATCTTTCCCAGCATCAGGGATTTCTCCTCTTATCTTATAATACATTGTAATCAACATTGGAAAAATGTTAATCACAAAATTAATTCTGCCACTAAAACAAAACGATTTCCAAGTTCCGGTTTTTAGAACAGATACCAGTTATTTAATGGTAGCATATGAACACATTCAGATAATAGCTGTTTATATGTATCTGATCAAAAGTACTGTGCTTCTAAAAAATAGCATGTCTACAGAAGAAATCAGAGATATAGAATTAGGAAGAGAGAAAATCTAAAGAGTTTGATTATGCTGCAAAAGGTGAAGTTGTAAAAAATCCTAATATTTCTGAACAGTAAAGCTACAGCAGGGATGTTCAGGTGTTTATCAAGATAATAAACGAGATGGAAGTAGAAAAAGACTTCGATAGAAATATAAGTAGTTCCATTTTAGATGCGTAAAGTATCAATGAGTCACCGGTTGGATCAGAAGTAGACCTTGTAACAAATCACTGCCTGAAAATGTTTTATTATATAATTTACTCCAGTATTAATAGAAAGAAAATAAAGGAGAATATTTAGGAGACAGGAAATGGTTGAACCAGGAAATACAGCATGCTAGGATTACTTGAGCCTATGGATGTGCAAAACATTTAGCTCTTAAGATGTTCTGGCCTCAGAACAGCTGTTTTTAGTTTTCCAAGTGCAGAAGAAAATGTGTTTCAAGACATTTGTTTTTGGTTGGAGTGCTGTGAATATAGACTGCATGACACAATGCAAGCTGCAGACCCAGATATATAATCCACATTCACGAGGAAGAGATGCTCCTTGTCACATACTATGTGATATTTCGCCTTTGTCTTTGCTGGAAATAGAGCAGGGGAAAATGGTATTTTGAAAGCTTATGGCAGAACTTCAAAGACATTGCTTAAGGAACAGGAGGTTCTATCACTACAAAACTTCTGAGGAAACACTAAGAAGCTTGGAGCAGTACAGGTTTGTTCAAAGAGAGGATCTGCTTGTTTCAGGAAATGATCTTCTGTATATAAAGTAAAGTGACTAATCAAGAATATTGCACTAGGTTTGATTTGTTTTCTTTATAGCAACAGCAATAGCACTTAGACTTATATGCTGCTTTACAGTGCTTTACAGCTAGGGACAGGTTTCAAAATCCGTCGCTACCGGTTCACTAATGGGCACGCACAAGCTCACACGTGCATGCAATGCTTCTGCGTCCGGGCGGGTGGGCGGAGCGTCCTGCCACCACTACCGGTTCGCCCGATCCGGGGAGAATCAGTAGCAACCCACCACTGTTTACAGCCCCTCTCTAAGCGGTTTACAAAGTCAGCATATTGCCCCCAACAATTTGGGTCCTCATTTTACCAACCTTGGAAGAATGGAAGGCTGAGTCAACCTTGAGCCTGGTGAGATTTGAACTGCCAAATTGCAGGCAGCCAGCAGTCAGCAGAAGTAGCCTGCAGTACTACACTCTAACCACTGCGCCACCGTGGCCCGTCCTAATAGTGCTAATTCTTATAGTGCTAATTCTCATTTTCTATATCTCTGTACAAGCTAACAGTAAACAACAGCGCAACCAAGGAAACACCAAGACCACTCCTACTAACATTGACAGGGAAAGGCTATATGTAGAATAAGAACAAACCTCACTCACTACTAACCCTGATGATATCACCTAGTTTGGTAATGAAACGTTTGCAAGAAAATAACCAAGGTCAGACAGCGCCAAGGACTCCACAGACCAGGGTTTCAGGATAGATGCCAGATAAGAATTAGGGAACTATTTTTATTTTTATTTCAAACTTTGTTCCAGAAAGTATCTTATTTTCTATAGAAGATTAGAAAGTTTGCAACTCCTGATCTCTTCTAGTACCTGGAACATAGTATTTTCTTTTAGAGTATTCCTTTTTTTATTATTTAAGTTTGCAAGAGCAACAGCATGAATGTAATTGTCTGTAATTACCTTTTTCAATGTTTGCATTTTTAATCATTAAAGTTAAAAAGATGTTTTACATTTTAGTTTTTTCCCTTTTACATAAAGTTTGATTTTGCTATTTCTGGTGAGATTGGCTTATCTACCAAAAAGAAAAGGAAATGTTGAATATAGTCACACAATACACGGCCAGTGGATTATTTCACGTTTGTACTTTTTTATAGAACAACAGCACAGATTGTGAGAATCTCTTTGCTCACACATACCAGAGAAACAATAAAAGAGAATATTTGTAGCTCAGGGTTAAATCGGCAATCGGTACATAGAGATAAACAACATCTATATGCCATTCAAAAGTGAAAATCAAAACATCAAAAAGAAACAAAAAGAACACAGCATCTCCTCACCAGCAATCAACATCCAGATGAGCAGAAATTAATATCAAGATTAACATCAGACCAACAAACAAGAAGCAAACAATACCCCAATCAACAAACCACCAATGCAGAGAAAAAAAAACTAACAGTAAACAACAACCCAAACAAGGAACCATCAAGACCATTCCTACCAACACTGATAAGAAAAGGCTATATGTATTGTAAAATAAGAGCAAACCTCACTCCCTACTAGCACTGATTATATTAGTTAGTTGGTAATGAAATGTCTGCAAGAAAATAACTAAGATTGGACAGCACCAAAGACTCTACATACCCAGGTTTCAGGATATATGCCAGGTGAGAAGCCCCCTAGAAGATAGGCAGTGGGAATATGACCTACTGAAGTATTACCCCAATAGATGATGAAGGGTTAGTGCAGTGATGGGGAACCTTTTTGGCACCGAGTGCCAAAAAGGGAGCGCACAAGCATCTGGGCCTCCACCCGGAAGAAGAGCTGCCCAAGGCGCACGTGCACACCCAAAAATGAATTTCTGCTTTCAGCCAGCTACTCTTCTGTGTTTCTGGTATGCATGCGCATGTGATGATCAGCTGGCCAGCACGCATGCTCATGCAGGAAAATGGAAGACCAGTTCTTCCGGTTTCTGGCACTGCCACATGGAAAAAGGCCAGCTGATCATCACGCGGGCATGCATGCCAGAAACCTGGAAGAGGAACGGGTGATGCCGCATGTGCCAGATGACATGGCTCTGCGGGCCACTTCAGGCACGTGTACCATAGGTTCGCCATCATGAGGTTAGTGTATGAAGGTTCAGAGGTGGGGGACCTTCAGCCTTACACCAGGGGTGGGTTCTAAAAATTTTTACTACCGGTTCTATGGGCGTGGCTTATTTTGTGGGTGTGGCTTGATGGTCATGTGACAATTCTTTAGGATTTAGCAGAGGTACTGGTCTACCAGGCTTTTAACTGCTTGCAGAGCTGTACCGGTCTACTCACTTATTTTTGCAGGCACTGGTCTACCCATTTATTTTTGCAGGCACCAGTCTATTCATTTGTTTTTGGAGGCACCGGTCTACCACTAATCTGCCTTTTACCACTGATCAGCTGTAGGGCGGCCTTTTGAAGCCCCGTGGCAAGAGTTTAAACAGTTTTTTTTCTTTATAGCCGATCAGCTGGGACTCAGGATGCAGCAATAGATTGGGGGTGGAGCCAAATAAAAGGTAAGAATAATGGGGGCGGGGGGCAGGGACAGAATAAGTTCGGTGACATCATATCATCACCGCTACCGGCTCGGCAGAACCGGGCCGAACTAGAAGAAACCAACCACTGCCTTACACTTTATAGGCTATCTGCTACTGTATAGAGCCATGATGGCGAACCTATGGCACGCATGCCCAAAGTAGCATGCAGAGCCATGTTGCCTAGCATGTGCGATGTTGTCCATTCCTCTTCCAGGTTTCTTGCACTCATGCACGTGCGACAATCAGCTGGCCTTTTTGCATGGGGCAGTGCTAGAAACTGGGAGAGCTGGTCTTCCGTTTTCTTGCATGAGCATGCACATTGGTCAGCTAATCGTCACACACTATGCACACCAGAAACCCACAAGAGTAGCTGGCTGAAACTGGAAGTTCAGTAGCTTTAACTGGAAGTTCATTTTTGGGTGTGCACATGCGCCCTGGGCAGCTCCACTTCCAGGTTGGGGCCCAGATGCGCGGGTGCTCCCTTTTCAGCACTTGGTGCTAAAAAGGTTCACCGTCACTGGTATAGAGTGTGAAGCCAGACTTGGATGTTTTGAGGAGCAATATCTCAAATTTTTGCAACTACTTTTATTGGCTGTTGTTTTGTAGTTTGTGATTTTCCCCAGTTATTTTTTTTCTGGTTAACAGCAGAGCCTTGTTCTTACTTATTTAAGATAATGAAGTGATACAGTGAGGAAGGAAAAGCAATAGGTAATTTCTTAACAGAAGATCACTACTCAAAACTATGGGCCTCGTGAATGACGGTCTTCTTTTTTAAAAAAGCAACAAGTTCATGTAGAAGTATAGATAGACTCTAGGTGGCGCTGTGCTTTATTTTACAGGCAGATAATGCAAAGGTGTATTTATAGGTGCATCTCTGTGCTTCCCATAGTGATACTGCTAATTTTGCTGGGGTTTGTCTATGTAAAGCTCTTAGGTCAATATTGGTTTAGTCAGATATCCTGTTGTTGGTGAACTTCAAGTGCCTTTAAGAAGGTAGATTTGTAAAGGTTTGTACAGCTATGGCATGTTTGCATTCTGTATATTCTTCTATCTTGTGATATTAAGGTTACTCTTAGAGTCCTTGGTGCTCTCCAAGCTTGATGGTTTTATTGCAGATGTTTCAGCACCAAACTAGGCAACATTTTCTTCTATCAGTAATGTTTTTTAGCCAGCAGCCATCCCTATGTGGGGTAAAAAATACATTTGCCTTTGGTGGACTTACGATTGCTCTTTCATCTGCTAGGTAATGGGAAAATGGCTGCCAACAAAAAAAAATGCCAGGATTATTTTAAAACCCCGCACAATATTAGAAAGTTCACCAAGGAGATTACTAATCGAAATGAATGTTAAAGAGATTAGCTGCTCTGTTTGTCATCTAATCTGTTGGCTAAGTGACTCAGGTTTATTGAGACTGAAACGTTCTTTTGCTCCCCACTGATGAGTGTATGATGAACTGAAAATAGATCCCAATCTAAACAAGTGAGAACTTCTCTGGAAATTTGGGTTTATATTTTCAAAAACGTTTTAGAAAATCATACCCTCACTAACATTTATAAAATTTGGATGGTAGTAGCAACAGCATTCAGACTTATATGCTGTCTCGTAGTGCTTTACATGGTCAGCATATTGCCTCCAGAAATTTAGGTCCTCATTTTACCAACCTTGGAAGGATGGAAGGCTGAGTCAACCTTGAGCCAGTCAGGCTTGAATGAATGAATTTATTTATTGATTAGCCCTTGGGCCATATCAAAGTTCAGTCATGATTGAACTGCTGGCAGTTGGCAGAATTAGCCTGCAATATTGCATTCTAACCATTGTGCCACCAGGGCTCAGCAGCACTCATTGTAGATTAAAATACCACCTGTTCTTACAACCCTCCTGTTAAAAACACAAAGCAGCAACTGGTCCTATGACTGGAAATTTAGAATTTTACATTGAATTTTGCTCCATTAGAACACCACTGTATTGTTCTTAAAACAGTTTTAGTATTTTATACATACCTTTGTTTGAATTTAAATGGGGCTTCTCGGGCTTGGTGTTTTGTTTTGTTTTGTTTTGATGTGTTGGAACTGCTGCTTTCTGAATTTCCAGCTAAAGTACCTATCATATTGGGAAAGGATTTGTTCTTTGAAGGCTGCAATTTTACATCTGTCCTGAGATAAATTATCCATATACTTATGGTAATGGAAAACGAATCCAATGCTCTTCCTCATGGCAATATTAATGTGTATCCCTCGTACCTCTGAATTTGCAGAGAAATATAAATTGCACTGGTCCTATATCTGAACTTTATTTAGCTTTAGCCATTAGAACATTGTTCTCAACCTTGGCAAGTCTAAGATGAATGGACTTCAATTCCTAGAATTCTGGCAGGGGAATTCTGGGAGTTGAAGTTCATCCATCTTAAACTCGCCAAATTTGAGATACACTGCACTAAACTGTCCTGACACATTTAATGAGGAAAATGTTCAGGCTAGTGGTGGGTGAACCTTTGGTCTTTTTGTCTCCAATCCAATCTCGCCTGTAGTGAAAAAAAAAACAAAACACCAACCACTGTTAAGGTATGGGGGGTGGGGGGGCAGAGCTGGGGATGGGTTAGAAATGACTGTAGCATTATCGTACATGTTTCCTACATCTCACTGAACATTGTTAGTATATATCTAGAAAAGTATATCTGATCTTGCACTGCTTCTTTGCATTGTTATATGCTCTGGCTGGTGTCAGCATTGATGGTATCGAGCCACAGTGTTCTTTTTTTTTTTTTTATTGAAAAAGTTTTACAATACAACATTTTTCCATTTCCCCCCCAAACCCCCCCTTCCCCCCATACCTCCCCCCATCCCCACCCCATTTCCCCCCCATCCCCCCCTTGACTTCCGCTACAAGTTAAAAAAAAAACAAGTACATATAGCAAAATAATATAACAAATAAACTTATAAGTAATAAAATTTTCCTAAAATTAACAATATTGTAGTAAAAAAGACTAATAATAATAAGATTTACCCCATTAATCAACCATCAACCATCAATATTCATTTATCAATCAATACCATACTTATATTTAAACCCAATTAAAAGAAATCTTACCTTTCTCTAATCCATTGATATTAACATTACTAATTATATACAAAATCAATCCCCCTAATAATAACATATAATAGATCACATCCATATCCATATCAATATCAAATAATTTTATCCCAACTACACCCATCAACTAAAAAACAGATTATCAATCAGTACCATACTTATAATATTTAAACCCAATTAAAAGATATCATGCCTTCCTCTAATCCATCGATATTAATATTACTAATTATATACCAAAATCAATCCCCTAATAATAAAATATAATAAATCACATCCATATCCATATCAACTAATTTTATCCCAGCTAGGCCCGTCAACTATTAAACAAAAACATAAAACATTTCTCTATTCTAATAAAATATCATATATAATTATACATATATAATTATAATTATACAATTATATCCAAAAATTTTCTATCTCAAAAATCCATGTTTCAATCTTCTCTTCATCTTAATTGAAGTTTATCCAACATAGTTCTAATAAGCTTCATATTCCTGCTGTCTCCATCAGCAAAAAAACATTTCTCCATATAGAAATCCCCCCGAGTGACTTTATCAAATAAATTTTCTATCTCAATAACCAAATTTTCATCTTCTCTTCATCTTGATCTTGATTAAAGATGGACAACTATCTTCTGACACAATATTTATAAACTAGTTCTTATTCTTATTCAAGCTGCCCCCATCAGCAACAAACATCTCTTCATGTATAAATCCCCCCGAGTGACTTAGTATTGGTAAAATCCAACCATGAAGGTATCTTGTAATCCTCTAGGTAGATCATTCAACCTGACTCCAAATGTATCCGTTAAAAGAAAAACAAATGCGGCTTATACAAGCTGCATTTAGATGTTCCTTTAAAAGTCTTTCAAATCCTGGCAACCTTTCCACCTCCTTCCTTCGGGTTTCCAAGATGTTTTCATCTTCAATTTCATCATCTAGATAATTAATTCCAATAAAATTATAATAGGGTAATCACAGATCCTCTGTATATTTTGCAGTGATCTGTTTAACTTTCTCAAGAAGTCAAACCCAAATCAGGATGAGTTTTGTAACAAATTTTAAGTCCAATATCATATAAAAATTAAATATAACAATGGTGATCTTCCAAACTATTTCAAATAATCCTTTATGTAATGGATTCCATCTATTCAAGATTAACCTTTAGGGTTCACCATGCGATTCCATCAAAAGACACATTTTCGGCTGCAGTTCAGTTTCAGTGGTTTTCAATTTCTTTCCTCCCTTAACTTGTAGTTTCTGTTGTTTCTCCTCATCATACTTTTCCACTTGTGGAATACTGGGCCTCTGCTGTCTCAATAATATTTGTTTTTCATCTTGCTTCAACAGTTCAAGGCCTGGTCCCACTTCTCTTAAATCTCTGGAATGCTTTGTTTTCAAATCTGGATATTCCATAATATGATCATCTAGAAAACCACCTAACGCCCCTTTTACTTCTGACACACTTTGATTATTTTGATTTTGTAATTCCATCTGCACACATTGTTCCTCAGACTCTTTATCTTGCTTATCTTCTTCCGTAGATGACAACACAGCAGAAGATAAAAGTATGGGAGCTCCCTTAAGAATGTTATTATAAAAATGTTCAGCTTTTTCAACGGTATTTAAACAATATCTCACATCTTGATGACTCAAAATTACACCAACTGGTACGTCCCATCTAAATGGAATCTTTCTTCTGTGCAATTCCTTCACCAAAAATCCAAAATCTTTTCTGTATCTCAAAATCCTAGATGATAACTCTTTATAGACCCTAATTTGTAGACCTTCTACCCTTAAAGTAGCTGAGTAAGATTTTTGTAAAATATCATTTCTTAATCTTCTATCAGTAAAATAGACAACAACATCTCTGGGTAGATTCTTCTGTCTGGCAACACGTGAGTTAACCCTGTAGACTTTTTGAATACAGCCAAGAATTTGGTCAACTTCCAAGTTTTAAAATGCAGCTAATGCCTTAGCACAAAGTATTCTCACATTTTCTCTGTTATTCTCTCTTATACCTCTTAATCTCAAAGCAAACTCCATAGCTTTAAATTGAAGCATCATCACATCATTCTGGATTTCCTGATTTTTGGCATCAGCTTCGCCTAATTTTTCCTGTAAATCTTTCATCTTGGAATCTACCTTTCTACTGATTTCCTTTTAGGGGGTAAAAAGGTGCGTCTTATACTCCAAATTGTATATGCCTTCTGGAGGTAGAAACTTGGGCTGTCAGCTTGTGACAAGAATAAGAAAGTAGGGGGGGTGGGTTAAGGAATCCTCTGTTGAGGGGGGGTTACCAATTTGTCCCCAAGGACTGTGGTTACCTCTGGGCTTCCACCTCTAAGGCACAAAATAATACATATATATTTTGCTCTATAGTATTCCTGTGTCTGGATAAAGACACAGGAATACTATACACAAGCTTCCAATCACATGTTACTTTCCAAGTTAGCTCTTTACGCCAACCAATTCATAAGTCTTGGGATGCCCATGGATCTTCTTGATTATTCTAATGCTTGGATGCCTCACTTTAGGCCTTCCTAACCAAGAAGGCACAAGCTTTCTAGCACCTTACTTACTTTTTTGTAAAATTGCTGCCATCTAAATCAAAACAGAGATAGCAAAAGACGTGTAGGCAGGAGAGAGAATGGCTTGCCCTCCTTTTGTATAAATTATGTCTTTAAAAAAACTTTTCGCAAAACGTTTGCAAGTGTATGTTTATCTGCATATGTAAAACACTGAAAATACAACAATGGGATTTTTCTGTTCTTTCCCTCTCCTGAAGATGTTTTCTTCAGGCAAATTGCCTCTTTCTTTCCCGCCTATCATTTCACATCTCTGTGTGTCCTACGCTTCACCAATATGTATCTCACCAGCATGCACACATACACAAGCAAACTAATGTAGTGTATGCATACACCAAATAGCAGCTTTGCAGCATCAACAATCATCAGGAAATCCAGAAACTCTGGATTATCATATTCTCATGTGAAAACCAAAATAAAAATCCTGGCTTGGAGACCTATCGGCCACCAAGGAAATCAGTGATCTGGTATAAAAAGAAAACCCCCAAATGTCCCTCTTGAAAATAGAACTAACATGATCAGGTAAATTGACCACAGCAGGCTCTCATGACCTATGAAATTTGGGCAGGTCCCAAACTCTGACCATGTCAGCACCAGCATCATCACTACATTGCCTATACATTCTTCTTCAGGGGAAGAAGAAAAATAACACGGGCGCACCAAAAGGGTTGCAGACATCTCAAGATGCAGAGAACAGGATTAGGTGAAGGCACTATCACGAGGACCTATTGCATCTGAACAATTATTAAGTGGGAAATGAGAATGAGTCATTACAGAGAATCCTGCTGGATGTATTACAAAAGAAGAAAATCCAACAAATGAGTATTTCTACCAACAAAGATTGAGAAGTTGGGTGCAGAAATTTAGGACAGATTGTTGCAGAGAAAATCTATGTGGTCACCAAGAATTGACACCAACTTGATGGCCCATAATCAGTCTTTCGGAATGTAATGTATGTTGTCTGAATTTAACATACTGATTTGAATTAAAAGGCCAATCCTTTAATATAGGCTTCTAAATTGGTCAAAATCTATTCTTTTCAAAATTCCCTCCTTGTTCCCTTGAAGCTTATCTTGCTTGAAAAATCCTTTTAGACCTTCCTCAGTGGTCATTATTTGTGTAAACATAATGTCCATTCCCGATGAGAATATCTAAAACTGCATTCAGTGTCTTGATCTATTATTTTATTGTTAGTTTTTGTGCTTTTCAGTAAGATGCCTTTGGCACAATTGTAGTGTTTTAAAAGGCCTTTATTGGATAGTTGGTCCAGGCAGAATAATTTTGCTGTTCAGATTTTAATTGAAGAGAGCAGCCATCCCCAGAACAAATTAAGTGGTTGAAAAATTAGGTTAATATTTTGCTTGAGGTGGTAAAAAAAATCCTTGTCTGTTCTTTTTAAATATAAAAAGAAAAGCAATTCAATGGATTGTATTTAATAAGTCAGGAGGAAAATTGCCTATCTGTTCCAGCGTGTAAGAAATGTATAATGGAAAAGCTAATTTATTGTTAAACCTGTAAATGCTACTCCAGTATTAACTTAATTTTTTAAAAAAACTAATTATCACTTAGATCATAGTTTTGCAGAGTTAAAAGAATAGAAATCCATGGGGTTAACAATAGTTAAATGTACAGTTGGAAGTGGTTTTAGGAAGCAATTACAGGCTCATTTATCTTGATAAAAACTACAGTGAGAATGCCAGTCAATTGCTTAATAAAAGTTTATCAGTTGACTGATTTTTATTGTTGTCAAATAGCATAATAAACAAAAACATGAAATCAAGATTCTGGATTAATTGCATTATTTGTTTGTTTTTTAAAAATCCACATTACTTGGTAGTCACAGCAATTACTATTAATTTGCTGCCACCTAAGCAAGTACAACTGATTGCTATCTGGTGCTACAACATATGCATATTTTTATTATAACCCAGTTCATCTGGCATTCACTTCCTTTGCTTCTGCAGCAGTCAAGAATTTCCTAATTCAGAAACCCAGTGAAATTTGGGAAGGAAAAGGCAGAACCATTTCCACTTTTATATTGATTGATTGGTCTGTTTTATATTGATTGATCATGGTCAGTTAAGGGTGTTATAAATCAAAAGTACTGGACACTTTGGCAACACTTGGCAAGAACACAAAAGTAACAGAGTGAAAACCTGTTCAGAGCAAAAGGTAATAGAAAATTAGATTGGGAGCAGTTTACTTGATAAATAGTTTGGAAAACAAGTGAAGGTAAGGGTGATTCTGATCAATTCTTGCTTCAGCTTTCCAAACTGGGGAACTTGGTGATTAACCTAGTTAGTTTCTCCCTAAAATATGTAGTAGATTGGAGGAGCAAAGAAGTAATCTGACAAAGCAAATGCTTGAAATGGGACAGATCTTGTTAATGGTCCCTATTTCAAATTGCAAATAATTTTGTCTGTATTATAACAGAAAAGAATTTTGAGTGAAAACTTTACATATAATTTTTTTTTCTTTCTTTTAAAATGGTTTGTAGTTGCTACTTAAGGCTATCACTTCTGGAGTATTTTCTTCAGTTATACTAGTAATCTGGCATGGTTCCTGTGATTAAATAAATGCCAGGTTTATGCAATGTTGATGTTTATTGTGATGGGACTTTCTTAACATAAATTTGTGTCTTCAGATGATACATATAAAAGAAAACATTCATACGTAGTTGCTGCAAAATAGAAGAAAGTGGGGGAAACCTCTGATATTTTAGAGCTGTGTCATTTTCTTTGAAATAGCTTCTGTTGGTTCCAATTGTCTTGATAGATGCCCTCGGGTCTAAAGTCTTACCCTTGTGATGCTCCGTAGCTCTACACAGAGTTTTGTGTCTGTGTGTGAAACTCCCAGTCAGCAAGATGACTGTCAAGACAAATCCCTGCAGTTTTCTTGGCAAGATTTTCAGAAGTGCTTTTCCCTTGCCTTCTTCCTAAGGCTGAAAGAAAGCAATTGATTAAAGGCAGGGGTGGGTTCTACTTACCTTTACTACCGGTTCACAGCTGGGCCGTGCGTATGCACAGAAGCTTCCTGATGACATCAGGGTCAGTGGGAAGAGCCTCCCCCAGTTTTATTACCGGTTCTTGTGAACTGGTCCGAACTGGGGGCAATCCACCACTGGTTCAAGGTCACCCAGTTGGCTTTGTCCCTAAGGAAGGACTAGAACTCACCATCTCCCAGCTTCTAGCCTGTTGGGAGTCCTACGGTTCACTTCTCATCCAAGAAGTGTCTTTCCTTCTTCAGAATGGAACTGAAGAAGCTTCTTGGATGAGAAGTGAAACATCTTCAAGAAAAAACAAAGTCCAGTTGCTTCTTTGTGTTTCCTTGAAGGCATTTTGCTTCTCATCCAAGAAGCTTCTTCTGTTCTTCAGAAGTAACTGAAGAAGCTTCTTGGATGCGAAGCGAAATGTCTTCAAGGAAAAACAAGAATGTCCAGTTGCCTTTTGAAAAAGCATCTTTGGGAAAATCATGACCTGGATGACTGAGAATCTCCATAGACACTACAAATACCTTTTCCGGTATCTGCTTTTCTTCAACTATGTTATCACATAGTTATTTTGTTAGAATGGATGCATATACTATACTTGAAATGCCAATGCATTTGCAACCATCTAGATTCTCATCAGAGTCCCAAATTTAAAAATGCAATCATACCAGCCGTAATTCCTTTTTTCCTCCCTGGTTAACTTGAGCAAGAAAGTGGCGTTAAGCATGTTTGTATTCAGAAAAGGGCTGACTGGGTCAAAAGCATTTTTCTTACTCAAATTCTGTCATGGGACAGTTGTGAAAGTTGACCTTTGTTTTCCCAGTGGAACAAAGCAGCTGTTGATTTAGAGCCCCCAAATATGCACTTTGACACTTGTCCTGCTAATATAACAGCTGAGAAGTCTTCCAGCAGTCAGAAGAAGTCCTGCATATATACAGTAATATGTATAATTTCCAAGCAGTTCTCCTCCATTCCATTGAAATGAATGGAAGCTATGCTGTCTTTCATTTTAATTCCCAAAGGGATGGTCAGGTTAATCCCTTGTTAGTTTCTAAATATCTTGGGAATGGCATAAAGTTAAATGGACGACTGTGGAATGAATTGTACCAGAGACTGCCCAATTTTAAACTTTGCATTGCTACCTCTGCTTTTCTCATTTAAATGTTTATAGTGGATTGAGATCTTTTTTTAAAAAAAACCTGCTGGTATACACATTTTTCAAAGCATTGCAGCTACTAAATGTTATATTAGCTACATAGTAATTTAAACATATTTTCAAGTTCAGCTTAAATACAGGAACACCAGCATGTCGGGTTTTTTGAGAATACAGACGGTTGCTCATTATAATACCTTTATAAACATACTAATACTTTTATAATATGTATTTATATACTATTATAATAATTATTACTATCTAAAACACTTGGTATTTGGATATTTTATTTTATACCTGAATAACAACATGGTTTCATTGGAAGGTACAGTATATGGTCAAAATAGGTACAACATAAAATTCAGGTTTTGCTTTATTAAAAGTGGCACTCCATCAGAAAGAAATACCACAAATTTGAAACCCTCCACATTACTACGATTACCCTTTTGCCAAATCAGGTTAGTCTCCTTAATTCTAACTAATGATACTAATTGCAGCTGGGGGAGGGGGGGTGGGAACTTCCCAAGAAAGTAAGTTATTATGGCTGCTCTATGAAGGGATATTTTTGCTGGGATATAAAAAGCCCAAACTTGTGCTTACACAACCAAGTCCTGGACATGGAAGGCCTAAATGAACAGTGTTCCCTTCCAGGATACCTACAGTATTTGCAAGCAGCCTTTGTATCAAAACCAGCACGCAAAACTATCTACATATTACAACTTCTAATTCAAAACAGAATCAATTGCATTAACCTTAGCCTATTTTAATGCCCTTCCTACATTAGTCACAGAACAGAAATTCAAAAACATTCAATATATGGACAGATTATGCCCCTGGGATGCTAGTGTCATTGAGTCTCGTATGCTCCTTTACTATCAAGTTTATATACAGTAGATGTTTGCTTTAGCTGCATACCCTACTACTAAATGAATAATTCTGAATGTTTAGACTTATTGTATTCAAAACACCTATTCTCATTTGGGAACCCCATTTATCTCTCTAAATAGAGCAAAGCTTTGTTCTACTGGTTGCAGATTACAGCAGGCCCTGATGAATTAACACTTGGCTAAGCACCTATGCTACTCTGTATATATGTTGATCTCTGTTATTTTACGCTTTATACATTATGTTACATATGTTTTTCGTTTTGTTTTTTTTAACCATGGTCCACACTCATAATAAAGTTAATCTGATCTGTGTTTTTCATCCTAAAAATAGAGGAATTTGGCTCCTTACATCACTTTCACATAAACAGTACATGGAGTTGATCCATGCAGCTGCTTTGCTGGATTTCTCGCCCCCCCCCCCCCCTTCATCCTAGAACTGGCAGGAAATTCTGCTGCCCTGAAATTTGTTGGCCCCACATCTGTTCTTACTGCCTATTCAGAATGGGTCCAGGTTGTGCTGCTGTCCATAAACTGTGCTGGGAAAAGGATAGATGTAAGTGGTCAAGAGATGGCAGGTGAATCAGTTGAGACTTTATCTTATAAATAGCACCTTAGTTCAGGGGTCAATAAATGTTTCAGATAATTCAAAGCAACTCCATCTTAGTGAATTATAATGCTAGAAAGATAGAAAGAAGAAGAGGACGATCAGCAGTAAGGGGGATAGACTTGAATATAGTGGTGATAAGCATAGTATTAGAAGATTGTGGGGCCGGGGGGGGAGGCAGATCAGGGGTGGGTTTCACTTACCTTTGCTACCGGTTTGCTCACACATGCACACTCGCTTCACACGTGCGCACCATTTCTGCACATGCGCAGAAGCTTCTGCGCATGCACAAATTGTATTTGATGACATGTGGGCAGATGGCCGGAACCTCCCACCGCTACCAGTTTGTGCGAACCGGTAGCAACCCACCACTGAAACAGTTCATCCTGGAAAGCTCTAGGAAGTAGCTAAGAGTTGATCTTGACTCGAGAGCACATAATCAGTGCTATCAGTGGGGAACATCTGTTACAATTTCCAATATTTTTCTAGTTCATTATGCTGCCCATTAATCCATTAGACAAGGGTAAGTTATACATTGAAATAACAGTAAAACAAATGGTAGCATTTAGTCTAACATTAAACATATCTTACTAAAATATGTATGGTTCTTGCGGAGCTATATGGTGGCGCAGTGGTTAGGATGCCATATTGCAGGCTGACCTTGCTCACTGCCAGCAGTTCAATCCTGACCTGCTCAAGGTTGTCTCAGTCTTCTTCCATCTTTCTGAAGTCAGTAAAATGAGGACCCAGATTGTTTGGGGCAAAATGCTGACTCTATAAAACTGTTTAGAGAGTGCTGTAAAGCACTATGAAGCGGTATATAAGTCAAAGTGCTACCACTATTGTTTTCTTGATTTTGTCAGCTTGGAGTGTGGGGGGAAATGTTGGCAACAGTGTTAAGACTGCAACTTTTCCCTGAGCTGAAATTCCAGTCCTGTCAATGTCAACTATTGTGTCAAAAGTCTTTTCTCACCTGCTGGTAAATTATGGTGGTTAATTTCCAATTTAGTTTGCACCCAGCACACTCCCAGTCAATCCCTAAGTCACAGCCAAGAGAAAGAGATTTTGTATATATTTTAACTGTCATCTGGTTTTGTGCACCGGAAATTAAGCTGGTATTGAAGAACTGAAGCATAAGAGAAAGAGTTCTGTTATGTTGATAGATGAGACAACTGTAAAGTAGCCTTAGAATATTTTACCAGAAACAGAAGCGAGGGATTTCTATGAACCAAAGGCCACTAGAAAAGAAATTTCTTACTATACAGGCTACATTTGCCCCCAAACCCAGTCCTTTAAAATACATTTTCAATAACATGCATTAAGCCAGAGACGGTCTAGTCAGTTTCAAGACTTTGCATTCTAACCCACTAAAGAAAAAACTGTGGAAGCAGGAGTTTTGGTTTCTCTCGTACCCAAACCAACATCGCAACAAGTGCTGAATCACCCAGAGCAAGATGGAAGGGGGAAGTGGCATTGCATACTTGCTGTACTGATGTGGTAAGCAGCTTTAGCAGGAGGATCTTGATATGGGATGACACCATGGGAGAAACAGCCAAATGAAACCCAGATGCCTTCAAGCTGCTTCATCTATGGGGCTAGCATGAAAAATCATCCTCTGAAGATTGTTAGTGACAGTCTTTGTACTGGGGCAAGGAGACTACACAGAAATGGCCATGGTCAAAGTTAAATTATCCAAGCTGGTGATCAATTTGCACATATGTTTCTGTGGAGGGAGACTATTTTATGGGTTAATGTTACAATTTTTATTTTCTTTTTTGACCTTTGGATATCATCTGTTGTGTGGATTGCATAAGGCTAGCCTCTAAATAAACACTGAAATGTTAAAGCGTGAGATGTTGAGATTGAAGGTTTTTTTAAAAAAATTTATTTCAAACCTTCTTTTTTAGAATGTTTACTATTATGGAGAAAGGAACAGATAACTTAAATGGAACTCCTAGCCCCATATTTCTGATGATCTGTTGTGGTAAGGATTAATCTCAAGAAGTTCTTTAAATAATAGAATGATCAAACAATTCCTTTTAATTAGAGAAAACATAACAGATGTTTCTAAAACTTGTAAAAGGAAACAAATTTATTTACTGAAAAATAAATGCATTTCATTGTGGTAGATGGAACCTGATTGTTTAACACAAATATTATTATAGCTATAAACCTTTTCTACGAGAAACTGCAAGTTAAACAGATGTACAACAGGCATATATTTAGCAGGTAAAGTTTTCCTAGTATGTAGATCCTCCAGAAATAGGTTAATAGTAAATCTAAGAGCAATAGAAAATCCAATGAAACTGGTCTACTTCTTTTTTTCTGATCTATCAAGTTCTATTTCATGGTCTACCCTGTCCAAGTTTTAGTCATGCCTCTGATTATTGTAGAATGAGAAGAAAATGAAAAGCAGATACACAAAATTATGCACACATCATACATTACAGTAAGGAAAACACAGTTTGAGTGTGGTTCCCCTTTATAATGGGATCTTCAAAATAGCACAATTTTTCTCACAAAAGGAGAAGGCCGCATAACATGTTCCTAGACAGGACAGCCCTCTTCCTTAAATCATCTCTCCATTTTTTTACTCTTATCTGCATACATATATGATAGAAATTAGAGTTTCCAATTCATATCAAATAGAAAATATTAGCTGAGAAAGTCTATGATTACTATTTGAATGTTAAACATTCACACAATTGTGAGTGAGGATGTTTACCTTGCTGTGTTCTTTGGCACTGAATCAAGGGAGAAAGGGATGAGTGTGTTGAAGATTGTTGGAGAGAAAATTAGTCATCAACATGGACCATGGAAATGTATCTCTTCTCTATGAAGTACAACAACAGTCATGACGTACATGTGATTTTTAGAGAGTAAAAGAACTAGGACTGTGAAAACTTTTCATGTACACTTTACACTTGAAGGCTTCCTGACACTTCCATCTTGTTCCACCTCACAGAAAAATGTAGAAAGGAGAGGTAATTCGTGTTATGAATTCTGCACTTGCTTCCTTGACTGAGGCTACTTCCCTAAACACTGAGATTTCATTAAGCCATCATGGATAGCTGATGTCCGTTCTATTTTCCATCATAATTCTCATTTAAAGCCAGCTAGGCTAATGGATGTCGTCAAACCTAGGAGCAATTAATTAGCCAGGCAGTATGTGACAAAAATAATACCTGAAATGATGCTGCTAATGGAGAATATCGAAGGGGAAAGATTCATTTCATTACATGTCACATCGGGAGCAGTAAGGTTATTAGAGGAACTTTGCTGCTTGTTTCTAATTTAGACTCCGTTCATGATATTGTACAAACTGAGCCTCCAAAAAGTAAACCTAACTGGTTTACTTTTTGTAAGCCCCGTAGATTCCTCCTTGATCAATGGAAGGGATGCATTAGTACAGCAACCTGCTGGACTCAAAGATTGCTTTAATATTGGGGATTCAATTCTAAAGTTGACCTATACTTAGTTTGCAATTTTTTGGGATGGACACGTAGAATATAAACCCAATGATGTATGTGAGTGACATAACCCATTTTCCCTTTTCTGGAGGCACTGGTTCCCACTCCTTAACTCTATCCCTACTTGAAGGATTACATTTTATTTCTTGCAGATTCTTCTTTTTTCCAACCATAATTTCAATTTCTCCATCAGGTGTGAGGTTTGTTTGGAAGGAAAAACTACATTTTTGAATGTTTCTCTAATACATTTTGATATTCCTTTTTTGAGGGGTCTTTGGTGCTCTCTGAGCTTGCTTGTTTTCTTACAGACATTTCATTACCCTAACTACCGTATTTTTCGGAGTATAAGATGCACCTTTCCCCCCCAAAAGGTGGTAAAAATTTAGGTGCATCTTATACACCGAATGTAGCCCCCGCCCACCCACTGGCCCCCACCCTTTGGCCTTTGCCTCCCAGCAATTCACCTCCTTGCAGCAAGCAGCAAGAAGAAACAGCCCATTTCAGCTTCAGCACAGCCTAATTAGCACAAGTTGATTGTCCATTGGATCGGCCTCCCGACTCTCAACTGTTTTACGTGGGCCTCTCCCGCTTACTGCAAGGAGGTAAATTGCTGGGAGAAGATTTTTTTTTTCTTGTGCTAATCAAGCTATGCTGAAAACAAAAATGAAAGTAAAGCAGGCTATTTGCTGTTTGCTGCAATGAGGCAAAATTGCTGGAATTTTTCTTGTTTTCCTCACCAAAAAAGGTAGGTGCATCTTATAGTCCAGAGCGTCTTATACACAGAAAAATACGGTAGGTAACATCATCACTGCTAGTGTTTCAACCCTGAGCTACAAATATTCTCCTTTATTGATATTCCTTTTTGTTCAATATGTGCACAATGTTAAGCACTGTACCCTAATGTTATATATTTTGAACATTCTGTCTGGTCATATCTGTGCAGTTTCCTTAATAATTGGGTTTTTGCATCTATCTTGAATGAGAAACTGTGTTGTAGAATTCAGAGAAGCTTAAATTTGAAAGATCACTGGCATTAGTTTGAAAAATGGGTTGAAAATAAGAAAATGTATCTGTCATATGCATATATAAACTGAATGAATCCCTGTCCTAAAGATAGATCAGTGTATAGAGAAAGAAAGCATTATAAAACTGTCAGAACTATATTACCGTATTAGCAGGCCTGTAACTTAAATGTTTCTCTTTAAATGATACCTTATTTTGAACAGATTCCCAAATAAATTTTAAAACAAGATGCATAGCCTGATATTTGCCTTTCTTTTGTGACCTGATGTACCAGTGATATAACCTCAAGAAGGACTGCCTCCCCTTCTGTACTTAATAGTTCAGATATTTCTTTTTTTAGCAATAGCACTTAGACTTATATACTGCTTCATAGTGCTTTTACAGCCCTCTCTAAGCAATTTACAGAGTCAGCATATTGCCCTCAACAAACTGGGTCCTCATTTTACCGACCTCGGAAGGATGGAAGGCTGAGTCAACCTTGAGCCAATGAGATTTGAACTGCCAAACTGCAGCTAGCAGTCAGCTGAGTAGCCTGCAGTGCTGCACTCTAACCACTGCACTACCTTGGCTCAACTTTTAGTTGATTATTAGATTTGGATTCTCTGCCCCTTCTTCCTTTAGATATATTTACCTTTAGACTATAAACATGAAGTCTCAAATTCATTTTAATGTAAATGTGTGAATCAGCCAAGATGCAATTCAGTTCCAAGATCTCAGTTCTAAAACTTGCATGATTCAGTTTGAAGTAATACTTCAGAATTCTAAGATTTGATTCAAATAAAAGTTTTAGCCACAGACAACAGAGGTATCTGCAGCTGCATCATTTGGGGGCATATAATTAAATGATTTATTAGTGATTATATTGATAAAATATCAGTGATAGACGTTAACCCAGAAATATTTCATTTAGATAGTTTCAAGGTTTTACTGCAATAGATTTGAAATATTCCTTCTGCATCTCTTGTAAAATATAAATAGCAAGGATGAACAAGGGAGAATGCAGCAGCCTCTAAATTGGCTAGCCAATTTAAATTTGAGACTTCATGTTTAGTCATAAAGGTAAATATAACTAAAGGAAGAAGGGGCAGAGAATCCAAAACTAATAAACAACTAAAAGTTGAGCTGAAGTAGTACAGTGGTTAGAGTGCAGCACTGCAAAAATTGTGATGAATCAATGCAGAAAACATTTTATTCCAATTTGAAAATTAAAACTTTAAAAACTGATTAAAAAAATAAGCTGGTACCAAAAATTGAAAAGTTCCCCACTTACTAATTATTTTTAACAAGCCCTCCTAAATAATCCTCGCATGGGAGTGACAAACAGAAACAGAAGAACAGATTTCATGAAGATATAAACATTCATTTTCCAGCAGCTCATATTGCTATCAAAGAATCCATCATACAGATTTGACCATGTTAACTAAGACGATTTAATCAAAATTTCTTATAAGCAGAATCATTGTAAGTTTTGCACAGCTTTATATTTCTATAAAAGTAAATAAAGTTGCTGATTTGTCAAACATTTCTAATGGCTGAAGATATCTGTCTATCATCCCTCCCTCCCTCCCTCCATCCATCCATCCATCCATCCATCTATCTATCTATCTATCTATCAGCTGAAGTTTGATGCAGCACTGCAGGCTACTCAACTGACTGCTAGCTGCAGTTTGGCAGTTCAAATCTCATTGGCTCAAGGTTGACTCAGCCTTCCATCCTTCCGAGGTCAGTAAAATGAGGACCCAGATTGTTGAGGGCAATATGCTGACTCTTTAAACTGCTTAGAGAGGGCTGTAAAAGCACTATGAAGCAGTATATAAGTCTAAGTGCTATTGCTATCTATCATCTATCTATCAGTATACTGATTTAGATATGAAAGATCCTACCTTACAGAAAACAATGCAAGTAAGTTTAGAACAAAGTAGACTGGTATTCTGACCAAAATGGACCCAAATTGTACTTTATCTTTAGAAGAAAGTGCTGCTTGTGTACAGGTACTACTAAGGCTGGTAACCTAGCCTTCCTTTTTTAAAACCTTACTGAAAAGTATTATGTCCAAGGAATGAAGGGCAATGGAAATTATTTTTTAAAGGCCATCTGTTGATAGCCATGCTATATTGAAGCTTGTGAATTGGAATGTAAGAAGAGGAAAAGAAAAGAATATGAATTACATTAATGAAATAAATATACATCTCTTGTTGGTTTGTAAAAGTAAAGTAAAGGAGAAAGGTATAATTTGATGAATACCTTTTGGAAAATGTTGATGTAGATTAATTATGAATGACAGATTAAAATGGCTCTCAAAAGGTATGAAATGACAACGCTGAGATTGTTGAACATGTGTACGAAAGTAGGAACACATAGGATGGTGACAGTTGAATGTCATAGTCCAGTGCATGGTGATAATGAAAGAATCAGGGAGGAGTTTGGAATAATTGTTTAAATTAATATGATCTAGAGAGGAAAGTTATTCTATTAGATAACATGATTGGATGAATGGGAAATCAAATGAGAGAATACAGAGAAGGTAATTGGGCCATTCAGAATAATTAAGAACCGTGATTGGCCAGTATACGTTTAGAAACAATTCTATTTAAGCGTAAATCTATAATGCATACACAGGGCAGCATAATGAATCTAAAAATATAATTGATTTATTTATGAAGAAAGTGAAGGATACAAAGGTGCTGAAAAGACTGTAGATGAGAATATAACGAAAGACTGTTTGAAAAGAAAAAAGAACAGAACGTTAAGATTAAAACAAGCAGAGAAAATGCAAAAAAAAAATCAGTGGAAATGTAAAAATATGGTTTGGAAGTTGATAGAAGGGGCTTAAGTAAGATGCTTCCAGCAAAGTGGATTAAACTAAGAGGTGAAGCTGAAGTGAAAGAATGCTAGATGAACTACAGTATCTGAGATTTTTATGAGAATGATAGTGGTATAACAAAGAGTAGAACTGAAATGACTGCTAATGGCATCTCAAAACCAAAAATATGAAAAAGAAGTAGTTAATGCTGTGAGAATGTTGAAAAAATGATAAAGCTGCAGGTCTAGTCAATGTAACTATGAATAGGGATATTGATTGATTGTGGATTCATTATATATATATATATATATATATATGTAGGTCTTTGGTTATTTGGGTCTTCTCCCGCGGGAGAAGACCCGAATAACCAAAGACCTACATACAAACACCCGCGAAAACCTCAGAAAACATACATACATACATACATACATACATACATACATACATATATATATATATATATATATATATATATATATATATATATATATATGTTTGGATAGATGTTTGCCAGAATTCTGTCTGTGAGAGTGACAATTAGCAAAATTTAAGAAGTACATTATGGCTTTATGCTGGGCAGGGGGGTGCAGACCAGATTTGTGCTTTTTCAGCAGGTCATTGAGAAATGTATGAAGTTTACTGCACATCTGCTAATTTAGAGAAAGCATGTGATGAAGAAAATAAGATTGCATTAAAGATATCTCTGGATGGAAGTAGATTTGAGGATAGGTAGCTGAATATAATAGGAAAGCTATATGATAGAAATAAAAATATGGGTGAATAAAAGGATTGGCTTAGCAAATTGTTAAATATTGAGCTGAGAGGTTGTAAGATGCCCACTTAACTGTTTAATTTGTTAGTGAATACATTATTATGGAACCTAGATGGTGCTCTTAAGAGCTACTTCATTAGGCCATAAATAAATGAGCTATGATAAGTATAGATTGACTATAAAACAAGTGACCAAAGGTATAACAAAAGGATCCACATCGTTTGAAATGGCTCGGTCACACAGAGAGAATGAATGAAGAATAGATTGCAAAATGAATCTATGAAGGAAGAATAAACGGATTGAAAAAAAAAATAGCAGAAGTGGTTATGGTGGAAGCAAGACATGCTTGCAAAGATAGAAAAGTAGATAGACTAAACGGTATTACATTTCCTTTCCTTATTTTTTTATTTTAATTTCTTTGTTTCCCACTTCTTACTTTTTTCCTACACTTTTCGTGACACTGCTTATACAAGAATTAGAATGGTATGATGTGTTTATATATACGCTTCAGTGGTGGGTTTCTACCTGTTCACCCCGGTTTCGGTGAACCGGTAGCGGCGGCAGCGGGAAGCTCTGCCCACCCACCCGGACATCATTACGGATGCTTTGCATATGCGCAGAAGCGCCGTGCATGAGCAAGACAAGCACACACTCATGCGCACTCACAGTTCCAAACCGGTAGCAAAGGTAAGTGAAAAATACTATTGATATGCATTCATGTAAGTGCATTAAGGAGAAAACTTTAAAAGAAAATAGTATACTATTTCCATATATAGAGATACCTGGTTTCTACCGTTCAAAGGTATGTTCCTTTTAGTTTAGTGGGCCTATATAATCTCATTCCATATACTGCTTTTACAAAATAAAGCATTTTGCATGGTACTGTACTACAGATAAATCAGTCTGTGGGAACCTTTCTAATCTCAGATTTAGAGGTACCCTCATCACCACATTTCTGCATAATGCTTTATTGCTTTGAAAGCAACAGTGAGTACTACAAAGGACTTGTTGGCAACATTTCTGGGATTATCTAAGCCAATTCTACATCTGCAGTTGTGTAAATTTTTAACCGAATCCTTTGCCAGGTGTGTTCTTCAATTGCTTGCCTTGTGTTACATGATGGGGGAAAAGCAGATCTAACAGAGCAAGCAATGAATTTAAGGAAATGTTTTCTTCTTAGATAAACACTGGCATGAGATACAGCAAATTAGTCTTTCTTTCATCTTGGCCATCCCCAAGGGATGTTCATTATTCAGGGTTCCATTTCAAGTTGAAACTTTACTTGTCATAGGGATTGGTATAGAACAATGTAGTTCACAAATTGGATTATATATGTATCCAATTACAGAACTGTATGTGTGTTATGATAGAATTCTTAGCTGAGAATTCTGGTCTAAAGTTAGTTTTATAAATATAGGCGTAAATCTCCTGTGGAATAGTTACTAATATCACAGAATTGGGGAATGCTGACATTTTCCAGGAGTGGGAGCAGTTAAGTGCCTTCAGCTAATGACTAAACTTCATCTTCGCCCTACATTCTTTATTAGTAAAGGACAACATTATCCAGTTTGGAATACCAAAACAAATTCTGCTCTGCAACGGTTTTCTGCCATATGATGGTAAATTTCAAGGCAAATGGAATATTGTTGGTCATCTCTTATTCCTTTCGCTTTTTTATTGTACATGTTTATGGGGGGGGCATCAAATTCATTAATCATAATAATGATTTTTATCATAGGCCTACAAAGCAAGACATGGGTTAAGATTAAGCTCAAGACATTTATGAGGGCAAGGTTGTAGCAGTGAAATGTAGATTGGGGCTTCCCTCCTCAACTAGTTCCATCACCACTGGACTAACCCAGCTTGTCTCAGTACTAAACAAAGTCTTCAGCATGTGCCTTGTAGAGAATAGTGACTCTGTCATTGTCCTAAATCCAACCTTTAAATCTCCTTATTTCTGACAACGCAGACCAGCAGATTCAGCTCCTTGATAAAGATCATCTGTGGTTTCCTTTGCTGGGGACAAAAAGTTGAACAAACTGAAAGGTCATCTGTGTTTATATATTAAAGCTACAGGATTGCACCATGTTTTGTAACAAAGTTGGGTCATTATTTATCTACTTATCCTTTTTTTTCTTTCTTTTTTTTCTTTTTCCTTTGCTTTGAGCTGGAGGGGTTTGCTTATCGTGATGTTTCCAAGTCTGTAAACAGCTTAGGAGTAGCAGCTCCACTTCCCTAAATAGAGTGTTAGCTCACTTTTTATCAGTTCAACCGAGAACTGCCCATCTGTTGCTCTTTCACATCTGGAACCACAGATGTCCCTCCTCCCAGTCATCAATTACTGCAAGGAAATTACTACACCATGTTTATCACCTCTGTACCCAGTCACCTCTTCTCCGTGAAGAATCTTAGTCAGTATATCTAGGAAGCAGCCTACCACTCATCCATCCTCCCACCACATTAGTATAAGATATATACTTCTTTAGACATAAATGCTAGATCAAAAAAAAAAAACCCAACCCTGTCATCACTGGACACTCGTTAACATTCTGCTCCTTGTGTATGTTCTTTAAACACTAAGAAAATCATCAAGTCCCTTATGGATATTTTCTAAAATACAACAAATAAATAAGAAGGAAAAAGGTATAATGTTATTTGAGTTTAGGCACACACATTTTACTTTAAAGCATATTTATTTGCTACAGAAAGTCAAAATTGGCTTTGGGATACATGGCAACGACCTTTCTATGGCATCTTTTAGAATCAATTCCTTAAAAATCTATGGCATCTAGAAATCTATGGAATTAGTTCTACAAGATTCTATAGAAAGATAATTTAGGGAGGAAATAAGCAGAATGGGACAATTTGGTGCAGTCAACTCACCACCAGCAATTCACCATGGCCAACTCGGCATGGTCAACTTACAGTGGGACTACTCACTGTGGCCAACTCACTGTGGGACAACTTGCTTGTGGGACAATTCAACTATTCAATTTAAGTATTTTAAATAATTTTAAAAATATTTTAATTTTTGTCATTCACATTTCATTTTGTCCCTCCTTTGGCATCCCTTCTTTAATGATTTTGTTCCACCATTTCTTCAATATTAGTGTAACTCTTGTCCTGTGGTGAGTTGTGCCCTGTGGCGAGTTGGTCATGGTGAGTTGTCCCACAGCAACTTGGCTTCAGTGAGTTGACCTTGGCAAGTTGGTTGTGGTGAGTTGGCCACATTGAGTTGTCCCAGACCCAAAAATGAGGGTCTATCTACATCAGTGTTTCCAATAAAGACTTTTGGAAGATGCCTCTGGATGTACATAATAGAATATCACAAAAGCACACCAATGTACAAACACATATAGAAATTTGTCTCTTGCATCTGAATTATTTTACCTCTAAATAAACAAGCTTCCATATGGCAGTTAGCAAACATAATCCCATAAATCTTCGTGAAGACAGAGCCATAAGTTATCCTGAACTGTAAGAAGTGTCTTGTGACCTGTGATTTTTAAGAAGGATTCAGCTTTTTCAGGTATATAAATTGGACTGTGGCCATGGCACCTGAGCCGTTATCTGCAATTTTAACATTCCTTTTGTGAATAGAAAAAGATTCTTAAAAAGAAGTTTCCATTCTTCTTTATAGCACCTCTTAGTCTCAAATCTGGTCTTGTGAAGAAAAAGCCACTTAGGTGAAGCAGATGGAGGAGAGAATTAGCCTTGCATAGATGGGGATGCAACACATAATTTCTCTCTGATGTATGCTGCTATTCATTTATATAAGTTTGTGTACACTTAGGAGAATGTTATGCTATTAAGAAACAAAAGCCCACAAGCTGAAAATAGAGATACACTAAATGAATTGAGATTCAGCTGCAAAACGCTAGCCATAATTACCTCTGCACATATGAATAGTCATTGAGTTCAAGTAATCACTGCAATAAAGATTACAGTCTAAATACATGTCACCACTGGGTCAGTAGGTAGATTCCTGCTTTCCAATTTTACTGGACCAAAGAATTAGAAAAAGAAAGCCTTCTCCTAGTGAAGTAAATAGGAAAGCTCCCACTGATTTAATAGAAGAGGATTACTGTACCTTCAATCGTATTTTGTTTAATTAAAACATCCTGGGTAGAATATCTACTCCGTGAGTCATTGTCATATTGTTGCATGCAATATAAGTAAAAAGGCTTGCTGTATATTTTTCTTGCCTTGGTTTCAAAGGCAGAGGACTCAGAATTACTCATGCAAAGTGGTGAGACAGAAGCCAACATAACGGAATCCACACTATTATTCCAAGTTAACTATTACTTTTCATATGGCCAGATATGCAAAGAATTAACAAATGTAGAACACCAACATGGACATCAGAAGACACTGTCTTAGTCACTTTGAATACACACAGTTGTGAATGTTATTTTTAGCATTCAGTCTTTGGAGTGAAACAGCCATATTTAATATATTGAAACTTTATCTCATCAAGTTAAAACTCACAGTTTGTATCATTATGGGCACTATTTACATAAACAACAGGCAGCAAGGGCTGCTTACGTATGTTGTTGATTGCGTAGCAAATGTCCCCAGATCAATTTACGTAAATTGCAAAAGACAAAGAAGTGAAACTTACAATATATCTTCACTTCTTGACAATCAAGATGCAACTGCTGATATTCCACATGAAAATTACTGCAAAGTCCGGAAGGATTGTCTGAAAATAATTAACTCAAATATAGTAAATAAGTTTGCAACAGTAATAAAAGTTGTACAAATAATAAGCATTGAATTTTCTTTTTCCTCATGCAACATTTCTTCAATCTTACTATTTGTTCATGCTGTTCCTTAAGAAGTAGGCATGTCTGCCAGCAATTTTCCTTTTAAATACATTTATAAGTTTTCCCCCAGATGTTTGTGTACAGTGTTTTTGCATCTCAAAATTCAAAACATGTGGAATCTGAAAAAGAAATAGGCTACAAACCATTACTTCTTATTTAACCTGGTTACTTATCCATGACCAGAACATACAATAACTCACGGGACCAAAGTAATGAAGAGAAGAAAAGGATGTCCTATTTATGGAGAATACCTGTCTAGAAGTGTGATCAAGAAGACCATTTATTTTAGGGTGGAGAAATCATTGCAACTATTCAATTATTTAGTTAGTTTTGCATACCATCATAATCAACTGTAGAGCCCCAATAGTTAACATCATAGAAACGTAAAAAACAACCTAAGTACACAGTTCATAAAATCATAATAGTAAAGCAGAATAACAGAGTTGGAAGGGACTTTAGCGGACTTTTAGTCCAAACCCTGTTCAAGCAGGAAACTCTATACCATTTCAAACAAATGGTTGCCCAATCTCTTCTTAAAAACTTCCAGGATTGGAGCACTCACAACTTCTGGAGGCAGGTTGTTCCACTGATCAATTAAATCTGTCAGGAAATTTCTCCTTAGTTCCAGGTTAGTTCTCTCCTTGATTAGTTTCCATCCACTGCTTCTTGTCCTGCCTTCAGGTGTTTTGGAGAATAGCTTGACTCCCTCTTCTTTATGACTGGCTCTGAGATATTGGAACACTGCTATCATGTCACCCTTAACAAGGATGAAATGCTCCCAGTTCGGACCGGATCGCCCGATCCGGTAATGATGGTGGCCAGTGGTTCGGAGAACCAGTAGCAAGAATCCCTGCCCTCCCCCCACCACCACCATGCCCAGCTGAGCAGCGCGATCATCAGAGGCTTTTTTTTTTCTTTCAAAAGCATTTTTTCTACAACCTCTTCCGACAAAAAAATGATTTTAAAAGTAAAAAAAAAGCCTCTGATGATCGTGTCGCTCAGCTGGGATAGTCAGAGGCTTTTCAAAGCATTTTTTTCTGCAACCTCTTGGCCGAAGAAATGGTAAAAAAAAAAATGCTTTGAAAAGTCTCTGACGATCCCAGCTGAGTTTCCTGATCTGCAGAGAGGTATTTCTTAAAATGAGTCAACAATTCCAATCCACAGGTAGTACCAATCCCATCATCCTCCAAAAAATTCATACAGAAGCTCACTTTTCTGGAATGCCGTCAGCCTGGGGACCACTCTCGATTAAAGGAATTATTCCATTAAATATGGGCCATTACTTAAAATGGTTTCTGCATCCCAGCCCTCTCCCCCCCCCCACACACACACACTTCACAGAAATGAGGAGCTATAAACAACTTTTATCAGCCAGGGTAATTCCATTTCTATTTTCAGTTATTAAATGAACTGAAATGCTGGATATTTCTGATCATTTAATACTGAGCTTTTCTTTCCTGTCATACAGCTAATGGTTCAAATAAGCTACATTATCTTCCATATATATATTGCTTTCCATTTTCTCCAGCCATTATCCAAGCTGACTAAGAGTGGTGGAAGTTATAGGGTGACACATCTTGAAAACACCAAGTTGAAGAATGCTGTTTTAGACCCTTCTTTGACACGTTCTCTTATTTGTTACTCAGTGATTCACCTGTCGCCTTAAGATATAATGTGGTTTGTTTGATTTTTGTGACAATTCAAGTTCTTCTGTGGATTTTGTGGCATAATATATTGTTTGAATCAGATGTAATACTTGATTCTCATGTTGTCTTAAAATTAGTCTAGGTTCACACATTCTCTAAACTATAGACTATAGTTTACAACCCATATGGCCAAGTTTCCAAAGCTAGCTATATATTAAGCCAAACGTAAATGCAACAGTGTGATTTAGAGGGAACTGTGAAGTCACTTAAATATTATACTTAGTCTTCATAGTTTCAACATTAAATTAATTTTTTTCTTTCTCTTCCCAGCTGTTTTTTTTTAAAGTTTCTAGACCTGTGAAAATTCTGGGAAACTTGAAAGTTTACTCACAATATTGTGACATTTTTGCTGGTTCTAATAAAGGGCCATAGTTTTGAAACCCCTCCTAAGGAATAGCCTTACTATTTTTAATAACTAATTGCTAATCCTATCAAGTACGTTTCAAATCTTTTGAAGATAGAAGAAAGAAGAAACACCCTGTTCTATGTCAAAGTTGTAATTTTTAAGCCTATTTTTTTTAAAGAACAAAAAGGAGGGAAATCTGGATGATGCAGAAGGAAAATATGTAGCCTATGGGAGTGCCCTCCCATAGTAGGCATTTTGGAAAGAGGTGATAAAGGTTCTAAAGGGCAAGGAAGATACTGTGACAGGACAGATATTCTGTTTGTTTGTGAATTAAGGAAAGGATACCTTTCAGAAACAAAGGGCATGGAAAATTCTAGCAACTGAAATCATGTAAGTGGTCTTTGAAGAGGGAGGAAATGGAAAGTCTCTTATTTCCTTTAGCTTATACTTTGTTAATCTAGTCTACTGTCAAGACTGAAGCACAATCAGCAATGGTCTCCATGCTTCCGTTGCCCTTTTATCTATACTCCATGGATACACGTAGCAATAAGGAGAATAAGAATAGTTCTCTACAGCAAACTCCATTAAGTTTCTGCTATGAACTTTGTGGACGTCCCTGAGTCTTCTAGGGCTCATCTCAACTTGTCATTATCAATCCAATCAAATCTTGTAGTCAATAAAGCAGATATAGATGTTCTTTTGATTTTCTTGAGATTTTTCCTTGATCCAGCAGAGATTTACAATATGATCAGCAGGGCTACAATCCTTTCTAAAAACCAGCTTGAATATCTGGTAATTCCCTTTTGATGGCCCATTTCGATGATGTCACTATTCCTTGGATAATGAGGCAAAGCTCACTATCCAAGTCTGTAGAGATTCTCAGTCATCCAGGTCATGGCTGGATGACTTGTTTTGTCTTTTGTTTTGTTTTGTCTTTTGAAGATGTTTCGCTTCTCATCCAAGAATCCTGTCAGAGCTGAAGAAGCTTCTTGGATGAGAAGCGAAACATCTTCAAAGAAAAAACAAGAAGTTGCCTTCCAAAAAAAAAGCACCTTTGGGACAACCATGACCTGGTTCACTGAGAATCTCTTCAGACTTTTAGCTATATACCATTTGAGATGAACAACCTTTGAATGGTGTGGGAGTAGGAATGGATTTCCAGAGGAAAAATTGCAAACTACAGGAACCAGGAGCACTACTCAAGTGACCCTGGGGACACAGATAAACCTCCAAGTGCTTCAATGACCCTCTAAAAGGATGCAAAGGACCAGCTGTCTGCAAGGAATATAAATCCTTTCATTCCCCACTATCCAGTCAGAGATGAAAAAACTTCTTAGATAAGAAGCAAAATGTCTTCAAAGAAAAAACAAGGAAGTCCAGTTGGCTCCTGAAAAAAGCACCTTTGAGACTTACTATCCACGGAACAGTCTTCACAGCAAGCTCAGTTTAAGTTTTGGCTATCTACTTTGTCCTTCTGGAAAGACAGGTGACCAAATGGAACCACAGGCAAGATCTCCATTTTGTAATGTTGTAAATTATTAAGCTTAACCCAGAAGCTTTATCCCTACTGCTGTGCGGGTTATAAAAAAAAAAATCCATGCTCATTCTAAGAGTAAACCGGCCATTTGTCAGAGCACATGAGTTACGTGTGTGGGGGCTTTCAATGTAAACTTACTTGACTAAGATCAGTAAACATTTCTTCATTGTCGCAAATAATCAACAACAGAGTAACAAACGCAAGTTTAACTTTAGGTCTGCCTGTTTATCATTATGACTTTAAACTGTTTATAAGAAGCGGAGTAGTTTGAACGCTCCTCCAGAGGATGGGCAAAGCCATATGGGTTTCTTTCTGAAACAAAGTTCAGAGGGACATGTGCCATTTTTTGCTTCATCTATGTATCATTTTAAATGTGTTTACTGACATTTAACCGTGACATTAACTTGCATGATTTATACTCTTTCTACCAACATAGTGAATTAAGAATAGAAGGCAAGGATATCTGAGGCTAAGCATAACTCTCTTATGTATTTCTGTATTTTCACAAGCTCTACAAGTTGTTTCAGTTTTGCCCAGGTAAGTTATAAAAGAAGCCGACATGTATCCCATAGGCTTTGATAAATGTATATATTCATGTTTTATTATTGTTTATTTATTCATGTATTTATACTGTGTTTCCCCGAAAATAAGACCCTGTTTTATATGTTTTTTGAATCCTGAAATAAGCGCTTGGCCTTATTACCATGCACTCAAAAGCCCGATTGGGCTTATTATCAGGGGATGTCTTATTTTGGGGGAAACATGGTTTAAAGAAAGAACAGTCAAGAAAGAGCTAGTTCTCTTTGCTCTCTTTCAGTGTTATCAGAGCAGTTATGGATTAACAACTTTGAGCTTGCAAATGGATATATAATGTTTTATACTGAAATCAATGGCTCTGCTTTAAGCCATGTTCTTCATAAAGGACAAAAACGGATTACCGTACTTCCTATAAACAAAAAGTGATATCTTACCCCGAATTACCTCTAAAGAATATGTAAATACTACCTTTTTGTCTAGGGACTATAAATCACGATTGAGTTACAATGGAATAGTTGTTCTTGTCTGTGCAAATCATCAAAACACTAATTCACTCAAATAGAGCTGATCTAAGGCATTTTACTGGCTAGGATGAAGAAGGTGATGTTTTTATCTGTCAGAAAAAGCCAGATGAGATGCTTCAAATATTTTGCTTTATCTTCCGAGCATGCACTACCTGAGATGCCTTCCTTCAGTTACTCCGTAGCTCCTACCTTTGGGAACATTTGCACTTTCCATTTTTTCCCTTAAATCCTTACTCTTTACTCTCATAGTCAAGTAGTTGAGGAAAACATGACAATATGTATCCTTCTTCATGTTCAGCATTGCTTTGAATATTCACTCTTTTGGCCACCTCTTATAAAAAGGCCTTGACAAGAATAGAAGTAGTCCTCAACTTACAACAGTTCATTCATTTAGTGACCGTTCAAAGTTAACGCAGCACGGAAAAAACGGACTTATGATTGTTTTTCACACTTGTGTCCATTGAAGCATCCCCATGGTCACATGATCCAACCGGTTGCAACTGGTTCATATTTATGATGGTTGCAGTGTCCTGTGATCAGCTTTTGCAACCTTCTGACAAACAAAGTCAACGGGGAAGCCAGATTCACTTAACAACAGTGTTACTAACTAAACAAATGCAATGATTCATTTAACAACTGTGGCAAGAAAAGTTGTGAAAAGGGTGCAAAGCTCTTTTAACAAACGTTTCGCTTAGTGACATAAATTTTGGACTCAATTGTAGTCGTAACATGAGGGCTACCTGTATTTTAATAAGGTGGGGAAGAGAGGAAGCAGGCATGCTGAGAGACAGGAGATCCTAAAAAGTCCTGAACCTGAAGCCTAGAACTGTGCTGGCGGGGAAATTCTAGGACCTGAAATTATGCTCCCAGCCAGCACACTTAAGTTGTGTTCACCAATTTGTCTGTAATTGCAGAGACAATTACAGTGGCAGAACTGGCTTTCAGAATAAAGGAGCATCTTCTGAAATGGGTCCAAGCAGCCTTGAGTAATCCAACAACAATAGCAAACCATGGCCATAAAGTGCCTTCTTCAGCCATTGCGAGACACTTACTATCTACGGGTCACCAGGTGGATCAAAACTCTGCGTTTAAAGTTCTACTGTGCCACCGGAACTCTCGTTTCTTGTGTTTTGCTGAGGCGGTTGCCATTAACTGTTTGAAGCCCCCACTTAGGCGTGCAGAAAGGGCTTTATGTCTATCTACGCCTCCCTCATAAGGCTTGCCATTGGTTGCTTTCTTGCATATATTATAGGCTTAATTAATGTTCTTGCTAGCTTTTATATCTGAGGCTAATTTTAACCGTGTTATTGTAATGTAGGTACTGATGAGTCAATACAAAATGCTTGCATCTACCTCTCTTCATCTTTTGGCTGTATTGTTTAAATTATTAAAAGGGACTAACTGAAGTTGCCAAGTTTGAAAAACACTGCTGTGGTAAGTAGGGAGACAGGAGTCACAAACGGAGACCAAGGGAGTTAGATTTTATTACACTTACTTCTCAATCTGGGTGATAGTGGTTACCCATCTATTTAATCAGGCAAAATTAGGGGACTTTTGAGTGGATGGAACCAAGCAGCTGCACTGGCATTACCAGCCAAGTTAGATTAATTTAAACTTTTGAGATGTTTGTTTTCATTGTGGCCTAGTTCACTTGATTAGTTTAGGGCTCAGTGCAAAATCAGAATGTGGATTAATTCAACAGTTACGTAACTTGGCTTGTTAGCAGCAGCTTGTGCACATGTCAAGAGCATAGGTCCAAACTACTGTTTGTGGTACAGATCTGCAAATCAAAGTAGCAATAGCAATAGCACTTAGACTTATATACCATTTCCCAGGGCTTTACAACCCTCTCTAAGTGGTTTACAGACTCAGCATATTGCCCCCAACAATCTGGGCCCTCATTTGACCAACCTTGGAAGGACGGAAGGCTGAGTCAACCTTGAGACGGTGGGACTTGAATTGCCAAACTGCTGGCAATCAGCAGAAGTAGCCTGCAGTACTGCACTCTAACCACTGCGCCACCACGACTCTTAGCTGGATCTCCTCATCAAGGGGCTGTAACATAACACACAAAGTGTCTTGGCCCTGTTGAGGTGGGCAACAAGCCTCCCTTGGGCAAAAGTCAACAAGGGAGATTCCTCACAATTCACTCACCTCTAGAAACAACCCAAATTCAGACAAGTAATCTATTGTGAAGTCTGTTTGCTCATCCTGTAGGAGTTAATGTGTACTTTTCTTTCTTTCTGTTTATTTTCAGAAAGATAGGCTCCATGTACTTGAGTCCAACAAAGTGCACTCTTGCTTGAACTTTACATCGTGCTGCTCTTTCGATTTCTCAGAAGTGTTCCATTTTTAGTTTCCTTTTTTTTTTCTTCCAGGATTGACTTGCCTCCTTTAAAAATAAGGAACAGAGCCTGTTTACATAAGTAGCATTATTCAGTTCTCCTCAATTTTCACACACATGTTGTCACACCAAAAGAAACAAATGTGTTGCGTACTGCATTCATTTACCTTACATTTATTTATATTACGTATATTAGCAGTGTCCTTTCACATCCTGGTATTTTCCAGATGCTTGGAGTTCACCTGGCATGACCCGCCAAGTGACATGATCTTTGGTTATGATGCTGGCTGACGATTTTCAAAAATGAAGTCCAGCTCATCTGGAGAAGATCAGACTCTGAAAAGCCAGTGGAAGTTAACTACAGTGTGCCTTTCCAGCTTTAAAATTACCACCAGGCTAACAGCTCTTTGCAATGGAACTCAGTTATCCTCAACATTTCTTATTGCAAAATCAGAATGTTGCATCTGTGTTTTAGTCACTGTTTGGGTTAGCAGCATCACCTTGGACTGCACAATATAACTTAGCTTTAAGAAATGCATTTTGGTCCCACAGCAGTTCACAGCAATATGGATTGGACTATTTAGAATCTATTTTAAAACACTAGAAGACATCTTTGGCAGTGAAATAGTTTTGAAAGTAAAAAAAAAAGGAACAATGTATAGCTAAACATTTCAAACTTCTTATAATACGAATGATTAAATAAAGGAGATGTGGAAAGGGAATAAGAAGTCGTTTGGTCCTCAGTAGATCCTGTGTTGGTTCCCTCAATTCCCAGACGCTCTGTGTCACCTTGGATGACTATAGTTGGCACCTTGACAGAACATAGTCCCTACATCGTTTTTGCGACCACATTTCCTATAGAATCAGTTTTATAATTGCATGATTTCTTTCAGGTGACATGAACAACATCCTTCCAAATAGTTCCTACCTCTAAGAGGTACACTTTCATATGTAAATATGTACACTTTCATATGTACCTCTGGGAACAAAATAGTACCTACTATGGTTTATTTGTTTGTGGCTAATTACTGAGGACCCACCTTATAAAAGTATTCTAAATAAAAGTGCCTGTGGCTATTATTTAAATCTGGTGACCCACTGGCTACAAAGTATTTGGTAGAAAAATCGAGGGAAGGGAGAACATTTGAACATTTGTGAGGTTTCTCACTTCCTTCATTGCCTCTCCCTTTGAGAGATGTTTCACCAGATTGTTGGTGACAATGGTCTTGGCAGGTTGAACTGTGTAAACCCTATTCCCTCCTAGCACTGCTGATGTTATCTAGTTTGGTAATGAAATGTCTGCAAGAAAACAACCAAGCTCAGAGAACACCAACAACCCAACCATGGTCTTGTGGGAGTACAGAATAATCTTCACCTGACTCCCTGTGGAGGGTATGGGAATAGAAGATTCAAGAACTACAGTACATCTAGGTAGCATACAAGGAGGGAGGGAGGGAGGGAGGGAGGGAGGGAGGGAGGGAGGAAGGAAGGAAGGAAGGAAGGAAGGAAGGAAGGAAGGAAGGAAGGAAGGAAGGAAGGAAGGAAGGAAGCCCAAGCTAGACAAAGGGTGTGCCCTGGGGAGAAAATAATATTTAAAACTCAGGTGGACACCTTTCTGATTTACTAGAATAAGAAGAGGAGGAGGTACAGCACAATTCAACTTTCAAGGTTCTGTTATTTTAGCTAGTTGTCCTTTCCCTGAAGTTGAATTTCTGGTCTGGTCTGGTCTAGTGAGGATGAGACTTTCCCTTCTTTCCTCAAATATATTTCCCCACTAAGTTACTTAGTGGTTCTTGTCTTGTTTCAGAGAGTTGCGGGCGGAAGGCACTGAGAACATTGAGTTTAGTTCCTTCGCAACCTAGAGAATACAGATTAATAACTAAAGTCTTGTATTCCAAACTTATCCTAGGTTGGTATTTTTTAAAAAACAAACAAACACATGACCTGAAGCACAGTCACAAACAAATGCTCTCTTCTGCTTCTGACGTTATATTGAGGCATTCAAGTGGATGGTGTATATATAAAAATAATATAGAAATAAACAGGGGAAAAATTCCAACAACAATAACTGATAGATAGCAAATAAGACTAGCGAAAGGTAGAAATGGAGATGATTTAACATTTAAGATTTAACAATCAATATCTCCTGTGCAATGGACTTGTTACTTCCTGTACTTTCAAGAATATTGATTATATTTTTTTTTACATTGTAGCTTATGAAAAAAAAATACAATCAGAGAACTGACAATCTTTCTCTCTCCTCCAATATCAAGGGTCTCAAGAAAAAAAAGGCATTTTTCCCCTACAACCTCTTCGGCCGAAGAGGTTGTAGAAAAAATGCTTTTAAAAGCCTCTGACGATCCCAACTGAGCCATGCAATCATCAGAGGCTTTTTTTTTTTACTTTTAAAAGCATTTTTTAAAATGCTGGGGCTGCCCTTGAGGACCACTCGGAGGCTTCAGCTGATGCAGAATGCGGCCATGTGGGTTGTGATGGGAGGATCCTGATACTCCCATGTAAAACCTCTCCTGTGCGACTTGCATTGGTTACCCGTTGCGCTCCGGGTGAGATTCAAGGTGCTGCTGATGACCTATACAGCCCTACATGGCTTAGGCCCAGGATATTTATCGGACCATCTGCAGCCAGCAACGGCTTCCCATCACCCGGTGCATTCTCACAGGGAGGGCCTTCTCCGGGTGCCGTCGGCTAGACAATGCCGGCCGGCGGCCCCCAGGTGGTAGAGTTTAGTCTGTTGGCCCGCCCACTCTTTGGAATCAACTCCCCCTGGGGCTTTGGTTGGCTCCTGACCTTCGCACCTTCTGCCGTGAATTAAAAACATGGCTGTTCACATCGCCCAGCCTGGACTGAGGCAGATTTTGATTATTTTAATGGGTTTTAATATATATGTTTAAATTATATGTTTATACATTTATGTATTTTCTGGATGTATTTTATGTTTTATTGGGTTTGTTTTTATTTGTTGTGAGCCACCCTGAGTCCTACGGAAATAGGGCAGCCTACAAATTACATAAAATAAAAAATAAAATAAAATAAATTTTTTCAGCTGAAGAGGTTGTAGAAAAATTGATTTTAAAAATTAAAAAAAAAGCCTCTGGTGATCACAGCTCAGCAGGGCATTGGGGAGGGGAGCAGGGATTTTTACTACCGGCTCTCCAAACCACCCGCCGCCATCGCTACCGGATCGGGCGATCCGGTCCGAACCGGGAGCATTTCACCCCTGCGCCCACCCTTCGGCCTCCATGCATCCTCTCAAATGGAGCTTTTGAAGTTTTTGGAGGCTGCAAACGCAGCCTCTCAAATGGAGAGCCTCTCAAGCAGCCTCCAAAAGCTCTGTTTGCAAAGGAACTTCTTTTTGCAAAGGCAGCGTCTCAAACTGAGCTTTCAGAGGATGAAAAGTAAGGCACAGAGGCCAAAGTGGCAACCCGTAACAGCTTCTGCCTTGCCGGACCGGTTCTGCGCTTCCCCTGCCATACCCACTGGAGCGCCCTGCAATGATCAGCTACATTTTTGAAGCTGCGTATCTGTTCCAACAAGGTGCATGTGCGCTCACAACCACCAAACTTGTTGCTAAAGTTCACCTCTGAGAACAGCTGATTGGAGGCGATTCACCTTTGCTGTTTGCTGCAAGGACACTAGCCACATGAATACCGATGGAGACTGGTAGGCAGAGGCAGATTTTTTTTTTTTCTTATTTTCCTCCCCCCAAAATAAGGTGTGTTTTATACTCTGGAGCATCTTATACGCTGAAAAATACAGTAGTTTAGAAAGAGAGGGAAAGGGAGGAGAGGAGAGGACTACATCAGAATCCTAGAAAGGAAATTCTGGTATAAAAGCTAGAACAAGTGTAGAGACCTTACAGCTCGTGCTCTAAATAGACTTGCCTTGAAGCAATTCCTTTCGAGATGAATAAACCCTAAACCATATTCCTACTCATACGAATAGGCCATAAATCTTAGGGTTAGATATTCCAAACAAACATATACAATATAGAATCATACTATAAATGTCTCTTTACAGGAATGATTGCGGATGGCTTATGATAAAAAGAACGCTATATAAACAAGTACAAATGATTCATGCAAATGCTTAGGACAAGCATAGACAAATACATGGAATATAACTCATAGTTCCTGTGACTTGCTCAGGTCCCACACTTTCTTTTCCTCTCTGTGAATGAAAGGGTAACATTTTATGATGAGCAAGCCAAATGAGTAAGGCACCTTATATGTTATTTTTAAAAAGCAATGTCAAAATATGCACTTAAAATACCTTTTTTCCAATTGGGATACATTTGTACATTTTTCAATCCTGTTGCCATCTCATTCCTAATATGCTGACTTTCATTGGAGCTGTAGCCATTTTCACAATTAATAAACACACTAGTTCGCTGCACAAAATTATATTTTGATTTATTTATTTCTTTTTTTGAAACATTTTTTCTAGTAAGAAAGTTTCTATAACTCTTGGCTTATAAACAAAACTGATAAAGAACTATAGATAAATGCACTGATGCTGTATATTTCCAAAGAAACTAGAACTCTTTTAAAATTATTGTTTTTATTATATGCACAAATGTGAATAGTATTCTTCAACGAGGCTACATAAAATGGTAAAACGAGACTCTTTTGCATAATATTGCATAATCTTTCAATGAATAATTTTTATATTTTATAAAGGTTATAAAAATTAAGCTGGTGGTAAAGTTTAAGGGTCCTCCAGTATTATAAGGACTGGATGAAATATATATTCAGATGGCCAGATTTAATAGTCATAAACTGTTTGTGCCTATTTCCAAACTGATATTATAATCAGCACAGGATAATATTACAAAGATATAATGAATGCTATGCAAAGGACCTGTTAACACACAATATGTAAAAATCGATCACTTTCTGAAAAAGATCACTACTTTTAAAAAAAAGTTTCATCTACATCCTAATCCAAAATATGGCAAGCACTTAAACTTAAAAAGCTTACTTTATATACATGACTGGGAGGGGGAAGGTTGGTAAGGGGGTATCACTCCAGTTAATAGAAAACCCAGGTAGATTTTGCAAAGAAAAACAACTAAAATAGGAAGTGGTAGCATGTTTGGGAAAAATAAATATTGCAACAGTACAAAATATATATATTTTTTAAAAAAAACCCTCCTAAATCTTCCTCTAACTCCAGACCAATGGGGACTTATCCTTTTCATTGGTCAATAATTATTGAGTAGTTACTGGAAATGAACAACCAAAATTAGAAACAAATAAATTTAAATTAAATAAGACCAAGTAACTTCAAAGATGCTCACTTAATTGTATTTGAGGAATGATCACCACTTCTAAAACAAAAGCTGAAAATACTAAGTACTGTAACTTCATAAACAAAATGATTTGAATGGTGCTAATAAAGACTTTCAGGCTCTCCAGGTACAGAAGTTGAAGGAATTCTGCAGCTTTTTTTTTTTAACTCTATTATTTGGAGTAAAAGAAGACGAGCTCTTTAGATTTCTATACAGCATGGTATTAATATATAGCAAATCTATGCAAAATATTAAAATGGAGAGATGTGACACTGACCACAAGTGCTATTTTTTTCCCTCAGTTATAACATATGGCTATAACATGTGACCCATCAGAAAGGCTAAACAAAGAAGAGAGTTGAGTTAGAGTGCCGGAGAAAATTATTGAGACTATCTTAGAACACAAGAAGAAAAACGATTCTGTACTAGATAAAATAAAACCACACTGTTCACTAAAAGCACTAATAATGAAGCTAAACCTGACCACTTTGGACACATGGTGCAAAAGCAGGCATCATTAAATAAAATCCTGAAGCTTGGAAAAATGAACCACAACAAAAAGAAGCTGACAGAAGTCAAGGTAGCTAGATCTGATCACTGATGACACAGCAGGACCTCAAGCAAGACCTCACAAGAATTCAGAACAGTGAGTGACAAACAGTCTTGCTTGGGGAAATAATGTCCATTGAGGCACATAGCAATATAACTATATAACTAAAATATAAGGAAATAACAATAACAATAGCACTTACTGTAGACTTATACACTACTTCATAATGCTTGACAATCCTCTCTAAGCAGTTTACAGAGTTAGCCTATTGCCCCCAACAATCTGGGTCCTCATTTTACCCACCTCAGAAAGATGGAAGACTGAGTCAACCTTGAGCTGGTCAAGATCGAACTGGCAGTGAGCAGCAGTGAGTTAGCCTGCAATACTGCATTCTAACCACTGTGCCACCAGGGCTAAAATGGATGCTAAGTTTCATATTTATGCATACAAGAAGTAACTCTTAATTCGGTAAAGTTTAGTAGGGTTTGCTTAAAGCTTTCCAATGTGAATTGTAAAAATCTCACAAGTAGCGATTTTCTGTATTTCTTTGCTGTCATGCAACACTTACTCTGACTTTCCCAAACCATGTCCAATAACCCTAAATTTGCTTCTGAGTCGGATCAGATTACACTGCGATAATCTTGACTATTCTGTCTCTTTTTTCCTGAGTAATAATAATAAGTAATAATACCTCATTATTTATGATGTATAAAATATACCACATTATACCTGGCTGATAGAATAGAACAAACTAAGCTACGGACAGGCATTTTTTATTGTTTTTTGTGATGAGTGCAAATGGTAGAGTCTCTTGCCTACGAAATGGCTACGTAATGGGTGAAATAACTCCCTAAGGTGCTCTCCACCATTCCAGCAGCCCTCCGTAGGGCCTAAACATGTTCCTGAAAATAAATATAAAACCTGGCAATCTGATTTTTCCTCACCCTCTGAGATACCATGCACAGTAATATATCAAAATAGCTCTCGCTTCCAAATAAGATTTGTTCTTAACATTTATTCCCAGCAGTAACATCAAACAGCCATGTATCATCCAGCATTATATCATTCCTCTAACTAGGTTGTGTGCAGAAAGGGAACTGGGCTTGCAGTAGCACAGTGCCAGGAAATCAAGTGATCTGGTGGGTTTTTAATAGTATAAACCCAATATTCTAACACAATGTGTCTAATAGAAATATGAGGTATAATAACTAATTTACTGTGCTATGGGCTACATGGGAAAGGACAAGGGAGACAGGAGGAAGAGCCACAGATGGGACAACCAACACAAAAGAAATATCTCTGACTGCAGAAGGGAAATAATTCAGAAGGGAGCCTTCCTAGTTTTTTGGAGAATAAGTACTTTTAGACTTGGAAAGATCCTGTTAATGTAATCTTAATGTAAGTTAATGTACTGTAAGTGTTCCATGAAAAGCTGGGTTCTGCAGTCACTTTACAAAAGATTTCCTATTAAGGCATCTTGAGCCTTTCCGTGAATAATCATTATATATGAATAGAGGCCCTGATGGATTACCAGTAGTGCTTCCTTTAATTAAGATTTTAAAATGTGTTGCTTCATACAGTATTTAACCAAAACAAAATGGTTTGTCAAAAATTAGACAGATTCTTTGTCTTTTATAACTGTGTTAGTTCATCCACTCACTGGAAATGCTGTTATGAAAAGAAGGCATACTCCAAACCATTAGCTCCCATTGCGATATTTGCTTTCTTGAATGTGTATTTGCATTTCTGCAAATATTTGCATTCTTGAAAACCTTGAATTCTTATTAATGCAACTGTAAGCATAATCCTAGAATACTGGAGCTGCTAAACTGACACAAAACCTTTCGAAAAATAATGCAGCGACCACCTCATTTTAAACTTTATTTGGATCTGTATTCTCTTCTTTCAATGGAATCAAAAGTTAGCATAATGAGAAAGTAAACAGTTAAGCAAGGAACCCCTTTGTTTGCAAGCTGCATCCCGAAATGCCTCCACTTCTTTCAAAGGGTTGCAACTATCTACAGTTTTAATGTCAAGTTAGTATACAGTCCTATTTTACTAAAAAATCTGGGACCATTTGAAAGAGATAATGGATTAGACAGCTGACTAAGCAGTCCGTTGACCTCTCTAGCAGCTTGCTAGATTGATGATCCTTTGCTTCTCTCCTGGGGAACTGAAGCATGCAAACCTATCTTTTGTTATTTTGGAAATAGCGAGCTCTTCTGTAACGTTCTATTGAGTGGTACTCTGTAAGATAACTTGGGGAGGGTAGCTCCACTTGGATACAACAGAAGTTACATCAAAGCAAATGAGAAACAAGGAGTTCATAAAACATGAAAGTGCACACAGTCAACCATTGATGGCCATGGGAGCAGAAAACCAATTAAGTTAAATATCCAGGCAACAGTGATTGCTCTGACAGAGAGAAGGAGAGAATAGTGCTATGGGAGTTGTATTCACAGACAGCCAGCTCAAGTTCTGGAAATGCAGTGAAATGAACTGTACATCTGATGTTAATTCATTTTCTCAAAATATTGATATTTCTTGTTAATGGTTATGTTTGGAGTGCTGTATTGGTTGCCGAAAGGGCGTTCTTACTTCTTGGCTATGTTAGGATTCTGTGCTAAGATTCAAATTTTTAAGTTAACGCCTGTCTTTTATATACAGAGGAATAATTTAATAAATTCCACCAATACCAATTGGCAATCAGCTAAAAAAAAATCCAAACCAAATGAAAATTTGGAGACATTTTATGGAGTAACTCTTGAAACAATTCTATTCTATTTTTACGTGTTTTAAAATTCAAGAGCCCACTAATTTTGCTTTTCATTATAGGGAAATACTCAGCTTGCCAGAAAATGGGCAGGATGGAAGTTTTCAACCTTTCCATCAAAGTCATGTTCTCTTTTTTCAAAGTTCTAAATATGTGTTTGGAAGTTGCATGAAAAGAGAAGCAACTTGAAGGGAATGATAACAGAAATCTTAGAAGGATCTATGCATGCCATTCACCAATCTCCACTAGCCCAAGACCATTCTCCCATGGGAAACAACTGCCAGCTCTTTTGTCTATTTGCTTGTTTTTGTACGAGTTGCATACAACTTCTGTTTCCACTCCTTAGTGCTGGTGGGCCCTTGGCATTAAGAAACCATCTGATCAGATCCGGAAATGGTGACTCCAGAAGTAATTCAAGCTGACTCAGTGTAAGATTCTCATTCGCTGGATAGAATGGGTGCATTTGGGTTTGTTTTGTTCTATTTTGTTTTTCAGCAGAGTAGGATGAAATGAACAAGAAAGCTCTTTACAGGAATGGAGATTCCCAAATTTTATAGAAATCGTTGTAGGAGTTGCACTGTAAGCTGCATCCTTTGTGTTTTTTTATGCGGCTGCAATTTTGTAGTTTGTGAACAGAATATGGAGAAAAGTAGGCTTGGTCCACTCTCTGGGAGAGTTTTGAACAAATGGAAAGAACTATATGTTTATTTGATTTTCATTCCATCTTTCATAGAGAGTCTCAAAGCAAAGCACAAACTGTAGAAATTGCTCACATTTTTCCTCACAAGAACAACCCTGTGAAGTAGGTTGGGTTGAAAGTAACAAACTCAGAGTCATCCAGTGTGTTCTCATGGCTGAGGGTGAACTAAAACCACTCCTAACCCAGCGTCTTTATCACAATACCACACTGGTGCCCTATTATGAGTTCCCTTTCTTGAATATAACAAAGCTGGGATTTCAGCATAAATTTAAAGGATTAATTTACATCGTATGTCTTTTTTTATCCAATAAATAAATTGTTAGGACAAGTCTATTGGCTAAAAAAACTTACAAACACAAAATTGTTATGCAACTATTCAGGAAGACATCAGATAGCAGCACGGCAGAGTGAATGATAAAACCAAGGGTATCACCCCCTAACAGCAAGATGTTCACCACCGGTCCAGTGGAATTGAGCTGAGCACAAAGGTCTCTCAGATTGAGCAGAGCTGTCAGTTTAGTCAATGAAATCAGTACTTTTCCATCCCATCCTCATCATAGCTTTTTTTTAAAAAAGGGAAATGCTTTGCTTTGTTTTTTTATTATTATAGTTGTTCTGACATTGGTTTTCACTACAGAGTTGCAGAGAATCAGTCTGGGACTGATACATTCAGATCCATTCAAGAAAAAGAAAAAAGAAAAGAAAAGAAAAGAAAAGGGGAGAGGAGGGGAGGGGAGGGGAGAGAAAGAAGAAGGGAGGGAAAGGGAAAGGGAAAGGGAAAGGGAAAGGAAAGGAAAGGAAAGGAAAGGAAAGGAAAGGAAAGGAAAGGAAAGGAAAGGAAAGGAAAGGAAAGGAAAGGAAAGGAAAGGAAAGGAAAGGAAAGGAGCTCCACTTTGAGATTCAGCTTCCAACTGTTTCAATTGTACATTTATTTTTTTAAAAAGCACTGACATACAGATTGACTTTTAAACAACCATAAATTACATTGCTACTCATATTTGGCTATTGATTTTGCCCTTTTCCATTCTCACTTTCCTTAGAGGTTCTTGTATAACAGTTCTGGTTCTGGATTGCTTCAGGCATTATATCTTTTGCTTATTCTTGTTTTCAGAGCATATAGCAATAGCACTTAGACTTATATTTAGCTTCATAGTGTTTTTACAACCCTCTATAAGCGATTTATAGCATCAGCATATTGTCCCCAACAGTCTAGGTCCTCATTTTCATATAGCATAGTGACTTCTGGCAGCCGCCTGGATTAGTCCCCACAGTTTTCCTGGCAAAATTTCAGAAGTGATTTGCCATTGACTGCTTCCTAGGACTAAGAGAGAGTGATGGGCTCAAGATAGCTTTGTGTCCAAGACGCCACTAGAAATCACAGTCCCCCATACATTAACAGGCTCTGATTACACTGCAACCATCATAAATATGAATCAGTAACCAAACATCTGAACTTTTATCATGTGACTGTGTGGATGCTGCAACAATGGTAAATGTGGGGGGGAAATGGTCATTAAGTCACTTTTTTCAGTGTAAACTGAGGATTACCTGTAGACTACTACTTTCAATGGCGAATCTGTTTTTTGTCTTGCATTACTATATTTAAACTGTATTCCTTTTAGCGATGGTCTTTTGACTTGGTGCCAGCAACTGGCTGGTTGCTATTTTAAAAAAATTGTTTTATAGACTGCTTTTCCTTGAGAAAGTTTAGAGCAGCGCCACCCCGCCCCCAGCCTTTTGGGCACCAGGGACCGGTTCCGTGGACAGAGGATTTTCGGAGGGGGCGTCGTTTTGTGTGCTACCTGAACCCCATAGATGGAGCTTCACTTGTTTGCGGGGATCAATTTCTGGCCTGCCATGGATCGGGCTGGTCCATGGGACTGGGGATCTCTGGTTTAGATGGGTACACCAAACCCCACCCATCCAAACCCCACCCATCCAAACTTGAATAAACTATTCATTTTAAAAATTACATTTAAACAATCTACCACGAAACAAATGCAATGCTTAGCTGTACAACCCTTAAAAGAAAACCCATTTGAAGCCTGGAATGCAGCCTTCAGAGCCCTTCCAAGAGATGTCATCAGTCTCTAATTTTAAGTGTGAGAGAAAGGAGGAGGTAAAACATTAAATACATAACCCGGGAGCAATCATACTAATTATATTTAATTAGAGTGATTTTAGTTAAATTTGTGTACATGCAATCATATCTGCTTTGGTTTTGTTCTGCCTTTCCCCACTTTTTGGAGTCGAGTTCCTGGCACAGACATTTGTGTAGAAGTTGCGCCTCCAGTTTTAAGAAATACCCAACATACAAGAATGCACAATGACTTGTGCCAATTCACATGTGCATGGAAGAAGTTCACATGTAACAGTAAACCGTAATTCAGACTTACCTCTATGAGTAGGAATGTGCTCAAGAAGCCCCCCCCTCCTCCCTAAGGTAGACTTTGGTCTTACTTTAACAGATTTCTGGCTTGCTATTAAATGCAAACCAAAAATTGCAATTTAAAATAGATTCTAGTCAATTCTGTTTGTAGATTCCCAAAAGAGATTCCCCTTCTCCTATTACCTTGGAAACACAAAACACAAATGTAGGGATGACTCACATGCCTACTTTTTACCATTTCCTGTAAAACATGAAACCACCGTTTATAAATTAAACATATTTGTAGTTACAAGTTTTGTACAGACAAGATTGTACCAATGTGAACATAGCCTGGAAAAGGATATTATTTATCACCTACTTCATCAGACTAGGGGAAGCATTAAAGAGATTATCAATGCATGACACATGAGATGCTTTCCATGTACACTAATGAGGGGGTTACACCACTGAACTTCCTGCTTAGCTGAAAAAGCCCACAAATTCAAAAGAAATATTTATTATTTTTCTCATTGGAACATTTGCTCCTTATTTTAAGCATCACAGGCCGAGGTGCTGTCATAGAGCTTTTCAATCCCACAGAAGAATTATGTATCAGTCACTTATTCAATCAATTAAACATTTAACATTACTTTGCCAGCAAGCTGCTATTGCAAGAACCTGATGCCAAACAGCAATGAAGTTTAGCAATTTCCTTTTAAAAGAGAAAAAAAAAGAGAAGAAGATGAAGAAAGGGTAGGTGGGATTATAAGAGAAAGAAACGTAAGAGCAGCTGTGTCCTCGGTTAAGTGAATGTGTTATCTAAACTGTTTGTAAAGCTCAATTATAAACAAAACAAAATCATTCCCCATATTCGTTTTAGGTTTCATTTAACAGCTATTTTGCTGGAGCAGCTCATTTGCTGGAGTTGCTGTCCAGGGTTGAGATGAGTATTTGTCATTCTTTGATGTCGTTTGGGACAGCATCTCTGTAAACTTAAACCCTTCTTCTTCTCCAGTCAATGAAAAATCTGGCCACAGACAGAGGTGGGTTTCAGCAGGTTCTGACCAGTTCTGGAGAACCAGTAGTGGAAATTTTGAGTAGTTTGGAGAACTGGTAAATACCACCTCTGACTGGTCCCGCCCCCATCTATTCTCTGCCTCTCCAGTCCCTGTGGATCAGGAGGAAATGGGGATTTTACGGTATCCTTCCCCTGGAGCAGGGTAGGAATGGAGATTTTATAGTATCCTTCCCCTGCCACGCCCACCAAACCACACCCACAGAACCGGTAGTAAAAAAATTTTAATACTACAACTGGTCACAGATCATGTTCTCAAACATTCTGGCCTCAGGACGCCTTAAAATTCTTAAAACTGACTGAGAACCCCAAAGAGCTTTCCATAGATACATACTGAATGAGAACTTAGAAACTGAGAAATTTTAAAATATTAATTTATTTGACACTTTCTGGACCACCTGAAAGGCATCAGGGACTGTAGGGGTCCCCAGACCAGCCTTTGAGTACTGCTGCTCTACATTAGTATTTGTTAGCTTGGTAACAAACATCTATGAGAGTGATTTTCATAAGTATCAGTTTGTATATTATAATAAAAAGCAAAATTGTTGCATATTCTGGGTTGCCATTTATAATAAGTGTGCAGTTGCACACTTTCTAGCTACTTCACTCAGCTATTATAAGCAAGTACAGCTGATTTTAGCATGAATTAACAAGCATAAGTATTCTATGATTTCCCAGTTTATCCCTGGCTTACGTTAGTATCTGAAGTCTGGTTTATGATTCCAAGCTTGTTTGAAAAGGATAAAGGATGAGATGTTTGCTATGGACTTCCTAATTAGCTTTACTGTTAGAAAAAGTAGAGTGACATGATTGTAAATAATAAAATCACTATTTTGAATATTGGTTACATGGAAACTGGACTTATATCTGTCAACAGAGGTAATAGAAAAATTTTCATTGATTGAGCAAGATGGATGGTCTGCATTTAAAAATCACTTCTGCAAGCTTTCAGCAATAATAGCAACCAGCTTGTCCAAATTCTTATTCATCACATTAACTTAATGCCTACCCTCCATTTTTAATGATATGTCCAGTGCCTAAAAATCCCTGGGTTTGCAGATAACCAAAATTAGACATTAATCCGATCCTGGGTTGACTTCTAAATGTTGCAGTTCTCTGCAACATTTGCAGTTCTCTATTTAATTTGTAGATCACACATGCTATAGGTCTGGGCTACAGAAATCTTCAAGTCCTTGTTTACTCCTGGTGTTCAAATGGTTATAAATCTGAAAAATACCATACAAATCTCATTAATTGTGGAGAAAATAAGTGGTCCATTTGAAAGAAATCAAATGCACATTCTTGTCAAGGTGACCTTTTAAATTTGATTTGCAGTTCAGAGAAGGCAAAAACAAGTCACCAGGGATGTTTGTTACAATTTCTCAGATATGTTTTGTTAAAGAAATCTGCTCCAGCAGCTTGTTGAATGTAAAATTCAGTGACAAATTGAGTGCACATGCTCGTAAAAATACACATTTTAGGATACTGTGGTCAAGATCTAGAAATGGGACAGTCTCATTTAGCTGGGAAAGTTCACTGGATGATTTTGGGCTAGCCAGTCAATCCATTCTACTTTACAGGTTTAATTTTGAGGGGGAAACTTGATCTCCTGAATGAAGGTAAATATAAATCAAAGACATATATAAGATATCACACAAACAACATGATGGCCTAGAGGTGGAGCTCTTGCCTCAAAATCAGGAGGCTGTGAGTTTGATCCTAAGTCGCGGCAGATATTTATCTCTCTGGGCACACAGAGAAAATATCTGCTGTGAACTCCATGTGGGCATCAGGAAGGGCATCCAACCAATAAATGCTCAGCTTCATTCAGTCGCCCCGACTCCATATATGATATCATAAGGAGTCACTATACATTGGGCAGCTATATAAATGTGTTTAAGAAACAAAACAAACTAATAATGGTTTGTATTGCTGCAATATGTAGCTGGGTAATTTAAGCCTAATGGAGTTGCTGCCCAAAATGGCATTTCAGGTTGAGTTTTGCACTTTGACACTGTGCACTATCGATGAGTAACTGCTCTGGTATCTCTATGTGATTTCTTCCGCTTTGGCTACTAATAGTCAGAAAACAAAGAGCAATTAAAATGAGAGTGGCTCGTGACATCAAGAGGCTTTTTGGTAGCTAAAATTCATGGTGGAGAGAGGCTGAGCAGAGGAAGGGATGATGCAAATTGTGTGGGACTAGGCAGGGGTGGGATTCTACCAGTTTGGGCAAATCAGTAGCTCTGACGATCAGCTGGGAGTGAACGGGTTCGCTCTGACGATCAGCTGGGCCCAACCACTCGCCCCTGCACTTTACTTACCTTTATCTTCACAGCTGATTATCGTGGCAGAGCGGATTGCCGCACGTCAGCTGTTAGAATAGAATAGAATAGAATAGAATAGAATAGAATAGAATAGAATAGAATAGAATAGAATAGAATAGAATAGAATAGAATTCTTTATTGGCCAAGTGTGATTGTCTTGGTGCATATGCTCTCAGTGTACATAAAATAAAAGATACGTTCATCAAGAATCATAAGATACAACATTAAATGATAGTCATAGGTTACAAATAAGCAATTTAATCCCCTAGCACTAACGCAGAAGGTGATTTTTCGTTGATCTGTGCACGCAAAGAACGCGATCACTGAACCGGTTGTTAAACCAGAAGGATCCCACCACTGGGACCAAGTCATGTGTATCGGGAGTTATTTTCTTCATTTTGAGGATAAGATGGAAGAGTGCTTTTCAGGATTTTATTTTCTATATTGCAATAAGACAGCTACTGTTTTCTGCATTAGAATGGTGGAACACTGTCACTAGTTCTCAATATTTGTTACTTTTGACAGAAGTTCTGGAAGCTACAGAATTAAGAATTAAAGTTTATGAGTAGGTTTTAGGAATAGGACTGAGCTGCCAAAATCAGTATAACTGATGCTTCTGTCATCAAATGGGCATCCAGGTTTTGAGCTCAGATCTGGCAGCTTGACCTCAGCAGTCAAGTTGCTGATACCTGGTTTATGGGAAGATGAAGGGATCTCAGAACAGGGATTGCATTTTGGGAGACAGCCACATGTGCTCCTGTGTTGAATAAGTGTGCTTAGTTTCCTTGAACACCCTCAATTCAGTCATTCAGTAGGTGTACAGGTATTCCTTGATTTAAAACAGTTCATTTAGTGATCATTCAAAGTTACAGTGACACTGAAAAAAGTTACGATCATTGCAGCATCCACACAGTCACATGATCAAAGTTCAGATGTTTGGCAACTGATTCACGTTTATGACGGTTGCAGTGTCCCGGGGTCACGTGATTCCCTTTTGCAACCTTCTGACAAGCAAAATCAATGGGGAAGCCAGATTCACGTGTTACTTAAAAACTGTAGTGATTCATTTAACAACTGTGGTAGGAAAGGTTGTAAAATGGGGCAAAACTCACTTAACAAATGTCTTACTTAGCAACAGAAATTTTGGGCTCAGTCGTGGTTGTAAATCAAGGACTACCTGTATCCCCAATCCATGATATATTTCCTCAGAGATTTAATCTGGTTTACCACCAAGAAAGTCCATCCCATATATTGGAACTAGAATTACACTTTAGATAGTGTATGTTTTGCTCATCATCCAGCCACACTTGTTTCCATACTCCAAAATCCTATTGATACTATACTGGGGGAGCCAGATTCACTTAACAACCATGTTACCAACTTAACAACTTCAGTGATTCACTTAAGAAGTGTGGCAAAAAATGGGGCAAAACTTATTTAACATATGTCCCCTTAGCAACAGAAATTTTGAGCCCAATTGTGGTCATAAGTTGAGGACTATCTGCAATAAGTGCAGTTGTTCAGCTGCTTCAGAGCAGTAGTTCAACATCTGATATGGGCAACCTCTCATTTGAAAATACTCAAATAAGTATTCTCTAACAATCCACAAATCCACAGGTTCGCCTGGTGCACCAATTGCAACCCTACTTGGATCAGGAGGCTCTCCTCCCAGTCACTCATGCCCTTCTCACTTCACGGTTAAATTATTGCAACGCGCTCTACATGGGGCTACCCTTGAAAAGTGTTCGGAGACTACAGTTGATCCAGAACACAGCCGCACAAGCTGTTGGTGCACCTAGGTACACCCACATTACACCAATTCTCCACGAGCTGCACTGGCTCCATATTGGTCACAATTCAAGGTGTTGGTTATTACCTTTAAAGCCCTACATGGCTCAGGGCCAGGTTATCTTCGATCTGGTAAGATCGCTGGGAGCTATGAGAGGAGACCAAGAGAGTTGGTCTCCTCTGGGTCCCGTCAGCTAAACAGTGCTAGCTGGCAGGCCTGTGGGGGAGGGCCTTCTCTGTGGCTGCCCCGGCTCTCTGGAACCAGTTACGTTCTGAGATCCAGACCATCCCCACCCTATTGGTCTTCCAAAAAGTGGTGAAGACCTGGCTTTTCCGGCAGGCCTGGGGCCGTTGATCTCGCTGTTGCGATCTGGCGAGATCCGGCCATGAATGGTGTGAATGGGCTTTAATTGTTTTTAATGTTTTAATTTTTATATATATGGTTTTTAAATGCATTGTAAGCCGCCTTGAGTCTTCGGAGAAAGGCGGCATACAAACTGAACAAATAAATAAATAAATAAATAATCATTTTCGCCGAATGTTTGATAATACTTATTTGTTTTGTTTATGTCCTGCTGCAATCAAAATCAGCTCCCAGCAATTACTTAAGACATATGAACAATGCAATGCAATGCAGACCTTGGTTCTCTAGCACTATGAGAGTTTTCAAATGTTCAAAACATTTGCATTATTTTCCTGAATATGGAGCAATTTCTGACTAGTTTTAAAGTTAGAGGCATTCCTCACTTGACAACAATAGGGATTGGCAACTCTGTTGCTAAGCAATGCAGACATTAAGCGAGACATCACATTGCCACAACCCGCGATTTTACTGCTGGCTTCTCCATCGACTCTGCTTGACAAAATGTGAAATGTGAAATTGCAAATGGCAATCACATGATTGTAGGAATGCTGCAACAATTGTAAGTGTGAGGGCTGATAATAAAGTTATTTTTTTCAATCCCAATGTAATTTCAGATGGTCACTAAAGAAGGCAATTATTAAGTGAGGACTACCTGTACATCCTCCGACTCATATAACAAAATATTTATTCAAACAGTGGATTCATTCAGTAATTCTAGTTTTGAGATCTAAGGGAAATATGCTGGTTTTTTACGAAGACAGCCAGGTTTTTTAAAAAAAAACCTTGGAAGGCTTGAATTGGTTCAAGGACATTGGGAATTGCAGCCATTTGTATTTGGAAACTGTAGCTAAAATTTTATACTCATTTATCAGTTTTAAGTGTTGCAGGTATATAAGTGTTTCCTGTATGTATTCTGAAATCAGGAATGTAACCTGAGCAGGGATTAGTAAAGCAAGTTTATAACTAACACAGAAAGAAAGATTTAAGGAAATACATTTAGGTAAAGTCTAACATCGAGCTAATTAAATCTTACCGTGAGTGATAGAGAGTAAATGCTGGATCTGAGCAAAAAAGGCAGTAGGGAAATGATGCTATAGCAGGAAGTATCCAGGAACTGAAATAGGCAAGATGGTGGATGAAGTACAGGTATCCTTGACTTACAACAGTTCAAAGTTACAACAAAACTGAAAAAAGTGACTGATGACCATTTTTCACAGTTACAACCATAGCAGCATCCTCATGGTCATGTGATCAAAATTCAGATGCTTGGCAGCTGGTTCATACTTATGACCATTGCTGTGCAAACTTTTGACCAGGAAAGTCAATGGGGAAGGCATATTCACTTAACAAACGGGTTACTAACTTTGTCAACTGCAATGGTTCACTTTAAAAACTGTGGCAAGAAAAGTCGTAAAATTGGGCAAAAGCTCACTTAACAAATGTCTCGCTTAACATAAGAAATGTTGGCCTCAATTGTGGTTGTAAGTCAGCGACTGCCAGTATTGCAGTGCAAACAAGTGGATACTGCACACGGAGTAAAAAGGAGCGCAGCTTGCATCACAAGACTCTTATCTTGCTGCCTTAAATTAAAGTATCTTATTTTCCAGTCAGATACATGATTGTGTAAAGACACTTTTCTGTTTGTTTGTTTGTTTGAGTGATTGATTTGTTTTTAGATATTGATTTAGGATTTCTTTTAAGTATAAAGATACAAATTACCTAGAATGCACACAACAAACATTAAGTTGCAGTAGTCCAGGGGTGGGTTTCAAAACCCAGTTCGCTCGTGGGTGTGTGCGTGCTCATGCGTGCGCGTGACACTTCTGCACATGTGCAGAAGCATCTGCACATGCGCAGAAGCATCTGGGTGGGTGGGCGGAGCCTCCTACCGCCTCTACCAGTTCCCCCGATCCAGGGTGAACTGGTAGCAACTCACACACTGACACAATGCACATCCACAAAAATGCATATAATATTTTATCTTGCAAAATACACCAAGTGTCCTTAAAAAATAACTTGAGAGTTATAAGTTTTTGGCAGCTAAGATGTTTAGAAATCTTCCTGGTTTGAGGATATGGACATTCATGTCAGCAAAATATAAGGTATGTCTAAATGTAGACATTGAACAATCTGATACTGTAATACAGAACACTGAATTTAATTTCACACTTCACAGACAATAAGGTCACATTCCTTCATTCATGTTTCCTTTTTTAACCAAGAGCTTTGTCTAAGCCACAGAATGAACTTTAGAATTAGAATAGATAGATGATACATCAATGATAGGTAGATTGATAGATGATAGATAGATAGATAGATAGATAGATAGATAGATAGATAGATAGATAGATAGATAGATGATAGATGGATGGATGATTGATAATTAGATGATAGATGATGGATTGATAGATGGTTGATGATTGATAATTAGATGATAGATGATTGATAATTAGATGATAGATAGGTAGATAGATAGATAGATGGATGGATGATTGATAATTAGATGATAGATGATGGATTGATAGATGGTTGATGATTGATAATTAGATGATAGATGATTGATAATTAGATGATAGATGATAGATAGATAGATAGATAGATAGATAGATAGATAGATAGATAGAGTGAGTGAGTGAGTGAGTGAGTGAGTGAGTGAGTGAGTGAGTGAGTGAGTTTCAGGCTTGTGATTTACATAACGTAAAAATTGGGGGATTAACACCGTTCCATAAGAAAACTCAAGAGAATTCTGCCCCCCAAATGTTATATCATCCCTGCAGTATCATCCACTGTACTTTAAAGCAACTAACTCAGGTCAAAGGGCAGAGCTGCTGCTGAGTGGAACATCACAGCAGCAAAACTCCATGGAATTTGTCCAGTTAAGACCAGAGATAAGAGACAGGAAAGGAACCAGAAGGTGAGCTCAAGGCTTAGGTTCATACTGCACTGCAGAATGAAGAAAAAGTCTTGGCTAGAGTGAATCGACTTAATGCATACAAGGAACCTATAGATCTCTCTGAGCAAATTCTATTAAGAGAGAGGAAAAGAACCTTTATGTTTCTTTAGTGCACTGCATTTCAGATAGATTTTGAGAATTTGATGCCATTTAATACAGAGCTTGGGGCCTTCCTGCTTCAGAGCATTGCTGTTCTCTTCCTTCAGATGGAGCACTTCAGGTCATCATATCAAATTGGTTTTGAGGCTTGATGACTTTTATTTTGGTGCCTGTCAAAATGCGGTTCAGTTTTCAGATTGACCTCCTAATATCTGACCACGCTCTAAGATATAACACTCTCCAGATGTTTGTTTTGCTGTGTTTTGCTTGAAGAATGAGTGTGGGTGCAGTTTATTGTGTGGAAATTTTCAGCCTGCTAAATGCTGTAAAAAAAAACCACACACATCAGGAGAAGGCACAATATATAGAAAGGAGGTAAAGCAAGTAAGGCAATAGATCCTTTTTGCTTTTGCGGCATTGATATGAAAGAATAGAATAGAATAGAATAGAATAGAATAGAATAGAATAGAATAGAATAGAATAGAATAGAATAGAATAGAATAGAATAGAATTCTTTATTGGCCAAGTGTGATTGTACACACAAGGAATTTGTCTTTGGTGCATACACTGTCAGTGTACATAAAAGAAAAGATACGTTCGTCAAGAATCATAAGATACAACACTTAATGATAGTCATAGGGTACAAATAAGCAATCAAATCATACTAGGAGACAATCAATATAAATATAAATCATACAAGCAACAAGATTACAGTCATACAGTCATAAGTAGGAGGAGATAGGTGATAGGAAAATGAGAAGATTAATAGTAGTGCAGACTTAGTAAATAGTTTGACTTACTAAAGGAGTTGAAACAGTTTATGTCCAGGATGTGAGAGGTCTGTAAATATTTTCACAGCCCTCTGTGAACTGAGGATAGAAATGTGCTAATCAGGAAGTTTAGTGTATGTATGTAGGTGAATCCTCTGAGCAGAATGTTACTCGGTTGTCCCATGGCCTCCAAGGGATCCAGCCAACGAGTTTCACAAACATTCAATCTTGGATAGAGTGATATGTAGCTAAACAGCTGTGGTTATAAATCTTCCTTCTTTCTGAAGCTAATACCTACTTGATCCTGAGGCTATGTACAGTCCGGCTGCTAAAAAAAATCTCTTCAGATTTTGCTGAATAGGACTTGTTAAACCCAAAGCCTTGGAAATAGGTGCATCTTGGGCCTCTTTTTGTTGTTTATGACTTCTTCTGAAGGGTGGGCCCATTAACTCTTATATCAAGACTGGGAATGGAAGAACAGCTAAGTCAATGGAATTAGAAGGCTTGACTAGGGCAGTGGCAACTGATCATTTTCTAGGTTAGTTGGAATATATCGGGCACTAAACCTCCAAATTGCACCTCTCAATGTTTTTCCACTTAAAAAATAATAATCAGAACATCTTTAAATACATGTATGCTAATCGTTTCACCTTTTTTGCCTCACAACCATTAATTTAGAATTAATTTATGTTTAATTGATGGGTGGTTTAACTAAAACTTGATTTGATTGATTTTATGTTTTGGGAGTGTCAGGTGACCGATATACCGATAGTCCTCAACTTACAACAGTTCACTTAGTGACCATTTAACGTTACAACGGCACTGAAAAAAAGTGAGTTATGACCGTTTTTCATACAGCATTCCCATGGTCATGTGATCAAAATTCAGATGCTTGGCAAATGACTCACATTAATGATGGTTGCAGTGTCCTGGGGTCAGGTGATCCCCTTTTGCGTCCTCCTAACCAACAAAGACAATGGGGAAGCCAGATTCACTTTAAAACCATGTTACTAATTTAAGAACTGCCATGATTCACTTAACAAATGTAGCAAGATACATCATAAAGAGGGGCAAAATTCACTTAACAAATATCTCACTTAACAATAGAAATTTTGGGCTCAATTGTGGTCATAAGTCAAGGACTACCTGTATTTATCTGCTGAGACTTTTTGTTTCTGGCAAGTTACAGTTGCCAGAAATGTTGTGAATTTCCTGTTCTTTTCCTCAAATTATCATGTGCTTTCAAATCCCAAATATGTATGTTTAAATATGATGAACCAGTCTCATAGCTGATTAAAATCCAGGTGAATAAATAGTTAACAATTCCAAAATAATTTCTCTGACAATTAAATAAAATAACAATTTATTAGAAATAAACCCTATTTGAAACTAGGCCCAAATTGTGATGCAGTTTCTATGTTATCCTGACCCAGCTCTCTTCTGCTTTCTTAAACCACAGTGTATGCTTTAGTGTGTTGTGTAAACCCAAGCAATTGTGACTTACGTAATAAATAAATAAATTTGTAGTTAAACAAATCATGGCATAACACAGGGCAAGAACATTGCTTGAATATTAAACAACTAACTTTGTTGTAAAATTTAAATCCTTGTTTCTTAACTTTAGCCAACCAAATATTCATATGGTTCTTATGTAATCTATAATAATGCCTATTTGTTTTCTGTCAAAAGCCCCAGCATTTGTCCTTACATCTAAATGAGATATATGTATCTCAAATGTGACATTGTTTTCATTAATCTCCTTTGAGACAACTAAATTCTAATCTGAATAATAGCCAACATAAAAAGTTAAAACAAGCAACAGAAAGCTGTTGTAAAAGGCACCAGTTATCATCCAAAATGAGAGGGGGGGACTCAAATACATTAAAATGCCAGGCGCAACCAGGTTATCGAAACCCAACCCTTTTCTAATACGTTGGCCTAAATTACACAGACATAAAATGCAGAATGGCTTCAGTAATCTCAAAATGCCTGCCAATTTGATGTTGTTAATAATTTTATTAAAAGTTTTAATTTTAATAGTAAACAATAATACAAATTAAAAAGGAAAGGAAAAAATGAGTGAATAAAAAGTGCTAGAAAATAAGAAAGAAAAAAAATGTAAAGAAAAAAATATCCTTATAAAAACAACTTCCTTCCTTGTCACTAATATAAACAATTTCACTATTTTTTATCTCTTCTCAATTAACTATTATAAAATTCTTCATCCCAGAATTCGGCTCTTAATTATAGGAAAATCCAATAAGTAAACCCTTCTCCAATCCAGGACTGGTGTCAGCAAAAAATTCTAAACAGAGCCTTAAAATAATAATATTAATTAACAAATGCAAAACTCATTATTCCATATCGCAACTCTTAATTGCAAGCAAATCTACATTTAGAAGGTATCAAGTGGTCTCAGTATTTTGTTATAAATAAAAGGCTGAATTGTAACATGGCAAAGAGGGACAATATCACCTTTAAAAAGAGAAAGCTCACAAAGATTACTAAATGCAAAGATAATTAGATAATAAGACAATTTGAGCCTGTCAGATTAGGCTACAGTAGGACAAGTTGTCGAACTCAAGGCCCAGGGACCAAATCCGGCCCGCAGGGTGCTTAGATCTGGCCTGCAGAGCCACCCTGGAAACAATGAAGGACTGGCCCGTGGTGCCTTTACCAGCAAAAACAGAGCTTGGGAGAACCATGCATGCCCCCCCCAGCTCCGTTTTCGCTGGCAGAGGGTTGCAGGAGGCCGTCCCAGCCAAAAACAGAGCTCGGGAGCCCGTTTTTGCTGGCAGAGCTCTCAGGCCACCACAGGCACCCCTGACACGAGTGATGTTATGCTGGTTACACCCACCTTGGCCTCACCCACCCGGGCTCTCCAAAGTCAAACACAACCCTGATGCGGCCTTCAATGAAATAGAGTTTGACACCCCTGCTGTAGGGGAAAAGGCTTAAACACCAAAGGTTTTTTTATCATTCAATCAGGTCCAATTCTCAGAGACTGCCTATACAAGTCCCTTAATTAACTATAAATAAATCCAATACATATATTTCTAGTTCAGATATCAGCAAGTCCAAAAAGAGCCACCCAAAAAAATATGTTGCATTTTAACCCTGATTGAATCAACCCACTTTATGTTCCTTCCTTTTGTGTAAAATAATCTTGATTTTTAATCCATTATTCAGCCATGAGTAATCCATTTCATCTGTGATCATCAATTCTTCTCTCAAATTTCTTCCTTTCTGATGTTCTTAACCTGCCCGTACATGCCCCCAACTATTGGGCACACCTTTCAAAAATGATAGTGATTTTTTTAGCAGTGTTTTTTTTTAAAAAAACAAACAAAACAGTATGTTATTACAGATATACTTACTGCATGTCAGGTCCTATGGAGCATTTTAAAGCAGGATATGAATGAAAGGAATATTTATTTATTTGTGTATGTGTGTTTATCTATTTAGCAAATATATATGACCATCCAACTCACATATGGCAACTCTGGGCAACTTATAAAATACATACATCTGAAATAATTTTTTAAAAAAGAAATTATCAAATATGCAATTTACGGAATACTAAGATCCTTTGTGGCAGGCTTAGATTTTAGACTGATATATGGTTGTAATCAAACATAAGAATCCCATGCCTCTTTTATCCTCCCATTAGATTGTCCAATGAATGTATTGAATGATATAATACACTAGATTACACTTCCCTTATTAATCACTGCTTGCAATGAAGATAACATTTCACAGGATGATGATGCAATATACATTTTATGTTCAAGACACAACAGGAATAGAAAGGGGGAAAGTATGGAATTCCTATTCTTTTTTACAGAGCTTAGGAATCAAATTCCATAACATAATAAAAATGCCATTATTAATATTGTGATTAAATATGTTCAGTTGGCAGTTGTACAACATTCACAGACTACTTAATCATTGCTGCTGCCTAAAAGTGACGTAAATATTAGAAGGGAATTCTGTGATACAATCTTTCCTCAACTCTACCATTCACTTTGCAGGGTGAGAAGGTGAGTATTTGCATAACGCTCTGTGCAAATAGAAAATCACTAAAAAGCTAATCAAGAATATCTTTCTCCAAAACTATACTTGCACAAGTGCCTTATTTCATGAGAAAGGCATTTGAGCATGGAATGTCTTCATGTTCAATCTGAAGGATAGGGTAGAGAGAAAATAATTGTGTTATTTGTTTTATAAAATATTCTGTCTTATTCCAAAAACTGTGGTTAAGGCAAAAAACCCAAAACTCTATAATATGGGAATCCTGCCAATGTGTGGTCTGCACAGCCCAACCCCTGGCCGGCTGGGGAAATCTGGGAGTTGAAGTCCACAGGTCTTAAAGTTGCCAAGGTTGGACATTCCTTTTCTAGAGGAACTTGATCAAAACTGCTTTCCATCAAAATTGCCCAAGCTTGCCACATAGCTAGATTGAGACATGCCTTTAATACGTTTCCTCTTGCCTACGCACACAGGATACACTTCCTTTTGGGTCATGTTTTCCTCGTTGCTTTTAGCCCAAGTGTTGTCTGTTTTCCTTTTATAGATCCAGATGTTGATGAGTTTAAACACTGAAAAAGAATATGTTAACAAGAGTAACCATATGTAGAGTGGGAATAACTAATGGAATGCTTGAACTGTAACCTCTAAATTCAAAAGAAGCTACAATGACGGGGATGAACAACTCCAAGAAACCAGGTTGTTAAAAAGAAGAGAAATATCTTTTATTTCCAAAGTATTACATCTTACTGGTATCATATCTCCTAATTGCCCAGCCCAAATTAGATCTCATGCTTCTCCTAACCCTAAACTGGCACAAAATAAGTTCTTCCTTCAAAAAAATAAACCCCTCTATGAAACTGTACACCAAACTCCTGCAATTGATACACTTTTTATTCATCATCATTCTAACCATTTTCTAGCCACTACTAGGATGAATCTCTTCATGTTTCATGTTTCCAACCAATGCGGTCTTGAGCTTTCTTTTGCCAATTGAACCCACTTCTTGTGATTTAAAGTAATTGAACAGAAACTAGCATATTAAATCACCCAATTCCATAATCATCTCTATTTCTGGTAATGTGTGGTGGTCTTAATATAACCCCCATCCATAATCTTAGAAAATAAAAGTGGTAGGTGGACCAAACTTTGTGCCTATCTGACCAGAAAATGTGGAGAAGTACAATAAGATCCGATACAGTGTTAGTAACTGGTGGTAAAGTGATCTCCTGACTTTGCCATAGGACAATAAGGGGGGAAGGGAGGATAGCTACTTTTTTTTCTATATATAATTTTATTAAGGGTTTTGATTACAATAGTGAGAATTAATACAAACTAAACTGAAAAAAGAAGAGTCAACAGTGTAGCAAGAAAGAATAAAAAGTACAAAGAAAAAGAAAAGGAAAGAAGGAGAAAGGAAATATATAAATGACTTCCAACCTTTATTGCAACAAATCTAGACAAATGTAACAACTCTTCACTCCTGGTAAGGTTACTCTTCATCCCATCTCCCATAAATCCATTAAAAAAATCAACTTTTTGATCCTTTCAATCACAGTAAAAGGTTGAGAAAGGTCCAGAAAAGGTTGCCAGAACCTTGCAAAATAAAAAAAAATGTCTAATGAAAGCCTTGATCAACTAAATAAATTTTATATTCCTTCCTTTTACATCTAACAGTCTTCACCTCTAGCTCATTAAAAATTGTCGTAGGATTTGATTTCTTTCCACTCTTCTTTATCCTACTGCACAAACATCTTCAAGGGTTTAACAAGCCTCTTTTGTAAATTCAATTAAGAAAACATTTTCCAGGTTATTTTCTTGGTTTGTCATTTGTATTTCTCCTTTAATTTTTAAAACTTCATCCAGTTTCTTTTGTATATCCAAGAAAGCATCCTTTTTCCAATTCATTCTCTTGGCCTCTCATTTGTAGCTCCACTTTTGGTCCTCTACCTTGTGAGACCAAATTTGTTCCACAAATGTCATTTCCTCATTTACGTTTTTTGGACATAGTCTATCCACAGTATTAGATATCATTATGTTGATAATGAAGTAGCAATTTCTGGCTCCATCCTTCAAAGATCTCCTTTAATATTTCTGGTGCTATTACTTTTAATTTTTATAGTTCTTTTCCTTCTCACGAGAAGCTATTTTTTAAATAATCACTTACAAAATCTTATACAGCAGTTAAAGTCAATATTTCAAATTTAACTGGACCCTTAATCCATTTCTAACTTTCTTAGATCAAAATCTTATGTATCTTTTTAATCTTAAAAATCTTTTTGCTTTTTATTTCAAATTCTTTAAATTCTTAAGCTTGTAATTAATTTGTATTTTGTTCAGAGTTGAAACTAAACTCACGTGGTGACTTTTCATGCTTGCTCTTCTGAAGGTCTGTAATAGCTTCAAGATGGTTAATAGGCAATTTACAACAGTGATTAGAAAGTGTGATTTGCAAACTTAACTGTTTTTTAAAGGGTTGAGATGGCTGATCCCATTGTCTCCTGGCACTCAAACCCATGGAGATCCCTTTCCTATGTGAGGAGAAGCTGAGGGGTGACTACTTTTTTCATGTATATTTCTTACAATGCTTCATTTGAGCATTCTATCTTGAAAGCTACAACATCTTAGACATTTAATAAATCTGATTTCCATTTTTCATGTTCTATCTTATTTATTTATTTTATTATTAAAATTTATATGCCGCCCTTCTCCCATAGGACTCAGGGCAGCTCACACAATAAAAACAAGAACAATGATGATGACAATACAGTTTAAAATCTAATCCAAAAATTAAAAACCCCAATTAAAAACCCCCATAATCGGTCAGGGAATTTGGTGGAAAAGCCATGTCTTAAGGCCAGTACGGAATGTGTGGAGATCGGGAGCCATCCGGAGCTCAGTGGGTAACCCATTCCAGAGGGCCAGTGCGGCCACACTGCTGACATTGTCTAGCTGACAGCACCTAGAGGAGGGCAGTTCTATGAGAACGTACATGGCGGTGGGAGGCCGGTAAGAGATAATCCTGCAAGTACCTCAGGCCCATGCCATGTAGGACTTTATAGGTGAGTACCAGCACCTTGAAGCGGATCCAGAAGGCCACCGGCAGCAGTGCAGCTCACTCGGGAGAGGTGTTGCCCGGGAGTAACGGGAAGCTCCCGTAATAACCCACGCGACTGCATTTTGGACCAGCTGGAGCCTCTGGGGGCACACCAAGGGCAGCCCCATGTTGAGGACATTGCAGTAATCCAATCGAGAGACAAGGAGAGCTTGAGTGACTGTATGGAGGGCATCACTGTCTAGAAAAGGCCGCAACTGGCACACTAGGCAGACCTGTGCAAAAGCCCCCCTTGTCACGGCTGTTAGATGATCTACCAAAGACAGCCGTAAATCAAGGAGGATGCCAAGATTGAGAGCCTTATCAGAGGGAGTCAACAACTCCCCTCCTATCATAAGTGACGCAATGGCTAGATCAGGGGATGCCGGGATCCACAGCCACTCAGTCTTGGAGTGGCTGTGGAGTCAGAGCCTTGCCTTGGGATGCTCCTCAAGTTTGTTGAAGTCTTTTTTAGTTTTCTACAACTTCAGCAAGATTTTGTTGTATACTGCCCAGAGTCACTTGCATTTGAGATGGGCAGCTACATAAAATAGATAAATAAAAGATGGTCAATTAATCCAAGTATATCTAAAGCTATTTTCATAAAGAGAGGAATGGATTGTTCAAAGCCCTACTAAGCAAGGATATACAAAAAGTATGAAGGCTATTGCTTAACGCATTGTAAGCCACCCTGAGTCTCCGGAGAAGGGTGGCATATAAATTAATTTTTTTTAAAAAAAGGAAAGAGAAGATGCTTCTCTTTAGACTCTCATTCATCATTGTACTGCAAACCCCATAGATTACTCCAAAAAGTTTATTACTAAACTTTTTGTTTAGACAAAAAGTTGCCTATTCCTACTGTAAGTGCTAAAATTGTGAAAACAAAAATGGATTGCATTAGGACCTGTAAACTTAGATGGAATCCTACCAAGATTATTCTGGAGGCATAGATGCAGAGATTTTGGATCATGACATGGAAAGTCCAACAGTGTCTCTGCCCTGATCCATAGTGATTGATGCATTGATCACTTGTCATTTAGATTACTGTAATTAATTTTCTTAGTAAAAAATGCTTGTAGTCAGTGATGGAGAATTGTGCTAGGTTGGAATTATACCACATATATTCCTATACATACTGACCCACTCATTTTTAGTGCAGTTCCATGTATTGTGATCACTCATCCTGGTGAATGAAGGATAGATAGATAGATAGATAGATAGATAGATAGATAGATAGATAGATAGATAGATAGATAGATAGAGTTAATTTTCCGTGTCATCACTCTGCTGAACATTTAATTCCCACAGCACTGTCTCATTTCTCATCTTTTCTCATCTTCTCATCTTTCCTACTATCTTCTATTGGTTTCTTATGATTGATCAATTGTTGTCTATAACTTATGATTAACGATTGTAACTATGATTTATTACCTGTGATCTATTACTTGCTGCTTATATGTGCTCTGTGAGCTTATGAATTGGAGACAATTTCCTTGTGTGTCCAATCACACTTGGCCAATGAAGAATTCTATTCTATTCCATTCCATTCCATTCCATTCCACTCCATTCCATTCCGTTCTATTCCATTCCATTCCATTCCAATTCTACTCTAACTGTCCTCTCCTCTACTCTACTCTCTACTCTACTCTGATGCTGTTTCTATTAGGTACAAGAAGGGATTATATTTTTTGTGGGTATGTTGTGGGTATGTTGAAGACTCAAGAAACTTCTCAATTATGACACCTCCACTTTAGAGATCTTTCACTATGAGAGGCATTTCAGTAGATCAGTTTCTCTGATATCCACTCTTTGATCCATTTGGAGCTGACTAGTTTGAAATATAGCCCCTACACAAAACAGTTTTATAAAGGTTTTTTTTTTAATTTTTTGCTCTTTTCATTTATTATTTCCCTTTTAAACTATATCAGCTGTTTTGCCCCTATTTAAATTCAGGAGAAATATGGAAAGAAAGTGGGGGGAAGAAAGAGGAAGGAGAAAAAGGAGTCTGTGACAGAAGCAATATTTGAATGGGAGATATCTCAATTCTTACCACAACCTTTTAGCCACGAAGCTCCTACAGCAGCAATTAGCAACATGAAGATTCAGTCCAATTTAACTGGAGCTTCCCAAGTGGCTTCCAACATGTTCTTCAAGCAAGCTGATGCTGAAGTTTCTTGTTTATTCCCAGTTCTTTATTCATTTGAAACCCTGACAGAATCAGTCAAGTATCCATACCTGAAGTTTATATAAGGCTACACCTAACTCATGTCATATGTCTTTAATCAAAGCATTCTGCAGTTCAAGATAAACAATAATTCTATAATGAGATTTTAAGGAACTGAAACTATGTCCCGTAGGCACCAAACCACAAGGAAATGCTGTAACATTTGAACTTTCTCCATGTTAGGACAGAAGCTTGACAACAGACTCTTGTTTTATTTCTCACCTCAGCTATTTCTCCAAGAAACTAATAAAAAAGTTCAAAGCCACTTCCACCGAATGAAAAACACTCTGGGAATCAAGGTTAGGCTCACATGCTGAAAACATACTGGAATAATCAGTTCTTGCTTTCTGCCTTTGATCAGTTAGTCTTTGGTTAAGTCAAAATATAATCCTGATACAGATTAATTGCTAATCTGTTATTTCACATGATTTTTTTTTCTGCATTAGGAATATTAAGTACAAGTAATCCTGGACGTACGACCACAGTTGAGCCCAGAATTTATGTTGCTAAGTGAGACCTTTGTTAAGTAAGGTCTTGTCCCATTTTACAACTTTCCTTGCCACATTTGTTAAGTGAATCACTGCAGTTGTTAAATGAGTTAAATGAGGTTGTTAAGTGAATCTGGCTTTGCTTGTCAGAAGGTCACTGGTCACATGACCCATGGACACTGCAACTGTCATAAATATGAACCAATTGTCAAGCATCCAAATGTAAATCGCATTGACCATGTGGATGCTGCAAAAATCATGTGTGAAAAATGGTCATAAGTCACAGTTTTCAGTGCCGTTGTAACTTTGAACAGTCACTAAATGAATTGTTGCAAATTGAAGGCTAGCTTTATGGTCAACTTTATTTGCCTGACTCAGACTGAAGTTCGGTATATCTATTTTATTATGTGAAACTGTAAGGTGCATTTTTCTGTTGTGTGTGTGTGAGAGAGAGAGAAAATGTGGACACATTCGCACATATATTCATGGAACCTCTATCCACACTTCTATGAATGTCATAACTACATTTTTATGGCTTTAATTTAACACACGAGTGGTTTCCTGGGTAAACTTTCACTTTAATCTTCATTTCATGCCATATAATAATACAATATCCTCACACAGCTTATTTTCCATCATGAAGAAAAAGGCTCAGGACAACTTTCATATTCTTGCATATTTCCAGTATTGAGTGAAAAGTCTGCAATGACTCAATTACATTGCAAAAGAGAATATTTAAAAGAACCAGTGGAAATCACTCTTTAAACAAAATTGTTACTGTGAAAAAATAGAATAAATCTGCGTAACACAGACTGAATTAACTCTATGCTGCATATAATGGCAATTAGCTTCACTGAGGCCAGATCTAGTGTTGTAACTGGAACAAAGTTGTTGTTATGGTTGCCTTTGTCTGCTTAGTCCTCCTGTCCACTCATACCTAATGATAACAGTACACCATGTGATATTATTGCCAATCCAATCTGACTTCCAACGAGTCTGTATGTGAAAAAAAAAAGTGGTAAAACTTTATCACAACAATGGTTCCTTCTTATTGGCCAGAAGACAGTGAGTCTGGCTTGAGCTACTGCATCCCCCATAGGCTACCTAATATTGCAAGACAATTTTGAAGTACCTTGTGTTTGCTTGGTAGACTGACTGATGGAGTCTTGGATATTACCCAATTGTTGATGGGATTAGTACGTTTACAAAAGACAATTTCTCAAGTTTTGTGAACTCAGCTATGTTTTCTTGAAGATATATATAATCTGTTTTAGTTTCAGCCTCTATAGTTTTCTTGGACAAGATGTTATTACTGCCCTATTCTTTGAGTGTATTCATCTTGAAAAATTGCTACTCTCTTTTTATTCACTCTGGTCCAATTCAAAAGATAGAGATTGAAGAGCTTGATGTTTCTTCTCTCCCTCTTCTGATTATTTGATTTATTGGAGAAGATAAGGGAACAGAATATAGCAAGGAAGAGAGGACAACTCAGGAAATTCCAGGAATTCAACTTCCAATCTCTTACTTTAATTCTAAGATAAGTTGTCTCTAGTTTGTAACTTTGGTGGGCTCATATCAGCATATAATTACAAGCAAAATGAAATAGAGAGGGGGGGGGAGAAGATCTTCTCCACTATGTTAAATGAGAAACAACTGGAACCTTTGAAGGACACACCATACTCCATATTCCAAAACTGGGGTGGGATATGACTAAGAAGCAAAAGAGACTAGAGCAAAATTCAAAGTTGATTTCATTCTATATCATTTAATTGTGCAAGATGGGAGAAAATTTATAAATAATACAATTCATCAAAAAAACACAAGCATTTTTCTCCTTCTGTTACAAATCAGCAACAATGTTTAGAGGAACTGCCCCTAACACTTGCATGGACTGCAGATTGGGCATCTATGCTAATTAAGTAAAGCTATCCCTTTAAAGAACAGAAATTGTTCCAAATAATACTATTTAATGAGCAGATGTGCATACAAAGCTCCTTGATAGAAGATACTCTATTTCTGCTTGTTAATATAACTTGCAGTTGCTTATTTTAAGCTCTTGAGAGCTTGGAAATAATAAATATTATACTATTTCTGTCCACATTGTGTCATTTTTCTAATCAAGTTCATCAAATTGGTGATAAATCAGATGATGTTAGATCTTACATATACTCTTTGTATATAAAACGATTTATACAAACAACCCAGAAATTTGCCTTTACTGGGAAAAATACGCTAATAAAACGTCATCCACTATTACAAGTAGTAGTGCTGCCAAATCACTTGTCTAAATATTCGATCCCTCATGACCCTCATGTTCCCTCCACCACTGTTTGGGTACTTTATGTCATCAGACTCTGGAAGTTTATAAATTCAGTAGAATAAAAACTATGGTTAATCTGATTCAGCTGATTTTTATTTTAGAAATTTTTATTAAGCTTGCAAATATATAACTGCTGATCAAATGCTATGTTTAAATGCAGAAATATCTTCTTTGAGGGAGATATATCCATATATATATATATATATATATATATATATATATATATATATATATATATATATATATATATACACACACACACACACACACACACACACACACACATATCTAGGCTTAGGTGTGAATGAACTCTTAATGGGATATTCCCCATTGTGTAAGTTTGTCCTCTTCCAGTCCTCTTTGAAAAGTTGGGAAATCCTCTAGAATTATATGGAAAATAGCGTTGGATCTGGAAAATATACGAGGCAGCATAATTCATGAAAGTCACTTTCTTCTTAGTCAATGAAGCTTCCATTAAATCAAAGATCAATAGTTCTTCTAATTATGAAACAGATCCCGTAGAGTTTGATTCTGATGTGACACCACATAATGGTTAAGCCAAGTACAAGCTTAACGGTATTGTCATTATTTCCTCTTCTGTTTTTGCTCTTTTATTTTGAAAAGAAAATGGAAGGTATTGTTTTCCGATTCAAATGGTGAATTATAATTTACAGAAAAATTGTCAGGCACTAAGAACCAAGACTATTTGTGAAGGTTGCAGCATCAATGATTTACTGAAATCTATATCCAAGAATCTGGTCAACTAATGGTCAATATTAAATTGGTGCTAGATAAGGGTCAGTGCAATTCAGTGGAATTCAAAATGGCAATGTAAGGATTCTAAACTGATGGCCCTTTTTACTCTGCCCTCCAGTTCTTCTTGCTGTTTTACAAAAAATTGAAGCATATTATCAGTTGTGTGGAGTGTTACCTACAGTAATAATATCCATAATAACGTTGCTGACAAAGCCATATTTCCAGGCTATACAGATACGAACAATTCAGCTTTACGATTAACAATAAAAACAGCCTGTACTGTATATAATATGAAAAGAAAAAGAAAAGAATCTAGTACATTTATGTCATAGACAAAACAAGTACAGAAAAGAGATCAGGCTATTTAAAAAACTTATTCTTTAGTCATCTGTTCATTAGAGTTACCCTTATATCAACTCAGATTAAAGTGTGCAATTGTAATACTTTTAATAAATAAGTTTAAGAATATATTATTAATAAATGGAGTCTGATTGCAACTGTTGACTGTGCACAAAATTATTTCAAAACCTAAAGTGACTAGAGGGGAAACATCTTGCATATTTTAGTTAGATTTAATTACATTTAATTCCTTCAAAGAGTTAATTTCTTTCTGGTCCAACAGTTATCACTTTTTATAAAACTGACTTTTATTAAAGATCAGTGATAAAATGTTGGCTTAAATTTGCAAAAATTAGTGTTCACAATATATATGAAAGTATACCATAGTTAGAATATACAGGTCAAATCGTTTGAAAATAAAAAAAGTGTATTTTGCCAAACTAAATCCTGGCAAAAGATTTTCCTCCCAAATGCAGACTTTAAAGGAAATATAATAATTGTTTTTGAAAATTAAGCAGCTAAAGGAAAAGTAATCACTGAGATCTTCTATTCATTTAGATTATTACAAATTATAGAATAAGTACAAATGTTCTAAAAAAATCTTTAAAATGTGAATTGCAATCAGCCTATATAAGAATTTCCATTTGCTGTTAGTTAAAAACTTTGTGCAGCGTTTTTCTAACCAAACGTTCTAGTTCCTTTCAATGGCCCATCAGTGACTTTTTTTTGTCCCTTGCTTACTAACACAACCATGAGATTATATAATTACATGGTTAAAAAAAAATCAAGATTTATCATCATCAAGTTGTAGTAGAGTATAAATGAAAAAAATGCAAATCACTATCATTATTTTCCATTGCAGACTGCAATAATGAAATGTATAACAAAAACCCCAAGGAGATTTGCATATGAACTATCTGTATAGTAGTAGAAATATTTACTGTTCTTACTATCTCAGGAAGTCCTCTGTCAAAGTATCAGACACGCACAGACCTGCTTAGCTGTGCAACGCTAAATATGTTTAATTGGAACTAAGTCCTATTTAATTCAGTGGGGTTTTATTGCCTTAAGAGATTCCAACAGACCAAATGGGTTGCATGCAGAATGGCTACAGTAAAAATAAGCTATTAAAGTGCATTGAATAAACACAGCCTATTTCATAAGATCGATCTATCTATCTTCAAGTAGGCCTACCTTTTATCTGAATTCATTAGTGATGAAGAGGTATTATCTGCATACCTGTTACAAAAGTAATTTCATATCATTGACTCATTATAAAGAATCAAGACACCGGGTGAGTCTGAATAGGTTGCCTTCCGATTACCAATAGATAGCAGAGTCAGGGAACAGGTTTAATTATATTCAGTCCAGGGACATGTAGAAAGAAAAGACCTGACCAAAGTCGCAGACCTACTGCAAACCCACCTAAGGATGGACAATCTGAAGCTCATGAACAGGAAACCTTGGGAAAGAGGCAGAGTCCAATATTCTTCTCCATATGGACATGTGGCAAATGTCCTCATAATGACCATTTTGCTCCTTTTAATAATAGCAACACCCTAGTATTTCTCATTATTTTTAAAACAAATATTTATCTTTAACATTTGTATATATACTGAGCTTGTGGCAGATTTTAACTATGAAAAACCCTCATATCAGATCTACTTTAAAATTAGCTTTATGCAATATAAAGGAAGGCAGGGTGGTGAAAACAATATCTGCTGCTTGCTGAGCACTGACCTCTTAAGGAAATTGAGAGACACTGCATTTCATATCATCAAGAAAGCCTTGATGTTTCCCTAGCAAATCTTAGATTTCAGTTTCCTTTTCTTTGAACCATGTTTCAAGGATCTTTCTTGACAGTTTATGTCAAGGGTATGTCGCACTATTTCAATACCACATATTCAAGGATATCATGTCAAAGCTGTGACAATTGTTTAACAAAATCATTTGAACCTGGCTTTAAAGAGATTTTTTTTGTCATCTGTTGCAAGCAATATTGTAACATGGTGAATTCTGATCAATTCATTCATTGCTCCTTCAGAGTATACTGCAAACAGCTGCTGTTATACCATCGTTGCTTATAGGATTCACAATGAGATGCAATGGATCCTGGTTAACAGAGATTTGGAGAATCTTATTATTATTCAAATGTCAGAGGAACAAGTCCTGAGCTTCCTACCAAGCCACACTATGAAGAGGGATTTCATTGTAATTTGGAGTTCTAAAACATAATTAAGCAATCTTGTATGAATATGTATGAATAATTTAAGAGACCTCTACGAATTAGTCCTTGATCACTTACCAAACAGCAGGAAATTGCCATATTTCCTGGTAACACATGCCCTCTTTTTTCTTCCTAACTGCAGCTTTGTCTGAAATCTAAAAATGTTTCTTTGGTGTTTCTTACGCAAGGATTGCTGAGCACATAAAAACCAATGTTGCTTGGATGGGAAGTCTGCACATGTCCATAAATCACCTTGATTATTTAAAATACATATGTGTTTTTTGGTCTTTAAGCAACTTTTTAAAAGTATTTTTGTATGTCAGCCATGAATTAATGCACATATTTGAAACTGAGTATTTCCTACTTTGTGACATTCTATCATCCTATACCTCTGCTAGCTCTTTTTTTCTTCTTTAGCTGCAGTTACTTTATTTGTGCCTTCTGTCCTGTCATGCAGCACTACAGATCTTCAAAGCCTTGTGAAAGTTGGCCCTGGACTTTTCCTACATCGCCCCAAATTGGAACACTTTTTTTTTTATTTCCATCACTGTCTGCATTGGAAAACAGAGATTTTGGGATGGTTGGTTTGTACTTGAAGTGTCTTCCCATGATACACAGGTAGTCCTTGTAACCATTCATTTAGAAACTGCTCAAAATTACAATAGCACTGAAGAAAGTGACTTACAACTGGTCCTTGCACTTACGACCAGGCAAGCATCTCCATGGCCACGTAATCAAAATTCAGGTACTTAACAATTAGAATGTATTTATCCTGTCATCACCATTTGCAACCTTCCCAGCTGGCTTCTGACACACAAAATCAGCTGGAGAAACTGGATTCGCTTAACAGCCGCAGGATTCACTTAAGAACTGTGGCCAAAAAAAAAAAAAGTTGTAAATTCAGGTGTGACTCACTTAACCTTTCTGCTTAGCGATGGAAATTATACTTTTATTTATGGTCATAAATTGAGCACTGTCAGGTGAGCTTCTGTTCACAAACATTCATTTTTTAAAAAAAAGTGGAACAGCCATTGAAAACAACATTGAAAATCTTCCTTCTTAAAATGATCCCCACTGGGCTCTCTTGCTTAAGAACAGAAGTAGTACTTTGCTGGATCGAAACAAGATTCTCTTAGCCCATCTTTCTTAAAAAGACTCCTCCCACCAGAGACACTAAGTCTGCACTGCCTGGTTGCCCCATTGGCAGAACTGTTTCTGGAGGGCTGCTATGAAGAAGAACATCTGTATTAATCCCCAGCTGACACTCAAAGTGACTGAAGGGCCCAACCCTTCTATCTCAGGTGGCTGAGAAAATAGTAGTTGAACTACTCTCATTAAAAAGCAATCAGTCAATCAGAGGAGAAAAAGGGTGCTCAGAAAGACAAATAGTATTTTAAGAAATCTGCTGAATTTTCAACTAGCAACCTTTTATCAACAAGGCCACTGTTAATACTGGCTTCACTATAACAGCAGTCTCATTGAAAAATGGGTGAAAAATCAAATGCAATCATCATCATCATCATCATCATCATCATCATCATCATCATATAGTTTTATCTCCATGTGTATGCATTTTGATACTGTGACTTTTACATGTGCATTAACTTTGTGTTTGGGGGGGCGTGTCTGCACAAGTGGATAGACATGTGCACAGACAGTCCTCGACTTACAACAGTTCTTTTAGTGACAAAGTTACAATGGCACTGAAAAAAGTTACTTTTGACCGTTTTTCACACTTGCGACCATTGCAACATCCCCATGGTCACTTGATCAAAATTCAGACACTTGGTGACTGATTTATATTTCTAACAGTTGTAGTATCCTGGAGTCTTTTTATCATCTTTTGCAGTCTTCTGACAAGCAAAGTCAATAGGGAAGCCAGATTCATTGAACAACCGTGTTACTAATTTAAGAACTTGCAGTGATTGGCAAGAAAGGTTGTAAAATGGAGCAACACTCACTTAACAACCGTCTTGCTTAGCAACCAAAATTTGGGGCTCAACTGTGGTTGTAAGTTGAGAACTATCTTGATATGGTTAGGAAGACCCACCCAGAGGAAATTTGCCATTGCTTTCCTAGGATAGAAAGATGGGAGAAGGGGAATTGTCCAGTGGGCGTAGTAACCTCTGTCCAGATTGCCAAAATATCTCAGACCAGATAGGCATTTTCTAAGCTGGCTCAGAATCAAGCCAGCAGGAGCAGAAGGCAAGAGCAGCTTAAATGACAAGTATGGATGTGCCTTTTGCAATATAGTAGTAATTAACATGACATAATTTTTTTCTAGAAGGCAACATACACCAATGTACCTGGCACTTTCCAATTCCCCATAATGAGTAAGGAAGTTTCATCACATCAATTAATTTCTAATTATACTTACCCTTTATCCTGGTTTATCAACACAGATTAAATACATTTTGGGAACATTTTAGTCACAACAATCTTGGAGACCACAGACAAACACAGACTTGTTCCTATCTACTTGCCTGTAACTCTCTACTTCTTATTGTGTTGGAAAGTTTACTAAACCATAGTTTTCAGCTAGAAAATAAGATTGTAAAAGTATATGTGCCGGAAGATAGATTCAAAATGCCTCAAGTAGATGATTTAATCTTTCCATCACAACTTTTTTACAGGGTAATCTGTAAAGTGTTTCCTCTTTCTACTAAGCCCCAGAATTTGCAACTACCATAGCTTGGCAGCAAAGGTAGGTTTCAGCAGGTTTTGACCAGTTCTGGAGAACTGGTAGTGGAAGTGTTGAGTAGTTCGGAGAACCGGTAGTAAAAATTCTGACTGGCCCCATTTATTCTTTGCCTCCCAAGTCCCAACTAATTGGAAGGAAATGGGGATTTTGCAGTATCCTTCCCCTGGATTGGGGAGGGGATGGCGATTTTACAGAATCCTTCCCCTGGAGTGGGAATGGAGATTTTACAGTATCCTTTCCCTGCCATGCCCACCAAGCCATGCCCACCAAGCCTTGTCACGCCCACAGAAAGAATAGTAAAAAAATTTGAAACCCACCACTGCTTGGCAGCAAAAATCTGCTTGAACACTAGATGGCAGTAAATATTTCTTTGTTGCCCTCTCATTATCATCTGGCTTTTGCAGCCCACATATGAAAACCATACAATATGAGTTGGGTTAATTTATGTATCTTGGTTCTGGACATTATGGTTTATAAACCATAGTTATGTCTTAGCCTACTATATGATCCAGACAATTGTGATTTATTCTATACAACTCACAGGCTTTTCATATGAGCTTCGAGTTATTTGACTCTTTACAAGTACATTCAGATTAAGGCTTTGTTTTGAAATCCACTTTTTAAAAAAGAGCTATGGAATTCTTTCACTTTTAATTATTCAGGTGAAGTAGCATTATGATCACAAAACATACAAAACCAAGGTTAACTGAATCATGGTTTATTACATTAGCCCAATTGCCCAATTTGACGAACAAAATGTGCATGGGCTTGTTTCTTGCAATTAACCTTCTTGTCTTTTATTGGCAGCAAAAAATATTTTAAATATTTTTATTTCTACAATATACAAATTACTAGAAAAAAAGAAGAAAGCAATATATACAATACACATGTTCTCTCTGTGCATGTATGCGTGCTTTTCTATATGTGTATGTGTGTGCATACATTTGTGTGAGTAAACTGGCTGAATACTGTATGTGAGTAAACAGATAGGCATATTGCCCTTATTTCAAGCTCAGACATTTAATTTATTTTTAAATGTTCAAATGATAGCTCAATTTGGAGGAAGGGAGGTGTCCTTTGTCATGATTATATTTTTTTATTACGGCTAGGGACTCTGAAACCCAGAGCAACTAAGTTCTCTGAATTCTAAAAGGGTTAATGTACTTCATACCTGACATGTTAAAAAAATATTTGGAAGTAAATCCCATGAATTCCATAGACTTTTCTTCTTATATGTATAATATATTGTAAATAAACATGAATAAATTTGGTTAAATATTGTGTTCAGTAATGATAAGCCATAGTTTATTAAGCAAAAGACAAGCCATCCCTTCCCATAAATTACCAATAATCTCGTTTATGTAGTAGCAGCAGGCAATAAGGTTAGCTGGTACGGTATATTGCACACTAAAAAATATAGGCTATTAATAATCCTAAAATGATTTATATTAACAAAGCATTAGCTGTTGATACCAGACTTCTCCCAAATGTACATACATACAGTACATATATTAGTTGAATGGCCATGGACCAAAGTATTCCAAATGAAAAGTGCGAACTCTTTCAAAGTAAGGATTATACATTTTTCAGTAACTGGGTAAATAATAACATTCTAAGATACAAGTGTAGGAAAAGATGATCTCTGCAGAGTGTATGGAAATGTCCAAAACAAGGATAGGTACAGGTATGGAAGACATATTATTATGCACACATTGGAACATTTAAGAAAATGGATATATAATCCATTATGAAATACTGAACGTTTGTGCCTTCCCTTTGCCCCTATTCTGCTAGATGGCGTTTTTTCCAGAAAGACAGAATTTAAGAGATAGTAAAATGCCAGATTACCAGTGCCCTTTGGGGAAGAGCTGAATTTCAAAACAAAGGAAGTTTTTGATCCACCTTTCATATATTAAACCATTAGAATACCCATTAGACTGCTCAGTGTAAACTGGAGAGTTAATCTTGTTACTCCAATTCTGTGTATTGATTAAGGATTGTCCTAAATTAAATAATCTGAAATGCTGACCTAACAGAAAAAAGGGATGCCAGGTGCAATACTTTGCCAAATCTCATTTTCTGGTCCCAATCAGAGGAGGCAGGATCTCCTGGATCATTAACAGTCAGCTATGGGGAATAAGCATCCTGATCGGGAGCTGTCATTGCCAGTTCCCAACCCTTAAAAGAAAAGATCCACTCCCTCGTTTCTCAGCCTAGTTACTTCTCATGGGTAATCTGTGAGCCACAGGACAAAAGGCTCTTAGTTTAAAAGAAACAGACAACTTCACCAGAACCTGGGAGGTCAGGATGGTCATCTAGGACTCTTCTCTCCAAAACTTCATTCTTGTACTTTAATTTGTTTTAGCACTTGTGTGCCCCAGACTGGTTTTTAACCATTCAGGTCTATGAAGAAGGAACTGCAGCAGATTCATCAGCCAGGGGTCAACCTTGAGAGCTGAAAATCTCTCTCTCTCTCTCTCTCTCTCTTCCCCCCCCCCCCTTTTAGGGGTGCAGGAACATTCTCCTCTTTTCCAACGATGCCTTTCAGGAGGATGAAAGCTCTTTGGCAGGGATCCCTCTCTGTTTTGTTCCCAGTCTGACAAAACTTGGACTAGATGACCTACAAGGTCCCTTCCAACTCTGTTAATCTAATCTAATGTAATCTAATCTAAAACGTCGCCAATGAATGTAGGACCTGTGCACAAAAAGCCCCTATGACGAATAAAGGCGAATTATATCCCAGGATAATATTGTAGGATCCAATCTGGGCCGGTCCGGGGGACCCAGATGGGATCCTGCAACACTATCTTATTGGATGATGGATCTATTGTTGGAGTATGTAGCAGTAGTTCCACTGAAGATGGGCTCCAGCACGAGTCCAAAAGCTCGGAAGACCAAACCTCTGGTCCCGGTGACCGACTCAGATTGGATCCTGCAAAAGCACCTCATTCTCAGGGGGAAGTTTGGAGGGAAGGCCCCCCTCGGAGGGCGGACGGACGGAGGTCTCTCTCTCTCTTTGCAGAAGCGGCCTCTGTTAGCCTCTCTCCGCCTCGACTAGCGATTCCCTTGCTGCTGCTCCGCCCCACCCGCCCACATTCCCACACCCTCGTGCCCCCGGGGGGTTGCTTAGGCTCCTCCCGTCCCCCGGCAAGCGGTGTGCCTGAGTGAGTGAGGGTGCCGGGGGCGGACTTACACCTTTCCTGCGCGGAAGGGGGGTGAGGGAGGGGGAGAGAACCTGGCAGAAATTCCCTGCCCCGAGTTCTCTCTCGCTCGCTCGCGCTCTCCGAGGCTGCAGCAGATGGAGCCAGGAGGACCAAGGGAAAGCAGCGGGCGCTGAAGGCAGCTGTGCAAAGAGCGGAGGGGGGTAAATCGGAACAGCGGAGACAGAGAGAGAGAGAGAAAGAAAGAGGAGACGAAACTTTTCGCTCAGTTCTGCTCCGGCCGTTGCCTAACACGCTCGCTCCCTCCCGCCCTCCCTCGTCGTTGCCCGTCCTGCGTTGCGCGCGTGAGGGGACATTGGAGTTTGCGGGGCGCCACCAGCGCTGGACATGAACGAATCGCGGAGGGCAGCCACCCAGGAGCAGGGGGCAGCCGGCGTTGCCGCCTCCTCCTCTTCTTCGCCGTTGGAGGGTCCGGAGAAGAGGCGGAAAACGCGAAAAGGCAAAGGGAGCGCCGGCAAAAGAGGCGCTCCTCGGGAGGAGAACGGGCCAGGTAAGTCCCGTCCTCGCCCACTCCACTCCCCCCCCCCATCCCCCAGAACGACAGGGATGAAAGCGAGAGGGCGCGCGCCTCAGCCCAGCGGCGAAGTGCACAGGGTCTCTTTGGCAGGACACAGGTGGGAGGCTTGATTGGGAAGAACACTCCCCCTCCTCCCAAGTCCCTTGTTAGCTTGGAGACACTCGTGTGTGTGTGTGTGTGTGTGTGTGTCGCGAGAGAAGGGTGGCCGCGCGTTGATTCTCCCGCCTAGTCCCCAACTCCAGCCGAGCGGCAAGAGAGCTTCGCCTCAAACCGGTTGGCCCCGGAGAAGGTCCCGCACGCGCTCTTCTTGTGTCTTTTCGCCCTTAGGCTTTGGAGCCTCCGGATAGCCGCTCCCCGCCTAACGGCTTACGACAGTTTGCGTGCATAGCCGCTACGTCGAGCGCTCGCTTGTATTGTCTTGCGAAATGGGGAGGGGGGTGGCGGTGAGAGGAGAATACACACAGAAAGAGAAACACGCACACCTGATCAACAATCCTGGGAACGTAAAGGAGTGGCGCAATTCTCCCCACCGCTTGGCCGGACCGTACAGGCAGGGTGAGAACAAGCCCTCGCGTGCCTGGCCCGATAAACTGCTGCCTGGGAAGTGGTCTTGCGCGGGTTCTTGGTTGGATGGGATCAGATCTCAATAAATGATATCTCTCTCACACACACACTCTCGCTTCCGGCCATGCTCCCTAAAAGGACTTAGTCCTCTTTTGCCTACTTTGAACTACCTGAACTAGTTTCCTCAAGACTTGGTCCAGCTGCTCCCAGAATAACTTACCTGAGATGAAACATACCTAGAATTGCTCTGTAGAAAAGGTGCAAGGACTATTTATCCTTCAGCATTGCTTGAATTCCAGGGAGGCATAGTTGTCTTTACGGTTATACACATCCATAATACTGTATTCTTTTAGCCTTCCTACTGTATTCAGGGTAAATAATGATGGGGTGGTTTTTATCCTGTTTGTAATCTGTGTTTCTGTTTCGCCTGCATGACAACCCTGTGAGGAAGGTCTGCTCACAAGGACCCACAAAGTTTGGGATAAAATGGGTTTATAGCTTAAATTTTAAATCTTCAGTGCTTGAATCTTAAATCTTCAATGCTTAAATCTTCAGTGCTTGATAATGCTTGCTCCATGACGCTTTCTTCAACTTGCGTAAATCCCATTTTATTATTTTGTGAAATATAGCAAATTTATACCAGTGAATGTGAGTATGCAGATTTAGATAATCTTTGCATTCATAGACATGAATGGAAAGAATTGTGTTTCTGTGATCTGATAGTAGTGAGTGTCAATACATAAAGTGGAAAATGCCTTTTAATGCATGCTTTAGGTTCAAGATAACCACAGACAAGTGTGATCTTGAATTTGATAGAATAAAGGAAGACTCTTCGCATGTAATACAGCAGATAATTGCTTTGCCCTAGTTATTCTAGAAGTGATATCTTGTATACTATATTCACATATAAAAATAATTGGTTATGCTTGGATTAAAATATTTCATTTTTTAAAAAAGCAATGCTCTTGTATGACTACTTAGAAAGGTACGTCATGCTATTCTAGACAGGAGAAGACAGAACAGTGTAAATCATGTCCAATTGTTGCTTTTTGGGGGATAATAAAAGTTTGTCTAAATTTACAAAGTTGTCTAAATTTACAATCATCAACATCTCTTTCACATCCATTAGCCTTAAGAGTTTTGCCAGTGCATCTGGTAGTGGTCGTGTGTTTGGATGTTAAAAGCGGACTCTCACTAATAATGCTATATTGGTGGGATATTTCCAGCAGTAGTTCCAGCTGTTGAACATCTGTAGCATGCTACTGAAGCAGTGCTAGTTTCAGCAGCCTATTCCCAAAATCTCCAGAATCTGGAGAATAAGGACATGACATCTTCCAAGATGAATGGTATTGGGCAAGACAAAAGTCTAAAAATAAGCAGTCAAGTAGTTTCTTAACAGTCTCTCCTGTTAATTTTATTGTGATTTACATCAAGCAGGTGTGTTTACCTATGAATCCATTTAATTTCATTACTTCCAATGAGTTACAAAATGGTATATTTTATTATATATCGCATAATCCTCTGCATGTATGTTCAGAAGTAAGCTTCGTTTGCTTAAATGGGACTGACTTGGAAGGAAGCAACTGCAGTCTTGAACTGATAAACCTGATGTTGTTTAAAAGAATTTGAGCAGGGACATCTCTTTCCTCAAATGTGGGCCTGTTAAGTGAACATTACTAAACTTTTTAAAGACCTTATGTTTTCATTTGCAAGAATAGGAATGACAATGCTCATGATCACAGAAGGCCATGTAAGAGTCAGTGAAATAGTGTAGAAAAATCACTTAGGGCATTTGAAATAGGTCATGTAAGTGTTAATTGTCCTGTTTTATATATTAATCCATGGTCAGTGAAGAAATTAACAATTTCCATGGACAAGCTCTTTAAATGATAGGTTCATAAATTGTACCCCAAAAAACGTTTAAGGAACATCAAAGAAGAATAGTAGTTGTCCTCTGCTTTTCTTGCAGTTGTTTGCATATCTTTGCAAAATTAGTGGGGTTAAAAGGATTCCTGAACAACTTAAATAGAGCTCAAGTATTGCTTGGAAGAAGGTGAAATAGAAACTTTCCCTTTTTTAAATGTAGGCTCCAATCCTGGTTGCCAGCAATCCTTTTTCACCATACAATAACCCACATTAAGTCTTCAAAATGGTTTAGGCTGGGGACTGCCAAAAAGGAAATATCAGCTTTCCACCAAATACAGATATCTTTGTAAACTTTCAGATAACCCAGCTTTGATCCAAACCATCAATTAAACTTAAAACTTGTTCTTGCAAATGTGTGTAAAAGACTATAAGTCAAATCTCATGATAACAAGCAGTAAATACTAATACTGGGAATAGGTTTGCCGTTTTAATGGGAAATAATAACATCTTAATGCATGCTTTGCCTACAAATCTATTCTCTATTCCATATTAATGTATGCTGCTAACATTTAATGTTTGAACAGTGGATCCACTGGTACATTTGTGAAACATTATAAAAATCTTTGTCTTTGCTTCTTATCTCAAAATAACATGTGAATCTTGAATTTAGGGCTTTTTTGAATGGTTTGGAACAAACCATTCAAAGATGAGTATCTCTACCAGTAATCAGAATGTCTGTAAATAAGTATGCCTATTTGTATATATGAGGCCCTTAAAGAACTGTGTGGGGTAAACAGTGCTTTTTTTACTTTTTTTGTTTGTTTGTTCAGGAATAAGAACAGATAATGCTATAAAATAATCTTGTAAAATGCTGCCCTCCCCTGCTGTTTCCTCAAACTGTTGGTATTAATGGCTTAATTCTGCCATAATTAAAAACCCAATCAAAAGGTCATTGTTCTAAGCACCAAGAAATTCCATGGGGAGCTTCATCTGATAGCAAGTTATACCTGTAATTTAATTTAATTTAATGGTGTTTACTAATTTTTAGTATTAAATGGTGACAAGGGGGGTCTGGCAGAATGTATTTATTGTTACTTTTATTGAGGGTGTGCTCCCAGTTTCTGCTGATAGTAAAAGATATCTTTGTAGGAACTGCTGTTATAATAAATATTTTTCCTGAAGAAATAAACTTCTGAAACCGAACAAGCTTGTCTAGACTGGAAGCTCTAACATCATGTTTTGTTTTGTTTCCTAAAATGCAAGAACATAATGAAGTATTATGTAAATGCTTTAGTGTAAGATGATATCAACTAGGATACTAGGAAGTAACTTTTTAGTTTCAGAACTAAGACAGTTCCATTGACAAAAGTTTTTAAAACTATGTAATGAAGTTAAGAACCCAGAAAATAAAAGATTTCTCTAATGTAATATTTTTCTTATCAAATTGTCAAACACAATAAACTTATAACCAAGCAGCAATTCTTGAAAATAAGTTCTAATATCAGTAGATAAATGTACAAACGAGACATTGCCTTTTTTCACAAATCTTAATATTGAGTCATTGGTTTTTAATATTTTATTAGCAAAGGTCACTGTTCACATTAACTATGTTTTGAATTGGAAGTAGTACAAATGCAATGCTTTCACCAGTGAAATTAGATGTAAGTAAAATTCCCCAAATTTAGTCACATTCCACTTAATAGCTTTGATGTAAAGATGAGTTTCAGCCACCTTTGAAGATAATTCTTTGCAGTATGACTCTGCTGAGATGAATGTAGGCAAACGAAATAGAAAAGTTTCTAGTCAAACGTGCTGCCAGATAACCTTTTGGGGGAAAAAGGTTGAGTGTTCAAATGAAAAGCAACCAGGCAGCTTCCTTACCTATAATTGGCTCTTACAGTTACAGTAACTACATAGTTACTGTAGTTGTAGCTAAGCTACATAGTTGTAGCTTAGAAAACTGAAGTGTATTAATGCAGCTGCCCCCAACCTTTTGGGCACCAGGAACTGATTCCATGCAGATAAGTTTTTCCACGGACCAGAGGGGGCGTGGTTTTGCATGTCTGCATCCCGCAGATGGGGCTTTGCTTGTTTGGGTGGCTCACTTTCTGGCATACCGTAGCCCAGCACTGGTCCATAGACCAAAGGTTGGGGACCCCTATATTATTGTACATATTTCTCCTATTGAAGTTAATAGGAAGCTTACAAAGATAACAACATGCTGAATTGATACAATAGTTATGATAACAATCCTTGACTGTAATTGTACATTTGCATAATATCAGAATTCACTAGGATAAGTTGCACATATATATAGTGAGTAGAATTACCCCAATTTAAAGAAAATCAAAATAAAAAAGTTAATGATTTTCTAGGCAGCTTAAACCTATTGACACGGGCTATGTTCCATCAACTCCTTAGAAATGCTCGTTTTTATTCTGCGCTTACATGGCCAAGTGCATTCAGCTGCTTAACTTGATTTTTGTCCTCTGTCTGTTTTAACTATAAAAATATTTCCCTTTTGAGAAAGAGGGAAAGATTATGTACCATTAAATGCAACCCTCCACTTGCAGTGCCTGATAGTGTAATAAACCTGACAAGAAAAATCAAACATAAAACGGTCCAGATTGTAGAATATAAATTACTCAGTACAAGACAGTTCCCTCAAACAAGTGTTTGAAGCTTTATGGTATAATCTGTTGTATTTATCTGGGTACATAATGTTTTCTTAGATGGACTTCATACAAGATAATGTATGTTCTTTTTTAATCCAAAATTCTCCATGCAGCAAATACACACATTATTTGTATATAATCAGCAAGGGTGTGGACATTTTTCATTATCAAACCCTTTCCCAAAACTTGTTATAGGTATAGTCTTTCCTTGGTCACAAATAAGAAATACCTGTGGTCACAGCCATATCTAATTATAGTAGATTATGCTAATTATAACCAAAATAGAATTTTGATTTGGTAGTATTTAGTTATGGTAGAGTTTGTTGATTGTATCTGTTTTATTTATCTGTGCATAGAAGAATTCCTTAGTTTCTATATTCCTCTTGCCACTTTTTCCATAAGATAAAACTTGAAAAGAGTTTGAAGATAACATAGTCTTCCATCTTTCACAGAAGAGGGATAGTGCTGAAATCTTATTTTTGTATAGTATTGCAAAAAAAGATATTCAATGTGATCCTGTTTACTTTCTTCCCTTAATATTCTGCTTTGTTCAATTTGCGCCTAGTTTCTTAAAAGCAGGTTTCCTTAGTAAGCAGAAATGAATATTTCTTGGAATTTGTCATGAAGTTTTTCTCGCTTATGTTAAACCCATTGCAGACAGTATTAGTACAGTATATGAAAATGGTGTCACCTGAACTATCATGTAGACTCTCTGAGTAAACTGTGCATTAGAGCCTTCAAGAAGACTGAATTCTACACGCTTCTCTTCACAGCTGACTAAGCAATCGGAGAAACTAGTCATGTGAATCCACCCTTACAACTTCTATAAAAAATTAACTTATGAATCAAAGTTGATGGTTAATAAAAACAATTTTTGTAGTCCTTGGAATTGTTTGGTCATGATAGGTAAGGGGCACAATCTTAAGCTTAATGGAGCTTGAGTTCCACTGACATGACTTGTACTGATGTCACTGTGAGGACCTGCACTTTTTTTCATACATTAGATAAGAGTGCATGCAGTAGGGAAGGAGGATTTTATGTAATAGGTGTAGGACCATTTGGAACACTGGAGATGTGTGGATTGCAGTGACTACTAGCTCTAGGAATTCTGCTGTGCAAATGAAGTTTTCTCTTTCACTCCATTGTTAAATAACTCAGAGGTGAAACAGAGTGCTCTGAGAAGTCATTCTGTTGAATAACATTTTGGATGCATTGGCATATTATGAAAGAGAGACCTGAAATGCACTTTTAAAGACAGTGTAGTGGATAAGCACACTGTCTTAATTTCATTTCCTCACTCCAAATCTCAACTGGTCCTTAAAGTACAGGTAGTCCTTGAATTACAACCATTCCCTTAGTAACCATTCAAAGTTATAACAACACTGGCTTACAAGAGGTTGTGGAGCAGTATATGTTATGTAATGGTTAACTAAATGAGAAGGAATATGATGAGATTGAGGCCTGACAAGATTGACATATATTGTCCTTTTCTTGATGGAGTAGGTGCATACTTGAAGGGTATTCCTGGTTTTACATTTTTCAATGAACCATCACAGTACCCCCCACAATGACGTGATCAAAATTCAGACGCTTAGCAACTGGCATGTATTTATGAAGAATGCAGAGTCCTGGGTTCACCTGATCATCATTTGTGGCCTTCTCAGCAGCTTCAAAATCCATGTGGGAAGCCAGATTTGCATAACGGCCAGTGGTGGGTTTCTACTGGTTCGCCCCAGTTCGGGAGAACCGTAGTGGTGGTGGTGGGAGGCTCCGCCCATCTGCCCAGATGTCATCACAGACGCTCTGCGCATATGCAGGACTGCATGTGCATGCGCTCACAGTTCCGAACCAGTAGTGAAGGTATGTGGAACCTACTACTGATAATGGCCACGTGATTTTTTTAACTGTCACACAAACACACAAAAAAAGATTGTGAAATCAGGTATAGCTCACTGAAAAAATGCCATGCTTAGCAACAAAAATTCTGATCCCACTTGTGGTCATAACGCAAGGACTACCTGTATGTAAACTGTAACAAATCAAAAATCTGACTGTCCCATACACATTCTGATCTCTGTCTCGGCATATATGTCTGCTGTTGTACTGATAAAAAGTGTTTCTCTCTTTTTTTAGATAAGCTTGTATATCAGAGATAGAAAAAAAGCCCTTTTGTAATTGAGTAACAATTATTTAAAAAATGGCTTCTTCTCTTTAGCTTTCCATTTTTACAGGAGAATCTAAAATGTGATCTACGATATTTAATCTAAGATATTTAAGGAGGAACGCCGACTGAAGCAATTTGCAGGGAACAACTTAGTTCACATACCTTTGTGTCTTGTCTTGCTTATCAACTTCCTGCAAATTGCTTCTGGGCATTCTGCCAACCATAATAAGCTTTCAGTTTTTATTCTTTGAATTCTTGGCGGCTGTTAATGCAATTAATTAACACCTGTTGTTGTAAAAGACTGGTTTATTCAGTAAACTAAGGTTTGAACGGACTTTGTGTGTGCTGCGTTCTTTGGAGTCCGTAGCTGGGGCAGAACAATGGAAGGATCTTTTACTCCAATTTGTTTTGCATCTTCCGACTGAAGCTTTAATTGAAATGGCAATGCTAACATTTGTATAGTGACTGATATAAAAAGTAACTTTAAAATAAGAGTCTTACATACTTACGAGCCCTGGTGGCACAGTGGTTAGAATGCAATACCACAGGCTACTTCTGCTGACTGCCAGCAATTCAGCAGTTCAATTCTCACCGGCTGAAGGTTGACTCAGCCTTCCATCCTTCCGAGGTCAATAAAATAAGGACCCATATTGTTGGGGGCAATATGCTGACTCTGTGAACCACTTAGAGAGAACTGTGAAGCGGTATATAAATCTAAGTGCTATGGCTATACGGTAGACTATTTGTCAAATAATAGTCTTACATAGACTTCACAAAGCCAAACTTGGAATAATCCAGAGACAAAAAGATAACATTAAAAATGTTTTCAGTATTGTAAATAGTGAATTAAAATATATACCAGTCTTCATTTATGAAGAAATTTGAAAATGGACATTGATGTAGTTTTTTCTCTCTCTAAATACTTTAGTTGCTTTTCAAATGTTCCTGAACAAATCGATTTTGTTTGGCTTGTTTTTTAAATGTAAAATAATTGTGTCTTCAGCAGTGGGAGGCATTAGTGCTTATAATTTACAGGTGGTGGGGAAACTGTGAAACTTGGGAGAGAACATTAATAGAAGTTGACTTTTCGCCAAATGAGATCATCTCATTTATACCAAGTGTGTAAATAGGCTGCACAATTTGTGAAGCAGTTTAGAACACATAAGATTCAGCTAAGATTCACTATGGCCATAATTCTAGGAAATATTGTGTTTAGAATAATATTAAAAGTTTCAAAGTAAATTATTTTGTAATTTGATCTCAATTTTGTTTTTGAGCACATAAATATTTTGGAGGTAATTATTCTAAATATTTAGTTTTGTAGCTGAAATTCTGAATCCTTTACCAGACCTATTGAACTGATAAGCATATATTAAAATGTCGTACACCAAAATATTTTGGACAAATGTATCTCCTTAAACTAATAGACAAGCCACTTTATTTCAGAAGCTACTTGGGCCTCCATTGAAAAACGAAACTGGGAATACCCTTCAAGTATATACTTACTCCATCGAGAAAAGGACAGATATGACAATCTTGTCAAGCCTCAGTGTGAGCTTATTCCTTCTCATCTAAATAACCATTACACACACATACTGCTCCAAATCTGCACAACCTCTCCAGATTCAGATGTAGAAGTAAACTGTATCTATACCAAACCCTTTTTTTCTGCCCATGATCTAGCTGTATTGGGTAGACATTTAAACTAAGTTCTCCCTATCATCTCTGTCAAGCACTAGTGACAGTGAGGCCGTCATAGATTACTGCTTCCTATTTAGCTAGGATATCCATGATTGTTACTTCACGAGCATACAGAACTGTGATTTCCCTGAACTAACAAACCACAGGGTCAGAAAGTTATCAAAATACAACCATATTGAGTGATAGAATTTCACTCAAAATCACCTGAAGGTGGCTTCTGTGGATATTCATTATGGTTGTTGAAAAGCTGATACTGGTACACCATAGTTCAGTAGCTAAGGTGTGGTAACCTAATAAAATTCATTTCACATGGGCACGCAGGTATGATTGGAAGTACTTCAGTCCTATAATTGATCTACAAAGGCACAATGAGTACCTGGGCCAGAAGACATACAAAGCCACTGTATGATCAAGGAGGATTTTTACTGCTCTTTCCAGATGCTGCTACATACCCAGACTTGAAATCCAGATTGCAATCAGTTTCTTTTAGGAGCATCTAAAGCTATTCAGACACCACACAGGCTTCTTTTCTAGGAATGGGATATTAGCAATAGGCTGATAAGTATTAAGAACCCATTGAAAAGTTCTTAGAGATTTTTTAATTAGTTTTTGGGGCGAACCAAAATGTATTCGGCAGATTGAATTAATGATAAATGCCAAATATCAGAGAACTTGTACTTGGATATTCTATTTCAATGATTTTATGATTCTTGACGAATGTATCTTTTCTTTTATGTATACCAAGTATGCACCAAGACAAATTCCTTGTGTGTCCAATCACATGTGGCCAATAAAGAATTCTACTCTATTCTATTCTATTCTATTCTATTCTATTCTATTCTATTCTATTCTATTCTATTCTATTCTATTCTATTCTATTCTATTCTATTCTTGTCTGTCCATATTCTTGGAGGGTGATAAAATCACATCTAGAAGAATCTGACATGGAGATAGGTGATGTTAGCATCAGATATAGTACCGCACAATGACACACACCTTAAAATTTTGGTTATCTGTACATTAACCATGTCTCAATCTGCCTAATTATTGGTACATCTTCTGAAAACTAGGGCACCATTTGGGCACTGGAGCAATGTTTTCTAAGAACAATCATACTTTTGGTCTAATGTAATGTAGCAAGTTGAAGTTCCCAATCAGGTTGCCAGAACTATCATCTGGAAAATAATCCAAAGCATACAGAAATCCTTCCAATTTCACACATTTCTGACAGTAGATTATATTCATGGGATCTATACTCCTCCAACTATTGTGTTCTATTAGAAAAATCCAAAATAACTCCAAAGATTCAGGAGAACACACCAGATGGGTGTACATAATGTATATCTGTTAAACTGGAAAATAAAGATGCATTGAACACTACTGTATTTCTTCCATTAATCTTTTTTTTATTTATTATTTAGAAAATTTATATAGCTGCCTGCTTGCTCACAGCGACTATATGAGAAGTCAGTAATGATGTAAATGAAAAGTTTAAAGAAAGAAAGGAAAAAAAATCAATAAATGGCATGTCCATATCTCAATTTACCAAGTAGAAAATCTAAATAAGTGTTGTTGCTATTTTTTAGATTTGAATATTGCTTTACTGCCAAAGACTCTTACTAGCCTGTGACATTTTACTGGACTCTTAAAATGCCCTCATGTATTATGGCCTAGCTAGTTTTAAATAGTGCCTTTTATAAAGTAGACTAGCAGACAGATAGCTCCTGATCATCTACTACAGCTAAATTCATCTATGGCTAAATTATGGCTAATAATCTCTTATAGGCCTTCTTCCTATTAAATAAATTAATAGGCATCATAAATATGCATTTCACAACATGATAGGAAAAAAGTATGTGTTTGTTTTTTCTTAAACATTCTTAAATATTGCCTCTATCTTCAGGTCTTCTGTAATATATAAAATATTATCATCTTGTACATTTATTAGCTAAGAGATATGAGAGAAATTGGTTTTGTTTCACATTTAATGTGAAATTATATTATCAGCATTTACCAAGCCTCTACCCAAAATTGAAATTGTGAGAGCTGCAATATTCTTAAGTTTGTGATGCAGTGAGATTAAAGAGTATAAAATTCTATAATTTCAAAGTTCATAAATATACACACAGAAGAATTCACTTGCCAAAAATATATAGACTGCTAAATGGTCATAAAAATGCATATACAGCAAGAACTGGATTCAAAATCTTATGTCAATTTTCATGCAAATGTTTTCTTTGTGGGAAAAAAAAGGTGCATAATGCAAAACTGAAGTTAAGAAAGAAAAATAGAACAGGTAGGCTTGAAACTACCTCTAGGAAGAGCTAACATTTCTATTTTGTAAATTTAGCTTATAGTGGCTTAATATTATATTAATAAAACATTATTTTATTCTACCTGGTTATACTTAATTCAAGGAGACTTGAGTAACCCACTTCACTACTTTCGTTTTTCCAGTCTGTATATTGAAAAAATGAGTGCTAAACTCATTTTTGGTAAGCTGACTTTGGAAATGAGCCTAGTGGCAATCTGTTATGCAAATATATAAATATAAATTAAATAAAAAATATATTTTGTAGCATAATCCTTGCTATAGAGTTGAAGTTCTTTATTTATTTATTCACTTTATTCACTTTAGTTCCCTTGTTGAGATACAGTGGAGTCTAGGTAAAAAGTCAAGACTATTTAAAGAACTCTAGGAATATGCAGGATAGAAAAATGTATTATAGATAAAGCAATCCTCAATTTACAACTATAATTGAGCCCAGAATTATAGTCATAAAGGTGATCTGGTTGCCAAGCACCAAAAATGCAATCATATGATTGAGTGGAAGAAGAATATGCAGCTGTCATGACTTTGAAATTGGGGTGTAAAATACCTATTTGGGGGGGGGGTCTATTATAACTGATTGTTACTGAATGATTGGTTATAAATTGAGGACTACTTGTAACTATTTTAATTTACTGTTAATAACCTTTTGGTTTTGTGACAATGTTTTTTTCTTAAATGTTCCTATTGCCAGTGATGGGATTCAGCCAGTTCGCACCACTTCGGAAGAACTGGTTGTTAAATTACTTGAATCCCACCACTGCTTATTGCCTCTACCTTCAGGTCTTCTGTAATATGTAAAATATTTTTACATATTTATATGTAAGGATTTGACTGGAAACATCCTTAACAATTATAATTTATAAAAAAAACCCAATATATATAAATGTAAATTTAAAAAAGTATAAAATATAAATACATTGTAGCCTGCCATCAATAATGTGTGATGAATAATAATCTAGTCTTGTGAATTGAGTATCCGTAATTGGTTCTTGCTGAAACTCCAGAAAACAAACTTTCTTTTCAATGTTACCTTTCCTGCTTAATTATGATCTTACAATTAAGTAAGGTTAACTTTCCATCTCTTTTGTAATTTAAATACATGTTACAGGAGTTGTGTCTAATCCATGCAACTGTGACAATTTTCTTGCTATTGCTTTGTTGAACAAATTGTCCTGACAGATAAAATTCTGCAGAAGGGAAACGGTATCTTGTGCCTTGCAACTCATACATTATTTAAGGTAGAGATACAGGACAATTGTTTGTCCCTTTGACCTTAATCTGGCTGCATTATTTGTACCCTGGATTGTGTTAAAGATAGGAGGAAAAGGGTTTGCAAGAAGAAGATTAGAAACTTGTTTTTCCTTCTTTTTTACTTTTGTGACTAATGAATTAGCATTTCTGACTAAAACTAAACAAATCAAAGTTCCATTTCAGTTAGAGAAAAAGTGGTTTAAGCATAGAGAGGAAGAGTTGTGAATTATCACAGATAAGAGTAACCGTATTTTCAAATAAGATAGGTTAATTTTTTGGGCAAAGTAATCTTTTGAAATGAATAACAAATCAATCTCCTGGGGGTTTTATTCCATGTAAAAATATTTATGCACTTCCATCAGGGCAGTACTGGAAAAGAAAACACTTTAACCTCATGAATGTCTTCAGATATATCAGAAAATAATTTGATGATTAATCTTCATAAAATGAATGCAAGCCCTCTTAACAGCATGTCAATTAACTTCAGTTACTAGGAAATCAACTTTTGCCTGGAAATAACAAGAGCTACTCTAGGATAGTTAGTGGAATGTAAATAAAACGGTAAGGACATACCAGTACTACTTTAGTTCAGTTTACGGTTAATAATATCTACGTACAGAAAGATAATTCCTGTATAATAAGCACAGAAACTCTTCTAGACATTGAGCAAATACTGATGGGAAAGAAAAGAAGAACATATTTTGTGCTTGATTTTAAAAGTGGAAATGTGTTAAGCTGTGCAAAGGTATTGAAGAGGTTATCAGAGCTCCTAGGATATACTATATGATGTCTCCTTTGAGAGTGGGAAAAATACAAAAAGGAGGAAGAAATTCTCAATAGAATCCGACATTCCTGAATATCTTCAGAAGCTCCATGTGTTGATTTGTTTCAAAGAGTTTCGAGTATGATCTTGGAAGAATGGTTTCCCCATCTTCCATGTTAGTTGACCCACTGAGAAATGAAGCCACAAATAGAGATGAGCATTAATTGCCTTCCACATTTGCCAATAAATACTCTACTTTTTAAGAAGAAAGGATCCACTTATGGATGATGTGCCTATGGCAGGGGCCTACCAACACCTTAGAATTTTGAAGACCAATGATTGTGGCTCAGAGAGTGTTCTGGAAATGCTGTAAATTCTTAGCAAATCATTGTGCTATTAACATCCCAAAAATAACAAGACTGAATGCAATCCTTAACAGTGCTGATAGTTTTTATCATTTTCTGTTATGATAGAAGAAAGTAAACTAAGTATCAGGAGTTTGTATAAGTTGTTTGGGCAACACAAGAGAGGCACCAGCACAATAGACATATGTTCTCTCTTCCACTTTCTAAAATATATCCTGCTGTTGTGATCATATATGCTTTCATATGTGAAAGAATTGCATACAGGTAGTCCTCGATTTATGACCAATCCCTTAGCAACCATTTGAAATTCTGATGGATATCACAACTAGCCCTCCCCAGGGCTAGTTGTGATATCTGCCCCCCCCCCCAATGTGTTCACATGATCGAATTTCAGGTGCTCAACAACTGTCCCACATTTATGGTCATTTGCAACATTCCATAGTCACGTGACCATAATTTACAATACCTTTTATTGGAAACCAGTGTTTACTTAGTTTCCAGCAAAAAATATTCATTGCAGACAATGTATTTGTTTAACAACCATAATGTTCACTTAACGTCTGTGCCATTCACTTAACATCTGCCACAAAAATGACTGTAAAATCAGATGGGATCACATTGTGACCTACTTAAGAATCAGCATGATTTAGAACTGTAATTCTGGGCTCAATTATGGTCATACGTTGAGGATTATCTGTATGGTACTGAGGCCATACTTTGTTTCTTATATGAAGGTGAAAGTATAAAAGTGAATTTTTATGCTTACTGGATTATCCAACAACAGAATAGTGATTCACCTCCTTACTTCTTAGTTTCCAAAATTAGTTTTTTGCTTTCTGCTCTGTTTGTGTTAGTGCAGAGATCTTTTTAATATGAGTTAAAATTCCCCCTTTCCTTTTAATGTTTTAAATGGATTAACTAGTTATTCCTACAATATCACACATTGGGATCAACTTGTTTTTCCTTTTGTAAACAAAACAAGAAGGCACATTTTTTTTCTTTATAAAATATCATTTACAAATGCTTTCTTGTTTTCTGTAATAACTGAGTAAATTCAAGAATGGTATTGATGTTGATTGTTGAAGATATATCATTTGGTATAGGGCCATGTCTACCTTCTTGTGGGAATACTGCATTTGTAAATAAAGAAATAAATATATTCTCTTGTCCTCTGTTTAGAAAACAAATATAACTTGGGTTAGATGTTGTTTTCAATAAAATTCATAAATAATACAGTGTTAGATAAATTTTAGAATAGACATACTGAATTCACTAGGATTAATGTAGGCTTTCTTGATTTCAGCTCATTTGCTTTAAATATGACTAATCTGGATCCAATCTCTAATTTTCAGTATTTATATCTTACCTTTATATAAATAACATGAGTATTTTGGTATTGTTGTTTTTTAAATGAGAAAAATTGACCACACATTTGTGTAACTTTTTAATTGTCTCTGTTCACTGCCTATGACTAATAAGAATAGTTTCCAAAGTTTAACAGGGAAGTTTTATAAGATTTGCTCCTCTTTTTTTCTTTTTCTTTTTAAAGTAATGAGCTAATGCATCCTTGGGCAGTTGTATTTAGGTGATTGAATCAGGTTGTCTCATGGAAAGTAGAGATGCTATCTCCAGGTGATGTCACTGGTTATTCTACAAAGGAAGAAGAGTCTGTCCTTCTCTTTGCAGCTGCTTTTAGATTTAATCATGAGTAGTGTCGTAAAATATTGTAAGCCACCATTTACACATAGTTCTTATTGAAAGCATTAACTTGTATCTGATGGCAAAAATGGATTGCAATTCAAACTGTATGCATCTCCCAGTCAAAACAACATGTAAGAGTTTAAAAGATATAAACACAGAGATAGTCAACTGCAGGAAGAAAGTTGTGTAACTTAGTTTGGCACCTAAATTTGACCACCAGAGGGTGCTCCACGAGCAGCACATACTAAAATACACACTTTATTTGTTACTTTTTATATATTCATAAGAATATATAAACTGTGAAACTCAGCTTTTCCATATTCTAATCTGCATAGTACATTTTTGGAAAAATATTCTGTTTGTTATCACTCCACAATAAGTTATCTTACTTTGACTAGGCTGATTATCGATAAAATACTTTTTACTAAGTTTTTTACTTTTAAAAACAGAGATGGTCTTTTGGCTTTTGTATCCTCAGAATTTATCTGTTACAACCTCAAGTCTGAAAGGATTCAGAATCACTTGAATTCATAATTTCCTTAGTACTTCATATTGTTTTGTTTTTAACAGTGGTTGTTAATCTGGAAAGTAATTTTAATTGTGGTACATTTAATTTTTTGTCTTTGGTTAAAATTTTATTTATTTGTCAACTTTATATGTCTGTCCCTCTCATCCAAAGTGATTGTATTACAAGAACTGAAAATATTGTTTAAGCCACTGTCCAAATAGTAGATCAATTTACACAATTTCAAGGTTATATTAAATGGTTGGATAAAATAATGTGGAATTAAACAGTGTTTTGTATCCTGTGATGAACCTTAGTTAGGTAAGCATCATTCATATATATTTGCAAGGCAAACCTTTAAAACTGTTAAATGTAATTGCTGTAATTCTGATCACATCCCGGGCTTTTCCATTTAAACTGATAGCAAGGAGGCAGGTGCTTCCATTAGATAGCTGTTATGTCTTACAAAAGGACTATGTTTTACACGGTCAGAGACTTCCTTAGCTGTATTCATGCTTGACTGACTAGGGAAGAATATGGAAATGGCAACTTTTAAGACAGTTTTTTAAAGAGTTAGAAAGGTCATCCAATCTGCATTTGTTCATATTTGCACATGCAGTATATGCATTCTGATGGACTCTGAGAAAGGCAGATTCTGACTCAGAAGCTGAGATACTGATCTTGTGCAATCTTGAGTATGGAATAAATTCAGTATGAGTCAAAGACACGTTCCAGAACATGTCTTCTTCATTTTTTTCATATATATATATATATATGTATGTATGTATGTATGTATGTATGTATGTATGTATGTGTATGTATGTCTATTTTCTTACTTTTCGTAGGTTTAATGTATGTATATATATATATATAATATATTTATATATATAATATTAATTTATATATATATATATATATTATATATATATATAATATATATAGTTCATATATATATATATATACACACACATGCACGCACGCACACACACACACACATAAAGACAGAGTCGGAATTTGCCTTTCTAGCATTTTTCAGAAATTTCCCTAATTTGTGACCATCACGTTTCCCAAATTTGTTGATTTTTCCTGTAACCATTTAAACTGTCTTCAAATTTCAGAGTCGTAAGTATAGATAAGGTATCAACTGCCCAGTTTTCACAAGATATCTGTTAATGTAATTAAGCTACACTTACAGTACATGAATGAAATGATATGAAATGAGCTTATCAGAGCTTATCAATTTATCTAGTTGTCTTAAGCAACTAGAGAAGAAAAATGGAAAATGTACCAAAATGTTAGGCAACAGGAAAAAAGCAGCTTTCCTCCTTCCACAGAATGTTAAAGGCATTTTATATGCAGGTAGTCCTTTGTGATCATAATGGAGGCTGGAGTTCCCATCACAAGTCATGATGATTATAAGAAAAAAGCACCATGGTGACCATTTCTGATTTTATAAGTTTGTTGTTAAGTGAGTCCATATATGCCTATCTTTTTTTTTTTCTTTCTGGAAATCAGTCCCAAAACTGGAAACTGGTCCAAAAAAATATTGTAAATTATGGTCAGGTGACTGAGGAATGCTGCAGCCAGTCAAAAAATGAGCCAGTTGCCAAATGCAGGAAATGCAGTCATGGGACTATGGAAGGCTGTGAAGCCCTTGGAACTCTGGAACTCGATGATAAGTAGTTTTTGAAGGGTCTGTCATAACTCAAACAGTCGCTAAACAACCAATGGTTAATCAAGAATTACTTGTAATTTTTAATATACGTTTATCTATGTATTAGCATTGTTTCTAGATTGTCACCCTTTCTAAATTATGAATATTAGGGAAATTGAAAACTACTTTTGTGACCTAGGCTTCCTGAGTCATTAAAACACACGAGTAGTCCCAAAAACCTCTTTTATTGCAACAGTTGTGAATTACATTCATTCACAGCTGAGTTGCAAAAAGACCTTCGGGAGAAGTCCTTCAAGATAATCACCAACCTTTATCTCCCTTGACACACTGCCAAAGACCTACTTGGCAAAGCCACATGGAATCCAGAATCAAACAGAGATGCCGACTGGGAACAGAATTAACAACGTTGCTTTCCTGCAAAGAGCCCACATGCCTTTGCTCCTCTTTTAAGCCTTATGGGAGGGGCCAATCATCTCCAGATCATATTCCCAAGTCGTCCCTTTTGTTTTAGCTGTTCATGCCTTCTGGCAGCTCTGTGCATACGCACAGAAGGAACAGGCTCCTCCTGTTCCTCTGCCCCTCTGATGTCCAACTCTGGAGGCTCCGGAGTCTGCACATAACTCCAAGATGGCCTCATCTCTGCCTCTGATGCAGAGCCCATGTCTGAGCCTTCCCCAGATGTCGGGACTGGCCCATGTCCCTCCCCAGCCTCCTCACTGTCCAACTCTGGTACCAGTTTTGCAGGCTGCTGGCAGACCATAACAACTTGATTTGTGGAATAGAAGTGTGTTACAGAAACTTAGCTTCTGGCACTTAACACACACACCCATCCTCTGTATGCTTAAACTTGTTTTAGAAAATCAAGGCTCCATCCAGACAAGTAGTAGGTTTCCAGGTTTTTAGTCCTGCTTTGTGGCTCTCTTCTGTTTCTCAACTTGAGAGGACCAGTACTTCTACCTATGTAATGGGGAACCTCTAACAACCACAGCAAGACAACACATTGTCCTCTCTGTCATTCTGCGCTTACCACTGTGTGTGTGTTTGTGTGTGTAAAAGAAAACAACCACAACCAGAAGACAATTGAGTACTATGCTAAGGTACGATGAAATTGTCACAAAGAGTGACTAGAAAGCAACAGATACAGCGTCAAGACACTGGAAAGAAGAGAATCCTGCAGCTATGATATGAGATGGGCGAAGCAGCAGTGCCCTGAATGGAGAACTGCTTACCCATAACTAGAAAATAAAAGCAGTAAATCTCTTTTCACTGCCTTTTCTGAATAGCATCAGTGAAGTTCTGAGTCAATTAACTGCAAACGTTTAGCACTAATTTATCATTGCATCTAGAGCAACTTGGAAACTTGTGTCCAATCAAACATAATTCCTAATATCCCAATTCATGTCTTAATTGTCCTAATTTATTTCTTAAAGTGTGGTCCTAGGATCGCTTGGGAGGTCCTCAAAATAAAAATTATTTCCCAGTATATGTTTTTTTTTTTTAAAGCACATTACTGAAATCCCATCAAATGATCATAAGGAATGGTAGTGAAAACAAATGCATCATTTTTAATTTTTACTAAGATAAATACCAGTAAACATAACATGCAAACGAAAGTTCTTTCGAAGTCCTTCAAAATGAATAAAAGTGGGAAGGGGTCCTGAGAGAAAATGTTTAAGAAACAATGTTCTACTTTTACAAATATCTGATTGTCTTCCCATCCCCAACCCCTTTGAACTGCAATTTATTAAATGTTCCCTTCGCAAATTAGACATCAGGCATCATTAAAATTGCCTGGTTTTATGATAAGCAAAGGTTTCAGTTTTCATGGGAAACTTTGGAACAAAAACAGAACAAACAACATCAATTAAATATAATAAATTTATGACTTTTCTTTTTTTTTCTTTTAAGAAAAAAACTTGAGACAATGAAAGGTCATTTACTTCACAAGCCTATTTTACCTTCCATAACACTATGAAAAATAATAGTAGGGATGATAAAAGCAGTAAAAGTAGTTGTTATTTTACTTTAATAAATACAGGTAGTCATTGATTTACATTCACAATTGAACCCCGAATTTCTGTTGCTAAGGAAGACAGTCGTTAGATGAGTTTTGTCCCCTTTTAGACTTTCCTGCCACAGTTTTCAAGTGACTCATTGTAGTTCTTAAGTTAGTAATATGGTTGTTAAGTGAATCTGGATTCCTTGCTGACTTTTCTTGTCAGAAGATTGCAAAAGAGGATTACACGACCCCAGGGGACGCTGCAACCGTCATAAATATGAGTCAGTTGCCAAGCATCCAAATTTTGATCACATGGCTATGGGGGTGCTGCAACAGTCATAAATGAAAAACAGTCATAAGTCACATTTTTCAGTGTCATTGTAACCTCGAATGGTTGCTAAATTAATGGTTGTAAGTTGAAGGCTACCTGGAAAGTATTCATCTGTATCAGAACTGAAAGCCACACTAATTTTGATTTCTCTATTCTCCCCTTCTTGCCCAAAATATTTGCGGAAGGAGGTTTCTTTTAAAAAGTACTTACATGTTGCTATCTGACCTCTAATATTTATATTTATCAGTGTATGTATCATGAAAAGATGACAATTGATAACTTTCAAAACAAACCCAACAAATTTGAGATATTCATGAGAAATTATATCAGAAGCAGATCTATCTTCATTATTTCCTAGCCTCTCTCACTCTGAAATTTGAAATACTGTAGTTTAAAGCCGTGTTATACAGACTTCTTTCTGAAGCACATTTTTTTAAAATGAAAAACAAGCCTGATAAGACAATTCACTTTTAGACTGAAAGACAAGCAGTTTGATTGTGTAACAGTGAGATTTGCTCATCTTCACACTTTTGCTTCTGTGTTAATTACAGATTATATCATGACTTTTAAATAACTGAAAGCTTGGAGCAATGATTCACGAAGAAATGCAATGGAAGCCTTGTCTGAAAACATGTAATTCTGTGCCTTTATTTTGGGTGTGACTGATTCAATCACACCTAATAAGAGAAAAATATGATTCCTGGCTTAGATTGAATCATGTCAAGATGTGGAGGGTAGCTTCCTTTGTTGATTACCAACTTCTAATACTTTGAGCTCATAGAAGGTTTGTGGTTTTGGCCACAAAGACTTCATATAACAAACAGGTTTAAATATTTAGGAATAGATAGAAGGTAGAAAGGATGGATCCTTATCAATAAAGGCTGAATGTAACTATTGGTCTCAGGAAATGTTGCATGTTAGCAACAAATTTAAGGGAGTGTTATAATAATAGTCAAAAGCTTTAAACATCTGCCAGTTATATGGTATGTTAAATGCAATATGCCTGAATTTTTATGGAAAAATAAACCAGAATTTTGGGTTGTTATTCATTATGTGCTTGTTTGTACATTCAGCTCTTTTCCTCCTTGGCTTGCTTTGCAGATAGTAATTGCTAATCTAATGAAGAGTCAAAAGCTTTATATATTGCCTAAAGTGGGAATCCTGCTTTATTGCGTATGTTATGAATCATAATTGCTTTTATACTTAGCTTGTTTGGACAGAAGCAAAAAACTTGCCTTCATGGGCACAAGCTCATACACAGTAAGCTAATATACTTTGAAATCTGCAAAATCTATTGACCAGCATAGAACTACATTACTGTAGTATTTTGCTATATATTTTTAAAAAGGGATGTCTTTTAATTTAACAAAGATTTATTTGCAAATAATTTTACTCTATAGTTTTCTCACAGAAATAGTACAGAAAATATTTTACAGCATTCTATTGTAAATATGTGGTGACTGATTTGTTTTTCAAAGTACGATTGGCACTGTATTTAAGTAAGTTTCTATACAATTGATTTAATGCTATTCAATTAACATTAACATAACCTGCAGTGATAAATCAATTCCATTTCTTTTCTGAGTCTTCTCTTTTTTACATAACTCAAAAGATCTGTTTTAATTGATTGGTAAATGAATTTCTCTTTATTAAATTGCAATACCAGTTTAAAAGCATTAGACATTCTAGCAGGCGATTAAGATAGCATTAAGTTATTATCTCTTAACCCAATAACTAAAAGTTGAAAAATACCAATATTTTGAAATGATTACAAAATCACATAGGAAAACAGCACATAATTAATTTCAATAGAAGATTATTTATGTACCTCACGGTTTGTGAAGTTCTTGGTTTTCTGTTTGGATGATGTTAATCCTTGCTTAACTGACTGCTGGAAAACTTGTGTTCTGGTCTTTTTGTTTCTGTACCAGCATTATTTTTTTTATTGCTTTATTTATTTATTTTTGCGTGGTGTGTAAATATGGTTTTTTTCTATGTGTCTATTGATGGCTTGTTGAAAGCCAAGCTTCTTGTATGAAAGTTGTATGAAAGCCAAGCTTCCAGAAATTTTCCTAGCGTTTTTGGATTTAGTTTGGTTTAGGATACTCACAATTGAAACAATGGTTGAGTCTGTTTATGTGGGTTGGGAGATTAAAGAGTTTTTACTGTGTATTCTAACTACTAGTTGGGATTCGTGGATATATCCTGCTTCTCTTCTACCTATCTGTCCTATATAGTGGCTGTTAGTCTTTACTAACAGTTAGTAGGTTGTAGATAATTCCTGTTTTGTTTTGTTGTTTTTTGTTTTTTTCTTAGACTACTGGATTTTTTTTTTTTTGTTTACTTAAAATGTTTTGAAGGGCTTTAATTTGTGTGCTGTAATAATGCTGTGTGGTTGTAATAGGTGTGCTGGTTGCTTCTGACATGTTATTGATGTATCGTAGTGTTATTCTTTTCATAGCTTGTGTTCATGGTGCTGTAGGGAGTTGAGTGATCAGATGCTTTTTCATAGTTATCTGGGTATCCATTTTGTTGGAAGATGTTGTATAGGTGGTTGTAGAGATAGTCGTGTTTCCTTCTTGTGGTATTTTGCGTTGCTGGAGTGTGTTTGTACTTATCTGAATAATATTCTCACAAAGCTCCTCTTGTTGGAGGTTGGGTTCTTAGGAGCACTTGGTTAGTGTGGGTTGGTTTTTTTAATAGATTTGCATTTCTAATTCACCATTGTTTTCTCTGTTGAAAGGATACCCAGGAAGGATAGTGTGTTCTTGTTTCCTTTTTCCTTGATAAGTTTTATCATATTTTTAGTTATTGTTGATAGTTTCATGTATCTATTCTAGTTATTCCTTTTTTAATATTACAAAGGTGTCATCTACATAGCAGATCCATAATTTTGATTGTGTGTGTAGGAGTGTTGTATTTTCTAGCAGTGGCATTATGGTCTTTGCTATGAGTACTCAAAAGAGATAATGCCATAAGAGTTCCTATAATTTATTGATATATTTGGTATATTTGTCCATCAAACTGAAAGTAGGTAGCACAGCAGATATGGATTAGGTTAATGAGTCCAGATATTTATGCTTAGCATTTTTGGCTGCTTCAGGTGTGTTATGTGGTACAGTTGCCATGGATTCTTTTACTAATCCTGGATCTATGGACATAGATAGATTGATGACATTGAATGAAACCATAATTTCATCTTCTATTTTTAGTTGTAAAATGGAGGCCTCCAGAAAAATTAGGGTCCTCCAGAAAGTATCCTCCAGGAAAATTGGAGGCCTCCAGTAATTTTCCTCCAGGAAATTCAGGACCCCCAAGGAAAAATTCCTCTAGAAAACTGGGAACCAACAGAAAATTTCCTCTGGGGAGAGTGCCTCCAGAAAATTTATTTGGGGAGAAAATGGGAGCTTTCAAAAAAGTCCACACTGTTTACCTCCAGAAAACTAAATGCTTCTGGTTATTTTCCAAAATTTTCCTCCACAAAAATGGAAGCCTCTAGAAAATTAAAAATCTAAAAATAGAAGAAGGTGAAATTGTAGTTTCATTCACAGAACTCTTTATATCCAAAGTCAGCCTTGACCTACCTAACTGAACATGTGCTTGAATATAAAGGGGAAAGGCTAATTATGAAAACATTATTGTGAATGTTTTTAACAAACGGTAAAGAGAAATGTTATAAAGAATGAATCTATATATTTTCCTTTTAGTTTGATTATGTCGAATTCTCAGAGACTGATTGGACAAATCCTTGAAGATTTTTCAGAAGTGGTTTGCCATTACCTCCTTCCTAAGGCTGAGAGAAAGTGATTGACCCAAGGCCACTCATCTGGCTTTGTGACTAAAGCAGGATTAAAACTCAGGGTCCTCTGATATCTAGCTTCATATCTTAACAACTACAAAAAAAACCTGGTTGTCTGCACATGCATGCATTCACAGACACACATACAAAGACAAAGACAGAGAGATAAGCAAACAAATGTAGAATTAGTGTGAAAATGAGAGTGAAGTGATGAATGACTGAGAAATATTCATATTAAGGAAAAAATAGTACCAGTGAACAGATATTGGAAATGAAACAATACCTGTGGAAAGTTTGCATTACTTAGAACAATATGTGAATGCTATCCCATTATCCTGAAGACAGAATTATTCCACTGGACCCTAACATCGTTTTAGACCTAGCCAAGAAACCTTTAGGTGGTGACTATGGCAACAAAGATTCTTGTTTCCATCTGAAGCCAGCTCAAGTGTGGTAGTCTGTCTGGTGGTAGGGAAAACAGCTGTGCAGCACGAGGAAGTTGCTTGACTGTAGTAATCCTGTTTGGCAGGTCAAGGGTGATCCCTTGCCTGTCGGGATTTGTGCAATGCCGTGGGCTAGGAAAGCACTCTTCTAATAAACCCCAGATGTTTCTGCTGTTTCTGCTCTGTATGTTCTACTTGCACTTGAAAATAAGTCCAAAAACAGGATCAGCAAAAGGGAGAAGAGATTTGCTATTAGTTGCTGAAGAATTTCCCTTTTGATATTAATAGTTAGCTCTCTTTAAAAAGAAATGTTTCAGTACATTTTGTAAAGGCAATCTTTCTCCAGAATGAGCCATTCCCTTTAGATTTCAAGTGAACATGGGACTGTCAGATGCTCTACGTGGAGTTGTCCTTGAAGGGCATCCAGAAGCTGCAGTTGGTTCAAAATGCAGCAATGCAGTCAGTTATGAGCTCCCTTTGACTTGTGCCTGTTAACATTTCTGCTCCGTGAGTAGCATTATTTGCATTAAATATGCTTCTGGATTCAGCTCAGGATGCTGACAACCACTTGTAAAGTCTGTCATTACAAGGGGCCAGGCTTTTTGCATGGGACTATTTGCAGCACTGACTTTCTCCAAATAGTCCTCTTATCAAATCAGATTTTGAAGGAAAGGCATGTTATGGTTCCCACCAATTAAAACATCTTTGTCTGGCAGGATCAAAAGAGAGAGTGTTTTATTTACTGTGTTGATCTATTAAAATAATGTTTGCTCATTTCACCGTTTCAGTAATTCCGGGAGGCTTACAAAATGGGTAACACAAAACTATTAAAATTAAGAAGATTAAATAGCAAACTAAAAACCTAGAGGAAACATAGGGTGGGGATCAGCCACCCCCACCCTAGAGCTTCCCTATCAATTTTAAGGCTCTTCCAGAAGGCTAAGAGTATGGGGGCTGACCTCATCTCCAGCAGGAGAATTTTACAGAACACAAGGGCCACAACAGAAAAAGCTCTTCTCTTAGATCTCGCCAGCCAAAATTTCCTGTAGTAGCTCCCACCTTGTGGAATACCATTCACCTGGAGATCAAATTGGCCCTGATCTTTTGGCCTTTCATAAAACCATGAAGACATAGTTCCTTGCGCAGAGGGGTTGGGTGTCAAAGTCATTGAAGTGGTTTTGTTAGTGTGTCATGTGTCCAAGGTAGACCAAACTTGAAAGGTAATACTATTTTTACTATAAGGTTATAACAACAAAATAACAGTCTTTCAAATCTGAATGCTTTCCCTCTTCCCCTTTATCTTCATGAGAACTACAGAGAGATGTGTTTAGATTTCTTTTATTTGACTGTTGTTTTGGTGCAACTCTTCCTCCTATTCCTCAAGGTTGTAATTTGTGATCATTACATGATGATTATCTTGTTTTTTTTATCTCAACTGATGGTTGTGTATTTATTTTGTGCTTTTGTTAGACATGAAAGACCAAATCCACGTGGTGAAGGTTCGGTTTAATTGATTTATTGCTAAAAGCCTATGTCCAGGAATCTTCTCAATTAATGAACAGCACTTGGTTATAGGTAGATGAGGATTAATGGCAATAAAGGGGACTTGGATTTAGTCGTTCGTTTGTGGCTACATAATAATAGTAGGCTGATCCTTCTTTTTATTCCTCTCCCTGGCTCAGCCAGTCCATCTATAGTTTTTGCTAGCTTGACTATTGTTAGCCACCCAGAGTCACTTGATGAGAATTGCAGCCATATGAATCGAATTACATAAACACATTTATAAATAAGTAAACCACCAGATTTGCAAATTCAGAAAATATATTTGAAGTTTTAATCTTAATAACGGTATATCTGGCAGAGATAGAATATACAATTGAATATTAAAGAGGATTTCTTGGTTATGTAAAGTCAGTGCAACTTTCATAACTCCAGCAACAAACCTCAGTTTAAATTGGATGAATGTCTTACCCCCATCTAATTAGGTAGGCCCTACACAGGAACCCCCTATGTAGGTAGGTTGGATGGATAGATGAATGTAGAGGTATAGATATAGCAATAGCATTTAGATTTATATGCTGATTCATGATGCTTTACAGCTCTTTCTAAGAGCTGTAAAGCATTTCTAAGAGCTGTAAAGCATATTTCTAAGAGCTATCAGCATATTGCCCCAAATAATCTGGGTTTTCATTTTACCAACCTTGGAAGGATGAAAGCCTGAGTCAACTTTGAGCCAGTCAGAATCGAACTCCTGCCAGTGGGCAGAGTCAGCCTTCAATATTGCATTCTAATTACTGTACCACCACAGGTCTTCTATCTATGTAGATCTGTCTAAATCTAGAGATGATTGAGATAAAAATGAGAGATCCAAGGATAAAATAGAGAATATCAAGTCCAAGTTAGGAACTTGTGTAAGCCACTATTTATCCATGCATAAGAGATGCCCCATTTTGAAGAACTGCTGCTTCCAAAATATTTTGAAACTACTATCAATGTTGCCTTATTCAAAATCAAGATTCTAACTTTTATCTCAATTCAACATTATTTTATCAATTTTCTCCCTGAACTATGGATTATAAATATTTTATAAAGTAGGGAATATTTGGTCAGAATATATAATAGTTAAAGAGTATTACATCATATATCTAGTAATAATCCCAACTAGCTCTGAGTTTATTCGTTTTTTATGTATTTATTTCACCATCAGAAATAAGTGTTTTTACTTTCTCAAATGTTTTTAAGATTCCTTCACATTTTATTGCCAATTATCTATTTGCAGTATTAGTCATTCTGGGTTTATTTAAGAGTACTCTGCTCTGTACAGTAGGTTAACTACACTGCATAGATCCGATTGTATTCGGTTGTCTTCTTTTGGAAATGCTTAGGGTAGAAATGGCTTGTTGTAATTACTTAACACAATTCTTAATGAAGATATGTGAATAAAGAGATCAAGAGGCAGCTAATACATTTTATTTCAATATTTCCCTCTCTGAGGGTAGTGGTTTTGTAGCCAGAGGACTTCCTGAAATGACTTTGCATTCCTTCAAGTTGATATACAGTGGTCTGAGATTCTTATGATAGTCAACTTAGGCTGTCATCACGATCTGGATAGGCTGTAGTACACTTTGCTTATGACTGCCTTCAAAGATTATTCCAAAATTGCACATGGCCCAAAATGTATTAGCTGTATAAAAAACAGTACACGCTTGTGTTCCAGAGCCTGCATTAACTGTCATTAAGTTTCTGGATGCAAGTTAAAAGTGCCGATTTTGACTTGTAAAGTCCTAAGTAGTTTGGCACTGCTGTATCTTTGGAATGTTCTCCTTCAGTGGGAATTGACAACCCTAATACAAATGCACTGAAGAAAAAATTGACTATAATCCTCATTAATGGATATTAGGTGGACTGAGGACAGGAGGAGTCCTTTTCTGAGATAGCCCTCCACATTATGAAATAGTACTTTTCATGAAATCAGATTCTCCCTCACTCTGTTGCCATTCTGGAAGCAGGTATTGGAATTTTATATAAACTACATATATTACTTTGATTTTATCTGTTTTGTTTGAATTCTGTATTCAGATAGTCCTCAGTTTATGACCACTCATTCAGCAACTGTTCAAATTTACATTGTTCAATGACATTGAATGAAGTTCCTTGGTGTTCTGGCAGTCATGTGATACAATCCAGGAAACTGATTTGTGGTGATGACATCACAGCAAGCTGCAGTCACATGATTGCAATTTCCAATATTCTCTGCCAGTTCTTGAGAGGCAAAGTCAATGGGGAAGCCAACAGGAAGGAGCCAAATGTTGGAAGGATCCATGTAGTCCTTGTTTAACAATGGCAACTGGGATTGCTGTTGCTAATAGCAATAGCACTTAGATGTATATACTGCTTCCCAGTGTTTTACAGCCCTCTCTAAGCAGTTTACAGTGTCAGTCTATTGCCCCCAGCAATCTGGGTCTTCATTTTACCCACCTCAGAAGGATGGAAGGCTGAGTCAACCTTGAGCCTGGTGAGATTTGAACTGCCAAATTGCAGGCAGCCGGCAGTCAGCAGAAGTAGCCTGCAGTACTGCACTCTAACCACTGCACCACTACAGCTCTTGTGATCAAATGATGTCACACTTCATATGCATGCATACATATCTACGTAAACATATAAGCAACAAATAAAAATATATTAAACATCTTATTTAACATTCACTATTGTTGTATATGTTTTATGAGCCACTGTGGCGCAGTGCTTAGAGTACAATATTGCAGACTACTTCTGCTGACTGCCGGCTGACTGCAATTTGGCAGTTCAAATCTCATCAGGCTCAAAGTTGACTCAGTCTTCCATCCTTCCGAGGTGTGTAAAATGAGGACCCAATATGCAATATGCTGACTCTGTAAACCACTTAGAGCGGGCTGTAAAGCATTGTAAAGTGGTATATAAGTCTAAGTGCTATTGCTAATGCTATTATATGTGCACTGCCAAGAGTCATATAATTATGGTGGGGGGGGGGTGATCAAAGAAAAAATAATAATATTCACCTCTCTTTTACTGCACTCCTGCAAATAATTTTGCACAAACCTTCAGGACATAAATAGAAATCAAAAGTTTCCAGTTTAAGATTATTATGAAGGAAAATCTTTTACTTCTTGTCATTAAACAAAATGCAATCATTCTAGAAGCAGGAAGATTTTGTAGGCCCCTGTATACACACAACACACTTTTTCTCTATAATTCTCCTCAAACTGTTCATACCTTTTTCTTAAGTTATTCAATTACCTATCATATATCAGCTACATATTTCTTTTCGTTAAAAAAAAAGTTTTTTATTTTTTAAGACAAACAAACATTTAATACATCAATCATCCCTTCCCTGTGACATCTCGGTGTTAACTTCTTCAGTTCTTTTTATTCTTCTTATTCCAACCGTTTCTTCTATCTTAATCGTCATCCAAACAACTATAAAAGTTCATTCCTATAACCATATTCTTGCCATCAAATTTTTACACATAGTTATAAAATTAATCATTTATATCTCTTTTCCAACCAACAATAGAAATAATTCCATATTCTAAAGTATTTTGATTCTTCCCTATCTTTAATCAAGAATGTTAATCGGTTCATTTCTGCACAATCTAAAATCTTTCTTATTACTTCATCTTCCAAAGGTATTTTCTCTAATTTCCAATTTTGAGCATAAACAATTCTTGCAGCTGTTATTACATGTATAATAAATATATAAATAAATAAATAAATAAATAAATAAATATATTCCTTTGTAATTTTGGAAAAAGGATAATTCAAAAGCTACATATTTCTTAACTGCCTAGTATTTTTGTTGTAGTAGTTCTGCCTTAAGTCACCCACTTTGTACAGCAGTTGAATAAACTTGTACAGTTAAAAACTTTATTTGCAGCAGTAGGGATTCACAGTTTAAACATTTCTGAAACCAGAAATACACTGGTTTCTTAATAATATTGCTATTATATGAATGGAAAGTATAGCAGAGAGTAAGAGTCTCTATGTATATTGAAGTGTTCGTAAATATTACTATCCTTTTTTCTATTTGGCAATGTATCTTTGTCAGCCCGAGGCTTCAGTATCTGTTTTCAAGATAGTTCCATTTATAGTTTATTCTTGCATAAAACAGATCCTTGGGATAGCTCATAAAACTAAAGAAGAAAAGGAAAAGAAAAGAAAGATAGTTCTTAAAGAAAAATAAATTTTCTGGAGTAGAAGGCATCTACAAATATGCCTTTTAATTTGAACTACTTCTAATGTAAGGCATTTGGTTCAGCATTGTTTGATTATTATGCTAGTTTTGTTATATTCAAATACAGGTAGTCCTTAACTTTCAACCACAATTGAGCCCAAAATTTCTGTTCCTAAGTGAGACAGTTGTTAAGTGAATTTTGCCCCATTTTACGACCTTTCTTGCCATAGTTGTTAAGTGAATTATTGCAGTTTTTAAGTTAGCAACACAAAAAAAACCCCACAACACATTGCTGCTAGTTAAGTTAATAGGTAAAGGTAAGATAAAGGTTCCCCTTGCACATATGGGCTAATCATTCCCAACTCTAGGGGGCAGTGCTCATCTCTGTTTCAAAGCTGAAGAGCCAGCGCTGTCCGAAGACATCTCTGTGGTCATGTCACCGGCATGACTAAACTCCAAAGGCTCAGGGAATGCTGTTACCTTCCCACCAGAGGTAGTTCCCATTTTTCTACTTGCACTTTTTACGTGCTTTTGAACTGCTGAACTGCCGACCTTCTGATCGACAAGCTCAGCGTCCTAGCCACTGAGCCACCGTCTCCCTTTTAATTAAATTAATAGTGCTAGAGTATTTGTGTTAGCATCTATTACTGCCAGAGAAATGGTCACTATACTCATTTTAACAAGGTATTTATTTTAATTTAATCAATTGCTATTTCATTGCACTGTTGACATTTTTTCCTTCTATACTCCTGTGTAACGTGTATTAGCAAGCTAAGGGAGAACATTGGATCTCACCTAGAAAAGTGTTGCCAGAATATATTAATTATAAGGTAATACAAAACTGTATGATTTTCTTCAGAACCAAGAAATGGGAAAGAAGCATTTTCCTTACAGTGTTTGCACCAACCATGTAAAAATTCTGGCAAAGAAATAAAATTATAGGTAGTTCTGGATTTAATTATCGTAACAGAAGAGAAATTACTTTTCCGCTCTTATTGCGTCATCAGATAATCGCCTGTTTAGGGTGACCCGCTCCCTGCTCCATCAGGGGGTGCGGGAGGACCCCTTGGAGGGTAGAGCTGAGGACTTTGTACAGTATCTGTATGACAAAATCGCTCAGATTCGGGAACAGCTGGACTCTGGGTAGATCCAGGAGAGATGGCAGAGGCAGGTCCTGAGAATATTATATGGGAAGAGTTTGACTCTGTGCCTCCCGAGAGCGTGGACAGGATACTGAGCAGACTGAGTGCAGCCACATGTTTATTGGACCCGTGTCCCTCCTGGTTGGTGCTGGCCTCCCGGGAGGTTACGCAAGGCTGGCTCCAGGGGATTATAAATGCCTCCTTTAGTGAGGGTGTCTTCCCCGCTGCCTTAAAAGAAGCGGTGGTGAGGCCCCTCCTCAAGAAGCCTTCCCTGGACCCGGCAATGTTGGTAAACTATCGTCCTGTCTCCAACCTTCGCTTTGTTGCGAAGGTTGTTGAGAGTGTGGTTGTGCAGCAGCTGCCTCAGTACCTGGATGAATCGACCTATCTAGATCCGTTCCAGTCGGGGTTCAGACCCAGGTACAGCACGGAGACGGCATTGGTCGCATTGGTGGATGATCTCTGGAGGGCCCGGGACAGGGGTTGTTTTTCTGTCCTGGTCCTATTAGACCTCTCAGCAGCTTTTGATACCATCGACCATGGTATCATGCTGCGCCGGTTGGAAGGGTTAGGGGTGGGGGGCACCGTTTTACGGTGGTTCTCCTCCTTTCTCTCTGACCGGTCGCAGTCCGTGTTGACAGGGGGGCAGAGGTCGACCCCGAGGCCCTTGTATGTGGGGTGCCGCAGGGATCGGTCCTCTCGCCCCTTCTGTTCAACATTTATGTGAAGCCGCTGGGCGAGATCATCCATGGTTTTGGGGTGAAGTACCATCAGTATGCTGATGACACTCAGCTGTACATCTCCACCCCAGACCACCCCAATGATGCCCTCGAAGTGGTGTCCCGGTGCCTGGAGGCCGTACGGATCTGGATGGGGAGGAACAGACTCAGGCTCAACCCATCCAAGACCGAGTGGCTGTGGTTTCCGACGTCCCGATATAGTCAGCTGGTGCCATCTCTGACTATTGGGGGCAAGTCATTGGCCCCCATGGATGGGGTTCGCAACTTGGGCGTCCTCCTGGATTCACGGCTGTCTTTAGAAGGGCATATGAAGGCCATGGCCGGGAGGGCATTTTATCAGGTTCGCCTGATTCGCCAGTTGTGTCCCTTTCTGGATCGGGACTCGTTACGCACGGTCACTCATGCCCTTGTCCTGGACTACTGTAATGCTGGACTACTGTAATGCCTGGACTACTGTAATGCTCTCTACATGGGGCTCCACTTGAGGAGCACCTGGAGGCTCCAACTGGTCCAGAAAGCGGCCGCGCGGGTGGTGATGGGAGCGACGTGGCGCTCCCATGTGACCCCCCCTCCTGCGCGAGCTGCACTGGCTCCCGGTGGTCTTCCGGGTGCGCTTCAAGGTTTTGGTTACCACCTTTAGAGCGCTCCATGGCTTAAGACCAGGTTACTTACCAGACCACCTTCTGCCACCGATAGCCTCTCACCGACCAGTCCGCTCCGATAGAGAGTGGCTCCTCAGGGTGCCGTCGGCCAAACAGTGTCGACTGGCGGCTCCCAGGGGGAGAGCCTTCTCTGTGGGGGCACCTGCCATCTGGAATGAGCTCCCCCCAGAGATACGGAGAATTGAGGACTTACGCACTTTCCGCCGCGCCCTAAAAACGCTTCTATTCCAGGCGGGGCTGGCCTAACTCTCCCTTTTAAATTGGTTTTAAATTGGGTTTTTAAATGTTTATATAAATTGGTGGTTTTAAATTTTCGAGCCTAAATTTAATCTTTTTTAATAGTTTTTACCTTTTGTATGTAAAGTGTATTTTATTTTTGGCTGTTCACCGCCCTGAGTCCCTCTGGGAGTAGCGCGGTATACAAATTTAAACAAATAAATAAATAATAAATAACTGAGTCTGGAATTAACCCATGATTAAGTGAGTCACCATGTGTATGTCTAATTTTGCAACCTGTTTGGCAATGGTTGCTAATACTATTGTTAAGCAAATATCAAAGTCATTATATGAATTCAGTATACCCAATGGGCATTTTTTTGTCGTTAAGTGAAGAATATATGTAGTTTTTCATGGATATAACTTTACTTCATTTTCTACTCTATCGCTTTCACAGTAAAACCCTAATTCTGTCTCTCATCATTGCAAATTTGTAAGTAATGGTTGAAAAAATATAACAGATAAACGTTACAATTGCTTTGAATCAAAGGGCTCTAGTTTATAGCAGCTGGTATCTTCTGTTAAATGGATTTCTGAGAGTAAACAGTTCTCAGAATTTGGAGATGTTATGCTTAATACTAATATAAATTGATCAGGAACCTCATATTTTGACAATTCTATAGTTTTCCCAGCATTAAACATTAAGTTTAGACTTTTTCAACCAATGAATTATGCCTTGATATATTCATTCGTTCAAATACTTTGGCCACCTAATGAGAATGAAGGACTCACTGGAGAAGAGCCTAATGCTGGGAACGATTGAGGGCTAAAGAAGAAGGGGCTGACAGAGAATGAGATGGCTGGATGGAGTCACTGAAGCAGTCGGCGTGAGTTTAAACAGACTCTGGGGGATGGTAGAGGACAGGAAGGCCTGGAGGAATGTTGTTAATGGGTTGGACATGACTTCGCGACTAACAGCAACAACAAATATTCATATTATTAATTTGCACATGAAAGTCTGACAGTCAACAGTCTTTGATTACTTAAGGTACATGATAAATTCAAGGACTTTTAACTAGTGTGCCTAATTCTGAGAAGTGATGATATATGAACTTTTATAGTTCATATATGGATAGAACTCAGTGGGCTATCTATTATACTTTTTAGTGTTCTGGACTACTAAATTGATTGTTATGCACTATCCAGAGTTGTTTCTTATGAGATGGGCAATTATATAAATGGGATGGATGGATGGATGGATGGATGGATGGATGGATGGATGGATGGATGGATGGATAGATAGACGGACGGACAGTCTCTGATGTGTGCTAAATGAGATGAGCATTGACTTCCAGGTACAATTCAAGGTGCTAATTGTTACCTTTAGGTTCTTAGTGGCATAGGACCAGGTAACCTGTGGGACTGGGTTTCATCCATTGTTTTGGCCTACCCATTATACGTGGGCAGAATGTATTTCTGCCCACGTATAATGGAATGGGAAGTTTCTATTAAACTTCATCAACTTGTGGGTCGAAGGAAGCATGCTTCCTCTGTTGCAGACTCTGGCCTCTGAAACTTCATCCCCAACCCCCACCCCCAGCGATACACCCTCTTTTCTGGCATTCCCAAAGCCCTTAAAACCTGTCTTTGGTCCTGATCCTGGAGCTAATATCTACTGGAAGAGGATTCATATATCTTTAAGCCAAAATCAAATCACATTATAGTGGTAGTTGTTTGTTTTAAAAAACAAGGCAATTGTACCTTGATGAGTTCTGTAAATAACTGAAGGAGAAACAACACAGGAAATCTATAATAACAATTTGCCACTTCCATTATCAAATCAATTACTTCCAATTATTGATTCCCCAAATATATACATGAATATTTAACATAATCTATAATTTATTGAATTATTTGCCCTTGTCCATTAAACTTAGCATAAATTGCAACTCTGCTCCATCTTTTAAATATACTTCTGATAAGACTGGAAGTGTGTCTTTTAAATTCAAGTTTGGGACATTAGCTGGACGTAAGGTCTCCTTTTCTCTGTGAATATTGTTCTTATATCTGATGAAAAATAATAATTTAAAACAATTTCAGTCAAATTACCTTCTTAAGAAATAGGGAAATTTCACAAAAGGGAAAGCATGCAACATGTAAGAAAGGACATTTGAACATATTAATTTGTGGAGAGCTGATGATAACAGGAAATATCATATTGCAAAGTTGTTCCATTAAGAAATACATGTAGAATAAGAGTAAAGATAACAGATTTACTTGATGATATGCATGAGTGCAAAATCCTTTGAAAATAAATTAACGTTATATGTTACTGTTTTGACAGTTGTGTAAAGTACATTCTTGTAAACTATGTATTTGATACACGTTTTTTTCAGTATTTTGCAAACTTACTACCTAAATAGAAACTAGGATTTGCAATGTACTATATGTTTTAGGTAGATAAGTAGAAATAGACAAACAGATAGTTTACAATCCAATGGTCACCCAAAAGCACATTATCCAGTCACTTCAATTTGTAGTACTTAACTAACAAACTGAGGCCATTATGCAATCTTAGTATAATCAAAAGCTTCCATGGACAAATTGTTTAATTTCAAAAATGTTTAGGTTTCATCATTTGTTTCGTAGTTCAAAGGCTCTATAAAAGAATTTGGCAATTTTGAAATGATTATTATTTATTTATTCATTTATTTATTATATTTCTATACCGCCTTTCTCCCGCAGGACTCAAGGCAGTGTACAGTCAAGAAAAAATAAAAGATACATAAACATCATAAAATTGATAATTAAAATTATAGCAAAGTTTAACCCAAATTAAATAAAACCCAGAATTATATAATATTTTAATCATTCCCGGTTAACATGCTTAGCCCCGCCTGATTTAACATCAGGGTCTTGAGGGCACAGCGGAAAGCACAGAGATTAGGGATGTTTCGTATATCAGGGGGCAGTTCATTCCAAAGGGTTGGAGCCCTTACAGAGAAGGCCCTCCCCCTGGGAGTCGCCAGTCGGCACAATTTGACTGACGGTACCCTGAATAGTCCCTCCCTGTGAGAACGAACTTATTAGAATCCACAAGAATAATTTAATAATAATAACTACCTGAACTACCAGGAATTTTACTTCAAATTATCAATATATAATCACTATCACTGTATATCATAAAATTGATAATACTATATAGCAGTGCATGAGCTGTGGTTCCAATTGTTCCAAAATGTTGGAGGTAAAACTTCTGTGCCAAATGCAAATCTTTCAATACTTTCCAGTAAGTCTGAACCACTGACATAAAGATGATATTAGTACTGTGAATTATTCAGTCTACAATATTTAGCAAACAGTAGTAAATAGTTAACAGATGGGTCAAATGTTCAGGCTACAAATAAACTTCTTTATAAAGTCTGTATAAGATTTTAGACAATTTTGTTGGAACAAATTTTATAATATTGATTAATTCTATTTGAGATATGCAGAGGAAACAAATATTAAAATGCAATATGAGTTAGGGAGTATCTGTTTTATGGGAAAATATAAGCATTTATGAACTACGTAGAGAGATATTATGTGCTCTACTGATGCCATGTAGCATCAGTATAAAACAAAATATAAACATTACCCCATCTTGGCTCTCTTTGGCATAAGAAGGGAAGAGAAAAAAAGGCGTCTTATGGAAATAGATTGTCTATATTGAAAAAGGCTAAAACTGAATTCAGTTATTTTATTGAAAAATATTAAGGGTCAATACAAACTTACTTGGCAGTAAATTCAATAAAACAACTATTATTTTGGGTTGACATTCAATAGGTTGTGCTGCAAATGTGTCCTTCACAAGATGTTTATGTGCTATGTGAGGTAATAATTAGAAAACATTCATGATAAATTTTGTGCAACTAAGTCATTTATATCTTTACCCTTTGGGGTTTTTTTTTTCCTGGATTCAGTGGGATTTATTCCCAAATTAAGGTGTTTGGTTTTTTTTTGTAGTCCTATATTTGGCCTCCATCATTCAGACAAGCTGCCTTTGCACTTTTTAATATCATTTATTGCATGCCTTTCCTTTTAACAAGAAATGGGCTTTTTTTTGAAAAGCAGCCAATCTGCTGACAGTATGCTAATTACTACAAGTTCAGTTAATGATACCTGATAAAGCAAAAATACCGCAATGGTTTGCAAAATCTATAGGTTGATTTCTACAGAATCCATGTTCTTAGTTTTTCCATAGTTAACCATGTTTTTTTTAAAAAAAAGTAATCACATTTTAAAAAGACCATTAAGTATTACGTTAAGGAAGTAAAACCACTCAACTTGGATTTCTTTCTGTTTTCCTGTCTTGCAATTTTGTAGTAATTCAATGAAATCTCACACAAAAGAACTAACAATACATAATCCAACCTGTTTAGGGTATATCATCTTGATGATCTTTAAAAGGATTTTTTTTCTCTTGTTGTTTCTTCATTATTTTTTTCTTTTGCCATTTCTTCATATTAATTCAGGCATGACTTTTGCCCATCACCTGTGAAACTAACAGAATTTTATTTTTATTTTTATTTTGACTGCCGACAAGATAAATACTATTCTTAGTGATAAATATATAGTGCATGATAATAAAATTGACTTTACATCAATAATTATAAGATGCATTTTTCTAATATCTGGGGAAGAAGCTTTCCTATGATTTCCTCATCATACTGACTAATTACCTTGATCTTTAAAAAAAAAAATCAACTGCCATAAGATGCTAATTGATGCTTAACAGCCAAAATATCAAACAATCTAGGTTTGAATTCTCTTGAATCTTGCTAGAGTCAACATTACATTTATTGGAATATATTTAAATGGTTGAACTGTTAAACATGAAGGTGAAAACATTAGAATTGAAATTTAGAACCAAAACTTTCCTCCCACCCCCCACCCCTTTCCAAATGGAGGAAAATGTTGCGTATGTTTTGTATTACCCAGCAGACATGGCCTACTGCGGCCCGTGGGCCGAATGCATCACATGCTGGCCACACCCACCCCAGTTTAGCAAAGGAGGAAACAGTCATGATACATCACTTGATGACAACGTGACACTGCAAGTTTGATACCTCTGGCCTACTGGATCTTAAGGAATGTGCTATTCAGTTGCACACACTATACCTTCACATAATTTGGCATCTGATGTGTCTATTTTATATATGGATTTCCCTCTTTGGCAAGTAGAGAGAATTGGAGATTTCCATTCAAGACTTTCCTAAAAGGAAAATGAAGTAAAACCGTAAACATATTTCCTGCTTTTCATTGAAAACTGCCAATGCACTGCATTCACCCTGCACAATAAGTCATAAACAAGTTATGCAACTCAGTCAGGGGGAGAGAGGTAATTGGGCTGGTATTCCAGCTTGGCTTTTTATGTCATGGAAACATCTGTAATCAAAGCCTGTGTTTATTTTATTACAAAATGTAATGTATAAAGTGTTCCCTCTTTGAAAGGAGAAACTAGATCTTGAAAGATATTCCTGTAAGTTTCAGAACTGGAGAACAGTGTAAATAAAACAGGCCTATTTACTGACAGAGATAGACTCTTTTTGAAGAACAAATTTTATTGTACTGACACAGCTTGGCTCTATATTAGAGCATGATCTGAAGGATCATGAAGCAACAACTTTCCTAACACTGGTGTGATTTTTTTTTCTGTGTAGCAGACCTCTGGCACTGCTAAACATGTTGCCTAAATTTCCATTAGAAAAGAAATGCAAGATGTAAATTGAGTGGTTTCTATCCAATAGTGCCATTTGTATAGCAGGCATCAACAGTGGAAGGGATTCCTCTGTTGAATCAAATTCTTAGGATTATGTATTTTGTTTAAACCTAAAAAAAGTTGCATGAATGATTTATCTGAATGCAAGAACATTTATTAAATTGTAAATGTTTTATAGATTAATAAATATTCTAAAATAAGTTTTTCTTGGGTGGGGAAAGGAATGTTTTGTAGGTAAAATAGATTTCTGTGGTCTACAGAGCTTCCTTTTAGTGATTATACTATAATCTATTGTAGAATAAGTGGAAATCTACTCGAATTCCACTTCCAGCCTTGAGATCCAGGAGCAATTTGAGTGATAATTTCTGAGTTTTTGCAAACTACAAATGATGGAATAGGAGAGACCAGCATTCCCCCATCATATTATCAGTTCATCCAAATGTAACATTATTCAATACACAGAATACACAAATTATATAACAAACGTAGTGATTCAAAGCAGCTTTGGTTATTATCATTAAGTATCCTCCATTTGTTTCCCCTTATGGTTTTTTTTTTCATGAACCTGGCAACTTTCATGTAAAGAATGCATAATCTCAAAATATCTTAAATGCTCCAAGTTGCTCAGTTATCACTTAAGTTTTCAATTTCAAAGACAATGTGGTCACTTATGCATTTCTTTTTTTTCCCCTTTAGCTGTGCCTCCTAAATTGAAAGAGATGAAAAGTCAAGAATCTGCTGTCGGTCAGACACTAGTTCTCAGATGTGAAGCCAGTTCTGAGCACGTCTCTCTCAAATTCAAATGGTTAAAGAATGGAAGAGAACTAACAAAAAGAAACAGACCAGAAAATGTCAAGATTAAGAGCCCCAAAAAACAAAAGTAAGTATATAGCATTGTATCTGAAAAGCTGAGAATTGTTTCTCGTAATGCAGATATCAACTGTATTACTCATCTCAGATGCCCAAAATGTGTTATTCTCTTTGGAAAGAGATAATGAACAGAAATAGATTATTATTTTATTTTAACTTAGTGATTTTATGCTTCTGCTGCTGTTATATCTTACTTCATAAAAAGTTAAATAGAAGTTCTTTGTCATTATTAAGCTAGTTCTATAGGGCAGAATTTTCTTTACAACAGATGTAAAGGATTGATATGGCAATAAGCCAAACTGTGCTTGAAGGTATTAATTTACTAAATGGTTTTGCACCCACTGTGCTAGACACATTCACAGTCTAATAATCATTGTGAGAGACAAAAAACAAATCCTTAATTTACTAGCTAGGTAAATGTTATGTTTCAGGGGGAAAAAATAGCAACAGTTTCCTCTCATTCTTGCTTACAAAACTCAGGGACCTGTTGCATGACAATGAGAATCAATATATTTTAAATGATCTGGTTAGAATGTGAATATCAAGTGAATATACCATATTTTTCGGAGTATAAATTGCACCGGACTATAAGATGCACCTACCGTTTTTGTTTTGGTTTTTTTTATAAAAAGTGTTTTTGGTTTTTTTTTTGTTTTTGTTTTTTTAGACAAACACACATGCAAACATACAATGTATTTTCTTTGAACAGAGTATTTGGCCAGTTCACAAATTTAAACAGTATTTAGTCATTTCAATTAAATTTACAATTTCTATATTTCCTTTTTGCCATATTTATTCCTCATCTGTTTTTTTAAACCAATATGCTCTAATCTAATCTTAATCAAATTCAATTTTTGCCTTCTATTCTATATTATACCCCTTCCCATTGTCATCTATTTTTATATCCATCCTCACATTGGTTAATTATGTAATACAAATTCAACATTTTAATATAAATCAATTAGTTATATAACTATCTTTTTTTTGTATATTAATCAATTTGAACGTGAATATTCCAATTATTTCCATGCAATCCAATTTCTTACAAATTGTGTTTTAAAATGTTGAACTCTCCTCTTTTGCCCTAAATTTCCCATTGTTTGCATCTACCTTTTTTGATGAGGAAAAAGAAGAAAAAGAAATCTCCCTCTGCCTCTGCCTAATTTTGCGACTTACAAATTTTGCGACTGCCTGCTTTACTTTCAGTTTTGTTTTCAGCATAGCTTGATTAGCACAAGGGGAAAAAAATCTGTTCCAGCAAATTACCTCTTTGCAGCAAGCAGCAGAGCCCTGCTAAAAACAGCTGAGAGCAAATAAGCTGAGAGTCGGGAGGCTGATCTAATCAACTTCTGCTAATTAGTCTGTGCTAAAGCTGAAAGGAGCTGTTTTTTCTTGCTGTTTGCTTGCAAGGAGATAACAGCTGCGAGGCACAGGCCAAAGGGTGGGGGCCAGTGGTGGGTGGGGCTACATTCGGTGTAATAAGACACATGTAAATTTTCACCCCCTTTTAGGGGCGAAAAAGGTGTGTCTTATACTCTGAAAAATATGGTAATTTTTCATTGATCTGACTAGATTGTTTTTTAATCGTTAACATTTGTGCAATAAATATAATACCTTGATTGGTTTTGGATACATTTAAACTCTCTATTTGTTAGTTTAATATGCCTCAAAGAACAGTTATGAAGCTAAAATCTTGGCATGAATTAAAAAAAGTAACATGAACATTTTGATGTGTTTTGGTCCATTTCCTCTGAGTGAGCACAATTGAACCAAATATCAAGACACAAGTATCCTTCGTGCTGCTGATTTTATCATATATTCATTAAACGAAGATGAAGCTTTTATTAGTTCATTTCAAATGAGTGTCTGGAAAACTTATTATGCTTATTGTCATGGCTGCAATTTTCAATCCCAAACACCAGCCAAAATCAATAAAAACACTTAATTTTTTTGTTAAACCAAAGTCCTTTTTCTCTGTGTGTGTCTTATATTAAATACTAGAATACTAAATTGCCATCATCTGTCACTGTATTAAATATAGTGAAGGATGACTTAGGAAGTCGGCTGGGTTTAAACTGAACATGATTGATTGAAGCAGTAGCATTGTTAAGGCCATGCAACTGGCAAAAAAGGGTTTTTTCCACCTTCATTTCATGCAAATCTCAAAGAGGCTGAAGTATTGCAGGAAAATAACAGTTTCACAGATGGATCCAGGTTGCCTTGGACCCAGATTTGAGTGCAATATTATATATTTTGTACATAATATGGTCTCTGGTACATTGTGAGGCTTGCTTTAACAAATGAATCTATTTGGGCGGATTTATTGAGTATGCATTTATGAAAATTACTAGACTTGATGTTACTTTTCAGTAACAGCTAACATAGATGTGAAGTTGAGCTAGAAAGTTTGTAGAAAATTTGAGGTGGGCTCTGAGAATTCAAGAGACAAGCTATGAATTTTTTCGGGCAAACCGATCTTCCCTCGGATAGAATACCTTATCTTGGATAAAATTTTGCTTATTCTCATAGCTACAGACACTAAATGAACTTTGTAAAATTAGTAGACATGTTATATATGGATTTCTATTCAGTTTTAAAAGCATAGTGTATCAGTATTGTGGTCATAGTTTGAGATTAGATTTCATACCAGCTGAAGATGTACAGATAGTCATTGACTTACAACCACAATTGAACCCAAATTTTACGTTGCTAAATGAGACAGTTGTTAAGTGACTTTGTCCCATTTTACGACCTTTCTTGCCACATTTGTTAAGTGAATCCCTGCAGCTGTTAAGTCAATAACCCGGTTGTTAAAGTGAATCTGGCTTCCCCATTGATTTTGCTTGTCCGAAGTTTGCAAAAGGTGATCACATGACCTCAGGACACTGCAACCGTCATAAATACGAATCAGTTGCCAAGTATTAGAATTTTGATCACGTCACCATGGGGATGCTGCAATGGTCGTAAGTGTGAAAAACAAGCTTAAATCGCTTTTTTCAGTGCCGTTGTAACTTTGAAAGATCACTAAATAAACTGTTGTACGTAGAGGATTACCTCTTTATGACACAAGGAAGGATTATGATTTCTACCCCTAGAGCTTCTGCTTAGATTCTGTGTATCGGAAAATAGAAATTACCTCAGAACATCCTAATTTATACTTGATTTTGCCTGCATGTTTTCCTGCTTTGAATGAGCATTGCTCCTTCTTTCTCTTAACCTTTCCCATCCCTTTCTTGGCTGTGCTGCCATTTCTTGAAAAAAATTCTAGATGAACTGTTTGTGGTCAGCACACAAATTCTGGTTACTGAGAGAATGTCTGGATGACAGAATTTATTTGTGCTTCAGCCTAACCCACTTTAGCCAGAAATAGCTTTGAGTTTGGATCATACCGTTATGTAGGCCTGACAAATTACAGTTACAGAATTCCAAAATGCAAATTGGTTACAAAAGAAATAGTTTTAAAAATATCTGAAAAGCCCAAAGTTCCCTTTGCCAAACCTGATCACTTCATGTGTACAGCTCCAGTGGGATATATTTACAAGTTTGCAAGTGAAAGACTAAATCTCTTGCTTTCTATTTGGATGTTTTGTGATACTTTAACACAATTTTTGATTTGCAAGATACATGTAATGGCTATATTAAGTTATTCCCTGCCAGAACTGAAAGCTCCTGTTAGATCAGTACAGCTATTTTTAGGGGAGGAGGCATGAAGTAATAGGGTAATTATTCTAGAAACATTATCATATATTTAAAAATGCAAAATATGCTAAGATTCATAGGATATTCTTCAGTAAAGACTTTATTTAAAAATATATTATCAACAATACAATTCATATAAGATTTTTATACAGCAGAAACATATCAATCATATCACAGTTATACTAATATTTAGACCTCACCTTAATTACAATCTTAAAAGGAGTGAAATAGAAACTATTAGATCTAGTGGGGAAAAATAAACTAAGTTTTATAATGAACACATTGAAATTCCATCACTATCTTTATAACTTGAAATTGATACACTTTGAGAACCACCTGAATGTGAAGGTTTTGTCCATTTACATATGGTTTAAATTAAGCATAACCTGCTTTGTTTTAGTTTAATTCATACTGAATTGAGTAAAGATTATTTTTATAAAATAAAAAGGCAGTTTTTAAAGCAATTATCAATAATGTTGTAGGGATTGGTGGCAATAAATATATTTCTGCAGTTGGCGCACCTATTCAACCCCACTTGACTTCATCCCTTCATTTGTCCCTCATAACCTCATCTTGTTTTTATTTACAATCCAGCTTCCATAGTTGCTATGTGAAGCTGAAAGCTTTGCTCATTACCATAGTATACATAAATTCAGTGTCAGGCAAACTTTTTGTGCTGGTGGATATGTACACAATACTAAAAGCCTATCATACATAAAATGCATGCCACTGTTAAGGATCTTCCATATTCACAACATGTTTTTGTGCTAATCATGGCCTTCCACAAAATATGCATTAGACAGAATTAATGCTACCTAAGATTACCGAGAGGGAAGAGGTCACACCTCCAACAAAAGTAACCCATTGTAGACAACCAATGGTTTTATTATTGAGGTATGCTCATCATATTTATATGAAGCCTAAAGACATTTTGTGAAATATAGATAAATGCTAAATCCGATCACTTCGTGTCACACCCAAAACCAAGAATGACACATGGAAATTCTTCCAAGCTGAGCTCTTTATTGTTTCATGCCTATAGACAAAATCTTGCCAGACTAAAGACTCTACTATCTACATTTGTAACATACTCTGTGAACTAACTTTCTCTCACACATACTATCTGATCTGAGTTGCTTCTGTCTGCTTAAATTCACCCCTCCTCCTAGGAATCCACCACCTCACTACCTTCCACTACACTGTATACCATGGCAAATTCTTGGTCTTATTTTTAATATATATAAAAATAACATACTAATAAAATCAGATGGAGCACAAAGCCTGCCCTGGCAGGGATATTAAGGGATATATGCTATGTTGCTTGCATCTATGCTTGCTAATAGATACAAGCAGTATTAGTATTAGTATGTTGGTGTAATACTTAAGAATGCACTATGCTACTATTATTTCAGTGCTTTCATATTACACAATTTATTGCATATTTTCATTACCTGATCTTCATCATTATTTTGTATCAGTAAAATAAGATGAGGTTTAGTAACTGGCCCAATGCAGGCAACTTTTATTGGTTATAAAGTCATCTATATTTGTCTTGTCCTCATAAATTAAGGAGAGCAGCTTAGTTTACCATTGGGCTAATTATACATTAGAGAAAGGTGTATCTAATACAATTTTAAAGAATGGATAGAAATTTATATTGATTGGATGTGAGGTTTAATCTCCTCCTTATGCATGATTTCTGTTTGAAAATGAAACCTGGGATTTCTGTAAGACTATCCATAGGAATCATGTTTTTATTCACTGCATGGAAATTAATTTGGTGACTTTCAGGCTGAAACCTAAAACTCATGCATCAAATATAAAGCATATATTGTAACTGTGAATAAGAAACTCACAACTTCATGCATTTGCTGTGGATACTTATAAGATAGTTGCCAATTCACTGTGTATGACCAGTGGCTTCACAATATTAGTAGGTATTTACTGGTAATATTAAAATCTTTTCTAAAATTTGAGTTCTCATGTGATTCATATAATAGTACATGTACCTTTTTATTGTTTTCTAAAATTGGCATAACTTCCGTAATATTTTCTTATTTTAGCATTATTTTTCCTTGGTAATTTTGAACTCTCTACAGCATTAAAGTAAACATTTTTGTTCATTCAGAATCCTATTCATATAGCTCACTTCCGCCATTCTTTCTTGTTTGAGAATCCCTATGAACGTCTCTAGATATTGGTTAATTATAGTGGGGAAGAGAATATTTTTCTGTCTGGGTCTGGGCATTGGCAGGACAACTCCTTATCAGTACCTTGGAGAGCTCACTACAGGAGTTTACAGGAAACCTGTTGTTCCACAACTCAGTAATGGTCATCTGAGGTTTAAAAATTTGACAACTTGGCAACTGGCATGTATTTACAACAGGGTCATATGGTCACCATTTGCAATCTTCTCAGCTGGGTTCCAATAAGCAAAGTCAATGGAAAAACCCAGGTTCACTAAACTGCCTGATTCACTTAACAACTGAAGTCATTTGCTTAACAACATGGCAAAAACAACTGCCTTGCTTAGCAATGGAAATTCTGGTCCCAGTTGTGATTGTAAAGTGAAGACTACCTGTAATAGCTATTAAGTAATGAAAATGCCAGCTAGGTTTCTTTGTGAGTGTTTGATTCCTTTAAAAATAAAGACTGAAGATTCCAAACTATGCTGCAAAGGAATGGGTTTCCCATGGCCTGGCCTGATCAGCCTCTTGAAGTGAAATCACTTCCAAAGCTGGAGAAATATCAGTTTTAGAATCTTCATTTTCTATAGAAGGAAGTTTCAGTCTGGAATCTATGGTGGGGTTCGTGTCTGTTTTCTTGTATAATTTCTTTAAATCTCTGTACAAGAGGAAACTTTTTTTTTTTTTATTGAAAAAGTTTTACAATAAAAAAAATTTTCCCCCTTTTTTCACCCCTGCCCCCACCCCCCCTCCCATCCCCTCCAACCTCCCCCCAACCCCAACCCCTCCCTCCCCATCCCACCCCTGACTTCCGCTGCATATTTCTTAAAAAGAAAAACAACAACGAAAATTTTTAACAGCCAGAAAAACAAATACTATTATATACTCAATTCTATTCTGATCTAAGTTGAGAGGAAGAGAAAAGAGAGAAAGAAAAGAATTAAAAAAAAAAAGATGAAAAAAAAAAATAAAATGAAATAATGCAAAGAGAAACCCATAAACATGAATATCTGTCTAAAATTAACAATATTATAATAAAAGAAGGCACCAAAAAAGAATAGCCATTATAATATTTAAGCCAATTTAGAAACAAAAAGAAGAAAAAAATAAAATAAAATAAGAAAAACATTACTAACATTACTAATCCTATACCATACTCGATCACTCCAAAGTTCTATACCTTACTTATTCATATTAGATAATGCCAGCTAGTTTAATCCGAACTACTCCCCCTAATTCAAAAACACAAAAATCCCCCCTTCAGGGAAAAAACATGCAATATAATATAATCATACATATATTATTATAATTTTCCATAACTCGAATTACAGTCTTCTCTTCTTCCTGATTGAAGTTAATTCTTCTTTCTTCACCTATATCCAATTACGATACTCTTCATCTTCTGTCTGCCCCCATCAGTAAAACAAAACATTCCATATAAACCCCCCGTGTGACTTTATATGAATAACATCCAACCAAGAAGATGTTCACTCCTGTAGGTAGAATCATTCAAGCTAACGTGTTCTATTTCAGCAAAAAAAAAAAAAAAAAAAAACCCCAATGCAGCTCCACCAAGCCTTAACAAAAGAATAAGAAAAAAAGGGAAATAGAAATCCTTGGGACTGCATCCAAATGTTCTTGTAAAAACTGTTTCAAATCCTGCCACCCTTTGTTATCCACTCTTGGTTGTAAGACGTTTTCATTTCCATTCTTTCCTCTTAGATAATAATTTCCAAAAAAAACCATGATAGGGTAATCACAAAACACTGCTACTATATAGATAACATCCAACCACGAAGATATTCACTCCTCCAGGTAGAAACATTCAAACTAACGTATTCTATTACAACATAAAAAAAAAAAACAAAAAAAACCCCAATGCAGCTCCACCAAAATCAAAAAGAAAAAAAAAGTCCTAGCAGCTGCATTCCCAGATGTTCTTATAACAACTATTTCAAATCCTGCCACCCGTTATTATTCACTCCTTCTGGTTGTGAGATATTTTCATTTCCATTCCTTCCTCTTAGATTGTAAGTTCCAAAAAAAACTATGATAGGATAATCACAGAACGCTGCTAGTTCCAAAAGAAAAACTATAATCGGATAATCACAGAACGCTGCTACCATTGCAGCCCTCTGTTAAACTTGCTCAAGATGTTAAATCCAATTCAGAATAAAAAAAGAAACTCCAAGTCAGGATGAAGACTTTATAATCCATAAATCCAAATCCATATAAACTTTAGGAATTTTATAACCGGTATCCAAGATTGTCCAAGCTTTCTGATAACAACTGCATCTGATGAAGGACCTTAAGACACTCATTAGTTAACTCTCGAATTTCCTCGTTAGAATCTGGTTCCTGCTGTTCGATATCACCATCCTTTTCTTGCGGAGCATTGGACCTCTGCTGCTGATCATCTTGAATAATAATATTTCTTGAATCTTGCTCCAGCAGTTCAAGGTCCGGTGCTCCTAGATTAGGTTCACTGATGTAGTTTATTTTCCCATCTGAGAAGTCCATAGTAAGATCCTCCAAGAAACCAGATTGCGCTCCTTGTTCTTTTAGCATTCTTTGATTCATTCTTTGAGTCTCATCCTTCTGTTTACCTTTTACAAGCTCTCTTTCTTGTTTCTTATTCTTAAGGTCTTTCGAAGCTCCCTTAAAAATATTTTTATAAAAATGTTCCGCTTTTTCAATAGTATTCAAGCAATATCTCACTCCGTGATATCTAAAAATTATACCGGCTGGTAAGTCCCATCTAAATGGGATATTACTTTTCTTCAATTCTTTAGTTAAGAAAGCAAATTCTTTCCTTTTCTTTAAAACCTTCGATGGTAATTCTTTAAAAATATTAATTTGTTCACCTTCTACTTGCACTCTGGCAGAGTAGGACCTTTGTAAGATGTCATCTCTCAACCTTTTATCAGTAAAGTAGACAACAACATCTCTGGATAAGTTCCTTTGTTTGGCTACTCGTGAGTTGACTCTGTAAGCTTTCTCTATACAACCAAGAATTATCTCATCCTCAAGCTCTAGTAGTTCAGCAAGAACCTTTGCAATAGTTGCTTTTAAATCTCTCTGGTTTTCTTTAATACCTCTTACTCTGATAGCAGAGGCCATAGTTTTAATTTGAAGCATGATAATATCATTCTGTGTAGTCTGATTACTAATCTCAGCTTTCACAAACCTTTCTTGTATTTCTTGAATCTGGGAGCCAATTTCACTGCTAATTTCAGTTACTTTCTCCTCCATTTCAATCACCACATTTGAAAGGTCTGAAATTACTTTAACAATAGTTTGACTTAATTGGTCATGCTTTCCAGCAATCAAATCCACAAGATTCTTCTGTGAGTTTTTAATTTTGTCAACTACACTCAATAAAGGAGTTGTTATAAGTTCTTTTAAGTCCCCTTCTGCCAATCCAGACAATTGCATCATCTCAGCTTTATTCTTTAACTGGCTCAAGGGGGAGCCCCCCCTTCCTTTAGTCATCTTTATTTTACTTTAAATGGCTTTAGTATACTACTTCACTTTGCCATACTTTACTTTAAAAAAGATATCCAAGAAAAAAGGGAAGAGAGAGAAAAAAAAAAAAATTCTGTTTACTTTAAGTGACTCTCCCATAGCAAGGCATTCATTTCAAAGCTTCCGTTTTCAATCGCTCTGGCATTCTTTCAATTAAGACCAGTCGCCATTTTAAAAAAAACTTTCTTAGGAACTTTCACTTCTCTTCCTCTAGGGACTTCCGGTGGCGCCTTCCTCGTCGGCGGCGGGCTCCTCCATGCCCGCCGGCATCCCGCCGCGTTAGAGCCGCCTCACAGCTGGCAGGCGGCTCGAACAACCTGCTCCTCAGCGGGAGGAGCAGGCAGAGCTCCTGGGGGTGAGGCAGGGCCCCCTGAGTCGCCCCAGGATCGTTTCGTTTGTCCTGGGGAGGGCTCAGAAGGATGGCCCCCTCCATACCTCCAGTGAAGCTCCGCGACGGGACTGTCCTCCGCTAAGCAATTAGCGGAGCCAGACGCTGGAAGCAACACCACAGCGTCTATGGAGTAAGCTGAATAAGAAAGAAGCAAAAGAAAAGAAAAGAAAGAAGCAAAGATGAAGCAAGTATGGATTTTTCTTTACTGATTTTTTGGAAGAGTAACGAGAGGAGGGGGGAAGAGGAAACTTTTAAGAGTCAGTCTGGTGTAGTGATTAAAGCACCAGTCTAGAAACTGGGAGACAGTGAATTCTAGTCCCTGCTTAGCTATGACACCACCTGAGTAACATGGGCCCTGTCACTATTCTAGGAGTAGGCAATGGCAAACTCTTTCCAAAAAATCTTATTAAGAATATTGTAATAACTAATCCAGACAGTTGCCAGAAGTCAAAAACTGACTCAAAGGTACCTGTCCCCCTTCCCAAAAAAATGAGGGAAGGATTGAATTTTATGTCTATGAATGATGTTCTAGATATGTACAAGAACTGTGGGGTTTTGTAGCTGACGATTGTCTTCATATGTTTTGCCCAGAAGCTTAGATTTTTTAAAGTTTTATTTTCATCTGTGTTACTTACAGATCTACAATTTATTTCTCCAACAATGAATGGCTACTTTTTAATGTTTAATATTAAAGTTAAAAAGGAGCGCTTAGTTTTATTTTTTAATAAAAATTGATTTATCTCTGATATTATTTCTCAAGGAGGGGAGGAAGAGCTGGATATGAATGAACAGTTGAGGCAGCTGGGTATGTCTAGCTTATTGGAGAAAAGGATTAGGGAAGACATGATAACTGTCTTCCAGTATTTGAGGGACTGTCACAGAGAAGAGAGGGTTGACTTTTTCTCCAAACAAGAGCTAGACAAGAAGTAATGGGTGAAAGCTTGCTTAAGAGAGATCCAACCTAGAAATAAAGAGAAATTTTCTGACAGTGGGAACAGTTAATCAATGGAATAGTTTGCCTCTCAAAGTTGTGGGTGCGCCAACACTGAAGATTTTCAAAAACAGACTGGATAACCATTTGACCAGGATGGGACGTATAAGGTCTCTGCCTTGAGCAAGCAATTGGACTAGAAGACATCCAAGACTCCTTCCAGCCGATGATTCTATGTTCTAATTTTATATTAAGATAATGTTTCTATGCTATATGGTTAGATGTTGCTTTACTATATTAAACTTATTTTCATGTTGCCCTTTTAATCACAAGAAAAGCAGCATAGATTTCAGGGCCACAGTCTCTCATATAGTGGATTAAGAGATATGGCACCAGCTGGAAGATAGCTAGTAAGCCACTACCTCAAGTAGTATCTGAGGCTAAGTTGTAAATAAGTGCAGTGTGGTTTGAGAGCTCTAGGCTTATATCCTACATTCATCCTATATTTACAGGGATATACGGTACAACATTTGCAAGTTAGAAGGATCTAAGCAATGATAATAAAAGTGCTGTAATCTATAACTCATCATGGTAATGTCTACTTCAATATGAAATCCTAACATTAAAATCCTAAATTAGGCATGTCGTTAACATTTTTGAAAAACCTCATGCAACTCCACTGCTTTTAGTGAGGCAGTTGAAGAGTTAAATTATTATACTTAAGACTGTCCTACAAAATTCGGCAGTAGTTAGAAATCTTAACTGGTCCAAACAAAGTTAAGCAGGGTTGGCCATCATTAGTAGCTGGATGAGAAACTGCCAGGGTTTCTCAAATCCTCTCAGGGTTACAGTCTAAACTGGGAGATTAAAACAACAACAACAGAAGAAGGAGTTGCAATCCATATCTGTACTATTGCCAAGATAAATATGTAAACGCATCCATAAAAGCATAGGAGTGTGTTGAGCTTCAAATGGGGTTTATCTCTTAATGTTAAGATTGTTTTATTTTTAAAAAATTGGACCTAAATGTTTGGGTATTTTTATTATTTGAAGCCTTTTTTCTTTGCCCAGCCAAGAGGGCTTTTAGAGTTACTTAAAAAGTTTAATAATGGGAAGATTTGTGCTCATAAATTCACATTAAAAGAAGATAAGCAAAAAGAACACAATTGGAATCCAAGGAGGAAAAAAACAAACTGCTTTCTTGTTCTAATGATCAGTTCAAACCAGGGGTGAAATCCAGCAGGTTCTAACAGGTTCTGGAGAACCGGTAGTAGAAATTTTGAGTAGTTCAGAGAACCAGCAAAATTTTGCAATATCCTTCCCCTGCCACGCCCACCAAGCCACGCCCACAGAACTGGTAGGGAAAAATTTTGAATTTCACCCCTGTTTCAAAAAAGCAGTTGAAGGTTAATCTTGAGTTAAACACAATAGTTTATCCTTTTGTTGTACAGATAAGCCTCACTTTTTAACATGACGACCAACAATTGAACCTGGAATTTTGGCCATAAGACATTGTGGTCCTTAAGCATGTCACCACATGACCGGACGCGATTTTACAACTGTAAAATTTTACAACTCAGTTTTTAAGACTGTTGTAAAGCGAATCACTGTGGTCATTAAGTGAATTATTTGGTTATTAAACAAACTGCATGGATGTTAAGAAAATCCTTTCTCTGAATGGATGCTTTTCTGGAAACTGGCCAAAAAATGGCACAAATAACATTGTGATGTTATCGTGGGACATTGTAACTATTTGTAAATGTGAGTTGAAATGTGCCAAGCACCAAACTGTAATCATGTGACTCCAGATGTGTCTGTGCAGCAGTCATAACTTTGAGGGTGGATTGTAAGAAATTTGGGAGGGAGGGAGTTTCCGTCATATGGTCATTAAGTAAGGAGTACCTATACTATCAAATCTATAATAGGAAAATTACGTATTACAGGTAGTCCTCGATTTATGACCACAATTGAGCCCAGAATTTATGTTGCTAGGTGAGAAATTTGTTAAGTGAGTTTTGCCCCATTTTACAACCTTTCTTGCCACAATTGTTAAGTGAATCACTGCAATTGTTAAATTAGTGACACAGTTTTTAAATTAATCAGGCTTCCCCGTTGATTTTCCTACCAAAAGGCTACCAGAAGGCTACCAAAGGTTACCAAACATGAGCTCTGGACACTGCAGCCGTCATAAATATGCCAAGCCATCTGAATGTAAATCACGTGACGATGGGGATGCTGCAGCGGTCATATGTGTGAAAATGGTCATGAGTCTCATTTTTCAGTGCCATTGTAACTTTGAACAGTTACTAAAGCAAACTGTTGTAAGTCGAGGACTACTTGAAATTTACAATATGTCATTTGTCTTATGAACTTGGTTCCTCTCTGCACCTCCAGTAAAAGAGGAACAAATCTAAAAAGTATTTTTGTGTATATTTGTTTCCTTCAATGATGCATAAAATGATTTCATATTTATTCAACTTTCTTCCCTTAGAACATTCTCTGAACTCCGCATTACTAAAGCTTCTTTGGATGATGCTGGGGAATATACATGTAAAGCAAGCAACAGATTTGGAGACGACAGTACTAAAGCTGAAGTAACTATTACAGACACCAGCGGTAAGACGTGGTTCATTCTTATCTAGAATTGTTGCAAATAAAATGAATTGTTACAAGAATTGATATTAAAAAAAACCTCCTGTAATATATCTACTTAAGGGTATAAAACTCAAACTAAATCGAAGTGAAAATATTTTGGTTTATCATTTAATGGATAATATAAAGGTCAAATCTAGGTAGAATTTCTAAATAATAAGATAAAATATTGGGGGGGAGGGAGTTAATAATGTTTACACTGAGAAGTTCTTTCATGGTATTTGAATATATTCCACCTGACACATTTTCAAGTGTAGCTATGAAAACAATATATTTTTATAGTAAGTGATCATATTTATTTTATTACCCAGATAAGTAAATTAAACTCTTATCTCCTTTTGGTTTAAATGCAAGCATAGCATTTTAAGAGAACTTAAAATGTGTATACGATATTCTACTACAGCCGCACTCATTGTTTTTCTAGTCAGCAAAAACAGCGAAGAGATTCACCTTTGTGCACATGGGAACTGCTCCAGTTTACTATCCTCATTAGAGAGATTACATGAAATACATATGGAGTTGTTAAATTCATTTATTCCTCTTGTGTCCTGTAATTTACATTTGCAATTTTAAGGTGCAGAAAACAGAAAAGTAAAAAATAGTTTGTGGTCAATGAAAAGAGATACATATTTTTAACCGATATCTTCAGCTGTGTTTTTCACAGCAGATACACAAATTTCTGTTTACTCCATCAGCATGTATATAATCTTTATAACAGATACTCCTGGTTATATGCCACTAGATGATTATACAGTTTGCCATTTTGTTTCCTAAGGAGGCAAAACTCAGATGCTTTGTCTGTTTGCCATTAGATGAAAAACAAAAACAAAACGGAAATGTATTTTGTTGTGCTATTTTAAATTGAATGTTCCGGATTTTCAAACATTATGCTAAAAAGCAAAATGCAATATATTTATGTGCAGATTATATATTTATAGAGGCATATATTTAATTATACGTTGTAATGTTTACGTTAGAATTTTTTACTTTGATAATGTCCTATATTCTCTTGACAGTTTATTGTATAAGTTTTATGTTAAAACAATATTTTTAATATTTAAAAATTAAGCAGTTTTAGAGGACTATCTTGACAAAGTGATTTGAGGCCAAAATGCCCATAAAATAGCGATGGGAGAAACATTCTGCAACTAAAATGCCACTATTATTTAAGCTTCGTCCTAGGAATTATTTATACTTGGGTGATGTATCCAGAGAAGGGTCATTTAAGTTTCAAATGTTGAAACAGTACTTTGAATGCTATAAGAAATATTCTAGAAACCAATGAAGATAGAAACGCATTGGTATATCATCTATTCCCAATTTTAGCAGGTCATTGTGTGGAATTTTGGAGGCCACTTTCAAAGGTTCATTTCCATGTGTAACACATATCAAAAAAAAATCAGCCTGGGAGTTTCAGAACACAAATAAACTGAGGACATAGTATGTACTATATTACCCTGAGCTGACAAAACTGTTCCAAGCCATTTGACACTCTGCGATAGAGTTGTGGTCAATGAGCCTCTCTCTGTGTTCCTTTACAAAGAGTACAAGCTCAGCAATAAATAGGAGCTGTGGTAGTGCAATGGTCAGAATGCAGTATTGCAGTCTAACTCTGTCCACTGCCAGGAGTTCGATCCTGATCAGCTCAAGGTTGACAGCTTTCCATCCTTCCAGGATTGTTGGGAGTAGTATGCTGACTCTATAACTGCTCAGAGAGTGCTGTAAAACATTGTGGAGTGGTTTATAAGTTTAAGTGCCATTGCTATGCTATTGCTAAATAAATAGATATATCCTTGTTGTATCACATCTTGTATCTGTTGAATTTCCTTTACCATATCTTTGTCTTGGAATCTGCAGCTAGACTGGAGTGAGGTGTTAAGGGTGGGGGGAGTATAGAGTCTTTGGACTGCAGAGTTCACAGGCCTGACCTCCCCATAATCCTTGAAGCCTTATCTGACCATTCTCAAGAGAATGCAGCTGGTGAGATTCTTGTAACATAGGTGGCTATCAATAAGGCTTCTCTGTCTGACTCTATTCATGAGTGATTCTGGTTGCTTTGCCTGACACTCTTGTATCTATTGAGTCTTCATTTTATTGGTTGGCCCTCATGCTGTTTTATAGAGATATGATGCTGGCAATTCTTTCCCGGCTCTTTTCAAACTTTTATACATTAATGAAATTGATAAAGATTTTTGAATCGTCATCAAATCTACATGATTATATAGAACTTTATGGGAGTTAATTATGAAGGAGCAGCTTCTCTATCATTCTGGTTAGACTGAAATTGTTTCCTTTTTAAAAAAAATAGAATTATTAACATTAGGAAATTATTATAATCATCATCTTCATTTTAGCCATTGTCTATCCACTGCAGGATGAAGGCCTCTTCTCATGTTTCTAACTATTATGGTCCTGAGCTTTCTTTTGCCAATTAGACCCACAATACTTGCTGATGTTGTTGAACCATCTTGTTTTAAGTCTCTTTCGTGGATGCTTTTTATAAAATGGTATCCATTCTATGTTTGTCTTGGTCAGCTTGCCATCAGTTCTTCTTGCTACGTAACCAGGCCATTTCCATTTCAATTCTTTTACTCTCTTGATGATATCATATACTTTTGTTCATTCTCTAATCCATGTGCAGGTCTTTCTATCTTGTCTTGTAATGCCAAGCATGTATCTATTATGTATATATATTAGGAAATACATTTTAGAATAATAATTAGGGTACCCTTATTCAAAACTAAGTATTAAGATAGCTGAAAAATTGACAGTTATGTAAAGAACAAAATTACAGTAAACTACATGAAAAACATTACCAGTAAATTCTACTGTTATAATAGTGTTACACTGAAATACTAATTTATGAGTATTGAAATAATGGATTAAACAGGTATTTCTTTTCACTGTAACTGACCTAGTTCCCATACATAAATGAATTGGTTGCCCATAAATCTGCACAGTTTCACACTTGAAATGGCTTTAGCAGTTTGAAGTGATATCCCAGACTCAGGACTCAGCCAGAGTACAAGGGTGAAGTAATGACTCAGATAAATGGACACATGTTTGTGCACCTAAGGATATTCCTGTACTCTCTTCCAACTAAAAGAATGGAGAAAAGATCACAAAAAGTATGAGAATTTTTATTGCAAGCCCTAAGTACAAGATATAAAATTCCAACCGAGTTTGCTAACCTATCCCTATAATGAAATTAAAGTGTGGTTCAAATGGAATTTTTGAAGTGCTGAGCGAGCACCGAGAATATTGTATCTTCATAAAAGGAGACATAAGCACTGTAGAATTGAGAAATGCAATTCAGCAAGATAAAGTTTTTGAAGGCAAAAATACCAAATAGCATACTAGATTGGCAACAGAAGGGGCTTTAATAAAATATAATTGATTTTCCAATGTTGTATATCTTGTTCTTTGGTATAAAGAGCAAATGTGTTACATCAAAATGACAAAAATAACGGGAGGGAGGGAGGGAGGGAGGGAGGGAAGGGAAGGAAGGAAGGAAGGAAGGAAGGAAGGAAGGAAGGAAGGAAAGGTTTTCTGTGTATAGGATCTGGATGCATGATGAGAATTAATGTTTTGTAGGCCCCAATTATATAGAACAAAAGTAGTTAAACTTTTTTTTTATCAAGGGCACATTGAAAGTTCTTTGACACTGTGTTGAAATCCTGAAATGGCTGCCATGGGAGATCTCCCTACTTACAAAATGGTTGCCATGGATAGGCATTGCTAATAACAAAGCACCCATTTATAAGATGATTGATTAGTGATGCTCTCTGTAATCTCAGTGGAGCATTTGCAGCATTTAATGGCTCTCCTCCAAGTGAGCATGACAGCAGAAGCTGGTGATTTGTTTCATAGTATGCTAAGTTTCCACTTAATTTCTTTTATAATTAAAAGAATCTTTAGAAAATATTGAGTGGAAGAAGCACCCCAATGGGCACCATTGAAAATACTAACCCACAATAGAAGGGTATCATATTGTCCGACCCTGATATAAAGGCATATCTGTTGTGTTATTGTTTGCCATAGCAATGTGTGTTTTTATTTTATTTTATTTGGAATTTGTTTGCAATATTGTTCTCTTTTGTACCATTAGCATGCTTCTGCTAGTTGTATCCTTCAACATCTTATCGGATGTGTTAAAAATTTTATACAACGTTTTTTTAAATAATTCTAAATATATGAGCAAAGAAATAATTGGAGTTATATTCACAGCATTTTAAAGATCAGCATGTGTATGAAGAAAATAGCAAAATCCAATGAGATTATCCTGTTACAATCCCCAGTTATTCAAGGGTTATCTACCTTAAATATAACTGCTCATCTCAAGTGTTTTCTAAAAACTCTCCAAATAGCTATCTCGAATCTAATATTTATCTTGGATTATTTTGTAAGTGGCCAACTGAGGCAGCTTTCAAAGCAATGTGCAAGACCTCTTAATAATCCCTCCTCTTTCATAGAACAGCTCATCCCATATATCTAGCCTTCTTCCCTGTCTTGGCTCTTTAGCAAAGATTGGAAGATGTACAGGTCTATGATGTTATGTAGTACATTTTCTAGATTGATGCTATGTTTTGGCATTTTGTAAGCTGCTCAGAGCCTATGGGAAGTGAACAACATCAAAACACTAAATAGCATGGATGATGTTACCAAGTTTGAGAATGAAACATCAGCAAGAAAACCAGCAAGCTCAGAGAGTAGCAAGGATTCCTCATTTCAGCCCTGAGTTATATATTCTCTTCTATCAAAAACACTAACATTTAGCCTTTATTATAACTGACATGGTTTTAGAAATTGAAGATTTCTCAGATTTAGATGGTAAGAAAATAGTCATTGTTTCCAACATAGTGAAAACTCTCCCAATTATTCCATATATACGGTATACATACAGACTCTGGAGCTTGGGGATAGAGAAAAACGGGCCTACCGAGCCATCATGTGCCAGGAGTGGGGGGGATGTGTGCACATGAGTGGGTGCGGGGCACGTAGAATTATGGGTGTGGGCACGCCTGCGACACACACCCTCTGTGCGCCCCCTGCTACTGGCATGTGATGGCAAAAAGGTTAGCCATCACTGGTATAGGGTTTCCTGCTTGAGCAAGGGGTTAGACTAGAAGACCTCCTAGGTCCCTTTTCTGTAAATTTCCCAGCACAGGGTTCAGGGTCATGTTTCAAAGTATATGACAGCCAGTTTGGTCTAGTGGTTAAGGCAGGAGACCATGAGTTCAAGTCCTGCCTTAGCCATGAAAGCCAGCTGGGTGCCCTTGGACTAGTCACTCTCTTACCCAACACAGGTTGTTACGGAGGAAGGTACATTGGATATGTTCTGGAGTTATAAAAATAAAGAAAGTGGGATACAAATAAATAAATTTTAGGCATGGAGAAAAAATGCTTATTTTCAACAGAACAGAACCAGCTTGCATGAAATACTGTAATGATTGACTTTAACAAGACCTTTGACAAAGTCTCTCATAGCGTCCTTATTAACAAAAAAGTCAAACACAAGCCTGACAAGTCAACTATTAGGTGGATCCTATAATTGGTTCAAGGATTGTACTCAAATGACAGCTATTAATGGTATTAAATTTACCTTGAGAGATATTTTAAGGGGAATATCATAGGGCTTGGTAGTGACCTGACCACAATTCAACATTGTTATAAATAACATGGGCAAGGCCAATAAAGAAACACCAAATTTGCAGACAATGCAACACTAAGAGGGTTGACTAATATATGGAAAGAGAGGGAGGGAAGATAAAGAAGAGATTAAAACAATGGATAAGACAAACCTAAGACAAATTCCTTGTGTGTCCAATCACACTAAAGAATTCTATTCTATTCTATTCTATTCTATTCTATTCTATTCTATTCTATTCTATTCTATTCTATTCTATTCTATTCTAAACAGAAAGAAATGTAAAGTCATGCATTTAGACAAGAAAACTAAAAGAAGCATGTATAAAATGGTGAAAAATCGGCTAAAGAGCAGTACATCCGAGAAGGACTTCGGTGTACTTAATGGATAACATGGTCAAGAGTCCCAACAATGATATTGGCAGTGCAAAGAATGCTAATAACATCTTGAGGAACATTGTTGTTATCCTGGTCCATTTGGAGTATTGCATTGAGTTCTGCACACCTCAGTTTAAAAAGTACATTAATAAACTAAATAATAATAATTTCATTTGTTCTAGAGGGTAAGACTAATAGGATGCAATTTCAAGGATATAAATACAGATTAGACCTTAGAAAGAACTTCTTGGCAGTAAGAGCTGTCAACTAATGGAACAATTATTGGATGGAGTAGTTTCTTTTCCTTCAGGTAGAGATTTTCAAACAGAGGCTAGATAGTTACCTGTCAGGGATAGTGTAGAGGATTCTGCATTATTCTGCAAGGTGCAGGGGTTGCACTTGATTTCTTAGATGCCTTCCCACTCTACGATTCTGTGATCTTATGCCATTAAACTGATATGGCATTGGCTGAAGAACCTAGACTTGCATACTCATGCAAGACTAGGTTTTGAATGGGACTTTTTTTTCTCACCCAGTCACCTGGAATTCAGTAGCATTATCTTCATTCCAGAAGAATTGTTATAACAATTAAGGAAGCAATTTAAACCCCATTGTGTTTACTTCCTTTGCAACAACTTTCTCATGCAATGTTGCTCTCTTATTCAATGCTACTCTCTCATGCCCTCTATGTCCCTTTCAAAATGTTTCTACCAACAGACTCTAGTCATCAAGCCCTACCTTAATAAAACGCATGATACAATCAGTTTCAGTTTCCTGCACAAGTGCCAAGGCACTCTTGTTCACCATCATAGTGGATCCATCAAATGTGATTGCCTTGCAGTTCTTCTGTGGCAGCAATCCTGACACCGATGTTTTGTTTGTTTCATTTTTAGAAGGTTAAATACAGATTTGTAAACAATTTTTATTAGACATGTTTTCTTCCCTCATTAATAGTTATGTTTTTGACTAAAGATCTAGTTTTTCTGCCTCAGTCAATCTCAAATCGTAGAATAATTTAAAAACCAATTACTAAAACAAATCAAATGCCACATCATGTATTTTAAGGCTGTCTTTAAATTATTTGAGTATTTTTCCCCCATCTTACTTTACTATGAAAATGAAGTTCTCCTTGGGGAAAGTGTAATTGAGGTCAGAAAAGATGCATGGAATTTCTCCAAAAGAATGATATAAATAGCAAACAGGAGAAATTGGTTACATTTACTGTATGCGAATTGCTTTTTGCAAACTATTTTTGCTTCACCTTCTCGTGTGAGCTTTGTGGGATTTTAAGTGTCTTATGCCCTAACGAAAGGTAACTGATAACATTTTGTAAAAATGAAAAACATTTTCAGGTAGGCATGTCAAGTATTTTATTTAGACATTCAAAAAATTAGGATTTTTTTTAAAAGAAGAAATCCTGCGACACTATTTCCTATTGCTTCTGCCTTTTTCTCTAGGAGTCTTTTCCTCTACTCAGTGTTGTACACATCAGGGGTGGGTTCTACTTACCTTTACCAACGGTTCACAACAGGATCGCGTGTGCACGCTTGCTTCAATTGTGCGTGCCTTGCTTCTGCGCATCCGCAGATCACTGATGATGACATCTGGGTTGGTGGGCGGGGCCTCCGTCCAGTTTTACTATCGGTTCTTGCGAACCAGTCCAAACCAGGGGCAACCCACCACTGGTACACATATATACATAGCTGCATGCACAGCTGTTTATATTTTATTGGAGAGAAATATGACCTTTCCCCAGATGTTTCTTTATTTCAGTGGAAATTATTTCAGTGGACTTCTGTTACATCTATTTGGATGCTTTTTTCTTCTTCCAATATAAGTGTGATCATGAATTTGTGTCAATGGGCATACACTTGGAAAGTGCATTGTTACTCTCTCCTAAACTGCTTGGGAGAAAAATATACTGACAGGAAGACAATAGAAATAATGTCATGATTTCTCTCACACCTGACTAGGTGGCTCAGTGGCTAAGACACTGAGCTTGTAGATCAGAAAGGTCAGAGGTTTGAATCTCTAGTGCAGGTCTCCTGCATTGGACTAGATGACCTCCAAGGCCCCTTCCGACTCTTGTTACTGTTAATATAAATTTTATTTCAATGCCTAAGAAGAATCCCTAGAAATCCATTATATAACAGGTGTCTGAATTGTTGTTATCTCACTTGTGTAAATTATACTGTAATTTTTCAAGTTGTTTTCTTCACATATTTTTGTTTTTAAATGGTTTGACAGCTTGTTTGGCCTTTTTTTTAAAAAAAAGAATTAAAACTGCTAATTGTCATTTGAAATTAATAAATGCATTAGAATTCATAAACAGCAAATAACAGGAACCATCCGCTACTTGAGGATTTGAACAGACGGGAGCTGTTATGTTTTCAGGAGCCAAAGAAGTTCAGGAGTTTCCAATATGAACAAAGAACTTTTTTTTTCTTTTTCATCCCTCTTGACCAACTACATCTATGGTCTCCATGGATTGTGCGTTCAGGCATGATTAACTCTTTTGTAATATATTTATGTTTCCATTTACATTTTTTTTTCTGGACAAAAATATATGTACATTCCTACGACTTATCATTTTATCTGGAGGAGGAGAAGAAATATGCAGAAATATTTTTTATTTTCGGGGAGGTATATAGATTTCATTGAAATATTGAAACATTGGTTTCCTTAGAAATATGTCATTACTCTTAATAAGTAGATTAAATAGGACAGTGTGGCTCCATATTTTCTAAAGTTTGGCAAATGTTTAAATGGCAACTACAGTTCCTTTCAGAAATGTTACTACCATCTGCCACTTGCCTTTTGGCAAGCAATAAAACAAGCAGCACACTTTAAGTAATTTCTTCCTGTTTTCTGTTTATCCCATTCCCATTTTCCTGTATGATGCCAAAAACTTTTTTTTCCCCAGTTATAAGCAAGTACAGTATGATAATCTTCCTATCTCAGAACTTGGGACACTTTATTGATATTAATACAATGTTCTGGATGTGACCTGGGATTTTTGAGGGGGGAGGGCAGGGTAAGAAATTCCCCAATGAAGATTGTTGAATATCTCAGAAGCTTTCCACCATTTTGTGACATTTTGGCTATTCCTAATAAAAATACAAGTCAGCTACATCTGTAAATTCACTAAAACTTAAAATAATCTTATAAGAAACACATCTTCAGTTAATTAAAGTAGTAGTACCCTGCCCTTTGTAAAGTAGTAATACCCTACCTTTGTACCTACATGGATCTTCATATTAATTCATAACAAATGTTTGAGTGATCTCTTCCTTTTCAGTGAGGGGTCATAAATTATACATTGGGGCCTATTAGTTCTCATCTCTCATACTTTCCCATCCACCTCTTTTTCAAAGTATCCCAGAGGAGTCCTTTACAAAAATAGGGGGAGGTATTCTTACTATGCTTCCAGATCAAACAAAACAAACCCCTCAGTTTTACTATGTTGCTTTTCCTATAATGCTTATGAATCCTATTTTTGAAAAAAAATTTCATTCTTACAATGTATCATATATTGGAAAGGCTGAAAAATCTTGAGATATATATAGGGTACTTTTTTGTTGCATATAATGTTTACCTTGCATATCTTTATATTTATACATTAATTGAAAAAAATCTCCATAAAATATCTAAAGATCATATGCATATCATATAAATCTGGGGTGTGAGTGTGGATGTGGGTGGGTGGGTGGGTGTTTTCTGAGGTTTTCACAGGTGTTTGTATGTAGGTCTTTGATTATTCGGGTCTTCTCCAATGTTGCTCCTGGAAGCACGAAGCCGAGAACACCAGCCTGAAGATGACGAATGAGACTTTGTCAAAACGTCACCAAGACACTTCCAATTTTATGCGGGAGAAGACCCGAATAACCAAAGACCTACATATATATATATATATATATATATATATATATATATATATATATATTTCTGAACCCTGAAATAAGCACTTGGCCTTATTGCCATGTGCTCAAAAGCCCAATTGGGCTTATTTATCAAGGGATGTCTTACAATTATGAGATTGTAACTCCACTGAAAGATTTTCCTTAAATTGTGATTAAAAAGGATAACTATTTAAGTAGCTATGAGTAATGATATTCTGCTAAGAAGAGATATAAGGTTGCAATAACAAGTATTTTTCCTTTGAAGCTCTTGAAAGATGATTTCTAAATTGTGTTCCTAAAGCTATATCAGTGACAATCTCTCGTCATCCTTAAAGAATGTTCCTCATGTAGAACACATTGCAATAATTGGCATGGGAATGAATTCATGACTCAGGTTTGCTGATGGTTTAGTCCAAACTGATTAAAAGCATTCCAAGCCACTAAGGCTATTTGAGCACCCAATGAAGATATACCATAGAGTAGTCTCAAGCCATTATTTACTCCCAAACTAATACTTACTCCAGCACACCATCCTCAGAGCTCCATTTTCTTGGGTTTCTCACTAGCACCCATCCTGCAGATTCTGGTCCTCTGATCAAATGTAGTAGGCTGGATTTCTAGGAGGGACAGAGTGCATTCCAGAGGAATAAAAGACAGTCAGTCCACATATCTTGTGCAAAAGAAAGAGGATGAGGTGATCCTAGGGTTTCTGACTATATGGTAGATACATAAGTAGAGTGCTTCAGTTTGGCAAGACCCTGCCCACATGTATGGAAATATATATATATATTTAAAAATCAACATGGAAAAATCATTAAATTGCAAGAATCAATCTTGCAATCTTGACTTTTGAGCCTGACAGATCCAGAATTTATATAAACCCATTTAAATCTGAGGAAGAGTAATAAAGAATGGTTAGAAATTACTTGATAGCTTCATGCCAACATTAACTAGCAGAAGGCCAACCTGACTATATTCTTAGCAGCTTAGTAATTATGGAACCAACAGAACTTTCCTTTTATCAGTTTCTACAACTAATCAAATTGTCTTTTCATTCTTATTTCATTTGACTGCTATATTCTTGTTTCACATTGATGTGTGACCAGTGGTGGGTTTCAAAATTTTTTACTACCAGTTCTGTGGGTTTGGCTTGGTGGACGTGGCATAGCTTGGTGGGCATGGCAGGGGAAGGATACTGTAAAATCTCCATTCCCTCCCCAATCCAGGAAAAGGTTACTGCAAAATCCCCATTTCCTCCCAATCAGCTTGGGACTTGGGAGGCAGAGAATAGATGGGGGTGGGGCCAGTCAGAATTTTTACTACCAGTTCTCCAAACTACTCAAAATTTCCACTACCGGTTCTCCAGAACTGGTCATAACCTGCTGAAACCCATCTCTATGTATGACACTATAATATCCTTAGATATATATCACTTATACATCAAGACACCCATCCATCTACACATGGATACTTCTTAAATTAAAAGAAGTTTTATATGTGTTCCACATGACTCGGAAGGAGGAAAGAAGTCTCTGAAATCAGATATTAAAGATACTTTTTATTAGAAACCGTTATTTAAATCTGCTGTCATCACCTAAATTGGTTTTTTCAGTTATGCAATGCATGGTATGTAATAGATTATATTATATAAGTAGTCCCATCTGGACTACTGTAATGCTCTCTACATAGGGCTCCCCTTGAAGAGCACTCGGTGGCTACAGCTGATCCAGAATGCAGCCGCGTGGGTGATTATGGGGGCAACTTGACGCACCCATGTAACACCTCTCCTGCGCAAGCTGCACTGGCTCCCCGTGGTCTTTCGGGTGTGATTCAAGGTCAGGTCATCACCTTTAAAGCTCCTAAGCTCCATGGCTTAGGACCTGGATATTTACGGGATCGCCTTCTGCCACCGATAGCCTCCCACTGGCCGGTATGGTCCCACAGAGAGGGCCTCCTCAGGGTGCTGTTGGTCAAATTATGTTGACTGGCGACCCGCAGGGGGAGAGCCTTCTCTGTGGGGGCTCCTGCCCTATTGAACGAATTGCCCCCAGCGATAACATACGATCCCTGACCTTCGTACCTTCCACCATGTCCTTAAGACTTTATTATTTCAACAAGCTGGTCTGACAGAATAATGAATTTTAATGGGGTATTTTTAGCCTGGGGGTTTTTTAAAAAAATAGGGCCATTGAATACGTTTTAAATAGTTTTCATTTTTGTTTTATATGTGTTTTACTATGGCTGTACACTGCCCTGAGTCCTTCAGGAGAAGGGCGGTATAAAAATTTAATAAAATAAATAAAATAAAAATATATTTATATTTATACACACACACACCTTGCTCCACATACTGAATAAGAGATTCATAGAAACCTAGATCTTAGCCTATGACACCCAAGAGAACTACTTATTCACTTCTTATAATATCATCTTTCAAAATTTTGCTATTTCCAAATAATAAAAAATACCAATAATTGAAAATAGCTTTGCTATATCTGAGATATAGCATTGCTGTATGTGAGATTACTAATAATAAATTTTAATTATATTAAAACTTTACTGTAATTTCGTCAGACCACCATCTTATACACATGGCAGTTCACTGACCTGTGTAGCTTCTTCTGATTCCTGCTTTTGTTTTTTGCAGAACCCACGGGCATGATACCAGTTTTGACAAAAGGAGTAAATGCATCTTCACGTAAGTCAAGTTGTATAACTTGCCTCCCTAATGTTAATTCTACAGATTCAGGTTTTTTCCCTAGCCTTTCTCTGCATCATTATACTTTGGATAGAGTTTAGACCTATCATGGGGGCAGGGGAATGCAGCTGTATCCTGGATCTATATTTGTGAGTTGAATTCTCAACTGGAATTTAGTTGAGGTTCTCACCTCTAAAAATGCTCTTAAATTATAAATTGTAGCAGCCTATTACAAGTTGCAACTTGCCAGGTATTCATCCTTTCTTTGTCTTCCTTGACAAAATCCTTTCTTTTTTTTGGCATGAGATATTAATGCCTCTCATTTCCTCTAGTGTTGCATGCATCCTCTAACAAAAATAACATTATTTAAAAAGAGCTGCTATTTATTATATTTAGATCTTTTCCTTATCTAGTTTACATTGCCTCTGTTCCACATCTTGGATTGTATTTACTTTTTAAAGCTTCCTTTTCACAGAAATTAGTTTTTGAGAGAGGACCTACATTATTTACAGTAGGGCTACCTACATTTGGAGTTTTTAAAGCTGTCCGAAAGACCTTTTTCACTCTGACAGCTGTTTTATATGCTCATATTGCATGCTGCTGCTTGTTCTATTCATCTGTCACTTTTGTGGCACAGCAGAATAATGAATGCTGCATCTCTCTTAGCTTTTCTGAGAGTCTTTTGTCTAACACTGCTAGTTCTGGAGTGGTAGCATTCCGAAACTAGAGTGGAGCACGTGGCCTTCTGAATGCATGTTTGGAAATGTTACTGGATTTTGGCATGTGACTACTTTTTGCTTTTCATAAAGATCCTCTGTCTTGCCTTTCCTGTAGTTCAGTCTCATGTATCAGACTGAAAATTCAGTCACTCCTGTTTTTATTTCTCTTTATTTCTCTTTTCTTCAGCTGGTTATCAGATCTGGACTTCGTCAACTTGTCAAGTTAATTTCATCCATTAAAGATTTTTCTACATAATTTGAATTATCATTATAAAAGAAATGTTTGTGTTATTATCCAAGTTTCATTTCAGATGTGCAATTCAATCTGAATTGCACATTCAGTGGATCATTTCTGAATCGGATACCTATAGTCTAATTATTTAAAATTTGTCAACGTTATATCCACTGCTAAACTTCTTTCATTCTTTTGTATTTTACTCCAAGTTCAGATTTTTCCAAAAGTAGTGCTGGTCATGAATTCTTTGAAGATGTTGAGTCATCTAAACATCTGAATTTTCTTATGTGACCCAGGATAAATAATCTAGTCAGAAATTAAATTTATTTTGAATACTCTCTATCAATGTAATAATATAGTGGTTCTTCAGTTCAGTATAGTGATATCCTATCATATTCTTACAAATGGTTACAAACATTTTCCTTAATTCTGCTAGTTTTCTGCCAAGAATAAGGAATGTTTTTAAGATTAATTTTTGCTTTAATGAATTATTCCCAGTGTGATTAGGACCACATGTAATTTCTTTACATGTGTTCTGTAGTTCCCTGCTATTTGAACCTGCTTTTTCAACCATTTTCCTCAAAGCATTTGACCTTCCTAGCTAGACAATTTTTCCATCTCTATTACCATGTTGCTTTCTGTGTATTGCAGAACTCATAGACAAGATTTCTGCCTCTACTGAAGGAACAAATACATCTTCTAGTAAGTATATAGTACTAGCAGTCTTCATGAATCTACAGCCTACCTCTATTTTTTTCAGTAAATATACAAAATATATACTGATTCTTGGGATACAAAATTAATTGCAAAAATAGTCAGATTTTTTAAAAAAACCACCTTCCCCAACTAGTATCTTTCAGATGTATTGTTTATTGCCACTCCTCTATCATCCAAAATATTACCATAAAAATATCCATCACATCTTAAGCTAAAACATATTACATCTGGGAGGCACAAGATGCAGAAAGATTGCAAAAGGAATCACTTCCATAAAAAGAGAAAGCAGTTTGCTTCCTTTCTTTTAAAAAAAAATCTTTCCCCCTTTTCCCCCTTTCCTTTCTAGAAAGGTTTTTTTTTTCATAGCAGACTGTTTCATTAGGTTTTCTGCCAATGCTTTTAAGCAGATTGTGGAAGCAGTAGTTACTAGTGTTTCTGACTCCAGAATATGCAAATAATCCTAGCCTTTAGATAATTAGATGATCTTTTTACATAATTGGAGTGCACAGAATAATTGCGTATTGGAAGAATGCCTATGTTGAAAAGGTGTTTTATTAAAAATATCACTTACTTCTTCATTGCATCCAAGAATCATGATATTATGAAAGTTCTAAAGACATCTCTTTCATAACTATACTGTGCTTTGTATACTATATAATGCTTCAAGAAGGAGCTCTTCGCTCATACTAATGTGTTTTGTTGAATGATCCTTTTGACTTCCTTGAAGAATATTAATAGTAATGCTAGCAATATTAAGATGACATTGTCACAGATAGATCAATGGATTTGAGCTGAGGAGATTGTGGGTAATTTCCAACAATAATAGTGCAACATACTGTGTAATTTTGGCCCAATCACAAGACTCAGTGAATAAGATTGTAGGGTCTAGTACACAGCTGTCAAACTCAATTGTGTCACATGACGTATCGTGACGTATCATGACTTTTTTGCCTTTGTGGAGCTGGCACGGGCATGACCTGCACATGACATATTCGACCTGCAGGCCACCAGTTTGACACCTCTGGTCTAGTATATCTGAAGGGTTTATTCCTATTACCCTGAAATTCTAAGATTATGTTCTAAGGATTTTCTGCAAAGCACAGATTTCTTTCTAATGGCTTTCTAATGAATTAGGCACATGAATATGGTAAATCAGATAAATGCATTGTATAAAGGGTTGACTTGAGTGCAGTTAAGCTAGGTTTCACATTAAAATAAATTTGAAGAGGTATTTTGGGGTGAAATTAGACTGAGGAGGAGATGAAAATTAGAACGATTAAAAAAACAGAAGGTCTTTGGACAGATGAAACAGTTGAAGAAGGAAAGGTTTTTTTGGAAGGAATATTGTGTGAAATAAGGAAATTGGAAAATAGGCTAGTGGAAATAATAATAAGACATTGGAACTGGATGCATAATAAGATGAGTCCTTAATCTTTCATTTCTGTTGCAGCAAAAATTCTTTTAATATGAATTAATTAGTTTTATACTTTTAAATATATGTATGTTTTCAGGAAGATCTGAATGTATTTTCTTAGGAAAACTAAAGCTCAGAATAAGCTGAAGTTAGCAAAAGTTGCTAAAAAAAATTCTTCACATATGTTCAAAAGGAAAGGGAAAGAAAGGCAACATACCAGCTACTTGGTATGGGTAGCAAATGATAAGAAGAAGAAAAAATAGAACTGAACAATTCTTATTTGATCCAATATGTATATTTTACATGAAGTTTTAAAGTGGTATAAAAACTGTGAGTCCAGCTTAATGTCAACATAGTCAAAGAACATCTGTCAACTTTGATGGGTTCAAATATCAAAGCCAGATAGCTTCTTAAGATTGGGGAAATTCTATCCTTTGGTTGATGCCCTGGATGGACATCTGCGACATTGGACAGGGTTTTAATGGCCCATAATTCCAATTCTGTGGTTCTGATCAGTCTCCCTAGTCTCTTCATATCATTGTAACAGAAGAAAGTAAAACCTGTTTATGATTCCCAACCCTATGATAAACGAGTTAAATAGCAAGAACATTTTAACAACAGGAAAGAAAAATAAAGTTAGTCCCAAATTGTACAACTGCATTGTTGAAAACAATGTGAAAGTGCCATGAAATTAAAGATACTGTACATGCTCAAAATACTACTTTCAATGTTAGAATTGGGAATAAGTGATTATGGTGTAGAATGGATGAGTGGATGGATGGATGGACGTATGAATAGATTTTAATTTCACCCTTCCACCTTCGTACTGTGAAAAGATCATTAAAACACTCTGACTTAAGATAAAAAATCTGATAATCCATTACTACACAATTGCTTTTATATTTTGTATCAATAGAAAACTTTATTTCTCTCATGCTAGACTATGTCTAGCCTTTGTATCTGCCCCAACACACATGCTGTGTTCTGATCCCCAAATTCATGGGAATTACAATCAAAATCATAATCATAATTGCAGAAAATACAAATAAATTGTGAAGTACGATGCTACTCTGTAACAATTGTTGAGAGCTAATATTTGTCTAAGAGTATTGATTAAATAACAAAATAGGTTCTTTATATTTTAGTGAGGTATCTGTGGTGGCCTGTATAGCATACAGATATTTTACTGATAAAATACTCTAATACTGCGGCTCCAACTGCAATTAAAATTATTACCATGCAGTTCCAACTGCAATTAAAATTATTAGGATAAAATAAAAGTAAAAATTATACAAATGCTATAAAGTCAGTATACTTCAAGATATGTTTATAATACCATAAAGACACTTATAGAGATATAAAACCTTATTCCTAGCAACCCTGCCATTTGTCTTTACCTATAGGATTTACAACAAAGTATTTTAGTCATATAGTACAATAATGAAAGTAGGAAAATAGCTGTTTATTTCAAGCAAAGGAGCAAAGGCAGGGCATTGTGTTTTAAAATCCCAGTAAATTATTCATTCCTAATCTCTGTGTACTTGGGATTTATTTTTCCATTGTATGGATTTTGTAGTTACTGATTTATATTTTCTCTTCTCTATCCATACATCTGCTCCTTAATACATCTGATAAAGTTTTGTGAATGTTGGTTTCTCTCACAAGAGCTTTCTCTTCTTCTGGCACCAGGCTAATATAGCTACTCTTCTGGAATTTCTATGTGACCTTGTAAGGTAGAATACATGTATAATTTATCAATTTAGGGAAGTTATACTTCCTTGCTAGTTGGGCAGAATACATTTATTTCATTAGCAAGCAGCCTTTTTCTATAATAGGATTAGTGTAAAGAATATATCAGCCAGGCACTCTTCTTGGACACGCTGAAAGGCTTCAGTAGAAAAAAGTATATGTCAGCTGTCAGAGTCTAGCTAAGAGGTTGCTGGTAATCAATGGCCTCGTGGGATTGATGGAGCCATCTTTCAAGTGGAAGACTGCTGTTCTTCCTGCTATGGGCTCAGATTCACATAGGCAAGAAGGGGGAAAGAAAGAAGCTTATTAACTCTGTAAAAATACCATCAGCTACTACACTACTAAAAAGACCTAGAATGAATGATCAAAATAAAAAAAAAACCAGAGAACCAAACTGGGTTTGTTTTATCTCTTTAGAAATTAAACCTTTCTAGAATAGAAAGAGCTTGATGCAGAAGAGCTTAACCTGCTCTTCTGCATCAAGCTGACAGAGATACGTAGTCCTTTATAAAATTGTGACATTTTAAAATTTCATATTACATCTTATCAAAAAGCATTTATATCTTACAAGTTTGATATATCATCAACTTATTTTTTTTCCATCATGAATTTGCTATATTTTGAAAATTCAACAGGGACATAAATCTCTGCATTTTTAATAAAACTTAAATTATGAAATGCAACAATTGTACATGCCAACACTAGCATGGAAAGCATCTCTAATATAAAGTCTCTTAACTTTTTGGGAAACAAATGATGCTGTCCGGCATTGCTGTCCTTCCACAATTGTTGTTGTTGTTACTTTGAAACTATACATTATAAGAATCTTTGTGTGTGTGTATGTTTGTGTTTTAGTGTGTTTAAGAGATACTAGATTTCTCATTCTGTTCCTCTATAAGCACTAATTTTTATCATTATGTTCACTATGTGCCTTTTAGAAATTGCTGAGTAAACACATTTACATTTAATCACATTAATAGATCAAAGGAAATGCCCAAACCATTTACAATCAGTTAATTGCTACAAGAATAATTTGAGACTGTCTGCTGGGTTGTTCTTCCAAAATCATATATGAATTTTCCCCCCAAAAAATGTTTGTTATTACTTAGCAATTCTATTTGGCAAGACTTTAGATCTGTCTCATCACCTAATGCACAGGCTCATGCTTCTCTTTGCCAGGAATTACAACTTCCCATTTCAAAGGCTATATAGACTTTCTAGCATCTTCATTCACATAAATAATGCATTTAGTTTCCCTTACAGAAGGATGCTGCCTGGGATTATTGAGCAGGGGGAGAGATGGAGGGCAAATGTAGAGAAAACAGTGCATATAGTTACTAATATTAAGTAAACATCAGGTTATTCTTGAAATCATCTATTATTTTGGGATTGTACTGGTTTGTTGTACTCAAAAAAAAAAACGTACAGGATTTAATTCTTTCCTTACCCACTGTTTCTTCCTTCCACACTTGACAATTTTAAAATGTCTTTGTTCTTTTTTAAGTGTTTGATATTATGTATGGGATTTTATCTATCCATCTGATGCACTAAGCTAATCAAGCAGTGTTTCTGTGTTCATTAAGTTAATGTGTTGCATTGTGTGCTTTATAGCAGTTTCAACATGTATGGTATTGATACCAAAATGGGAAGCTCTCCAAGTTTGTTTCAACTTACAAATTGGAGTTTAATAAAAACAAATTAAGGCACTCATGATTTGCTGTATGGTCAAAACTATAGCATCCTGTTTCTTATCCACCTATAGAATAGGTTGTGGATGGGAACCTTGCTGGTCTGTTTATCATCATCATATCCAAGACAGCAAACTGATTTAGGAAGACCAAAATAATGTGCACCTTTTATCATCCAGCAAAGAGGAATCTAGCAAGTTTGAAAATACCTCATTCCATTGTAGCATCTAATATCTCTCGCTTTCTTTGTAGAGCCCAAGGTGGCCCTTTCCATATCAAAAACGATAACTGTTTAGTGAGCAGCGAATGCTGTTCTTTTGTGCAAGAAATCTGGGATGTGATGGAATCTGATAAATGTTGAGTGGTTGATTATGTTTTAAAGAAAAAAAATCCATCTTAACTTACCAGGAGATATGAAATGTCATTGTTGGATTCTGATTAGAGGGAAATGGCATACAGAATCTAGCAGATATAACAAAATTTAGAATGGTCCAACAGAACCATGTCAAGGGAGTTTCCATAAAGTTGAGTTTAGAAACAAAGTATTACCGCCTGTGTGCATGCTTGCTTTAGGAATACTCGACATGCATATTTGTAAATTATCAGATTCCTAATAATGTACAGGACTTTTGGTCTTCTGTACTATCAAATGAATGATTAACAATATCCTGAATTTTTTAACAAACACATTTTGCATGGATGCTGTATCAGCTGTTAAGAATCCCAAGTATATAAATACATTCTGTCCACTTACATCTGGACTCTAATTTTTCCTAGAAGTTTCCAAAAATTCTCTTTTTTTTCTAAAGGAAAAAAAGTTTCCTGCAAAGAAATAAGGAAAGAAAGCCATCATATTTGATATGCGCAAGGGATGGGCACAAACATTGAAAAGAGACACACAATATAATAGATAAAGACATAAAAGATTATATATAAATGCCATATAAAGTGCATAGATTAAAAACTGTAAGAAACATAAATATAAAAAGTGTACAAATGAGAATCTGAAGTGAGGTGAATGTTGAAAAACTAGGAAACTTGAAAATTTCTATGTAAATACTATACAAGATACTATATCTATTAGTTTATACAGTGTTGTAATATGGCATAATAGGTGCATAATTTGAATGTAATTTATAATGCTGAGTCTCAAGAACAAGCCAAAAGTCATTATATGACAAACTTTGAGCATTGTGCACAGATCCTATTCTAACACTACATGAGTATGATGTCTAAAAACAACAAGATGGGTGGCCAATGAATTTGATAAATAAACAAGGTAGTGTAAAATTGCACCATAATTATCTAGCGAATATGTATGTAGTCATGGTAGAATAAGACTAATACGAATACTATCTTGTTTCTATGTCTGTGGAGATTCTCAGTCATCCAGGTCATACTGTGGTTGTCTCAAAGGTGCTTTTTCAAAGGACAACTGGACTGTTTTTTCTCTGAGGAAGAAGAAGAAGATGACAAAGACTAAACATCTTCTTCCTCAGGGAAAAAAATAGTCCAGCTGCCTTTTGAAAAAGCATCTTTGAGACAGTCTTATTTCTGTGTTTTGTGTTCTCTCTGTGTGAGTCTGTGCATCTGGAGTCATAATGGCAATGCAGTTCCAAGTTGGGACTCCTCCAGAATCAACCCTCAGAAATTGCTGAGGAGAAAACAGACTATTATGCCAGAGTGAAGGCCTTTCTGTGCTCAGGGACTTCCAATTTGATTAGTCAAATCAAATATTTATTACTGTCATAGACCAACATAGGAAGGGTAAAATAAACACAAGCAGTAATTTTAAAAACCAAAAGCAATATAAAATATATAATGCTTCATCCCACAATTTATTTTCTATATTATATAATGTTGAACTAAACCCTGACTGATATAATTTTCATAATATATACAGCAGGAAGAGAGTTGCCTGCTTCCCACTGATTCCTCACTTCACATATTTGTCTATGTTGCAGGTTGTAGGTAATATATGTAGCAATAAATAACAGGCATTTATTTATTTATGTATATTATGATATATAGAAAATGCATCAGACAGTGTTCCAAGTAGTATTTCAAGAAAATTTATAAACATTACCAATTCTAGAGCAAGCTGTTAAAGAACTTTAAAAGAAGAAATAATAAATCATCATTTAAAATATTTAGGTAACTGCATTTTAAAAATAGGTTAGTTAAAGTTTGGAGGCTCATACAGAACAATTTCATTTACTCCATGAGCAGGTTCAGACCCCCTCCCCCATTAATGAAGAAATTACTAGAAAAAGTAATAACACTGGCCCCCACATATGCATAAACATTAATTTCTACAGAGAGGGAATGAACTCATAGCAGAAATGTAGCAGTATACCTGCTAGCTATGCTTCCCTTCAGATTTCTGAAATCCTCAACGGTTACAACCAGGCCGCAGGGAACTCTGCTTAATTGTAGCATGGAAGATCAAAGAGCATGCATGCACAATCCACAGAAGCAACTTGGAGTAAGGACAAAACTCTTGTTTTCTCAAAATCAGCAAATACCGGTAAGTGGGCTTTCACCTCACTTTTTCTTGCCAAGCAACTGATGTATGTCAGAAGCCAAGGACAAAACAAACAGTCAAAAATAAAAAATAAAAAAGATACTGATTTGCTGTATCTGTTTCCCATGGATGGCTGTGTTACAATAATAGCCTGAGTAGCATAGGGGGGTAATACCTCCTACAAAGGCAGCATTTAAGAACCAGCTGCCTGCAATTACTGCGAGTTCAATTCTAGCCAGGCTCAAGGTCGACTCAGCCTTCCATCCTTTCTAAGGTGGGTAAATTGAGGACCCAGTTTGTGGGGGCAATAAGCTGACTTGTATAAATATACAAAAGTATGAAGGCTATTGCTTAACACACTATAAGCCGCCCTGAGTCTCCGGAGAAGGGCGGCATATAAATCAATTTTTTTAAAAAAAATTAAAAAAAATAGCTGACTGCTGGAAATAAAACCAGGAAAGCAACCAAACCAAGCAAGGAAAATCTCGATGGGGTGTTGCAAAAAAAGAGGAAAATGAAAAAAATAGAATGAGTGCTGTACTCAGCCCAGTGGTGAAATCCAATTTTTTTTTATTGGTGGCCGTGGCTTGGTGGGAGTGGCAGGGGAAGGATATTGCAAAATCTCCAGTCCCACCCCATTCTAGGGCCAGCCACAGGTGGTATTTGCCATTTCTCTGTACTACTCAAAATTTTTGCTACCGGTTCTCCAGAACCTGTCAGAACCTATTGGATTTCACCCCTGGGTGGTGCTCTACCCAGTTTCTATTGGTCTTTAGGTACAGATACAGGTGCAGGTACAATCCTCCCCTTCAGTCATTGGAAAAGACCCTTTATGGCTGCAAGAAACACCTAAAGAGGTGAAAAGGCATTTGTTCACATAATAATGCCTGCCTGGTGCTTTGTTTGAGAATTATATGGGTATTTCAATTAACCTGCACATTAGGAAAGTGCAAAGTAAGAAAGGTTGGCTTAAAATGTGAAAGGAAAATTTTTACAGGTAATCCTCGGTTTATGACCACAATTGAGCTCCAGATTTCTGTTGCTAAGCAAGACAGTTGCTAAGTGAGTTTCACCCATTTTACCTTGCCATAGTTGTTAAGTGAATCTCTGCAGTTGTTAAGTTAGTACATGGTTATTAATTGAATATGTCTTTCCTATTGACTTTACTTATTGGGTCACAAAAAGTGACCACCGGACACTGCAGCTGTCATAAATATGAGCCAGTTGCCAGGCATCCAAATTTGGATCATGTGACCATGGGGATGCTATAATGGTTGTAAGTGTGAAAAACAGTCCTAAGTCACTTTTTTCAGTGCAGTTGTAACTTTGAAAGGTCACTAAATGAACTGTTGTAAGTCGAGAACAACCTGTGTTTATTTTTAGGTCAGGCATTACAAAAGGCAAAATTACAGAAGGTTTACTATAAAGAACAGGGAAACAAGGTTGCAAAGGAATTAGATTTTTTAAAAATCTGCCTCTTCAGCCATTTGAACTAATAATATAAAATAGAGAACAGTATTTTATTTACTTCTCTTTCAAATCAAGTTGGTCTGAAAAGATAGAGAATGTGAAAGGTTGGTATTATGCATGTGTTCAAAGACATCTGGATTTGGATATGTTAAGACTCTTTTTGAGAATAAGATTGTGATTGATTACTGATCATGATTCTATATATCACCTTATAGAGTACAGGTATTTTCCTGTAGGGATGTATTAGGGATAAAGATGGGACTGAGCCATCACCTTCCTGCATTTTTAATGAGTTCTTTTTTTTTTTTCCTTTTGGACTGGATCTTTGGCTAGAAAAGACTTCTTTTTCTAGTTGCAAAAATGGCTGAATAGGATAAACAAACAACAATCTCAGCAGATCTAGTAAAAGCTTTCACTGGAAAAAAAATGAAAAAAGTCTTTAGTTTTATGAAGAGGTATCCAGGCTTACATACAGAATAATGCAGAACACCTTTCCACCCAATGGAACATCTAGATCAGTTTTTTTCAAACTTGGCAACTTTAAGGTGGAGCTCTTGCCTCACAATCAGGAGGTTGTGAGTTCGATCCTAGAGGCAGATGTAAGGTCTCCTGCTTGGGCAGGGGGTTGGACTAGATGACCTGCAAAGGTCCCTTCCAACTCTGTTCATCTGTTAAAGATGAGTAGACTACAATTTACAGAATTCCTCAGCCAACGTTCTACATTTGCATATACTGCATATTCCCATCATTGCCTTAAATATTTGGGTTGGAAGACTTAAGCTTGTGAGAGATCCTCCTCCAAGCTACCATTATCTGGGATGCAAGAATCTTGGTAACCACTAAAGGGCAGCAAAAAGAAACAGACAATCCTAATTAGTGATTGCCAATATCTTTTCACTCCAGATATGGTAATCTCCTTTGAGTCAAGCGCAACTCCCAATAGCATTACACCCGTGCGATTTTCATAGCAGCTGTATAGGAACAGTTTGTCTGCTGCCTTTGATGAGACTGTTTAACTTGATAGATAGATAGAGGGAGAGAGGGAGAGAGGTAGGCAAGTAGGAAGGTAGCTGTAAGGAATGTGAAATCTTTGGAGAATTAGTAGAAACCGTTGAACTTGTTCCATCAATAGATCTGCATACATTTTTTGCTGAGTTTTACCTTGATCAATTTTGATGTGTTTGCTCCTACAAAAAATTCTATACTCATTTTATGTTTACATATTTGAAAATATCTTTTTTTTACTGTCATTGATTAGTTTTTCTTAATTTTAACAGAAGATATCTTATTCTATACTTGTGAACAACTAAGAGTGGATGAATGATTAAAATTACTCTGCAGTGCCTTGAGGCCAGAGAAACTGATACAATCAGTAGTGGTTCCACTTACCTTTGCTACCAGTTTAGAACTCGCTTCGCTCGCACACGGCACTTCTGCTCATTCACAGAACCTTCTGCACATGCGCAGAGCATCTGTGATGACATCCGGGCAGGTGGGCAGAGCCTCCCGCCGCCGCCACTACCAGTTTGCCCGAACTGGGGCGAACCGGTAGAAACCCGCCACAGGATACAATGCTTAATCTTGAAAAACTGCTGGTTTTAAGGGTTCAGAATATGTTCCATCACTATATATTGACACTTTGGACTGCACAACCTCCAAACGGAATATTGCTAACTTTTATACAGTGATGTTCAGACTTCTATTTTATATAGTAATATTAAAAACAGTTGAGTTGTATTTGGCAGATCGAATCTCAACAGGCTCAAGGTTGACTCAGCCTTCCATCGTTCTGAGATTGGTAAAATGAGGACCCAGATTGTTGGGGGCAATAGGCTGACTCTGTAAACTGTTTTCAGAGGGCTGTAAAGCGGTATATAAGTCTAAATGCTATTGCTATTGAAATAGTTAAATTAAGTGATAAAATTACAGGTTTTGGTAAATAATAAATTCTCAAGTACTGAATCCTGGTGATTTATACGGTCCATATCATTTTCTTATATACAATACAGAATTGCTGGATTGCTGTTGAAAATTATCACTTGACTATTTTTAATCATGAAGTCAAATATTGATATAATTTCTGCATTTGACCAGTAGTAGTTATGTTTCTATGCAGCTTTAACTTTCTTTTATAATTATTTTTAAATATTTTTTATTTATGGTATCAGTTTCCTTGAAAGTATTTATTTTGGAATTGGTAGCAATTTATCGAGCAGTTATCAAGAAACTAACGCAGATTGAAGAAAGAAAATGACTAAATGCTATAGTTTTGGTTCTCCTTAAAATACTTTCAGACAAAAAAAAAATGAAATATTTGCAAAGCCAGATTGTTGTCACACATAAAACAGTTTTCCCATGCGAGATTTTTGTGTGAAGCTCATTCAATACTAATAAAGCAGGAGCCAGAGTAATCATCATCATTGCAAAATCATAGATTGTTGATGTGAACATTCTGATTTAAGTGCAAGCTTTCTCAGATTGGATCATATGACCAAAAAGAAAAAAAACTTCCAACTTAAAATGAGGATTATGTTTTCATCCGGTCCATTATGACTCTAACTTGCTGGATTGATAGGAAGGCAAACTTTATATCTAGGTAGCAGCAGAAAGCAATTGCATCTGAGAGGCCTGCCATCCCCCCTGGGAAGGATCAGATATCCAACAGCCTCAGCCTGAGGTCCAGCCCATAAGGCTGTCACCTACAACCTTCCCCGCCCCATCCTCACTGCAGCTTTGTTAGATTTCTCTAATGGTTGGGAATCCTTTCGTGATCATACACTGGGAGGGGAAAAAAAAAAAAAGACCGCTCACTGGCTCCTGCATGCCTCTTTTTGATTGTACGTCTCTATTCCGTCTAATTGGATGAAATAGGAAGTCCCTGGCAGCCCTGTGTTGCTGGGTGTGCGGATTTAACTCAGGCCAGCCCTGCAGAGGGGTGGGGAAAGAGGAAAGAGAGCAGAAGGAAGGAAGGCACGGAAAAGAAAGAGTACTCTGGAGGGACGAAGAAGAGGAGGAGGAGATGGTAAGGACGCAGAGTGGAGAGTCCCCATCCTTTTATTCCTTCCTTTCTATAATGATGATGCTGGGAATGATGCTTAGGAAGCAGGCACCTGCTGCTCTGTAATGATTCAGCCTCTTTCTGCCAGCTCCTTTGCACAACAGGATGCTGTTGTTACTGTCTCTGCTGCTGCCGTTGCCGCTGCTGCTATCCTCCTTACTGGTTTTCCTTTGGCTTCTCCTGCATGACGGCTGTGTTTTCCTCCTCCTGAGCAGCCCCCAGTCTCAGATGCTGAAGGTGAGAAGCCAGCTGTTCACTTTGGGCTGTTGTTGGTTCAGTTAACTAAATTGGTGGAGGAATTGAGCTTCTGGTTTTCCTTGCCTTGTTTTGAAGAGCTGAGAATGGCTTGAGAGGAAACTAGGAATTTAAAATAAGAACCTTTGAAAAGTGAGGAAGGAAAAGAGCTGATTCATTCACTATGAGAAGCTTCTTTTCTGAGAATTTGGAAGGTTTTGGTTCTTTGGTGGTCTCTTTCTGTGGGTTCGTTTTTTTCTGACGCTTGAACTCTGTTTTCATGCCTGTGCTGTGATGCTGTAAGATTTCTGGAGCTGGCTTTCCTGTGAAAGGGGATGGACCTGAATCAAGCTTGTAATTAAGTCTTCTTGAGGAGAGCTCCCTTGGAAAATACAGGATCAAAAATGTCGGAAGCCAGTCTGGCGAAAGCTCCCCATCCCTCAACCCAGCTGAGTCCCACTGCATCACTTGATGGGCTTCCTGGTGAAGAAGAGATGCCAGAGGCTCAAAGGGAGGAAATCAGGATGCAGGGAATAGCAGGCCTTGCAGCTACTTGTTGTGTGTGCCTGGAGGCAGAGCGACTGACGGGTTGCCTTAATTCTGAAAAGATCTGCATTGTCCCAATCTTGGCTTGCCTGATCAGCCTCTGCCTCTGCATTGCTGGCCTTAAGTGGGTGTTTGTGGACAAGATTTTTGAATACGATTCTCCTACCCACCTTGATCCCGGTAGAGCTCGACAAGATCCGATTACCTCTGTGGACCCTACTGCACTGTCTTCTTGGTTGCCATCTGCAGCGCAAACGTCCTACTTCTCCCTTCCCACCAATGAAGCTGCACAGGAGATCATGGAGCAACCCAGAGGCCCCCTGGTAATTACTCCTGAGGTTGCCTCAAAGCCATATCCATATAACACTGTCCCAAATGATTATTTCTTGCCATCTATGGTACCCTCGCTACCTCTGCCTAGCCTAAAACCTGAAGTGAAAAGACCCACAACTGCATCCCTGGTACAAGAAATTGAAACCAATATCCAAACAGCTCCACCAAAATTAGGTAAGTTCATATTTTATCCCCCCCCCCCACTTCCTATGCCAGTTTGATCACAACACTTTGCATAAAGTACCATAATAAGTGAACATGTTTTGCTGATCAGTAAAACTGATGACGGTTAGGGCAAATTATACTTTTAGCCTATTCCTTTATAAAGGTTCACAAAAAGAACAGGAGGGCAGTGAAATTTACTGTACCATTTGCCAAGTCACTTGACTAATGAACTTTATGCATCCATTACAGTGATTTTATTTTATCCGAGCTCTTTATAATTATCAATTGTCTTGATTATTCAACTTCTGTGTATTTTGCATTCCTGGCAAATTATCTGCCCCATCATAATAGCATATGTGTTTCTCCCCTAAAAGCAATAATAATTTAAAAAAATAAAATAAAAAGTACATTATGGAAGAATTGCTCTGGATTTTAGCAATAATTCTAGGTTATTCTATAATTGTTTTAGCAATAATTCTAGGATATTACAACTTGTACAACCTTATCAAGGATTGCTTCATTGCCATATGGAGTTCTACTAATACCTCTTTTGCGATGAAATTTATTAATATTGTTCATAGCTCTTCCTTCTGAGGTAAAAAATAAACAATAACTTGCTATATTCCACCCTGAAACCTTTTTTATGGCAAGAACTGAGCCTTGGAATGTATAAAATAGTGATGAAAAAAAAGGAGCCTCTAAGCAGGTACAGACTTTATTTCTCTTGATCTTGGCTAACCAGTTTGGAATCAAAACACAATGCATCTGACTTGGACCATCTCATTTTCAGACTATACCTGAGAAATGTAGGTCAAGGTGGCATTCGAGGGAGAAAGGGAGTGTATATAATCATGCTTTTTTCATGATCGGGAATATCTAAATAATACCCCCTCTTTGCTGATTGGCCAAATCTTGACCCATCAGTTTAAATTAATAACTTTATCCCCATTTCTCTTACTGTTACCTCTTACTTAGAAAAAAAGAAAACATTAATTTTTTTCACTAACATACCAAACTTGTAAGCAATGAAAATGTAATGGGATAATTTGATGTACAGCCCTGAAAGTAAGCATTTATTTTTTATCAAAATCATTGTATCTCAAACCTTTAATAGAATAACCTCCAATATTAGAGAACAAAAGTGCTGATGTTTATTAAAATGCAACCGTTGTGACAATGCAGTTTATAGATGGTGTGTCTTGAATCAGAAAGCTGCTTTGAAGTGATTCATAATATTTAAGAGGAACATACAAGTGAAGAATACTGGCTATTCCTTTGATGTATGTTCACTTTTAAAGCAAGAATATTCTCCCTCTTTTTTCCTTGACCAAACTGCTTTGTAGGTATACCTTCTGAAAGCATGAGGTATCAAAGATGCATCTTCTCTTCTCTGTGGACACATGTCTCAAAAATTCTGTCATTGAAACAGTTTTGCTATTTCAAAAATCAGGTCTACACAAGTTCTTGGAATTCTTCTGCTAGATTAATAACTTTAGGCTCATAGCTTTCATGTATGAATGACTTGAGTTATACAATTCAGAAATCCTATCACTTTCAGGAACACTGTACCCATTTTCAGCAACTACAGTTTGGTTCCTGCCTAGTTATTATATTTCAGATGACATAGTCTCACTTGGAGGAATTGAAGGTTATTACAATGCAGCTTCTTCGTGTACTTTTTGCTTTGAGAATTCATTACAGAAGTATTGGCTGGAGCTCTACCTATCTTGAACTGATAACCTGTCAAATAAAGGATGGATCACTGGATAGTAAAGACCAGCTAAGTAACTGTCATGTATCAAGATTGCTTTAGACCATTTTTGTACACGACAGTGTCATCTTTTCTTCCTTCCAAATAACGCTGCTGACAAATGGGTTATCATTAGCACAAAAAAAAAAAAAGTCTTTCCAGAGGAGCAGAAAATGCCAAAGATCTATAAATCACAGAATTTAAAATCCCTGGAACACAACAGTCTGTAAACTGGGAAGGGAATTTAGTTCCTTCGATATTATAAAATTAGGCCAAAAATATGGCATCTGCTTATACCCTAGTCACTGAATAAGTTTCTACAGGGGAAAAAAAAGAGAGTTATAACAGCTGGTTGATTTTATCCATAATGCAATTAACTCATATATATGCAGAATAAAGGAAGGAGGTGACTCCATGTTAATTCCATACAGAGATACCTTTGGTTATGTTTTCATTTGCATTTAAAATCAGTCTATCTTAAGTTTTGCAGCAATGAAAATCTTTACATAAGAGAGAACAATGTTACAAATTTTTAAAAAATAGGTTGCCATAAAATGTAAAGAGGTAAGAGGTGACTTACAGCCTAGCCATATCATAAATTAGAGGTTGCATGTTATTGGAGCAGATTGTACAAGAAATCCATTAGGTGAATTGTTGGAAGAGACTGAAGCATATGTATGTAAGGAAGCATTGAGCTTTGTTGCACTGTTCAAACTAAGTATAGTTCAAAGCCTGACAGGTCAATTTTGAAGCTGGATTTTTTTTGTGTATGGCAGAATCTCATTTCCTTTCTCTCCAACTCAGCATATTCTGTTTGGGGTTGCATCTTTCAAGGTCATAGCTTGACAAGAGGTAATTGATTCTTCTCTGAGCTAGAGTCAGAAAGAGAACATTCCTAGCAATTGTCTCTGTTAACATTAGTTTCAAGCAATTGTCTACCTTTTAGTACCTAACATTTTGTCAATTTATCAGTAGGAACAGACATTTTCTTTATCCTTCTGATTTTGAAATAAATCTCATATTTCTTCTCCTGAAGTGAGAATTTTTTTTTAATTACACATTCATAGGTATGGCATGTTCACATGTCAATCGAATGTCATATTTTGCTATAATTATTTCAGTAATGAAATAATGATGTCATGAATACTAAACATACAAGAGATAGAAATATACTTTTTCACAACTGTACAAAAGCAGCACAATTACTGTAGTATCTACGTTTGAATTGTAGCAAATATTTCTGTAATATTGTATATATATTGTATATTATAAATATTTTTGTTGCTACTGTGCTAAAGAAGTAAAGCCTTTTTATCTTGTGTTTGAACATACTTTTAACTGCTAGAGGAAGATTCTGTGCTGCGTTTTTCAGCAGAGATCATTCTTATTGTCCTCTAATGGCCAAAAAATAAGATGACCATTCCTGATTTGGTTCCATTGTACAGCTTCATTACCTCTATTTTTATCTATTTATTGTTAACTCTCTATATGTGGATAATAGATGAGACAAAAATGTTTAGAAGCATAAAGTAAAAGATTCTGCATTCCTGAAAGCCATCAGGAACAGCTCAAAGCATCCTTAATGCCTAATCAACAGAATTATGAGGCTTTTTAAAACGGTGGATTTAGACCTATTTAAAGAAAATCCTAGCTAAATCTAAGCTTGCATACTTTGGAGAATAGTAACTGTTTCTCAAATAGCCCTTTAGATATACAGTATATACCTTCTGTTTCTGGACTACAACAGCAATATAACATCCTAAATAAAAAACACAATTTAAACAATTTAGATTAGGTTCTTGAATATAACTAATTTATGGAGACAATATTTGCCTTGCAGAATTTTTTTCATTCACATGCAAACATAAAATGCATTCTTAATAAATATGACTGCCCTTGTAATTTTTAATTAAATGGATCTCCCTAAAAGGTATATTGTATTGCAATCAATTTTGTTCTTTTTTAAAGATAAAGAATATTTTCCAGTGGATTCTGAATGAAGAAAGGATGAGTAAAATTATGGGAAAGATTACCATTGTTGCTTTTCTTGTTTGATCATGAAATGTGTATCTTCGCAGGTATTTCCAAAATTACTCAGTCAGACAGAATTTAGAGCCTTAGTAGAATATGATTGCATTATTTGTTCAAAAAAATGTTGAACAAATGACAAAAAAGTCAAATCAAATTAAAAATTGATATACCAAGACAATTGTGCATGATTCCATAGGCAGACTTGTGTTCTTTCTTATTCTTTTTTTTTAAATACTTTGTCACAATTTTAGAGAAATTCCAATGGTTTCTCTAATTCCAATGAATTCCAATGAAATTCTCTAATTCCAATGATTTCAGAAGTTATGATTGAACTTTGAGAGAAATTCACTTGTATTGTACAAAAGTAGTTTACTTCAAGCTACCTGTTGCTCCCTTCCTACAAAGAAAAGAATTGAGCCATTTGGTTTTGATTGCCTGAGTTGTAGAATTTACTTTGCCGTTTGAATGTAAAATTACTACATAATTAGTCCTAATCCTTAACCAGGGTAACTTTTTCATGTAATTTCCATTTATGCCAATACCTGCATCAGCAGTTTATTTTTTCAGAAGAGATTACTTGATCATTCATGAATTGCAAGTCATGTAAGCTAATCAAATTCCTAAATGCAGACTCATTTTTACTTTGTCTTGGTTTATTAGCAAAACAAGAATTAGTCATTCCCTTTTCTTCCTGGACTTGCACTTCTACTATGGTTTGGTTTTGGCAAGCCTATGCCATAAATTTAACTATCTTTGTTTAGAGGCAAATAGGGTAGTACAAAATCAGATCTGTACAGGCTTGTGATCAGATCAGCCAATGTAACATGACTGATCTGTTCATAAGAGACCAATTCTATTGCTTCTAGGCAGGCAAGCTAAAAGAAAAAAGAATGACTAGCTTAAAAGGAACAATTTGCATATGAATGAAGTTTAATTCCCAGTTGCCAATGTAAAAAAAGAAAAAGAATTACTTTTTTTGTGGGGGAAGTGATCTTATACTGCAATGGGTTTCAATTTTTCCTTCAATATCATATCTTTCTTTTTTTCCAAATCTGTGCTTCCAATGTTTTATCACTATCAATGTTCTCACTTTATGTACTTTTTTTAGCATTCCATTTTTCATTCACATTTGTTTTTCTATTTTGTTTGCTGTTTGAGGAATATGATGATTTGAAAGAGCAGGATTGTAAAGTTAGAAAACTTTTATATCCAGACAATATTTTTCTTCTGTTTAGGATTTTTTCTTTTTTAGAAATTTGAAGCTTGGGTCTAATGATTTTCCTACCACATTCTGTAATAAATTTTTAGAATAGAATAGAATTCTTTATACATTTTAAAAGATTACTAACCTTTTTTTTTCTTAGTGCTCTATATAATGGTTGGCAACTTTTTGTCCTCAGTGATTGCAATATTCCTAATAATCAAGAGATTCAGGGAGCAAACCAATGATGAAACATCCTCATCACAAGCTACAGATTGAAGATTTAGATAAGAAATTTTAAAAAGCAGACTTGGAGACTTCAGGTTGCCCAACTTTGTATTATACAAAATATTTTGTTTCCTATTAAACACAAACAGTATGACTCTATTGCTAGAAATAAGTTCAAAAGATGAACAAAATTATTATTTAACTAACATTTTTAAAAAGAAATTGAAAAGACATGGTTGGTTAAAAGTGCAATGGGTTAAATTTTGGATTAAATTATTTTCTTCCTAAAAGAAAAAAGAATTTTCCTAACCTATCCTCTAAGCCCTTGTTGGCAAACCTATGGCACGGGTGCCACAGGTGGCACGCAGAGCCATATTGGTGGGCACGCGAGTGTTATCCTAGCTCAGCTCCAGGGCGGATGCGCACACTGGTCAACTGATTTTCAGGCCTTCCGGTCCCACTAGAAGTCGGGAAACTGGCTTTTTCCAGCCTCTGGAAGCCTCCGGAGGGATGGGGAAGGTGGTTTTTGCCCTTCCCAGACTCCTAGAAAGCCTCTGGAGCCTGGAGAAAGTGGATAAACAGGCCTACCGGGCCCACCATGCCATCGTGTGCCAAAAGCAGGGGGAAGTGTGGGGGGGTCACGTGCGCAAGCACGGGAGGGTGGGGAGCATTGAATTATGGATGTAGGCACCCGCACCTGCAACCCCCGCTTTTGGCACATGACGGCAAAAAGGTTAACCATCACTGCTCTAAGCATAACCATGTAGACATACTGTGCAGCAATATTTAAGATTATTTGAAGTTTGAAGCTTCACCCAAAAGCACTCTGCTTTTCCCCCAACCCTTAATACTGCCTCTTTCTACATCATAAGCATGAATTTTTAAGATTTAAATATGCAATATCAGTGTAATTTACTGTGCATTACAGTTTGATTAGTAGCTTTGGCTTCTAAAATGAATTAGTAGAGTACTTGAAACTTAAAGATATACCAAGAATTCATATGTTATATGAAAGATAATAGATTTTTATGACAGAATTGTCAAGCAGATCCAAAATACCATTCTCAGCATTTTTATCATAATAGCATCAGTTACATGAAGAAAGTGATAAAAGTAATTAATTGTAGTCCTAAAATCTGCAAAAGGTCACCTTTCTCCCCATCAAATTGTGTAGCACTTAATTTCTGAATCAAATGCCCTTGTTCAGTGTCCCCAGCCTTTGAATTGAGTCATGTGATTCCTGAAAATCTAGCCATATAAGATTACTTTCCTCAATAATTAAACCTGGTGCTGTCTTTATTATTTTTTCAGTATTTAGGAAAGGACGTAGTGATTCCTCAAATGGCATTTGATCTGCCTTTCTAAATATTTGGTCCTGCTATTTCTGTCTTCGGGATCTTGTTGATTCTGGTTTTGTTTGCACATTTTATTGATTGTATTATGTCTAGCTTTATCATTGTTGCTGTTTTTAGATGCTACTTTATTATTCTATAAGGTTGCTAACTTAAATTTAGAGAGGGTAGTTATTAACAATAATATTTATAAAATATTGCTGGCTGCCCATTCTGCTATGTAAGTAGTCCTTGACTTACAACCACAACTGAGCTCAAAATTTCTGTGGCTAAGCAAGATGGTTGTTAAGTGAGTTTTGCCCCCCTTTTATGACCCTTTTTGCCACACTTGTTAAGAGAATCACTGCAGTTGTTAAGTTAGGTTGATAACATGGTGTTAAGTAAATCTGGTTTTTCCATTGATTTTGCGTGCCAGAAGGTCACAAAATGTGATCACATGACCCTGGGGCACTGCAACCATAATAAATACAAGCCAGTTGCCAAGCATCTGAATTTTGATCACATGACCAAGGAGATGCCACAACAGTCGTAAGTGTGTATAAGTCACTATTTTCTATGCTGTTGTAACTTTGAACGATCCACTACTAAACAAAAGGTTGTAAATCAAAGACTACCTGTATTCTAATCCCTGTTCTCTCATTTCAATTGCGTATTATATGAATCCTCTTTTCACATTCTAGTGGCTGTTACTCAAAATCTGCTACTGTCATTGATAATAATATTTAGACAGATATTAAGTATGTTTCTTTCAACAGATCAGGCTGATTTAGATGAATAGTTTAGATGCTATGGAAGGGAAACAGCTTCCCGCAGGCCTCATCAGTTCCCCATACTTCTTTTTTTTTGTCACCAAAAGAATTTCTTAAGATCTTTACATTAAAATTTGAGAATGAAACTCTCTTTTTTATTTCATATGGTGTAAAAGAATATAACATTACTGCATAGAATTCACAATAACAACATGTATCGAAGTATAAAACACTAATACAGTGAATTATTTTAAAAACGTACAATATGAATGGTGAATAAATTATGAATAAAATTACTTATCATTTCTTTTTAACAGATTTTGCCCCTTGTTGCTATTGGCTGATTTAAAAAACAAATACTAAAGTAAGAAAGAGGCCAATGAATTTCACTGATCAAAGTATAATCTTTACAAGCAGCCTATAAAATCATCCAGTATTATTATTACTTATTTGATACTATTATTATTATTATTGTCATTATTATGATTATTATGATTATTATTCATTTGATACATTTGATATAAGAATTTTTCCCCTTATTCTGCTATTTATCTTGCGGTCCTGCTCCCTCAAAAGAGGTAACCTAATCATAAATATACAAAATATATAAATTATTTTCATAAAATCTCTTATGATTTGATGAGGTATATTATAATGAAAATACATAAATATATATAATCCAGATTAGATAACTAGATTTTCTAATGCAATTTACAAATTTACAGCAGCCAAATCACTTTGGTTTAGAATTTCTAAAACAGGTAACATTTCACTAAACTGAAATGAGAACTGCGGAAGATAATTTACTTACTATGCATGAAGTTAAAATGCTAAATAGGCTATATCACTGCAAGAATCAAGAAAATAAATGAATTTAACTATATACACAATATACACTATAGCTATAGAAAAACTTCAACTTATCTTCCACATTTCAATGATGGATTCAATCTTTCAAGACTGCAGATGTGCTAAAAACTTTAATATTTTTACAATATTAAACAAAAGTGTTTTCACAACCCATATATTAAACTTAACACATTAGCAAAAGTAATCAAAAGTGTCACACACACATACACGATATGTTACCATTTCCCCATGTAAAGACTGATAATATTTGTCTTCAACTATAATGTGGGATTGTGTAATATTGCTGCATTTGTCCTTCGAAGATTGCATATATTCAGTTTGTGAATTAGTTGATATGTTTAAGGACAACAGAGAAAACAAAAATCAGGAGTTATGCACAATAGTTGGCAACAAGACAACATTTTTCCTTCCAAGAGGTTATGGCTCAAGTTGCTGTGTAGTAAAGCATTTGTTCTGCAGTGTGCAGTTCAAAAGATATAAATGGAATCTTTTTTATCATTTGCACTCTTGCTAATGGAAATGCAATAGATTTTGTTGCAGAAACCTAACTCTGAATCAATATTGATGCAATGCAATGAAGCAGCTGGTTCAGCAATGAAGCATCTTTAATATAGAACCTGGATTATAGCTAAGCAGTTTCAGGGGCCATGGTCAGTTTGGAAAACCAGAATACAACTGAAAAAGACGTGCTCATTGTGTTTTCTTCAAGGAGACCCCAATGATATACTGGATATCAGTGGGGTCCCAAAACTCTTCATTGTTCTATTAATCATCAAGACTTTGTCTGAAGAGGTTTTTTGTAACATATCCCTTGTCTAGTTCCTAAGAGTTTTGGTCTCCAATTATTTTTATAATATATCCAGGAGTAGCATAGCCACAGGAATGATGAAATTTGAGGTAGAATATCTGATTAAGGCAGAGCTGGGCATTTTATGGCCCCCTTGACTGTCCCTGTCCAGCCTCATGAAATCAACTGGAATTTAGAAATCAAATTTAAATAAGCGCACCGCGGGGGCAGGAAGAGAAGTTGTGTCCGGCTCTGCGCAGTCGTCATGCAATCCTTCAGTCATCAGGCAGCTACAGGAGGGCAAGGAGTTAGAGACACTTTTTTATGCTTAAAGAGCGCTCACCCCTTGCCTGGAACAGTCTAAGGACCTTTGGCAGCAGCCAAAAAAGCTAATATAATCCTTGGTTGTATAAACAGAGGGATATAATCAAAATCACGTGAGGTATTAGTGCTGCTTTATAAATCCTTAGTAAGAATACACCTGGAATACTGTTTTGGTCACCACATTACCAAAAAAAAAGATGTTGAGACTTTGGAAAAAGTACAAAGAAGAGCAACTAAGATAATTAAAGGCCCGGAGACAAAAAACACAGGAACGTTTGCAGGATTTGGATATGGCTAGTGTAGAGAAAAGAAGGACTAGGGGTGACATAATAACAGTATTCCAGTATTTGAGGGGCTGCCCCAAAGAACGGGGTCAACTTATTTTCCAAAGCACTAGAAGGCAAGACAAGTAACAATGGATGGAAACCAATCAAGGAGAGAAGCAACCTGTAATTAAGGAGAAAATTCCTAACAGTGAGGACAATTATCCAGTGGAAAAGCTTGTCTTCAGAAGTTGTAGGTTGTTGTGCCTTCATCACTGGAAGTTTTTAAGGAAAGAGTGGACAACCACCTATCTGAAATAGTATAGTGTCTCCTGCTTGAGCAGGGGATTAGACTAGAAGACCTCCAAGTTCCCTTCCAGCTCGATTCTGATTCTGGCCTGACATGACAAAGTTTGAGGATACTAAATCAGGTTACATTGTTTCTGCTCTCCGCAACAGTCCCAGTTTTTCATGTGGCTCCTTGGGAAAATTAATTGCCCATCCATGAATATGCCAGGCTTTCTAGTTCGCTAGAATAGCAGCTCCCAAAAGTTCCAGATCGCATGGTTAATGGGGAATCTGGGGTTTATTCCCAAATTGAGGAAATCTCTGCTACCTGTTTATAAGCAGTGACAGTAATTAAGAACAACACTGCACATTTTTAGTCAACATAATTGCTAATGAAGTTATTGTTTCATAAAGCATGTTGAATTTCTGGCTGATTTCTTAGCTGCCTTTCATTCAGATAATTGATGTGCCATTTTGTGACCTAGTCCTTACAAATGGCATTTACCTTTGGTTGGTTGATTGGTTGATTGGTTGGTTAGTTGGTTGGATTGATTGATTCTTTGATTGATTGATTGATTGATTGATTATGTGCCATTCGGTTGTTTTTAGTTCCAAGTGACCTCATAGATAGGATTTTTTTTTTCATGACAATCTATCCCTATCCTGTTCTTTGAGGTCTTCCAATGGTGCATGCATTGCCACTATGATCAAGTCCTTCCACCTTACTGCTGGTCATCCTCTTTTATTTCCTTCTACTTTTCCCAGCATTACAGCCTTTTCGGGTCTTTGTATAATGTGACCAAGGTAGAATAACTTTAGCCTTGTAATTTTTGCCTCAAATGACAATTTTTAATCAATATGTTTCCCTGGGTGTCCAGGGTATTCTCAGGAGTCTTCTCCAACATCCCATAGGCATCAATACTCTTCCTATCCTAATTATTTAAAGTCCTACTCTTGCTTTCATAGAGTGTCACAAGAAATACCATGATTTATATAATTTGTTCTTTGTAAGTGTAGACACACTACAGCATTTTAGTAACTATCTCAAAGCCAGTTTCCAAAATCGGCAACAACTCTCATTTTGTCTGAACTCAGCTTCAGCCTGCGAAAGCTCCACATTCGTTCCATCACTCAGAAGGCTCTTGAGAGACCCAATCTTGGCCCTTACAAAAAGAAGTATAGGTGGATATAGTTGACAGTCCCAAAGCATTTGATTTTGTGCTCACTCTCTGTCTTGTGTAGACACACCAGAAGTGGGTTTCAGCAGGTTCTGACCAGTTCTGGAGAACCAGTAGTGGAGATTTTGAGTAGTTCAGAGAACCAGTAAATTCCACCTCTGAGTGGCCCCGCCCCATCTATTCTCTTCCTCCCGAGTCCCAGCTGAACAGGAGGAAATGGGGATTTTGCAGTAACCTTCCCCTGGAGTTGGGAAGAAATGGAGATTTTAAAGTACCCTTCCCCTGCCATGGCCACTAAGCCACGTCCACAGAACCGGTAGTAAAAATTTTTGAATCCCACCACTGACACACATGCACGCACACACACACACATCGTTTTATGAGTATAGATTTCAGTATTAAAGAGGGTTTTCTACCCTTCTCTCTTTTGAGCCTTGTCTAAGCTTTGTGCCTAAGTTAAGAATTGCAATTCTGGAAAGGACTGATTATCCGTAGCATAACATTTTCCATCCCTACACTGGTACTGAATCTTGTGAGACTCTTTGAGGTGAATATATATTTTTTTTTTCAGAATATATACAGAGATATTTGCCCAGAATCTTATCATAGATGGTCTAATGCCATCTCAACCAAGCATCTGTGCCTTTGAACATGAGTCAGTGCTAAACTGCATGTCTTAATACTTTCTAATACTTAATGCTTTCTACATTATACTCTGATTCCAGTATTGCTCAAATGTCTTGGAATGAGAAGTTCCAAATCATTTTTACACAATATTGTCCCTATCCACCATTTTTTCCTTTGGATAGTTTTTTATTCCAAGTGCATACAATTCAAAGAGTTCATTATATCCTATTGTCTCCCCATGATTGACTACACACAACTATCATATCTGCATAACAATATATTCATTCATTCATTCATTCATTCATTCATGCAATTTCTGTAGTCACCCGTCACAGTCCATGATTAAGGGTGGATTACAATTCAATTCCTGAAATATTTCCTGTCTTCACCGCCCACCAAACTGACTTATCTCCACTTATACTTTCCACGCCATGTCATAAAAATACCCAGAAATTGTATCCATGACTTATAATTATACTTTAGATGTTTCTAGCAGAATTGATTACAGATAGTCCTCATCCTATGACCATTTAAAGTTATAATAGACCTCTCAAATCTACTTACAGTATGACACAGTTCCGAAGTTCCCAATGTCCACATCCCCCCTGCATTTATGTGACCGCTTTTGGGGTACTTGGCAATGGACCCACATTTATAGCCATTTACAGCATCTCACAGTCACATGACCACAATTAGTGACATTTTTGCCAAAAAACGCCATTTACTTTCGGTATTTGGCAAAAACACCCCATACCAAACAATAGGTTTAATTAACAGCCATTGGGTTCACTTAAGAACTGCCACATTTGCTTTATAACGGCTGCAAAAAAAAAGTTCTTAAAATCAGGTCAGTCACCTGATGTCCTGCTTTATGACTCGGACAGCCTATGGCCATAGTAGGCAGTCTCCATTATGATTGTAAGTCCAAAACTACATATAATACATAATATGAGTTTCGTTAAAACAGAGGTCAAATGCAGCTTTGGTGGCTGACATTGGATAATTGAAGTATCAATGCTGCATTACTCAAATGGACTGGCAACAAGCTGAATAATAAAGGAGAATAATTTATATGCAGGATATGTCATGCAACTATAGCATCTAAAAATGATTTTATGTTAAAAACATTTATATGAACAGCACTTCCTTGGAACAAGAGCCAGTAAAATTTAATTTGTTACTTCAAAACCTCTGGCTAAATTAAAACTATATTTTGCAGTGTGGTCTCTATTTTCTATTTACCTGTCTCCAGAGTGACATTCTCTTCCTTTATTTGGCAGGGACTTTTTAAAACAATTCTTCTCCTTCTTCTTCTCCCTCCCTCCCTCCCTCCCCCCCCCCCTCTCAAATTTATTGTTATTTGTGCAAAAGCAGTGTTGCTAGCTTAGCAAACTTATTTTCATGAAAATATAAAAGCAGTTAGTATAGGCTTTGTGTAGTGTTGCCAGATATGCATGCTTTAATTTTAATTTATCTAGAAACCAGAGAGGCCTGGTTTCTAGGGGGAGGAATAAATCGTGAATGATGTACACTTAGCTTGATTACTTGGTTAAAAAGCTAAAAGGGTAATGATATGTTATAAACTTATCAGAGGCACAGGATGAAGTCAAGCTTTCTGTTGAAAATAATAATCTAGTTATTAATTCAAATAGTCTGAAATAATCTAATAAATGCTTCTAGAATATTATTTAGGATTTTGAACACTAGGATTGCAATTACTAGACAGGCTTTTCATAACATCCAGACTACAACATTCTTAGCATATTTTAGCTATTGCCATCACATAATGTTATTTAAACATATATTTCTATCCTTGCAATTTTCATGCAACTTTGATGAGTTGGAAGCAGAAGGCTGCAAACAACAGTCTTCTCCAGAAGGTTTCTTGAAAAATTTACAAATCAAGTCAGACTACAATATATAGTAAAATTTAGAACAGCTTTCCCCAACCTTTGCGGTTTGGTGGCCCAGCTGGTGGTGGGGGGTAGAGGGGAACTAGGCCATGTGAGGAGCGGGTCAGCAGGCACAGATGCACACACAAGCCTTGTGCAAATGGCAGTCTGGCATGCATGCATGCAAGTCAACTGCATGAGCTGCAGGCTGGTGTACATGCACTCAAGTGCCCCCACCTCACTGTTCACGGAAATTGAGCATAAACACATGTGTGCCCTCCAACCAGCACACTTGCATGGCCCAATTCTGAATATTTATTTATTACTTATTTATTAATCATATTTTTATGCCGCCCACTCTCCGAGGACTCTGGGCGGCTTACAACAATCGACAGTATACTAAATAGCATATTGCCCCCAACAATCTGGGTCCTCATTTTACCCACCTCGGAAGGATGGAAGGCTGAGTCAACCTTGAGCCGGTGAGATTTGAATAGGCCGCAGCCCAGTGGTGGGCTGTGACCTGGGGGTTGAGGACCACAATTTAGAAGATTTTCATCCTGTTTGTTTTAAAATGAATGTTTAAAATTGTATTTGGCACCTTTGCCTACTGCTACCTTTGCCCACCCTCAGTCTATCATTCTCCCTTGGTTCATTTTAAAACAAGTCAGGCACTTAGATTAAGAAAGTGTTGAACATGCATGATATACCAGAGAAGTCTGGAAATAATACTTGAGATGAATTGCCATGTGAATTTAGATAGTTGATCAAACCAATTAGTCCCCGAGTCTCATTTAGGAAAAAAAAATAATAACATCATGAGTGATTTGGTTTTATTGGTCTTTTTTTGCAGATGAAATAAATGAGTGATAGTAAGGTTCTAGCATAAATCACTATCTGTATTGCAGGATTTATACTTTAGTTTTGGAAATTGTTAGGCATTTGTGATTTTTTTAAAAAGCCTTTGGATGAGGAATATGTTTAGCTTTCTGAGAATAGGAAATATTGCCTAGCTGCTTCATAATACTCTTGGTTATATGAATTATGCATCAGGTCATAATATAAGGACAGCACTTTCTAGTTCCTATTTGGGGAGATGATAATGAGAAGTGGGAGATAAATATGTTGCCAATGTTCTTTTCACTTTTATTTGTTAGTTGGGTTAAAAGCAGCCCTTGAATTGTGTCATGTTTTTCCTGAGCTTGACTATTTAATCATCTGAGGGAATACAGGCATAGATTTTGTGGCAAGATTTATTGCACCCTAACTGCCAGCAAAATGCTTCGTTCATTTGAGCATTGAGAAGGAGCTCAGTTTAGAACATTAAATAGGCTTCATTCTGGGAGAAAAATAGCCTGGGTGATTGAAATGTCACTGCAGAGTTAGCTCTTTGGGCTGCATGTTAAATAGTATTAAAATCTGTGAGGTTTGTCTTCTCTCCCTCCACACAAAAAATGCCTACGAGATTGTTATTTATTGGGGTTTTTTTTCAAAATGCAGAATTGTGGAAGAGTTTTGGTTTTTTTTTTAATTCAGTTGGGCTTTATTGGAAATATCAGGGAAAATATTATTGCTATTCATTTGCAAAGCGAAATGTCACTTTTATTATGCTATCATTGTGATTATTATCGTTTCCTTAGATTTATCAGGGCAAATAAAAAAGCCTAGAAATTTCCCCAATTCTAAAAAAAAAAAAAAAACCTGTAAAGGAACTGAATAAAAGTACTTTGATACGCAAAATTTGTCTGGTGTCAGCAAAATAAAAGTGGTCTTCTCCCAGTTGCAAGTAAAATGGGATCAGGCTTGAATTCTAAATTGCAACTTTATTTCAAAAGGTATTAAGCTATACATCTTTTTGCTGGGTTCTAGCTAAATTTCATTGGGGGGGGGAAAGTGGGAAGCAACTGGGGCTGATGACCCAGTTTCAAGCAAAGAGGTTGCTAAGTGAAATAGTGACTATTATGATGATGTTTGAGCTTTCCCTTGCTTTTCAGACCTGCCAAAGGTTATAAATGCAAAGATTGTTTGCAGAGTTACTTTTTCATGCAGGGTCCAATTTGAGTTGGTCACCAGGACCAAACGTTTGTTCTTTCAAGCTTTTGGGCTTGTGCTGGAGCCCATCACTGGGGAACTTCTCTCGCTCCACGTTGGTTGTTCTACATATTATATTTATATAGTTCCTGTTGTGTGTAGCTTTTAATTCTTGGTTAGGGTGTTAATGGTTGGCTATTAAGTCATTAATTGTTGTTTTCTTATGCCTCCGCTCTCTTGGCACCTAAATACCTCATAGGCTGGTGATAAATCAGCACTTCTATTGATTGAGAAAGGGCCCATGGCTTCAATGATTTCTCTGGCTATTTTTATCCCTACTCAGCCAACAATTGTAGTAGCTACAAAATTGAATGTTGTTCATTGCAATCTAAAGCTACTAATGAGTTTGGGTCTCCTAGTCTAACTTCTCACTTATGTTCTCACAATCTGGCGGTTAGCTTCCTCCCCATCTGTCCCTTATAGTTACAAAGGCAATCCATGCAGGGAATCCAGTAAGTTATATTTGAAGTTTCTCCACCTCCAAATAATTACTTTTTCATCACCAAATGCTAAATGAAGACATTATTGAACAAGGACTACCTGTATAGCAAGTGGAATATTTTTGAAAATGGAATATCTGCACTTTTTCTGGAATAGTTACCTTCTCGTTGCTCCTTTTGTAAGGAGTGGATGAAGGGGTGCCATAAACTGTAAATCCCTATTTACATTTTACTATTGATAAATTTCCAACAATTGCTTAAAAGGCTTTTGAATTTGCTATATAAGTCCAGGTAATAAAAGACGATTTTCTAAAGTGGATAGAATACAGAGAAAATGTCTGGTAATGATTATTATGAAATTAGCTTGAAGGCTTTCTGAAAATATTTTATAATGTTATTCAAGTCTAAGTCAGCAAATAGTTTTTATGCTGGATTTAAACTTAGAATGGGAAAAATAAAATAAAATCACAATATATATTTTGGAAAATGCTGTTATTCTTCAGTACTTTATTAAAAGTCCAATCGTCTAGCTCCTGATGACTTCATGGATACTTTCAAACAGTTTTCTTGACAGTGCAGAAGTAATTTGTCATTCTTGCTCTTCCAGGATTATTTCTTACAATCCCAGTCTAGTCTAGTGGGTATTTCATCTGTTTGCTTTAACATATAGAAATAAAGAAAAAGATTCAGTAAACCAAAATCAAACAGGAAAAAATGGGAGAAAAGGACAAAAACAGAAAACTACTTAATTTTTAAAACATATAGTTTTAACCTTTCTTCTTTACTGGTTATCCATTTATGTAATAAAAATATTGATCAACGTTATTCATTGAATATTTAGAGAGGTCTAAACACATTTAGCTTTTTTTTATCATCTGTAAGGTCAGCTAGATGTTGCTATATATCTGTCCTGCATCTTGAGCAATAGCTCCACAGTTTGCTCTGCCAGGTTGTTTACCAATTAATTGAGTGGTAATAAAATTGGATTAACCAATATAATTAGTATATTATCACATAAATTCTAGAGATTCCATGATAGTGACAAATGTGCACAAAAATGTCAACTCAAAATACAATAATTTCAATATAATCTCATAAAGGGGAACTAAATCTCTTCACATTTAGAGAAGATATTTTATATATATATATATATATATATACATATACATATACATATACATATACATATACATATACATATACATATATATATATATATATATATATATATATATATATATATATATATATCTTTGGTTATTCGGGTTTTCTCCCATGTAAAATTGGAAGTGTCTTGGTGATGTTTCAACGAAGTCTCATTCTCAAATGTCGCCAAGACACTTCCAATTTTACACGAGAGAAAACCCGAATAACCAAAGACCTACATACAAACACCTGAGAAAACCTCAGAAAACAAATATATATATTTTATGTGTGTGTGTGTGTGTGTGTGTGTGTGTGTATTAAAGAAAGAAGCAGACATCCTGCAAGCTCCAGAACTTAAAATTCTTTCTTTACTAATATACCTGGAACTCGTATTTTTAGAATAGTTTGGGGTGTGTGTGTGTGTGTGTGTGTATGTATGTGTATGTGTATATGTTTTCGTAGATTTTCACGGGTAGAGGTATGCAGGTTTTGGTGTATTCAGGTCTTTTCCCGTGTAAGATTGAGAGTATCTTGGTGACATTTCAGCGATGTCCCACTCGTCATCTTCAGGCTGGTGTCCTCGGCTTCATGCTTGTGCGAAGAAAGCTTTGTGGGCAGCAGAGTGTTTGCTGGCTGCCAGAAAAAAAAAAAGCCTAGAAACTAGTGGATTGTGATTTCACTGATCTAGGGCTGCATAAAAATCTTGGTTTACGTAGTAAGAACCTGGCTAAAAGAGAAATACACATAAAGGCCTACAAAAAGAATAAATATTTATATTTTATTTATATATATAAATTTATTATACTGTGTTTCCTCAAAAATAAGACCCTGTCTTATATTTTTCTGAAACCTGAAATAAGCACTTGGCCTTATTGCCATGTGCTCAAAAGCCCGATTGGGCTTATTATCAGGGGATGTCTTATTTTGGGGAAAACAGGGTAGCTGTCTAATGAATTTTGATATGCATAACCCCCCCCCAAACCCATAAAATTGGATAAAACATAAACTCACACTAACAATCTGGGCTAAAATGATCTAAAAGCAACACAAATCAAACAAAATAACACAAAGCTTCCAAAAATAAACTAACCTCAGACCTGGGACCAAAGCCAGGTTTTAAAAGCCTTCTGGAACCTTAGGAGAAGGAATACAGTCTTTAACTCAGGAAGGATTTTTTTTTTCAGAAGGAGGAGACTGTGACAAATTAACAGCATTTAACAGAGGGGGCCTGGAGTGCATCCACTGTGCTAGAACTTATCAGGCAGGCAGAAATATTTGGAGATAGGCCTCAGATCTAGGCCATACAGGACTTTATGGCATCTTGAACTGTACTCAGAAACCAATTGGCAAACCATTCATTTCTCCATAGTGAAGTGACCTGGAAAGAGAAAATGACTCTGAAACTTTATTTAAGTATGTCCCTTAAAATAATCTGAGGAGAACAAGGGATGGCACTGAATGTAGCAAAATGGCATGCAAATATCAAACTGTGCAGCAGTTTAAGAAAAAGACAAAATATGGTACTGATCAAATCTGACCAAGATAAGCCAGCAGTCATTGAGGTTTCAAGTTGTTTTTTCTAAGCCTGAAGATTGTGAGAGCAAGGAGCTTGGTTTATCTGAAGGAGAATCTATTTATCTCTGGCAACCTTGCATTGTTCTCATTGCTTCAAAACATTGAAAAACAGTGTATATTGAAGTATGCTGCATTGACATTGAGCAGAGAAAGCAAGAAAGGATCTTTTAAATTCCTTCCAGTTCATTTTATAAGTAGAACATGGAACCATTGCATCTCATTTCATTTTTTTTCTGCCATGACCAAAACCTGCCACAAATGTTTGCCTAAACAAGAAGTTCAGAAAGGCTGCAATAAGGGCTATCTCTGACTCTGTATTCTACTGAAATGTTCCAATAATCATTTTCCCTTGTTTCCTGCAATCTAAGACTATATCATGAACAAACAAAACCCATGGCTTTTCCTCTGTGGTTTCTATATGACAGGGAGATCAGCCTTCAGAGCTCTCTCTAAATTTCTGGCAGTATCCTTAAATTTAATGCACATCACTGATCCGGACCAGTAAAATTGCTAAAGGACTTGGATCTGATTTCAAAGTCTCCAAACCCAATTCTGTTAAGTGGTAATATGCTCACTTCCAAAAGCATTTGCAGATCATTTATTGTGGGCAGTTTGTTGAGCATCAGTTCAGAAGAGATGATAAGGAGCAAGGCCACAGCCAGAATTCTTCCTGTTACATCTCATTATTCCTTATCACAAAAGCGGACAATCACTGTTGTTTTAGTGCCAAAAATATCATGTAATTATGCCCATTTAATGACTGGCAATCAAGCTCAACTCAGCAGTATGTTTAACTTCTATTTTTTTCATGTAGTGCAGAATAGAGGATGAAAGATACAATCAAGCTCAAAAGCATGAGCAAAATTAGATGACAAAAACACTGTACTAGCAACAAGTAATCTACTCCCAAGGCCTTGTCCGAGGTCCTGAAAGTTCTAGCATCAAATTTAACCTCATATTTTCTTTGCCAGTTTTCTTGCTTGAGCTCCAGACTGTTTGCCAGTTATTCAGTTTTGGCTGGCTGCCACATTCATAAACTTCTGTACTGTCTGGGCTCCACTTACCAGAAGAGGTCAACTTGGAGTGCATGCACACACACACAAACACACACACACACACACACACAAACACACAAACACACACAGAGCAGATCAAAGTTTAATCAATCTAAGGGATCTTAGTCCTGCATTTGAACACAGAAGGTTTACTTTGAGCCACATGAGTTGAGTTTACTGAATCACATGAATTTTTTCCCAACATATTTGCTGCAGTGTGCCCAGTATAATTGTCACAACCTCATTATCCAGTCAGGAATGACTGTGTGCTTTCTCATGCTATAATTTTTACAAAACTTTGGGAAACAACTTTGTGATGTATTCTCCTAGTTTGTCATATTTGATTAGGAACACCAGGTTTAAAATCATATTTATAAACAAAAGAAACCAGTTCTTTTCTTATGTTTTTCAGGAGATAGTTGAAAGTTTTCTTGAAGGCAATCAATTTTTAAAAAATCCTTAGCTATGTCCTATCAGAGATGGGCTTGAGTATTGCTGAAAGATAATCAAAATAAAACCTTAGAGTCGGGTGGTGAAACACATAGTACTTGTGGGTACAAATATACTATACCTACCAGCCCCCTCATTTATGTCTGTCCAAATATTCAGGGTTGCAAATAGGCAATTTTAATACTCTTCCATTTTACTCCTGTCCCCATCTCAGCAGGTCTTAGGCACTAAGCAGCAGATTTTAGGCAGTAGAAGCAACTTCCTTTCCAATAGTTATTTTCATTTTCAGCTATAGAGACAACTCAGCTTTTCTAATATGATTTCATTAAGAATAGACAGTCTTCAGGCTCCAAATATTAAAAGTTTCTGAACTGTGTGCTGATGGTGTGTATAATTAGGATGACTCAGATATTGACTGCGGGATCAGAATCAAAAGCCTATTCAGTAAAGTATCTTTGAGCCATAAAAATGTTATGTATCCCTGTCCTACACTGAAGAGTTCACTACTGGAACTGAATCCATATTGGGACACAAATAAAATATTTTTTTAAAAAAAATGCCTTTATTTTTTTCAATGGGAGCCATCAAAGTTTTGCAAAGGAAAAATGACATTTTGTTGTAAAATAGAAAAATGTTGGCTACTGGAGTAAAATACATATTTAACTATAAAATAGTGTAATTTTGCTATACAGCAGAAAATCACTGGGAACTGATACATTACTGGAGAATTTTCTGGCAGCTGCATACTCAGATATAGCCAGCTAATATTCTTCTCCAATTCTTTTCAGCAAGAATACTTTTTTCTCTATTAAAACTTTTTCAAAATTCTTAGGAGTAAGCCTGACCAATTTCAATGACTTTGTTTCTCGCTTTTATCCTTGTAAATAAGTTTGTGGGTACAGTGTGGGGCAGCTCTTCCTGATGGATCTGTTAATCAATGTCTTCCATATTCTTGCCTCAAAGGTACTGGCATCCATTCCCCCATTCTGTTGTATAGGGTTAATGTTTATATGAAAAGGACAGTGGGAATTGACTGATACTCAAATTGTGGTGTAGAATTAATGGAGGTGAAAAAAAGAAGTACAAGCCACTTAATGTTCTGGCAGCTTTAAATTTTGAGATCCTTGTTAGTTGTAACTCAAGCTTAAACTTTTCCTTTTATTATGTCAGGAACTTTCCAGCCCTGTATGGAAATTGCATGAATTAAATGTAAAGCTTTTTGCAAGAAATATACAGTATGTATTCTGTCATTGACGTATATCCAATTCGTTATGGACTGTACTATTAAGCAGTGATTTATCAGTAAACCCAATCATTATAGGCAATAATCCAGTATGTTCAAATTTTAAACTATCATCATACCATATCACCCCCTCTGTTCATTGCAGGAATCTACTACTAGAAAATTCCTGATGGATGACCAACCAATCTTTGTTTAAACACTTCCAATAAAAGATAGTCTACCATCTCCTAAAGCAATCTGTTCGCTAAGGAATGTTTTTCTGATGTCCAACTGAAATCTATTTCCTTGTAATGTAAACTTACTGTTTCTTTCCTGTTTTCTGGAACACCTCTAAACAACCCTAACATGTCTCCCATCAGTCTTCTCTCCATGCTAAATATGCCTAACACCTTGAACTATTTCCCTTACGTTTTTCCTTCTTAGTTCCCTTATCATCTTTCTTGTTGTCTCAGGACATTCTGCATTTTGTCAATTTTTTTTCCCCTAAATGCAGTGCTCAGGACTGGATGGAATACTCTAGGTGCAATCTGACTCAAATAGTATACAGAGGGATAGAATTTTTGAACAATAATTGGCAATTGCTTTAAAGTACTATATTACCAGGTCTGTTTTATATTACTGAAACAGATTTATAAATATAACTGCCTAGTTAGTTTTATTGTTCTACAAGGAAAATTATAAGAATTTTATAGAAATACAGTAGAGTGGCTGAGTATGACTTGCAAGTTAGGTAGCTTTGAGTTCAAATATTACCCATTTGTGAGCTTTTGTAAATTAGAAAAAACACTTTTTTTCTAAAGTGAAAAATTTCCATTTGTCTTAGCTCCATTATGTTATTTTACTACATTAGTATAACCTAACAAGATCATTTTGAATTTATTTGTTTTGTGGAATAATACACAGTTTTATCTCATCAGCAAATAATTATACCTTCCAGATCATCAACCAACTAATTAATATTGAAGAATAGAGGGCCCAGGGAAGAATTTTTAATGATAGTGCTAATCCAAATATAAGGTACTTTGTCAAATGCTTGTTAAAATCAAGATATATTACAAAATTCCTACAGAGTTGTTCTTATAATATATCAGAAAACTTTGTTCAAAGTGTTTTCAGTTCTCTTTTGTGTTACCAAAAGAGCTGTCTATAAACTGAACACTTGATTTATTCAGCTCTTTTCAAAACATAACTTCAGCTCTCCTCTCAGTTGATAATTAAGAATACTGTTCTTGGGGAATATATGTTTGAGAATAAAAGCCTCTAAGAGATGGATCTAACTAGAAATCTTAAAAATATTTTAGAGCCAATTAAGTAGGGCTTTGAAAGTATTTCTAGCAAACTTAAACAATAAAGAAATAAGGATGACAAAATGTAATATGTTTTAGCCTGCAGCTATTCATTACAAGTTTAGCATTAAATTTCTAGTGGATTCCTTTGAAATGTTGGGGATAGCTGAAATATATCAGTAAAAAAAGCAACAGAAATGAAAATGAATCTATGATTATTATACTTTGATTTTTTTTAGTGGGTCTTAAAAATGGGATTCTGAACTCATTAATTATGTGACTAAGCAGCCATAGGTAAATTACAAACCTATAGATTTCAAAATTTGATATCTGAACTCCTCTTTCAATTTATATAGAAACATATTATATTCAAAAGCCCATAATAATCAATAACAATTAAAATCACCAAAAAGTAAGGGGTGATATTTTTGCAACGATGTTTTATTTGCATGACTAAGTTCTTATTTACAGTTAGTTGAAAATCTAAAATGTATAGTGTTAGACTAGAATTATATATGTTATTATAGATAAATATTATGTGAATTGTATAGATAGGTATATGTAGGTATAGATATGTATAATTGTATAGGAATAAGGTATAAATTACTATTATTATACTATATTTAAATAATGTATAAGGTTTAAGGAATATATTATTATATTATCATTAGTATTTTATGTATTAGTTTAAAGTGTTGGAAGATTCTTGGGACCAGTGATGTCATATCTATGTCCAATGATTTTAATTTTAAACTACTAATAAAAAACTTTTTTTTTAAAAAAAGAAAGAAAATCTAAAATGTCTAGGTTCATACAGAATTCTCAGACTCAAACCATGATTTACAAACATCAATGACTAGGTTCAAATATATCAAGCAAAAAAGAGATTTGGCTTAGTGTGAACCCAGCAAGTAATTTATTTGTAGCTGAAATCTTCATGATTTCAGCTATTATTTGTAGCTGAAATCTTCATGATTTCAGCTATTATTTGTAGCTGAAATCTTCATGATTTCAAAACTTTCAACTTTCTGTTGTAGTAAGTATATTATCATTACAGAAATTTTTGTAGCACTCATTTAGATTCATTTTAGTAGTATTGGTTCTTTATAGAGTAGGAAAACTTTTTTTAAAAAAAATCATAGTATTTTATTAGTACTGATAGCATGTTAGGGAGTCATCATTTGGAGCAGAGAAATCCATGGTTAAGTCTATCGGGCTCATTTTGAGCCTCCATTATCCCACAACCTAACCTACCTCATAGGATTATATGGATAAATGGGGGGAAAATTGAAGTGATTTAATTTCCTAATGAAAAGCAAGAATCATAGTGGCATAGTGGTTAGAATGCACTATTGCAGGCTAACTCTGCCAGCTGCCAGGAGTTCAATCCTGGTTGGCTCAAGGTTGACTCAACCTTCCATGCTTCCGAGGTGAGTGAAATGAGGGCCCAGTTTGCTGAGGGCAATAGGCTGACTCTGTAAACTGCTTAGAGTCTGTAAAGCACTATGGAGCGGTATAAATCTAAGTGCTATTGCTAATATTGATAAAAAGATATTATGCTTTTTATTCGTCAAGAAATAACACCGTACAATAGACCAAACAAAAGAACATTAACTGGTGTTCTTTAGAAGTTTGTTTTCCAAATTTTCATATACAAATGCATGTGTATATGAAAATCCCATCACATTTTAATATAAACATTTTCAACATCCTTTTCAATTTTGTAATTATATTATATATGGGAATTTTTGCACAAATACCAATCAATCAGTATGGCTATTCTATCATGACATTCTTTATAATCAGAGTGTAATTTTGATGCATCCATAACAACACAACATGCAAAATTTGCATTTGCCGCTAATTTGATAGATGTAAAACTCTTGATGATTGTTCCTGAGATACAAAAATTAACTCTACTGTTTATTTCTTGATGGTGCCAGGTTAGAACTATTGCCAATTCCTGTTTTTGCCTATTTTTATTTGTATTATTACTACTATTATTTCAAGATTGTTTCTTCTCTAACTATTTATTGTTAAGAGGGAGGGATCAAGACTGCAAGTAAGGAAATACATGTGTATGTTCAACAAAATTATACTGATCGCTGCTTTATTTTATTTAAAAATAATGACTATTCTTTTCTCTAAAATATTTGATTCTTGGAAAATCTTGTTTATAGTTATCATGAATCATTAAAAAAAACAAGGATCAGCAGGACAAACTGAACAATACTGTAGAGTGGTTTCATATGTTACACTGAGATAACAAAGGGAAGGAAGTTGCTATCTCTTTCTTTGTCAAATCTCTATAGAGCCTTTCCAAACAATTGCACTTGTCAACCTCCATAAAACTAACATTTTCTGTCTATAACAGGAATCTCTATAGATAAAAACGTGTAATAGTTTGAATTCTATTAGGATAAAACTTCTCATTTATGTTATTAGCTTAGAATTAGGTACACAGAACACAGACAAACACAAAAGTACTTGCCAAAATATTAAAAATGTTTTATGGCCACAACTTTCATGCACTCCATTGCTATGTAGAATATGGCACAGAAGATTGTTTGATGATAGTATATTGCAGCACGTTATTAAAGTAAACATCTGATTAATCAACATTCATTAATCAATATTAACTTTTACTTTGAATTTTTAAAAACGTTGCAGAGTTAACTGAAATTCTAATTAATCCTATGGTAATTTCTGAGGAAAAGATGAGCCTCTAAATCTAGGAAAATAGAAATATTGCTAAATATTAATAAATTCACTCAGGCCAATGTAATGAATGTGATTTTCAAGATGAATTTAGTAGTAGTATCCAAATATCATAATAGAATGTATTTGTTTAAGACTATTAAAAATAATTTAATTACTGTGGCAAGCAAAAACATATGACATTTTTGTATTGTTATAATTTTAATATGTACTTAACAGTATGAAAGATTCGTAATAGATACTTTGACAAATTCTTGAATCAAATATTTTCAAGTGAAGCTTCACTAAGAAGCATGACATACTTTTGGAGCTATTAATTCTTTGGTAAATTCTGTTTATTTTTCCTCTTGCTCCTCCCATATGATTCTATATGGGTATGATCATAGTATGGTATTATTTGCTATGATGTATTATCTGAGCTTAACATTAAATTTAGGGCATTCTGCTTCACTGAAGACAGGCAGAATGCCCCAAATAACTAATGAAACTTCAGCACATGTTCATTGTCTTGGGTGGCATTACTTGAAAGTAATTTCACCAATAGTTATATAATCATAATGATTTTGCTATAAAGCCTTCCTAAATTAAGGCCAGTATAAAAAACAGCAGAAGAAAATAGCTTTGATCCCAGTGCTGCCCGGCCTTATATGTTATCTTTTTCATTCACAATTAACAGCAAAGTACTCAAGTCTATATGATAGATGGGAGAGAAGATGAAAAGGCATACTTATATAATTGTAAAAAAGGAAATTATTTTTGCCTTCAATCCAGTTTAACATTGTGCTATAATAATGCCATGTGACAACAGCACTCTGTATACAAAATATTCTTAATATCACTTTTGAAAGCTCTTCATTATATTACTTGAAGCTACTCTTTGATCTTTATGTCAGAGCATCTGCATGTGGTCCCACACCCTCTAACAGTTCATTATCATGCAAATTTATGTATATATTTATTTATTTGTATCCCACATTTATTATTTTTACAAATAATTCAAAATGGCAAATATATCCAACACGGGAGTGAAATCCAAAATTTTTCCCTACCGGTTCTGTGGGCATGGCAGGGGAAGGATATTGCAAAACCTCCATTCCCACCCCACTCCAGGGGAAGGATATTGCAAAATCTTCATTCCCACCTCACTCTGGGGCCAACCAGAGTTGGTATTTGCCGGTTCTCTGAACTGCTCAAAATTTCTGCTACTGGTTCTCCAGAACCTGTTAGAACCTGCTGGATTTCACCCCTGATCCAACATACTTCCTCCTCCTATTTTCACCACAACAATAACCCTTTGAGGTAAGTTGGGCTGCGAGAGAATGACTGGTCCAAGGTCATCCAGTTGGCTTTCATGCCTAAGGCAGGAGTAGAACTCATGCTCATTTGCTTTCTAGCTTGGTACCTTAACTGCTGGACCAAATTGGCTCCCAATACAAAAAATATAAAATTTATAATTGTCTGCTTGAGAGAAACCAAATCTTATTTATATTTATTATTTACTATGGTTTGGATATGTTAACACGTGTATTAGATTGACCAAACTCAACTCCATTAATTTAATTTTATAGAGATTGGCTACTGCAAGCCTGATTAGACTATATCTTCTTCTTATAGTATAATAAATCAGGGAGGGATCTGTATGAGCTCCTTCCAAATGTTATCTGGACATTCTGGATTTAAATAGTGTATTAGCCCTTTATGTAACAACTTTTGAATATCTCAATCAAGGTCATCTTCTTTACTGTCTACATTTATTCCAAATAGCTCTCTTTCTTTCAAGGTTTTCTTTAAGTAACAAAAACGTTAAAATAGAATCCTAAAACTCAGTACTGCAGCATCTCCTAAGGATGCCATCCAGGGAGTGTAAGTCAATCCTCTTTTTCCCTCCAACACTTTCCTGAAGAGCCAGTTTTTCAAGACATTTAGATAAGCAAGAAAAGGAGGAGATGGGCAAGCAGTTTCATAGATTGGAGATCATAACTGGATCATCACTTGGACTACAGAATCCCTGGCATTCTGAGCTGCTCTGAATTCACATTCTCAGAATATAATCTACAGCATAAACCAAGAAAGTACTTCATTAATATGTAATAGAAAGACTCCTGAATGACCTTGTCAATCAAAAATAACTCAACCATGAATTAATATTGTAGTACATCATTAGTAGTATAATTATCCTTTTTTAACATAACCATTCTCTCTGTTATACTGTTTTGATTTTCTCTATCATCAGAAGTGATATACTGCTGAGACACATATTGTTTGAGGCTTGGGGTTTTTTCATGAAAGTTGTCCTAGGGAGGTAGCAGCTGGTACTTCCCATGTGTATGACATCTTGTTACACATGGCTGATAAAATGTGCTAGAAGAAGATGTGAATTGCTAGATATGCATTGTTTTTCCTTTCTTTCTCTCACACACATACTGTATGCATGCATCATCATCATCATGGATGATGCTTAAGAGGGTCCCCCATTCCTCAAGTGTTCTGGTAAAATAGGTAAAAGAAGATGGCAGATTCCATTGAAGGAATAGAATTCTTGTGCAACATTTTGATAAAAGTTATGTTGTATGGTCAAAATACAAGTTATCTTTCTTTCTATTCTTGAATTAGGAATAGTGCTAATATCCTCTTCATCCTTTCTTTCATTGTTCTTTCTTCCTTGAATCCAGAGAATGGATGCAGGAAATGGTGTGAAATCACAGCTGCCAATTCTTTAGCTGGTGTTGGCCTTCAAAGGCACTGAGTTCTTCCCAAGGAACTAGGATATCATAATGTAATGGCAAAATATATGTGCAGACCAGGGGTGAAATGCTCCCGGTTCAGACTGGATCGCCCAATCCGATGGCGGTGGGTGGTTTGGAGAACTGGTAGCAAAAATCCCTGCGCCCCCCACACCATGCCCAGCTGAGCTGCATGATCATCAGAAGCTTTTTTTTTTTACTTCTAGAAGCATTTTTTCTACAACCTCTTCCAAAGAAAAAATGCTTTTAAAAGTAAAAAAAAAAAAGCTTCTGATCATGATGCAGCTCAGCTGGTATCATCAGAGGCTTTTCAAAGCATTTTTTTCTGCAACCTCTTGGCCGAAGAAGTGGTTAAAAAAATGCTTTGAAAAGTCTCTGACAATCCCAGCTGAGTTGCCTGATTGGCAGAGGCTTTTCAAAGCATTAGAAAAAACGCTTTGAAAAGTTTTTTTTAAAAAAAGTTGGCCACACCCACCCAGTCGCATTACACACACCCCACCAAGCCACGCCCACAGAACCTGTAGTAACAAATTTTACATTTTACCCCTGGTGCAGACCTAAACAGGGTGGCCTTTTGCAGTTGATAGATGGAAATATTGTCAGGGCACAGATTTTTTGAATCCTAAATTTCTAAGTAAATAATAATAGTCCCCCAGTGAAGAACTACCTTCACATGTTCATGGAGCTTTTGTGCTGTGAGGAGAATGAAATCTCTGCCAAATATTCAGTCATACTGGATAGGTCTCATCAGCGGAGCCAGACAAAGAGTGTCTCATCCATATGCAATATGGCGAGACAAAATTTACAGAAACCCATACTGTAAATTGTATATTGGTTGTTTCCTAAGTCAACAAGGACCTCAGTAGGTGTTGGAGTTACTGGACAAATGAGCTGCAAGACTCTGAGCAGCAGTTACAGAACTACTGGAAGAAAAATGACTTACCTATTGCAAATATACAAAGATTGAATACAAAGGAATAATTATCTGAATAGGGTATCTGAAAAGAATGAACCATCTCTGGAAATAACAACATCCAGAATCAGAAATAACTGAATAGAGGCTAAGAGATCAATGTCAGTTTATAATATGAAATAAAGCATTCACGGAAGCAGAACTGGAAGACCTGCAAAGGTCTACTCAGGGCAAAGACAGACTCAAAGCCTTGCCAGAAGTAGCTCAGACTGTAGAGGCAAACCAGGGGGAGTCAGCAGTAGAGGAAGCCAGCACAAGTATTGAATCGTTTTAATTCCCAAATTGTGAATTGATAATGAATAATTAGGCTGTCTGAAAATAAGGTTCAATATAGGGTTTACGAAATCTGTGTTTCCCCATGAGAATAAGAAGGCTTGGCTACCCAGAATAGTGAAATGCATGTATCATGTGCATTTTTCTTTAATTGCCATCTGGTTTCCTTCTTTGTTTTCTTTCCTCCCACATTTCTGATTTTCCATATGTCTCTTTAATCAGACCTTAAAGAATCTAGTTCTTATCTGTGGGATAAAATTGTATGAAGATAATTTTTATAGCTATCTGACAAGTGTAATAAAGTTCATGATTATTAGCCATTAAATCTCCCATTCATTGGCTAAGGTAATTGTTGTTAATACCAGCTTGTTGGACTTTGGTTCATGTCACTATATAAAGGTAATTTTTCCTTAAAAGTTATAAATGGGCTATTTCAGAACACCAATGAATGTGGAAATTCATAGAAAATAACATTTTTTTTAAAAAAATTGATTTATATGCCGCCTTTCTCCGGAGACTCAGGGCGGCTTACAATGCATTAAGCAATAGCCTTCATACTTTTATATATTTTATACAGTCAGCTTATTGCTCCCTCAATTTACCTTCCTTAGAAAGGATGGAAGGCTGAGTCAACCTTGAGCCTGGTGAGAGTCGAACTTACAGTAATTGCAGACAGCTGGAGTTAATTAAAATGTATTAGTCTGCTGAGCTATCCAGGCTCCTTATTATGTAAGATCAAGTTGCCCCCGACCTTTTGGGCATCAGAGATCAGTTCTGGGGGGGGGCATTTCCACAGACCAGAGGAGGCATGGTTTCAGGTACTAACTAGATCCTGCACATGTGCAGATAAAGTTTCACTCGCTTGTGCGGCCTGGTTCCTAATAGGCCACGGACCAGTCCAGGGGTTGGGGAACCTTGGTGTAAGATGGCTGCCCACACACATTTTTATATTAGGATCAGCAGGAAATCCAACACTTTCCCTCTTAAAAGCAATATTATGCCATAGAAATAAGAAAGAAAACCTACTGTATTGAACTGCTGCTATATTTGTAGGTTTCAGGACAGCGGATATCCTTTCTGAGAAAGAAAAATGTACAGTTGAGCACTGGGAAATTTTAAAGATACTTGGATTACAAGCAATGCGATCAAAGAATAGTACTGAATTATTTGGCAGCAATGGCACTATGCTGACAAAAAAAGTAATTAAATATTAACTAGCTAGTTCATTTTTATGCACTATAATCCCACAGAAGGAACAAACCTGAAGCAGAAACTGCACAATATGAAAGCATGGGGAGAAAAGGATGTCATTTTAAGAGAAATAAACAGATATACAGATATAAATCCTCTATTGTAATCAACTGTGATCTTTCTTCTGGCATTGAATATCATTTGTATGGCATAATGTTTGCATTAACTGAAGTAAAATAAAGTCATTTAATGAACCTTTGAAGGAAACATTGTGCTCAGTAGTAGAATATATTTTATTGTATTGTTCTGTAAGTGTCCCTGAAGTTTGATTTGTTGCAGTCTGATTTCTCGTTTAACCTACTCCCTCCAGTGTAATATTTGTGGCACCAGGCTGGGGAAAGCTGCGCTAAATATTTATATCTAGAAGCTCATGGCAGGGCTCAAAAATTTATTACAAGCACTTCATTTTTACTCAAGAAATCTGAACTTCAGCTTTGCCTGGAATGGCTAGTCCCTCAGGATTACCTATATGGGTTCTTTATCCTTTTTGAAGGAGAAGAATTGAGATTTAAGTATAGCTTAATAATACTGTCAAATTACGATTCAAATGGGGATGGGCATCCCACAAATAGCTCTTAGTATCAATTTCTTGGCCCACAGAGCACTCCTGGGCTGGGCTGCAAAATGGCTGACTTGGGCTGGTGAATATTTTCTGAGATTTTAATTAATTAATTCAATTAGATATGGCCACTCCAGAAGACTCTAAGTGATTTACAGAATCCACAGAATAACCCACATAAACAAGCTACCCTGGCTAAATCAACTAACACAACAAACAGTAAGAACAGTATAATACAAAATTATGATAAAGGGCCCATCAATAATCATATCTGCATTATCCCCAGACCTGGGAACAAAACAAAATATGTGTATTGAACTCTGTGAGTCATAAGACCATTGTTTTGTACCTCGGATCCCAAAACCTATCCCCACCCATTACAAAATAACAATAATAAAGTTGAACCACTTTTGCCTTCTACTCCTGGACTGCCCTTCAATCCTCAACTTTCTCCTAATTTAAGAACATGAAAAATACCATTTTGCTATGGAAGAAACTACTATATGAGTTATCTGGAGTTTTCTAAAAAAAAAAAAAAAGATCAAGAAACATAGGATGATAAAATCAGGTCAACTTTTTATCTCTGCCATAAATTACTAAGATAAACTAAGATTTGGGTCAGGAAGCATTCTCTATCATAATATTCTCGATGTTCATGTTGGAATCAAGAAAATGCCTAGATGCTTATTGTTCCATAATTCCAGAGTACTCTGGAAAGAAAATTATTGGGAAAGAACTTATTTTAACCATAGAAATATCTTTATAACTGTTAACTCCTATACTTGGAAGAGCATACTTGTTACTTTTGCAGTGCGGTATGGAAAATATAATGAGACAGAGCAGAGTATTATTAGAAATTGTAAGATATGCTCCTAGTCAAAATATATTTTTTTCCTAAATCTCCCATGCTGCTTCTCTTGTTTGAAACATCCCTTTGCAGAACGAGAGCTCTTTGACACTTGGTTAGGTTTTACTGTCATGACAAGCTTATTATAAGATTTAGCATTTTTAGTGTTTAAAAAGTCCCCATTAACAACCACAATTGGGATTGGCAGCTTAGTCATAAAATGGAGCGGTCAATAAATGAAACTGCAAGCATGCAGTTAAAACTTTTACTGAGAAGATCATAAATGTGAGGATTGCTTATTCAGTTACTTTTTCATCACTGTCATAATTATGAACAGTCACTAAACGAGAACTACTTGTATTTCTCTCTCTATGAATTTTTTAACATTTTGTTCTGATTTCTAAGTTATGGACCATAACCAAACTAAATAATACTAACTCTCATTTATTTTATTTTCATAAAAATATTGCAAACTTTAATTTATGCTTTAAATCATGTCAACATATTATTGTCTCTCTCAATGCTGTTTCTATTAATAATATTGAGATGGTGGAGGTGAGAGATCTTACCATCAGACTTACAAAAGAAATAGTAAAGACAAAAGGAAGTTGAATGAAAAGAAAAGGTAAAGGATGGAGTTCAGTTTCAAAAGAAAAGTTGTAATCTGTCCATAGGCATTTAAATATTGCAGAGAACTAAGATACCTTATTTGATGTGGTGGCACACTTCTCTCAGCTATTCTTATTTCTTTGACTATAATGGCATATTGGCAGAACCAGAAAGAAACTCTTGTTATTTCTGCAGTTTTTAATTAAGAGCTTCTGCTCTTGAATGTGGGATTATTTTTCACGCAAATTGCCAATTTTTAAGTATCCTTTGATTGTGAGAGCTTCATAAGAGTCCTACATGGAATTTAATCTTGTGCCTCCAATTTGTATTGCCACCGCTATTGTATTCAAGGAGCTAGGATCATATTAGTCAGTGAGAGAATGGCCCCAGCACTAGCAGTTTGCATACTAGTGCAAGGCTGAAGTGCAACACTAAAATTAAAACATTTTTTCCTGGGCCAGTTCCATCATCTGGAATTAAGTCTTTTATATGAATGGGAAGTAAGCTTCTGATAGTTTCCCTTTCAGTGGCTGTGACCAGATAGTCTTCTGCTGCTGCTTGGAAGAGTAAGACTGAAAGAACATTTGAAAGACAAAGCTGGATCTTAGCTTACTATGCATATCTATCTCTTTGAATTCACTGACCATATTTTTTTATCCTGTTATTTTTATCCTTTTATCTCTTCATCCATTCTCAGAATTTGAATGAGCAGCACCACATAGCCCATAAGTTATACAAAGTATCAAATAAGCCATACAACTGCATATAAGAGTAATTTCTATAGCAGCTTTTCCCAGTCTTCCCTATATATATTGGGACTATAGTTCATCGGATTGTCAGTTAACATGATTTAGTTAATCATACATGCTAGGAATTCTTGGAACTGTGATCCTAATGTATCAGTCTGGAGTATCCTAACTGACAGAAATGGTCTAAAGTTTAGAACAATAACGAAATAAGTACTGGGATGTCATTGAGTTGTCCCATATTGTAATAGGATGCATGCAAATTGTGAAAGATCTGCTAGCTGGGCACTTAAGATACAAGCTTTAAAATAATAAATACAATTGAAACAGATATAAACTGCTGAGAATTGTTATTCAAGTGAGTTGGATAATCAATTATTATATTTTTAAAAGAATACAGTAGACAAAAAATAAAGCACAACATAAATGCTCGGGCAGTTATGTGTGTTCCTAGAACAATGAATGTTACCTTTCTGCTCTGTGAGCTCCTTCCAGGTCCAATTCAATGTACTGTTTTTAACCTTTACAGCCCTTCAAGGCATGGGGCCTGGTTATCTGAGGGACCTCCTCTCCCCAATTATATCTGCTTATCCCACCAGATCTGTCAGAGAAGGCATTTTGTGGGTCCCATCTATTAAGGGAGATGTGCCATCGCCGCCAGATGGTCCCAAATCCTCCTCCTCCTCCTCCAAACCAGGATCTGATGGGGCCATGACAACCGGGGGGAAATCCTACAATGGCTCCCTTATTGAAGCTAACATAATCTTCTCTGCTTATGTGCGTTCTTAGCGGTGAATGCTTTAGTATATTTATTGGGGTTTTTTTTTTTCATTTTAAATAAAAGAAAGTAAATGAGTATACCACCCTGAGTCGTGTGTGTGTGTGTGTGTGTGTGTGTGTGTGTGTGTGTGTGTGTGTATGTCCATATATAAGTGGCTCAGTGTCTAAGACACTGAGCTTGTTGATCGAAAGTTCAGCGGTTTGAATCCCTCGTATCACGTAATGGGGTGAGCTCCTGTTACTTGTCCCAGCTTCTGCCAATCTAGCAATTTGAAAGCACATAAAAATGCAAATAGAAAAATAGGGACCACCTTTGGTGGGAAGATAACAGCGTTATGCACCTTTGGCATTTAGTCATGCCAGCCACATGAGCATGGAGATGTCTTTGGACAGTGCTGGTTCTTCAGTTTTGAAATGGAGATGACCACCACCTCCTAAAGTCGGGAACGACTAGCACAAATGTGCGAGGGGAACCTTTACCTTTTTATGCATGTATGTATCCACCCATAAGCACATTGTGTGTGCCATGCATGGCTGTTAGTACAGGAAATTTTGGATCTCAGGAGAGGATTAAACTGCCCTGGCTAAAAAGAATGCTGCAACCATCGAGGGTCAGCAATCATCATTACTCAAATGCTCAAACCAATTACTATTAGCAGTGGCTCCTTAACTGCAACAATAGATGTCTGCAGTTGGATGCCTTGCTAAATCCTGCTTTAAAAAGCACATACGCATAAGAGCCTTATTGTTCCAATATGCAAGTCTAACATGTACAGTAGTGTGCCTGAACATTTGCAGTCTTAGTTTTCTAACAATACTGTGCAGAACAAGTTAAGCTTTTCATCTCCCTCTACTTTTCCAATCTATCTGCCAGCATATTCTGTGGGCTCTGACAGTGCTCACATTGGAATTCTGTCTCTAAGTACTTTATTGAGAAACTTCAGTTACTTAAAACAGCTCAACTGCTAGCAAAATGGAGATTATTTGAAATAACTGTTTGCAGGTAAGCATGGGAAGCTAATGACTTCCTTCAGCTGTTTTGATTGTCTTATGCTACAACACCTGTGATTCCTAAATACTGGCTTCTTGTATTACTTGGTTGTGAAATGTAAGCCAAAATAATTGGGAGGCACAGGCTAACAAAAATAAAATATTTGATACTGAAGATATCTAAGCCCCAAATGAAAAAAAAAATAGCTGATACACATCTAAGAGAAAGATGAACCTAAGAACAGGTTAAGCATGGAAGAGCAACTACTATGCCATCTTTTGTAAAGGGCTTTTAGACAGCTGAGCATCTAATCCTGCCATTCTCATTAATGATCAGAATGTTGTAATTGGCATGTCATTATCCTTTGCAAAGAAAATTATAGGAAGAGCTTCTCCTTAGCTTGCAATTCTTCTTGCGTGACATTGAGATTGCTGATCTCAGAAATCTAAGCAAAGTTAGATCTGGTCAACACAATTGGATGGGAAGCTATTAGGGTTCATTTGCAAAGGGAAAACACACATTCCCTCTGTGTGTGTGTCTTGGAAAATGGCAGAAATCACATCTATTCTAATGCCAGTAAAGCTGTATAAGGGGCATGTCTGTGAAGACACCAGGGGCCAAGTTCAGTTTTACATTTACTTAATTTTTTTTAATGTAAAAATAATGACAGACAATGAATGGCAATTCTCAAAAGAAAAGTAGCCCATATGGAAATGAGATTATCTATAAACTGCCAGTGACACAGGCATTTAAAGGCAGGAATAGGCATTCTTGCTTGAAATGACAAACAGGCTTGGTTTCAAATTGTGTGCTGAAATACGGATGCCTATTTCTCTCTTTAAAAGCTTCTGTCTCTTTTGTAACAAAGTAAAAATCACTGACTTTGATAAAGCTGCTTTATCATTCATTGCTCTCTGCAGCTTATTGTACAAAGCTGCCTCCCCCATTTTGGCATTTAACACTTTAGTCTTAAATATGTGTGCCTGCAGTATCCCAGATGTCTCTCAGAAAGGGACTCTATAGCCAAAGTAAGCAAGATGGTATCTTGAAAGCACAAAAGGACCAGATGTTACAAAAAAACATCTGTATGGCCAGTCTCTTAGTAGCATAAAAAAAATGCACATAGAATTTGTAAAATACTTTTCTCTAAACCTAGGGGTTGTTTTCATTGTTCTAACATTTTTTAACTGCATAGAGTTTTATAAATTGGATCAGTTTTCAATTAGGCCTGTTTACTAGCCACAAAGTATTTTTACTACTGAAAGAAGTATGCAAATTGTCCTTACTTACATAAAAAAAATTGAACAAGATAGAAATTAGATTGTTTTGTAACCAAGTCTAAAAGCTGAACAGAATATGTTCATGCAGCGTATATATAAAACAGAATTTTTGTTTTAAAAAAATCACTTCCCTCCGGATTTTATTATTTTATATATTTGGGACTAGGAGGTATCATTCTGTTTTCTGTCCACGGGGCATTATGTCAAGAAGCTAAGAAAAATTAGTTCCAATGTTTAAATAATATTTGCAGGTATATAAAACATAAGCCTTGTGTGCGTCGCTTTTACAAGAGGAATTTCCTCTCATTAAAACTTCACAGAAGCCATTGCAAGTATTATTCCAGAACAGGAAGAATTCCTCAATCAGTCTTGGAGACTCAGCTTTTAGCATTTGGAAGATTCAGATATATGACAACCACATACTATTGCTGGAGAAGAAAGGTCTTCCTGTGGTAACAATTTACTAAGTGTTGCAGTAAGATGTTGCCACAAACATGACTGTATATACATGTGACAACAAAATTGTCTGGAAATTAGCTCAAAATACTATTGCCTGTGTAATAATCAAAAGTAGTTTGGGGGTAAGATCAAGGCAGGATTACAGCCATTTACACTAAAAATTTTATTATGCAAAAGAAGCAGTAGGAATATGTCAATTCTATAGAACTGTGGGGCGAACCTATGGCACGCGTGCCAGAGGTGGTACGCTGTCGCCCCAAGTCAGATCTCTGTGGTGTTTCTTTCATGGGCTTCTGTTACCCTGCGAACAACAAAACAGAAGCTCACAAAAGAAAAAGATCTTACCTCTTGCCGTGCTGCTGGTGTTAGGATGCCCCGCCTCCCGCCGGCCAGCTGATCTTCGGATGTCTGCTGCGCATGTGTACGTGCAGTTTGGGCACTCGGTATCTAAAAGGTTCATCATCACTGCTGTAGAATAACTGATCTTCACTAGTTTAGCACCTCCTATCAGCTAGATTGCAGTATAACATACCCCACATACCAGGAGTGAAATCCAGCAGGTTCTGACAGGTTCTGGAGAACAAGTAGCGGAAATTTTGAGTAGTTCAGAGAACTGGCAAACACCACTTCTGGCTGGGAATGGGGATGTTGCAGTATCCTTCCCCTGCAACGCCCACCACGCCACGCCCACAGAACCGATAGTAAAAAAAAATGGATTTCACCACTGCCACATACCTCCCTAACTTCAATAGTTTTACTTACTTCCAATATGTTTCCTAACTTAGCCCCAAATATTAGGTATGACTATTAAACAATAGAATGTCTCATGACTGGGACATCTCTAAAGAATTGTCTTTTCCAATGGGAGCTTGGCATCCTAAAAGTCTTCAAAGATGATTTTTCATAGCTTTTCACTAACATTTGGGCTGCTTTGACTTGGATTCAGAGAGAGGAGAGACTTCGGTTTCTGATTTTTTTTCCTTTGTGAGGAAGTGCACTTGGTTAATTTCTGATAGCCTTGTGCTTTAAGGTTACCTTTCTTCCTCTCTCAGCACTCTTTCCTTCACTTTAGCTGATCAAGCTTTACCATTTTGGGTTTTTGGGGAGGGGGAGGAGTGTTCCCTCACTTGTTTAATTATTTGTTACTCAAATTTAGTGTTTTATTGTATAGTTGTTTTGCTGCGGCTGAAAATTGTCCAGAATATTTTTAGTTCAAAGCCAAGACAGAAAATATTTTAGTAGTATTCGTATGTATACATTAATCCCTAGTGCAGTTCCTGCTTCCCACTGCTTTGGAAAAAAGTTTGTTTGGAAAAGGCCTATGTAATTTAATATTTTATTCCTATAATGACCAACTAGATACCAACGAGAAGCCACAAGGAAGCTATGAGAGGGAAAGGAATATTATATATCTCTAATAATTCTTAGCAGGGAAGATAATGATGAAGAAAGCTAAGGTCTCACAATGAACAAAGTCTTGCTACAAAAGGAAAAAATAACAAAAAAAGCTTCTTCCAACATGTTAAAAACGAAAAAAAGTCAAGGAAACAATTGGTCCATTGCTGGGAGAAAGTGGCAAGAAGGTGACAAGCAACAAGGAGAAAACAAAACTACTGAACTCGCTTTTTGCAACTGTCTTTACACAAAGGGAAAAAACAGTTGGAGACCCCTGGTGTAGAGAATGAAAGATGATTGGGCTTATTATGAGCTGTTAATGAATCAGTGTTGCATAATTAAAAGTGATTGAGCTTGATAACTAATGTGTACATTCCAATGAATAGTTAACCTAAATACTGTTTTTCCCAATATTTCCCAGTATTTCTGTGTGGGCTCTATTTGGATGCTTTAGGTCAGGATTCCCCAAACCCCAGTCCAAGGACAGGTAATGGTCCCATTGGGAACTGGGCCATATAAGTGCTGGGCAAGCATATGAAACTCCATTTTTGCAAGCTGCAGTGGCTTTTGGTGATTCAAATATTGAATATTTAAACTTACATTATAAAAAATAATTTCAATTTAACGGTAAAACCCAAAATGAACTGACTCCACTTTAACTTAGAAGATGTTTTAATGTTTCCTAATTGTTATTTAATAGCATGTATATAATGATAGGAAAAATATTAAGAATGTGTAAAAGAATTCAGACAACAGCACAAAACAAAAACTTACCTTGATTTCATTATGAGCATGTAGTAATATATTCATCAGACTTCAATAGGATCATTCAGGTAAAGTTCACAAACTCCACGAAATAATTACATCCTAGCTATAGTTTTAATAAGTGGTGACTCTTGTGCATATATTGCAAACATGATGACAGAGTGATTAAAAAAACTTTAGTATTCAAGTGTGGGAGATATATTCCTTGCATAACTGGTCACCTATAACCTTTTAAAATTGTACTGCTTTTAGAGATAAGCATTCACTTAGAAGGCAAACTTCAGGAGAAATATTGAAGAGGAAAGAGAGAGTAAAATCTATGTGATCGTGGAAAAAAATATTTGTGAACATATGAAGTTTCTGCCTGAGGATCATCCTTCCTACACACATTATTTCTTTTAGTGTAGTTGGTCCTCACCACTTGGCATTACTATTGATATGACTGAGATACTCCCACCGATATGTTGTTCTATCTATTGTTGAAGGCATTTTATATCTACTGCCAAGTATTAATAAGAGGACGCTTCTCTGTACTTCACTGAAATACAGACACTGCTAAGGGAAGATAGTTCCTCCACTTTATCTGCCATTGGGACAAAGGGTCCTCTTCTGCCTTCAAAAGTGTTGACCATCTTTTCCTGTAATCCTGAAAAGGGACCCTTGCTACCAGCTGGGCCAGCTGGACCAATGTTTTTTAACTCACCTTTTGTCCTGGCTTGTGACAGCCAGACCCTGGTTTCCCAAACATTGGGCCCAGGATGGCAAGTTGAGGATGGCTCCTCACCACTGCAGTTGCTGCTTTTTTATAATTATAAAGATCAGCATCCTTCCCCCCAAAAGTATAGTATGGCTGCCCACCTTGAAAGTCATAAAGTAATAGGTGCCATCAGTGTAGTTTAGTTCCCCGGACCATAAGCATTCAAGTGATGTAATTTATATGAATGGGACATGGAAATAAGCATGACATAGTAACAATTAACTGCAAATTTATGGTTATTTGTAAAGAATTATTCTCTTTTTTCAGTAAAACAAAGGTGTATGTACAGGAATAATTTCTGTTGCTGGCATTCCACTTTTGTGGATTTCTTCAGTAAATCAAATAAATAATAGGGAAGTCTAACAAAGCAGTGACTTTTGTAGGATGAGCACATAAGACCAAAGAATAAACATTATAATGAATAAATGTAATTTACTGTTAATTATGGTGGTACCCGAATTACTGGGAAGAAATAGTTTTGATCATTAGGAAATATAGATAGTTGTTTTAGTCTTACAGTGAGTTTACCTGTTGGTTTTTAACCAAGTTAGTTCCAGTCCAGACTTGGAAACTAGGAAACTAACCTGAAGGGGATGGATCCTGTTTGTATTTGAATAAGAGACCCCTAGAGAATACTGGATCTGTAGACTAAATTGAGAAGATGAAGAAACATTTTGGAAAAAGATACTGGCAAACCATATTTTGTCCACAATACTGATGTAGTCAGCAGAAATCAGATTCATATTGAATATGTCTAACAGGTCTTATGCCTTTTTCTTTTGTCTGTAAGACTCTGGCTGGTTAAGACAGACATTTCCACCCCACTCTAGCCTTCTAAGCAATCATTAAAAATTAACTTCTCCTGGCTCAGAAAGTAACAATGATGAAGGAATCTAGCATGTTCAAGACAATAAAGAACATGAATAATTAAATTAGAGTAGTTGTAAAGGACCCTTTCTAATTAGTTAAACAACTAAAGCTTTGATTAGTAATCAACATGATTACAAGAATCTCCTGTGTTTTCTTCAGTGGAATATTATATTGCTGATGATTATATGATGAAACAAATAAGGAAATGTTGCTTCAAAGAACAACACTAGAACCTGGACTACTTTTTGCTTTCCTGCATCTGTCTTTTCATCCTCTGCACAACAGAACGAGCAAGAAATGATTATATATTCCTATTGAAACAGATTGTGCCAGGTATTAAACAATGCAAAACAGAGACTGAGAATTAAGCTACACATTAATATACATTAAAGAATTCAGTAGTGAAAATGTTGGTGATCTGATGCAATGGAGATTATCGCTTACATGTGGGACAGCCTTAATTCCCTCCCTCCTAAATCGCTTGCTTTACAAAATCCTCCCACTAGATGTTGGAGTTAAAAGGTGGGGGAGGAGGGAAGGGACCTCATTAGTAGAGGAGTGATTTTGCAGAGAAAGGGGTTGGGAGGATATGAAATTTAAGTACAAATATGGATCTTGATCAGATTCAGGTTTACTATAATCAAAAATCCGAAGGAAAAATAGAACTAAATAAATGTCATTGACTTGGCCAACTACACCACTGTAATTATTTGGAATGTCTTTTAAAAGAAGGTGAATTAAGATTTGGTGCCTAACATTCTCACATGTTGGCCTTGCGGTTTATACTTGGTAATGACAAACATAACTAACTGCAAGTAAATTCTGTAGAAGAGACAAGGGGAATGAAACCTTTTCTTTCCACCAAAGTGTAAATCAGGAAGATGAACATGATAAATTTAAAAAATCAATAATAGCAAAAGGAAATTGGAGGGTCTTCCTTCACTTAGTGTATTCCCTTATGGCTCACAACATGAGGTTGATTGCTTGAAAATTGTCATGTTAATGACAGATTCGCTACAGAATATATATAATTTCCTAGTCTTATGGCTATCCTTTCTCTAAAGAACTGGATGCCCCAGACAAACTAGAGAATTAAAACATAGCAGAAACCATCACTTCTCTCTCATAACCAGCCAGGCATACAAACATAAGATCCAATCCATTTCTTTAAAAATTAAGAGTGAAAATCACATGATCAAGAATAATATTAAACAGGCTTTCATCTTTGCTTTGCTTTTTTTATTTAAAATAATTGGATCAAAGGGATTTTTAAAATAAAAATTAAATTTTGTATGATTCTAGGTCAGCTAGAAGTTTTATTCTTTCTCTCTGGAGTAATTTAGAGCAGACAAAATGTACTAAGAATACTTAATTGCATATTAACAATTTAGCAAATTATGCAGAATATAAAATTAAAGGAAGATGTAGAATGAACAGGCTCTTGAAACAGGAAAACATCAGATGGAACATGCTTCCATAGAAGCAGATGGTTGTTACCATTCAATTTTAAGGATAGATTTTATTGATGTTAAAGCTATAATAGAGCTGTACTTATTATTGATATTATTTATGTTGTCATATACTTTTATTCAGTATAGATGTGAATGAGGTTGCCATACAGATAAATCACCATTATTTTAAATTAATTTATTTGAATGAATATTCTAATTTTACTCAATCTCTAAATTTTATTTGTGCAGTCTAGCTATCATCTCAAACCTGATGGATTTTTGGATATTATGATATTATGATTTCCGTATGTCACAATATGTGATGATTGAATTATTAATCGCCTAGAATTGCTGGGACCTAGTGTATATATAGCATTATTTTTCTCATCATGTTGTCTATTTTGCTTTCTAATTCTAATTTCATGTGAGAACAGTAACTTATTCTATAGAAATGGATTCATAACATCTTCCTAGAGAACTCTGGCTTCTTTGAGCTATTTCAAAAACAACTTTAATTTTTCTGTAGAACTTGAGGTCTATGTTATATCTTCTTTATGCTAAGGCAATGCAATTTTAACTAATTCAATTAAAAATTCAATACATTTAGTGACTAAATTGCATGAGAATGCAAATTAATCCCATCAGTCAAGCTGTGGACGAACTATAAAATTTACATTCTGTGAAGCGTTTTATTGTCATGCTAAACCAGTAATATTTTTACATATCTTGAATAATTTTGGGTCAAGCCATAAACCATTTAATTTTTTTCACCGAAACAAAAACTTAATCATTTACATATATATATTGTTACAGTTTAAAAACATAATGCTAACTTTTTGTGCTAGGGCCAGGTTTTTTAAAATATAATGATGATTTGGAACAGAACAGAACAGAACAGAATAGAATAGAATAACAGAGTTGGAAGGGATCTTGGAGGTCTTCTAGTCCAACCTCCTGCCCAGGCAGGAAACCCTACACCACTTCAGACCAATGGTTATCCAACATTTTTTTTCTTCAAGCTTTAAATAGTTCAAATTAGCAATGTATTGATTTATTTTTATTTACTAATTTATAACCCATCTTTATCTTGTACAACTCGAGGCAGCATAAAAATGTTCCTTCTTATTTTCCCCAAAACAACCACAGTATGAAGTGAGTTAGGCTTAGTGAGAGTGACTTCCCTGTCTAAGGGAGGACTAGAACTCATGGTCTCCCAAATTCTAACCCCAAATTGTAACCACTGGATGACAATTATATTTATTCATTAATTAAATTTATTTGCCACCCAGTTATGATTACATTGTTTCATGATGGTCAAAGCTTAAAAGCTAAACTGAAGTAAGAATAGGTAAGGCAAAATGTATTTGCCTAATGTCTAGGACAGTGATGGCTAATCTTTTGACCAAGTGCCCAAAGCATGCACGTGCCTGAACCCCTGTGCCTGCATGCGTGCCCCACCCTCTGCACCTGCGCAGCAGAGAGCCAAAGACCAGTTGGCTGGTGGGAGGCACGCATGCATGCACAGCAGAGCTGAACTGGGGCAATGGCTCTTGTGCTATCAGAGAGGGCGCTGCATACCCCCTCTGGCACGCGTGCCATAGGTTCACCATCACAGGTCTAGGAAGATCCAGAATTCTTAAGATTAGTTTTTCCCAGAAGCTAAATAAAACACAGATGTTACTGTATTGTGGAACTGTACTGTATTACTATACTATTTTTTTTTCAAATTGGGCTTTGTCTTACCTGAAAGCCATTTCTGATTGAGGTGGGTCCGGTGGTCATGATGATGGGAGGTGCTCCTCCGATGACATGGATCGGGTCTAATAGCTGAAAAGCTCCTCCCCTTCCTGTAGCTTCCCAGCTTTTGAAGAGATTCGATTTGAGATAGACCCACACGGTGAGCTGCAACAAAGGAGAACAGAGAGAGAAAAACCCCCGGACCACGCCAGGACGGACCCGGCATCCAAAGGGTGGGGCTGACCACCGGACCCACCTCAATCAGAAATGGCTTTCAGGTAAGACAAAGCCCATTCTAATTGATCGTGGGTCCGGTGGTCATGATGATGGGACATACCAAAGCCCTGGACTAACGGGAGGGAGATGTCGGGCCCCTTGGCGTGGACCTATGAAGAACCTGCTGAAGAACCCGACGGCCGAAGGCTGCATCCGAAGATGCAAACCGATCGAGCCGATAATGGCGTATGAAAGGAGTAGGGGAAGACCAGGCAGCCGCCCGGCAAATTTCCTCTAGAGGTGCCTGGGTGGCCCATGCAGCCGAGGTAGCTGCGCTGCGGGTGGAGTGGGCCGTGATGCGAGGGGGTATGGGAAGGGCCTGGACCCCGTACGCAGTGGCTATGGTGGCCCTAATCCATCGGCCCACAGAGGTGGAAGAGGCCTTCTGGCCCATAGAGGAGGGTTGGAAAGATACGAGCAGCGACTCGGACCTTCTGAAGTCAGACGTCCTGCGAAGGTAGATCTTAAGAGACCTTCTGACATCTAGGGTGTGCCAAGCCCGTTCCCTAGGGTGGCTAGGCCTGGGGCAGAAACTAGGGAGAACCAATTCCTGAGCCCTGTGGAAGGGAGTATTGAGTTTGGGAATGAAGGAAGGGTCCAAGCGAAGGACCACCCTGTCTGAGTGGAAAATACAGAGGTCGTCTCTAATGGAGAGGGCAGCCAATTCTGATATTCTCCTAGCCGAGGTGATGGCCAGGAGAAAGGAGACCTTGTAAGTTAAGAAACGGAGTCCTACCTCTCGAAGAGGCTCGAAGGGAGCCTTGGTGAGAGCCTCTAAAACCAACGGCAGGTCCCAGGAAGGATACCGGTGGATGGTACCTGGGCGAAGGTTTGAAGCCCCTCTCAGGAAGAGGCGAATTAGGGTGCGGCTGGCCAAGGGGTTCCTGGAGCCGCAGCAGAGAATGGAGGAAAGAGCCGAGACCTGCCTGCGTAAAGTATTAGGGGCCCGCTGCCTCCACAAAGACTTGCTCCTCTGCGTTTGGGCAAAGCCCAGGGAAACGCTGATCCAGCTCCTCAGGTTGCCTGCGATCGCTCCTCACCAAATCGCAGTTAGCGCTTTAATCGGTGCGCTTAGGGGACCCAGAGGCGCTGCAATTGCCAGGAAGCTGCCTCGAAATGCAGCGCCACGCGGAGAGAGCTACCAAAACAACTCCGAACTCCGCAGATGCCGAGGAGCAAAGGGGGAGCGCGCGCGCGTCTAGCGCGCCTTGCCGGCGCCTCGCTAACGAGCGCTGCTGTTGCAGCCGGCAAGCAACCTCCCACGCTGCCTGGAGCGAGGGAGATTCAAACTGCAGCAGAAATCAGCAAAGGAATTTCTGCTGGGGCAGGCTCAACCTGAGGGGAGCCCAGCCACTCACCGCTCAGAGCGGTCTTCAGCGGAATGGGGCCGAAGCCTGTCTCGCTGGCAGTCAAAGAAACAATTTGGGATTTTTTTGGAGAAAAGTCAAATTAAGCCAAATTAAACCTATCTGAAAGCCTGAAATTTCAGGAGCAGCTCCAACCGTGACTGATCCAAATCGGATCGAGTCTAAAGCTGGGAAGCTCCAGGAAGGGGAGGAGCTTTTCAGCTATTAGACCCGATCCATGTCATCGGAGGAGCACCTCCCATCATCATGACCACCGGACCCACGATCAATTAGAATTGTAAAAATACTTTATTTTAAAATATTATTTTTGTTTCTCTATTTTCTTATTGCTAAACCATTTGGAAATGCAATGTACTGAAATTGGGGCTACCTAGATTTGGATTGTAGATGAAATAATGAATATTTTCCCCATTGTTGAAAGGAATTAATTTTAACTAAATTTGAAACAATAATATTAATTTGAATCTTCAAAAGCACAATTCACAATAGTTTAGGCTGTCCTTTTTTTTGAACGAGCAGCCAAGTTAGAATTGAAATACCAAGAAATCAGTAAAAAGTAATTAAGTAAAGTGCTCAATAACCTTGAAAAAGCACTAAAGGCAAACTCGAATGAGAAATAAATAATATTACATTATCTTACTCTTTTTTTATCTTGTTTTAGCTTTCTGGAAAAATGAAATATTTCATATGGCATTTTAGCTTAACAAAAGCATCTAGCCAAAATAAAAATAAGTCATTCTTTTTATAAATTTATATCTGTTAAAACCCACCATGGATTGCAGGTCTAAATCATTAGTTTGAATGCTTCATCATTTCAAAACTTCTGTCTCAAAAATTAGAATAGTCTACTGTCATCTAGCTGTTTCCTTGATAGGTTTTATTCTATGCGAAGCTAAAAATTGTTCTTATTACAACTGGATTAATAATAAAAATGTAAAGCATATACTGACTCAGATGCTCATTCATATTCAAGCCATTTTCTTTGCTTTATTGAAAGCAGTAACAGAAATAGAAGAGAGGGGCTAAGTAGAGTTTTAACTCTTTGTGTGGAAAACTTACCATTAGTCTAATAATTAGAGAATGCATAGAAGTCCTTCTATGTGGTTTGCACCAGTGGTAAAATCCAATTTTACTACCAGTTCTGTGGGCATGACTTGGTGGGCATGGTGTGGCTTGGTGGGTATGGCTTGGTGGGCATGACAGGGGAAGGATACTGCAAAATCCCTATTCCCACCCCACTTCAGGGGAAGGATATTGCAAAATCTCAATTCCCACCCCACTCCAGGGCCAGCCAGAGGTGGTATTTACTGGTTCTCCAAACTACTCAAAATTTCCGCTACCAGTTCTCCAAAACCTGCTGGATGTGGAGACAGGTTTCATCCTCTTTAACCAGGAAACCTGTTGTTCCTACTGTATCAGTTAGACAGTGATTTCAGAAAGAGTCCAAATGGGGAAACGGTTGAATCAGATGGGATATAAATAAATGGAATTAAAATATGTGAATAAAAGATTAAGAAATAAGGGAGAACAAATGAACAAAAGAGCTATTGGAAAGTTAGGAGGAGGAGGAGGAGGAGGAGGAGGAGGAGGAGGAGGAGGAGGAGGAGGAGGAAGAAGAAGAAGAAGAAGAAAATATAGGAGCCCTTGTGGTTCAGTGATTAGAATGCAGATTTGCAGGTTAACTCTGTCAGCTGCTAGGAGTTCAATTCTGACCAGCTCAAGGTTGACTCAGCCTTAAGGTTGGTAAAATGAGGATCTAGATTGTTGGGAGAAATATGCAAATAATGTAAAAACATTATAAACTGCCCAGAGAGTGCTATGGGGCAGTATACAGGTAGATCCTTGACTTATGACCACAATTGAGCCTAGAATTTATGTTGCTAAGTGAGAAATTGTTGATTGAGCTTTGTCCCATTTTACGACTTTTCTTGCCACATTTGTTAAGTGAATCACTGCCATTGTTAAATTAGTAACACCATTGTTAAGTGAATCCAGCTTCCCCATTGAGTTTGAGGTCGCAAAAGATGATCACACAACCCAGGGACACTGGAACTGTCATAAATATGAACAGGTGTCAAGCATCCAAATGTAAATCACATGAACATAGGGATGCTGCAGTGGTCATAAGTGTGAAAAACGGTCATAAGACACTTTTTTCAGTGCCATTGTAGTTTCTAAACAGTCACTAAACAGTTGTAAGTCAAGGACTACTCATATAAAACTACTTGCTATTGCCATTGCTATAAACAATAGCAGATGCACAAAACACCTTAGTCAATCATTTTCTTTTTTTTTTTATTGAAAAAATTTTACAATACAGAATTTTTTTCATTTTCACCTCCCCTCCCCAATCCCGCTTCCCAACCCTCCCATCCTCCCTCAACCCCAACCCCTTCCCTCCCCATCCCCCCCTGACTTCCGCTACAGGCTAAAAAAAACAAAGTTTAGAACAAGGGAAAAAGAAAAAGATTATTAAATATTCAAATTCTAAATTAAACAAATTTCGAAAGAGGAAGAGAAAGAGAAAGAAGGAAAGAAAGAAAAAAAAAGTAAAAAAAAACAAAAAACCAGACATTAATATATTTAAACAATATTATAATAAAAAAAACCATTGATAGCCATTATAATTCTATCCTAACTACACCCCTTAACTAAAGAAAAACCCCCAAAAACATAAAACATAAGAAATATATATGCATATATAGTTATAATCACACAATTATGTCATTAAGAAAATTATCTTTTGTTTAATTCATTCCTCAGTCTCTATAATCCAAATTTCAATCTTCTCTTCAACTTGATTGAAGTCAAACATATTTCCTCACATAAATCCTGCTTCAATAATCTTCATCTTGCCGCTGCCCCCATCAGCAAAGTAAAACATTTCTCCACACAACCCCCCGAGTGACTTTATATAAATAATATCCAACCACGAAGGTATTCACACCTCTAGGAAGATACATTCAAACTAACTTATGCTGTACCTAAAAATAGGCTTTCGCAGCCTTAACCAAACCTTGAAGAGAGAAGAAAAAAAAAAAGAAGAAGAAGAAAAAACCAACTAGAACTGCATTCCCAGATGTTCCCTTAAAATTCTTTCAAATCCTGCCACCCTTTACAATTCAATCCTTCGGGTTATAAGGTATTTTCAATTACATAGTCTTCTCCTAGAAGATGAGTTCCACAAAGAATATATAATTGGGTAACCAGTAATCACTGCTAATTTTGCAGCAATCTATCAACACTCAGGATATCATGTCCAATCCAGGATAAACTTCATAGTAATCCATTTTAATATCTTAAAAGATTTTTTATAATCCATTTTTTCCAAATCTTTCAATGCTTTCTGATTCAGTATCAAACGATTCACGATACTCCTTAAATTTATCATCTGTGGTTTCCAGTCGGATTTCCTCATTAACTTCTAGTTCCTGTCGATTAACATCACCCCCCATTTCTTGAAGAGTACTGGACCTCTGCTGCTGGTCATTTCGAAGTAAAACTTTGTTTTTTGAATCTTCCTCCAGCAGTTCAAGGTCCTGTAATCCCCCTCCAAGGTCACTGAGGTGTTCAATCTTCTCATCAGAAAAATCCATAGTAAAATCCTCTGGACAACCACCAAATTCTCCTTTTACTTTTAACACACTTTGATTTTCTTCTTTCTGTTCACAGTTTGTAGACTCTGTTTTGGATTTTTTATTCTTGAGATATTCCGGTGCTCCCTTAAAAATATTTTGGTAAAAATATTCTGCTTTTTCAATAGTATTCAAACAATGTCTCACACCATGATATCTAAAAATTATACCAACTGGAAAATCCCATCTAAATGGGATATTATTTCTCTTCAGTTCCTTGACCAAAAAATCAAAATCTTTCCTGTCCTTTAAAACCTTCGATGGTAGCTCTTTAAAAATCCTGATTTGTGTACCTGCTACCTGCACTCTATCAGAATAAGACTTTTGTAAAATATCATCTCTCAGTCTTTTATCAGTGAAATAAACAACGACATCTCTAGGCAGATTCCTTTGTTTAGCCAAACGTGAGTTAACTCTGTAAACTTTCTCTATAGAACCCAAAATTAATTCATCTTGTAGCTTTAATAATTCTGCAAAGGCCTTTGCACAAGTTGTTCTTAAGTTTTCTCTGTTGTTTTCTTTTATCCCTCTTAGTCTAATTGCAGATTCCATAGCCTTAATTTGAAGCATAATAACATCATTCTGAATGTTATGGTTTTTGGCCTCTGCTTCCAGAAGTTTCCCTTGTAATTCTTGTATCTGAGATTCAAATTTACTACTCATCTCAGTCACTTTCTTCCCCATTGCAGCCACCGCAGTTGAAAGATCTGAAGCTACTTGAGCAATAATTTGACTTAGTTGGTCATATTTCCCAGAAACCAGTTCCTCAAGATCCTTCTGTGATCCTTTTATCTTATCTACCACACTCTCTAAGGACCTTGTAATTAACTCTTTTAAATCCTGTTCTGTAAGTCTCTGCAAATGAGACATTTCAACTTTATTCATCTGACTCAAGGGGGAGCCCCCCCTTCCTTTAAGTTTAGGCATCTTTACTTTTAAAAAGGACCAAAAAAAATCCTTCTTACTTCAATAGAAAAAAAAAAGAAAAAAAAACAGAAGAAATCTATTTAAATCAGCCTCTGTTCCTTTAAGTTCTTTTTCTGTGACAAAATATTCCTTTCAAAGTCTTTCAGGACTAAACTCTGCGCTCCATTTCCGCTCTCACTTTTCTTTCAAGCAGAGCCAGTTGCCATCTTAAAAAATTTTCACTTTTCTTCCTCTCCTTCCCCCTTCCCCCCTCCTCTTCCAAAAAATCCGTAGAGAAAAATCCATACTTGCTTAAATTTATCTTCTCTCTTTTCCAACTTGCTCCAATTATCATTTCAATTGTGGTGTTGCTCCCAACGTCTGGCTCCGCTAATTAAGTAATTAGCGGAGGATCCTCTCGGCGCGGAGCATACCCTGGGGGTATGGAGGGAGCCATCTCTCTGAGCCTACCCCAGGACAAAGGAAAAATTCTTGGGGTGACTCAGGGGGGCTCAACCTCACCCCCAGAAGCTCTCCCTGCTCCTCCCGTTAAGGAGCAGGGTTTTTGAGCCGCCTGTCTGCTGTAAGGCGGCTCTAATGCGCCGAGAAGCCGGCGGGCATGAAAAGCCCGCCGCCAACGAGGAAGGCGCCACCGGAAGTCCAGTCAATCATTTTCTTAAAAAAAAAAAATTACAAATCATTATTGAATTGCTGTTTTTGTTTGCACTTGTACTGAATACAAAACGATCCCATGATGGCAAGATAGAAATAATGGAATTTGCCTTTAATTTTTTTTTATCTGTGATAAAATGTTTTCTACAATCAAGGCATCACCTAATTTCAGCTTGTATATAATAATTGTGCTGTATGAGGCATTGCGAGACTGGGAGGCATTTATGGATCAGGTACATCATTCATTTTATTTGGCATCTGGTTATCCACAGTAGAATTAAATTCCATTAATTCTTCTAACTTCAGTAAGTCTATATTACAGCAAGACTCATTAATTATTTAATTGCATTTAAGTTGCCAACAGTTTATGTAGTATAAGGTAGGTTGTATACATACTTGAATAAATCTACATATCCCCAGCAAGGTTAGGCATGTACATCTAAGGCTTCCATTCTCAAAGGAATAGATTGACTTTATGTAATGAGATTCTTTCTGATTCTGACTAATTGCCTTTGCAATAGTTGAAATAATAAATATTCCAGCCACAAGACTGACACAGAACAAAATTTGGGAGCACAATGGAATTCAGTAGTCTTCTTTAGGACCGCACTAGAATCCCTCCAACAAATAACTAGAAAAGGCTTGATGCAGTTATAATTCTTCCTTGCTAGAAGCAATGGCTGATACATTACGATGACCGTTGATTGATCTCTACAGCTTGTTTTTAATGTTTTGCTTGCAGTGGTTTGTTGCCCATGGATTAGATGAGGGAAAGAAAGATCTTCAAAGCAGCCTTTGCAAAGTTGGAACACACCAACAGAGACACACAGAGACAAAAGTTGGGGCGGTCATGCTGCCTTGAATTGATAGAAATTGTATCGTGCATTTGAAGGCCCTCAGGATGTGAAAGGCTACTATATAATATGAATGATTCTACTGATGAATGACTTAAATTTATCAGTGACATTTCTTGATAAATGAACTTTAGGAAATAGAGCTCTGTTTAAAAAAAAAGAAAATTGATAGTAATGTCATTTTACCGAGATGTTGAATTTAGGAGGAAAGTGCTAAGGTTGTATTTTATTTTTTTTATTTTTTTAGGAAAGATTGATTTAATCTTGAAGTTTGCTGTGGGCAAATTGTCTCTGCAGAAAATAAGATCTATAGAGTAACTTTAAGGAACCTTATGTCAGAATTTGTAACATCTCTGTGATGTCTGTCTCTGTGATATTTTTTCCCTTCGGGGTATAAACAAAGATAGCATAAGGTGAAATGCAGCTATCAAGTCATCATTTCCCTTTATGTTTTAAAAAGTTATTTTTAAAGGTTTGTTTTGAAACTTACACTTGCAGAGTTAATACAAGTAGTCCTTAACTTACAACCATTCGTTTAGTGATTGTTCCAAGTTACAACAACTCAAAAAAGTAATTTAGGACCATTTTTCATAGGGTTTTTTTTTTTAATTTGATTTATATGCCGCCCTTCTCCGGGGACTCAGGGCGCATTGCTTATAATGTGTTAAGCAATAGCCTTCATACTTTTGTATATTTTATACAAAGTCAGCTTATTGCCCCCACAAACTGGGTCCTCAGTTTACCTACCTTAGAAAGGATGGAAGGCTGAGTCAACCTTGAGCCTGGTGAGATTCGAACTTACAGTAATTGCAGACAGCTGGAGTTCATTACAATGCATTAGTCTGCTGAGCTATCCAAGTTCCTGGATACATCCTTTGCAGCATCCCCATGATCATGTGATCAAAATTCAAATGTTTGGCAACTGGTTCATATTTATGACCATTGATGTGACCCAAGGTTACATGATCCCCTTCTGCGACCTTCTGACAAGCAAAGTCAATGGGGAAGCTAGATTCACTTACTCTAACAACGGGTTACTAACTTATCAACTGCAGTGATTCATTTAACAACTGAAGAAAGAAAGGTCGTAAAATGGGTCAAAATTCACTTAACAAATGTCTTACTTAACAACGGAAATGTTGGATTCAATTGTGGTCATACATTGAGGACTACCTGTAATATTTCAGTTGCTTTTTTTTCCCAAGCAAAGGGATACATGTCCAATTCATGGATAGAATTTTGTTGTCATATTCATTGACTGCTTTGCTTTCTGCTCCATTTGACATTGTTGAAATCAAACCTTTTTTAGATTTCGTAAATAAGATACATAAAAGTTCTGGAAGTGTAAGGGCTGGAAGAGTGAATTATGACTTTTTTAAAAAAATAAATAGATTTTTCTGAAACATTCTCTTATTCAACAAATGCTAGTTTGTAATTTGTTGGGTACATTCCTTACAAATAGTCCTTGACTTACACCTGGTCATTTAATGACTGTTCAAAGTTATGACAGATCTTCCCAGAGCTAATTATGACCCGTTTTCAAAGTTACAACAGCTTATATATATCCTTCAATCACTTGATTGCATTTTGGCTACTTGGCAACTGGCTCACCTTCATGGCCATTTGCCACATCTCATATTCATTGACCATGATCTGTAACTTAGTTGCTGGTTTCCTGCATTTACTTCCGGTTTCCAGCAATAAAAAAACCCCACCCATTGAGGAAAATAGATTTACTTAATAATCACAGTGTTTACTTAATAACTATGGCATCTGCTTAATGACAATCATTAAAAATGGTTGTGGCTTTAAATCCAGTCACATGATGCGTTGAACTATAACCACAATGACTTACGATCCATAATTTTTGTTTTGTATGAATTACATTCCCCCTCTTCTCTTCTTCATGCTATTGAATATATCTTTGACTTTTTGACTGGAGAAAAAGCAGATATCAGCATTTTACTCTAAGGACTAATGTTGTAGTATCTGTATATTTGTGTAAATGCTAATAATACACTACTTTAAATACTGTGTTTTCTAGCCAAAACCCTGATAGTATAGAGATGGGAAAGATTTCAACTTTTCTTTCACAGTTTCTTACTCTGTAGCAACAATGACATTGGACAGGGCACTTGAAAGTTAAATTTACTCATATGAGCAGGTTGAATATTTGCCCAGGTCTCTTTGTTACTTCTTTTCTGAGAGAGATTTCTAAAGTCACCCAGGGAATTATTTTCCTGGATCGCCTTTTTTAGCAGGTTTGTTTAAACTCATCTCTTTTTCTATTGATTTTATATTTTCTGAAAATTGAACTACACTGTCGAAGTGGTAATATTTGTAAGACAAACATAAGAATGCCTTTCAGCCTAATTGGTGCCAGCTCACAGGCTTCTAAAAGTGACATATAATCACATCTGCGTTAGTGCAGTGTTACAAACAGTAGCCTTTAGCTGGCATTTGAGTGATGGACTTCTGACATTATAAAAAGACAGGCTGCAGAAATAATTACCGTAAGCTCAGGATGCTAGTGCAAGTGAATAGGATAAATTTAATTGCTACATAGGTTGCAAGCTGATGTTTATCTGTTTATACGTGAAAATATACATTGTCAAATACTCCTTTTGAACCGTTTCAATTCTACAACGATTTGGCTTGGCTTGGTGTAAAGAATTGCATAATGACCTTGTTTCAGAGAAAAGGTTTATCACTGCATTTTATGGCGATAATAGTTTTTTTAAAATATACCACGATGATTTATATCATTTGCATTTATTTCATACATTGTTGCTCTGAACGTATTTTACAACGTTGCAAAGAATATATATGTCAAACTTAAAATAAGTTGTAACGATTACAGCTGCATTGCAGACTTTTAAAATAATTTATGAAAAAGTAAGTAAACATCTTTTTGTAAATTATGATCATGGTGTGCCATTCAATTTAGTATGATTAATTTCTGCTTTACTAGCCATAATGTGAATATTCATCATTTTAAAGTACATATAGATGTAGTGATACATGCAATTTTGGGGAAGGTTTTCTATGCCTCCATGCTCTTGTAAAGACTAAATTTTAAACTTAGTATCAAATACTACATTTTTGTTGTTGTTGGTTGATTGCGAAGTTGTGTCCAACCCATCACGACCCCATTGACTATGTTCCTCCAGGCCTTTCTGTCCTCTACCATCCCCTGTGGTCCATTTACATTCACGCCGACAGCTTCAGTGACTCCATCCAGCCACCTCATTCTCTTTCATCCCCTTTTTCTTTTGCCCTCAATCTTTCCCAGCATTAGGCCCTTCTCCAGTCAGTCCTTCCTTCTCATTAAGTGGCCAAAGTATTTGAGTTTCATCTTCAGGATCTGGCCTTCTAAAGAGCAGTCAGGGTTGATCTCCTCTAGGACTGACCAGTTTGATCACCTTGCAGTCCAAGGAACTCGCAGGAGTCTTCTCCAGCACCATAGTTCAAAGGCCTCAACTCTTTGGCGCTCAGCCTTTCTTATGATCCAACTTTCACAGCCAGACATTGCAACTGGGAAAACCGTAGCCTTGACTATACAAACTTCTGTTGGCAGGGTGATGTCTCTGCTTTTTAGTATGCTGTCTAGATTTGCCATAGCTTTCCTCCCCAGGAGCAAGCCTCTTTTCATTTCTTGACTGCAATCCCCATCTGCGGTGATCTTGGAGCTCAGGAAAATAAAATCTGTCACTACCTGCATTTCCTCTCCATCTATTTGCCAGGAATAGAGAGGGCCTGATGCCATGATCTTAGTTTTCTTAATTTTACGTAGCTTCTTTTAAAAATGACCTCTGGATCCATCTCTCTCTTCCTTCTGTCCTTAGCAGTCAAGACTTTCTGACTTTGCTGCTTCTTGATCATAATATTGTTCTCTCTGGCTTCTAGTGCAAGGTTAGATGTTACACAGAGCCAAATTTCAATAGTGTTTCTGCCAAGTGGGCTACTTTGTCAGAGAGGAAACGTACTGAACTGGAACACTTTTTACAATTTATGTTTCAGCTTGGATTCAGAAAGGAGATTAGCCCAGTCTTTCTGAGTCATGTTGTACAATAAACTACCCTGAATTGTTTCAATGAAAGTTTTCACTTTTTCATGAATTCTCTATCTTTGGGTGCTACAAATAGTCCTCAACTTACAACCGTCCACTTAGTGACCATTCAAAGTTACAATGGCCCTGAAAAAAAGTGACTTATGGCCATTTTTCACACTTGCAATAGTTGCAGCACCTTCTTGGTCAAATTCAGATGCTTGGCAACTGACTCATATTTATGACGGTTGCAGTGTCCCAAGGTCATGTGATCACCTTTTGCAACCTTCTTACAAGTAAGTCAATGGGGAAGCCAGATTTACTTAACAATTGTGTTACTAATTTAACAGCTGCAATGAGTCACTTAATAACTGTGGCAAGAAAGATCGTAAAATGGGGCAAAACTCACTTAACAATTGTCTCACTTAGTAACAGAAATTTTGGGCTCACTTGTGGTCATAAATCAAGGATTACCTGTAATCATAGATAAATTCAGAATCCTTTTATTAGAATGCAATGAGATCCATAGGCCCCCCCTGATTCATTAGCATAATTTTGTGTGTACTGACAGCACTAAAAATCCCCACATTCTGCAGAAACAATTGTCACAGAGTTAATATGTGGTTGAAGTGAAAGAATAAATTCTAGCGACTTTACAAGTTGCCCTATTTCTTTTTCTTTTTGGAAATTGCAGATCGTAAGAACCACAATTAATGCGTAAGTGTATTTCAGGAAACTATTTTTATATGGATTTTACCAAAGTATTTTAAAAATCCACTGTACTAAAGAAAATGAATCATTTAAATTAACACTGTCTAAAAATAGCCGGAAATATAAATCTTATATATAGGATATCATCATTTAAATGTTCTCTAATTGATTTCCAGCATTTTAGATCATCGTAAATCACTAACTCTCTTCCGTGGAATGCATTACAATTATGCCTCTGCTGACAGCTACATTTATTCACAAAAACCTGTGATAGAGTGCGCTCTTTGTTCTCTCATTCTTTTTTTTTTTTTTACTAAAGAAGACATCCTTGTCTATTTATAATTCAGCAAAAGAGTCTTGTTCACGACCTATAAGGACTGAAGCTGATACTTTATTTTCCCTTCATCAGTGTCATTAGACTTGTCACCTTGTGTGCTTGATACTCTAGCTCCGTGATGGCGAACCTATGGCACACATGCCACAAGTGGCATGCAGCGCCCTCTCTGTGGGCACGTGAGCCATCGCTCCAGTTCCGCTCCGCTGCAAATGTGCACGCGCCTCCTGCCAGCCAGCTGGTCGTCGGGTCTTTACCGTGCACGTGCGGGGGGCGGGGGGGGGCACGTGCCTTTTATTTTATTTATCTTTGCTACTGTTAAGAACAAGAATCTAAATTTGATTTATTGTGAAGTTTTGTTTCTCAAAAAGGTTTTCTTTTCCTAGGAAAAAAATCTTTCAGTATTGCCTTTCAACAGGGCACAACTTATTATATGAGATGAAAAGCCAAACACAATTGTGCTTACTCGGTATCTATCTAGAATGAAACCGTGGCCCTTATTTTTTATCATTCTTTGCTGATGTGCTGTTTATTGATACCACTTTTATATATTTAGCAGAGTAAATATTACATCAGATTAGTATACTGTTTCATGCACCACAATGATGCATTAATAGTATACATTTCGATAAAAGAGACATTAATTTTGCAGATACCTGGTATGAATTTCTGTGGCAAAGCAAAGTCCTTTTTTTATTAATAGTAGAAGGCATCATAATTTGGAACTGTAACAAAGCTGGTACAATTTCAAATAAGTAATTATTGCAAAACATTTGACTCTAAAAAACCGACACCATAATCCAGTGAATTCTAATTTTAGTCTAGCTAGCATATTCAGAGGAGCATTGTACAGATGTAGAAGACTTGCCATCAATTGCTTTCTTGAAAAAGAATTAATAAAGTCATGCAAAAGAATTAATAAAGAAATGTTGCTTGTCATTTTTAAAGTGCAGAGTATCTCAAAGCCACTCTTTACATAAGACCTGGGCTCCAGATAGGTAGGGCCTTAACTGCTCAACTAAAATTAATAAAAAACTCTCTGTAACTGGCCTCGACTTACAATAGTTCATTTAGTGACCGCTCAGAGTTATAACAGCACTGAAAAAAGTGACTTATGACCATTTTTCACACCTCTCACCATTGCAGCATCCCCATGGTCATGTGATTTACATTCAGATGCTTGACAACTGGTTCATATTTATGATGGTTGCAGTGTCCCAGGTCATGTGATCACATTTTCTGGCAACCAAAGGCAAAGCCCGGTTCACTTAACAACAGTGTTACTAACTTAACAATGGCAGTGATTCATTTAACAAACATGGCAAGAAAAGTCGTAAAATGGGACAAAGCTCAATCAACAAATTTCTCACTTAGTAACATAAATGTTGGGCTCAATTGTGGTCATAAGCCGAGGACTAACTGTACTATATGTTTAGCTATCCAGTGTCAACACTGAACCCAGAAGGATGCTAGACCCTAAATCTGTTCTATGAGAGGAATGCATTTCCACTTAAAAAGGTATATCACTCAAATTCTGGAAGTCATTCATTGAAGTGAGCATTTACTCTATCTGGTTCAAAATCAGTATATGTTCCTGAGTCCAACTCCTTAGAGCCATGATGGCGAACCTATGGCACGGGTGCCATAGGGGGCATGCTGACCCATATCTGTGGGCACGTGAGCGTTGCCCTAGCTCAGCTCCAGCGTGCACGTGCGCACCGGCCAGCTGGTTTTTGGGTCTTCCAGGCCCACTGGAAGTCAGGAAACAGGCCGTTTCCAGCCTCCGGAGGTGAGGAAGGCTGTTTTCACCCTCCCCAGGCTCCAAGACAGCCTCTGGGGCCTGGGGAGGGCAAAAAACAGGCCTACCGGGCCCACCATTAACCTTTTTGCTGTCATGTGCCAAAAGCGGAGGTAGTGCAGGGAGGTCGTGTGCACATGCGTGTGGGTGTGGGATGGGGGGGCATTGAATCATGGGTGTGGGCATGCGTGCGCGCAAACCCCCTCCCATGCTCCCCACGCTTTTGGCACACAAAGGCAAAAATGTTAACCATCACTGCCTTAGAGTTTAAAAACATGTGATGTCTCCCAATATATCATATCCCATTTGCAGGAAGAGAGCAGTTGAGTATCATTGGTATTCAAGGTAGAAACTATTCTGTACCCACATATGATTGTTTCCAGTATCTTCAGAAAGCTATTAAATATCATCAGACAAGACAAAGATATCAAGGTGACTCCCAATGTCAGTTCCTGATAGCTCAGAATGGTAAAATGGTAAAGGGAAACCACCATAAACTGATATCTCCAAAAACCTTCAAGCACGCTAAAAAAAAATCAGTATTATCAACATTCATCGAAAGGTTCAAGGGTATCAATAAGAATGAACTGTCTCTGCATTTCTTCCAATACAGGTAGTCCTTAACTGACAATAATTGTTCATTTAGTGACTGTTCAAAGTTACAACAGCAGTGAAAAAAGTGACTTATGACCATTTTTCACGCTTAGGACCGTTGCAGTATCCCCATGGTCATGTGATCAAAATTTAGACGCTTGGCCATTGACTCATATTTATGACGATGGCAGTGCCCAGGATCATGTGATCATTTTTAGCGACCTTCTGACAAGCAAAGTCAATGGGAAAGCCAGATTCATTTAACAACCACATGACTAAGTTAACAACTTCAGTGATTCACTTAACAACTATGGCAAGAAAGGTTGTAAAATGAGGCAAAATTCACTGGACAAATGTTTCACTTAGCAGCATAAATTTGGGACTCAATTGTGGTTGTAAAATGAGGATTATCTGTACAAGAGACTTTTCTTGGCTCCTTGCAAGAACAAGAGCCCTTTGTAGTTTTACTCTTCAGAACTCTCACTTACTTTTCCCCTCTCTTATTTCCTATATATTTGTGGCTTCTGAAACTCATGCAGTCTCAAAGGTACTTTCAATTTTATGCTATCATCTCAGCCCTTTCATAGCTAAGACCTGTCCTAGATTTGGCTCCTAAGCTTTGGAATCAGACAATGTCTTATTTTTAAGGTATTTAAATAGAGTTTTAAAATATGTTAACTGCAGTTCAGGGTAAACTGGAAAAACCTGATGACAATCTGGGGAATATTAAAATCTAATCTTCTGCCAAGCAGGTAACATGGAGATATTTAAATTTATTGACATATGGATTTAATTCCATATTTTTATTGGAAATTGTGATAGGATATAGAATTCATGTTTAATTCAGTTTGCTGCAGTCCAGCCACCTTCTCCACAACTTTTCCCAAAAGGTAGACATTGAAGACTTAATAAAAATTATCCAGAACTGTTGAATCTAGAAATAGTTGGATTCTTAAGAAGTAGGTAGGCTACTCCATTCTTTAAAGCAGCTAGAACAGATTTATTTTTTTAAATAATAAATTCACTAACGTCTGGGCTAAATTACAGACCATCTCTTTTAGACAATTGTAAATGAGAAAAATCATGTTCTTCCATGTATTCTACACATCTATGCAATTGTATTCATCGGTTCAATTTCTGTGTATTCTTATCAAATTATAAGGCTGACCATTCAAGATAGGACCTTCATAGTAGCATCCTAGCAGTATTGGGGGGGAATATTTAGTGTAAATATATATACATGCATAGATACACACAAGTTTCCCCTTGATGTGGTGCCTTCTTGTGGCGTTTTCAACTCCACATGAAGACTGCTTTATTCATCCAAGAACGTTTTTTCTCAACATTTTTTTTCATCAAAGCATTTCTGAAACTTCATTGTCTTTGTTGTTGCTTTTCATTACCACAGTTTATATTCCAACTGTGGTTTTTTTCCCCTTGTGGTCTACCTAGAGAACTTTTATTAATAAACAAGATAACATATCTGGTTGCTCTTCAATTTGTTGAATCTCATCCCCCAGAATTCTCACTAATAACAAAGCGAGCCAAGGAATTCTGGAAGTTGAAGTTCACATTTCTGAAAACACCCAAGTTGGGAGAAGCTACTGTGTCATCTCAACAAACAGATGAATAATATTTCCCCAGTGTTTTCATTATTTTTTAGAGATTCCTCAAAAGAATGAATGTTAAGCCTGTTTGTCCATGGTTCAGATTGACCCCCAATTTATTTCAGCCAAAAAAAATCTGTTTTTTGCATTCCAGGTTTTGATTACTTTTGATCTCACATTTGCTCAGAGAAAAAGTGCAAAATAAAATGGCCACAGCAATTATAGATAGCTTTAAGCTTAACTCTTCTACAGTCATCCTTGTAATTCAATTTAAAGCATTCCATTAGCCTTTGTGGCAGTAATAAACTTTGTCTGCAGGATCTCAAGCAGACAGTATTGCATTTCTTTTTCAAATTAATGCATTTACTTCAGAACTGCAGGTTGTCTCTAGAGTAATAGTCTGATTTAAGAAGAAAACATGGTAGAGGGATAAGGAGAGGTGGTAATAGATGCAGTTCTTACATGATTCTAGAATTGCATACGCAGTAAATATTTCAACCAGAAAACACTGATAAACCGGTTTATAAATTATGGCTATGCCTAATTATAGTTTTAAGCCATGATTCTGCAATTAGTTTTTAACAAAGAATTCCATAGAATGGAGCTAAGATGTGGAGTTATTTGGGTGGCCTCTCCTGGAGTCTGTGTCTCCAAAGGGTTTGAAGTTTGGAGACAGAAAGAACAAATACTATCTACACCCTGGAAATCTCAGAGCTGATTAAATCCTGAAATGATTAGCATGGGCTAAACAGAGAGGAAGGCAAGGAATAATGATGGGCTTTGACAGCTCTACCAACTGTTATTGTTCTTTTGGATTGAAGCATCTACAAGAAGAAATTAAATTAATTGATTGAATTGATTAAATGTTAGTAGCAGGTTAAGAAGAGAAAGAACTAGATGTGGAAGGGTAGTTATGGGCAAATCCGATTCAAGGCAGACAAATGCCTTGTTATTCAATTTGACTTTGATTTGCTTGGTTAGGAGTGAGTCCCCGTTATTTCATGTGTATGGCTGCATTTCTAATGATAGCAAATTAACCCTTAGGATCATCAACCAAAAAATAGACCCCTGCTGTAAAGCCAGATGCTGGTGTTACCTTCCTTCTCCTATTTTCCCTACCACAACAACCCTATGAGGTAGGTTGAGTTTAGAGAGACTGGCCCAAAGTTACCCAGCTGATTTTCATGGCTAAGGCAGGACTTGAACTCATGGTCTCCTGCTTTCTAACCGGCTGCTTTAACCCACTGTCTGGAGTAACAATAGGACACCCAAAATGCAGTAGGAACAAATATATGACGAGTTTGAGAGGAATATTTGAAAAAGTTTTGATGGGATGAAATTGATGAAATTGATTCTTTTCAAAAAAGAAAGAAGTCAGAAGATTAAACCACAAATGTCAATATACAAAGAGGGTTTGGATATAGATAGAAACAAGGATAGTTTGCAAACAAAGAAAAGTATGGTGAAATACCCAGAAGAGTTGGTAAATAAGATACATTATATTTTCTCTCTCACACACACACACACACACACGCACACAAACAGAAACACACACAAACACACACACACCATCTTTCCATTTCGTTTGCTTACTATTTCTTGCTCTCTTTATGCACTTTGCAAAATGTTACTTATCTGAAAAAGAAATAATATGGTTGATATGTATGTATGGATATCACAAAGTTTTGGTTTATTGTAGATATGTAGCAGGGGTGAAATCCAGTGTTTTCCCCTACTGGTTCTGTGGGTGTAGCTTGGTGGGTGTGGCAGGGGAAGGATATTGCAAAATCTCCCTTCCCACCACACTCCAGGGGAAGGATATTGCAAAATCTCCATTCCCACCCCACTCTGGGGCCAGCCAGAGGTGGTATTTGCCACTTCTCCAAAAATTTCTGTTACCAGTTCTCAAGAACCTGTTAGAACCTGCTGGATTTCACCCCTGATATGTAGATTTGTATATTACTTATATTCCTTTTTGGATGTTGTTTCTGTACTCTGCTCAGCAAATATTTTTTATAAGGAACTATATAAAGTATAATAAAATATCATGCCAGGAGCAGGAGATTTGCCTTTCTTCACTCCTTTATCCATCCTACAGTGTCACAAAGATCAATTCTAAAATATTATAGCATGACCAAGAGTGTCATTGCGTTATTTGTATTTGCCAGCTGAGCTTCTATCCTAAGCATTATGGTAGTCTGCCAGAGAATTTTATCACAGAAATAAGACTGTCTTGTGATTTCTGAGCTACTGCGCATGTCCAGATTCTTTCTTTTCTAACTTCCTGGTTTATACTTCCTTTGTTTGTCTATGAGATAACTGCTGGCATAATGTAGTTAGCTAGGGTTTTTTTACTTTTATAATAAAATGTTTCTTAGAATATATACTTCGGGTTTTCTTTCTTTGAGAGTATACACCATGGAAAACAAGATCCATTCACCTCTAATTAATCACAGTTTCCCTGTGGGGGAACGAGGCTGATTCACACTTCGACAAAGAGGGCCTAGGACAACTCACTGTGGCCAACTTGCCATGGTCAACTTGCTGCAGGCAAACTCACCGCAGAATAAGAGTTACACTAATATCAAAGAAATGGTGGAATAGAATTATTAAAGAAAGGATGCCAAAAGAGGAAGAGAATGAAATGTGAATGACAAAAAATAAAATGTCTTAATTATTTTAAATAATTAAATTGAAATGTTGAATTATGCTGTGTCAAGTTGAGTGAGTTGGCCATGATGAGTTGCCCCACTGCGAGTTGGCCATGGTGCGTTCTGCAGTGAATTGACCATAGCATGATGTCCATGGCAAGTTGGCCCCGGAGAGTTGGCTGCAGTGAGTTGTCCCATTCTATGAGCAGGAAAATGAGTATTGACTCAGATATCATATGGTAACCTTCAGAATACTTTGGACAAAGTGATTTTTGTTGTTCTCTTTGCAACTAAGGTCCTGTATATTTGTTACATGTCATAAAAATGCTAATACTGATAATTCTAACTCTCTTATTCTGAGTACATGCATACTGAGATTTGTCCCTTTCTATTTCCATTGTTTCTTCTAGCCACTTCTACATCTACTACTGGGACAAGTCATCTCTCAAGATGTGATGTGAATAAGAAAGGCTACTGTGTAAATGGGGGTGAATGCTTCATGGTCAAAGATCTTCCAAACCCAAGATATTTATGCAAGTACGAGAATCTTTCCAGTGAAGTTAAAGTATTTATTGCTTTAATGCATGTTTCATATGGTTACACTGTTTAACCTAAAGAATATATGTTATGAATTGATGACAACTTTTTTTATCTTCCAAAATAAGAGTTAAACACCATCCCAAGTCATTTCCCGTGTTTCCAAAACATGCAGATACTATTGTGTGTATGGTTTAAATTAGATTAAATCCATATATAAAATTCTTTAGCCAAAAAAGGAATAACAATCTGTTGACACAAAAACATCACTTTTAAAAAAAAAAAACCCAATATATTAAAATAAAAGGATCACTATTTTGCTGCCCAATTTTTTTCCAGATTTATTGGACCATCATACTCTGTTGACATGGCCAATGACTGCATTTCATAAAAATTAACAGACCCATAAGTCAACATAGCTGGAGTGAACCAGTTTAAAAGACTACACAAAATGAATCTTTGGTTTGACTAGATGATATTGTTCATATGGTAAAAGCATTCAAAAATTTTAATGTTATTTATGCATTTGTTTGGAGAGAAAAAAATCATGTTTTAAATTAAAACATCATTTACAAAATACAAATATGAAATATACACATGTATATGCTTTCTCTCTTTCATTAAAACAAGACGTTCTGAAATTATTCCATAATATTTGCTAGATCAATGACCTGTGACATTTTACCATTGTGGTGGGACTTGCTACAATTGGCTTTCCAATATTTTTCAAGCTGAAAGTTGTTCCAAAAACTTTGCAACATAAGCACATATTCTGTGAACAATTAGATAATTAATTAGATGGAATTCTAAAATGTCTTATATTTTGGCTGCATCAAATAAAGATGGCTTATCTTTTATAATTGCTTTATGAAATGCAACTAAGAGGGGAGAAAAGCTAAAATATTCTTTTTTTAGAAGCTAGATCCCAGAGTTTAGTTAACCTTGGTACTATAGTATCATATCCATTTTCCTCTATAATCCTGATTTAACATGATGTAAATGCAGCTGTTCAATATTCATATTATCAGCTTCACACCAAATTAAGAATACAATTGCTTCTTAATGGAAATTCTTACATTCCTTTGTTTTCAATAGCCAAAGAGTATGTTTGAGCACAATTGAAAATTATCAAGTGCTTTCCATTTCATACCATTTCTACTGTATTGCTCATAATAACATTCAAGTCCTGATATCATTATATGCAAGAATGGATAAAGCAGAAAGATCAATTTCATTTAGATAAAATGTCATCCTAACACTAGTTAAAATGTTCAGACTGGAAAACAAATTTGACCAGTGAAGTGTTATAAAGACCACACTGAAGAGAAATATGGGTCTAGTTTTTGACAAAGTCCATGAGGAAGCCCAGTTCACTTAACTACCTTGTTACTAATTTAACAAGTGATGAGTTAAATGCAGTGATTCATTTAACAAATGTGGCAAGAAAAATTGTAAACTCACTTAACAAATTTCTCACTTAACAACATAAATTTTGGGTTCAATTGTGGCCGTAAATTGAGAACTACATGTACAGTGTTTTGATACAATTTGTCCTAGAGGGGAAGCATTTAGATATTTCTGTTTTTGCTTTAATAATAAATTCAAATTTATTATATATGATTTACTTTTTGAAAAGCAAAGCAATATTTCCTTAAACTGAAATCCAAACCATAACATTTCAGACAATTTTGCTATTATCAAACATTATCCGTTTAGCTGTCAACTTGGGATTCAAATATCTTTATAGCCAACAAAGTTATCAGTAAAATATCTGATATTAAGAAAAATTCCTAACAACTAAAACTCTAATTCTAATTCATATCACACAGTCATAACCATGTCATTGTTTTGCTAATGTCAACCTTAGTCTTCAAACATAGAGAATAATTAATGCAGTGTTGGGAGGTCTTAAACATGTAGTCAATGTGTAATCAACACCGCTACAGTGTTGTTTGTGATAGTCACTCTTGCTTTTATAACTTTTTTTTAAAAAAAAAAACTTATTAACCAAACCACATATTTTGCTATTTTCAGAAATAATCAGAGTTTGAAAGTGGAGTTCTGGTTAGGTTAGGAAGAGAGAACGCAATTTGTTTTGTGTTTTGGAAAATTAATTCATGCCCACCAATTATCAGGATCCATGAATAATGGTGCTATTTACTCAAAAGGAACTCTTGGTATTCTGAAACAGGACACATTTTTACAGGCCATTCTGGTTTATTTACTAATAAGGCCTTTCTGAAACTTTCACAAGCTAAATTGGTGATAAAATAGATTTTTAAAAACTTTAGCATCTCTGATTTGATGAAGCCCTTCTAAAAAATAACATTTAACACATACAGTCCAATAACATTTGCTGTACTTCAGCAAAATAATTTCAAAGTGCCTTTAATACTATACTCTTTTGATCAGAGTACATTTCAAGCAGACTGTGACTACTATATAGGACTTAGAAAAACATGTTCGGGAGAAAATGATCCTTCAATGTTAAGCATGAAAAAAAAATGTTGTATACTTTTAAAATCCTGACAACTCCATTTATAAAAACAGTAACCTGTGACTCATACATCTGTGTTACTTATTGAATTTTCAAATAATGGCACTTTTCTCTTTATGCAAGGACAGGAAAAAAGGAGTGATCCATTGGTTTTTTTAGATTTTTTAAAAATATATAATTGAGATTGGAAAAGTTTAAAAAAAGCAAAATGTCTAAAAAGAGATTGAATTTGGATTGAATTCAGACAGCAAGAAAAATTTACTAGCAATCAGGAACAAGAGGATTTTTTTTTATAAACCCAGCACAATTGGTTTGTATGACACTTTTTTTTTTATAAACCAGGCACGATGAGTTTTCATATGGAATAAATTTGAAGCAAGTTTTTTCCTTTTTCTCTCTTTCAATATGGCATTTCTTTTCATCCCTTGGATTCAAAATAATGCTGAACAAAAGCAATGAAATCTAGTTCAATTCTAGTGGGGATTCTTTTCTCTGTTTTTTTACTCTATAGCAATAGCTACAACAGTGATAGCAATTTAAAAAACACATTTTCTGTGACAAACCCAATGTGGGCCACTGTAACCTTTCCAAAAGGCTTTGAACTTGTGTCCTAAAGAAAGTTCAATAATCCCCACCATTAAGTTACATAGCAATTTATAGATGAGATTTTCTCTCTCTTTTTTTCCTGCAAGGATATGAACAATATCCTTTGCTGTTTCAGGAAAATTGGGTGCATGATGGACCTTTGACTATGCTAGCTAATTAAAACCACCAGATGGAGATTATCTAAATGGACAGAGGAAATGATAAATGCTTCCTTGTAAGATTATGAATTACCTGCAGTATTAAAGGACAATACAATTAGAACATGTTTTTTAAAAACCATTATGCCTATTTCTTTTTCCTATATTATTATTATTATTCCTTTTTAAATGTACTCCATTCAGACCAAAGTATTTGAATGTGTATTACAGTCCCAATTTCACATATTTCTGGATTAAATAATTAATTAGACCAAATTAATGGTGGAATATCCACATTCATGGAATATATGATATTGTAATCTGCCAACTGGCATAAATCACATCAAAGTAAAGACTCTTGAACTAAGAAATCAGCTTTACCTAGAAACTGAACTAAATTAACAGGTTTTTTTTAATGTATTTGTTTTGCTGACCATTCTTTGTTTTATAAGCATTAAAGACATGTTTAATCCTTGCCAATCTGCCAGAAACTATTAAAAGCTTATAACTCCTCATTTAAATTCTTGATCTATATCTATTACAGTTCAGATTTTGGTCTTGAGACTTAACTGTAATCAATTGAAATGTTCATACATACATACATACATACATACATACATATGCATGCATGCATGCATACCCATTTTGCTATTCCCTTTGAGTTAACTTATGTTATGTACAACACAGAAAAGATCAATAAACAGTGACCCAAAGGAATTAAACACATGAAACAAGGAAAGAGAGAAGCATATAGATATTTCTTCCACCATGGATGTAGTGGAATTTCATCTGAAGAATTAGGTGTAGAGGTTGAAGAATCTAGAGAATGCATCTAATGCAGCGTCCTTGATAGAATCAAAAAGAGCATTTTGGGAGCAGAGCACTCCTAAATGATGAAGACTCCCATTTTCTCCTGAGCTAAATTCAAGTCCTGTTGCTTAATTTCCAAGAGTTTACATTCTCTGAGGAATTGCTTGTTTCAATATAAATCTGTTTGATCTTTACAGAGGACTTTTTATTACCAATTTTCCTGAGACATGAGTACAAATCTCTTTTCTTTAGCTAAAGCTTTGGAGTTTCTTCTTGAAGTCCTGTTTGGCCAGTTTGCCTTCTTTATTCTGAATAATATTGAGGATCAGCTATTCTACTGGACACTAATAATAGAATAAATTTATTTTTGCCTCTGATTTTATACTGTTCTTGCAACTGGTAGTATTATATTGTTGTTTTGACATAATGCTGCCCAGAGTCCATTTGGCTTGGCCAAGCAATACATTTAAATAATAAGAGAGAGAGAGAGAGAGAGGGAGGGAGGGAGGGAGGGGGAGGGAGAGAGAGAGAGAGCCAAATAAATAAATATTGCATTCTACTATTTCATCATATATTTTTTATTTGAAAATGTTATGCTCTGCTTTGGTAGTTTTGTAGTCCAACTATAACATAAAAGTCCATGTTTCTGCATATTTATTAAAATATCAATGGATATGGCAGTAGAGAAAAAGATAATATCTTTAATTGATCTTGCCATCAGAATAAATGTTGAAAGCACCAATGAATTCATGGTACAGCATTCTAGAAAGAGAAACATCCCCTGAAAATTTGACATCAGCATTACTGTCTTTGATTGTATGTTTTAGTTTTGTTATTTGTGGTTGTTGTTTTTTTTTTTTGGTGACACAGAGTTTATTTAAATAAAAATGCAATGCTTTTGTCATCCATTTTCATTTTAAATTCTTTCTCCAAGGTCTTTTAGAGGAGGCTCATGTGCCATAGAAACAGGATAGGATTTTTTCTACCCCTGGGTTCTTCTCTTTTTAAATTGTGGATCACATTTTTGCCTTTAGGTGTCAGGATGGATTCTCTGGACCACGATGTGCTGAAGTTGTACCCATGAAAGTCCATAAATTGCCAAAAAGTCCACAAAGTATGTTTTAAAATAAGATGATATGTTTTCTCCCCAAATTATAGCAATCAAAATCGCTATCATTTGATGTTTTCACTCTTCAGTTTAAAATGGGATCTTTTTCTTTTGCCTTTGACCATTCTGTGCAGATTTGACAGCACCAAACACCTATTATTGTTTTGGTAATTGCAGCAATTCTTTATTGTTCTGGTTGTCATTGCAAGTATTCTTATCTGGAATCTCTGAGGCTTTAGCCTTAATTAAAAAAAAAGTTGGCTAGTGTAAACATGGCATTCAAGTTCACTGACTAATGACAATAATATCAAGTTGTCATTTCAGGTGGTGTACTTTTATATTTATTAAAATTAATCACCTTCCTCCTTAAATTGGTATTTGTGAAGCCATTTTTTTCCTCAAAACTTTTTCAGCCTCTTGGCAATAAGAAACAGGCCCAATTTCTGAAGATGAATCCATCAACGTTCTGGCTGCAGTCACTCAAGGAGCCTCTTAGCATATAATTGCCTCTTTTTCTTTTTCTCTGTTTTCTCTTTCTTTTTGTTTTTGTTTTTACTCTCAGGTGCCCAAATGAATTTACTGGTGATCGCTGTCAAAACTACGTAATGGCCAGCTTCTACAGTACGTCCACTTCCTTTCTGTCTCTGCCTGAATAGGAGCATGCTCAGTTTGGTGCTGCTTTCTCCTAGTCGCATCTTTCCTCAGATTTTCCTTTGTTACTAAATGGATTCCATGAACCTTAATCTTGATTGCTTCTGCCTGTTTGCATGGTAATGATTGTCCAAGCAATGTCGCGACTTCAGCAAAATTGGAATAATAAAAATGAATGGGTGGTGGTGGTATTGATTCTAATTAATAGCTGTTCAAGGAACTAAATATAAGGCTAAATATCATTACAAAGCTATAACTATCCAAATCTAATCCGAATAAGATATTTCTGAGCAATAGTCATGGAGGAAATTGGATATAAAACATGATTTCATCCTCCTTTATCAAATATAATCAATAAACAGTGCTGAAGACTATGTGGACTAAGGACAATGGTTCTAGTTAATTTTTTTAAAATGTCCAACTTAACATAAATAAGAGAATGCCATTTATATAGCATACGTGTCACAATTCAGATTTATATATTGAATTGCAAGATTAACTGATTCTGATAAACTGAACGTTAATATATTTTGCTTTGCCCTCCTAGCAAATGTTTAGTAGGATTCTAAAGAGCTATTTTAGAGCTACCCAAGGACTTGGGCAGACCCAATGAGATTTTGGAAAACAACAATATTTTGTAGCCTATAGAAATGTTATAGACTCTATCTCCCCATAAGTCATAACCAGTAAATCCACATCTAAAACTGGCCATGAGATTATATAATGTGAACACTTTATGACTGCAGCTTTTGCCATAGAGATTTCTATGCATATCCGAATATTTTTGATTAAGTTGTCGGTGGAATACTAATGCTTTAAGAGTGTCGTGTTCATTTAATGCAGTGGCATCTCTTCTTTAAACTCCTGAAGAAGCCTGAACAAAAAAATTTTTTTTAAAAATGACCTGCTTTATTGAGTAGCAGAGAGAACCTGTTTTTGCACATGGCCCAAAGCATTTCTTTCAAATCATTTTTGAAATGTGCAGAGCCCTACTAAACAATCCTTGATGGTTTATTCAACAGCAGTGAAAAATGTCAGCTGCTTCATGATGATCCTGTTTAATTTCCATTGGCAAGGTAGTATGCGTCAGTCATATGGGTTACATTTTTCATGTCTGTGAAAAAAATATATGAATAATTTATAACCATCCTAAGCACTCAGCTTCTAAATTAGAAGCAATTTCCCAAGGAGGAGCTTTTGATTTAATATTGCCTGATATTTTTCTTGGGTTAAAAAGTCAATTAGTAGAGATCATTACCCAAATATATATTTGAAAGAATTTTGTAACTTCTTTCCTATTATATAAAATGTTCAGGAACCAAGAATAAGTGAAGGCATAATATGAACAGGAAGTCTCTGCTTATCTAGAATAACAATTGAACCCTTTATTTGTAGATAGATAGATAGATAGATAGATAGATAGATAGATAGATAGATAGATAGACAGACAGACAGACAGACAGACAGACAGACAGACAGACAGACAGAGACTTCAGCTCTACCTGAACGCTAAAAAATTCTGGACTCCTTAAATATGTTCACATATCATGATAACCCTTTTACCTAAAATATATATACCAAAGCCTTAATAATATATTAAGTGAATATATATTTGCATCCCACAAGAATAATCCAAAATGAAGCAGTTTCAAATGGTCAGATATAAGCACAGATACACAAAAAAGGGGGGGAGGGTGTTTTTGTTTTGCTAATTAGTATAGTAACTTCAAAGTTACATTTATGAGGTGGTTTGCCTGTATATTATGTGAGTAGCTATAAAACACCTAATGAGGATTTATATTATAATGTAGTCTAACCTAAAATGAATACCAAAAAAAAAAAAAAGACAAAATAATGCTATAAGTCATAGTTACTCCTGATACAAATAACTTTTTTTAGAAAATTGCCAGATTGCTTCTTGTAATTCCATCAATAACTCTTGCAACATCACAACATTTAATTCTCAGTGGTTCCAGTTCCAAAGGATATAAGTAGTCCTCAAATATGTCCATTCACTCAATGCTTGTTCAAAGTTACCATGGTGCTGAAAAAATGGATTTATAACCCAATTTCAAAGTTCCAGCCATTGCAGCACCCTCATAACCATGTGATGAATTTTGGGGCAGCCCACTATTATGACCAACCTCTTGTGGCACTATCCTCTCTAATTGCCACCCGGGGCACCTGCTCCTTAACAATCAACTGTGATACCCACAATCCTGCCTTTTAATTGCATTCCATGTTCAGCCAATTAAGATTAGTTTTGAGGATAAATTTTACCTTATCTTGTTGGCTTTCAACAAGCAGAGGTCAACCAGTTTCAGGCAACATAGAAATCTCCTTTGCTGCAAAACAGTCAGTCAGCGAAAATTACTTAACTAATTAGTAATTTTTATTTGGTTCAGGCTTATCTACCTTTGAAATTAAAGGCGGGGGGAATGAGGGGTTTCTAAGGAGATAATAGAATAAGTCACTATGTTCTGTCCTACAGCCAAATTATTTTGGATTTTAAATTGTTTCAATACAATTTTGGTAACTTCATTATCTTCTTGCATAGATGATGATGATGATGATGATGATGATGATGATGATGATGGTGCTCAACTTCAAAGCACTACAGAATGGAGCTTAGGGGTATGACATATGTCTACATAGGCAGAACTGCCCAAACAAACAAGCAAAAAGAAAAATTACAAAGCTGCTCCCACCACTCCCGACTCAGTGAAAACATAGTCTCAGAGTTTTAACAGCAAAGTACAAGCAAAGTGCTATTATTTAAATAAGCTATTATAAATTTTAACATTCAAGGCAGACATAGCAAATAAAATCATAGTAGCTAAATAATACCGTGAGTGTATGGAGTAATATATTTAGCACTGAACTTATTAGCAAGCATGACTGAGACTTTCAAAATCAAGAGAACATATGAATTTCAAATGTTAATTGGAATGTTTTGCATTTATTCTGGAGTTAGAATAAGCAGTGCATGTTCCTTATGCATGATTTTTGCTACCAGAATGAATGAATGAGCAAACGAATGAATGAAAATTCAACTTGCCATTCAATTATTTCATATATAAACTGTTTGAAATTAGTGAGTTTATCTGAAATTCATCTGGGTTGTCTACCTTACCTATGAACTACCATATGTAATAATATTTGTGCATGAGCATGTCACTAATTCTACTGAAACTTCTATGCAACTGTAACTAATATATATTGTTAGTAGTGTTCATGTAAGCAAGTAACACTGGCTCTTAAGTATATGGAAAAAACTATGTATTTTATTTAACCCTTAAAATATGACTGATAGTACACTGCTGGGAATACTTTAACCTATAAGAAGTGAAAACAAATAGAGTATATATGCACCTATAGAAAGGAATCAGCAATTGCTCCTGAGTGATAAATATAGCAGTTATAGTTTGATACAAGAATTAAATAACATAGCAAAACTGTGAGTAATCACTGAAAGTTTTATAAAGCCAGCAGTCTAATATTATCATTTATTTTTAAAAAAACCATAATTCATGCATTATGCACATTCTCAGTATTGCAGTGAAGTAGATTTTCAATCCATATTAGTCTGTCTATAATAGTATCAAACGATTTGAATGAACTAGATACAAGTAATTCTGTACTTTAGCTGAAGTATCAGTATAGTTTCATTGTAACAAATTATGCTGTCTGAATTAATTCCAGAAATTACAGTAATTACAACATAACAGGCACTTTTATATGGGAGGTAGGCATTTGCAACTGGACAAAGTCCCTTCTTAGTCATTATCTGCTGCAATATCATTGTTTTTTGCTCCCATTTCTATTAGAAAAAGAAGGAAAAAAATTCACTCGTAAGAGTCAATATTGTTATTATATAGTATTCTGAAACTCATAATGTTTGTACATCATTTTATGGTTTTACATAAAAATCTGCCTCTGATCAGATTGATTCTCACTTTTTTTCCTGAGGCTTCATAACATACAACAATTTCAGTAATTCTTCTCATTGCTATTTATGATCTAAGAAGCATTCCAAATCAGTTTTAAAATCACAGAAAAGGCTACTATCACTTCAGGTACAGAACGGTGTTGATTTATACTTTGTCCCCGCTAACATGAGCTTGGAGTAGACTAAACTTAAATCTGCCTGCAGCAGACTAAAGCAGTGTTTCTCAATCTCATTTTAAGATGTATAGACTTCAGTTCCCAAATGCTGACTAGGGAATTTTGGGAGTTAAAGCCCACACATCTTAGTTGCTAAAATTGAAAAACAAGGAACAGGGTAGTTTTATGTATAGCAAGTTCCAAGATTAGTTCCCCGCTATGATCATAGCTATACTGAGGAACATGTTTTATATGGGGATATTTTGGACCTGAAATGTGACACAGATAATATAGTAAACCCAGATACTTCAGTAATATCTTTAAGGGTTAAAATACATCGGTGAAGTCATCATATTATTTAAATTATATACTGATACCATTTTGTGGTTTGGTTTAGAGCCAATATTTTTCTAAATAGTTTTTAAAAAAGAGCCTGTGAAAGCTTACATGAGCTCTGCGTTATTAACCTTATGGCATTTGTCCTGTCTCAGTGTGCAGACACCTAATAGGTATAATATCCATGTGCAATTTGTTTTTTTCAGTAAGGTGTATTGCTCTTTTCTGAAACTATTTTCCCTTTTCTTTCTTTTTATGTCAACTTTCTGCATTGGCAGAACATCTTGGGATTGAATTTATGGGTATGGACCAATCATTCCTTTTAGCTTGCTGACAGATTGAACACTTTTTTTTTTCATTTCCTCACCTTCAATTCCTAACCAACTTCCTTGTGCTTCAAAAGGGATCATACAGCTATAACAGCCTTTGCCAGCTCCCTATTTACACTTAACTCAGCTCTTATAACCGTACGCCTGTGTGTGTGTGTTTGTGTCTGTTTGTATAGCTGTGAGAGAGACAAAAACAGAGAGAGATGCACACACACACACACACATCACTGTGGGAAGTGCTTAAGATGCCCACAAAAGACAGGGAATTAACTTATCTGATGGCATGTTTTTTAAAATTTGCAACAATATATTACTGCTGCTATCTCTGAAAGTACCTATGCAATTTTCACATATGAAATTAACTGCTGGTAAAACATTCAGCAAATAACAAGGAGAAGTCTGCTTTTTGGAAAATATTAGGAGTATTGAAGTCATTCTATATAACCGTTATTTGCATATTTCCCTAAAACAACTGACTGAAAATACTTGTTGGATTTGCACCATGCAAAGGAAAAAGGGTAGTTATTGACTTACAACCATTTGGTTAGTAACCCTTCAAAGTTACAATAGCACCAAAAAAGTGACTTATGGGCATTTTTCACAATTATCACATTAAGGATTTTTTTACATGCATTCCCAGGGTCATGTGACCACCTTTTGTGATCTTCTGAGGAGCTAAATCAATGGGGAAGTCAGATTCACTTAACAATCATGATAGTAACTTAAAGACTGCAGTGATTCACTTAACAACTGTGGCAAGAAAAGTCATAAAATGGGGCAAAACTTACTTAACAAATGTCTTGCTTGGCAATGCAAATGTTGGGTCAACTGTGGTCTTAAGGACTACCTATACAATGGGCAGAAGAGAAAAGAAGGTGGAATACAGAGAAAGTGGGACCCTATAAAACGTGAAGACCAAGCTATGGGACTTCAGGATTAGGACTTGTTTTTCCGGTTCTAAGTGAAGAGAAATGGGGACTGAACCTGTAATTAATTATTTCAGAGCTACAGTCCTTTCCTTGTTATTCAGACCAGAAATATATATTTTAGGTTAAAAAGATGATATGGAAAGGTCTATTCTTACCACATGGCCATTTTTGACTTGTTGCCTTCATCTCCTATTTTTATTTTTATATTTTTTTTATTTTTTTTATTAGATTTATATGCCGCCCTTCTCCAGAGACTCAGGGCAGCTTACAATGTGTTAAGCAATAGCCTTCATACTTTTGTATATTTTATACAAAGTCAGCTTATTGCCCCACAAACTGGGTCCTCAATTTACCTACCTTAGAAAGGATGGAAGGCTGAGTCAACCTTGAGCCTGGTGAGATTCGAACTTGCAATAATTGCAGACAGCTGAATGTTGATAACAGGCTTTTAGTCTGTAGAGCTATCCAGGCTCCTTCAGTTGAATGCTGCTTCAAACTCTAAATTAGACCTTACTCAGGTCTTAAATTTTAACATCTAAACTGTTTTGGCTAGAAATGATTTTAAAGTGGTGGTGGGTACTGACATCTTGTATTTCTAAACATAAGCTTACATGCCTATTGTGATGCTTCAGATGTGCAGGTATGAGTGAGTGGACATCCATTGGCAAAACAGTAGTGTTCTTCCTTTTATATTTTGTTCATCTCTGGATGCTTTTGTTTCACTGCTGTTTAGGACTTCTTCGCTATGATGCCCAGCCAGGATAATATATGTATTGATGTCACATTACATGCCTGGCAACATTATATTAAGTCCTTGTATGGCCTCATTCATAAAAGAAGGAAGGGAAAATGTAGCCTCTAGCTAACACAACCATATTGGCATATTTTTCATAATTATTTCATAATTATTCTATATTGCCAATTATAGAACCTCACTGTGTGGCAGGACTTTCCCCCGATGTCATATGATTGGTTATAAATCTCATGGTGCAGAGCAGTGGTGGAATTCAAATAATTTAACAACCAGTTCGCCCAGGGTCAGGTTTGCTGTCATGGGAGGCATGGCTCATCCCCATCTTCCAGCTCCACTGCACATGCGGGGAAAGCCTCCCACAATGGCCAACATGGCCCTGGGCAAACCGCTTGTTAAACCACCCTCCCCAGCTATCAAAGTGGATCCTGGATGCTGTGCTGCAATTGAGAAATGGGAAATGGAGTGGCCGGCATGAGGGAAGGAGGAGGAGCAGGAAGAAGAAAGGGGGAAATAGCCTTCTCCTTCCTTCATGCTGGTTGTTCCATTGCCTGTTTCTCCATTGCAGTCAGGCAGAGCCCAGGGTCCACTTTGATAGCAGGGGGGGTGGGAGTAATTTAACAACTGGTTCACCCAAACTAGTACGAACCGACTGAATCCCATCACTGGTGCAGAGCTATATTAAAATATATATCCATACCAGCATCATGCTGCATGTGGCCTACAATAGAAGCCAAGTGGATTGAGAAAAAGAGAACGTTGGTTTAGTAATGTGAATACATTCCTCGTATCCTGTAGCATCTGCATAAATGCAGCCATTGGGAAGGAGACATAAAGCCTGCAAAAGAGGATGTGCTTGACAAGAGATTTTGCAGAAAATGCATATTATTAAAGTTCCAAACAAGATCACACAACTCAAGAGAGGATGAGCAGGACTATTAGCGATGAGGAGACTGACAAAAATGAGAGAACACTGAATAAGGCTCACCCTGTTTTTGCATTGCACTAAACATCTGTAAAAATGTCACTAGAAAGGCACAATATATCATCTCCATCATGTTATAGCACTGAAAAAAACCCATATTATTATTATGGTTAATATAAAACTCACACAACTTGTGCACCCATCCTAGGTAATGGGCAGGAGGGAAGCAGTCACACAACTTTAACTAATTAATGACTGACGCTACAAAGAGAATTCTGTTAACCCTTTAAGAACTGCATTATTCCCTATGTACTGGATGCATGGCTTTTGCTATCTCTGATTATATAGTAATAAGATTCCACTATTTGGCTAATCAATCAGTGCTTTCGGGAGAGCATAGGTTAGAAGTTATGCTGTATGTAAAATCCCTTTAAATTCCACTTTAGTCTTACTTTCAAGCATTTTTCTTATTCTTCCTTCCAGTTATTAAGCATGCTGTGCCAGGCCTATAGTTGACTTTTCAATTTCTAACCTTATATTTCCCTTCAGCTCCCTCCTCTTCCTTCATCTGTTCCTTCCCTTCTTTCTCTCCTCTCCCTCTTCCCATATTTGTGTTTGTTTCAGTACTTCTACTTCTTGTTTTTGGATTTTTGTTTGTATAATCATTTGAGCATTCTAGTTTTATTTTCTCATAAAACTTATCCTTTCTTCCTTATGTTCATAATCAATATTGTTGATTTCTGCATAAATATATTGAGAAACTTGTTAATCAATGTTTGTATTGGGGTTTGCTTGCAGAAAGCAATAATATGCATTGTATCGTAGGTATGAAGATTTGAAAGATAGTTTTTAAATTTTTGTTTTGGTTTATTTGGAATTTCATAGTATATTTCCTCAAAATATTTGAATATTCCTCAAATATTTTAAGGAAATATACTATGTTTCTAAAAATCTGTTTCCTTCATGTAAATTCCATTGAATGTAAGGGATTTGAGAGGATAACTAATAGCTCTTAACAAGAACCTGAAAGAGATAATAAATAACCTTTGCTTTCTCCAATGTATTTATTTATACACAAATTCATAATTCATGGTAAGAACCTGAAAAGTTAGTGTCTGAGTAGCCTATTCCTTATACCTAAGAGCAGTGTAAGAACAAAACAATAAAAACTATAATATAGAATTTTTTTCAAATAATCTCAAATCCCGGCACTATTGTCATTAAAACTAGTATTAGATATTGAAATAAAAAAGAAAGGTACTTCAATTTCATTAATGTCCTAAAAAAAGAAGTGCCTTTGAACCTCAGGAGATTTAGCTAAATGTTCTTCAGGGATAATTGATTCCACAAAGGGAAGCTAAACGTGAAGGAGCCATTGATTGCAATTAAATATTTTATCCTATAATATGTTATGATCTGAAAACTCAAAAGCTGTTAAAATACTCACATTCCTTCATTCACATGAGTCTGAGCTCATGTATGTTTACTCAGAGGGAAACCTTATCAAGCTCACTAGGATTTACTCTCAGCTAGAGGATTATAGCCTCCCCTTCATTTGCCATATGAAAGTAGTGTGCTGAAAATAGCATTTGAAAATTATGCAATAAGCATTTGATCAAATCTTATCTCCCATTTTAAAAAAATCCAGACAGCATGTTCCCCCCCCTCCTCCAAAATGGTTACATATCAATAAACGGCTCTGCATATCAGCAGACACGACCACTTATTGGATCTTGGCCAATATGACATAGTCAAACTATATATTGGGTCAGTGTCTAAGAAAATATTTGGATCCTTAGAGCAACAGTGACCACAGAAGTCAGGAATTTGGGACCTGACAGTGCTTATTGCCAAAAATCAATCTGAAACAACAGGCTAAGGCAAAGCAAGCCCTAACAGATGTCTTATCTGCAAACATACAAAGATCACCAGACCAGGAAATTGCCAAATACGAACTATCGCAAAGCAGAAAAGTAACAGATTTTCAAATCCTGTTCCATTGATGACAAACTTGTTTCCAAGAGTACTGATTTTTCCAGCCCCCTTTCTTTAATTCTGAATAGTCATATTCCTAAAAACATGCCCATTATGAAGGCAAATTCTTATTGGTTGCTCACACAATGGTTACTTTGAGGTTGGCAACTATATGATTGCACAATTTTAAATTAAAAGCTAAATAAATTTTAGCAACCAAATAAGATAAAGAAAAAAAAAAGAAAAAATACAAAGTTCTGGCTCATTCTGGTGTTTAATCCTGTGTACCATTGATATCAGTGTCCTAAATGTATCATTTCCTTTGTTTAGCATATAAACTATGTTTTGCTAAGTGGAATGTGATTATCTCTCCAGGCAAAACATTGTTTTGCCCTAAAAATTAGTTCATATTGATTATAGTATCTTAGACTGAGATCACTGCAGTAGAACAGATTTTTTTTCACTCAAATATCATCATCTTTACTATTCAATCAACCATATAATGTCTATGGTACAATGCATATTGCCTATTGGAGGGGTGGATAAACTTAAATGTTACTGTCAGTTCCTGATGAATTATGCAATTTTCCCACATGCCATAGCAAAATTTAAAGTAGAATGTAACATTCTTCATGTAAAGATTGGTGTAGACCAGGGGTGTCAAACTGGCAGCCCACAGGCCGGATACGTCACACACAGAACATGCCCATCCCAGCTCCGCGAAGGAAAAACATTGTGATAAGCAGTGTGACACTACAAATTTAACACCTGTGGTGTAGACCAAAATAATACTGAAAAAACACCTGGATATTTTAAATTGCCACAAGGGACTGTGAGGAGAAAATTGGGAGGAGGGAGGTCCAATCTTTATCCCAGCTTTCTTTGCAAGAAAACCCCATTTTTAAACAAAATGACTTGTTCTATCAGTGCCTTGTTTTTATTTCATTAAACAGCTTCATAAAATTTAAATTATGTTAAACAAAATATTGAATTGTGATTTGATTTGATTTAATTGATTTAATTTAAACTTAAATTTAATTTAAATTTAAATTGTCTTTATTTTAAGCTTCTCAAATCAGTGATACTGAATATAGTTTATAATTTTTGAACATAAAGTTTGTCATACTTTCACTGTAGCTATAAGTTGATAGACTGTAAGCTGTATTTAGTAGTCTCTTGTTTTTTCATCCAGTGTACATGTTATAACCATCTATATTTTCTCATTTTCTAGAAGCTGAGGAACTCTACCAGAAAAGGGTGTTGACCATAACTGGCATCTGCATTGCTCTGCTTGTTGTTGGCATCATGTGTGTTGTGGCATACTGCAAAACCAAGTAAACACCCCTTTTTTCTATAATTTTGTAATCACGACCTCACATAACAAAACAAACTAAAAAAATACATTTGCATCTTGATACACAATTAGATGGCTTAATAAACTTTAAAAAATGTATCTGTAAATTTGTAAGCATAGCTGGAACGTAGTATGTAATTTGTCACAGCTTTTCATAGGAAGTGATCCCTTATAATCTAATCTAATTCATGATCCATTGAGATCATTGCAAAAACATCACATTTGCTTTGAAAGGCTTCCACCTTTAAACTTGTTGTACCACATGATATTACACACAATGACTGAGCTGGGCTTAAATCCAAAACTGTCTTTATCTTTAGCAGTGTGTGAGATGTGGTGAATCACACTAATCATGAATGTCAAAAGGTGCCTGATAAATGAAACTTGGAACCTCCAAACTTTGAGCCCCTTCCAATCAATTGGCAACAATTGATGTTGTTGATATTATGGTTTATTATGTAAATATAACCTAATATTGACTTTTTACAACTTTCAGGAAATGTTTTAAAGCTTTCCTTCACAATCATTATGATTATGTTTATCTTTCCAAATTAAAGCATGGCATCTGAGTGAGCTCTTCAGACAAAAATGTTTCGGACTGAGATCTGTGTATTGCTAAGTATATTGGTGATACATTTTTATAGGCAAAAATATTTACTTTTATGGCATTTAACGAAATAAAAGACATACCCAACCTTCACAGGAGCCTGTGTAGCGTAGAGGACTAATGCCTCCTACTAAAGGCAGCAATTAACACCAGCTGCCTGTAATTTCTCTGAGTTCAATCCTAGCCAGGCTCAAGGTCGACTCAGCCTTCCATCCTTTCTAAGGTAGGTAAATTGAGGACCCAGTTTGTGGGGGCAATAAGCTGACTTTGTATAAAGATACAAAAGTATGAAGGCTATTGCTTAACGCATTGTGAGCCGCCCTGAGTCTCCGGAGAAGGGCGGCATATAAATCAAAAAAAAAAAAAGGTGCTCTTCCCATTTTTTCATCTATCCATCTTCTGAATGGAGAAAAGTCAAAACTTATTAAACTTGATAAGATGTCCAACATTTTCTATGTATATTTTCCTTTCAGCAGTTATTCAGCAGTTAGATATTACTTTCAGCAGTTGTGGACTCAGTGAAAGTATTAATCAAGGTGATATCTTAACCACAATTAATTGAATGAATTATAGGTGTGGAAATATTGAGCCTGTTTATCTTTCATTGGAATTTTCCTCTTAGAGTCCCTTAATGAAATGCAGAGAGGTGTTATGGATGTGCAAGAGCCAAAGCAATACTTTTAAATCATTTTAGAACAGTAACAATAGCAACTGTTCTGTAAACAATAACATACATTTTTCAACCGTGATATCTTCTCACTTATAGAAAGTGCACATGCTTAGCTTAGACATAATAGGAAGTTGTAAGAATGAGCTAATCTGACCTTTGACCCTTTAGTCCCCGACCTTTAGCTTCTTTAGTTCTGATGAGGAACCATCACATCCAATTTTAAAGAAATCTCCATATTCAATCCATGGAACCATAGTGTATTTAAATCTTGGTTGTATTACACAGAGTCCTATAGGACTCGGGGTCCTTGACTTATGGCCACAATTGACCCCCAAATTTCTGTTGCTAAGTGAGACATGTGTTAAGTGAGTTTTGCCTCCATTTTACAACCTTTCTTGCCACAGTTGTTAAGTGAACCACTGCAGTTGTCAAGTTAGTGACACAGTTGTTAAGTGAATCTGGATTCTCCATTGACTTTGCTTGTTGGAAGGTTGCAAAATGGGACCACATGACCCTGAGACACTGCAACTGTCATAAATATGAATCAGTTGCCAAATGTCTGAATTTTGATCATGTGACCATGTGGGTGCTGCAATGGTCATAAGTATGAAAAATGGTCATAATTCCTTTTTTTCTGTCCTGTTGTAACTTTGAATGGACACTGAACAAACTGTTGTAAGTCAAGGACTACCTGGTTTGAAGCTCCTATTTATTTTTAAGCATCCCACTTCCCCCCACAAGAACCACCTTCCTGATGTTACCTTAGCCAAAGTAATAATTATTAAATAATACTAAGTCTACAAAGGCTGCTGACCCCTGATTCGAGAAAACCAAAATCATACTAGTTCAATATCTCTATTTGAGAGTTTAAAGCAGGAATTTGGCCCAGTAATTGGATTTTTTCCTCTCATATACACTTCCTTTCTCTTAATGACATCAGGGCAGGACTTTTGGGAATAAGTATCACTGTCTCTTCTTTCTTCAAAATCTTGTCCCTGAAGGGAAGGATACCTGCTATCTTTAGTCTTCTGCAGAAGAGGGGTGTTATTTTCCGTTCCGTATATGGAGATAATGGAGGCAACTTCATTTAGGTGGGTGGGGAAGCCTTATTTCTAGTCTTGGGCATGTCAGAGGGAAGGGGTTTTCTCCTCCCCCTCTACTGAAGGAAAAAATCAATATATGGAGTGGATGCTGTTGTATGTTTGGACTAACTTCAAGCACATCTTCAGCCCAGTTGAATGTGCAGCTAATGTAACATTCTCTCATCCAAGGGGCAGGAGAGGTCAGTGAGTGATTCAGCATTTTTAATAAACGAATTAGTTGAAAAAGCCCAGCCAGTAATTGCTTGATTCATTCAGAATCAAGATCATTTCTTGAATCCATGCGGGATAGAACCATTTTATTTCTGATATTTTTTATTTTAGAAGAACTTACTTTTTTTTCCCCCGTACCTTTACTGACAAAAGTAAACTGCCTAGCAAATAAGCTGTAGAAAAACCAACACACAGCCCACAGCTGTACATTATTGGTTGCTGGCAGGCAACAAATTAGCTGGGAAGTTCAAAATGAGGTCTTCCAAAGGGTCCCTGTTCCGGATATATTACAAAGACCTAGCCACAGGGAATAAGGTTTCCAGTGTGCTGTTTTTGCCAGAAAATACAGGAAAGGGCAAAAAAGCTACTTTCCTAGAAAATTCTACTCCTCTGGATCTAATAGCCTGCCTTTGGTTACATGTATTATAAACCACTGGAGTACAATCTGCTTTCTGTAGCATCTTCATATGATACTGTGATGTAATTGGCTACTGGATAAGGTTGGTATAGTTTCAGGATGCCAGATACTATATCAGAAACTTTATTTGTGAATAAATCTCATAACTTTCGCAAAGTTTAACACTGTGTGTCCATCAGCTCCTAGTATTTCTGAACCTTCAAATGATAAAATTCAGTTCTGTAATGGGAATGTGCTATGGACGATAAAGCTTATAGAACTATTTTATTCACTCAAATATTTGAATATTAAAGTATCTCCTTATTTCAAATTCAGGAAGCAGCGGAAAAAGTTACATGACCGTCTCAGGCAAGGCCTTCGATCAGAACGCAATCACAGGGTCAACATGGCAAACGGGCCTCATCATCCTCACCCACCGCCAGAGAATGTACAGCTGGTGAATGTAAGTTTCGCATAAGCTTTGTTAATAATCAGTTCTTCATCAGTATTTGAGTTTAGTCCTTTTAACAATTTATTAAAAAATAGTACTGCTTTCCAAAGCTCTTATTCTCCCACTAGTTGTAAGGCGCAAGAAACCAGGAAGCAAGACGGTTCAAATGAATACAGATTTATTGTTTGGTAACATGCTCTGCAAGAATTGGAACTACTAACAATCAAAGCAAATAGGTGGTAGATAAGAGTGAATGGAAGTCAAGGTGGGCTAGACTATGATTGCTTATGAGCGCAAAGGGACTCGAGACTGATGACGCATTTGACCCAGTGGTGGGATTCAAAAATTTTTACTACCGGTTCTGTGGGCTTGGTGGGCATGGCAGGGGAAGGATACTGGAAAATCTCCATTCCCATTCCCAAGGTTACTGCAAAATTCCTATTTCCTCCCGGATCAGCTGGGACTCAGGAGGCAGAGAATAGATGGGGGTGGGGCCAGTCAGAGATGGTATTTACCAATTCTCCGAACTACTCAAAATTTCCGCTACCAGTTTTCCAGAACTGGTCAGAACCTGCTGAATAGCACCTCTGATTTGCCCCCTCCTTTAAAGCTCAACCTGGTCATCTCCTACACTAGTTTATCAAAACAATGGCAGTAGCTAATTTAACTGAAAACAGTTGTGAAATTATATTTAGATGCTGGTGGGGTTGTTTGTGTGGGAAAAATAAGAGGCAATTATATTAAGTATGTTCACCACTTTGAATTATGTGTAGAAAACATTGGATAAAAATCTAATAGTAATAATAGTAATAAATTATCCACAAAAGAAACCATTTTAATTTACTATTAATATATTTATTGTTATTAACTCTAAAAAGCATTTTGTATAATTTCATGAGATGTTGCAAGGTTCAAATTAAAAGGAAGAAACATTTCTAAAATCAATAAATAGAAGAATGGTTCGCTCTAATGCTATAAATGCAAATAATAAAATATAACTGAAAAAACTACTGATAAACAGAAATATATTAAAAACTAATACAAGGACTATAAGTACTTTAGTACTTTATTTTATGAATAAAGTACTAAAAAGCTCATTTAGTAAGTGCTACGTGAACATGCACGTATATACCTATATTTGTCTGTATATATGTACACAGTATATACATATGTGTGTATACAGACAAACCTGTTGGTGTCACTGAGTTGAGGTATAAATTGATTTTCACATTATGCTTGTGGGATACCAAAAATTAAAGGAGCAATTTTCTGCATAAAGCATTTGTGGCCACAAAAAAATTTGTAACTATCGTAGCAGTGCTAGTTCCAACCCATAAGTAAAAACCAGATGAAATTGTCTCCAGAACTTTCTTGTAGCAAGATAGAGTGCATTGCTGTAGAAAGCATATCAAAGGAAAAATGTAGGCTAAGATGAATGTGCTAGAGAAATCATATACACTTAGAATGGTTTTTAGGTAAAAAAAGGAATTTTTGTGGTGCTTCTCTGTTCACACATTTCACTCAACAGAGAGATCTAAAGTTCTCTAGACTTTCAGATTATAAATTGAAAATAAAATTTATAATCCGAAAAAAAATAATGAAATTGTTGCTGAATAAGACCTGATGAAGTGGTGGGATTCTTTTTTTTTTTTTTTACTACAGGTTCTGTGGGCGTGGCTTGGTGGGACTGGCATGGCTTGGTGGGTGTGGCAGGGGAAGGATTCTGTAAAATCTCCATTCCCACCCCACTCCAGGGGAAGGTTACTGCAAAATTCCCATTTCCCAATCCCGATCAGCTGGGATTTGGGAGGCAAAGAATAGATGGCGCAGGGCCAGTCAGAGGTGGTATTTACAGGTTCTCCGAACTACTCAGAATTTCTGTTACTGATTCTCCAGAACTGGTCAGAACCTGCTGAATACCACCTCTGGCCTGATCAATATACAAGAATTGGTTGGGGAAGTTCCCATAGGCAAGTATAGTACCCAGACAGCAATATATACCTTACAGCTGAATCAGTTTTATTGACCATGGAAAATCCTAAATAACCAACAGGTGTCTTGCTGTCAGTTTCATCGGATGCAAAATTTTTATCTATACCAGTATAATTTTTTTTGTATATTTAAAAAGTGCAGACATTTCCCATAGTATATGATTCTCTGAAAGAACAAGTTTGTAGATAAGCTGGACCTATTATTTAGCCCCTTCAAAATCAAACCTTCACTACTGCCAGGAGTTTTTATTATACAGGTAGTCCTCCAATTGAGACCATCTGGCTTCCCCATTGACTTTGCTTGTCAGAAGGTCGCAAGAGGCGATAATGTGACTCCAGGACACTAATCATCATGAATATGAATCAGTTGCCAAGTGTCTGAATTTTGATCACATGACTATGAGGAACTTGCAACAATCATAAGTGGAAAAAACAGTCATAAGTCAGTTTTTTCAGTGCCATTGTATCTTTGAACAGTCACTAAACAAACTGCTGTAAGTCAAGGTACCAGCAGTCCACTATTTCTCTTAAATTATTTCAGAGACATCAGATGACAGCCAAATTAAACATTTTGAAAAGCTAATTCATAAAATTACAGGAAAAATATTCTATTCCTAATCCATTTCATAGAAAACAAGGTTAACTCCCTGTCATTAAAATTCAGGAACCAAACAATTAATGAACAATTAAGATTGCAAAAATACAGTGAGTAAAAAGAAGAAAAAAGGGTAATCTACTACTCATACTGCTTGGCAATAATCCTATTTCTACCCGTGAATTCCGTTAAAATATATATATATATATATTTGGTGAAAGAATTCTGCAGTTAATAAACTACTGTTTCCATTGAATCACTGTACTTTAATTTGAATTAATTCTAGGAAAGTATCTTCTCATGAGACTAAAGTATTGACAGCTAATTTGAGAAGTACTACAACTTCATTTTTTGAAATGCTTTCATATGTATATACAAAGCAGGGGTGTCCAACCATGGCAACTTTAAGACTTGTGAGACTGGTCTATCAGGGCAAGAAGTCCTCACCTAGCCATGCTGGCTGGGGTATTCTGGGAGTTGAAGTCCACAAGTCTTAAAGTTACCACTGTTGGACATCCCTGGTATAAGGCAGGAGTACAGAATTGTCCAGTAGTTTTTAATTGTGTTATAAATAAAAGTTATGTGTCTGTTTTGTTTAGCAATATGTATCTAAAAACATAATATCCAGTGAACATGCTGTTGAGAGAGAAACTGAGGCATCTTTTTCTACAAGTCACTATACCTCAACTACACATCATTCTACAACTGTCACCCAGACTCCCAGCCACAGGTAGGAGGCTCCGATAAAGCCAACGTATTTCTTAACCAAAACCCCAAAGCAAGTTTTAGAAACAGTAAACAGAAGTATTTGAATTTAAAGGTGATAGACTTTTTTGTAGCTGAAATGCTCTAAGTTGTTTTATTTTATTTAGCTTCCTTTACTTCTTTGATTCTTTTTCCTGTTTTGTTTTTTCCTTTGAAAAGAAGCAGGTCTCAGTATCGACATATTAGCCCGCTTCATCACAATTGCTGCTTTGTTTCTGTGGAGTTCATATCACACCATTAATTTACTACGGAATTAGTACTACATTTGGACCATGTTGAGTTACTGAATTTACTTGGAGCTCATCATTATTCTTTTATGTACATAATTTGGCTTTGCTTGACATAGAATAGTCCTATTCTCTGGCATTGTTCATTATGTCATAACAGTAAAATCCTGGGGTGGGCTTCAAAAATGTTAGCAAGGGGTTCTCTGCCCGGTTGCTGGGCCTTGGTAGGCATTGCCTAGTCGACCTCCTGCACCACAGCAGGGTGCTGGATGTTTTTGCCCTCTCCAGGCTCCGGAGGCTCTGGGAGGGCGAAAATGACCTTCCCAGGCTCTGGAGGCCCTCTGGAGGCCAGAAATGGGCCCATTTCCAGCCTTCCCAAACTTCCAGTAGGCCCATTTTTTGCCCTCCCCAAGCCTCTGCATGCACCCTGCACTTACTTGCATCCAAAACGAGCCACATGAGGACTCCTGGGAAGAGCGGGGTGTGGTGGGCGGGGTCAGCCAGGAGTGGGATTTGGAGGTTCTCCAAACTGCACAGATTCTTAGCTAGAGGTTCTCCTAAATCCCTGCGAACCCCCAGCAGCCACCTCTGGTAAAATCCTGAAAACGATGTTAGTTTAAGATTGAGTGTTTATCTTTTTATATTTCCAGCAGTTGGGAAAGAATGATCACCTCAATTCTTCAGCAACATAATGAATGTAAAACACTACCGCCCAACAGATACACAGAGGGCCCTGTCAGACTCTTTCTTTTTACTTTCCTATTCTTGAATTTTAAAATGTTCTTTTCTGTTTTTCATAACGGCTCGTGGTCAGTTGGAGTAATGGTCGGACCGAAAGCATAATCTCTGAAAGTCATTCAGCCCTTGTGTGCTCCTCAGTTGAGAACAGCCGCCATACAAGCCCCTCAGGACCTCGCGGTCGCCTCAATGGCATTGCTGGACCAAGAGAATACAACAGTTTTCTCCGGCACGCACGAGAGACACCGGACTCTTATCGTGATTCACCGCACAGTGAAAGGTATCCACAGGAGCTGATCTTAAGAAGGATACCAATCTGAAATACTGTATAGGGCATATCCAGACCCTGACAGAGAGAGAACTGTAGTTTGAAATCTTTATCAGGGTTGGTGGGTTTGATTTTGGGATATTATTTTTTGATCAAGAAATTCTAAACAGAGGTTTTGTACGTTAATATTTATATAATAATTTGCCATTTTCATAATGTTTTGTGATAGGTTTTTTTATTTGTTGTTTTTACAGTTAATCCAGTTTCTTTAAAGCTGCTTCCTCATGATTTATAGCACTGTGCCAATGTAATGGTGGGAAAGCTATGCCTTATGTCACCACTGGTTAACCCTAGAACATATCATTAGTTTTGCATGAAAAAATGGCCAAAATCATCTTCACCGCACTGCAGCATATGGTGATCAATGAGTGTGATTTATATTAGAAGGGTGGGGAAAAAATACAGTTTGAGTGGAGAAGCAACCACAATATAACCAGACAAGAATTGAAAATGAATGTTTAAAAGGCAGTGCTAAATGAAGTTGTACTCTTTTCCATTTAATAAGATCTTTTAAATTGGCCATTCATACCCTATACTGAACAGATGGGCAAGTTAAAAGCATTTCTTCCTTCTAAAATAATGACGAAAAGGTGAACAAAACTCTACTATCTGGGACAATACCAGAATCCATGAATCAATACAGTCTTCATATATTTACTGTATATTAGTTTTACATACTACTAATTTGTGATAAAAGTATCTGGATTGTGGAGAATATTTGACTGAATAGGCTCATTCCTTCATCTAACAGCATCATCTTGTTTCCTTTCTGGAAAGCAAAGCTGACCTGTGCTTTCATTGATTCCTAATTGCTGAGGTAAAATAGCACAGAAAATAGAGTGCAAAAATATGAAATAAATAAATAATAAATAAATAAGCTAGCTAGCAAGCCATACTTTCCTCAATACCACTCGTACTGTTTGACTGTTTTATTATAGAAGTAGTCTGAAAGGTGGAGGCCCATTGCTTTACAATAGTTACATTTGCTTTTGGATCAATTTTTAAAGTATAAAATTGCACAATTTCTAATTTGCAGTTCCAGACTATTAATTCTGTGAGCATTAAAGTTTAAATATTTAACTCTCTAGAATAGCTTTTATTATCTATATTTCAACCTGGGCTTTTTAATAGCTACAAAACCTGGAAAAAGTGAATGAAAATTGGGAAATTGTTTGAACTTTGCATGTTGACATTGTACAGAACCAAAACAAGAAATGCTGAAGAACATCCAAAGACTTCTTGGCTCTGTGTCTTATTCCCAAATGGCCACAAAATCTTTCTTAATCCTAAACTTTGGATAGTTGTATTCAGTGTAGTTGCATGCAATAAGATGGAAATATTTTCAAAAAGATAATGAAGAAGAGAGTCAAACGCTCTTTTAAAAAAAAAACCAAAAAACCCCCCTGTATGGCTAGTAGCAGAAGCTCCATTATATCTTCATAAATGTCAAGAGACTCCAAGGCTGGAATAAATTATAGATTAAAGTGAGTTGCATTGCCAATATTCCATTTTTTCAGGCATTGGATTTACATGTTGGAAATCAAGAGAAGTGAATAAATGATCATTTAATGTTATTTTTGCCCAGAAATTTAAAGTTAAATTTCAGTAGCTTGTAGCTATTCATAGAAGTTGTATTTCTACTTACAGAATGTGTGGCTGTTACATCTGAATTTAAATGCTTATTACTGTCATGGAAGAATAAATACTTCTTACCACCATCATAGTTCTATCACGTCCTTATTCTTCAGCTTAATTTTTTTTTTATGTGCACTTCTTTAGGTACGTATCTGCCATGACCACGCCAGCTCGCATGTCTCCTGTAGATTTCCACACTCCAAGTTCTCCAAAATCACCAGCTTCAGAAATGTCTCCACAAGTCTCCAGTTTAACAATGTCTGTCCCGTCCGTAGCTGTCAGTCCATTTATAGAAGAAGAGAGGCCTCTCCTGCTGGTGACTCCACCCAGGCTGCGGGAAAAATACGAGCTTCACTTACAACAGTTCAATTCTTCTTACCACCACAATCCTGTCCATGAAAGCAACAGCCTACCACCGAGTCCCCTGAGGATAGTAGAGGACGAGGAGTACGAAACCACCCAGGAATATGAACCTACACAAGAGCCTCCAAAGAAACTAGTCAACAGTCGGAGGGCCAAAAGAACAAAGCCCAATGGCCACATTTCCACTCGATTGGAAATGAACACTGACACGAGTTGTGAGAACAGTAGCTCAGAGAGTGAGACAGAAGACGAAAGGATAGGTGAAGACACACCTTTTCTGAGCATACAAAACCCTACAACTGCTGACTTAGAATCAGCTGCTGCATATAGGCTCACTGACACTAGGACTAACCAAGCCAGCCGCTTCTCAACGCAGGAAGAATATCAAGCAAGATTGTCCGGTGTAATAGCTAACCAGGATCCCATCGCTGTATAAAGGAGGAGAGAGAGAGAGAGAGAAAAAAAACACTTTAAAAAAACCCACATAGATTCACATGTAAAACTTTATTTTATATAATGAAATACTCCATGATTAAATTAAAACAATTTATTTTATTTTAGCAATTACGCTATTAGGATTTAAAAAGAAAAACACAGGAGGGGAAAAAAACTTTTATAAATTAAATATATAATGTATATACAAAAGTGTTATGTGCCATATGTAGCAATTTTTTTACAGTATTTCAAAAATGAGAACGATATCAATGGTGCCTTTATGTTATGTTGAGAGCAAGTTTTGTAAAAGTTACTAGTGACTGCTGTTCCACAGTATTTTGCAGAAGTCTCTAACAGTCTGTTTCCCATTGGATTCATGGCGACTGGCTATACGGTCTGTAACAGTGTTTCCCAACGGTAGCCATTTTATGATGTCTGGGGTATTCTGGGAATTGAAGTCCAGACATCTTAAAATGGCTACCGTTGGGAAACACTGGTCAGTAAGAACTGCAACCGTTCCCTGTCTTGCTTGTCATAGCTCTGATAAAAGAAAAATCTATACTGGCATACCAACCTAGAAACAAAACATGCTCATTTCTTCTTTGAAGAGGCTTCTATTTCCTTGCGTTTTATGAGTTGCTCTCTGACAAAAACAAGATTTATTTTGGAAACCTTGAGAAAATGGGTAGGTCCAACAGCCTGCCATTGTTTTTTTGTTTTGTTTTGTTTTTTTAAAGGATAATACAGCTTTCAGAAACATAGAACTATATCCAATATTAGATACCACTGTAGGTTTGTCCACTTGACTATAATTACCCAAGAATCTACTTGAATTTAAATAGGAGCTATCACTGCTACCACCAACAACCTTTTCACTGAGGCACACATGGGCATGCACACACATAGTTTTGATTTATGTAACAATATTTCCTAGATGTTTGCAGTGGTTTGACAGAAACACAATGGGATCCAATCTAGCAGGAAGTTCTTCTATTGCAAGCATCTTTTAAATTAATAGGATGGGTCCAAGAGCAAGGAGTTTCTTGTTTTGGTGTTCTTTTTATAGGAGAACGTGCTACTGGATTATTCTGGGTTAAGTAAATTGAAGTATCAGAGCAGGTATTTTTAGACCATCAAGGAAGTGACTAAAAGCAGAGGAATGCCCACTGCTAAAATTACAGTCATTTTGAAACAATATTTTCAGGTAGAGCACTTTTTTTTTCCACTTTAAATTGGGACGATCCATACCAAAAATAGGACTTTGCAGTGGATTATCACTTCCTGTGTGCTTAAATTTTCTAGTTTACATATGGATGGAATCCAAATGTCGTAAAATGAGCTCTGATAGAAAAAGATAAACATGTTCTGTATGCCTAGTGACCTATTATGTTTTTTACCTAAGTATTAGTAAGACGAGCATGTTTATACTTCTCAGGCTCCCGTCATGCATGGGTTTTTGTTATATAAATATATATATATGCATGTGGCCAGAAATAGATAGAAGCCGCCTTTCTTCGAGGCATGTTGGAGAAACAATTTGGACATAAGAGCAAATGCATTTGTTTAAACTCCAGATTGGCCCCATCACTTAGAAGGGTTCTATTTCTAGAGCAACAATATCGAGGCAGGTGAAGGAAGCTTGTCTAAGTGAAATGTATTCCTCGGCAGAGAGGAACAGGAGGAGGGAGAAACAGAGTGCTGTGCTGCAGATAGGAACAAAATAATCATGCTATGATTTTCTCCCCCAAATATGTAACCTCTTGCCCTGCTTTATGCATCATTTGGGCAGACTAAGTTCAAACAAACAGGTCTGGTATTTAATTTGGCACCAGCAGCAACATTACTGCAGCTTCTTAATGCACAAGCCAGTAATTTATTATGGAGACCTGAATCTGGGATAGATTCAGGTCTCCAAATTAGACTTGATTTATATCATATTATAGAGCACAGCCCAGAGGCCAAAGACTAACAAACCTATTCTCTTAGCCTGTCTAGTGGTGGCAATCATATCCAGTTGATACTGTTGTGAATGAAAAGCAAAATGGTTTGCATAAAAATTATTTTATAAAAAAAATCATGCCCATTGCTCAGATTTGCTTAATTCTGGTCTCTTCACAGAAGGCCTAATCTGGAGAGTGTTAATTTGATTACAGAAGGCTAACACGGCAATCCTAGTCCTATGTATTGGAAAATAATTATACAGTAGAGTAGACTTCTGCATAGCACTGGGTAGAATTGTGCTGTAAAGTGGTATTTACATTTCAGAAGCACCAGTAAAACACATTCCTATGATGCAACATACATTCACTGCAAGTTTCCAAATCATTATATTGACTTCAACTGGATATTGAAGCAAACTCTGGTGTTGATTTCTGATTCATAACTTTATATGTATTTCCTAAGATTCACTTACAGGCTTCAATTGCATTCCCTTTCTCTTGACAAAACCTGGTTTTTTTCTGCATTGCAGAAGAACCCCTAAAGCAGGGGGCGTCCAACTTCTGGACTTCAGCTCCCAGAATTCCCAAGCCAGCGTGATTGGCTGGGGAATTCTGGGAGTTGAGGTGCCCAGGTCTCAAGGATGACCGTGTAGGGCACCCTTGCTCTAGGAGGTTCTTATTTCAAAACATTTTCCAAATATCATAAACCCTTTTCCAAAACTCGGCTATTTTGTAGGAACTGTTTGGCTAAGATGCCAAATATTGTAAGAGAGGAAGAAGAATGTGCAGGGACATTCTTTCTTAAGCATAAAGTTGGACAGACCAGAGAAAGTTTTCCGGAATGTTACCAATCCTTGACATTGAATGTGGACTCCGCTATTAATATGCATACTTCTTTCAGTAATCTTTCTTCAGTTTTCTGTTGCTTCAGAGTCATTAAGGCTATTGTGTGTAGGCTATTCGGGGGGAAATAGTGAAACAGACATGTACATATTTCATTTAGAGTACTTGATAGAGTATATTGGGGTCCAATATAAAAAAACCCAGAAGAAATAATTTCAGATTTCAGGAAGACTATTCCAACTCTATTGCATATGATATAGATTAAAAAGCATTTGAGAAACTGGACATTTCACTAGTTTTATCATGTTTTTCCAATAGTCTTCTGCACACATTCCTTACTTTTAAATACAATAATACATTCTATTCCTGCCAGGGCAGACAATACATCCACTACGTTAACATCCCTATAACCTTTAACTGTCTTTCCATTCATTCTTCTGAAACTAAAATCCACCTATGTGAGACTGTCTCATGTTCTTCTTTCTGTGCTTACCCATACAAAACTGATAGGTGCATCAACCTGATCTCCCTGCATTTTGGGTGCACTTCATCATTCCCAAAACTTTTCTTGCAGTATTGAAGGTGGGATCCCCAGAGGAACCTGGGGAGAGAAAATCCATGCATTTTGATTGCCTTGCCTTGCTGCTGAATCTCGCTCTGGACTAGTGAACTGGTGGGGAAAGCATTTCTAGACTCTTCTCGCATTTGAGCCTGTTGCCCTGACATTGATTCCCTATTAGATATTTCCTTTGAGTGGAACTCAACACCTGGTGATTTCATAAGCATAGGCAAGGATAATTCCTTTGATTATAATACTGCCTTTTAAAACATGGGAAACAACTAATGTGGGCAAGGGAGAGAGTTTAAATCAATGTAATATGGCTTTAAGGAAGATGCACTGATCAGAATTGCACGTACATTGAAAAATGGCTCTAAACCAGTTATAATTCTACCAGAAAAGAAATGCAATTAAATTAATGGGGAGTAATCATGTAACTGCATTTAAATTCATTCAGCTAAACTTACATTTAAATTAAATCAACTTGAATTTTTGCTCTGGTCCTAATTCTTTATTTTATGGGGTAACTTGAGCTGGCCAATGCAACCCTCAGTCCATAATGAAACTATGCATGCCCTGTTGTAATGGGTAACACTACTGTGCCACTTAGCTTAATATCTTACTCTGTTAATTGATGTGTCCAGATTAGTTTGTGCATGAATATTGCTTGATTTCTCATCATTTTGTAATGCACAATTGAATGAATTGTGTTAAGAGTTGGTTTTGGACAATAAGAACATTCCATCTAGATAATTAAGCTGTGGACAGTGCATTTACAGTTATAAATCAATGCTGCATCCATGACAGATAAGTGTTAACTTCAATAGTATTGTGAAGAATAGCTATGGGTTATAAGCAAAAATGGGTTACAAGCCATTCCTCTCAACAACTCCCATTTCATAAAAACAAATCATTATGTAGAAATATCTAATGTAGTCAGAAAAATACGATTGAAAGGCAATTTCAATTCTCAGGGCAATTTTATTTTATGCATTCAAACGTTATTCCATAGATGTATTGAGCGTGGTATTTCTACTCACTTCTATTTAATCTTTAATTTTGAAAAAAAAAGTTATGTCAAGTGAAACAGCAGTCAGATTTAAGAATTGCTCTTATGAATGTAGCTGATGCTCAAGTTCAGTTCAGACATCTCATGATAAATAGTTTGGCATCTTAAGAAAATACACCAATTAACGTTCTAGTTCGGACGCGGCGTACATAGAACAGGGTATCCGAGATCTCTGCACATATACATTTTCATCAGCCAACAATCTGTTTCTTTGTAAGCTAAGCCATGTTAGCCACTGTTAGTGGCTAATGGACAACTAATAATGTATAGTTCTTTTTTTTTTAAGGTTGAAGTATCGTCATGCCCATATTTTCCCATGGTTGATATCAAAGTATGGAGTGGCTACTTGAATATTCAGCAAGATGTGTTGATGTCTGGCTAAGTTGCACATCTTTAATAAGCAACATAAGCAGAGTCTGTTTTCGGCTGAATTTTTAATAGCCACGATGACTGATGCTCAACCAATCTGAAATGCTGCAGAGAAATGCAGGAAATGCAATGGCCACATATCATTTTAAGTATATATTATTTTGTAAATACATCTTGTACATACTTGGATGTTCCATCACAATCATTTATTGTCTTTATGAGTTATATATCCAATATAGCAGTGTAAATAACACAATGTTCCTTATTATTTATATTTAGGTGTTTGGAAGAAAAAAGAAAGTCATAATTTTATTTTAAGATATATGTCAAATATGTTCGGTTATCCCTTTTCCCCCTTTCACAACTGTAATGTACCCTATATTTTTCTTTCTTTTCTTTTCTTTAAAAAGAAATAATTTATTGATCCAGAAAGAATGTATTGTAATGGAATTGTACATAGAATGCAGAGTGGAAGGCCATAAGGTACTGATAAACTAAAGATTCTATAATCCCAAATATTAAGCAATAAGCAATTGTTGATTTATTTAAGGTTGTATTGCTCATCTTCAGTAAAAGAGGTGCTGGAATAAATTGCTACTGTGTAGTATGGGCGCAATTGCCCTGCAGATTGTTTCAGACCATTAGATTCTCCTGCCCTCTTTTCTATTTTAGTCGGTGACACCTCTGTCAATGACACAGTTCTGATGTCATCTGTTAGTAAAAGTTGAATTCTCTTGTCAGTATCTCTCTCCCTCCCAGTCTTCTCTGTTCTTATTGCTGGAATGGACAGACCATCCAGTCTGCTACTTGTTGCCTGTGTTCTTAGAGATCACATGTCTAATTGCTGCTAAGCAGTTTAGCATTAACCAGGGTTCAATAAAAAAAATAATAACAATAAATCCAACGGCATGTCTTACATGTCTTTAATGTTGCTAATGTAAATGGGGCATTAAAGCAAATATGCAAAACATTCGTGACGGTGGGGACGGTAAGGAAAATAAATATGGTCCAGGCTCATTTTTAGTTCCTCGACAAGAACATGGTTAGACACTTGGGTTCTCATTATTATAATTTAACTTTTGCAATGGGTTTCATAGAAGCAAATGGACTTTCATTGAGTTCCTTCTCCTCGGCAAGTATAACCATAAGAGCATTTGTTTATCATAATCACATGCACCATCCATGCACAAATGTATGTTTGACACACTCACACCCAAGAAAAATCTATTACAGAGCATCAGAATAAAAAGAAATCAAACATAAACTTGGGAAATGTTAGCCATTAAATTGTATAAACCCTAAGCCTGGTTCCAGCATGAAGTATGCAGCTCCCACTTACTGCTCAGCATACAGTTGTCATACATCATTTATATCTCCATTTTGCCATTATGTAATCCCATAAATGTCCACACACATCACTGTCAGGAGTTTCATGTATAAAATATTAAGCACTTTTTAAAGGAACATTTCTTGCAAGGTATAATCGTTTGTAATAATCATAGAAATATCTGACCTTGAGTCACATTGCAGCAAAATCGAACATGGAAAAAGCTAATGGAACTGGTACAAGTTGGCTGTGCTTGATAAAACTGGTAGATAAAACTGTGTTGCATTGCGCTATTCAAAAGTAGGTTTGGGTGAGCAGCTAGAAAAATAGCTGTTTCTAATTTCTGGTTACCTACATTTAGTATTCCTTCTAACTAGAGCAAAGACATTTGCTGTAACCAGATCTAAATACTCCTGCTCAATGCAGGTTTTTTAAGCTGTATCTTAGACACTGCATGTCTGCTACGAACTGAATGCGTTTAAGTTCTTTTAATATTCAGTAGCCTGGAAGAAGGACAGGGAATATGACTCAGGTACTCTTAATCTGTTCCATTGCCAAGGACTTTTTTGTTGTTGTTGTTGGCATTGTATGCTGCTTATGTGCACTGACTTTTTTAGCGGTACATAACATCAGAGAAAATTTCAGCACAAGACATCTGGAAGACATCAAATTGGGGAGGGGTTATTGCACACATGGAGGTTGTAGCCTACTTTCCCCAAACTCAGGTAACCACAAAACAAAATAAATTCTCAGGCTCCTTCCACCTCTATGTACATTGGGCATCCCGCATAATTAGTGGATAATTCTAGGAACATCCTCTAAGGATAGTTCAATAATTTTTGGTTCTACCAAAAGAATAAAGCTATAAATGCTTTGATAAACTAAGGCCTGTCCTTGGGGGAAAAAATTCAAAACCCAAGCTGCTGTTGTAAGCTAAACTGAAGACGATCTTCCCATTTCTGTGTCTGGCACTTTCCCAAATTTTATCTTCATGAAATGGAGAACAGTGTAACAAAACTGCCTCATGTTTCCCCCAAATCATCTTCATCAGCACAATAAAGTTAGGAAGAGGAGGGAGAACTTGCTTGGCCTGGCTTTCTAGCCCAAAAGAAAGGGCTCCATCGCCAGAATATTCATAAGCTAGACTGCAGTCTTCTTTTCTAAAATGAAAAGCTGGCTTGCTGCATGGAAGTGCAGACTAATTTGAACAGCCATTCATTCACAGTTCAAGCTTATAAGCAAATATACTTTGAGATATGAAGAAAAACAAGCACTCCCATGGTGAGGATGTCTCAGTTCTTCATATGAACAGCATTAGCAAGATTTTACTACTACAGTTTAGCCATTTTAATCAGCACCAAAAGAAACAAATCTTGAACTTGTTTTATTCATGAAATACCTCTTACGATCTTAAAAGACCACAGATGCTACAATGTTCAGCTAACTGTTGATACAAAGGTTGATTATCAGAAAGCATTTTTAAAAAGCATTAATGCAAAATGCTAATTGCATTTACAGCAATCTGGGGTATAGATCAGCTTCTTAGGCCATGATGGCGAACCTACGGCATGGGTGCCAGAGGTGCCATGCCAGCACCCTCTCTGTAGGCACACGAGCCATCACCCCAGTTCAGCTCTGCTGAGCATGCGCATGCGCCTCCTGGTTTTTGGGTCTCTGCTGTGCATGCGCGGGGTGGGGTGCATGCATGGGGCACATGCACGGGGTGGGGCGCATGTGTGGGGAGCACAAGCATGTTGCATTTTAGGGGTTCGGATGCATGCACTTTGGGCACTCAGTCCAGAAAAGGTTAGCCATCCCTGTTCTAAGGGATGAGAGAAGAGAAACTGAAGATTTAGCAAATGAGGGCACAACCAATCCATGGACTTTGAATAGTTCATATTGAGAGTTGTAATTGTTTCCCCCCCACACACACACAATAATTCCCACGCATTTGATAAAATGGAAAAAAATATTTATTTCCTAAATGCTTCTCAGAGATTCACTTTCAAATAAATGTGCTTACAGATTATCTTAGTTCACCATAATATATACCAAGAAGTGTTATAAAAACCAGGCAGAGACCATTTAAAATCCATGAGATGCATTTTTTTTGTCAAGATGTTTGACTTTATTGAGCCATAGGGATGTATGTCAGCAATACAGGGACATTACCAGAGTGACAGAGCCTGAACGGATGAGGTCTTTTTTTACTTCTATAATATTATTAATAGAAAGATTGCAGGAAATAGATTTTTTATGCCTCCCAATACAATTTAAATTCCTCTTTTAGAAAGAAAAAAATGTATTGCGGATTTTTTTGCCATTTGTCATACTCAAACTTAAGCTGGTGATTACATGCAACCAGAGGGCACCATTCCAATTTAGTTCTTGTAAAAATTCTAATGAAATCTCAGGTATAATTCTTGAGATCTGACATTCTTGAGGTTGTTCTTGAAAGAATCTTAGGTGCCTCATGTGCTTCAACTGACAGCTCTCATTTCTCTATTCCCTATTCAGCAACTGTTCTTTCTCCTTTCTGATTAAACTATTTCACAGAAAGCATCTTCAGGCTTATAATGACAGCATCCAACCCCCACCCTCCACTCCTCAATGTATTAAGTGTTATCAATAAATAGGAATAGGTTTGTCTGGGAAACAATTCCAGTTACTAGACAAAGAAGGAGGAACATCTACTGCATCTCTTAAGTTTTCCCCATCAATAAGGCAGTGGTGTAGTACAGGGAGAAATCTCTATTTTCCATTTTAGGCAATAGGGTTAACGTCTCTTGAAATTCACTTCTTGAGAAATTGGCCCTGACAAGAGCACAAAGCCATACAATCCAAATGAGAAGCGAATGAATGTAAGTAATTTGCTATTTCTATTCAGAGGAGCAGAATAGCAAGAGAGAGAGGTGGGAGGAGGTGGAGCAAATGGGGTGGCTTGAGGGAAGATTGCATTTTCTCTGAGGAAAAAGGAGTTCCAAAATATGGTGAGGGTCCCAAAAATTGAGCTAACAATTCTCAGCTTTATCCTAATGAGAAGAAATGTTGGGATAATATTATAGAGGGCTCAAGAAGGCTTCTAGCAGGGGTGAAATCCAGCAGGTTCTGACAGGTTCTGGAGAACTGGTAGCAGAAAGTTTGAGCAGTTCCAGAGAATCGGCAAATACCACCTCTGGCTGACCCTAGAAGGGGATGGGAATGGAGATTTTGCAATATCCTTTCCCCTGGAGTGGGGAGGGAATGGGGATTTTGCAGTATCCGTCCCCTGCCATGCCCACCAAGCCACACCCACCAAGCCATGCCGACAGAACTGGTAGTAAAAAAAATTGGATTTCACCACTGCTTCTAGGATGAATTTTTGCAACAGAAAAAAACAGCAAACTCCACGCTGATTTGTCTACCAAATTTGACAGTTCTGATATCCTAGGTTTGCTATCTAGGAAGACTGCCCTTCTACTTCCTGAAGACAGGAAGTCTCCTGTTTCCTTGTCTCTGGAGAATTTAAGTTTACTCTTAAGCCAAAGGAGCATAATTTTTATGAGACCAAAGCCCACATTTGGCATTTAAGACTTGTGCCAAGTCTGCATCCCAAGAAGGAAGCAGAGACAAATTAAAGAAGTGAATGGGGCCAATGAAAACACTACCTTCAATTAAATTATATTAAAACTGAAGTTCAATCAAAGTTATATAACATAAATGTAGACAATAAGTGTATTCTCTGTGGTGTCTTTTTTGCCTTGTTTCCAGAATGCAGAGTAGGTTTCTCTATTGCTTGCTTTACCTCTTGAAGAACTAACTCTGGGGGTTTGCAAGATTTGAAACTTATTTTGGTAGCCCCAGTCATACAACAATACAAGGTCATTGCACCCCTCTCAGGGTACAAATCCAGTGGTGGGAATCAAGTAATTTAACAACCAGTTCTTTGCCCTAATGATTTCTTCCAAAAACCAATTTGCCAAACTGCTCAGAAAGTTAACAACCAGTTCTCCTGAACTGGTGCGAACTGGCTGAATCCCACCACTGTACAAATGCATATTATATTTACAAATGTGGCTCTGTCATAGCATTTCTATACTAAGTATAATAGTACCCATCATTGATCATGAGCATGCACTATGTGTCTATTTCAGCTAGCCGGGCTGGCCTGATTCTATGATAATTTTAAAGTTTGATATCGATTTTAATTGAAATGTTTTAAATTATGGGCCAAAACTTTATTTAGTTACTTTTAAAATTATTTTAACTTTTCTGTACAAATGTTTTTACTTCTGGCTGTTCACCACCCTGAGTCTGTAAGGAGAAGGGTGGTATATAAATCTAATAAAACTAAAACTAAACTAAACAAGTATTACTGGTGGTAACTAAGGAATTGGGGCTCCAATATTCAATCCTAATCTTTAATCTGCACTACCATTCTTCTCAGCTAGTCAATATGTCAGTTCCAAATATTACCAGAAACAATCTCAAATGATTTAAGTAAATGTTCCAGATATTTCTTTGATTTTTCCTATTGTACACTCTCCTCCCTAGTCTCTTGATAGTAGGTTATCCTACAGATAACTGTTATATTTCAGCCTATGACTGTTCATGGTATTTAAGTTATTTTAAATAAGATTTGAGAAGGCCCAACCTTGAACCTAAGGGTTGTCCTAAAAACATTGCTGGCATATGAATTGTTCTATGTACTGTCTTGACATATGCAAACAGAAAATTAGTTAAGTTTTTTCCTATGTTTTCCCATACATTGCCTGCAAAACATTCTTAGGATTTTGAATAAAGTTTTCTGTCAATCCTCTTTTAGCTGAAGGCTATTTTGCTGATAATACAAGTCTGATTTCATTTTTTTCCCCAGGAATATATGAAAGTTCAGCTACCAATTATGAGCTATTGTTATACACTTGTTCTGGAGCACTATTCTTGCAAATATTCCTTCCAAAAGCCCTCAAAGGTGCTTTTTCAAAAAGCAGCTGGACTGTCTTTTCTTTGAGGAAGAAGAAAATGTTTTCCTTCTCATCCAAGAAGCTTCATCAGGTCTGTCAGGATGGTAGGAGCTATGGAAGGATTAGTTCTGACAGGATGCAGTGGGGTTGGAGGGATCATATTTCTAAAGAAGCTCTCAAGGAGAGTGCTAATGACCAGATTTCTGCAAATAAATATGATGCTTCCAAACAGCTCCCCATCCTGTGAGAACTAATCCTTCCATAGCTCCCACCATCCTGACAGACCTGATGAAGCTTCTTGGATGAAGGAAAACATCTTCTTCTTCTTACTCAAGGAAAAAACAGTCCAGCTGCCTTTGGAAAAAGCACCTTTGAGACAACTATGACCTGGATGACTGGAAATCTCCCTAGACATTCCTTCCAATACCTCTGTGGCAGTTGTTGAAATCACTGAGAGAACGTCTGGCCAACGTGCTACCAAATTTTAAAAGGCTGTTCTTATAAATGGTTTTGTAAAGTTTATGCAAATTCTTTGCCATAGCGAGGCAGGCCAGTACCATGGCTGAAATAGCACTGATTTTCTCATCTTTGATGTCCTAAGCATCTCATTCCAAGCTGTTCATTGCATTTGTCTCTTCACAGCCAACAAACGAACATTTAAGCTAGTACTTTTGTCTTTACTACTCCAAGATGTCCAATGTGTAACTCAACTGTGTTAGTCCTGTGTTTTTCAGTATGCACATAACACATCCTCTGCCAAGTGTAAGCACCAATTATGGTCTGACAGAACTTCAAGAATTGAGGGAAGGGGGTTTCCCTGTGTATTCTGACAATTCATCAGAGCATTAAATTCTTGCTCTAAAAGTCTGCTAAAATACTATCAGAGAGAGAAGGGCATTCAATGCATGTCTTACTAACTTTTCAGCTGTGTATTTGGCTCAGACACTTAAGTATTCTTTTTTGTTTGCCAGCATCATAGCTAAATAGAATAAATACTTTTTTTTGTTCCAGTTAAGGGCCCTTCCAGTTTGGGAGCCATGTTTAACATTTGAATTCAATGTCTTTTTCATGGTTTTCGTCATTTGTGTAAGTCAGTGTACAAACATTCTCCTTGTTGCCACATTGGCACTACCTGCAAATATGCCTGTTGTGTGGGGAGAAGCTTGCCCTAACCAAGCTTCACTTCAGACTGAAAGTCTTGCTTTCTGCTCATTAATAGAACTTTCATCTTGCCTTCACTGAATTTCAGGTTATTCTCCTCCATCCAACCCTTTCTTAAGCGTAAGCAACAATGAAAGAATCCTTGCAAATAGGGGATAAGAAGCAATCAAATTAGTTATTAAGTCTGCATTACTATTAATCTTCTCATCGTTCCTATCACCCATCTCCTCCCACTTATGACTGGATGACTGTAACCTTGTTGCTGGTATCCTTAAGATTTATATTGACTGTTTCCCTATGACTATCATTAAGTGTTGTACCTTATGATTCTTGACGAATGTATCTTTTCTTTTATGTACTCCATGAGAGTATGCAGCAAGACAAATTCCTTGTGTGTCCAATCACACTTGGCCAATAAAGAATTCTATTCTATATTCTATTCTATCAAGATGAGGTTCCTCAACTGAATATCCATCAAGAAGATAAAAGCATTTGCATTACCAAGCTTTGACAAAGTCCCAATTGAAGCAAGTTTGGAATTTTACTTCCATCCAACTTCACTTGGAACTACAAGGCAGCCATATTCTTGATCATCTTACATAAGAAATGAAGATTAGAAAATGGCCTATAATCACATTTTATGGTACAAAATGTATGGCTGTCTCCCATAAGCAAATGGCAACATCTGTTTATTCAAGGAAGCATCGATCACCTCTTGTAACCTTGGGATCAGTTTGAGGGCAGCCAGTCTGTCAAGCATGCAAAATGGCTGGGTGACCTTGGGCCAGTCATTCCTTCTCAGCTCACAACTCACAGGGTTGCCATTACTGGGGAAAGGGTCATAATGAAGATTTTAATTTGATTTAAATGGAGTAAAGAGTAGTCTTAACTCCAATCTTTTTGGAGTTGAGCAACATTAAGAAATCTAATGAATAAATAAACAGGAGGCCAAAAAATTATGTACACTGCCTTAAGTTGCACAAAATAAAATTGAGACACCATCAAAATTTGTATTGCTGTGTACAGAGTTGGCTCATAGGTTGTTATTTTGAATCCAGAACCAATGAGGAAAACCAGCATTTGCATCTGCAGCCTGATCTTGAGGGACAAATCACAGTGATGCAAAACCTTCCTTGAAGTCTAAACAAGGATGAAATAAGGGTGTTTATTTAAATTTATTAAGATTGCAGCCATGGACACTGAAAGAAATTCCCCTGGAATGCCCTTTTAAAAGAGAACAGAATCACTTTGAAAAAAAATTGAAAACTTGTTTATAGGAATATAATATTGGAATTTTAAAAATGTAAAGAGGCAAAAAAAAAAAAGATCCCTCATTTTAGTGGCAGACTGCATCCCTGAAATTCAGCAGCAATTCAGAAGAGGCCTTGGAGAGAACAATATTACCTTGGAGAGAGGAATTTTGGCTGTTCAGCTGCTCATTTTAGGGCAGATTTTCAACTCTGTTATCTTACATCCTGGTTGTCACACTGCAGACCTTTGGTTTAGGGCTTCATTCTTCTCTGCACATAGACCTCTCATCTCCCATTCAACAAGCGGCTTTAAATTCATGGGACTCCATCAATGTGGCATTTCAGAAAATGTATATGCAATTTTTACAGTATATTATTCTATTTGATTCAATTCAAATCAATTCAATAATTCTATTCTATTCTATTCTATTCTATTCTATTCTATTCTATTCTATTCTATTCTATTCCATTCCATTCCACTCCACAACACAACACAACACAACACAACACAACACCCCATCCCATTTTTTTATTTCTTTTATCTCATTTAAGATTTATACAGTGCCATTTGTAATAAAACTGGGCCATGTAAAACAATAAACTCCCAAACCTAACCATAAGCTAATATAAAAACTCATGGCATCCCATGACAATAGTGCATTTTGTTGATTTCCAGTCCCATTCTATCCCAATGTTTGTACTCTGCACAATTTTTTTTTTTTACTTCTGGCCCCTCTTGTCTTCAAAGGGTTTCTTTCACCTCAGTACGGATGTCTCCAGGATTACTAGAAGCAATAGGAAAGCTTCTTACAGTATCACCACAATGCTGTTATCATCTTCTTTTTTTAACTTGCTTCATTTACTTTTCCCCAGAAAGGATTTTGTGTGTTCAAATTATATAAGAAGCTATATCCTGTTTCTATTCCACCCCAGCTGTTCTATTTTAATTGGGAAAGTATCTGCATTCTAAAGTATCTGAATTCTAAACATGTGCCCAACATAGAAAGTAGTAGAAAACCCAGTATCAATCAGTATCAGCTGCTACTTTCAAAAGACCATGTTATTAGACCTTTTATCACTTTAATGATAACAATAGGAGACAGCAGAATAAAAGAGAAAGACATGGATAAGATGACAAAATACAGAGACCTGCAAATAGAAATAGAACGATTGTGGCAAAAGAAAGCAAAGACAGTACCAGGTGCTTTGGGTACAATTCCAAACCAACTGCAACACCATCACCACTGACAAATTCACTATTAATAAATTGCAATAGGTGGCTTTACTTGGAACTTTCGAGCTTGTCTGTTGGGGTAAAGACTTTTGAGCTTGTCTGTTGGGGTAAAGACAAGCTCAGGATCCAAATGGATCTTGACAAACTTGAACAATGGGCCCTTTCCAAAATGTACAAAATGTAATGAGGAGAAAAGCAAGGTTTTACATTTAGGCAAGAAAAAAACCAAAGGTACAAGTACAGATGAAGTGAAACCTGGCTCAAAAACAGCTGTAATTTTGAGAGGTACCTTGGCTTCCTAGCAGACAATCACTTAAAGGTACCCTCCCATTTCCTAATTAGTCCTAATGTCAATAGTACCTAGTGTTTATTTAGAAAAAAAAAGTTGCTCCAAAAGCATTTGGCTTTCCTTGTTACTGTATTGGTTTGACTGACGATGATTGATTGATAATCTGTACCTTGTTTTCAGTTCCAAGAGCTTTGAGGCACCTGCAGTATAATTTAATTTAATTAAATGAAATACAAAGTGTACTATAAAATGAAGGAATAAATATGGAGAAATTCCATATTTGGAATTTCTATTTGGGCAGTGAATACAAGAACTATTAACCATTAATATCATCAAGAATACCAAAGTCTCCTGCACAATGGCAAATACTAATATATTTGCCAAAAATAGAGTGCCTTAGCACTCTAAGAGATCTTTACCAATCTCTTTTTTCTTCCCTTGGCTACTGAAGGGATGATAAGAATTGTAGTCTAATTTTCTTTCAGATGGACCAGGCTAAAGTAACTTAGTCTAGTGGCTAAAACCATGGTCATTCTTCGAAAATGTATAGCACAAGTCTTGTTGACAATCCCAAGTCCCATTGTGGTTTCTGGTGACAAAGGGAAGGAAGCAAACAGCAGATCATCAAAGACAGGCAGTCTCAGATAAAGACCATTTTTCAAATAATCATTTTAAAATGTATAAATAGTGTAGGGACCATTCCAATCCTTTGGAAGTTAGAGCAATGTCCCCCAGCCTGTTACCTTTCAAATGTATCAGGCTGCAATTCTCATAACTATCAACCCATACACAATGTTTGCAGTGGTGAAATTCAATTTTTTTTACTACCAGTTCTGTAGTAGCTTGGTGGGTATGATGTGGCTTGGTGGGCGTGACTTGGTGAGTGCAGCAGGGAAAGGATACTGCAAAATCCCCATTCCCTCCCCACTCCTGGGGGAAGGATATTGCAAAATCTCCATTCCCACTCCACTCTGGGGCCAGCCAGAGGTAGTATTTGCCTGTACGCCAAACTACTTAAAATTTCTGCTACCGATTCTCCTATCAGAACCTGCTGAATTTCACCCCTGAATCCTTGGGTATGATATCCAAGACATCAGGAGAGATAGCCACACAGGTAGACCTCACAGGAAACAGGAACAGTTAAGTTAATTCTACTTTATTGTACTGTCACATTAACAGAATTTTGCAAATCTGAAAATACAATTCTTGCCATCTCCTTTAGAGCCTGAGAAAATAAAAAAGATCCATTCTGAGCCTTTCTATCTACAACTGAAGGCTATGCCTTCCCTTATCTGACCATTCCTTAGGCAGCCTATCTTTGATCCATACAATCCTTGGCTGTATAAACGGATGCATAGAATCAAAACAGAGGTGGATTTCAGCAAGTTCTGGCCAGTTCCGTAGAACCGGTAGTGAAAATTTTGAGTAGTTCAGAGAACCGGTAAATACCACCTCTGACTGGCCCTGCCCCCATCTATTCTCTGCCTCCCGAGTCCCAGCTGATCAGGAGGAAATGGGGATTCTACAGTAACCTTCCCCTTGAGTGGGGTGGGAATGGAGATTTTACAGCATCCTTTCCCTGCCACGCCCACCAAGCCATGCCATGCCCACCAAGCCACACCCACAGAACCGGTAGTAAAAAAATGTTGAAACCCACCACTGAATCAAAAGCATGTGAAGTATTAGTAGCACTTTATAAACCCTTAGTAAGACCATACCTGGAATTCTGCATCCAGTTTTTGGTCACCACCTTACAAAAAAGATGTTGGGACTTTGGAAAAAGTGCAAAGAAGAGCAACTGAGATGATTAAGGGCCTGAAGACAAAAACATATGAAGAACGGTTGCAAAAATTGGGTACAGCCTGTCCAGAGAAAAGAAGGACTAGGGGTGACATGATAACAGTAGTCTAGCATTTGAGTGGCTGCCACAAAGATGAGGGGGTCATCTTATTTTCCACAGCGCCAGAAGGCAGGACAAGAAACAATGGATGGAAACTAATCAAGGAGAGAAGCAACTTGGAATTAAGGAGAAACTTCCCAACAGTGAGGACAAGTAACCAGTGGAATAGCTTCCCTTCAGATGTTGTGGGTGCTTCATCACAGGAGGCTTTTAAGAAGAGACTGGACAGCCACCTATCTGAAATGGTAAAGGGTCTCCTGCTTGAGCAAGGGGCTGGACTAGAAGACCACCAAGGTCCCTTACAGTTCTATTCTGATTGATTTACAGTTCAAGTTATAACAGCGCTGAAAAAAATGACATGATTGTTTTTCATTGTACAACCATTAAAGCATCTCCACGGTAACGTGATCAAAATTCAGATGCTTGCAGTGTCCTGGGGTCAAGTGATCACTTTTTTCCAGCCTTCTGACAAGTAAAGTCTTTTTTTTTTAGAAAAGTTTTTCATTTTCTTATACACATATTATAAAATGTACATTTTCTTATACACAATTAATCCTACATATACATGTTTTCCTTAAAGAAAGCATTAAAATAAGGCATTTTAATTACATTTGGAGTTGCTCTTCTACCCTTTCTTCCCTCATGTTGCACAGCCCTTCTTCTCCTCCTCCTCTTTCCCTTCCCTCCCTCCTCTACTCCTTTTTCTTCACTCCTCTCCTACCTCATCCTACTTCCCCTTCCTTTCCCCCACCCCTCTCTTCTTTTCCCCCTACTCACCTTCTCTCCTACTCCTATCCCCTACCCTTCCTTCCTCTCCTTTTCCCTTTCTTCCATTCCTCTCCTCTTCCTACCCTCTACTCCTCTCTCCTTTCTATCTTCTTTGCTGTGGAATAGTCTCCTTGACAAGCAAAGTCAATGGGAAAGCCAAATTAATTTAATAATGGGTTACTAACTTAACAACTGCAGTGATCCATTTAACAACTGTGGCAAGTAAGGTCGTAAAATGGGGCAAAATTCACTTAACAATGGTCTCGCTTAGCAACAAAAATTTTGGGCTCAATTGTGGTTCTAGTTCGAGGACTACCTGTATTACAGGAGAACAGCAATTATGTTCTGAACAGAGGCTGATTTAAACACCATGTAGTGTTGAGTGGCTAAGTAGCTTTGGATTGGCAACCTTTGCTCACCTACTCTAACTCAGAGGGATGTTGTAAAATATAAAATGGGGGAGACCGGTGTCCTCACCCCAATTTTTTTGGAGAATAGGAAAGAGTGTGATTGTTAGCATTATTAGCATCCAGTGAGTACTTGCCTGCTTATGGTCACTTCTGATTCAATGCCCCAAACAGTCATTCCCTAAGAATGCAGATCTCACCATTTTTGGCATTAGATTTCTCTGAATGGAATTTGTCGTACAGATAAAGCTCTCAAAGAAACAGCAGGACAGGACTCCAAGGACATTTCCTCTGATAACAAACAGTCAATGTAGGGGAAAAAATATAAATTATCCACTGATTTGTCTGAGGTCAGGGATTTAAAAAAACAATGTTTAGAAATTCCAGACAATCTCTGTGCAAATAATGGTTACACAACCATTTTGAGATGCTTGCTGGACAACCTCATCCCATTGAGCTCAATGGGAAATATTTAATTTCTGCACCCTGAAATGAAAGAACAGAAGGCCAGGTATGTGATGCATAAACTTTCCTAGTTGTGAAACACAATATAATTTACGGAAAGTGAGAATAAGGCCAACTATTTAGCCAATTTATTGAAAATTTAACAACTGGGGACCAATAATAGACTACAGTAGTGTTTTTCAACCTTGCTAGCTTGAAGATATGTGGACTTTAATTCCCAGAATTCCCCAGACAGCAGGGCAGGCTAGGTAATTCTGGGAGTTGAAGTCCATGCATCTTTAAGCTGTCAAGGCTGAGAGAGGCTGATCTGGGGTGCTGGATTTTATATTTATCTATATCTATCTTGTCTATCTCTAACTCTCTCTCTCTCTCTCTCTCTCTCTCTCTCTCTCTCTCTCTCTCAATCAATCTATCTATCTATCATCTATCTATCATCTATCTATCTATCTCTATCATATTGTATCATATCGTATCGTATCGTATCATATCTATCTATCTATCATCTATCTATCTATCTATCTATCTATCTATCTATCTATCTAATCACCTTTCATCACCTATTTATCTATCTATCTATCAGGTCCTGAAGTAGCCTTCACCTTCTTCCAGATTTCTTTGTCCCCTAATATCCAAAATTTCTTTGGCTCTATGTACTGTAATATCCTCCCCTGACGATGGAACTGGTTTTCTTCTGTGGTGGTTCCTTGTATATTATATTATGTTATCCAGAGCAATCTACTAAAAACATAACTATTCACAATGTGAAAAGATCCTTTCTAAGTCTTCTCACCATTTGGCAGACTGATCCTCTTGGACAGTTTAGAGCAGTCTTCATCTGAAATTTAATCTAGTTTGTCCATCGATTTATTGCATTTTAATGATTTTCTGTGGGAAGGCATCTCAAGAAATCGAAAGATTAGTTGTAATAACAAAGGTACCTCTTTAACAGCCATATGTATGCTTTGGATAGGCATAGTACAAGACTGAGCAGAAATCCCTAATGTTTAGTCTTTAGGATTTAGTAGTTAACTGGAATAGGTTGATAACACCTCTGTACTTCATCTTGCTTTAATGCTACACTCAGGAGGATCTCAGCAAACAAAACCATGGAGACACTTGGAGACAGCTCACATGTTTTGATACTTCTCCTCACTTTTACATTGGAAAAGCTCATCTGATAAGTAAAGAGATTATTAAGTACACCAACTTTGGACAAGTGTTATCTAGGGAAGTGCTCTTTTGCTAATACACCTGCAGCTCTTTCTCTGTTCTCCCCCTTCTTGTATCCACCACACACCTGCTAGTGCTAGGCATTTCCCCAGGGAGGGACTTACAACTTGGCCAAGCTGAATGGCTGATTGTAAGAGGGGATTAATATCTATCCAGGGGCTGGGATGAGATCATCAAATATGGTCTTATCCATGATGTTTGAATTTTGCAGACTTGTTGAGAGGCACTTCTTTAAAAACAAAAGCAACCTACGTATCCCCATGCAACCTCAGTGTTTTCTTAGATAGCGTTCTGAGACCTAATACATAACAGTTGCATTGGGAAAGGAGACAAAAGACTTGTTTGTTATTAAGGGGAAAAAAACTTTAGCTGGAGAAAGAGTGTAAATAGTGGAGAAGCAGCCGCCGATGAAGTAATTAAAAACATGGGATTCAGGAAATCACATCTTGCTATCATTACACTGCTGGGGTATCTTAATTGTACACATGATCTTTTCAGCTAATCGTGAGATGTATTCTGTTAATTTAGATGCATTTTCCTTGACCAGGCATTCCCTGGAATTGTAGAGTCAGAATGCTGGGAGCTGTAGTCCTAGCACACCTGGATAACACTTGGTAGGGGACAATCAATCCAGAATCCCAATGGTCATTTCAGGATAAATCTAACCAGAATTAGCAGTGCTGGACTTTAAGACCAGATTTCTTTCACATATTCTAATCATGTTGATGATGTTGTCCATTCATTCTTGCTGATTTTATGGGTCAGGTCTCTCCACATCTTCCGATTTTGTACTATTTCTTTGCGTAGTATTTATGCTCTGGCTGATTTTAGCTTTGTTGGTGTCCAGCCACTGTATTGTTTGGTGGCCTGGTTTTCTTTTACCACTTTTGAAACATACCATATTTTTCGGAGTATAAGACACATCTTAGTTTTTGGGGGGGAAAATAAGAAAAAAAAATTCTGCCTACCAGCATCCACCTGGCTAGCGTCCTTAGCAAACAGCCTGGAACCAGTATATTAGCCTGATTCAGCAGCTGATTGGCAGGTGGATTGGCCTCCCAGAATACCCTCAATCAGCTGTTCCCAGAGGTGAACTTTAGCAACAGATTTGGTGGTTGTGAGCATGCGCTCTCTGTGGCAATCCCTGCAGTCTGGAATAGGTATAAAACATGACGCACGGAGGCTGAAGGGTGGGGGCCATCGGGTGGATGGGGCTACATTCGGTGTATAAGACACACCCAAATTTTCACCCTTTTTTGGGGGGGAAGTACGTCTTATACTTCGAAAAATATAGTAATTATTTCTCCAATGAATTCTACTGTATAACCAAAATAAGTGTTCATATGTTCTACCTGGAGACTTATCCCCAGCAGTAAACTGAACCCTGGTGAGTTTCTTCAGCACTTTGTTTTTTGGAAGATTTGCATATTCAGGCTCTTCGGGAAAATAAATGCAAGCATTTCTATTTGTTGTAGTGTTTCTATCTATAGAAGAAAAGAGAGCTAGTTTTTGGAAATCAACTTGATCCTTAATGAGAGCTTTTCAAATGGCTCATTACTCAATCATCAGGGCTCTGATGATGTTACCTAGTTTGGATATTGAACATCTGCAAGAAAACAGCCAAGGTCAGAGAGCTCCAAGGACCTCTCATATCTTTGTGTACAGAACTCAAGCTGTCTTTAGTAGCAAGTTTTAGAAACAAATTGGCTATCCCTTGGGCAACCATCGCAAGAAACCCTCCCAAGATAGACATCTGCACAGAATCTATAGCAAATATCACTTTACAGCTCCATGGTCCACACAAGATGGATGGTTAAGAGATGTGCCCCTAGGATTTACAGCTTTTCCTTGCTTGGTCTCATTCAGGTAGAATTTTTCCTCAATGATATTTCCATCCTTAAATTTATGCGTGAGCTCTGGCATCCATAACTGGTTTTATTTTAAAGAAATTTGCCAGGCTTGTATGGAGGCATTACCTGGGATTTGAAAGGTAGATATTTTCAATAGGCTTACTCTTCACATTCAGATGCTCTGCCTGAGAAACTGCTAGGAGACTTTTATTACCTCTGATGGCGCACTCGGCTTGATTTGAAAGTTTGACTAAGTTCCAAGCATCATATTACCTTTAGCAAAATATTATCCGAAATCCTTTTTCCCCACTTGCAGCTTAAAATTCCAATACTTCTAAAGGATTGCTAATGTTAAGTGTGCTAGAGGAATTCAATCTTTATGATTCCCAGTATGACTATAACTGATTTGCACCTTCCGGATTAACTGTGGGGGGTAGAGGGGGCAAGGGGAGAGGTGAATGAAAGCTCTGCTAGGAACACAGGGCAAATTTAGCTGAGCTCCAGGCCGGCTATTATTTGATGGTTGATTTCTGTTTATGGCGGCAGCACTCTCGATCAATTAATTTTAATCTGATAAAAACATTAAACTAAACACTAAAAGGTGTTCTAGTAAGTAGCATATCTTTTTTATATTCCAGAAATAGAAATGCTTGTAAAAGATTATGTTAGCAATTAATTTCCCTGACAGGAGGTGTTTCCTCTTCTAAGATGGTTCGTTCTGTATCTTCTGTGCCTAATGAAATATAGATTTCCCCCTCCCCCAACCTGGTATCCTCCAGATGTGCTGGACAGACACTTCGAAGTTGAAGCTAGACGTTGCAGTTCAACCCCACAGGAAGGTAGCTGTTAGGGGAATTTATCTAATACTGTTGATAAATTATAATGATTTTGAGGTCATAGTGAACTAGATACATATATATGAATAGATGGTGGGTTTAGAAAAACCTATTAGGGTGTTGTTGTTTTTTAAATCTTCCACTTATGCACCTTTTAAAGAGTTTTTCAGAGCTGTTAACTTTCTTTGGTAGATCATCGCCATCATTAATGGAGACTCTTCCTACGCTGATGCGCTTATGCATGCCCCCTTACGGATTTCTTAGGAATGGGGTGAGGTCCAGGGTAGGCAGTTTAAGGTTGAAGCTCTGGGGGTTTGAGGATGTAACAACGGAGTTGGGTAGAGCATTCCAGGCATTGACCACTCTGTTGCTGAAGTCGTATTTTCTACAATCGAGTTTAGAGCGGTTTACCTTGAGTTTGTATCTATTGTTTGCCCATGTATTATTGTGGCTGAAGCTGAAGTAGTTGTTGACAGGTAGAACGTTGTAGCAGACAATTTTGTGTACTATACTGAAGTCAGACTGTAGGCAGCATAGTTCCAAATTGTCTGAGCCTAAAATTTCAAGCCTGGTGGCATAAGGGATTATATTGTGTCAATTTCTTAGGGGTATTGAAAAGTTGTGACATGCCTTAGGGATTGTAAAGATGTTTTTGTTATTTTAATACAACTTAGATGTGTTTGGTACATCTAACTATATAAATATCATAACTTTTCAACATTTTGTTTGTTTCATTTAGACTCTCCCGGCCCCTTTACAATGGCATGAACCAAAACAATCTCTGTGTTGGAATGGATTATGTAGACATGCAAGGACATTTGGGAGGTTCTGGACAATCAAAATGTGCAGGTGAAGATAAGTATTGGCCCAGGACATTCTTATGTCACAAAGGAGCTCCAGATATATATCCTCATAATTCGCCCTAAAGAGCTTTGCCAGTCTCTTGTCTCCAATTGCATGAAAGAACATATTTGTGGAAACATCTCTTCAGGAAGGAAGTTTGAATTAGCTTAAGATATCTTTCAAGAGTTTACAAGAAGTCTTTTCTTGTCCTTTGCCCCATGTTCCACAGCTACCTTCTTTTTGTCCTTGAGTTGAGCTTAACTCCTGGTTCAGCATCATCTATGCAATTTTCTTGGCCATGTTTCAGAAGTGGCTTGCTGATGCAGTCTTGAAGGGATGTCTTTTGGCATTCAAGTCTAGCTAACAGCCAAACGATTGCCATATATCAAATGAGTCAAAGTAAATGCAGAAACCTTGAAATCAATGATTTGGCAAAGATGCCATCTGGATTCTCTACTAAAAGTGAACACATAATGGTCTGCAATTCTGTAAGAATTGGACCCTCTCCCCCTCTCTCCCTCCCTCCCTTCCCCCTCCTGTCTCTCCCCCTCCCTCCCTCCCTCTCTCTCTCTCTCTCTCTCTCTCTCTCTCTCTCTCTCTCTCTCTCTCTCTCTCTCTCTCTTTCTCTCGGCAATGGTCTCCATTGGTCCCTAGGGTTGGTGTGTTACAGCAGATATATTAAATGTGTCCATTATGTCAGCCAGCCTGGGCTGATGGCTGTAGTTGGCTGCAGATCACAGCACAGAGCTCTAAAGTACTGATTCTGATAGTAAAAGAATGGAAAGACTGTCTTGCTCCCAGGAATTCACAAAATAAAGGAAAGGCCAATGACCTTTCCACATTTTTATATCCAGCATGGAGAGACATCTAGCGGATGACTAGTGTATAACAAAAAACCCATTTTGCCCTGCAAGATGCTTCCCATTAGCCTATACAATCCTAAAATGTTGTTGAACTGCTTTTATCTGCAACATGTCAAAATCTTTTCCATTCAATTGGTATTTAACACAAACTGCTTTCTAGTGCCTCTTTCAAAGCCTGCTTGATCGCCTCTTCCAATACAGGATAAACTCCGTTGTTACAAACCTTGGAAGAAAGTACTTTATCTAGTACTCAAGCTTGACTAGCACTTATGATGTTACCTAGTTTGAGTAATCAAGCATCTGCAAGAAAAGAACCAAGCACCAGCGAGCACCAAGGACCCTTCCTTTCAACCATGAGCTACAAATATTCTCATTGAAAGCTTTCATCATTTGCCAAAATCTACTACTTTAAAGTAATAACGAAATAGAGAGCAGGTGCTTGATTTGGTTTAAGACTTTGTCATCTGGACTATTTTGGTTCTAAATTACTCTCCTAACTAGAAATGGGCCATGTTTGATGGAAGAGTGGCAGGTTGAAATGGCTTCCAGAAATCCATTTCATCGGGCAGATTCAAACAATTTATAAGAAATGCAGGCATGGCCTCTGACATGTAACCTTCTGGCTTTGTCCAACTCTTCTTTTAACTTTTTATCTTATCAGGAAAGAAAATTACAAGTGGCTTTTTAACTGTGTCAGATTGTGCTCATCACAAATGTTTTATTATTTCTGGTATAGCTCTCAAATTCATCTCTTCAGTGTCCTCCAATCTCAGAATTCAAAATTGTTGATAATTTATAATATTTAAGGTTATTAAATAGCAGTTTAAGAAGCAGTTGTATTGTTAGAATGATTTCAAAGAGAAACAAAGGCCCACCCAGGTTGGATACATCAATTTCCAGAAAGACTCATCAAATCTTATCCTTTCTCTGCAGAAACTTCAGGAAGACTGAAGGTCTAACAGGATCCAAATTGTAGAATTGTTAGGAATCAGGCAGCATACAAATTTAAACCATTTCCTTCTCCTTCTCCTTCTCCTTCTCCTTCTCCTTCTCCTTCTCCTTCTCCTTCTCCTTCTCCTTCTCCTTCTCCTCTTCCTGTTGTGATACCTAAATCAATTTCTGATAGAAGCCAAAAATTTCACAGAAGAACTGTGAAAGTCTCAATTTTGCTGTGTCTCTCTTAGGAATTTGTCCAGAGGTGTGATTGCAGATCAAGTATGGTGGAAAGAGGAGAAAAGATCTGAAATTGGTTAAATGGGAGCATTGCTAGGCCACCTGGCAACACTACACTTTCAAAATATGGTGTGGGTTAGGCAGATGTCTTACCTATACTATGTAGATTATTTGTTAATTCAATTAAATGGATTGCCTATTTCACTATAAATTACTAATTGTATATAAACACAATGTACAAATAAATATAAGCATTATAGTACAGATAAGACTGTGGAATCACAAACTCTGATTTTTCAGTATCAAGCATCAAAATTATTTCTTCATATATCTCTATTATCCCCTGATAATCCATTTTGTAACAATTTGTTAAGAATTACTCAATATACCTCTGGAACCTACATGGTTCCAATGTCTCAATATTTAAAAGCTCCAACAGAGCCAGTTATTAATAAGATTTACTCAATCCCATAGTTATACCCCCAAATCACCTACATTTATAATATTTAAAGTTTTTTAGTATTTTACAGCCTTTTGGTTTTCCAGTTATTTTTCTTCCCAATTGTCCAAATTTTAAAGTCTTATTTAACTTTTCTTCTTTTCCCTTGTAGAATACTGTCAAATAGCCTTAATAATCCAAATCCAAATTAATCCATTAGGTTTCCTCCAATCTTTCAAATCCACAATCCAATAACCAGTTTCAATAGAATTTAGTTATTTGCAATTTAAATTTGCAATTTAGTTCATCTTAAAAATCTTCAAAAAAAGAAAAGAAACTCACTAAGTATTTCAAAATATCCAAATCGTCTTCTAAAATAGAATCAAGGTTGGGCTGTCTTCCAGGTGTTGTTTATTTTTTTCTGTTACGTGTATTGGGCATTCCACATTTTCATTAAAAGTCCTCACGCTGTAGTGCTCCTCTTCTTCCAGTAGATGGCTCTCCTCCTCGAAATTCCAACATTAAACAGTAGTCAAAAACAGCTGATTATTGGGTAGGTCCAGGGGGTTTAAAGATACAAATAAGAAAGACAGTTTCTCCCAAAAAAATCACCTTTAAGACTGCTTAAGCTTTTTTTCCAGGCCTTCTATATTTTAAAGCTTCCTTTGGGCATTTCTTTCGCCTCTTAATTTTCAGTCTTTAATCTTCTCTGTGTGTCTAATTGCCGCTTCCTTAATGCTTGGAGATTATTTTTGAAATTCTTGTAAAGTAAATCTTTAGAGTTAGAGTTGGAAGTTATCTCACCCAGCTTCAATAGTCTGTCCACAGACTGCTCCAGCACAAATCTTATGTTCCCATTTGTCCCAGCTTGTGACTAGCCAAAAATGGCCATCATCCCTGCTGCCATTCAAGAGAGCTTACTTTGGACCTAATGAGGAAATTGCAAGTTCCTCATAGTCCACGAAGCATCTCTCTTTTATCTGCCACCCCTACAAGGTGGCTTTGACCCCATAGGGTCTCCTGATAGCAGTTGCTAGTTGGATTTTGCGGTGCTTGGCGGAGCTCACTATTTTCCAAACCATTCTTGCCATGACGTCAACCAAAAGTCCTTATTTTTAAGTGCTTAGGAGGAGGGCCAATTCTATCATAAGGCAGAATGAGGTAGCTGCCTCATTTGGCTGTCCTAAATTGGAAACCATTTAATATTTGTATAGGGGAAAGTGAGTTTTTCTTTCCCATGTACTGAAATAATTTAACTGATGTGGAGTACATTATCCCTTGACCTGGGACATGATTGCCCTTTCCATTGCTTAAAGACATTTAAACAGCTTTGTAAGATTCATTAAGGCTCCTTCTAAAAATTCCAAATGTGATTTCTTTCTTTTTTTAAAAAAAATATTTTATTAGGATTATCATAATGTAAAATGAAAATGAAAATAAAGATGTTAGGGAAATGGAAAAGAAAAAAGAGGAAGAAGTGTACAGTAAAAGGGGAAAGAAAGGAAGGAAGGAAGGAAGGAAGGAAGGAAGGAAGGAAGGAAGGAAGGAAGGAAGGAAGCATTGTCTTTCAATTTTTTTAGCACAGTAAAATACAAAATAGAATTACAGCCTCAACTTTTTACTTTACTAGTCATGCCTATAACGACAAACTCAATCGCCAAAACCTAAAGTCAAGAATTTTTATTTATTTATTTATTTATTTTGTCTCAAGCATGAAACCCAGAAGCAGTTTCCAGGTAGAAATAAAGCTGGATATATTCTTTTCTTTAATTAAAAAAGTCAATTTTGCCATCTCTGCCAACTCCATCACTTTTTCCATCCATTTTTCTCTTGTGGGATTGAGGTATCTTTCCATTTCTGGCCATAAAGAATTCTTGCTGCAGTCAACATATACAAGAACAAAGTTCCAATTTTTTTTTTCCAACTCTTTATCCAGTAAACCTAAAAGAAAAGCTTTTATTCCTTTGTTTTATACCAAGTCCACCAAAAATGATAGAAAGCATCTTAAGATCCAAATGCAATTTGTAATTCTTCTACTCCTCTGCTCCTCATATGTACGAATTTAGTTTTTCAGGATAATAGTACAGCCTTCAGTAATAGAATTCCTCTTGGGAATGCTATTAGAATATATTCTTTCATGGTACCCATTTTCAGTATTATTCTTCCTCTAAAATCAAGGGGTACTATTTTTTTTAATGAAGGTTTAATAGTGCCAATCTTTCCATTAGAAATATAGTGTGGTTCCAGATGGCATGGTCCTCTGGAGAAAGATGTGGCTCTCCAAACACTGTGGAAGAGTATAGAGATTTTCAACTCCACTTCCAATCTTTTGCTAATTTTATTTAATTACTGATACAGCTATTGATTTCAAGGCAGATATAACAGACTTACCAAGCCACAAGGGAATTAATGGCATGTGTTTAAATTCCATATGTTGATTAAAACTGTCAGGGGTCACAGATGCAAAGTTGAATGAAATTTCCACTCCAGGTTTTTTTGGTTTTTTTTTGGAAAGTAATGATTAGAAAATGCAGCCAGGCTAAATTCAGATGGCAGAAAGGCAGGGCAGGAAATATTTGTTTCTTCTGATTTGTCACATGTAATTATATGAGTTTACATTATAGGTAACTTTACTCAAGTTCAGGCATGGAACTAGCAATCCAAAGAGTAAACAATAACAGGTGAGCATTTCACAGGTAAAGTTTGCACACTCCACTGAGACACACACAAACACACACTTTTTCAGCAACAGAACATTCCTGTTGGTCAGGAATAGTGGGGGCTTCCCTCTCCACCACCAAAATATGTTTCCACTGCAGAATGTGTTTTTCTACTTACAAACAACTTATTTTACTTGAGAAATGGATGGATAAATGATAAATTACATTAGAGATCATACAATGGAAACATGGGCCTTGTATACGATCCCATCATTGCTGTATTAGCTGGGTTTCTAGCAGTTATAGGGCCTCAATATTCAATCTTGTGTAAAACTGAGTCTTCAAACACCCTTGGAAGGATTGACGTGTCCCAGCCACTTCTTTTCCACAAACATACAATGCTTTCACAGAGGTTCCAGACCATAACAGTTGAACAGAGATAAAGGCTCCTGTTGAGTGTCTAGGGGACACAGTGGCTCAGTGGTTAAGGTGCTGAGATTGTCGATCGAAAGGTCGGCAGTTCAGTGGTTCGAATCCCTAGTGCTGCATAACACGGTGAGCTCTGATTACTTGTCCCAGGTTCTGCCAACCTAGCAGTTCAAAAGCATGTAAAAAATGCAAGTAGAAAAATAGGAACCACCTTTGGTGTGAAGGTAACAGTGTTATATGTGTCTTTGTCATTTAGTCATGCCAGCCACATGACCACGGAGATGAGTACCACCCCCTAGAGTCAGGAATGACTAGCACGTATGTGCGAGAGAAACCTTTATATTTACAGAGTGTCTATGGAGAACATAAAGATTAAGTACTCCTACTTCCTATCTCTTGTTTCTCTTCATAGCTGCTCTTTTCACAAGTGCTTGTTGCGAAGATGGGCCATTGTGTCCTTCTTCCACACATGGTCATAATCAGTGAGTAGAAGAAACATGGACCATCAATGTGTTGCGGCCAAGTTTAGCTCTAAGATTTTGCTGCCTGGTGCGACACTAGGAATTAATCAATTGGAAGAATTAATTCTGGCAGCTTAGAGACTAAGGAAGAGGACACTGATAGTGAGAGGCCAGATCCAACAGCAAAGTGACAAAGGAGAAAACAGTTGCTTGAATCCCAAACAAGCAAAGAGTATTCATAAGCGGCTCAGACAGACACTTCCCTAATTCGCATGGGTATAAGAAGGAGAGGAGGCACAATGCAATCAGGCTTACAAAATTCTGCTATTATAGTCAATCCTGGGAAAAGTAGTCTTTACCTTCCTGTGGAGTTGATTCTTGGTCTCATCTACTTGGTGGGGTTGACAGGCAGATGCGTCTTAGATCTTTTGTAGCAATAGCAATAAGAACCTCTTTCATATTAAATCTCCTTTTGTTGTATTGGAAGACTAGAGACCAGAAGGGGACGGTTATGTCTAGTACTAATAGAATAATTGTCATGTCATTTGCTGTTATAGATCCCTGGAGGTAAAGGGCAAATTCTGTAGAATCGTTGGCAGCAGAAGAGACAGAGGGAATGTTTTATTTTCCACATCATTCCCAATGCAGCTCTTTGCTTTCCCATGTGAGCTGATTGTCAACATACAATGTCTGGATAAAATAAAGAGACACATGAAAAGAAAAAGGAAGGGAAGGGAATGAGAAATGAGAGGCTCACCTTGCCTCTTGGCAATCTCAGCTATTGAACATATTGCCTGATCCCATTTGTTCAACTGTATTTCAAGTCAGGTTCCTCATATGTCTTTTGTGACTACATGTCTCAGCTGTATCTCAGAATGTGTGAGTAAACATGTCTATCAATGACCTTCTTGCTTCTTCTTTATAGAAGAATGTACATCAGGAAGAAGACAGGAAGAATTTTTTTAAAAATTAGGTTAAAATGGGATGCAGTCCAGTTTAACTAGCTCTGCAAGAACTAAACTAAAATGTAACTGAGAGGATTGCCACCATTTTTTTTCTTTCTAAACCTAAGTGCTTTCATCCTGTCTGGATTTGACCTCACCAATGTTTCTACTTGCCAATAGACTTGCAGTTAAGCTCTGCTAGTGAACAGGCTGCAATGTGGGACCAAAGGAATATGGAGTTGAATTACCAGTACTACAGAAGACACATATGGAACTGTCCAGAATATTTGTAGCCCCGCGTGTTTAGGCTGCAGTAGAAGTGGTGATTTTCAGCTGGCGCTATGCCTTCCTATTTAGCCACATTTTCTAAGCCGCACATGCAAAGCATTTGCTCACATTTTCAGTGTGCGGCGAACCGGTGGTAAAATTACTTCGAGCTGTAGATCAATAGACAATTAGAAGTATGCTTCTACAGCCAGAAAAGGGAGAAAGGCAAGAATAGGAAGCGACCTCATATAAAGAAAACCTGTATAAAATGTTTTACAGGTGGCATTTCCCACCCACAAGATTGGCAAAAATTAGTAACAAATATTCTTCAAGATGTTGGAAATGTGAGGTGGTCCCAGGGTCCTACTACCATATGTGGTGGGAGCGCTCAAAAGCAAAAAAGTTTTTGGTATCAAATAAAAAGCTGGCTAGAAGAAATTCTAACGATTAAAATAGAAGTCAAACCAGAATTTTTCTTTTTGGGAATGACAGATGGTAAATATAATAAAAAATGTAACCTACCTAATATTACATATTAGGTAATATTACAGCTACAAGAATAGCATTTGCTCAGAAATGGAAGAGTAAAGAAACACCTTCAGAAGAAGAAGTGTTATGTAAAATCTTCAATTGTGCAGAAATGGATAGACTCACTTTGGAACTCAAAAATAAAAGTGAATCAACATATTATGAAATCTGGACTAAATTTTATGAATAGTTAGACAAAAGTAAGAATGCCAAGAAGGTGTAGTGAATGTCTAGAAATATATATGTCAATGTATATTGAACTTGTATGTGTGATATAAGTTTATTGGATATGGATATAGTTGTTTAGGAGGAATTATGTAGTATGCTTGACATGTAATGAAGTAAGATATATGTAAATTTGTGTATAGATTAAGGAATATATTATTTATTAATTTCAATTAGACAGAAATGTTAGAAATCGGAGATATCAAACCATGTCCATTGTTTTTTAAATTTGAATTATTAATAAAAAACTTTTTTTAAAAAAGAAAAGAATAGGAAGCAGTGCAATAATGGAATTATTTTGTAGGAGGAAAGCAAAAAAAAAATCAGATGCACTGATGAACTGAGCTGCAGCTCACAAAAGCTAATGCTTTTCAATAAAATCAGTTGAAAAAGATGCTGTTGAACAACATTTGATGCAAATATTTTATGTGCTTTATGGGAGCAAAGAAGAAACTGCAAAGCAGCAATAGGTGTTGACTTTCTATGGCTTTAAGTTTACCCTGCCTACGCCAAGAGAACTAGTAGATGTATTGACCATAACCAATCCAAATATATCTTGCACCCCTCTTCTCTTTCTCTTCTTAATGGCTATATTTTGGGAAAGTTATCATCTAGATTCCCTGTAAATGTCCTTAAGTGAGGTAGTGTAATCGGAGGAAAAAACCAAATCTCAGAGCATCAATATGCCAACGAAGTCTTTCACAAACTAATTAAACCAATAGCCTGATTACTAGAACTTCTTATTCCTTCCAGCGATGTCCAAAGAATGAGATTCTCAACTTCCAAAAAAACAATGAACCGATCCAACAGGTGGAACAAGATATTCTTTCTTAAATCTTAGCTTGCCATTTTTTTTCCAAAGAGTTATCTCTGCTAACAGTGAAAAGCCTATATTCCCCTAATATCATACCCAAAAAAGCAGGTCCACAGTCCAATTAAGTTGATTTATTGCTACTCATGCCTACGCACAGGGATATTCTCAACTAATGGTTAGCAACTGCTTGGAATTAGATAAGGGTCAATGGAGTTCAAGAGAGATTGGATTTAGCTCACTTGTGGCTACATAGGGATTCTAGACTGATGAGTGTTTTAACTCTGCCCCAGATTCTGTCAGGCCTTTTCCTACACCCCAATGATCAACTCAAAATAGATTTTAATTTATTTTTTATTGGAGCGGGAGATATTTTTTTTGGACCAGCAAAATAAATAGTCTTTATCATACAATCACAAAATGTTTTCCCATGAAATTTCTCCCATTTTATTTTTTATACTGGCAAACTGGGTTTTACTTTATTTTATTAGATTTTATTTATTTTAATTAGAGCCAGTTTGATGTATTGATTAAGGCATAAAGCTAGAAATCTGGAGGCAAATTTATATAGCTCTCCATCTGTAGTGAAATCCAATTTTTTTTTTACTACCGGTTCTGTGGGCATGACTTAGTGGGCATAGTGTGGCTTGGTGGGCATGGCTTGGTGGGCATGGCAGGGGAAGGATACTGCAAAATCTCCATTCCCACCAGTGGTGGGTTGCCCCAGTTCAGACCAGTTCTATAGAACCGGTAGTAAAACCAACAGGAGGCTCCGCCCACTGACCCTGATGTCATGAGAAGTGATCTGCGCATGCGCAGAAGCAAAGTACGTGCACGAGCAAAGCAAGTGCATGCAAGATCCCATTGTGAACTGGTAGTAAAGGTAAGTAGAACCCATCTGATTCCCACCCCACTCCAGGGGAAGGATACTGCAAAATCTCCATTCCAGTGACTCCACTCTGGGGTCAGCCAGAGGTGATTTTTGCTGGTTCTCCGAACTACTCAAAATTTCCACTACTGGTTCTCCAGAACCTGTCAGACCCTGCTGGATTTCACCCCTGCTGTCCATATGATATAACATGACTCTGGATGGCATGCAAACACATCAACAATTTTAAAAAAGATAACCAATCTTTCAACACTAGACATAAATTAAAATAAAAACATGGAAAAAGCCAAGGTCGTGGGAGAATAACATTATCTACCATGTTCCCCCGAAAATACGACCAACCCCGAAAGTAGGTCCTAGCTTGCTTTTTACATGTGCACCTAATAAAAGCCCTACCCCCCAAATAAACCCTAATCAGACTCCACCCACTCCAGGGTGCACAGGTAAAAATTAAATTAGGATGGGGATGGGGGGGTAGAGCTGCCCTATTACTTACCTTCAGACAGTTGCAGGCCTCGCATACCTTGATGCCCCTGACAAGACACCTACCTTGACGGACCGTTTCTTCTGCAGCTGGCGAGGCTTTCCTGAAGATCTCTGCAGCCAATAACAGAGCTCCAGATCGATCTGGAGCTCTGTTATTGGCTGTAAAGGCCTTCAGGAAAGCCTTGCTGGCTGCAGAAGAAGTTCCTAAAGGCCTCTGACAGCAAAAAGGAGGCCAAAGTGACACGCAAGTGAGGTGGGTCAGTGGATGACATCCCTGCCTCCAAAAATAAGACCTGGTGCCTTTTTTGGTGGCAAAAAAAAATTAGACAGGGAATACTTTCAGGGAAACCCAGATATCATACAAGCACCTCAAAAATTCCCATATAATCACTGATCATAGATTCTTCAAGTGAAATTTTTGGAGAGAAAACTGTTTTTTATAAGGAGGAATCTTAAAAAGAAAAAAGAAACAAAAGCAGAGAGGAATTTTTGGATATATTTATTTCGGAGCAGATTAGTTTCCAATCATGGACTTCATACATTGTAGATAAGGCATGGTTTTATAATCCATCAAAAAATTAGAGTCTCACTAGCTTCTTGAATGACTTAGCAGCAATCGTGGTTCACAATATCCTGAACATAAATCTTTTTACAGGATGGGGAAATCACCACCATCTCCTTGGGTTGTTCATTCCATCGCATAACAAAACATTGCAATCTGTTGGCTCTCTTCAACGGAGAGCAGAAATCCCCACTCACCTTCTTAGAATGAGAGCAGTTTGAAAATGACTTTTCCAACCTTCTTGGAAGACTGAGAGGTAGCTAATAAGAAGGCATCCCTCCAATTTGTTAAAAAAAATAAAGAAGAAGAATAACAAAAGCTGTGAGGTGAGGTAAGCAAAAGAACTGAGTTTCCTTCTAACAATCTACACCACTGGCAATGGAATTTTTTCTACATCTGGTAAATTCCATACTGGAACAATTCAAAAAGGGGAAAGGAAGCCATATCTGGGAATGAAGACATTTATATATGGTTAACAAACAGTTGTAACTAACAGTCAAACTATACACTGCCCTACATACATTCCATATAGCTGACATCGCTAGCATTAGCCTTTGCAGTAGTATTGATATTGGTTGCAGTCCAGATTGGGTTAATTTAAACCCCCACCCCACCCCACTCCACCATCTCATTTTACAATCCCTTGACTTTCAAGGAACATTTCAAAATATAGTTGCTATTCAGCACTGAAATTGGCATGTAGAAGGAGATGTTTCTTACGGTTAAGGTATTTCTCTGGAATCTTGAATCTGATCTGTAGAATTTTTAGGCACATTTTAAGTGACATGCATGAAGAAGCCATTTAATCAAAATATCTTCAAAAACCACTTCAAGTCTTATGGCAGCTTGATAAGACATTAGTCCAGTTGCCTGTGTACCTGTGGTGCATTTTCACTCAGAGACAGTGTTTCCAGCCATGAGCGAAACACCAAAAATTTCATTTCTTCTTGCAAAAACTGCTTCTTTCTAAGTCCTCTAATTCCACATTAACCATCTAAACTAGAACAACAAAATTGCACCCAAGCATTACTGATTTCCTCAATTGGAACAGGCTCAAGTTGGCTGAAATATTTAGTTGAATCCCAGCCATTGAAATTCTGTTGTAATTTCAACAGAAAATGTACACACGTATGTGTGCTATTCCTCATTTTATAAGCATGCTGACCCATGGTTTAACCGCTATATTAAAATGTTGTTGATCCAAATCCCCCATGCTTGAATCTTTTTATAAATTAAGGAAGTTTTATGAGAAATGCCATAACTATCCCTCTAATTTGGTTTCCCTCCAGATTTTTCAGAATTATCCCCCTCCCTTCACAAAATATTATTTAATAAAACATGAGTTCACATTAATATTATTTTAATAGTTAACATATTATTTAACATTACATTATATTCTGATATATAATATTAATAGGTATTAAAATAAATCTTAAAAAATCTACAGTGTAAAGATAGTCCTCGATGTATGACCATAATTGGGATCAGAATTTTGGTCGTAAGTCAGATATGATGTTTAAAGTATAATGAGCACATCAGAACATAAAAATGTCTGGTGTGAGACTGGTCCGTTCCATGAGACCCAGTTTGGTCTAGTCGTTAAGGCATCAGAAAGTGGGAGATTGTAAGTTCAAGTCCTGCCTTAACCATGAAAGCCAGCTGGATGACTTTGGGCCAGCCATTCACACTCTCTGAGCCCAACTCACATCTCAGGATTGTTGTGGGGAGAATAGGAGGAGGAAGGTGTGCCGGATATAGTCACAACTTTGAGTTACCTGTAAAAACAATGGATGAGTAATATGATGGTTGTTGTCATCATCGTCATCATCATCATCATCATCATCATCATTTTCCTAGCATTATTCCTGCAGGTGCAGGGTCTGATTTTTGGATTGTCGAACGCCATCTTGAATGCAGCATCCTAGTCATGTCCGCAGTTTGATGGAGATGACTGTAGATCCTTTGGCTGTGACCAAAAAAACCTGACTAACCGGCTTGGTGCCTGGGCATGATATTGGAAAGATGGAATATAAATAAAATAGTAATAATGGGGAGGCATATGAAAATCCTTTCGCAAAAGAGCTACAGAAAGAGAGAAAGAGGGAAGGGGGGAAGGGAGAATGAGAACCTCTGACAAAATAGGTTATAATATATTGTACAGTTTATCAAGTGATGAATGCACTTGTTCCCGCTTTATCCCTGAAACATAACTGTCATACCATGTAAGTAAATTTCCCACAATATGAACAGAATATTACTACTTCCTTGGATATGGGGTGGTGGGTGATGGGGGGATATTCTCAGATGTGAATTGAAAAATTCAGCAGCAAGTACTAGTCTGCTAAATGTTTTCATGCCCTACTATAAATTACCACTTCATCCAATGGAGCAGAGCCTGATACCATTTTCCTTACAAATTATGTTAATTAGGAGTAAGAACGCCTCATTGTATAGTGATTGAGCTTGCCTACCAGGTGGGCTTTTGGCAAATAGCCATTGCTATCACCCTCTGTACTAACTAGCCTATCCAGGGAGAGCAGCAGATCTGTATAAATATTAAAGATAATATTCCAAGCATCAGCAAAACATAATTTCTGCAACAGAAAACTTTGTCTCTCTTTGAGAGGTAGCCAGATTGAAGATAGCTGCAGCAAAAGAGATGGACAATATTTCTTCTGCCAATTGCTAAAAGCTTTTTTTCCCGTAGTATTAAACTGCCAAGTGCTATTCTTATGGCTTAGTCATGCTGGGGTCAACTACTTTGACATATTACTGGAATCCTGACAAGGTATGGAGAAGCTGCATTTCCCACTTCTTTCACACACACACACAGACACAGACACACACCATTTGTGCTCTTCAGGAATCCGTGGGCTACACAATGGCAATGTACAGATTGCCAGGAAGAAAAGTTGGTTTATGTCAGTAGTGCCTGGGTATACATCAGGGATGAAATTCAAATTTTTTCCCTACCGGTTCTGTGGGCATGGCTTGGTGAGCATGGCAGGGGAAGGATACTGCAAACTCTCCATTCCCTCCCCACTCCAGGGAAAGGATACTGCAAAATCCCCATTCCCTCCACACTCTAGGGCCAGCCAGAGGTGATATTTGCTGGTTCTCTGAACTACTCAAAATTTCCGCTACCAGTTCTCCAGAACCTGTCAGAACCTGCTGAATTTCAACCCTGGTATACATCAGTGTTGGGTTGCTACTGATTCACTCCAGATTGGGTAGTGGCAGCGGCTCATGCTGTCTGATTGTGTGTGTTGCAACGAACTCTGACAAATCCCATTTTTCTATCCAATGAAACCACAAAAATCTGCACCACTTAAGAAGGTTGGAGTTACACAGAGAGAAAAGCTTTTCTGGCCTTCCTGCCTTCCTTTCCTGCACTAATTGTGCAGAAAAGGCACAATTGCAGGCACAATTTGACAATGCAGGTTATTGTTACAGTGCAGTAAAAGGCTGAATTACTTTCACTATCTGTTTTACACTGATTAGAAATTCTGTCACTCTTATTTGGAGTCTGGTTGCACCAGGTGCTATTTCCCTTTGGTTTCTACCAAGAAAAGCAATGTGAAGGCTCAGATCTGGTCTTTGAGAGACAGAGTTCTCAAGCCTCACAGTTCAAAAAATTTGGAAATCCCTGGCATGTCAAAAGCCAGGGAGACAGGATAAAAACCTATGTTTCTTTCCTTTAAATGAAATTAATGGGAACTTAAATTGTGTTCAATGCAGTTAATATGGTCGTTGCTCATTTACTTGATAATTTCCTAATTTAAATTTCAACAGCACTTCTGATGGCATGTTGAGAGCTCTGTTCTGGGATTTGATGAGGTCTGAAGGCTCCAGGACTGCAGATGGATGCACCCTGCTGGAGGGATGTCAGTTCAAGGCTCAGGAATGGCAGATATTGCAACGTTTGAATGGAGGAAGGATTATGAGCAAGAGCCAAAGATGTACAAAAATATATAAATTTGTATTAACCTCTGAGCCACAAGTTCTCCTCCCTTTATCATCTTGAGCCAGGGAAGAGATTAAGTGTTTTTACAACTGTCTAATATGTAGGCATCCCAAGTTCAAATCCGAGTAAGGGTATGGCTAGCTGATGACAGCTAAATAGCTTGAACTAGATCTATACTAGTCTCCTTTTATTTCTTTATCAGCAAAATATAAATTTGGTATAAAATGGTTTGTCGCGACTGCTTGAGGGCTCCTGGATTAGAGCTGAAAGGCGAAAGGGAAGCAATATACTCCCTCCCATATTGGGGTAGACTAGGTGCTTCGACAGAAAAACACTTTTTATAGGTAGGTAGGTAGATAGATAGAGAGACAGAGACAGAGATATAGATATAGATATAGATATTTTTTTTTATTTTGCATACAAATAATGCATATAACTCTAAATGCAAAAGTAAATAAATAATAAAAATACAAATAATACAATGCACACACACACACACACACACATACACATGAGACCTTTTTTTCCTTAGATTTCTTCTTCTATAACAATTAAAAGATATACAATATATTCCAATTGTGCCCTTATCCCCTCCAAAACAACATACACACACACACACACACACACACATTGTACATACATACATACATATATATACATATACATACACATATATACTGTACATACATACATATATATATGTATATATTTAAAAAACTGTGTAATATATATATACACACACACATTACACAACTTTTTTTTTTTAATTTGGAGGAAATGTGAATCTTGGCACAGTTATCTTTAGGACTGATCCTCTCTCATGCTGATTGGAAGGAAGTCTTATAGAAAGGTCTCTTCAAGGTTTCTAAAAAGAATTGCTCTTCTTCCAAGAAATCATGATCTGGCTCAGCTGTAATTTTATGCAACACCAACACATAAATCTGCTGGAAAACAATATATATTCTTGAGTAGGTTTATTCCCTTTGCCTTCCACCAATACTGTTTTTATAAAATCCCCTCATATTTCATTATAATTGTTTACTTTAATCATCCCTTTTCTAAATTTAATTTTTGTTGTTACTTTATCATTTGTTGCCATACTCTAAATTTTATTATACCACTCATTTCTTTGAATATCCCAATTTCGTCCCCAATATTTAGCCAACACTAATCTGGCTGCCATTATCAAATTTATAATTCCTTTTTTGTTTCATTTATATCCTGTTTTTCCACCAGCAACAGTAATGCAATCCTTGGTGACATATCTAAATTTATATTCAAAAGTGCTCTAATTTCCCTAAACACCATCTCCCATATTTTTGTGCACTATCACAATCCCACCACATATGTTTATATGTCCTAACTTCTTTCTCACACCTCCAACAAATATTTGTATATTTAACATCTATTTGATTTAATTTATGTGGTGTTAGGTACATTTTTTTTTATAATCATTTCAAATTTTGATAACTATCTTTCTCCTCAAATCTCTCTTCCATTTTTACCTATTTCTCTAATTGTATTAAATTCAACCAATTTAATTTAATATCTGATAAAATGTTCTTTAGTTGTGTTATATTCTTTATCTTGTTCTTCCAATCTTCCCATTCATATATCTGATTTTCTCTTAATTTACTAATCCATTCTTTCATTTCAATCTTAGGGAATTTCTAAGATTTCCACCACCATATTATAGGAGAAAGTCCTGGCATTAATTGGTATCTCCATTTACTCCACAGTTCTATCAATTTTTTTTTAAAGGGATTCTTAATCCGCTTAACAATTTTTTAAATATCCTTTTAAAACCAATATGTTTCTATAGGATCACCTATTTCCCTTAATTCTTTCAACTCCATATCCCTCCATATTAAATCTCCAGTTAATGCTATAATATCCAGGAGCACCTTTAATTGATTAGCTACCAATAATTTCTAACATTTGGAAGATCCAGCCCATCATTTTTTAATGGTTCATACCATAATGTTTTACTTATTCTTGCTCTCTTACCTCCATTAAAATACACCTCCAGCAACTTCTGTATTTGCTTTAATTCTTGATCCAAAAATTTAATTGGGAAACATTTGCTACATTTTTCTTACACATAATCAAAATTGGAATAGCATATGTCTTTGGAGGATAATCATCTGCATCTAGAAACATAGAGGACTCTGTCCTCCTTTATCCTACCCTCTGTTTATCTATTATTCAAGTCTTCTGCATTAATTTGAAAAATGATCCCATGGTGCTTAAATCAGGAGAGCTCAAACCATTCTCTTTTTCCAACATTACTAGAAGCCACCTAAGTGAGAAGTAGAGTATCTACTTATATTGCTCCATGTGTTTGGGAAATGGCATTTGGGATGGGTTCTCCTTACCTTTACTACTAGTTTGCAACAGGATCGCATGTGCAGATTGCTGATGACGACATCTGGCACGGTGGGTGGGGCCTCCCACTGGTTTTACTACCAGTTCTTGTGAACCAGTCCAAACTGGGGCAACCCACCACTGATTTGCCTGCCTAGCTCCATGCAAACACTGATGAATTCTACCTGTGTGGGAACCTTTGTGGACACAGCTGCTTACCTGAAGATCTTTTCTTGTATGTGTGGCCTTTGGGGAAAGGCATATCATCACACAAAATAAGGAACTCTAAAAAAAAAAAAATACGTATCAAATCTACCATATTTGAACCTTGTAGAAGGAAGGAGGAGAATGGGGTATATCTACTCATCCATCCAGATCTCAAAAACCACACATAATATAATTTATATTGGGAGAACCAAGGAATGAAAAAGTTATTCCAGCAATACAGGTAGTCCTCGATTTACAACCATAATTGAACCCAAAATTTGGGTTATGTTGCTAAACAAGACAGTTGTTCAATGAGTTTTGCCCCAGTTTACAACCTTTCTTGCCACAGCTGTTAAGTGAAGCACTGCAGTTGTTAATTTAGTAACATGGTTGTTAAGTAAATCTGGCTTCCCCATTGACTTTGCTTCTCAGAAGGTCAAAAAAAGTGATCACATGCTCCCAGGACATTCAACCATCAAAAATATGAATCAGTTGCCAAGCATCCAAATTTTGATCACATGGGGATGCTGCAACCGTCATAAGTGTGAAAAATGGTCATTAAGTCACTTTTTTCAGTGCCATTGTAACTATGAATGGTCACTAAATAAATGCTTGTAAGTCAAGGACTACCTGTAAAGGGTCCCTTTGACCTACTTGCAAATTATTTGAAGTCCCCCAACTTGGAGAGAGAGATATATAGAATAGATTTTTCATTTTGGACTTCTCTGATCAACTTACAGAACACTAAAAGAATAGGATCGGTATTACTGGACAGTGTAATTCTATAGAACAATTTCATTTCTCTTCATTCTCTGGGCTAACATCCAAAACATTAGAAGACGTGGAATTATTGATAAATGGAAGACTATTTATGTAAGGCACAATCTAACAAACCTAAGCAGTTTTAGGTCTCATTTAATTTATGGTGGAAATTAAACAGCAATATGCCCAGACTATACTTGAAGGTTGTGGGAAAAGAAATGCCACTGCCATGCCAATAGAGAAGCTGCCATGTAGTATAAACATTCAGAAGTGAAGGAGGAAGACAAATGAGACAGTCAGAAGTGGGGAGAAATGGCAGATACAGTCTCAGTATTCTTGAAGACACTTTCCCCTTTCCCATTCACACATATATCAAGGACAAGCCAACAAAAATTCTACATGTTCTATTGTCATAGAAGACACCTCCCCATATCAGGTGTGTATCCACCAAATTGCTTTATCCACCACATCTGATAAATGTAAAGAGTTACCTAGGAATCACAGAAATAACCTAGCAAATGTTGAGAAGCATTCTGATAAATTAGGATTTTAGATAGATAAATGATGATACAGGAAAGATAGATACTGTGTTTCCCCGAAAATAAGACTCTGTCTTATTTTTTTTTTTTTTTTGAACCCTGAAATAAGCGCTTGGCCTTATTGCCATGCACTCAACTGCCCAATTGGGCTTTTTATCAGGGGATGTCTTATTTTGGGGAAAACAGGGTAGATGATAGATAGATGATAGATAGAGAGATAGATAGATAGACAGACAGACAGACAGACTGATATAGATGATGATAGAGAGAGAGAGAGGAAGGGAGGAAGAGAGAGAGAGAGAGTGTGTGTGAGAGAGAGAGAGAGAAAGAGAGAGAGGGAGATACACATACACAGTGATGGGATTCAGCCATCAGCACAACCGGTACCTAATGTTTTGTGGAGTTCTGTGAACCAGTTAGACATGTTCTGGAAAATCTGTGTTTTCTGGAACAGGTCTAGTTTTCATTGAACTTCCTTCCAGGTGGGAAAAAAAAATCCCTCCCCAAAAGTCCAAGAGAGGAGCAACAGAAACCTTTGGTCATGTCACTCAGGTGAAAACTGTCTCAGGCAGCAGGGGCAGATCTGTGCATAAGGCGGCAGCCTAGGGGCAAAGCACCAAAAGAGTGCCAGAGGGTCAGGAAGGATGCTGAAGTGAGCGGGCATCCTGCCTGCAGCACCTATGCCAGCTGCCCCTTCCCTGCCATAGCTGGAATATTGCTGCCAGAGGGAAGGCTGCCACTAGATGCCAGCCTTCCCTCTGGCAGGCCTGGACAGCTGCTGGAGAGAGACGGGCCCATTTCAGCACCTGGCGCACAGACGCCCTAGCTCTGCCCAAGCATTTCTTTGCCTGCCTGAGTTCCAGCTTTGTCGCATTTCTCACCATCATGTGCAAGGAAACAAAGTTTGTGGGACTAACAAAAAAACCCAAAAAGTTCAATCAATCAATTCCAACATCTCATGGAAAAAAAAAAGACCTTGCGAAGTTGGAATTGCTTGATTGAACTTTTTTTTTTTTAGTCTCACAAACTGGTTTCCCTGCACACAACGGTGAGAAATGCGACAGAGAAACACGATGGAGCTGGAAATCAGGTAGGCAAAGAAATGCTTGGAGGAAGCGAGGGCATCTGGGCTGTGGCGGGTGGGGCAAGCTCTTAGCAGAGCGCTGCATTGCAATGGAGAAATGGGAAATGAAGAGGCCACTGTGAGGGAAGGAGGAGGCTGCTTTCCATCTTTCCTCTCCCTGCTCCCCCTCCTTCCCTCGTGCCGATCACTCCATTTCTCGTTTCTCCATTGCAGTGCAGTGCCCAGGATCCACTTTGATAATGACAACCGGTTCATCCGAGGTCAGGTTGGCCATCGCAGGAGGCTCGCATGTGTGGCAAATTGGATGACGGGAATGGGCTACACTTCCCACGACGGCCAACCTGACCCTGGGTGAACCAGTTGTTAAATTATTTGAATCCCACCACTGGTGGATAGATGATAGATAGGAGGAAGGGAGGGAGGGAGGGAGGGAGGGAGGGAGAGGGAGAGGGAGAGGGAGAGGGAGAGGGAGAGGGAGAGGGAGAGAGAGAGAGAGAGAGAGAGAGAGAGAGAAGCTGTTTGTGGCCTTCTAATTCCTTTTTGTGTTCCTGCCCTGCTCCCACCCCAAATTAGTCAACAAAATGCTGAAAATTGACTGCATAATTTTCTGCATTCAACAAAAGAAACAAGAATTAAAACCAATGTGCTTAAAAGGCTCTCTCCATCCTCCAAAATAAAAGAGTTTAAAGAAAGCTGTATCCCACTTATTTCAGATATGGGGAAAATAATGGGGAAAAAGCATGCAGTGCCCAGCTTTGAAAAGATTATTTAAGCATAGTTAGAAGATTAATGGGTCTTCTTAACCATGTTCCTTTATCCAGATAGTTGCTTTAGTATCGATTGGGCTTTTCTTTGTTCCTCAGAGAAGCTCTGTTCCTCTGCTGTTAATTTAGATAATTACTAGAGACCCTCATGCTTGAAATCATGGAGAACCTAAATAGCTTTGCTGAACACAGAGAAGATCTGCATGGATTCTGGGTACGGTAAATGGAAATTCTTCCATTTGTGATCCGAACATAAACACAGTTAATGAATTCTCCCTCAATCTGATTTTTACAGTTCCACATTGCTAGTTACACCAACAGAAGTTGTAATACATGGAGTCCAATACAGCTTAAGCAATTTCTGTTAGATCTCAGTTTTGACAAAATATTTTCATGGAACTAAAAAGTATTATTTCCATATTTGCTGTGATTCATATATATATTCTTAGTCCTTCCTATAACAGCCTATAAGTAGATGGTATTCCCATATTAGATATCAGTTAGGTGATAACAATAGAACTGCTATAGAATACAGAATAATAGAGTTGGAAGGGACCTTGGAGGTCTTCTAATCCAAGCCCTTGCTCGAGCAGGAGATCTTATACCATTCCAAACAAACGGCTATCCAATCTCTTCTTAAACATCCAGTAATAGAGCACCCACAACTTCTGGAGGCAAACCTGATTAATTGTTCTCAGTGTCAGGAAATTTATTCTTAATTCTAGGTTGAATCTCTCTTTGATAAACTTCTATCCATTCCTTCTTGTTCTGTCCTCAGGTGCTTTGGAGAATACGTTGGCCTCCTCTTCTCTGTGACAGTCCCTCAAATTTTGGAAGACTACTATCATGTCACCCCCTAGTCCTTCTCTTTGTTAGACATACCCAGTTCCCACAACCGTTCTTTGTACAGTTTAGTCTCCAGTGATCCAGTCATCTTTGTTTCTCTTCTCTGCACTCAACATCTTTTTTGTATCATGGTGATCAAAACTGGATTCAGTAATGCAAGTATGATCTTATGCACCCTAGGACACATTAGCTTTTTTGGTAGCTGCAACACACTACTGGCTGATACCTAAAATGGTGGTCCACCAAAATACCCAGATCCCTCTGATAGTTACTACTGTTGAGCCAAGTGCCATCTGTGCATCAATGAAACTGTGAAGAGAATAAAGAGACTATGGAGAACAGAATTCATATCATTAAAAAGATTCATACTTGAAAAGCGAAGTTTTATATAGCCAGCCTTAAGATTGAGTAATCTGTGGTTGTCACCTAGGGAATTAGATGATGTATGTTGCAAACATGAAGGAAAGAGAAGAGGACAAACGGAAGCAAGGTGAATGGATTCTCTTACAATGGCAATGAGTGCAACATTGGAAGACCTGAAAGACCAGGTAAGGGACACTTCATGGAGAAAATCTATGTGATTGCTAAGAGTTGATACTGATGATACATAATCAGTCAATACTACAAAACGATGGGGAACCTCTGGAAATAAGATCTCTGTCTATTGTGTCTATGCATCCTGAAATGACTGACTTGTCTATGTAAGTGAGAACTATGACCACTTTTCTCTTCGGGTTTCAAAATGGCTCCTGAATACAAAGTATGGGCAGATGTACAGCAGAAAAGTGAGTAAGGCAGAGCTCTCACCTGTTTTGCTGACCTAGTCCCTCAGCCTTTAAACAGCAGCGTTTTTCAGCCTGATTCAATAACCCTTCCAAATTACTTTTCTCATGACAAATGTCACCTGTTAGTAGGTTTTTTTTTTTTGTTCCTAGGTGCTGCCACAATGAAAGAAGCCGGACTAAGAAAAGATGAGAAAATTGAAACATCACGAAACAATGGAAAGGCTGATTCTGGCGAGAACAAAAGGATTTGTAACAGTCATGTCAATAGAAATTTTGAGAGAACTTTGAAAGACATTCTTGCCTACCATTATTTTGAAAGTGCCGCAATATCTTATTTGCCTGTCTGTTCGCTTTTGCAAGGTATCCATTCACTAGCAATTCCCTTAGCAAGCGCTTTAATTTCAGACAAATAGTTAGCATTTTTTTAAAGCCTAAACACTGAAAAATCTGTTTCATGACTTAGTAACGTTGCTTCCCATTAGTTCCTCCAGCCATAGCCATCTTAATTTTTTGTTTTCTTGTAACCAAGGCTATACATTCAGGGAGCCATTCTGACTTCACTCCTGCCTACCTTTTCGAAAGAATAATTTGGCATGCTTTTGCAACTTCTTTAGCCAAGTAAAAGAGATATGGATTTCTGTTCATATATAATATATGCGTTATGAACAACGTATGTCCTAAATGAAATGTACAGACCAGGGGACTTTTTCTGGATTAAACTGGAAACACTCTTAAATGTAATGTATATTGACCTGCTCGTATTCTTGCAACTGAGGAAGCTCAATTAATATTGTTTCCCTGTAGTCTCCCTTCTCTTGTACTTTGTCAGTCAGCATTAAGAGATTGGATTATGCTTTCCATGTAAAGACTATTATCTCCAGAGCTACTTGGGAATGTCATTTGAGAATCCTCCAAGTATATCAGAGCAAGAATCGGAAGATCTTTCCATCCCGTGATGCGAGATGAATGCATCAATCTTGCCCAATGCATGTTGTTGTTGTTGTTGTTGTTGTTGTTGTTGTTATTTCAATCCAGGGGTGGTATTCACTTATCTTCCCTACCGGTTCGCAAGTGTACATCCACGTGCCAACTTCCACGTATGCACAAGGCCTTCTGTGCATGCACAGAGCCTCAAAAACATGGAAAAATGGGACATCATGATGTCCATGTGGGTAGGCGTGGCATCCTGCAGTCACCCCTACAATTTGCCTGAAACAGGTAGAATCAGCTGAATACCACCACTGTTTCAATCGTGTCCAATTCTTGGAAACTGCCTGGACAAGTCCCTGCAGTTTTCTGGGTAAGATTTTTCAAATGTGTGCCTCCTTTCTAGGGCTGAAAAATAAGTGACTAATCCAAGGTCACCCAGCTGGCTTTGGGCCCAAGGCAGAAATAGAACTCACAGTCTCCTGGTTTCTAGATTTATGACTTTATCACTACACCAAACTGGCTCTCTTCATAGCATGTAGTCCCAAATGCATCACAATATTCATTCAGATCAAAACATTTAATTTGGACAAAAGTCCTTCCAGTCCTAACCCAGCTTGAAGAAAAAACACTGAACAGGTTTAATTTATTTTTCTCCTATCACTTCAGCAGGTGGGAGGGAAGGATTTTCTTTTTCTTTTTGTAAAGGGCATTATGGAATGTGTGTGGGCGGGGGGGACAGAGGGGGAGAGAGAGAGAGAGAGAGAGAGAATTTTATTATGATCACAGACCAGGTAAAACACATTAAATAAAATAAATCAATAAAACATAGAAAATTTAAATAAAAACAAAATCGGGTTTGAATACAGGAAGATCTTTGCTTCTTCTGCTGCTGACAAAGTTTTAAATAAATCAGAAGCTAAGAGTTGTATTGCCCTTACATTCTTGAATGTTCATATGTGTATGCTTCCATTTCTCACTAAATCCATTCAGTATGTACCACTCTGTTTTAGTAGTTTTTAGAAGACTGGTCTGTATTTTCATACTTTCATACAGCATATAATTCAGACTAGTGAATGTATTTAGGACAATATTTCAGAAACTTCCTGGAAGCTACTACACCATAAAAGCAATAGGAAGCCATTCAAGATGTTGAACCGGATATTGGTATGAAGTGGAAATAAAACAGTAGCATTAAGCCATGAAATAGAGGAAGCAATTTTATCCCTTCCCTCTTTCTCCTGAGAGACAGCAGTTTGAAGGAAGGGCATAATCCATCACCTTTTACCTCAACACTTCTTATTCTCCTGTTTCAAGATGAAAAAAGACTCCATAAATTTCTTTTGAATAGGTCCAAAGAACATGAGAAACTCTAAAGACAACCCCCTTTTTGATTCCAAGAAAAGAAATAAGATTCTTCATAATCCAATTGCACTTTTCAAGATTCTGGTGCAGTTAATACATGTGTACTTTAAACACAAGGGTTTTATGGGGAAGGAGGAAAATCCATCTAATCTGGTTTCGCAATTGAAAAGCTATATACGGCAACAGGCGTATAAAGAAATGGTTACAATGCTACGTTTATAAAATGCTGAAAGGTACTGAATAGTTGGAATACTTTGAAAGTCTTGAATTCTGGTACAAATCCTGGTTTATTTTAAGGATGTGCGCATAAAATCTCTGCTCGCATGCTTCAGACAACTCCCCCTGCCCAGAGTTACTTGTCTGAAATGGGTGGCTGTAGGAATTAAATAAATAAATATTCTACCCTTAGCAGAGCCAAGGGGGTTGGAGCATAGTAAGTAAAATTAGGTTTCCTTGACTACACTCTAGAGCAGAGGTGTAAAACTGGCGGCCTGTGGGTCGGATACATTATATGCAGGCCATGCCCACCCCAGCTCCGTGAAGGGGAAAAACATCTCAGAATGCCCCATGATGGCAATGTAACGCAGCGAATTTGACACCCATGCTCTAGAGATCAAATATATACAATAGTATGATCAGAGAGTTTAATAAAAATAAGTTTCCCCTGTCCAGTCGTATCTTACTGTAGAGGATGGTTCTCATCTGCATTTCTTAGCCAAGGGACTCATAATTGCCAGGCGCTTCCATGGTCATGTGGCTAGCTTGACTATATGCCAAGGGGCACATGTTAGTATTACCTTCCCACTGAAGTGATACCTATTTATCTACTCGCATTTGCATTCTTTCAAACTGCTAGGTGAACAGAAGAGGGGGCCAAGTAACAGGAGCTCACACCATTATGCGGCGCTGGGGTCTCAAACCCAGGATTTCAGCTTTCCAGCGGCTTTAACCACTGAGCCATTGTGCCCCCCAGCAGGGTCCATTACTTTCATCAAAATGGTAAAAGCAGCATTGCATATCTTGATGTAAGCACTCCCCCTTTGGAAGGCATCTAAAAGTCAGAGCTTACATTGGGGCACCACTGCTTCATGCCGGAGGCTGAGTACCTTTCTTCTTTTGAAAAAAAATATGATCCAAGAGACGAGTTGATCAAGAATGAGACCCAGAAGGGTAATTTTGCTCTTTCCCCTGGCAACCTTTCCCGATAAATTCTATTAGCCTCTAAATGTGCCATTAACTGTATATTTGAGGGAGGGGTGAATTTTTGAGTAGGAGGAGCAGTATTGAGACCAAAAGAATATATCCCACTCCTTCAGGCTACCTTCTTTTTTCAAATAAAAGAAAGGCCATAAACCAGAGAAAGAAGATGAAGATGAAAAGGATGTTTCATAACCAGGAAAATGTTTTGTACACCAGATCATACTCTGCTGGGCAACATAACTGATCTCCGCACTGAAACATTATTGCTTAGTATGAAAGAAACAATAGCCAACATCCAGACATTTCACCACCCGCCTAAATTTAAAATAAAGCTTGATCTTTTGGATCCTTTTTGGAAGAGATGGTTGAAAATTGCTACCGTGAGAATATGGCTTTTCAGTCTTAGGAGAACAGATGTCATATTCTTCCCCAAAATTGACTTCTGTGCATGCTGGCCACAAAGCCATTTGTTTACACCCAAGCCAATGTTGTATAAAGCTCCAGAGGATAATTTTAGAGCTAAAGGTTCTCATGGATGAGGGGATACTAAAGACTCCCGTCAGGGACAAATATCTCTTTAGGTCTTTTCCAAATGCTTGTTGATTTCTGAAACTGAGATTTTGTCTGGCTGACAGCAAAAACTCATGGCGACATTATAGGCATGAAAACTGCAGCCAAGAAGAAGGTACAATTGTAATCGCTATAAATACAAACATTTTACATCAGAGTGCAATGTAACCAGAATGCAGCAAATAGATCTGCTGCCACCCAAAATAAAATCCTCTTACCGTAAGAACAATATTTTTTTAAAAAAAGAACACTTCCCTCCTATAAAGCAATCCAGTGGCATGTTCTGATTAGTAAAGCTAGTTCCTGCTGGAGCCTTTGGCCCAGAAAATTTGAACTTCTTGTTAATAAGTAAAAACGGCGTCTTACATGTCATGTTGATTGTTCAGGGCAGAGAAAGGTGTAAGTAAGCAAAGGGCAGGTTCATGTGATCATCCACAAGGCAATGTTCCAACGATGAACCGGTTCACGTGATTGGCAGTTTGCAAAAGAAATTGGCAAGTGGGTTGCACCTTTTGCCAATCAGCACAGTCCATTATGTAGGAATTTGCGTAGGAATATGAATGGAATGCAAGTCCCAGAAGTTTAGAATTGTATAGCAGGGCATGACTGGGCAAAAACAATCACCTTTGCTCTGCTTTGTATCTTCGGGGGGTAAGCATACCATGACTTGAAGATTTTCTGTCCATTTTAGTCATTGCTGCATTTACGGATATCTTTATGCAGCCTAAAGAGATTAACATCCTTAATAGAGTGTATATCTTATTAGTCATGGCATCTAAGTGAAATATTTATTTTCAAGGATATTTTTATTCCGGAGTACAGAAGATAGATTCCCCCTCCCCCCTTTGTGCCTTATCTGCTAGCTTTGTGAAGATATCTGTTTGCATCATTATAGCATATTACATATTGACAGTAGGCACACAAGACTTTGTACTGATTTGCCATCAGCCCTGGAGCTGGTTCATCTTGTGACATCAGCTGGTTGATTTACTTTGGGCTCTGTGGTGGATTTATTTCAAACTGAAGCAAAGTTAGTGTTTCCCTTTGAATTGCTATGGCTCTTCAGAACTTGTTGATAGTCCATCATTGTGAATTCTTGCCTTACTCTCCTTGAGTCAAGACAACCATTCTTCATTATTCTGTTCCTAAAGCCTACCTATCGGCATTGTTTATATTTTTCTCTCTTCCGTACTTCAGCCATTGGACAACATACACATATAGTTACACTTATTGGGAGAAGCAAATAATAGCAAAAGCTATTATTTCACCTTCACAATTTCAAGATGCTTGAAATGCTGTGGAAACAGGGCTTAACAGCCATGAAGCTTCCCCTCAAAGCAACCACTCGGATTTCCTTTGTAGGCAACAACATATATTATATACAACATAAACTGAAAACAAGAATCAAAGCAATTTTGTATTGGAAAAAAAAGTGAGGGGATTTTGTTGCTCTTGGTTTCAGGTAACTCAGAAGAGATATTTAGCTGAGTGACGTTTTTGTCAGTCTCTTCTCAGTCAGTTGAGTCAAGAGCTAATGGGCTTATGGTATTATCTGTTTTAACATTTCAGGATCATAAAATTCTTGGTGTGGAAATGCGATTAGATGCTCTAGTCCAAAGAGAGAAATTCTTACATTGTAACATGTAAATCACTTCCTAGGCAGTTAAAGTGACCTTTAGTCATACAGTGTATTTATTTCATGTTTAAAATCATACGCTGAAATTCTATAAGGTTTCTCATTCACGCTTATAAAACTGTGTCTTCCTTCTTTTATACACACATTTATGTACTTGTCACCTTCCAGTTTCTGTTCAATTATGTCTTGAGCTGTTCCCTGATTTCTCAGAATGTGCCTATCATGCTTAGCCCTTCTTTTTCATGCTTTGTAGCAGCTTCTTTTTAAAATAACTTTTAAATGAAGTTCAGATCTCTTGGTGTTCCTCTTCCACCGTGCTGCGATTAAGTGCATTCAGACATACCTAAAGCACATCAGACTTGATTTCTGCTAAAGCCTCTTTTTTTCCACATAGGTAAACCACAACCTTCTTCCATCATTGATTCAAATGCTCTTCTCTGCCCAAAGCTCTGTAGTGCTCCATCAGCTTCTTAGAGTCGTATCATTCACTCCCCCTTTTCCCCTTCCCCCGGCACTTTTTGATCCATGTGTGCTGTTAAGTGCTGTCAAAAATAGAACAGGCTAGGCAGATCACCCACTATATTATTTCTCAACTGCAGCAAGAGCAAGGACCAAGGTCAAGAGGTTGCTTTGACATCAGAGAAAAATTTGTTGCAGAACAGTAGGCATAGACATTTCCTGTGGGTGGAATAACAAGCATCCTGTTGGCACGCTAGAAATCTTAACAAATTGTGACCTGAATTGTTGCAAGCTCACTCCCACTAAGATGCACGGTGAAGTAATTGTCTAGAAGTCAGCGGATAGATAAATGCAAATCTGTATTTTAGTGCACTGTTTATATGTTTACTCATAGGTTATTTAGACAGCAGTGCATTCCCGAGTGTACACAGCAGAATAGGCAGTGCGTAGAATAATTTAACATCATCTCTCAGCATTGCAGTTCTGGCTAGGAATGATGGGAAATAGATCTAAACATCTTGGAGGGCCACGTGATGCTCATCCTTGGATTATAGACTTACAGAGTACTCCCAAAATTAAATCAGAGCACTTCAATTACTCTAGTGTCCTCTTAGCAGTGGCCTGGCAGGAAAACAAATTAGAACAAAGAGGCATACACACACAAAGAAGGAATTAAATTCGGAATTACTAAATGTCTGCAGTGTTTGGAATTAGAATCTTGTGTGAAAATCCATGATTCATTTTTACCTCATTTAGCCCCTTATACATTGCATAGAAAGTGTCAGCTACAGAACCGGTAAAGTGTCAGATGTTCTTCTCTGAGGTCAGAAAATAGATAATCCTACAGCATCTGGGACAGCATTCCTAAACCATATGGTTTCATGTTTAATCACTTTGGTTAATCTCAGCACCATGTGGTTTTGAAGGGGAAAGAACTTTCTCAGTAGTTTTTTTCCCCCTTTTGCCTACTTCTGATATTACTTGAGAAATCAGATGAAGTTTCACTTGAAATTATTTATTATATATATATTTTTAAAAAGCAATGTGCCTGCATCGTGGCAATTTTTCATCAGAACTTTCACAATGTTTCACAATGCTTATAATGTTTTATAAGGTTTTATAATGTTTCTAAAATGTGTTAGTTTGTGTTAATATGAAAAGGGAAAGATGTCACAGTTGCAGCACACAGCCATCCAGTCCCTGTTTAAATATCTTCAGCAAAGACTTCCTCATCTTTTGGAACAGACTTGCCTGTTGTGCTTACCATTACAAAATGAATTTCTGTTATTCGTGGCTCAGCCAAGTTGTTATCCACTATTTGGATTAGAAGGCAATGAAGGCCTTCGACAAGGTTGTCCTTGTACAGAACCTCTGTGCGTGTGGCTTTATGGAGAACCCTTAGTTTTCAGAGGAACTCAATGCAATGAAGTGCCATAAAAGATGCCTGGAAGGTTGTCTGGAGGAAAATCAGCAGAAAACCCAAATGAACAAAGGTAAGAATGGTCCTGTAGAATTACCTTAAGGCAATTAAAATGGCAATATGCTATTATTTGTCCCCTTTTTTTCCATCTGTGGAGAGCTATCCAGAGGCCCTGTAATTTGTGCTAAGGAGGAACCAGGAGCCACTATGAGGATTATTTTTGACATCTGTCTGCTAAAGTCAATCACATTTGGTCAAAGTTGGATAGTTGTATGGATCCTATATAGTTGTTAACTTAAGCCTGTTTAGCTGGGAACAGTGTGTTTGTCTGGATAAAGTGGAATATCTTCAAAGTTCTAAATTCAGCAAGGTGTATATTGGACCTATGTCTCTCCTAGATATTTAAGCCCATCCAGAGGAATCTATGTGTTTTTTAAAATGTTTCTTTGAAGGAGTCAATAGTTCTGCTGGTTATTAAGAAGCCATTGGTCTCTCTTCTTCTCATCAGGCCCTTGTTGGATGCAGCAGATAATTTCATAGTGTCCTTTCAATCATTCCTTCTTAAACTGTTGAGAAGGTGGTTGACTTGCAACTCCAGAGGACTCTGGAGGAAAGAGATTAACTGGATCCTTTTCAGTCAAGCTTCAAATCAGGTTTGTCAATGGTCTTTGAGAAACATGGGCTGTGGATGATACATCTATCCTAGTCTTCTGTGATCTCTTACTGTTATGGCTTTCAATAACTTTGTTGATGGTATTTTTCTGGACAATCTTAGAGGGTTGGGAGTCAAGAACATTATTCTATAACAATTATCCTACTTCCTTCAAGGCTGTTGCTAGTCAGATTGTTCATAAGAACAAATCCTTGATTTACGAAATTGCCTATCTTTGTTCCTGCTTGCTTAACTACTCCTATGGGGTGGGTATGGTCCAGTACCACCTGCAAAACCGTATCATCTAATAAGACCATGGAAATATGGCTTCCTTTATACTGTCTCTTCTCTGGAACAGCATTCTCACAACAGTTGGTCCTGTTCTTGTAAATCTTCCAGAGAGCCTTAAAGACCCAGATGTTGTAAGAAGCATTTGCCCAGGATGTTAGCTGAGCCTGGTTGAATGTCTGAATTATTGTAGGTGTGAGCTATTTATGTGCCTTTGGTTAGATTTTACTCTGTTATTTTTATAGCTTTCATTTTTATGGAGGTGCTATTGAATGGCTTTAATATACTGTGAGCACTCCCATTCAACTCTATACTAATGGAAAATATCCCATAATTCAAGACTATTTAAGTCTCTAAACCAGAAAATATATCGAGGAGGAGAAAGATGTTCTATTCCACTGGGATCTGGTGAAATAGTTTCAGGGGAGAATTAATATGGGCATATTATGGTCAGCATGACACAGCATGTCCAAAGCACAGTTTTACATCAAGCAAGTTCTATACAAGCTAGGACTAGTTACCTAAACTAGAGGTATCTAGAATTACCCACATCCCATGGGGTGTGATGGCTCAGTGGTTAAAGAAACTAAACTTATCAGCTGGTAAACTGGTAAGCTGACAACCCAGGTTTGTGATCCAAGTGTCTCACAACGGGGTGAACTTCTGTTCCTGCCCCAGCTCCTGCTCACCTACCAGTTCAAAAAGCATGCAAATGTGAATAGATAAATAGGAACCATTTTAATGGGAAGGTAACCATATTCTGTGAGTCTTGACATATAGTTATGCCAGTCACACGTCCATGGAAATGTTTTTGGATGACACTGATTCCCTCAGCTAAGAAGCAGAGATGACTACTGCCCCTAGATTCAGACTCAACTGAACAAGAGAAAACTTTACCTTTACCTGCTCACATCCCATCGACCAGGATTTACCGTAAATCTAGTGTAGAATCAGGAACAAATTAATTGTTGTTCCATAAAGACTTTGATAAAGACTCAAATTAAGTGTTCCTTTTCTTGCATTAGCCTAATAGAAGAGAATATCTGTAACTCAAGGTTGAATTGTGGAGTCCTTGATGCTCTCTGATCTTGGCTATTTGCTTGCAGATGTTTCATTACACAAATAGATAACATCATCGGTGTGAGTGTGGAGTTTGCTCCCTGTTTACAGTATATGTAGTAGCTTGCCTTACCAGTTTTGGTGGGGTGTGGTTTTTTCCTTGGTAGTTCCAAATACTCCACTTTTATTACTATAATCATGCTTAGCTCCTTTCCATTTTATAGCTCTTACCCAGCTCAGTTATTCCAAAAGTGATCTGTAATTTTCCAAGATAGTTAATTTCAAGCATGTACAGAGGGTAATTCTTTATTCTTCGTGACATTAGTTAATATTCAGTCCTTGAGTATTATGCTGTCTGCAATTCCCTTCATAAAGCAGCTTGTTAATATAAACACTTGAGTATGTTAGAGACAGCAAATCATTTTCCCCACAAGGTCATTAATTGCTTTAGGTTACCCATGGAGAAAAAAAATATACAAATTTGACTGCATAGCTGACTTCTGAATTTAAATGAGTCCAATACTCTATAACCCTGCTGAAATAATCTGTAACTAACTTCTGTCCTACTCCAATTCTGAGAAATTTTAGAATTTCTGTTAAATGCTCACAATTGGCTATGTATACATACACAATGATAAGTAATGCTTTGTTTATGCAAAAGAGAACAGTTTTAAATTACCAACGTAAACCTCCTTAACATAGTAATTAATCATAGATATAACTTAATTTTTAATTTGATGTTATCTAGCGGGAGTCATCAAAATGGAATTATTCTTGAAACCAGTAATGGCTGCTGTTGCCCAGTGACTTCAGTACTTCCTTAAAGTAAATACTATATTCTTCCATGAAGTTCATCAAAAAGAGTTTTTTTCCAAGTGAAGTTTGTATATTGTCAAACAATCAATTTCCTCCTCCTTCCTCTCCTCTTTTTAAAACTGGTTGCAATATGTGTGACTGTTCAAGAATAAGAGAACAAGTTCTGCATATCTGATTTTCTTATTGCATTAACTGGCATTCATGGAGAAGTGTGAAGGACTGTGTTAGTGTAAAAAGGGACAAGTGCCAGTGGAGGCTTTGTTTTAATTTCATTAAAAGCTTCTGGTAAAGTACTCATTAATCACTTAGTAATTCTCTCATGTTCATCTTCCCTCTGTGAAGCAGCTGCGGCTTTATGTCCCAAATTAAATACGGGAACCTAACATTGCATCTGCTTTGTAAACAATAAGAAGTAGCCTAAGTTATCATTCATACATGCTGGTATCCAATGGCAGGACAATACATCTAATACACTCACATGAAGTGTTAATACCACTTTATAATGCCTTGGTAAGGCCACACTTGGAATACTGCATCCAGTTTTGGTTGCCACGATGTAAAAGAAAGTTGAGACTCTAGAAAGAGTGCAGAGAAGAGCAACAAAGATAATTAGGGGACTGGAGGCTAAAACATATGAAGAATGGTTGCTGGAATTAGGTATGTCTAGTTTAATGAAAAGAAGGAATGGGGTGACATGATAGCAGTGTTCCAATATCTCAGGGGCTTCCACAAAGAAGAGGGAGTCAAGCTGTTCTCCAAAGCATCTGAGGGCAAGATAGAAGCAGTGGATAGAAACTAATCAAGGAGAGAACTAATCTGGAACTAAGGAGGAATTTCCTGATAGTTAGAACAATAAATCAGTGGAACAACTTGCCTCCAGAAGTTGTGAATGCTCCAACATTTTATGAGCCCCGCAAAAACCCCGACTGGCGAGCTGCTGCCGACAGATCTTTGGATCTACCCTGCCCTGAAGGAACAGGGGAAGAGAGAAGGACCCCTTGGATGGCCGAGAGGAACGGGCAGGTTCCTTGGGGCCGGAGGAAGCCCTCTGAGCTGGCGGTGGGGGAGCAGCAGTCATAGTGACTGCCTTGAAGCCCAGGCTAACCAGAGAAAGCACTGTGCTGGAGGAAGAAGGAAAAGTGAGAGAAAGGCATTTGGAAGCCGGGTAAGCAAGACCAAACCCAGGCGGGAACAGCTTTTTAACTGTGGATATTGATAAGCGTGTCCCAGCCTTAATTAGCGGCTACAATGTATTGGGGCAAGAAGATCTGCAAAATACCTTTTAAAAGGGAAAGACCCACCAAAGAATTATGTATTTTATTGCTAATTTGGAATAATTACCTTTTTGGAAAGTTATAAATTTTGAAAACTGTTTTTTTTTCTTTTTTTTAAATGGGAATGGATTATTTTTGGAAGAGAGAAAAAGGAGAGAGACGATAAACAGGACTTTTTAAAAACAAAGGGAAAAGACAGATAGCCTTGCAATACACAAAATGGAGACTGAAGAAGTGAAAGTGTAATTGCGGATTGCTAGCAGCTTGGAAGAGAAACTAAGTGTCTTGTTAATTTAACTGGAGTACTTTGGCAACAAATAAGGACTTTGGAGATACTCAATCTGTCCATTGGAAGCTTTATTGATGGAAAGAAAAAAGAAATAAAACGGTATAACTGAATTAACAGGCATAGCAAGAAAAGGGAAAAAGGTGTGGCACTAAAAGAATTATATATGGAATGATATAAAAGAACTAAACTCGATAGAATTTTTAACATTGATAATATTGAAATTGAAAAAGAACAATTTTGGACAGATTGGAAAAAGATTTATAGTAGGTTGCAAGATAAAAAAAACAATATAGTTTGATTAAAATGGAAATGTAATGCTTAATGCATATTTGAAGTCTGAATAATTGATATGAGGTATCATATCATGACGGTCGTGACTGGGAGGATTTTTCATCAGGTTCGCCTGATTCGCCAGTTGTGTCCCTTTCTGGATTGGGACTCTTTACACACAGTCACTCATGCCCTTGTCACTTTCCGCTTGGACTATTGCAATGCTCTCTATATGGGGCTCCCCTTGAGGAGCATCCGGAGGTTCCAACTGGCACAGAGTGCGGCCACGCAAGTGGTGATGGGAGCGACATGGGGCTCCCATGTAACATCTCTTCTGCGTGAGCTGCACTGGCTCCTGGTGATCTTCCGGCTGCGCTTCAAGGTTTTGGTTACCATCTTTAGAGTGCTCCATGGATTAGGACCTGGTTCCTTATGGGACCGCCTACTACTGCCAATAACCTCCCACCGGCCAATACGCTTTCATAGGGAGGGGCTCCTCCAGGTGCTGTCGGCCAAACAGTGTCAACTGGCGGCCCTTAGGGGGAGGGCCTTCTCTGTGGGGGCACCTACTATCTGGAACGAGCTCCCCCCGGAGATATGGAGGATCCCGGATCTGCGCATCTTCCACCGCACTCTCAAGGCTTTTTTATTTCATCAAGCTGGCCTGGCCTAATCTTTTTCCTTTTTCTTTTTAAAATGTGAATTTTAATCCGTTTTAAATTTCAGGGATTTGTATATTTGTCTTGGGCCAAAGTGTTTAATTTGGTTTTATTCTGGTTTTAAGTTTTGTATATATATGTTTTATTTGTGGCTGTTCACCACCGAGTCCTTCGGGAGTAGGGCGGTATATAAATCCAATAAACATAAACATAAACATACCTCTCTTTTTTTGTTTCCCTTTGCTACTTTTTTGAGTTTCTTTCTTTTCTTGATACTCTTTTTCTTTTTTATTTCTATTTTCCCTCTTTTCTCCTTCTTTGTTTTTGTTTTCCTTTCTTTCTGTTTTTCACCTTTTATTTCCATTCCTTTTAAATTGGACTATATAAACGTAGGTATTTCGTTATGAAATAAGACTATAAATGAATGAATGAGAACATGATTTTTCTAAATGTTCTAAACACTTATATGAATTTTTGAGATTTAAAATAAATATGAAGTAGAAGATCTTAAAATATATGAGAAGGTATTTCTTAAAATTTACGTTGAGTCAAATTGAGGTATCTGAAAAAGCAAATTATGTAACATGTGAATTACTTAAAATGAAATAGCTAAAACAACAGATGTAGGTGTGGAGGAAAATATGTTGGTAACATCAGCCAAATAAGAGAAGGAGATTCAGAGGAGAATATGCTGGAAATCAGCCAAAACAAAACATGCTGGAAATCAGCCAAATAATAGTGGGAGGTTCGGAGGAGACTATACTGGAAATCAGCCAAAATATAATACAATGGAAACTAGCCAACAACGGGTGGAAGTATGGAGGTGACTATGCTGGAAATCAGCCAAAATAAAGCATGCTGGAAATCAGCCAAACAAAAGCTGGAGGTATGGAGGAAGATATGCTGTTAATCAGCCAAACAATAATATGCTGGAAATCAGCCAATAATAGGAGGAGATAGGGTGGAGGATATGGATTTTGAGATAAATTTGAGAATATGAAATATGCAAAACTGAAGGCAAATTGATAAAGCTTTAAGGTTTAAAGATCTGATGAAGGGGTCAAGAGAAATATGGACTGAATTTTGATTTATTATTTGAAATAAAAATAGAGCTGTATCTAAATTGAAATTACGATGTGTGGTTAGAAATTGTAAGGTAAATAATTAGACTAAGAGATTAGAATATTTTTTCTCTTTTTTTAATGTTTTAATATTGATGTCAAAAGATGTAAGGAGGAGAGCTTGGAAAAGAACCAGAAATAATTGAACTTTTAAATGAGCATAACAATGAATTAAATGTGTACCTGGAAATTCAATTGGTGGTGATATAATAGAATGCTTCTGATCAAGATATTAGAATTTTATGACTAAATTTTTTTCTGTTTGGACTTTGAATTTTAAAAGATATAATGGGAAATTGTGAATGGAGCTTTTTCAAAATGTAAGCGATTGTACCTATTTATGACCCGATCAAGACTTTGCTCTCAAAAGAGATGTATTTTATGTGTTATGTTGGAAAAAATAAAAAATATTTTGCAAAAAAAGAAAAGAAAAGAAAAGAAAAGAAAAGAAAAGAAAAAATTGAATAACCATATGTCTGAAATGGTATAGGTTTTCCTGCCTAAGCAGGGGGTTGGACTAGAAGACCTCCAAGGTCCTTTCTAACTCTGTTATTCTAAGGCCTGAAGAAGCTGAGGAAAAAAAGAAATAAGAAATGAGGTTTACCTGGAAATCTAAAATAAGGAAGAATGCAAAGTTGATAGAACAGGAGAGGGCAACCAGTTTCTGGCTGATGGTTAGACTTTACATACTCAAAGTGCACTATGGATTGCTTTGTAACAGATATCAAGCCATTGCATATCAGCTGCCTCTCTGGTGGCTGGGAAATGTTGGACAGTCCTGGCTCTATCTCTGCATCCGACACAGAGCATCCATCAAAGCCTTCCCCAGACTCCAGCACTGGCCCAAGTTCCTCCCCAACCTCCTCATCGTCAGCATCTGCTGCCAGCTCCGTGGCAACAGGCAGGCCACAACAATAACTGCCTTTTCCAGTAAGTTTGATATCATGCCATGGCTGAAATACATAAGGCAGAATTTTGTGATTTTTGCATTGCAGTGATATGTCCAGTTGTATATGCTTCAGTATTTGCTTATATGTTACTTTTGCTGATCAAGGAATGTGCTTCTCCAACACCACAACAAAAACATGTTGATTTTCCTCCTGTCTGATTTTTTCATTGTCCAACTTTGGCAACTTTATGTAACTATGGGAAGCACTCTAGTGAAGACTAATCTACATTTAATTGCTAGGCTGTTGTCCTTGCTTTTTCATACACAATTAATATTCATCACTGCTGTGCCACCCAGTGCATTTCCATGTTTTATTTCTAGATTGCATTCACTGCTTTGATCAATTTGCGATCCTAGGAAAGTGTGGAGCATTTATTGTATAGGCAGTCCTCAACTTACAACCACAACTGAGCCCAAAATTTCTGTTGTTAAATGAGACATTTGTTAAGTGAGCTTTGCCCCATTTTACGACCTTTCTTACCACAGCTGTTAAGTGAATCACTGCAGTTGCTAAGTTAATAACCTGGTTGTTAAGTGAATAGGGCTTCCCCATTGACTTTGGTTGTCAGAAGGTTGTAAAAAATGATCACATGACCCTGGGTCACAGCAACGGTCATATATATGAACCAGTTGCCAAGCATCTGAATTTTGATCACATGATCATGGGGATGATTCAAAGGTTGTAAGTGTGAAAAATTGTCATATGTTACTTTTTTCAGTGCCGTTGTAACTTTGATCAGTCACTAAATGAATTTTGTAAATCGAGGACTGACATCTTATTTAGGAGCACACTATACTACTGAAATTCCATACCATTTTTGACAAAAGTTACAGGAATTGTAAAAGGGCATAGCAGGAATTATATTGCAGCATCACAATATAATTCCTAAATGCCAAAACCCATTTAAACATCCAAATGTAACAGTTTAGAAATACAGGTAGTATTCAACTTACCACCACAATTGAGCCCAAATTTTCTGTTGCTAAGTGAGACATTTGTTCAGTGAGTTTTGCCCCGTTTGTGACCTTTCTTGCCACAGCTGTTAAACGAATCACTGCAGTTGTTAAGTTAGTAACCCGGTTGCTAAGTGAATCTGGCTTCCCCATTGATTTTGCTTGTCAGAAGGTCGCAAAAGGTGATCGCATGGCCTTGGTCCACTGCAACCGACATAAATATGACTCAGTTGCCAAGTGTCCAAATTTTGATAATGCTGACCGTGGGGGTGTCGCAACAGTTGTAAGTGTGAAAAATGATCCTAAGTCATTTTTTTCCGTGTCGTTGTAACTTTGAAAGTTATAAGTCAAAAACATTCTTCTAAAAAACCCCTTCTGAATAAAAGGCCTGAAGTGTTGACAGATGGTAGGGCCATATTATAGTGGTCACAAGACCTGTTGGATGGATAGTCTGTAAAAGCCCTGTAAAAGCCAGATTAAGTTTCCCTTGCCACCTGGGCTCCTAAAGTGCTTAAGTTTTTCTTTTCTCCACAAGAAGGGATGGGGAAACACTTAGGGTCATGCAGTAAGGGAACTATATTTGTCTATGTTGAGACCAAGCATTAAATAATTTTGTCTTTTTTTTTTCTTGAGTATTTGGCAAGTGTTCATGATGGAATGTTAGAAAAACAGGTTTGAATGTTAGCAACTGGGCTCTGTACTGATAGATAAGATTTCCACCCAGTATTTCTTTGCTACATGCCCCTCTATATTTTCAGTGAGTGACAGCTGCCAGTTTTGTTTTCCTTTCTTTTCTATCCAATATCACTTTGGAAGAAGAGAAGGAGAAGGATTCCCCAAATGATATCCTAGCCTAGCCTATTGTCACAGCAAGAAACCTCTCTTCTTGCTAGTTATTAAAAGGGGGCAGGATGGGCGGGGGGAATCAACAGATACTATCAGGGGTGGGCTGCTGGGGGTTTGCAGGGGTTTGGGGGAACTTCTAGCTAAGGTTCTGTGCAGTTCGGAGAACCCCCAAATCCCACTCCTAGCTGGCCCCGCTCACCCCACCTCACCCCATCCTTCCCAGGAGTCCCCTTGCAGCCCATTTTGGATGCAGGTAAGTGCAAGGTGTGTGCAGAGGCTCAGGGAGAGCAAAAAACGGGCCTACCAGAAATAGGCCATATCAGGAAGACCAGAAATGGAGGCCTCCGGAGGGCCTCTGGAGCCTGGGGAGGCCGTTTTCACCCTCCTGGAGGCTCAGGGAAAGCCTCTGGAGCCCGGGGAGGACAAAAAGGACCCAGTTTGTGGGGGCAATAAGCTGACTTTGTATAAATATACAAAAGTATGAAGGCTATTGCTTAACGCATTGTAAGCCGCCCTGAGTTTCCGGAGAAGGGCGGCATATAAATCAATTTTTTAAAAAAGCCCCCTCCCCCACCATGGTGTAGGAGGCTGACTAGGCCATGCCCACCCAGCGGGCTAAACTTTTTGAAGCCCACCCCTGGATACTATCAACAGTAAAGTGGCCCCTAAGACTATTCCTATTTGAAACTTTTTGCCTAGTTTTCTTTCTCTTATCCTGCCCATGACTAATGCTAAAAAAAATAAATAAAAATTAAACGTTTCTCACAGATAGCTCCTTCTATTACTACCATTTTCCAGTAATTAGAATTTCAATTTGAGAAGGCCTTTGCAAACTGGTGGGGAACAGGAACATGATTATAATCAAAATGACCTCCACTGCCAAAAAAAAAAAAAAAAAAAAAATGTCCATAAAATCTTATATATGACCTGCTAATACATTGAAACATCTCTGGAGACTAGTGAAAAAGAAGATAATTGAAGGGGTTTGTATAATTTCTCTTCCTCTGTTTTAAACCCTGATAAGCATAAGTGCTAGTCATTAATTTTCCATTCCTTTAGAAAGCTCTTGGCCCTTCTGCTTCGTTTCTTTCTAGCTTCTTGCATAGGGGTTGGTGCTGCACTTCAGCAATGCGCCATTCTGTTAGAAGGTTATTATTTATTGAAATGGGTAAAGCCTGCAGGATCAGTTCCTTAACCAATCGTGTGCCTGCAGAAGCTGAAATGCAGGCATTACGGATATAATCCACTGCTTTGTGTAACCTGACTTGTTAACAAGGAAGCCTGCAATACATCGACCTACAGATGAGATAGAAAACAGAGTCTGAGTTATTGGGAGAAAGAAGGCTGCTAGAACTGTGAGGAGATGATCTTTCCTCTAGATTTCTAGTAGCATTTGAATTGAAATATTTCTTCCATTAACTCTGATGCTATGAGATAGTTACTTCAGCGGCACCAATAACTGATGATGGGGAGGTGATAAAATTGCAGCAATTAGAACATTGTTGTGTTTGAGCTGCTGGTTAATCAGCAGGGAAGAAGCTATGATGAACTTGTTACTGAACCTTACAGGATTTCAGTACTTTAAAAAAATCCAAAGTCTGATCTTTGGAGACTTTGGCTCATGGCTCAAAAAGGGGGTAGTTGTAGAGATAGTCCTTGACTTATGACCATAGTTGAGCCCAAAATTTCTGTTGTCAAGTGAGGTTTGCCCCATTTTCGATCATTCCTGCCACAGTTGTTAAGTGAATCAAAGAAATTAAGTTAGTAACATGGTTGTTAAGTGAATCTGGCTTCCCTATTGACTTTGCTTATCTGATGAAGGTCGTAAAAAGTGATCACATGATGCCGGAACACTGCAGCCATCATAAATACAAGTCAGTGGCCAAGCATCTGAATTTTGATCAGGTGAACGTGGGATGCTGCAATTGTAAGTGTGAAAAAGGGCCATACATCACTTTTTTGGTGCTGTTGTATCTTTGAATTGTTGCTAAATGAACTGTTATAAATCAAGGACTACCTGTATAACTTTTAAAATCAGGACGTATGTGAAATTGTAGTTTCTTTTTTATTTGTTATCTTTTTTTTTTTTTTTTTTAAAAAGAAGCTCCTAGACTTCTTTATTTTTGGACATATAAATAAAAACATCCAAGTAATATGTTAACAGATGCTCATTAAGTAAAGTTGTTCCTGATTGATAGTATTTTAGCCAAATGGTTTTCTAGAAAAATTTACACACTCTGAATTGTTTACACATCTCTGAATTGTTATCCAATTTTTAATTTAATCTTCAGATGAGGGGATAATTTCTATTTAAACATAGTGGCATTTCATTTATGTTTTTGCTATAGCAGATTAGTGTTCCTGAGGTCTTCTTGAGAAAATATTGGGGAAATAACCTAAAGAGATTTTGTTATACTTGGGGTTAATTACATTTATGAATTTTTCATATTCTGCAGCCTCGGACTCAGACAATAAGCTATGGTAGATAAAGGTCAAAGCTGAAAGCTTGGAAGAGAATAGCCCCTAAGAAAACAGACAGTTCCTAGATGTTTCTAAATGTGGTACTTGAATCCTTCTCTTAATTTTCCTCTTTGGTAAATGAAATCTAAAGGATGTAGTGACTGAAAAAAAAATTCATTCCATTTAAAAATAGCTTCTTTCTGCTCCACACACACACACCGTCTTCCTTTAAAAGGTAAAGGTAAAGGTTCCCCTCGCACATATGTGCTAGTCTTTCCCAACTCTAGGGTGTAGTGCTTGTTATGTCCTTATAAGGACACCCGCCTGGGATTGGCTGAAGATCCTTCGGCAGGAGATTTGAATCCCTGTCAGGGGGGCGGTGCGTCTGCCGGAGCAAATATAAGGAGAGCTCCGGCAGCGCTCAAGCAGTTCAGTTCTCGTTAATAAACGTTGTTACTTGAACTCCGCTGGTCACTTCTTCTTTCCTGCGCCGATCTAACACTGGCGACGAAGGACTAGAGAAGAACCTCCGCGTGGCACGATCGCCATAACGAGCTGAAGTCACTCGACGCGGTCTGAGAGATGGCAACGCCGCAAGCGCCGTTCGCCTCGCTGGCTCCTTTCAACCCCAGCCGGGAGAAATGGAGCTCCTATATGATACGTTTCCGCCAATTCCTCTGGGGAAACGGCTACAACAATCTAGACGATGAGAGGAAGAGGGCTCTCTTCCTCGCTCACTGCGGCACCGACGTTTTGGAGCTCGCCGTCAACCTCGTCGCACCAAGAGACATTGAGGTCATGTCCTGGGTAGATCTCCAGACTGCCCTGCAAGACCACTATGCACCAACGGGCACCCCCATATCGAATCGGTTCACCTTCCGCCAGCGTAACCAGAAGGAAGGCGAATCCCTCAAAGACTTTGTGGCAGCATTGCGTCAAATCGCAGCAAACTGCGAGTTTGAGAACGCTGACAATGCCTTACGCGACGGGATCGTCTTCGGGATGAGAGATGCAAACCTCCAAAAGAAGTTCCTGAGCAGAAAAAGACTGTCCCTGAAGGACATTCTTGAGGAGGCTACGGCTGCTGAAACATCCGAGACCGCCGCCGCTGCCATGCTCCAGTCCCGAGGGATCCATAAGATCCGCAAACCGTCATCTGAATCGTCCAATGACTCTGCCACACCAACCGACTCAGAGGGGGAGTCGACCGTTTTGAAAGTTTCCCGCCCATCTAGGCGGGAAATTCAAAAAGATGGCCGCCGCGCCGCTCAGTGCGGCAGTTGCAAGGGACACCATCCCCGCCAATCCTGCCGCTGGCGTGATGCAACCTGCAGACGCTGCCTTAAGAAGGGGCACATCGCTGAGGCATGCAGAGCCTCTGATCCGGTTCCAGAATCAATCAAGCCCCGTAATCCGGAAAATCGCCGCGACTCCCAGAGGTCATCCAAACGGCCCTCACTCCAGCATAACCGCGACGACCGCAACGGTTCTCATGGCGGCGCTGTGAACCAGACAACGATCGCCCTCACCAGCAACAACAGTGCCACGAAATTCCACGTGACACTGTTGGCAGAAGGCTTGCCGTGCACGATGGAAGTCGATTCTGGCTCCGTCTATTCTATCATCGACTGGCACCAGGTAAAGAGGCTGAAGCCGGCACTCACCAAGCGCCAACTTGAACCCCTTCACTCTAAGCTGGTGGATTTCGGCGGCAATCCCATCGGCGTCATCGGAAGAACCAACCTCCAGATCGCCTTCAAGCAGTTCCATGGCCAGCTCCCCATAACCGTCGTGGAGCATAGCCGCCCGACCCTGCTGGGCGTGGAGTGGTTCCAGCCGTTGGGGCTTTCTATTGGAGGCATCCACCAGATTAGTTCAGGCGAACTCGACTCACTCATCGGAGAGTTCCAAGAAGTCTTCGATGGTAAGTTAGGGACCTTTTCAGGGAAACCCATCACTTTTAATCTGGACAAGGGGGTAACCCCAATTCGGCTCAAGCCCCGCCGGGTTCCATTTGCCTTGCGGGCTAAGGTAGACGCTCAGCTGGATAAGCTGATTGCCCAAGGCATACTGGAACCCATCGATCATGCTTCATGGGAAACTCCCATTGTGATCCCCATGAAGCAGGATGGATCTGTGCGCATCTGCGCCGACTACAAAGTGACCATCAACAAGGCGTTGCCGCAGAGTGCATACCCTGTGCCGGTAGTGCAACATTTGCTGCACTCACTCGGCAAGGGCAAAATTTTTGCAAAACTGGACCTGGCCCAGGCTTACCAGCAATTGCCAGTGGATCAGGAAACGGAGGAGGCACAGACTATTGTCACCCATAGAGGCGCGTTTAAGTGCAACCGTCTCCAGTTTGGAGTCAGTGCAGCCCCAGGCATTTTCCAATCCATGATGGAACGCCTTCTCCAAGGCATTCCAGGGGTGGTGCCTTACTTCGATGATGTACTGATCTCTGGGGACTCTAAGGCTCAACTCCTGGACCGACTGAGACTTGTTCTCCAGCGGTTCAGGGAGAAGGGCTTGAGGGTCCGGAGGGACAAGTGCATCATTGGGGTACAGGAAGTCGAGTTCCTGGGCTATCTCATAGATAGTTCTGGCATCCACCCCACCAAATCAAAAGTTAAAGCTATCCATGAAGCTCCCAGCCCCAAAAACAAAGCGGAGCTTCAGGCTTTCCTTGGATTGCTTAACTTCTACGCTATTTTCCTCCAACGGAAAGCCACTATTGCTGAGCCGCTCCATCGCTTACTGGCAAAGGCGGCTTCCTGGAGGTGGGGACGCAAGGAAGAGTCTGCATTCAGAGCCGTTAAGCAACTTCTGACCTCTGACAGTGTGCTCATTCAATACAATGAGACGCTGCCCATCAGACTAACCTGTGATGCTTCCCCCTACGGAGTCGGCGCTGTGCTCAGTCACGAACTGCCTACCGGCTGTGAAGCCCCCATAGCCTATTTCTCAAAGACTATGTCCAGTGCTGAGCGCAACTACAGCCAACTGGACAAAGAGGCGTTGGCTATTGTTGCAGGGGTGAAGCGTTTCCACGAATATCTTTATGGCCGGCGCTTCACCATTGTCACCGATCACAAGCCTCTCCTGGGCCTCCTCGCAGGCGACAAGCAGACCCCAGCCTTCATGTCCCCCCGGATGATGCGTTGGGCTATCTTCCTCGCCGGCTACTCCTACAGCCTCGTCCACCAGCCTGGTAAAGCCATCGCGAACGCCGCCGCGCTGAGCAGGTGCCCATCCGCCGACTCCGTGGAAGACCCGGCCCCCACGCTCGAGCTGCTGCATATTGACAACGACAGCAACTGTCCAGTGACATCTGCCGACGTGGTGACGCACACGCGGGCTGACCCCATCCTTCGGCAAGTCCGCTCCTGGGTCCTCAGAGGCTGGCCTGCTCGAATTGACAGCGACGACTTCAGCCCATTCAGCCGCAAGCAAGGGGAGCTGTCCACCATGCGCGGTTGTTTACTATGGGGAGATCGGGTGCTGATTCCCAGCACGCTTCAACGAAGGACTCTTGCAGCGCTACATAAAGGACATCCGGGCATTGTCTGGATGAAAGCCCTGGCACGGAGCTACATCTGGTGGCTGACACTGGACAAAGACATTGAACATTGGGTCGCCAGGTGTAGCCCGTGCCAAGAAGTCAGAGCTGCTCTGCCTCAGTCTGACCCGATGCCTTGGGAAACTCCGAGCTCCCCCTGGTCGCGCATTCACATAGACTTTGCTGGACCCATCCAGGGGCACCACCTCCTCATCGTGGTTGATGCCTACTCTAAATGGCTGGAAGTCGTCCCCATGGCATCCACCACAACGGAGGCCACGATCCGAGCACTCCGGCGTCTTTTTGCGACCCATGGGCTTCCAGACGTCTTGGTCTCCGACAACGGGCCCCAACTTACGTCCGTGCCCATGGAGGCTTTCCTGGCAGGGTTGGGCATCCGCCATGCCCTCTCTGCCCCTTACAGACCGGCCGGAAATGGACAGGCTGAACGGATGGTGAGACTCACAAAGGAGTCGCTCGCCAAGATGGGCCCGGGTGATTGGCAGGAGCGCATTGATACTTTTTTGCTCACTCAGCACATCACGCCTCACTCTGCCACCCGAAAATGCCCTGCCGAACTGTTAATGGGCAGGCGACTCCGGTCACCCCTGGACAGACTGCACCCGCAATACACCTCTGAGGTGCCCGCATCTGCCAGTCGCCAACTTCGCCAGTTTTCCGTCGGCGATGCCGTTTTCGCTCTCAATTTCCACGGCTCGCCTAAATGGCTTAAAGCTACAATACACAGCACAACCGGTCCCAAATCCTACCGCGTTGAGCTGGAAGATGGACAGGTCGTGAGACGTCATCTCGACCAGCTCCACAAAAGGTGGAGGGAAGTGAGCGAAAACCACCCCGACGAGGTAGGCCTAAACCACCCCGACGAGGTAGGCCTAAACCACCCCGACGAAGTAGGCCTAAACCACCTTGGCGCGGTAGGCCTAAACCACCCCGACGAGGTAGGCCTAAACCACCCCGATGGGGCAGACCTAAACCACCCTGGCGTGGTAGGACTAAACCACCCAGATGAGGGAGGCCGGCGACATGCGGGAAGAGCAGACACCCCAACACCTAGCCTAACGCAAACTCCGGAAAGTAGACCGGAGTAAACTCCTCGTCTACTCCGGCGAGTAGACCGGGGACAAGCCAAGCCAGGAACCCCGAAGCAACGCGGGGTGAATGGCAGCCAACACCCCGAGACCCAAGACCTCCAGGCAAGCAACGAAGGCCAAGTAGACCGGGGACAACCCAGCAGGGGAAGCCAACATCAACCCTGCGAAGTAGGCAACCGACAGTCCAGGGACGGGGACCTCCAGCCAACGCTACAGGAGGCCCCACAACAACCAGCCGACCGCGCAGAAGACCAACCCTGCAAGGAAGGCCACCACCACCCCTGCAGGGTAGGCCAACACCAACCCGACATGGCAGAGCATCCCAGCGTCCAGAGGGAGCGGCAACCACCACCGCCAGGCCAACCGCGCAGAGAGGGCCTACGCCACCCCGGCAAGGTAGGCCTACACCACCCCGACAGAGCCGACCTGTCACCAACCTTGTCCGCCTGCCGCCCCGGGAGTAAGCTGGACTCAACCGGAGAACCCGGGGGCCTAACCCAACCACCACCGCCGAACTCGCACCCAAGCCCAGACCGGCGCGACCCTATCCCGGAGGGAACCCGAGGGACACCCAGGGACCTACCGTGGCTCAGGAGTTCCGGACCGGCCGAAAGCAGGGATCCACACCGGCGGCACCAAGATCCGTGCAGGAACGAGGCAGACCAGCATCGCCCGCAGGTGGAGGTCCTCGACCCAGCCGGAGGTTCGGGAGCAGTGCCCGCGTCCTCGATGGCCAGATCCACCCCGGCACCAGGAAGAAATCCCCGGACCGAGAAAGCACCCTCCGGCATGGAAGGCAACCTCTCTAAAAATGGACTGCGCAGGTCAGCGCGTTCACGTTGACGTCCTGTATATTTAAGTGACTATTTCCCTTGAGTGACTGACTAAGAACTAGGGGGGGAGGAGTGTTATGTCCTTATAAGGACACCCGCCTGGGATTGGCTGAAAATCCTTCGGCGGGAGATTTGAATCCCTGTCAGGGGGGCGGTGCGTCTGCCGGAGCAAATATAAGGAGAGCTCCGGCAGCGCTCAAGCAGTTCAGTTCTCGTTAATAAACGTTGTTACTTGAACTCCGCTGGTCACTTCTTCTTTCCTGCGCCGATCTAACAGTGCTCATCTCCATTTCAAAGCCAAAGAGCCGGTACTGTCCAAAGACAGCTCCATGGTCATGTGGCTGGAATGCCAAAGGCACACGGAATGCTGTTACCTTCCCACCAAAGGTGGTCCCTATTTTTCTACTTGCATTTTTTACGTGCTTTCGAACTGCTGGTTGGCAGAAGCTGGGACAAGTAACGGGAGCTCATTTCGTTATGCGGCACTAGGGATTCGAACCGCTAAACTGCCGACCTTTCGATCTACAAGCTCAGCATCTCACAATCCCCTGTAGAAAAACATAAAAAACCTACAGAGGTTCTTTTCTTAGGAATTCCTTGGTTGGACTCCTTAAGAGAAGAATGCTTGCATGAGATCACCTGTTTCATCTCCTTGCCAGCTTTTCAGGAAACGCTCCTTTTTATGTAGCTTCTAATTCTCATCCCCAGTGACAAATGTGTTAATGTATATATGTGTTTTCATAATTTAATCACTTCCAATCCAGCTCCCGTCCCACCTTATTCATGGGTTATCCATTTTTCAGCCAACATTTGTGGCTTTGGCACTTAATGCAAAAATTTGCATACCAGGCTGTTCAAGGCATGAATACAAAAAGAATTGATGTCATGGCTACCCCTTTCCATTTGCTATCTCCCCCACTTTCCCTTTTCCTCTAAACATTGTCCAGCATGAAACACAGTTAAAGAGCAATAATAATACATACAGAAAAACTCAAAGCTATTCCTGGAGCAGTAATAGAGATTTGGTGTGTTGAATTCCACTTAGCACCCTGCCCAAAACCTTTTTTTAAAAAAATATTCTAGTCACATGCATATGCACTTGCCTGTCACTTTTAAAAAATCTGTTTACCTTGTTACTGGTGTCCTAATCATATGGTGCACTTGTGCAATGCACTGTTTGCACACTGGGTTGGAGCAGCCCAGTCATAAGCCTGGAGTCTTGCTTTTGAAGCAAGGAGCAAGACAAGCCTTTTCAAAATGCCAACTGGATCGGCAACTGACCCTTTGACTGTGACATAGGACCTGAAGACATAAAGGGACAGAGAAGAAACCTAGGGATATCAGATTTGAACTGCAATACTCCAGAAGACTAATAGATGGCAGCAAATACTGTATATTTTTAAAAGAACTGATTCCTGGGCCCCATCTAGTGGTCCTCTAGAGTTTTGCAGTCTAGATCAGTGAGCCCTAGACCAGCCATACCCATGCATGCTTTTCCTCCAATAAGAAACCACTACCAAATAAGCCATACAGATTTCTGTTGATAGCTGTTGTTCAATAATAGATTCTGGTTTTTATCCCAGAAGAAATGAAAAGGCAAAAAGGGTCAGCTTGGTGTACTGATTAAGGAGCTGGCCTAGAAACCAGAAGACTGCAAGTTCTAGTCCCATCGTAGGCATGAAAAGCAACTGGGTGATTTTGGGCTAGTCACTATCTCTTAGCCAACCCACTTCCCAGGGTGGTTGTTGTGGGAAAAATAGAAGGAGGGAGAAGTATTAGCAATGGCAGTAACACTTAGACTTTATATACCGCTTTACAGTGCTTACAGCCCTCTCTAAGTGGTTTACATAGTCAGCATTTTACTCACCTGGGAAAGATGGAAGGCTGAGTCAACTTTTAGCCTGGTGAGAATTGAACTGCCAAATTGCAGGCAGCCAGCAGGCAGCAGAAGTAAACTAGAAGTAATAAAGGTGGGATGAAATCTAATAAATAAATGAACTATGACACTCACATTCAGACATACAGTTTCTCATATTGCATGATACCAAGATTGGGTTTCTCAATCAAGCTGCAGAGTAAGCATCTCTTCCTCCTAGTTCTTGAACGCAATGTTCATCCCACTGTAGGTGTTGGCCTACTTTGTATGTCAGGGATACAAAAAGATCTAAGAATCTTGAGGTAGCGAATCTTGAGTACTTAGCCATACCCCCTCCCCCCCCTCCTCCAAAATTGCTGATATTTACTCTTCCCATTTTGGAAAATTTATTTTAAGTTTCATTGTATACAGCACTTCACTTGCTGGCACTGCTATAAAATGATCTCATTGCTGCTTTTAGGCAACCTGCTCTGAAATTCAACAGCAAACTCCCTCTGGTGCCAAATAGCTCAGGCATGTCAAAGTGCACATTTGTGCAGGTTGTTATTTTGATTGATTTAAAAAAACAACATACCAGCTTTGCCATTTGTATCGTAAAAATCTTATTAATGCACCACACAGGAGCACCCTTTAACATTTAGGAAGTCTCATGCATGGGTGCCATCGCCAGAAGCCTCAAGCTGCTCTTCCATCTGAAGAATTTGGCCGTCTGGACAGTTTGAGGTACAGGAAGATTTCTGGCTCTAACTCTGCTTTATATTCTGTATGTGCAAAAAATTAAATACATATGTGCAAAGAGCCACCTTAATAAGAATTTTCTTTTTTTTAAGGGGAAGCTGAAGAGGGAGGGAGGGAGGGGAGGAGGGAGGAATGCAGGAAGGAAGGAAGGAAAGAAGGGGAGGGAGGGTGGAAGGAAGACAGGAAGGAAGGCAGGAAGGAAGGAAGGAAGGAAGGAAGGAAGGAAGGAAGGAAGGAAGGAAGGAACATAGGAAGGTAGGCAGGCAGGCAGGCAGGCAGGCAGGAAGGAAGGGTATTATCCAGGTGTTTCCTGGTGACCTCCCACCCATCTACTAATCAAGTCAAGGAAAACTTAGCTTTTCAAGATCAAGATTGTTTAGCAGCTTCAACCTAACTAGATAGAATGATGACATCCAGATTTAAACAGTATATTGACACATCCTAAGTGTTCTTAATTTACACTAGGACCAGTTCTAGTATGTAGGACAAACTACATTAAAAATACATGTACATGCAGAAATACGAATATAAAATCTGACAACTCTCATATTTTATTTTATTTATTTAATTAGTTCAAGTTATATGCCGCCCTTTTCTGGAGATTCAGGGCGGCTTACAATGTGTTAAGCAATAGTCTTCATACTTTTGTATATACCTGTTTAGTAGGGTTTTGCCCCCCCCCAAAAGCGGTGTTCTTTTTTATACAAAGTCAGCTTATTGCCCCCACAATCCGGGTCCTCATTTTATCTACCTCGAAAGGATGGAAGGCTGAGTCAACCTTGAGCCTGGTGAGATTCGAACTTGCAGTAATTGCAGGCAGCTGGTGCTAGTTAACGGCACTTTAGTCTGCTGCGCCACTAAGGCTATACCTACAAAGTCTAGAATCAAGTAAAGCTTTATATACCTTTTGGTTCAGCTGTTCCCCCAAAGAGATACAACTAGCCTTTGTGAGCTAGCTAATTTGCTTGTTCTGGTGTGAAACCTTTGATGAGATCTCACCTATTGTTCAGAGCAGTGTTTCTCATGCTGGCTGGGAAATTTGGGGCATTGAAGTCCACATAAGTTGACAAGGTGGAGAAATACTGGTTCAGAGGTTCAACTCACAGTTTATTCTGGAGAGTGCTGCCATTTGAAATATCTCCTTCAAGATGATTTGGAGGAAAAGTTAAGGCCCAGGGTCTTTCAAGAACCCAAACTCAGTAGAAACTCCCCAAGCCTGGGGCCCTTGGTATATAGTTGGACGTCAACTTCCAGACTTTCTAGTCAACCAAGAAAGGATGGCCTAAATATCATATTCCCATCTCTGTTCACTTGATGAGCGTCTGAGCTGCAGTTGGCACAGTTGGAGGTTATAATATACATGGAGGTAGCTCCCATGTGCGAGTTTTGTCCTATGTATCCCATACCAGAACTGGTCCTAGTGTAAATTAAGAACATTTAGGACAGTGATGGCGAACCTTTTCGGCACTGAGTGCCCAAACTGGAACGCTGAAAACCTAAAGACTAGCTGGCCGGCACGTGCATGCCTGTTTTTTGGCCTGTTTGGGCTGTTTTTTGGGTTGTTTTCAGGCTATTTTTGAGCTGTTTTCAGAAAAGGCCTGAAAATGGCCTGAAAACAGCCTGTTTATGGCCATTTTTGGAGCAATTTGCAAGCCTTTTTTTGAAATGGCTGAAAAACGGCCTGAAAACAGCCGAAAAAAATGGCCTGAAAATTGGCCGAAAAACGTTCTGCCGCCTGCAAAGACCAGCTGGCTGGCGCACGTGTGCACTGGAAACCAGAAGAGCAGCTGGCAACAGCACCCGTACCCACAGAGAGGGCTCTGCGTGCCACCTCTGGCACGTGTACCATAGGTTCACCATCACTGACTTAGGATGTGTCAATATACTGATTAAATCTGGATGTCTTTATTTTGCTTTGTTAGTTGGAAACATCGAATCAATCTTGATCGATCTTGAAAAGCAAAGGTTTCCTTGACCTGGTTAGTAGATGGGTGAAAGGCCATTAGGAAACACCAGGATTGCCAGCTAGGATGAGAAACTGAAAAAAAGCAGGAAAAGGCAATAGGAAGCTTTTTTTGAAGGAGAAAACTACATAAACCAGTTTGATCTAGTACGTAGTTAAGGCACCAGTCTAGAAATCAGGAGTCTGTGAGTTCAAATGCAGCCTTAGCTAGCTGGGTGACTTTGTGTCAGTCACTCTCTCTCAGCACAACCCACCTCACAGGATTGTTGTGAGGAAAACAGAAGGAGGAGGAGGAGGAGGCTATGTTTGCTGCCTTGAATTATTTGTAAAAATAATAAAGGTGGGATTCCAAAAATAAATCTGGCCATGAAGCCATCAAGCTGACTTGAAATTTTTACCTACAATTCTGGGTTGTTATTGTTCAGATTAGAAGATTGTTACTGTTTTAAAAGCTGCCTGTCTCGGGTTGTGGTCTTTTCTTTTATTCCTTTACTTTCCAGCCATGTATATGGGTTTACATAAGTTTTACTATAGTAGTAAAACACATCCTTGAGACCAGAGACTGAGCTGCACCAATGCCTCTCTTCTGATCTAACATTCTCTTTATTTAGAAGAAGCTTTTACCAGGCTGGAAAACCAGCTCAAACTGTACATATAATTTACAATAATTTGCTATAATCATAATTAAATATTTCTGTCCATACATGCTGTACTTTGTAATGTCCATTTTGTGTTTCAGTTTACACTGGTATATCTGTGGCTCATTTTGGAAGCATCTTCTTCTTCTCTGCATGATTCCTATCTTATTAGTATGCCCCACAGTACTTTTAAAAACTGCTGAGTCACCAAATGTTGGCCTCTAATATTCCGATAAATCACACGATGCAGAAATGTGCGTGTATATACCCTTAGATGTCACATTCCCAAATTTAATGCTGTTGTTACTTATGGGTGTATTACATTACTTGCCTGCCTTTGCATGTCTGCTGCTATTTTGGGATATCAGTCTTATGGTCTAATAGAATTTGCCTTGCTATTGAATTATTTGGCATTATGTGATGACAATGGCAAATACTGTGTTTCCCGGAAAATAAGACCCTGTCTTATATTTTTTTGAACCCCGAAATAAGGGCTTGGCCTTATTTTGGGGGAGGTCCTATTATTTTGGGGTGTGTGGAGCAAGATGGGGCTCCTCTTGCCATCTTACCTAATTTCCAGCTCTGCGTTTAAATATTTTTGGAGAGGGCTTTTTTTCGGAGGGAGGCTTATTTTAGTGCATGCGCTCAAAAGCCCGACTGGGCTTATTATCAGGGGATGTCTTAGTTTCGGGGAAACAGGGTATGTGCTTGAATATTTTCTATATTGTTTGTGGGCTGGGGAGGATGATATACCTAAAATATATGGCAATTGGGCTATCATAGATCATAGAATAATTTTATTGTTACTTTGAATGTACACTAATTGGCATACATTAAAATGAAATTTCCTTGCATACAGCTCTCAAAGGGTCTCCACCTCTAACATACACTACATAAACATGATGAAATAAATAAACAAATACATCATCATCTTCTTTTAATGACCCCATAATCCCTTGTGGTCTGGGCAACTGAGTAGAGCTGAGGGTTTACTGGCCGGATGCCCTCCTGTCGCCAATGCGGAGTTTGTTTCAGCAGATATATTCTCATTGTGCCCAGAGAGAGAAATATCTGCCTCTACCTAGGATCGAACTCACAGCCTCCTGATTGTGTGGAGAGAACTCCACCTCTAGGCCATTGCACTACTCAAAATAAATACATAAATAAATAAATACAAAATTATGCATATACCCACATATATGACATGGAGAAACAACAACTATGCCAAGGATGTCATTTTTCAACTGCTTTTTGCTTCAAAAAGGTGGGAAATTAAAATTCCATGATGTTCAGAAGGGGTTCTAAGAGGCCAAAAAGCAGGATTGTGGGCTGTGTATGCATTATTCCTGATCCATAGGCTGTCCATGCTGTCGGGTTCATAGCAACAATCACTCTGATTGATTCTGGTAGAGAAATCTCGGAAAGTTTGCTGCAATGAAACATCATAGGCAAAAGGTTAGACGGTAGAAACATTCACTGACTAAATGGAAAGTTGTGCATGCTTTGAATATAATTAGAAGAGTGATATTAACTTTAATGAGTGGACTCTTTAAAGTAGCTGCATCTTTTCTTCAGGCTTCCATAGGTTGGGTTGCTTTCACAAACAGCAAAGTGGTGCTGCACTCGTGTGAACTCCAATGCATTCCCAAATCATTTTCAAATAATGTGTGGCTCTGCTGATCCACCAATAGTAGATTATGTTGCTGATGCAAGCAAAAGCACACATGGGAAAGTGAAGGACCAAGGAATGGAATGCCAGATTTTCACTCATTCCTCCTACTTTTTTACAGCATGGGCCTATATTTTATCTATTTATCTTTGTCATATTTCTTAATGCCTTCAGAATCCAAGCATATGATTCTGGAGAAGTGTACTTACAAGATTTTTTTTAAAAAAACCAGCCAAAATAAATACAAAAGAAAACCAACACCACCTAACTCCAACTGTGCAAACAAATATATAAATAGATCCCCCTCTTCAATCAAGTAGAACAAAAAAGATTTGAGCATCTTTCAGAAGATAAGAAGAGAGGCTGCTCAAACGTCTAGACCAAGTGTTTTCCAAAGGATGGAGCACATTGCAGAGAGTAGCCTGATGTCATGTCCAGATCCCATGAATCTCATAAGGAGGAAGGATACCAAGCAGGCCACACAAGATGATTGTACTGAATGGATGGAATCAATTTTGGCAAAATGATAGCTGATGGAATCCAATGTTATACTCTAAAGGACTTCATAAGCTTTCCCTCTTCATCTGATTTTGGGGAATATTGAGCCAAAAAGATAAGATATCAAGCACGTTACAGGTGATTGCAAGTCAAATGCATCTGCAGTGTGTGTGTGAGAGAGAGGGGAGGGGTTTCTACTTACCTTTACTACCAGTTTGCAACGGGACCGTGCACATGCGTGCTTCTGTGAATGCGCAGATCACCTATGAAGATGTCGTGGCCGGTGGGTGGGCGGAGCCTCCCACTGGTTTTACTACTGGTTCTATAGAACCAGACCGAACCAGGAGCAACCCACCACTGTGCTGTGTCTGTGTGTGTGTGTGTGTGTGTGTGTGTGTGTGTGTGTGTGTGTGTATGTGTGTGTGTGTGCACTGAAGCTATTTTCAAAACTCTCAGAAAGGGAAGCCTAGATGTCCAGGCAGAAATGTTTTGTGTGTATGTAAAAATTGTAGATGGCTATAATTTACTATACTACTTTTAAGCATATGTTATCACCGCAAAGTGAGAAGGACAGCAAACAAATGTAATAAATAAATCAATAGGTAATGCATGAGAAAAGGGGATGGGGCTTTGTGCAGATGCAACTGTCACCTTGACTTCTTTTTTCTTTTCTTGTTTTTTTACTGTCCCTGCACACACCTCTGTTCCCAAAATGTATCTCAAGAGACTTCTAGATCAGTGGTCTGCAAACTTTCCACCTTGGTGGCCCAGCCTGGTGCAGTGGGGGTGGGGTGGGTGGCTATGAGTGGCAGGTGCACACGTATGCACACAGCTCCATTGGTGTAAGAGGCATGTGTGTGCACGAGTGGAGGGTGCTTGCACACGTGCGTGAAGCTCCACTCATGCGAGTGGAGAGTGTTCATACATGAACCTTCATTCAAGCGAGTGGAGCTTCGTCCATGAGCACCCTCCGTTAGTGCAAGTGGAGCTTTGCATGCAAGAACAAGTGCCCTCCGCTCATGCAAATTGATCAGAGGTGGTATTCAACAGGTTCTGACCAGTTCTGGAGAACAGTAGCAGAAATTTTGAGTCGTTCAGAGAACCGATAAATATAACTTCTGACTGGCCCCGCCCCCATCTATTCTCTACCTCCTGAGTCCCAGCTAATCAGGAGGAAATGGGAATTTTGCAGTAACCTTCCCATGGAGTGGGGTGGGAATGGAGATTTTACAGAATCCTTCCCCTGCCACACCCACAAAGCCACGCCACGCCCATAAAACCAGTAGTAAAAAATTTTGAATCCCACCAGTGAAGCGGAGCTTGCCTGCCGCTTGTGCGAGTGGACCTTCACACATGCTTGTCCATTGCTCACGTGGCCCAGTTTCAAAGAGGTCACAAACCGGTAGTGGGTCACGGCACTGGGGTTGCGGACCCCTGTCCTAGAGAACCATTCTTTGCATTCCCTAATCATTTTAATTCCAACACAAATCTTTTAGGAAATAAGAACACTGGGAGGTTGTGATGTTTTCATGCTACGAACTGCTAGCCAATCAAGTACAGAATCACTGCAGTTGTTAAGTTAGTAAGCCGGTTGTTAAGTGAATCTGACCCTCCCCATTTTGCTTTGCTTGTCACAAAAGGTGATCACATGACCCCTGGCACACCGCAACTGTCATAAATACGAACCAATTGCCAAGTGTTGAATTTTGATCATGTGACAATAGGGTTGCTGCAATAGTCATAAGTGTGAAAAACGGTCATAAGTCTCTTTTCTCAGCGCTGTTGTAACTTTGAATGGTCACTAAACAAATTGTTGTAAGTCAAGGACTGCCTGTCCTGCAAGCTCTTTGGAATCTGCATACAGTAATGGTCTTTCGAATTTCAGAGGGTAGAAGCATACCCATGTTCTATGATGGGTGCACTGCAACTTAGCCTCTGTTGCAATGTTTGGTGTTGTTACTTTCTAGCCTGCATTGCCTTACAGAGCTTAAGGCATCATACATGCTCACCACCCCCGCTTTTCAGTCTCACATCTTTTGAGGAACAAATAATATGACTTAATTGTTTTAATTGAAAGCATTTTAATTGCAAAGTATTTAATTATGATAATGGGAAAGCATCAAAGTAATGATTCATATACGGTATACCCAAGCCTTTACTCTCCTTTTGCTTATATTGTTTGGTTCACATGACCCTCGTTTGTTTATAATTACATATAAATGAACTAATTCTACGCTATTTACAAAACCAAATATGCCAGGCAATTGGAAGTATTTGAAAAAGAATCAAATTATATGAAGAACAGTTGTTTTCATTCCAGCCCTTCTTCCAAAATAAGCACCGTGATTTAAATTGTGTTTGATCTTTCACAAAAGAAGATAATCGTTCTCTTTAACTGGTGCCAATCTTTTGTAATAAGTACCTGTAGCTATTTAAGTCAGAGGGTGGTTTTTTTTTTTGGTTTTTTTTTTGAATTCTGTACTGATATTGAGTAAGACAGCAAACAATTCTGGGATAAAACCAGCATTAGCTCTAGATGGGCTTGTGTTTTCCCCAGAAAAAGCTGTCATGTAATTTGGGAGGGCTCCAGGTTATTCTCTGAAAGGAAAGAGGAGAAGGGGAAGATCAACAGCAATGTGGCTAGATTCAGTTACAGTGGAGATAGGTGCACCCTGGAACACCTGAAGGATCAGACTGGAGACAGATCCTTTTGGAGAAAATCTATCTACATCAGAGGTGTCAAACTCGATTTCAGTGAGGACCACCTCAGGGTTGTGTTTGACCTCGGGGGGGGGGGTGTTGGGGGCATGGCTACGGTGGGTGTAGCCAGCTCAACGTCACTCATGTTGGGGGCGCCTGTGGAGGCCTGAGCACTCTACCAGCTAAAAGGGGCTCTGTTTTCGGCTGTGACAGCTTCCTGCAACCCTCTGCCAGCGAAAACGGAGCTCTGTTTTCAGGGGCAGAGGCACCACAGGACAATCCTTTGCTGTTTCCCGGGCAGCCCAGCCAGCCAGATCTAATCACCCCATGGACTGGTTTTGGCTTCCAGGCCTTGAGTTGGACACCCTTGATCTACATCATTACTAGGCATTGGTACTGAATTGAAGGTGCATAATGAATCACACAATCAATCTGATCCCTCAGCTTCTGCTGGGAGATATGGCCAAGAGGGTCTTGATTATTCCTGGACAGATGGAACTCACTCATGCCTTTCTCATTTCAATAAGTGGGCCGCTGCAACAGACTGCCCTTGAAGGCTACCTGGAAAAGGCTTCTAGAGGTCTACATATTAACTGAGACAATGAGGTAGCGGCCTGTCGTATAACACCAGTATTGTGAGAGCTGCATTGATTGCCAGTTTGTCTCTGGGAGCCATTCAAAGGGCTACGTAACAATATTAATATCCTACATGGCTATTGATGAAATTGCTTCCCTCCTCCAAAGATGTGAGAATCCCACATAGTAGGACAAGACAAGACTCAGAAGCTTTCTCTACAAGAGCTCCCTTGTTATAGAACCGTGGTGGCACACAGAGCCATATCTGTAGGCACATGAGCATTGCCCTAGCTCAGCTACAGTGTGCATGTATGTGCTGGCCAGTTGACTTTTGGGCCTTCCGGGCCCACCAGAGTCGGGAAATGGACTGTTTCTGGCCTCCAGGGTGTGTGGGGAAAAGCCGTTTTTGCCCTCCCCAGGCTCCAAGAAAGCCTCTGGGCAAAAAATGGGCCTAATGGGCCCACCGATAACCTTTTTGCTGTCGCATACCAAAAATGGGAGTGTGGGGGGGTCGCGCATGCATGTGCGTTGTGGTGTGTGGGGGGGGGCTTTGAATCGTGGATATGGGCATGCGTGAGCGCAACACCCCCCCTGGCTTTCCCCACTTTTGGCATGCAACAGCAAAAAGGTTAGCCATCACTGTTATAGAATGTCTGAGCAGAAGAACCATAGCTTCACTTCTCAAATTCAGGAAACTGAATTTGAAAACAAGGCTTTTTAAAATGCATTTGGGAGTGAGGTGAGGATAAAACATGTACATGAACTAAGATGATATCTGGGTGACTTAGGTTTCATGAGGATGGGATGATGGCCTTGCAAAGAAACCCTAAAGACCGGATTGTGGGCCCTGGGAATGTTTGGGAGCCTACTTCTTGCTTGTATTGGTGATCTGAACTTGTGGTTCCTTGACTGCTTTGTATTTTAATGTTTCTGATGTTTGCATTTTTAAAAAAATTTTAAATTTTGAACGCTGCCCAGAGTCACCTATTGAAATGGGCAGCTATGTAGACTGGACAAAATAAATAAATAAATAAATAAAGGATTATGTAGCATTTAGGTTTTTAGTATTTACTGATAGTTATTAGCATTTATAACTGTTGTTATTCCTGTTATATAATGTCAATGCATTTTCATTTACTATAATAGATTACATTGTAAGCTGCTTAGAGTCATGGAGTTGAGGTGGCATAGAAGCATTGGCAATAAATAAATATATTAAAAGTAGACAAAGATATTCAGCTCTTATTCAAATTATGCAGATGTCCTCACAGTGGCAATTAGAGCATATACATTTCAGTAGATGCAGCAGTCTAAAAGCACCTTTCCTCAAGGGATTTCAATTATGTATTCCAGCAACATATTTTTAGGACAAAGAAGTTTTTGTGTTGCTGCTGCCCTGCTAAGAAAAGTTGTATACGAGTTTCAATATCTATGGAGCCGCCACAAAGAAGAGGGGATCAACCTATTCTCCAAAGCATCTGAAAGCTGGACAAGAAGCAATGGAATAACAGAATAACAGAGTTGGAAGGGACCTTGGAGGTCTTCTAGTCCAACCCCCTGCTCGTGGAGGAAAGTGTACATAAGTCTAAACGCTATTGCTATTACTACCATAGGTAACATCATCAGAGCAGTGATCTGAATTACCTATCTAAAAAGCAACTGCTATTTCCTAACATTTCAAGGGGGAATGTTGGGAAATCTTGGCTAGTGGTGATTAGAATAGCAATCCAGTATATTTGGAGGGCAGCAGACTGGGAGGCTAATAAAGACTTTAAGGAAGTGGTTCATTCCACACTTTCTTCACGTGGCACTCACCCACAGTTTGGCCTTCTATCTGGGTGTGCAGATACCTCTCCAAAAGTTTGTGTGAATGGAGGTTGAGATATTATCATAGCAGCATGGTCAAAAAGTTCCAAATTCTCTCTGTGAACTGCAGTGGCATTTGTGAAGCTGTCTCATCCTGTGGCTCCCATAGACAGCATACGACGGTCCAGTTTTGGCATTAATCCTTCTGTTGTGGTAATCAAAACCCAGCCTTTGGTTTTTTTTCCCCAGTTGAACAAGAGATGAGCACTGGTTCATTCAGTGCCTTAGACTCCATGCCACAGTTATAAATCGAAAGGAATCTCTTCCACTCTTGATAAGAACAAAAAGAAATAAGATTGATTACAGCCACATTTGTACCATGTATTGCTCTCATTGCAAACTAGAGGAAGGAGGATTTATCAAGAAAGGAAATGTCCAAACCATTTGGGCACATCGCTATTTTGCCTATAAAAGCATCTGAAGATGTGACTCTATGTTGGCAAGTTTGCAATCAGTTGCTTTTTTTTCAACACAGTATCACTAACTGTGGGTGCATTCTGTTGTAACAGATGGAGTGGGGGATAGCAGGAAATAGACACAAAACTCCTAAACTGTGCAAACAGGCTCCAGGAATAATTCCACTTTAAAATGCATCTGGGTTTGATCCAGGCTTTTCCCGGATCCTTCCAAGTCTTCCCACAAGAGCTCAGGCAAAGCAGACAGGGATAAAATTGACAAGAGTTCCTGGCTGTCTCTCCTTTGGGTTTGGCAGAGAACCAGCTGGAATGCAGAGCATCAAACTCCTTGAGGACTTTTTAAGCAACTGCTTGAAAAAGAAGGGCTCACTGGAATCCAGCAGCCAGGAGGCAGAGAGAGAGAGACAAGAACATCCACCAGTAGGAGGATGAACACCCCACAAGCTCCAAAAGAAAAAAAGAAGAAAAAGCCTAACTTTGCTCTGCTTTCAAATAAACTGGTACAGAAGCAGAGAAAAGCTAATTTAAGTCACAGAAGTCACCGACATCATCTGATCAAACAGATAGGCCCAGAGCTAATTTGTGAAATTGACAGCTATGTTCAGGGGAAAAATTGATCGTTGGAGGTTGAAAGGAGATTTATTTACAGGAAATTCATGACAGAGACAGGCAAAGCTTACACTTAACTAGTTACTTCCTACCAGGAGAAAAGGCAAAGAACGTGCCTGCATAGAAGGAAAGGCAGAAGGAAGCAGATTCAGAGTAGCAATCTTTTAATTTAAAAAAAAAAAAAAAAACCAGGCAAAGCGATGGACAAATGAACCTAGAGGGGATCCTTAACTCTCCAGCTATACCCTACTGCTCCTCGATATGGATTCAAAATCTGCAAGGGAATAGGCATCCCAATATCATGATATTAGAAGTGTCCCATTTACACTTGTGTCCGTACACAAAAGAGGGAGGATATACAATGTGCCAGGATGCCCATCATCTTGCAGGTTTTGTCCCCCTTCTTCCGTGGATGTCAAAATGCTACCTCCTCGAGGTCTGGAGTTATGAGATGCTGAGGAATCAGTGAGAACACCACTCTCTTATTATTCCTAATTAAAGATCACAAAACCTGGAAAGATGTGCATCCTTGGCTGAAGAAAAATTTACCAGAAGGAAGACTGGCAGCAAATAGATATTGTATATATCAATTTTTCACATCTTGTGTTCATCAGATGTGTTTGACTACGACTGTCAAAATTCCCAGCCAACATAATTGTTAGTGACTGAATTCTGGTGATCTGATTAGGAATTCTAGAGGCTGAAATTCAAAATCAATAAGCAGCAGAGGGAATGAATTGATGGGTCAAATCACACTTCTTGACACGGTTCCTGTGTTTTTATCCTTGGCAAATAAGAGTAGCTCAAGAGGACAGGTTGAACTGAGATAGTAATATAAACTATAAGCGATAGACACGTTCCCTGTAACATGAATTGATCCAAATCAAGGGACTGTGGGCTGTGTTTGGTTGCTTGCTTTGACATTAATTATTAGTTGATTAATTGATTAGACTTCTGCCTCACCTGTCTATTTAAGAAGGCCCTCAATGTAGCTAAGCAAATTAAAACAACAACAACACAGAATCTGAATTTCTAAAAACATGTAGTAAAATTCAAAAGAAACTGGATTAATTCAAGTCTAAAGAAAGAGAAACAGTTTTACAAATGTTTTAAACACTACCAGCTCCTCTTTCCAGGATGTGCATTCCACAGCCTGAAAGCTGCAATTACAAGACAACAACAATGGCAAGACAGGAAAATTTCTCTTGGGGGCCAGATAAATGAACCTCTTAGACAAGGGGCACCTTTAAAAAGACTTCTCCTGTGCAGGTTCATACCAGGGATTGTCTGATTTTAAGAGGAAAAAAATGTATGGCATTTTAATAATACCTAGAATGTTCTTTGCCGATCTGATAAGGTAGCTTGCAGGATAGTTGGATACATGTTCTGCTTTCTACCAGTTTTGAAAATAAAATTGTGGCCAATCCTTTTTAAGTTGACTAAGTAACACAAATATTTACATTGTGTGCTTAATTTTTTTAAGGTGGAAAAAAAATGTAGATGGCAGCATATGTCTAGTGCAAAAGGACAAAATAATCACATTGGGATAGCCTCTATTTAGCTTGCTTAAACTGTGGAAAAACAGTACTCTGTCACAAATTCATCCTTCATTAACAGCAGTGAAAAAAGGCAAGCAGATAGCAACATAATAGTAATAATTTGGTTTAGAAGCCAGCCATCAGAACATAAAAAATAGAAATTGTTTTGGGTGATCAGGCTAAGGCCTTCTTTGTCCAACATTTCTTTCTCACAATGGCCAATCATATATCTCTTGAGATGCTCTGAGGCAGGTGGTATAGAATTCTACCAACTGGCCAATTGGATCTAAGGATTGCTGAATGCCAAGTCAGAAGTGACCTGTAGGAACTAGTTTGATCAACTAGGAGGGGTCATTGTCTGTCAGGTTCTAGTTTAAATGGCACCCTCTGGTCTGAAGGAAGGATGGTATGGTAGGGTGATGTGTTGTGGTGTATTGAGGCTCAGGTGACTGGCAGTAATATACCAGTGGTGATGGGCAGAAGAAGATATATTAGTGACTGGGGGTGAGGCACTCAGGGGAAGGCAGTTTTGATGCCTTAGGTCAATTCCAGCCCCCAAGGCTCTTCTCTTATGTCTGGTTATGTCAACCCTTGAAGGTAGAACAGACTAGAAAAGCAATGCCAGAAAGAACATGGGGATTGAAGTCCTTCGGCATCGCTAGTTGAGGAAAATTCAGAATCAAGCCAGCAACAAGTTCCAAGAGTTCAGGAAGGAAACCAGAAGAGACCAGGACATGAGCAGGCACTTCAAATTATCTCTATTGCTCTACAACAGGGGTGTCAAACTTGTGATGACATGTTGTCATTGCATGTTGTATCACAACTTTCCCCCCTTCATTAAACTGGGGGAGGGGGCAGCACATGACGCATCTGGGCCACAGGCCGCAAGCTTTACACCCCTTCTGTACAAGGTTGAAGCAAAGGCTGGTGGGTTTGAAGGTGCTGATAGTTTACAAAACAGACACGATAATAACAACAAGATCCCAAATCTATGTTAGACAAGCATGCATAGATGACAATGGGGCTGAATGGACTGTCAACAAGATAATGTCCCATTATGGGAAACTGGTGCCACCTGGAATGAGCATGGTCAGCCCAAGCATGAGTAGGAGTTTCTGTTTAGACCTAAATTGTGGAGATATAAACAGCAAACTATATATTTATCTGATCTTACTGCATCAGCAGGTTGCTATCCAGCAGCTTTGTTTATTGTAGGGTGCACCCTACTAAGGAAGGACAGGTAATATCAGCCATCTATCTGTTTGTTTATTAAATTTTTGTGCTGCCCATCTTGTCAGGGATGCCTCTGGGTGGTTTACAAACATTAAATATACTATACATTAAAATAACAACCCACCCACCTCAAAAAATACTGTTCAAAGATGGGAGAGGAGGGGAACAGAAGAACTGCAACAGTCGCTTTATGACTGCAGCAGTTCACAATCCACAACCACAAAACATTCACTTAATGACCACCACAAAAAAGATCCTAAAAATGGGTCGAGTCACAGATGGTGACCCATTTGTGACCATCACAATTTGCAACCATAATAGCCAGGCTCCATAATGATTGTAAGTCGAGAACTGCCTGTCGACATACTTATCACTGTTTGCTTAGATAGGTAAAGTTAGATAAAGGTAAAGGTTCCCTTCGCACATATGTGCTAGTCGTTCCTGACTTTATTCATGACCATGGAGACGTCTTCGGACAGCGCTGGCTCTTTGGCTTTGAAATGGAGATGAGCACCACCCCCTAGAGTCAGGAACGACTAGCACATATGTGTGAAGGGAACCTTTACCTTTAAGATTAGATAGGGAAGTATAAATTGATAGCTAGACAGATGTGTGGGGGGGGAGAGGGGGGGAGAGAGGGAGAGGGAGAGAGAGGGAACTGTAACCTTATAAAAAGATTTCTGGAGAGACTTTCCTAGGACAGGATACAATACCAGTGTTTGATAACGGAAAAGGTGCTGGATCGATAGCTAAGGAAACCTAAGCCCTCTGTTCATTCACAGAGGAGATAAAAGCAAGCCGTACAAGTCCTGCCAGGTTCTTTAACGCTCCCCTGACTTTCACTGAAAGGCTTCCTTGAAAGGAAAGAAGGAATTCCAGTCTACAGTAACTCTTGGGTCAGTGACCTTCTTCCTAATGTTGCATCCAAACAGGAGGGACTGGCACCCAGGCCAGAGTGTTGTTCTGGGAACCTTCCATTGTAGACTAAGTAGTAAAACCCAAAAGGAAGGTTGCATTTAGTGACAGAGTTGGAGCCACAGATGTGCCGTCATGATTCTTTTGCCTTGACGAAGAGGAATACTCAAACTGCTCACCTGTGAAAATGCTCATAAATTCATGAAATAACAATTTGATGCTCTACACCAAAGTTCAAATGTTTTAAAAGCAGAACCATCTTTAAAAGCAGGGGACGATGATGATGCCCTGCACCACAGCGACACCTGGTGGTGAATGTGCAAATTGCATGATTTGCAAAAGAAGGCCTGGGGGCAAGTCTACTGCTTTAAGTTCGCTCAAGAGAGAAGGGAGAGAGAGCTGGCAGTTTCATTTCTCTATTGATCCTTAGGATGTCATTGTAACATATAATAGGAGAAGTACATTATACAAGGGAATAAACTTCCCGGAATTGAAAATCGTGCTTTATTTATTGCAAAAAGTTGCAGGTTGCACTATGCAATCAATTTTAACAACTGGGTTGGTTAAAAGAGAACCAATTAGTGCTAGGGAAGTATTTAGCATAATCCCTATTTGGGATTTCTGTTTATTATAACTTGGACTTCCTAATGAATCAATTATGAAAAAAAATGCTTCTGAATAATTTACACCACGCCATTACATTTGCAGTGTTTTTTTTGTTTTCAATTTAAAATTAGACTCAGGTAGTCCTCGACCTACGACCACAACTGAGCTCAAGCAAGACAGTTGTTAAATGAGTTTTGCCCTGTGTTATGACCTTTCTCACCACTGTTGTTAAGTGAATCACTGCGGTTGTTAAATTAGGGTTGTTAAATCAATCCAGCTTCCCCATTGACTTTGCTTGTCAGAAGGTTGCAAAAAGTGATCCCATGATCCTGGGACACTGCAACTGTCATAAATATGTCAGTTGCCAAGTGTGTGAATTCTGATCATGTGACCATGGGGATGCTGCACTGGTCGTAAGTCTGAAAGATGGTCATAAGTCACTTTTTTCAGTCCGGCAATAACTCCAAATGGTCACTAAACAAATGGTTGTAAATCGAAGACTAGCCATATAAATATTTATAGGGTGTTCTTATGGTTAAGCAAAAGGAATCCTACATCACCAAGCTGAAGGCCTGCCTACCAGCAAAGTTGAGAAAGAAAAAGAACGAAAACACATCAAGGAAGCCCTCAGAACGGGTGGCTATCCCAAGTGGGCCTTCATCAAATCTCAAAAAAGACCCTACAGGAGTTCCTCCATAACAGATAGTGAAGAAAACAATAAATGAAGCAACGTTGCCATTCCATACGTTGCAGGCATATCGGAAAAACTCAGGATGATCTTTAGCCAATATAACATATGTGCACCAATGGTGGGTTTCAAAATTTTTTACTACTGGTTCTGTGGGCGTGGCTTAGTGGGCATGGCATGACTTGGTGGGCGTGGCGTGACTTGGTAGGCGTGGCAGGGGAAGGATACTGTAAAATCTCCATTCCCTCCCCAATCCAGGGGAAGGTTACTGCAAAATCCCCATTTCCTCCCGATCAGCTGGGACTTGGGAGGCAGAGAATAGATGAGGGTGGGGCCAGTCAGAATTTTTACTACCGGTTCTCCGAACTATTCAGAATTTCCGCTACCGGTTCTCCAGAACTGGTTAGAACCTGCTGAAACCCACCTCTGATGTGCACACTTCAAACTTAAGAATACACTAAGGCTTGGTCACCCCAAAGATAAAACATGTAGACAAAAACTGAGTAACATGGTATATGGAGTACAATGCAGCAAGCCATGTGCAGATCTGTACTTTGGGGAAACAACAACCACTTCATAAGCGCATGGCGCATAGGAGAACAAACACATCAGGACTAGATTCAGCAGTCCACCTGCATTTAAAAGACCCAGGCCACTCTTTTGAAAACAGCAAAGTCCACATTTTGGACAGAGAGGACCACTGGTTTGAAAGAGGGGTTAAAGTAGTGGTGAAATCTAAAATGTGTTACTACCAGTTCTGTGGGTGTGGCTTGGTGGGGGGGGGGTAATGTGACTGGGTGGGCGTGGCTAATTTTTTTTACTTTTAAAACCATTTTTTCTACAACCTCTTCGATGTAAAAAATGCTTTCAAAAGGCTCTGACAATCCCAGCTGAGTTGTCTGATCAGCAGAGACTTTTTTTCTTTTAAATGCTTCTGACGATCAGGCAACTCAGCTTGGATCATCGGGGCATTTAAAAGAAAAAAAAAGGGGTTTTTTCTTTTAAATGCCTCTGACGATCAATATTTAACCCTATTAAACTTGACAAGGTCAATGTTCATACTTCTCAATAATTCTGGCTAACCAAAACTGTTGTAGCTCATCTCAGTCGTTTGAATGGAGAAGCTAGTTACCACTGTCTTATTCCTGAGCTTTTGGATAAACACAGACATGCACAAAACAGCAGTACGTTTTACATAACCAGAATATTCTATGAAGTAAAGGAACAATGAATCACAATGTTTCCTTCAGAGTTGCTAGATTAAATTAAGCAGAGGGGCAAGACTAGGGGATCCCAAACTCTTCAACTCATTGACTCAGTTTCGGAATGTTCATTGACTCCCAAACTTTCATTACATGAAATGTTTAAGGAGAAGGCCATGATACAGAAGGCACAGGAAGTTCTTCTACGTTGGTGTTCATACAACAGAAAAGCAATGAACATCTTTGCCAGAGGTTCTGTGAAAAGGAATGGATACCTGAGAGATTTCCAGAGGTCCTGTGAAGAGAAGAAAAATAGACGTGAGCCAGTCGGAAGAGTTGAGAAGCATGGCTTTTTCTCCTACTACCAGTTTCTTGGCCTCTGAGATGGCCACACTTTCTCTGAAAAGCCTCTGTGCCGCCATAACCACACTATGCATTGGTATTTAACTGCACGAAGTAAGAATGGGCAGCTGTGCACTAGCTGTTGGCTTTTCAGGCAAACTCACAACCTCGTTCCCTCGGCAACCAGGGATACAATGGCCACATTCTGAACCTGTAAAACGAGGGCAGCTCACTTTTGACTAGGAGTGGTTGGGCAGCCTGGTGCAGAGGTGGGCTGCTGCCAGTCCGAACCAACCAGTAGTTGTGACCAGTGGGCCTGCCCACCAGCCCCGGCACTATCCTGTCCTATATAGCTGTGTTTTTGAAGCCGCGCGCATGCACTGAAGGGCGCGCGCACACTCACATTTTCGGTACTGGGCAAACCGGATGTTAAACTGGTCTGGTGGCTGACTGTCTTGGTATCCTTTAACCTCTGCCTTTGTTGTAGGAAGCTGTCTGTTCACAAGAAGCACAATTATTGTGGCACAAAGCACAGAGGGAGGGAGTCATAAAATCCTAGGATGGAAGGGACTCTTAGTTCAACCCAGTGTCCAAGGTTGGGCTCCTCATACCATCTCGGAGAAATGGTTGCCCAATCCTTTCTCTAAAATCTCCAGCAATGAAGCACAAATAATTCCAGAAGGCAAACTGTTCATATAAGAAAATACATCATATTAGACATATTCTGATCTCAGCATATTCCGATCTGAGGGGCTTATCTTCTGGCATCGTAGCTTTTAGCCTTATGATACTCTTCACGGGGTTCTCTTAGTAAGGATAGTGGAGAGGGTTGCCATTTCATTCTCCACATTGTGTCAGCACTCTTCACTATGACCTATCTGTCCTGGGTAGCTCTGTAAAGCATAGCTCATTGCTTCATTGAGCTGTGCAAGCCTCTTTGACACAAGAAGGTGGTGATCCATGAATTAAAGATTGAGGTCCAGGGAGTCCTCTTCCAGGCTGCTGAGATCATCTAGGGTGGCTTCCCCCTCCTTCAGGAGTATCCTGTGAATGACAATGATTCCTCTTTAGCCATTAGGGCACTGGTGGGTTGCTCCTGGTTCGCACTGGTTCACAAAAACCGGTAGTAAAAATTTGTAGTAGTTCGGAGAACCAGTAATAACATTGACTGACCATTCCCCCGAACTGGTCCCCGGCCCGGTCACTGCTCGCTTGCCCTGCCCACCTCATCAGAGGCTTTTTTTTTTTACTTTTAAAAGCATTTTTTCTACAACATCTTCGGCCGAAGAAATGCTTTTAAAAGTAAAAAAAAAGCCTCTGATGATCGCATGGCTCAGCTGGGATCGTCAGAGGCTTTTAAAAGTATTTTTTTTCTGCAACCTCTTCAGCCAAAGAGGTTGTAGGGAAAAAAATGCCTTAAAAAGCCTCTGGCGATCCCAGCTGAGTTGCCTGATCATCAGAGGCTTCTAAAAGCATTTTTTCCTGCAACCTCTTAAGGTTGTAGAAAAAATGCTTTTAAAAGTTAAAAAAAAAAAGTTGGCCACGCCCACCCAGTCACATTACCCACCACCAAGCCACACCCACAAAATAAGCCATGGCCATAGAACTGGTAGTAAAAAGAATTAGAACCCACCCTTGCATCAGGGCAACACAGAATGATATCAAGCTAGCTCAGCCTCCTTTTTCCAAGATGAAAAATTTAGCCTGTCCATCTTTTTCTACCCTGCAAGCTCCTAGTGTACAAGCTGGGGTTTTCACCCTCTGAGATGCTACCTATTTTGACAGTCAGGGACTCTATTTCTGCTGCATGCCTCTCATGCCATCTCTACCTTCATTATCTGAAGGTAGGGATTCCTCTGATAAATCCTGAAATAACAATGCAACAATCTGTCTGTTGGCATATCAACAAATTCGCAATGAAAGGGCTTTTGCTATTGCCATTGTAAGGAGCTGGTCAGGCCTTACTGACTCATTGCAGGTCCCCGAAATTGTGTTGAGCCATGGCCTCCACTTTGCTCTCTTGTCACTTCTGAGGGGAGAATGAAGGGCCAAAGAGCAAGACTAGCCATGGACCCTTTTTCAAGAGTGGACATGTGGAGGCTTTAAGGGGACTACCAGCTAGCCTGCCAAGGGGGTTGCCCTGAGTCATTCTTCTTGTAGCAAAAGCAGAGGTAGAGGGTAGAGATGCCTCCCTTCTCCAAATATTTCTTCTAACCTTCCTCTTTAGTGCTTTAGTACAGCCACCTTCACATACCTCAACAAATTGTAACAGGTGTCACATCTTCTATCCTGGGGCTACAGGCCCATCAATACATGAAAGTAACAATTGTTCATTTGTAGGTATAAATCAAAGTTCTCTGCCTGTGGTGGAACATTGTCTGGTTCCTAGGAGGAAAGGGCTACATTTTAGAGGGCAAAGGGAAAGCAGAATGTGGAATATTTGGCTGACAGGAAGAGGTTCAAAATGGCTCTTCCCTAGTATTTACCAGTATTTTCCCTTCCAAGCCATCAAAATCATTCCACGAATCTAACAGACTCTTCTTGAGTGTTAGGCTGGCTGGGTTCCTGCAAGTGAGAATTCCTTCCTTCTGCCACCTGGTTTTGAGGCATGAACCCCCAACTGATCATGTTGGAAAACCATCCTTACCCCTGGGAATGAAGATCTGTTTCCAGGCCAAGTGTGGCTCTGCTGCTCACCATGTTCCTGTGCCTTGTCAGTCCTGACCAAAGGAAAAAGGTGACATGTCAAAGAACATCCATCCAACTCAGCCTCTCCTTTCCAAGATCGGCTAGTCAGCCTACCCATCTTTTTGCCTGAAAGCCCATCATGGACAGGAAGCCATCTTGAGCAGAGCTTCTTACAGACCTTGCAGGCCATCATTGGTATCCCACTGTGCCCAGGGCTTAAAGTGAAAGTCATGGTACTGTCAGGAGGCACAGGCACATTGGTGATCATACAACAGAAAAGCAATGAACGCTTTTTCCAGAGGTTCTGTGAAGAAAAGAGAAACAGACGTGAACCAGTCAGAAGAGTTGGGAAGCATGACTTTCTCCCCTACTACCAATTTGTTGGCATCTGAGATGGCCACGCTTTCTCTGAAAAGCCTCTGTGCCGCCATAACCAAGCTAGGTGTTGGTATTTCACTGCACGAAGCAAGAATGGGCAGCTGTGCACTGGCTGTTGGTTTTTCAGGCAAACTCACAACCTTGTTCCCTCGACAACCAGGGAAAAATGGTGACATTCTGAACCTACACAGGAAGGGCAACTCAGGTGGACTAGGAGTGGCTGGGCAACCTGGTGGCTCACTGTCTTGGTGGCCTTTGGCCCCTGCTTTTCATGTGGGAATCTGTCTTCATCATCATCATCAACAACAACAACAGAGAAGCACAATTACATGTTCACAAAGCACAGAGGATAAGGTAGCAAAGTTCACATTCTGGACAGAGAGTACCCCTTTATGTTAAAATTGAACAGCTTTCTCTCAACGGAAGGAGAGGGATATGATTATGATACTACCTATGTTCTGTTTACAACACAGTCCTTTCAGCAATCCCAAGGAGGTTCCATCCCCATTTGCAGTCTGATTCAGGAGACTCTGAAGATCAGAGAGTTAACAACCAGTCCACAGTGTGCTAACCACCAGATGATTGCAAAGAATATACATCCTTCCATTCCATCATTCAGTTAGAATTGAAGAAGCTTCTTGGATGAAAAGTGAAACATTTTCAAGAAAAGAACAAGAAAGTCCAGATGCCTCTTGGAAAGGCACCTTTGGGACCATGACCTGGATGATTGAGAATGTCCACCTACAGATACCCAAAGTGCATTAATGATGGAAGAGGGTTTAATTTTGCTGCTTTGGACCAAATTGGTCAAATGTTCCATCTATCTTCTCTTTATTCTTCCTGGATTCTTTTTAGTTCTTATCCCAGGGATGGTATGGCATAATAGCATACAATCAGGTTTTCAAATGACATATCCCTAAACTTCCCCTTTAATAGCATCCAATTTTTCATGAACACAAAAACATACAATTAATTAATTATTCATAGTCTCCTCATTTTCATTAGATTTTTAACTTGTTTGCTTTTTTTTAAGAAAAAAAATCATCCAATGTAATAATGGCTGTTTTGATGTTGCTTTTTTTTTCTTGATGCATATATACATCAAAAAGAACCACAAAGGTTCCACTCAGCCGCTCTTATCATTAGCAACTCTTCAGCCATTGGGTAGATCGATACACCTGAATATATCCTTCCACAGAACTCACAATCTGTTCTACTTTTGGAGTTGTTTTATCTCTTTACAAATGAAGCCAACACATAATGGAGAAGAACAAAAATTCAAGATAGTCATTTATCTCCACACAGAATAGTGCTATTCAGAATTGTGTCAATAAACTCAGTTACATTTTCCAAGAACCCTCACATTTGCCTGCCCAGACTGGATGGACACCAAATTGAAGAAAATTGCTTTGAAATAGGCTAATGTTCCCTATTCAGAAATGAAAGATTTGGATTGATCCATGAGAAAACAAGAGGACAGGGCAAAAACCAAAACCGCATAGACCATAACAACTGTCTGAGCTGTGACAGTCTTGCTTATTTACAGGTTTGTTTAGGATTTTTTTTTTTTTTTTTTTTGCACAAATTTTCTAGTCACTGGAAAAATAGTCACTGATTGTGATTCTCAGTGGCGTTATTAACTAGTTTGGGTAATTAATAATTGCTTAAAGTTACTCTTCACAACGTTAAGCTGATAAACATATGGACAATACCATGCTGAAAGCATTTTCAATCTGTGTAAATAGTGAGGACAAAGGGGGGAAATGTTAATTGGTTTTGAAGTGTATTGGAAATTATTTGCAAATTAGTAGGCTGCTGGTGTGGCAGTTTTCATTAACTGTAAGAAGTTAAGGTTGGACCAATTAAATAATGGCACATTTTTATTGTTCATTTGAATTTATTAAACTACTCAATGGACTTTGGGTGATGTACAAAACTGGATAAAAGCGTAAAAACAGATAAAAACACCAATTCAGAACACTGAAATAATCTTAGAAATGGCAAAAGCAAAAAACAAAACAAAACACCATCCCTAGAGAAATAATCAACTCCAGAACTGGGACTAAATCCAGGTTTTCAAAAGGTTTCCAGATCCCAGGAAAATTAATTAATACATGAGCATCTTTGACCTATTTCTCATAACAAGGGGAAAACAGAATGGATGATCTTCTCACTCAATAAAACAATTCAAAAGTTCTGATCTTTTGGGAACTTTTCTTTGAGAAAGGGAATCGAACTATATTTCTAATTGGGAGTTTATGTGCCAGTTTAAGAGCCAAGGTATGGCTTTTGAGGCAACAACATAGGGAGACATGCAAAAGATTTTAAATCTAAATGTTTTCAGCTCAAAATGCAACTTCACAGAGAGATAGAACCACTCCAGAAATATTTCCAGTTCAAAATGTGTTGCATCTGAAATGTTTTGCACCCCCAGTAAACATGTTATGTATTCCTTTTATGTCTTCTTTAAAAAGCAATGGGGAAAAGCAGTGGGTATTTCCCAATATACATCTAAAAAGATGAGTTGGCGAGAGTGAATAAAGCAAAGATAAAATGGAGGCATTAATAATGGGAGATGGTATGATCTGAGAATTGATGGATCCTATTTCCTTTTCTGGATGGGATTGCAGAGCCATCTGAATGATCAGGTGGGTGCGCTTTGGAGGCTCCAAGATCTGGCACTGCTTCTGGAATGTAAAGCAACAGCTATATAAAATCCACGACTGGGTTTTAGCAAAGCCAAACAAGATGTAGCACTCAAAAGTAGAAGATGAAAGGAGGAGGCAGACTTCAAGTAATTGCCTGACAGCAGCAATTTGTTTTATGAAGAAAGGCCAATGTGTTGCTGACCTTTAGTCTTCCTTACGGGCAAAGTGTTCTCTTGTATCTAATTCTAGTGTTAGAATTCTAGTGGATCATCAGCTGCTCTATGAAAACTTCAGAGAGCATTTCAGAGGTTCAAATGCCAGCTGTTCTGGTCTATAATAGGGATACTGAATATTATAAATGTGGTGAACCACCTTAAAGATTCAATGGAAAAACAGAGCACAAATATTTCTGATCTTCTTACATCTAAAGCTTTAGTGTGAGTTTAAGATAAGAGCCTTTCCAGTAGCTGTTTCTACGGTATTGGTCGATGGAGACCAATCTAGTTCTATTTCTGCCTTCCTATGAGCCAACCTTGACAGTTGCATTCAGATACTTATAATGGAATCAGTTTCACCTTTTTTTCTACTGTCAATTCCTTTGACTTGCTCTTATGCTTATGTTTGCTGTTCTACTGAATTGTGTGTGTGTGTTTTAGTGCCAGTCACTTTGAATGAAGACAAAGACATAAGCATGTATGCAACACAGTCAATTTCTCTCAACTGAGAGTGTGAACCTCCTTCACTCATTAATTTAATTGTTTGTTTCTATGTAAGAATAAACATGGTATAAACATAGCAAGCAGTGTATTCAGTGCTAAACTTCTCTTTCTGTATAGCTTGTTTGTTGGAGTCTTTTGTGGTTTCTTTAACTTGAGAAGGTGAGATAGAGCTCACACAGAAGCTTCCAATGAGCACAAGACAGATCCTTCTATTTGCAATTTAGGATAACAAGGAGTATTTTAGCTGCTTTGCCAAGTGCAGAGCATAAATTGCATTCAGGTGGGAGAAGGGAAAGGGATGCTGGACTGCAGGCTAGTAAGGATAAATGGATGTAGTTGAGAAGAGCAAAGGGACACAGCAGGAGACAAGGAAGAATGGTGAGATGTTCCAAATTGTGTAGGTGGGGGCTATTTTGAACACAGGGAGCAATTCAAAAGGCAGCTTGTCTAAAATATTCAGTCAGGAGGAATGTCCACATGAGGGTTTTTAGGAAGGCAAGACCATTCCTCCTCACTGTCCAGACCTTCATAACTGGGAAAGATCAAGAAAGTAAGAATTGCAGAAATGCCAGTGTGGTGTACGTAACACTTTGTCTGGGATAAACACAGAGTCTTGAAAACAGTGGAAAGAATTTCCAACCAGTGTTCACAGTGAGTTCATTTAGGTGGACTCTGTTAGTGATTTGAAACACGTCTTCCCTGAATTCAGTTTTTGAAGCTAAACAAACTAAACAATGAAGAGGCAAGCGACTCTCTCTGTCTTTTGATTGTTTATGTCAAATCTCTCTCCTACTATTTTGTAGCCTCTTTACAATGACTCACTAAATGCTCTCTACATTAGAGATGTTGGTGCATCCAAATTTTATGAATTTGGGGAAAGTAGTTAAGGATATTCTAAATGAAGGAGGGGAACTAAAATCAAGAAAAGAACTACAAGAGGAAAGGGTAGAATTGGAATGGTGGGCATACCTACAGATTAAATCACACTATATGAAAGATAGAAAAGAATTGGGTATTAAGAAAGAATTAACGGGGTTAGACAAAATTTTATTAGGAGTGGATGAAAAGGAGATAAAGAAAACTTATCAATATTTATTGGAATATAAAATGGCGGAAGAACAAGTGAAGGAAACCATGGTAGCGTGGGCCCAAAACTTTGGTTATAATATTGATCTGGACAAATGGCAAGATTTACGGGGGAGAAACAGGAAACTAACCTTAGCCACTGCATATAAAGAAAATTTATATAAAATGTTCTACAGGTGACACCTTCTGCAAAAATGAACAGGAATTTATCAATGCAATGTTGGAAATGTAACTCAGCGATAGGATCTTTTTCTCACATGTGGTGGTTATGTACAAAAGCTAGGGAATTTTGGCCACAGATAAAGACATGGTTGGAAGAGATACTAGACCAAAATATAGATTTGAAACCAGGACTATTCCTACTAGGAATCACAAAAGAGAAATGTGACAAAGGACAGATATACTTAATGCTGCATGTTATAACTGCAACAAGATTGGATTATGTGCAATATTGGAAAAATGAAGAAATCCTCCCAGAAGAAGAAAATCCTGATCTGTGCAGAAATGGACAGGCTGATGGTGGAACTCAAAAATAAGGGTAAAACAGAATATTTTGAAATATGGAACAAATTGTATCAATGGTTGGAAAGGGGGAAAAGGAGTCGGAGAAGAAAAGATTTAGGGTTCGTAGAATGGAAAATGGACAATATTTAGATAAATATACAAATGAGGACAAGGGATATGTTTGTAAGATCAAAACAGCAATGTATGACAAGTAGTAATTATATTTGTTGTTATGTTAAAATATGTATGGAAATGACAAAAGCAGGATGGTTACACTGTATCCAATGTTTTTATTGTTTATTTAATAAAAAACTTTTATTAAAAAAAGAAAGATTGATCGATAAATGGTGTGAACGAAGGAATGACGGGTATGAATCAAAATTTGCTTAATGGAATCAGAAATATTATATTCTAAAAAGTGTGAATTACAAAATAGACAAGGCATTGAAAGTAGAAATACAAAACTGTGGATTACACAATAGAGAAAAATTAAGAAAATGACCCTGATAAAGACTTTTTATTGAATACACAAAAGACGTGGTTAAGAATTTGAAAATCAAAGAGGAAATAAAAAGACAAACCAAGACAATGACCTGGATAATGATTTTCCATAGGTTTTACCAAAGAGGTCTGTTAGGGTTAGGGTTAGGGTTAGAAAGAAAGAAAACATGATTTAAAAAATATATATATATATATAAAGCTCTGGTAACTCCTCATGACACCAGGATTAAAAAGCTGATGATTTATGGTATAATATATAGAAGGGATGAGTTACGGGAAGAAGAAATCTTTCTTTCTTTCTAGAGGTTGATGAGTTATCAAATGTTTTTACTTGTGATGAAAACTACATGTCACTTCTTCACATATTTCACATTTTTTTTATTATATTTATCTCCTTTTTTAATATTTTAATATTTTCCCTTTTCTTTCTTTGTACTTTTTTTTCTACCCTTTTTTTCTTTTCTGGGTTTAATTTGTATTTGCTTTTACTGTTGTATTTAAAATCTTTAATTTAAAAAAAAATTCAAAAGTGAGAAAAGAGGGAGAGAATGGGACCACAGATTTAAACAATAAATATGATCCAGGCTGCCAAAATTAAATTTTACAATAAAATTTAAATGCTAATACAGTATTTTAGTGTTTACATGAAGAAAGATCAGTCATAAATATATTTCAATGAAAGAGGGAAGGAAGAGGCTTAGCTAGCTATAGGAAATAGAATTCACATTAACTCTGAATGATCATCTTTCTCATCCTGAAGACTCCCAGAAACAACTCTACCCTAGCAATTTCCAAATAGGATGGTTGATTCCTCTTAGTACATGAGAAAGACTGACTTTAACACTGCAAGCTAAAGATGGGGGGGAGGGGGGACATTTTTCTCCTCCTGCTTATGAATCTGCTATAGAAGTGAACTCACCCAATGGAGATACATCACACTGGAGGTGGCTGATGGATTAAGACAAGACCCCCAGTTCTCCCCATGTACATCCTGTTCCCTTCCTCCCCATCTTTTAATTGTAAATTATTACTACTATGATTACTTATTGCTTCAATGTTTTATTGGCTTTTTAACATTTGTAAGCCTCATAGAGATGCCTCTAGGCAAGAGAGGCAGCAAATAAATTCAGCAAATAAAGCCACATCAGTTTTCTCAAAGAAAGGTGCTCTTCAGATGTGGGCGCTTCAGCCTCCAGAATTTGCCAACACGACAATTCTGAGAGTTAAGCTCCCAAATTGGAATGCTGTTATATATTTTCTAAGAATTAAACTAGAGCAGGGGAAATGTATAATTTTAGTTTAGAGTAAAATCTGCAAAGACATAGTAGCCATGTCTCAATCATGAAGCATCTTATATTTTCTCTGATTAGTTGGATTTGCGCCAGTCAGTAAGCTACTATTCTTAAACAAATTTCAAAATATAAATGCTATATAATCAAAATGAACAAGATATGGAAAGAAGCAGGGAGAGCAACATAAAGAAAACAGGGAGTCCTTGGTGCTTTCTGAGTTTGGCTGTTAGAGAGCAGGGAGGGGGAAGGGGAAGGGGGAGGGGGAGGGGGAGGGGGAGAGGGAGAGGGACAGAGAAGGAGTGAGAGAACCAAAGACCCCACAGAATAGAAATGGAAATGGGAATGGCAATAGGTTGGAATAAGAAATAGAATGGAATAGAATAGAATGGAATGGAATGGAATAGAAACTCTACACCTTTTCAGACAAACGGTTATCCAATCTCTTCTTAAAAACTTCCAGTGTTGGAGCATTCACAACTTCTGGAGGCAAATTGTTCCACTGATTAATTCAGTGGAACAATTTGACAGTTCTAACTATCAAGAAATTTCTTCTTAGTTCTAGGTTACTTCTCTCCTTGATTAGTTTCCATCCACTGCTTCTTGTCCTGTCCTCAGGTGCTATGGAGAATAGCTTGACTCCCTCTTCTTTGTGGCAACTCCTGAAATATTGGAACACGGCTATCATTTTACTCCTAGTCTTTCTTTTCATTAAACTAGATATATCCAATTCCAGCAGCCGTTCTTTATATGTTTTAGCCTCTAGTCCCCTAATCATCTTTGTTGCTCTTCTCAACCCTGTTCAACTCTGAGCCACATACATTCTTTTCTTTTAAAAATGTCCTAAAGCAAAAGAATCTGCTTTGGTTTAAAGTTTGAAAATACGACCTTGAACAAATTGTTCACTTGCATTTGAACAATCTTTAGTACAGCCTTGATGTCTTTTAAGCCTTTTATATACTCGTCAGTATTCTTTCTTTTATAGATTTAAAGCTTTTTACACAAAGACATTCCAGCCTGAGCAAGGAACACTACTTTTATTTTTGTATTTATTATGAGACCTTTACTAAGTCTACTGTTTGTCAGTTTCTGAAAGATGTCAACATTCAGGTACAGTAGGAAGCAATCAAATATCAGATCGGTAAAATCTTTGAATAGTAGGAAAGAATCCAGCTGAAGGTAGAGGGTTTACTGATTTAAAAAGGTATATGATTTGAAGCTAACAACAAAATATGATAAGAATAAAACTTTATTACGGTCATTGATCAGCAATAGACATACAATAAGTTAAAAATAATACTGACATTAATCATGAATAATAACATCTCTGTTATGAAAATACATGATCTCAAACCTAATTTACATGCGTGTAGAGCCGATAAGTATGTGAGTAAATGTATTGTTATAGATATTTCAAAATAATTGATAAGAAATGGGAAGCACTATGCTATCAAAATGTCTAGTGACAGAATGTCAGTTATGGCTGATGCTTGGTTGATTGGTTCATTGGCTTTTAACATTATCAGATTTTATGCTGAATTCAAAGTGGCAAAAGAAATGCAGAAAATGCTATTAATGTTTCTCTTGTAGTAGCATTGCTATGTTCTTTATTTATCAAAGGTTGATCCAGAGTGGATCCAGAGATCTACTTCTGTGTTGTGTGTGATGCTTCAAAAACCTTGGGCCAGGACATCTTGGTATCAGGACATCTTTGGGTTATTACAAAATGTAGTACAGGTAATCCCCGGGTTATAAGCATTCCTTTAGTGAACGTTTGAAGTTATGCGCTAAGCGCCTCCTAGTGTTTACGAATGAGTCCTGAAACTACAAATGTTGCAGCACCACGGCAGTTGTTTGCCTTTACAAACAACCGCAGAGGCTCTGCAACATTTGTCCTGCCTATTCCCCTCCACTCTGCACTTAGCAGGCCAAAATGGAGCTATTGCTAATGCTATCTTCACATGGTAAGTGACCCGGCACAGCAGGTTGTTGGGGGGGGGGGGAACAATTGTGGGGAGCATGAGATATTTTAATGGGTCGGGGAGGCCTTGGGTGGTCTTAAACAGGTGGCCTGTTCCATCACTAGGCCCTCCCCCCATGGCCTTCTCCATCCTGAAATATGTCAAGCGCACTTAACAAACTGCACATTCAATTAGTGAATGCATAGGAGAAAGGAGGGAGTGATCACGTTCAAGGTATGAGATTCACACCCACGAATCCTTGGGTTACAAATGGAATGGACAGGCTCCATTACATTTGTAACTCGAGGACTACCTGTATGACACTTATAAAAATCCCTTTTCCATCACTAAAAAACATCTAGGATGAAAAATATACAAACACACACATATACACACAAACAGAGGATCTACTGCTCACAAAGTGCTTAACTGGCTGATGGGAGGTGGTGAAATGATCTATGCAAACTCTTAACCTACCCTAATTGCCTGCTTAATTGTCCAAAAAGTCTTATTAGAGATTAAACTAAATGCTCCTAGTCAACTATTTCCCTATTATTTATAGAGGTAATGGTTCATTTTCCCATTCTCAAAACTGAGTGTGTCTTAAGACCCAGAGAGGCTGTGTAAAAAATAGGAACTCCAGCCGTGGTGGGTTTCAAACATTTTTACTACCGGTTCTATGGATCTGGCTTGATGGGCGTGGCAGGAGAAGGATACTGTACCATCTCCATTCCTACCCCACTCCAGGGGAAGGATACTGTAAAATCTCCATTCTGTCCCCAATCCAGAGGAAGGTTACTGCAAAATCCCCATTTCCTCCCAATCAGCTGGAATTTGGGAGACAGAGAATAGACTGGGATAGAGCCAGTCAGAGGTTTTACTACCAGTTCTCCAAATTACTCAAAATTTCTGCTACCCGTTCTCCAGAACTGGTCAGAACCTCCTGAAACCCACCTCTGAACGAGAAGCCTCTAAAGAGAAGAGGCAGAAGGGAGAGATGAATAACCCTTCTCAGTTTATTTACAGCAATACCAACATGCATTGTGACATTGTGGATCCATTTAAAAAAAAACTTCTCTTGAAAAGAAGGTGGGGAAAGTTTTAAAAAGAATGAAAATAACAGATGGTTTTATTTGTAGCAAGTAGAAAATTGTTCCATGGTCATTCCATAGACCATGGCTCTGTGTAGTAGGTTGCCATTTGTGATGTGCGAACATAGGCAATTAAACGTCCTATATTTCTTTTAAGACTTCTGTTACGAATATTTGTTTGGGAAGTTAATTGTCCAGCATGAACTAATTATCAGTTTGGATTGAAACAAAGGCAGTGAATATACATTTTTAAAAATACATTGTTCCAAATTTTATGTCATTAATTTAATAGGGTTTGTTGGGAAAATCTGTTTAGAGTGTGGCATGCATGAAAAAATGAAATATGTAAACTAGAATTAAATCTAGCTTTGCCTTCAATAGTATTAAAATTAATTTCAAATGCTTTTGAGTTTATGTAATTGGTCAGTCATGTATTTGCTAATAGCAAAATATTTTGGTTTTAGGGGCTTACAGAGTTTCCTTCCCTAGATGAAGTCATAGGGTTTGGAAGCAATACATATTTTACCAGTATGAGTTCCTATACTGTGATTAGCATACTATGATTTATTATTCCACAATAGCTATTAGAATTTGCCAAAGGCAACTTTTGTTATAAAGATGGAAAACGAAATTCAGCACTTCTGGGGTGATCAAGAATTAATCTCACCTTGAGTTCATAGATGCTTATCTCATATTCTTTGAAATCTAAAAACTGGTTCGGTCAAATAGGATATTCCAGTTCCTTATTGCAACGTTCTTTGAATTTTCAATACTTATCTATAATTGAAGCTCCACCAACACTTTTTAAACATGATTAATAATTTAGAAATTTCAGGATTATTCATTTAATGATCATATACAGGTTGTCCTCAATTTATGATCACAGTTGAGCCCAAAATTTTTGTTGCTAAGTGAGAAATTTGTTAAGTGAGTTTTGCCCCATTTTATGAATTTTCTTGCCACATTTGTTAAATGAATCACCACAGTGATGTTGCTATGTGTGCATGCTTGCCTGCCGGCAAGTGGAGCTGCATGCATGCGTGCTCACCCACTGCTTCCACAGCCTGGTTCTGAACAGGATGCTGCCCAGGAATTGAGGATCCTTGTTTTAGGCTATCCATTGATTTAACATTTCTATTTTGAAAATGGTACTGAAAAGAGGTGCAGTGTGGTGGCTCAGCAGTTAAGATGCTGGGCTAGTTGACTTGAAAAGCCTGCAGCACAGGTTTGAGACCCGAGCACCATGCAATGGGGTGAGCTCCCATCCTCATCCCAACTCCTGCCAACCCAGCAGTTCAAAGGTATGCAAATGCAAGTAGATAAATAGGTACCACTGTCGTATGAAATTAATAGCCCTCTGTGATGTTATGTTGGCCTCATGACCACAAATTGTCTTCGGACAGCACTGGTTCAATGGCCTTGAGTACTGCCCCCTATAGTTGGCAATGACTAGTGGACTAAAATCCACAGGGACTCCTTTAAAAGAATTATTTTAAAATATAAATGTAATATTAAACAATATCCTGAAACATTTGAATTTGTCAGTCTATTAGAATTTTGGCTACATCAGACTTTAGATACAAGGAAAAGTAATACATGGCTGGGAAAAATTACAGCACCTACTGTAAAATCTTGGACTTAAGAAATGTGTTCACTTTTAGCCTTTGAACTAGCTCTTAATGGAAAAACTGATCAATATGATTCTGAGACATTGCCAGCCATAATTCAATTTGTTTTTAAAAAGGTGCTTCACTTTACAATGGAATTGTATTATACGGATACAGTATGTTGTGGTGTGTTTTGTTTTACTTTCCTTTTAGTGTATGTGAATTTTTTTTTCTTTTACTTCTTTTTCTTGTATTTTAATATATACAAATAATAACAATATTTGTTAAAAAGATGGAGGGCAACAAGTTGAGGAAGGCTGGCTTATGGCAAACTGAAGATACTTTCAAGTGTGTTGTTATAAACTACTAGCTGATAACCCAGCGCTGCCCGGGTATTTATAGGTGTTTAAGTGTTTGTCTGACAGGGAGCCATTGAGAGGGGCCTTTCTTTCCCCTACTCCCACGCCCATCATCCCTGCCCTCTCCTTTCCCTCTCTCACCCCCCTACCTGTGCCACCATCCATTTTACCATATCCTCAAACTGGACTTGGGACTGGAACATAAAGTTGGGCTATGCTGCGCCTCCTGCACCCCTGCTAAAATAGGCTGGGCCTCCTCTGTGGCCTCCATACCTGTTTTACCTCAGTTGGTGTGGTCCCGTCCTTCGTGCGATGAGTTGGGGCGAAGGACGATCCTGGGAAAATGGGCCAAAACTGTGAGGTGGGGGCGGATGATCCAGTTAGGCCATGGCGCGCTCAATCAAAGGCCCCTATACTGGCCTAATCAGGCTCTCTTCGCTTCATAGGCCTACTGTGTGAGGGAGGCCTAGGCCTTAAAGGCCCATTGTATGAGGGAGCACACTTAGTCAAAGGCCCTGTACTGACCTAATCAGACTCCCTTCATAGGCCTATTGTGTGAGGGAGGCAGCCTTAAAGGCCCACTGTGTGAGGGAGCACGCTTAGTCAAAGGCCTCTGTACTGGCCTACTCAGACTCCCTTCCCCCTCCCATGACATCACAAACAAATGTCAGTTTAGGACGTTGCACTCGCTCTCCTTAAAGGCCCAGGCTTTCCAGATATATGCTGGAACATACACACACAGACAGACAGACAGACAGACAGGGGTGTCTTACCCCATATATATATAATGTGTGTATATGTATGTATATATTTATTTTCTTTCCTTTTTGTAGGCCTTTATGTGTGTTTTCTCTTTAGCCAGGTTCTTCCTACGTAAACCAAGATTTTTATGCAGCCCTAGTTCAGTGAAATCACAATCCACTAGTTTCTAGGCTTTTATTCTTCAGGCAGCCAGCAAGCACTCTGCTGCCCATTGGGAGACTAAGACTAGCCATTGCTTGCTGGCTGCCTGAAGAATAAAGATATATAGGAAGCTACTTGCGTGCATTTAAGCTTTGTACAATTGAATGCTATATGTATCTTTAATTTTTTAAAAAATGGAGCAATAGATCGATTTTACTCAGAATTAGATACACTTGAGTATACTCATTTCAGAAATGAATTACCTAACAGGAAGAAGTGCATGTAAGTGTGCAATTTTTGACTCAGCTGCTGGGAATACACTTCATTAAACTCAGGGGACGTCCTTTTGAGTTGAAACGTATAGGAGTATAGTGAAAATCCAATTAGTTAAAGCCCTTTCTGTTCAATCTGGCATGGACCTTATTTCTAAATAGATTTCCAAATGACATTATGTACCTATTAGGAAGCAGGTACTTGTGTGTGTGTGGGGGGGGGGGTAAATCTGTTTAAAGATGAACAAATAAGCTTAAATATTGGTGAAATTTAACTTTGATTATGTACCATCAAGTCAATGGTGATTATTAGTGACTATGTAGATTTTCTCCATTATGTTTTGTATCTTATGGTTATTTCAAATCTTCCAATGGGGTACCATTTTAACTGAGTCAGAATTTAACTTTAAGCAAACCAAACATACTAAGAGGAACTCTTGTAGCATTTAGGATGGAATTTCTAGTACATAATTTCAGGTGTCTTGCTATACAGCACCCAACAATGGCCAATTTTGGAGACCATAGCAGAACCTCCATCACAGAAATCAACCTTTGCAGGGTTAACAGCAATAGAAATAGCACTTAAGAGTTATATACCATTTCATAGTGCTTTAAACTGCTCTCTAAGCAGTTTACAAAGTCAGCATATTGCCCCCAACAATCTGAATCCTCATTTTGCCCACCTCGGAAGGATGAAAGCTGAGTCGACCTTGAGCCAGTCAGAATCAAACTGCTGGCAGTTGGCAGAATTAGCCTGCAATACTGCATTCTAACCACTGTGCAACCAAAGAAGTTAAAGAGAGAAGGTATTTTGGAACTAAGAAATCCAGCAGGCCACTTTAAGGACAGAAATGAACAATGTCACTTTCACCCTTGCTCTGTTGCCAAAGATTGAAGCTGCTATGGTAAGACAGTAGGCACTCTTTCAATTAACAAGCAATTACTAAATGTCTTATGTTGACAAGGGGAATCCTGAAATCAAGCATAGACTTGACTAGGAACAGGATGGCATTGCAATACATTGTAAATACAGTAGCATTGTAAAAATGCTGATGCTTGGAGAAAGTAATGGGGAGGCATTCCTAATATTTTGGACTGTGGCACTTCTTTTTGTGACATAGGTTTTAATGTTCCTAGTTTTAAAAATGGGTGATGGGCAAATCAGAATGTTTAGGATATTTATTTTTATGTCAGCATACGAATGCCAAATGCTAATGCATTTTACATCTATCCTCTGTCAGGGAATTTCAAGTTGCCAAGTTTTAACTAAAACTGCTGATGTTGAGAAAGTTGGCAATGTAGAGAGATGCAGCAGAAATGCACTCCCCCACCTCTTTCTCTGAGGGCTTTCCAATTAGAGTGACCAGTAGCAGATACTCTGCCTTTCCGTGCAAGCGAGTAGCTGCTTGTTCGTGGACGAAATGCAGTCAGCAGGAATGTGATTGACAGAAAGACACTTTGAGGTATGGAAGCTTATCATCTTTTGATACTGCCAAAGCATTTGCTCCCAAGGGATCTACTCCCCATTCTCTGTATAATGGTGCCAGCACTTTAACAACTCATATCTACATATAGTATCTATCATTGCCAGCTTTATTTCTAGCAAGGGGATTTAAAAAATAAAATAAAAATAAAAACCTTTCAGAATTGAGTTGGTTAAAGTTTTCCTTTTGTGTGTGTGTTTGGGTGTGTTAGATTCTGCCGCAGAGATTGCAATATCAGCATTTCTGATAGCAGTGATAGGTCCAGCTTAAGATGTAGATAGTTGCAGGGATTTTGTTCAATTTAGGCTTCCTTTACTGAGGCTATACAGAAACCTTCTTGATCTGATGCCCTGCTAATATGTTAGACTTCACCTTTTGTAATCCCAACACCATAAAAGCCATGGAGATTATAGAAACCATGAAGTCTGAGCCATCTGAAGGATACCAAGTTCAGGCCAACTTAATCTTAACTGGCTCAGTCACTCCCATGGCGTTGTAATGCCCGCCAGTATCAGGTTTATAATGCAGAGGCTTATTTATTTCTGTCTTTAATGAAGGCTCTACCACCTGAAGACCAGGGAAATTATTCAAGCAAAAAACTCCAACCCTAATTCAAGCTCTGTCGTTAACATCTGTCATTTTAAACCCATGTGCGTCGATCTAAGAAAATATTCTACCTACATATGGGGAGTAAGGAAAAGCAATGTCCCATCATATGAGATGACACTTGAGTGAGATATTCTAAGATTTCTGTACTATGCACTTTTCTTTTTGTTCTTGCCATGGCTCTGTACAGGTAACCCTCGAATTACAAACACAACTGAGCCCAAACTTTCTGTTGCTAAGTCAAACAGTTGTAAAACAATTGTTGTTAAGTGAGTTTTGTCCGATTTTACGACTAGTCTTGCCACCGCTGTGAAGTGAATCACTGCAGTTGCTAAATTAGCCACACGGTTATTACATGAATGTGGGTTCCCCTTTGACTTTGCTTGTCAGAAGGTGGAAAAAGGTGATCATGTGACCTTGGGACACTGCAAGTCATAAATATGAACCAGTCACCCAGCATCCAAATTTTGATCACATGGCCATGGGGATGCTGCAATACTCATGTGAAAAATGGTCATATGTCACTTTCTTTCAATGCTATTATAACTTTGAACAATCACTAAATGAATGGTTATAAGTCAAGGACTAGCTGTAGTTCTTCTTTCCACAGGTTTCTGGTAAACATTTCATGTTTTATGTAAAGTATTTTCTTTGGGATACCACAAACACACAGGCACACTCACACACAAAAAATAAACACATCATTGCCCATTCCTTTGAACAGGACAGTTCCAGTAGTGAACTGTCCAATTTCAAAAATGTTTACTACTGGTTCTGTGGGTGTGGCTTGGTGGGTGTGGCATGGCTTGGTGGGTGTGGCTTGGTGGGCATGGCAGGAGAAGAGTACTGTAAAATCTCCATTCTGTCCCCAATCCAGGAGAAGGTTACTGCAAAATCCCCATTTCCTCCCGATCAGCTGGGACTTGGGAGGCAGGGAATAGATATGGGCGGGGCCAGTCAGAATTTTTACTACTGGTTCTCCAAACTACTCAAAATTTCCGCTACCAGTTCTCCAGAACTGGTCAGAACCTGTTGAAACCCACCTCTGGACAGTTCATTATTTCAACTACGTGTAAACTTGCAAGAAACATAGAAAGCATGTTGATTCCGAGTCAGAGCACTAGATTCAGTCAGACATCTTTTGCAAATGAGCTTGAATGTAAAAACTAGTAGAAACAACCACAGGCACACAAAGTGGAAAAGACATGGATTTTATTACATTCTTGTGTTAATCTACACGTTAAAAATATGTCTTAGTATTAGCAGTAAAAAGATGAAGTTGTAAAGCAGTAAAAAGATGAACATTTTGTAACATCAAACAGGTCATGATAAATAGTTACTAAATACACCTTTTCATACATTCAGGGGTTAAAAGTGCTTCCTGCTTTATTCTGAACACTGGATTTTGCTACTACAGGTAGCTAATTCTGGTTGAAGGTTTGTTTTTTTTCTATCTTGAGGTAAGTACTCCTGTTTTTTTAAACTAGTCTCTAAAAACTAGAGTCCAGAATTCCAGGGCTGTGAAATTTCTGTTCCTTTCTACCAGCTGCTGCAGTGCACGAGCTTCTCTCTTAGATTGTTCAAAGCTTGATCTCCACACGTTCTGGAGAACAGTTCTCTGCACATTGAGAGGAGAAAAGGCAAATGCTTGAGGACTGGGGCAGCTCAGGTGGTTTGCTTCTGCCTTCCATCTTCTTGGTGGCATTCCCTGATAAAAAGATAAAAACACAATCTGTGTTTATTTGTTGTCGGATTTAAGAGGTGAAGGTTGGTTTTCTGCCATTTCAAATTCTTTGGTATTCTAGACCTACCACAATATAGAATTTAGCTTCAGTGTCTAATGGACAAATGAACCAACTGATAATATCTGACATTAGAAAATAATGAATAACCAAGACAAGAAAGCCATCTTGATATAGCGGTTAAGGCATGGGAGATTGTGCATTCCTATCCTATTTTAGGCACAAAGCTAGCTGGATGACCTTGGGCCAGTCACTCTCTTTCAACCTTAGGAAGGAGGCAATGGTAAACATGTCTAAGAAAACTGCAGGGATTGTCCTGGAATTGTCTGGAGTCAAGAGTGTCTTGAACTCACCAAAACAAAACAAAACAAAACAAAACAAAACAAAACAAAACAAAACAAAACAAAACAAAACAAAACAAAACAAAACAAAACAAAACACTTAAGAGAAAGATGTTTGCCAAGAGCAAGGATGGGTAGGTTTGAGCGTTGGGAGAAGGCAATCTTATTCTTTCTCTTCTTCTCATCTTGCAAAACAAAACAAACCAGAAAACGGGCAAGGTGCCATTGCCAAATAAATCTCAAAATTTACATGGATACAAAGGACCATTGCTGTAAGTTCTATTTGCTTTGCGTCTATGTAAATTTTGAGATCCATTGGCAATGACACTTTGCCCACTTTCTGGTTTAATTTGTTTTGTAATATGAGAGGGAGAGAAAGAATAAGAATACTTCCAAATCCAAATGTACCTCCAGCACTTCACCAATAGCCCTCAGTCAACATTTTTCTATTTCTTTTTGCACTTTGGGTGGTGATGGTGGGGAGATAAATTGGCAAAATGAGTACTCTAATTCTTAGAGGTTTAAAGCACTTGTTACATCCCTGAAATATAACTTCCAAAATGGTTTTTTCCCCCAATGTTCATTTTCCTTTTTATCCCTTACAAACTCCAAGGACACACACTTACAAATTGCCAGATGGGGGATGAAGATATTCTTAGTTATAAAACAGGGGTCAGCAACTTGTGCCTCTGGAGCATGTGGCTCTTTCACCCCTCTGCTGCGGCTCCTTGTCACTCAAAATATGTGTCACAACCGCCAATGTGTGACACCTGCTGCCATGCGATTTATTCAGCTTTTCAATCCCCGGTAGGCCAACCATGGATAAATCCAAGAACAGAAAACAGAACATTTAATTCAACCACATATGCTAGTTTTGTGGCTGCTCAAGAAATAGTCAGGCACAGGAAGGATTTTGTGGCTCCTGGTGTTTTCTTTTCTGTGGGAAATGGGTCCAAATGGCTCTTTGAGTGTTTAAGGTTGCAGACCCGTTATAAAACTAAGAGGAGATGAAAAGTTACAAAAATTATTTAGACATGTTGTGATAAAGGTTGAAAGTTACTTCTTTATATATTTCTTTTCTATATTTCTTCACTATAGTTCACTTTTCATTTTTCTTTCTTTTTACTATTTTTTCCTTCTCATTTGCACCCGTCATTCTTTCTTTCTTTCTATTCTTTTAGTTTGTACTATTGTAATTAAAATCCTTAATAAAATTATATGGGGAAAAAAAGGCAAATCGCCAGAGTTTTGTTCTACCAATTGTGATACCATGATTTTTGTGGGTTCAGGCAGAATACAGTTTGGCTCCAACTTGCTAAATACTGATATATTATAAAGACACACGGGTTGAGTTCAGTGTTAGAGAATAAGATGTACAGATTCACTCAATGCAACTTCAAAATATTAAAATATTATAAATTTAAATCTAAATTAAGTTGATGGCGATTAGTCATGCCACCAAAAAAGAATTAACCATTTTTAACTCTTTAAAAGCTCAGTAACAGAATTCATAGACATTTTAAAGCAATAATATTATTTTAGAAAAAAAAAGTCAAAAGAAATAATTTCTCCCTAAGTGAAGACCCCATGAAAGCCAGAATGAAAATATTCAAAAGAAATGAGGAAACTGATGGATTCCATTCAAAGATTCCAACATTGGATGATTGAAGAACAAGATTAATTATTCTCGCCTATTACAATCAAAACATTTCATTAAACATTCCCAAAATGACTGAACTGCAGAAGTGAGTTGAATTTATACTTTTGATCATATTTTGTATAGAGATTTGCTATTTATGCTAATATAAAAACCAACTTTGATCAGAAAAGAGAACAGTAACATTTAAACTTTACAGCATAGTTATACTTTATTTAGGTATAAGCTTTTCATCAAATCAGATCATCCCCATATTCAGTTTAAGTGCTAAGACCAGACTCAGAATCCAACAAAGAGGATTGAGATGGAATTGCATGTAGGCAATTCTACAAAGTGATGTTAGGCAGCTTAGTGACCTAGTGAGGGGGGGGGTAATGGCTCAGTGATTAAAATGCTGAGCTTGTTAGCTAGAAATCTGACAACCCGGGTTCAAGACCATGCAACGGGGTGAACGCCCGTTCCTTACCCCAGTTCCTGCCCGCCTAGCAGTTTGAAAGCATGCAAATACAAGTAGGTTAATAAGTAACAGTTCGGTGGGAAGATAACAGCTTTCCATGCACCTTTGGCATATAGCCATGCTGGCCACATGACCATGGAAAATGTCTTTCAATAACCCTGGTTCCTTGGGCCAACACCACATCCTAGAACTGGCCATCACTAAACAGGGAAACCTTTACCTTTAGTGACCCAGTTCAAATTGTGTTTTAAATTCTCTGCATCTCTGTTTAGAAATCAGTGTTCTGGCAATAATTGGATCTGCTAATTATCTAAGGGCTTGTTTAAATGGGGACATCATATTTTCAGAAGTTACATTTCACTGAATGTAGAAAAAAATAAAATGGGTAAAATTTATTTATACTTCACTGAAAGCACAAATTATTGATAATGGAAAACTAGTAAATCCATGTGAAATACAAAAAGGAACAAGATAGGATTGCCCTTGTGTGCCCTCTTCTTTTTATTTTGGTTTTTGAAATACTAAACAGAGATATAAAACAAGACAAAAGGATTGTGGGAGAAAAATGACTTGGAGCTGGTTTTGAAAGATCCTTTAAAGGGAATTGAAATATCAATGAGTACATTAAAAGAATTAAATGCAATAATAGGCTTTAAGATTAGTAAACAGAAGATGAAGATATTAATAAAAATATGAAAATGCAGGATCAAACAGAATTGAGGGATAAAATGGATTTTAAGATTGAGATGGTGAAATACTTGGATGTTACTATGACAAATATGAATTGTATGTTATTTTAAAGTAATTATATGAAGACACAGAATGAAGTTTTAAAAAGATATATTGAGAGAAAATACAATTGTCATTGCTGGAAGAATTTCTGTGATTAAGATTAATTTCTTGGCTAGAATATTTTTGCTTCAGACAACGCCTGTTTTGACAACTGATGCACTACCTAAATAATGCCAGGATATATCTAAATTTAGGTGGCAGGGAAAAAATACATGAGTTAAATATAAGGTATTATAAGAAGCGGGTTTACCTGATTTGAAAGTATATTTTGCAGCTAGTTTAATTTGGATGAAAGAGTGAGTGTTACTGAGAAATAGAAGACATTTGAAGTTAGAACATGACTAGAAATTCAGATGGCATGGATGTTTATGGTACAATAAAACTAAAGTTAATGTAGATTTTAAAAATGTAGATTTTATTATTCAGAATATGGAATACATACAAACCCAGGCTGTGGCCAAAAACACCTCTGCTAAGTAAACACAAATGGAAAACTTATTGTGTATTATTAGAATTTTATCAAGGAGAATATAAAATAAAATCAAGAGAAGATCTGTGGCAGTTGGATATATCTGTCAATAGTTTTTTTAAATATACAATTATTAGAAATATTCAAAGCAGGCAAATAATTTTCAAATAGAACTGTGAACAAATGATGAATATTGCTAAAATGTACACTTTTATTGAAATCTGAAATAGAAGACCAAGTGAAACAAATGCATGATTAAGTGGATTAAAAAATTTTGTTACAATATACAAATGGAACAATGGAAGAACAAGTAGCTGAAGGCGCTAAAATTATGTTATCATTTGAGAGAGAATTTTTATAAAATGATGTATTGTTGGTATATGCCACCAAAGGAATTATAAAGGTAACTTAAATGTATGAACAACAAGAAGGGACATTTTATCCTTCAAAGGTACATCCAAGAAGATAGGAGAATAGAGAAAATAATGGTCCTGAAAGTAAGATGACGTCGCGGTGGCGCAGTGGTTAGAGTGCAGTACTGTAGGCCACTTCTGCTAACTGCTGGCTGCCTACAATTTGGCAGTTCGAATCTCACCAGGCTCAAGACTGACTCAGCCTTCCATCCTTATGAGGAGGGTAAAATGAGGACCCAAATTGTTGGGGGCAATATGCTGACTCTGTAAACTGCTTAGAGGGGGCTGTAAAACACTGTAAAGCAGTATATAAGTCTAAGTGCTATTGCTATTGTGCTATTGAAGTCAATGTGCTCTAACTACTTTCTACATTTATGGATCACAGAATGACTCATGAACCTCTCTCGAAGCAACATCTTCTTTCTATAGGAACTCTGTAATTCTGCAGATTTTTTTTGCCTCTGCTACACTGATTCTGCTTGAGGATCGAAAGACAGCTATTGACTTAATGATGACAAGCCCTATGGACAGACATATTTATACTTACCTTTGCTTGTCTCCAGATATTTTCCCATACCCTCGTGCACACCATGCACTCAAAGGCATCTATGTAGTTGTCTTTCATGATATCCTGCACTCCCCATGTGCGTTCTTTGATAACAGCAAGCAGTTGCCTGTTGGAAATGTCACCTTTCAACTTCCATTCAAGATAGGCCACATATTCCTTGTCATCCGCATCCAAAGCTTTGATATGCTGAGCCAAGTCCTTCGGGTGTGGAAAATCTGTGACAAGAATGGCACTCTTGTTGCTTGGAAGCCAGTCTTGAATTTTGGGAGAGCCATAATAAACAGGCACAACTCCCAGCTTTAGTGGCCTCCAGAGTTTTTCAGTGATATAATCTTCACAGACGGAATTTTCAAAAGCCAGGACGAATTTATACTGAGCAAGTATTTTATAAAAACTATCACTGTCCATGGAGGATGGATTTCGGAGATGGTCTGGAAGGTCTCTATTATGCAAACAAGCCCCGTAGGAATCAATTTCAATGTGAGCCATCAGCTCCTTTACGTAGTTGTCTCTGTCAGAGGGAGGGTCACAATCAGATTGTACATAGACCAGAGGTGCAAGTCTCTTCCGCAAGCTGTTCTTTTTTTGCAAAGAAACTGTGTACTTCAGGGATCTCAAGGCCTCAATACTTTCAAGGTACTGGGTGGTAAGCGGTAGATGTGAGTGGCGGCTGAAAGTGGCTGTGTGGTTGAACAAAGTGATGGCAGGAGGTTGGAAAAGCTTATAGTTGTTTTTGGGTGACTCCTCGTGAAAAAGAGCCCAGTCATGGTAGTCTGCACGGGGCAGAGGTAAGCTGTGTATGCTGAAATCAGTACCTAGATGTTAAAAAATATAACAAATTCCTTTTAATTAAATTTAATGGACTTAGTTGCACTTTCTTCAACAATATAAATAGTCATTATTTCAAGGTAATGTGGTCATCGCCAATAATGCACACATTCTTCAATTGTAAGATTCATACTAATACAGTGGTAGCTTGGTACTCATCGCTAATTGGTTCCAGGAGGTGCGATGAGTTCCGAAAACAATGAGTACCAAACAAATTTTCCTATCCTGTTTCCCCCAAAATAAGACATCCCTTGATAATAAGCCCAATCGGGCTTTTGAGCGCATGGCAATAAGGCCAAGAGCTTATTTCAGGGTTCAAAAAAAATATAAGACAGGGTCTTATTTTCGGGGAAACACGGTATACGGAATAATGTAGTGAATCACAAGGCAGCCAGCACTGACAAATTCTAGCTTGTGATTCGAGTACCAAACAAACAATGAGTACTGGGACGAAATTTTCGCATCAAAATATGTTGAGTACCAAATTTGATGAGTTTCAAAGCAGCTTATTACCAAGGTACCACTGTTTTAGAAAATTGGAAATTGCATCAGAATGACAGATTTGAAATAGAACAAAAATCCATTTTGGGGGGAAAAAACTAAGAGATCTGGAAAAAAGAAATCTGGAAATTACCCTATCAGGACTCAGTATGCTCTGTGGCCATGAAATGTCGATTATTCAGGATGGGGAATAATAAATAGGAGAGAGGAAGTATCTGTACAGGTAGTCCTTGACCTACAATTAGTTGCTTAACGACCACTTGAAATTAAGATGGACTTGGAAATGGTGGTGTGCAACCCATAAGGGACTTCTGGCCATTGTAAAATGTCATGTAACCTCCTAAGATCACATGACCCTTTCTGAGGCACTTGGCAGCTGGCTCGCATTTATGACTTGTTGCAGTGTCACACAATCACATGACCATGATTTATGTTTCATGCCAGTTTCTGACATTTTTTAATTAATTTCTGGCAAAAAAAAAACCCACCCACGCAGAAGAATGGCTTTGCACTTTAGAACCACATGCAAAAAATGTCATAAACTCAGGTCTAGCCACATTGGTCCTTCCTCTTATCATCACAATGACTTATGACCAGAAATCCTGTGCTAATTATCATATGTCAGGGGCTACCTATAATATAAATCACCATATTCCCAGTTGGTTCCATTTTTTTTCTGCATACCCAAATCAATATGTAAATTACACAAGAAAAGGGGGAGCAAGAGATTATTCAATAACCTTTCCAAAACTTTAGCCAGTCCCTTACCGTAAAAAAGAAAGGCTTTAGTCATAGGATTGTGTTGGTAAGTCCTGTTGATGGTAAAGAAGCAAACATTTTCACCACACTGAGCCTGCCGTCCAGATTCTCCCGTGAGTGGAGACCACCAGAGCAAAATGGGATATGTGCCTCTGTGCAATTTTTTTCCTGCACTGGGGTCAAGTTTTGGCTTTTTGAAAAACAGAGGAGGATAGTTCTGGAACTCATCTTCGTTTTGTGAGGCCGAGTTTTTTGAGGACAACTGTTCAGACTTGCCCAGTTCCACAACCACCTTTTGAAAGCAAAGAAAAATTAAGAATTATCAAAGACTTAAGAAATAAGGCACGAAACCTCTTTAAGAGGGTATGCATTGATACTGATTTTAAATGGGTTTAGACTTTCTAACGAATGCTAGTTTGGTGGAGCGATTAAGGTAACAGGCTAGAAACTGGGAGACTGTGAATTCTGGTCCTGTCTTAGGTACAAAGCCAACTTGGTGACCTTGGGCCAGTCCCTCTCTCTCAATCCTAGGAAGCAGGCAATGGCAAACCACTTCTGAAATTTTGCCAGCAAGACTGCAGGGACCAGGCCAGGCACTCACAGGAAGTTATCATTAACTCAGACGGTGCAATCCCCTCCTCCAAAACACACACATACACACACACTTCTAACATGTACTCAGTGAGGCTATGATAAACATATTATTTCTGGACTGTTAACTTACTCTGTTCATATATTACTCATATCAGACTATCACTCTCTAGTCTGTGAAGCTCCTTTCCTCGTCATGGTTTCCAGAAAATCTTTACAAGATAATTTTATTTAATCAAGCTTTCTATTGAACTCTACTACAATTTTAATGCCACTGGGAGAGGGTTGATTTGTTATTACTGCTGAGGTTTTTTTGTATTTTTTGTTATTCTTTTGTTCCATTTATAATTTTAAGTCTTTTGTGTGGGGCAAGCTCTAAAAACTATAAAATAAATAACAAAGCAACCAAACTTACAGAAAACAGTTTTATTCAAAAACATCTAAGATGCTTGTTTCCTTCTAGTTTTTAGAATTTTCCTTGTCTGAGATGTTCTACAGATGGCATCTCCCCCCCGCGCGTCTGGCAAAGATGTTCCCTAACACCAATCAGAATTGTTGGAAATGTAAGACACAGAGAGGAACCTACTACCACATGTGGTGGTCTTGCTCAAAGTTCAAACAATATTGGAAAATGATTCAAAAACAACTGGAAGAAACCACTGCCCAGAAAATTCCACTACAACCAGAAACATACTTATTAGGCATACTGACAAAAGTATGCCTAAAAAAGAAATACAATACTTGATATTACATATTCTTACAACAGCTAGGATCGCTTTCGCACAAGTATGGAAATTGGAAGATACGCCATCAGAGGAAAGAATGATACAAAAAACAATGGAATGTGTGGAGATGGACAGACTTACCAAAAAAATACAGGAAAAAGAGGACTCAGAATATTACTTAATTTGGCAAAAATGGTATGATTGGCTAGAGAAAAGGAACATGAACAAATGGAATACCACCCAAGGACAACAAATAAACTAGAGAAATAAAATTAAATATCGTTATATAAATACTGTCATACAATGAGTGATATATATATGTAAACATGTAGACATATAGATTATCGAATGATACTTATATATAGATATACAGATATACAAATACGAAGCTACTCCAACTTTAGTGCCTAAGTCGTAGGACGTGTTTTTAATGTATAAAATGTGTTCATGTTAAGTTTGTCAATATGTGTGTATGTTTGTATATGTATGTTTGTTTGTCCAACAAAATATTAATAATAATAAAAAAAGAATTTTCCTTGTCTGTATACCATGTGCTATCCTGTTCTCCATATTCCCTATCCTTGGTGTACCATTTCTAGAGAACTGAAGATACTAAGGCAGAAGCTAGAAAGTCTGCTATCCCCATCTCATCTGGATTCAAGCCTACAAACAGATCATAACTTTAATTTCTTTTTTTTTAATTGAATGAGTGGAGGGTTTATTGGAAGTTGTTTTCAAAACATTTACAAAATGATTTTCCAGTGAACATAAATTCATAGCAATAAGGAAACCAACATCTTCAAGAAAGGTGGGGGGGCAGGCGGCAGGGGTAATTTTACAACAATAAAACATGCAAAAATATGCCAGATGAGGAATTAAGTTAAAGATACCTGTGATCATGGGGGATACCTGCCCACTGTTGACAGATTTCCATCCGAGCCAGCATGTTTCTGATGGAAGACAAATGACTTGTGCCACACAACCTATCGGTAACACAACCTATTCAAAAATGAGATCCTACTTGATGTATTTTTCCATAAACTTTTTGTGAAACTCAGACCGCAACTCACTGGACCGGCACCGGTCCATGGAATGCCAGAAACCAGGCTGAGCAAACAAGCAAAGCCCCATCCGCGGGATGTATGCATCACACGAAACCACGCACCCTCTCGTGTGCAAAAACCCCGCTCTGCACAAAATCGGTCCCTGGTGCCCAAAAGGTTGGGGGCCACTTCCTGAGGAGGAATTCTGATCTGTGACAGAGTTACCTCTGATCTGCCTTCTCCTTTTTAACTGCATCAGCTCACAGCCTTGCCAGAGGAATCAAGCTGTGGCTTTATAAGTTAGAATAATTCATGATAGCAGAACCAGAGTAATGAGAGTTTTTTGCTGAAGGAAAATAATTTGCCCTGTATTTTTTACTGTTTGAGCATACAGGTATTCCTTGATTTACGACCATAATTGAGTCCCAAAATTTTCTGTTCCTAAGCGAGACAGTTGTTAAGTGAATTTTGCACCATTTTACAAACTTTCTTGCCACAGTTGTTAGGCAAATCACCGCAGTTGTTAAGTTAGTAACCCAGTTGTTAAGTGAATCTGGCTTCCCCATTGACTTTGCTTGTCAGAAGGTCGCAAAAGGTGATGACATGACAGGAACCAGTTGCCAAGCATCCAAATTTTGATCATATGACCATGGGTACGCTGCAACAGTAGTAAGTGTGAAAAACGGTCATAAGTCGCTTTTTTCAGTGCTTTCAAACAGCCACTAAATAAATGGTTATAAATCAAGGACTACCTGTATTATCTATTGGTGAAAACCCAGCAGTGGAAAAGAACAGATATTTGGAAGCACTGAGCACATAATTAAACCCCTCCCACCAGGCTGAACTCCAAAGTTGATATAGCAGTGTCCCCATTCTCTCTCCTAAAACTTTACATTATGTAGCTATTCCTTTCACACTTTGGGGCATTTCTGAACATATTCCCAGTTCCATCCCAAGTATCTTTGGTACCTGGAAAGTGATCAGGAGAAAAAAGAAAGCCATAAAGCAGAAGCAAGATGCCCAAAATCTTTTCTTCTTAATTCTTTTCATGCCTTACGATCAGGCATACAAAATCTTCATGTTTGGGGGCTCAGGAATCCTTAACATGCCCAATAAGTGGTCCACTTGTATTTTCCCTAGAAATCCTTGTTCTTCTCCATTGTCGTCACTGGTGGGGGGGAAAGTGCCATCAAACCTGAGTCGATCCTTAATCTTGTATTACTGTAGCTTCCTTAATCAGGGATTCCTTAGAATTAATGCACCTGCTAAATGAAAAGATAACAGTTCAGAAGCATGTTCTTCTTGGCATATGTGCTAGGAAGCAGTTCCCAGTCTTCCTGGTGTATGTGGCTGATCACATTCCCATCAAAAACTTTTGAGGCCCATATAAACCAAGAGTTAGCAACACTGAGTGTGGGTACTACGGCACATGTGTCCCTCTCCAGGCAGGATCCACAGGACCCAACAGTAAATACAAATTATTTCTTTTAAGGCCCAACGCTTTTGAGACTGTCAAATCTCTAGAATATTAGGAGGACAAGCCCATGAGATTGCAATAATTTAAAATTTAATTTAATTTGAAGGTATTTAGCAGTACAGCACTAGTGGACTACCAGCCACAAATTGGGAACTATTGTATTTCTATTAATCTGTAACAAGAAAGATATGGATTTTGCTGGCTGTAGAACAGGGGTGTCAAACTCGTGGCCCATGGGCCAGATGGATCACATGTTGGCTCCACCCCTGCCCGATTTAGCGAAGGGGGGAAAAGTCCTGATATATCACGTGATGACGCAAGTTTGACACCCCTGCTGTAGAGGATTAGAGTTTTGATTCACCATATATAGATAGTCCTCAATTTATGACAATTGAATCTAACATTTCTGTTCTGAACGAAACAGTTGTTAGGCGAGTTGTGCCCCATTTTATGACCTTTCTTGCCACATTTGATAAGTGAATCACTTAAGTTAGTAACACGGTTGTTAAGTGAAACTGGCTCCCCCGTTGACTTTATTTGCTAGATCGCAAAAGGTGATCACATGTCCCAAGGGCACTGCAACTGTCATAAATATGAGTCAGTTGCCAAGCAACTGAATTTGGATCACGGGACGATGGGGATGCTGCAAAGGTCATGTTAAAAATGATCTTAAATCACTTTTTTCAGTGCCATTGTAACTTTGAATGGTCACTAAATGAAATGGTTGTAAGTTGAGAACCACCTGTAGTAGGAGACCTTGGAAACAGCAACACAGTGAATAAGGAAGTCACATTATACCAAAACATACGTTTAATTGTTGTCAGTGCTCTTTATTATATGAAAATATAATATGAAAATATAATATGAAAATATAAAATAGGAGAGAATAAGATTTCACATATGGAATACAGCTAAGAAATTTTGTCTTTCTGCAGAAAATAATGTATCCAGTAATTATTGTAAATCTTTGAGGCAGTGAACAGAAGCAATATGCTTTGTTCTAGAGTAGATACAATAATGCTGCATAATAAATATATGCAAGCTAACATTTATTTGCATTGAAAAATTTGCATAATTGTAGAAACTGATCTGAGGCTTTTTTAAAACAAAGAACACACATGAAATATATAATTTCTACAAGACAATTATAGAATCTCTCTCCCAGAAGTGATAAGGGTACTGTTAGCACTAATATTTTAACAAGGTTTGCAAAGTTTTCCCTTGAAAGATAAAGGAAGGATTGGTCTGAATAGTCTTTGCCTTTTTTAAAAAGTCGCCTCTGCTTCTCTCTTTCAATAATACCGAAGAAGCATTAAAACAAAAGCTTAGAACTGACAGACGCTTTAAATTGCATGCATGTAAAAGCTTTTACTATAGGGAGATACAGAAAAGTTTAGAAATTAAAAGAAAGGGGGGAAGTAAGTTGAAGACGCTTGTGCTAAAATAGGCCCCAAGTTTTTCTTTTCTCCCTTATGTGAGAGGCGGAGCTTCATCGTTAAATTGGTATTTTTAGTTTAGAAGAGTTAACGTTACGTTCTCCCCTTTTATTTGTAATCTTTTGGCTCGTTTGTTCGTGCCTTTCCAACTGTAAATGCCCCATTGCGTCGCAGAACCGGAAATCAAAAAGTAAACCGAATAAGGAGAGTTTTTAAGGCGCCTTTTCATGCCTTTTGCAGACGTGCAGAACCAACAAGAAAACTATCGCAAATGTTTCCCATAGGAAATAAAGATACTCACCCAAGTCCCCGTTCTTCTTCCTGGTTGTTGCGAGGCGCTTTTTTACTTTCAATTTGTACTTCTACTTCCCTTAGGTTGACGGTAAAGCCTGCAGCGGATCGCGGCGCTCCTCTCCCAACAACACCCCTACCGAGGACCATCTGGATCTGGAGAAGCAGATCCCGGGGATCCACCTTCCAGAGTTCCCCGAATCCCACTTTGGAAAACAGGACGTTCCCGGGTTCGTGTGAAGGAAAGTTGGTCTGATTACGCTGTGGCATCGTTTCAATGGAGACACCCAACGTCCGGATCGAAAGGATCTCCATCAAAATGAGTGGGGGGAGGGGGAGAATGGGGAACACAATAAATTCGGCAACTAATTTACCCGGTTTCTAGAAGAAGGTTTTAAGTTTCTCATTGTGGGAGCGCATTTTGGGGGGAAAAAAACCCAAATAGTGATCGCGGTTTCCATAGCCGTTTGCAGAGCGCTTGCCAACTCGCTTTAGCATAATGCAGCAGTCTGAGAACTGCGTCAGAAACATTCACACGTCGCGTGAGAGTAAAAAAAAAGGGGGGGGCTTAAGGTGAATTAATTACGTAGATCACATAAAACTTTTAATTATTTTTTTCTATTAGAAATAATTGCCGCCGATGATAACGCCTGTGTCAGACTGCAAAACTCCTTATGACCACAAGATGTCAGCAGACATCATACTTGGTGGTCTCGCTCGTTGCTGCCATCTACTGATCATATTGGACATAAAAGAGCCCATCCACATTTCATCTAATATTTCAGGAATTCTCTTCCACGTTTTGCTTTTAATCTCTCCTTTTAGCTACAATTGTAGACCAGTGTACAGAAACTTGTGGGTGAGAATTAAAGCCTGTGTGTATAGGAGTTAAGAGGGAAAGCCAGATTCTAGCCCACATTCAGCCCTTCTGTCTGCCTACCTCATAGGGTTGTGGTTTTGGACAAAGTAGGGGCCATGAGGAGTGCCACCTTTATCTCCCAAACCAAATAATGGATTACATAGATAACAAACTAATTACATAAAGTTTATTTCCTAGATAAGCAAAAATCAAACTGGCAATTAGATCAAATTCTTATGGGCAGGAATTTCAATGGAGGAGGTCTGTATCTTCATCTTGCTAAGGCACCTAAGGCTTGTTTTGTCTATTTGCCTGCTGTCCCACATCAAAAATGGTGGTCAACCATATCGAAGGGAAAGTAACTCTAGAAAAGTAAGAGAGGCTTGGTGGCTACTTATGGCCCTGAAACCAGATTGCTCAACTCTGATCTTTGTTTTTAAGATCATATATTTCCCCTGCATTAGCTTTTCTTTTAATCTAAAGCCCAAGCCAAAAGTTATTCCTTGAATTGATAGATAATGTGCTCAGAATGTTCTTGTTTCTCTGACAAATTTAGTATCTCTGTGGCCTCATTCAAGCACAATACCTCTCATAATAATAATACTTTTAAAACTTTTTTATATCTGATAAAAAATACTGCTGCTTTAATGAATCACCATTTACAATAGCATATTTATTATGACTTGAGGCTGCCTATTTTTTGAATTTCAGAAATCTGTTGCTAAGCTTGCATTAGCCTGAGCCTTGGTGCATATCTCCTAAATTATTTTGAAGCATGCACAACTTTATCTTATAGAATACTGTTAAGAATTAGCAATTATAAGTCATTTTTTTTCATTATAGAACCATGAGTGGCGTATAAATTCAATAAATAAATAAACGTATAAAAATAGTTTATTCCAGCTTTTGTTCATGAAAGATTGCAGATGTTTATTTTGTAGAACTGTGGATATCATGACATAGGAGAAAGTGAAAAAGGATGAAACTGGTACATAACAACTTTCATAATTAGTTACACCATGAAGCTAAGCTACAACCATACTAGACTGCATGTGGCATTGAGAAAATGATCTTGAAAAGCGTTATAAATTCAACTTGAATAAAAGTGTAGTCCGCATGTACTGTATATCCTAAATGTGAAATTATATGTGATTTGTTAGTTTTGAGTAGAGGAGATAGCTTGATCAGATGTGTTTTTGTAGCTGCTGTCTAGTTTTAAACAATTAAAAGACACTTTGATATGATGGACTAAGTGGCACTCTTTGATATGGTACATTTAGAATGAAAGTAGATGAATAAATGAATGCTTTGTGACATTTCTCTCATTTTACGGGGACAGGAAAAATAGAATTCTGCTAGGGTTCTACTGTTTTAATGTGGCCAATTATAAATGTGCTTGCTTTGCTTGTATTAATTAAGGTTGCTTGTATTTTTCTTGTACTAATTTAAGATTTTAGTGCTTTTCTGCTTTCATGTATTATTTTTATTCTAAGCTGTCCAAGCAATCCCTTTTAGAACAATATGATATATGAAACTTTTATAAATTAAAATGAACTGGAATTTAGCATTTTCATGTCCTGCCTGTATCTCAGAGACAAATATATAAATCAATGACAATTAAAATAAGTGGAGCTCAAAAGAATAATGTTCTCAGCAGAAATACAAACATGATAATGTTGATGCTATCCATTCAGTTCTGTCTGACTCGGTGATTTTATGGGCCAGGTCTCTCCACATCTTCCAATCTTGCACTGCTTCTTTAAGTTTTTCTATGCGGTGACTGGTACCATCTTTGATGATATCCAGCCATCGTGTTCTTTGGCAGCTTAGTTTCCTTTTACCGCTAACTCTTCCCAACATAATTTCTTTCTCTAGTGAATTCCCCCACATGACACAGCCAAAATAACTGAGACAGAGTTTGGGATCCCCCCCCCCCCCATCCACCTTCTAGTGACATAATTTCATGTTCTTTCTTTTTCTGTCTGGGCCTTTTACAAACAATGTAAATATGAGCCAAACTTGTTATATTGGTGTAAGGATTACTGGATTACTACAGTAATGTGTAGGAAACACTTTGTAAACTCTAAAGTGCTACAGAACTGCAAGACGGCGTTCTAATTATTGAGATTACAAAAATATATCCTTTTTTGTTTTTAAAAGGAATTTGCTAAAAGAATTTTCCCCCAACTGTTCTGCCATGCCTCAACCATGAAGAAATTCATAGTGAAAGCTTTTATTATACAATTCTCTTCTTCCATCCAGGATTGATTGTCCTGTCTCTACTGGTTCTGGACCACCAATTTTGTTTTACTGAGGGGACTGTGAGATTCCTAGTTAAACACTGTTCTACCAGGCATGGCCATATTACATATTTTTCCAGATTATACCCTATCGTGTTCTTGGACTAAATAGGGTATGTAAAGACTAAGAAACAAACTGGGTTTTGTTCTGAACTGTTTTGTTTAATTAGCTAATTAAAAGGTTACAATTGTGTGTATCTAAGGTTTGATATGTAATTATAAAGGTAAGCACCCGAAGTTTGGTGATTGCAAAATTAATCCTAGCCAGAGAAAAAGGGAAGGGAAAAATGGGAAGGGGGGAGTCTCTTAAAACACAAGTTCAGGTAGAGTAGGGATGGGTATGGTAAAAAGGAGAAAGTGAAAGGACTGGAGGTGAGTCCAAAATTATCTTCCTCAGCACTATCTTTCACATCTGAGCCCATCCCTTTGTTCTTTACCTCATTTCTCTATACAGATGATCTGACCTGTTTTCTGACTTTTTCCATTTGTGCTGGTATCTTGCATTAACTTGTTAGTGTTTAGTTACTGGCTATCTATGGTACTTTAGTGACCTGTACCAACTCAGCTGCCAAAATATACACTGAAATAAAGGAACAAAAGAAAGGTTAAGGGAAAGGTTATGCTTTTTAAAAGTTACACTGCAGCAAAACTAAGTTTTATGCTTTATGTTGTTTCTTTGGCAAAGCTTCATATATATTTCTAGAAGAATGAAATGTAACCACCTTTCATATGTAGGCATGAGATAGAATTGGCACAGGATGGTGTTGTGGGGTGACTTGATATCTGAATAGGAGTGCATCTCTCCTAAGCACATTAAGAACTGTCAGTGGCCTTCTGTGCCTTTCATTATAGTATCCTTTTGCATTTCCGGCCTGCTTATGAAGCGTCCTGGGATTTGTTCTCTTTCCCTACTTTTTATAATCTACATGAAAACCCTAGGAGAGGCCATCTGTCACTTTGTCAGCCCAATCATTTCTCAAAATGGGGACCAGCAATGAGGGCAGCACTTAAGTGGCTTCAGTTTTCTCTTATGTTAGTATAGCACTTTATCTCAGGCATCTTGAAGAGTCCAAGGCGACCGGGAACTATTTTTCCCAGAAGAAAATTTGGTAACAAACAGGGGGCAAATGATATCACATCTTCCAAATGAAAAATGTTTTTACTCCCAAATACCTGGGTGGCGCAGCAGCTTAAGTAGTGCTAAAGTGACACCAGCTGCCTGCCATTACTGCAAGTTCCAATCTCACCAGGCTCAAGGTTGACTCAGCCTTCCATCCTTTCAAGGTAGGTAGGTAAAATGAGGACCCAGATTGTGGGGGCAATAAACTGACTTTGTATTAAAAAAAACACCGCTGGGGGGTGGGCAAAAGCCCTACTAAGCAGGTATATACAAATGTATGAAAGCTATTGCTTAATGCATTGTAAGCCGCCCTGAGTCTCCGGAGAAGGGCGGCATATAAATTAAATTTAATTTTTTTTTAAAAAAAACCCAGCTTTATAACTTTGCTTCTTACAATCAGACGTGCATGGAAAACACAATGGAATTAGCAATTGAGATGGCTTTTGGCAGGGGGCAGGGATGAAAATGAATCATGAAAATGAATCAATCAATGTGCAGCTCCCCCCTCCCCAATTTTTCTTCAGGGATTCAACCTGCATTTAACGTCAAGGTTAACTGCGCGGTCGTATAAGCGGGATACCGCAGTAATCGGGCGCTGCACTCATCTACGAACAAGTGGCGTTTACCAACGAGGTCGCGATATAACCAAGATTTTACGGAGGGACTAAGAAATAACTGCGATTTTTGCTATTCTATGTCTTAACAACTCGCTTGGTAGATTAGATAGGCATATACTAGGCAGAAGGCACTGGGAAGTCTTCTTCCATTCTGTATCTAAGCGCAGAGCGGACGCTCAGCCTCCCGCCCAGCCTTGTAACATCGGAACCGACTGGGAGCAAAAAGCGCGTCCGCGTGAGACCACACCCACTTCCGCCGTATAGCCGGCTGCAACTCTATGGTTCGGGGAGGGATGGCCGTTTTGTTTCTCATAGGCTCCTGCAGGTTTTGTTTCTTCCGGGGTGGGCGGAGGCTTTGACGATGATGGCGGACGAGGAAGAGAGAGGGAGCCCGGAGGTTTGCACCCTTCGGTTGGGGACGGAAGCCGATGCCGCGGGAGACGGAGAGCTGCTGGAGTGCGGCGAATCCTTGGACTCCGCTGGTTACGTGCTGTACAGGTAGGTAGGGCTCTCCTCGACCTCGGCGGAGCCGTCTGATTCAGGGGTCTTCAACCTTGGCAACTTTAAGCCTGGCGGACTTCAACTCCCAGAATTCCCCAGCCAGCTTTGCTGGCTGGGGAATTCTGGGAGTTGAAGTCCGCCAGGCTTAAAGTTGCTAAGGTTGGAGACCCCTGGTCTGATTAGAAGCTGCTTCCCCCTGAACTCAGTTAAGCTGATTTAACTTTCAATGGAAGAGGTCTATATGGAGATTCTCAGTCATCTGTCATGGTTGTCCCAAAGATGCTTTTTTCAAGAGGCCACTGGACCTTTTTGGGTTTTTCTTCAAAGACATTTCGCTTCCCATCAGAAGAAGCTTCTTCAGCTTCTTCTGAAGAAGCTTCTTGGATGAGAAGCGAAACGTCTTCGAAGAAAAACCAGAAAGTCCAGTTGCCTCTTGAAAAAGCACCTTTCAATGGAAGAGGGAGTATCTGTAGCTCAGAGTTGAACTGGTGGAGTCTTTGGTATTCTCAGTTCATTACCTGACCAGGTAACATCCTCAATGCAGGATTTAATTTTGCCAGTAATTTGGAGAAGTCTCGACGTTTTAAGGCAACCCTTATATTGCTAAATATTCTTAATTGAGATGTAATTTCATTGCAAGGGACTTTACGTTGGACTGGGTGAAGTTAATCGCCATCTAAATCAAGTGAAAAATCTCCCATTTGACGATGTGGGGAGATGAAGGAAAGGTCAAGTCCACATAGGCAAAACTAGGTTCCCTCTCTAGCCATTCATTCCATTCCACATCTAGAATATCCAGGGATGCTTGTTCAGCATGGAGGAGAATTGTTTTGAATTTAAATAAATGTTGGAAATAAAAACCACAGTAAATACTCTTGGAGGAAGCATAGTATTTTGTGAAGTTTAAGCGCTTAAATCCCCACCCCAAATATAAATTTCCTGGTCTGGAAATTCTTCTTCTTAAATATGTTGAGTCTCAGTGGAGAACACTTTTTGTGCTTCCTGCTCTTTTTCTCCTCCAAAAAAAATAATTAAATATATATGAATTGGTAGAAATAAAAAACAAATAGTGCAACTGATAATCATTGTTTAAATTGATTCTGGATAGATTTTATAAGCTTGTATAATGGTTTTTAACTTGTTGTTATTGAACTGTTTTTACTTGTGAGTCCCCAGAGTCACTTAGCTGACAAATTGGTATAACAGTAATACACACTGTCAATTTTCTTGGATATATTGCTACATCAAGTTTATAGGGTTGACTTTTTATTGTTATCCAGCCTCCTGCTACTTAGTATTCCCCAAATGTATTCAACTACAAGTCCCAGAGTGCCTTCTTTGTTTAATCCTATATATCAGCAAGGTACCTAGTTGGGGGAAAGATGTGTTTCCTATGTTGCTGCAGGTAGGGCTCTTTGTGATGTTGCATTCGTACAGGTTTATAGAGAGCATAGTAATAGGAATGCATAAAACATATCAAAGATTTGTTTTACATACAAATTCTTCTTTCCCAGTTGCAAGTACAATTCTCAGCAAGGAGCTATTCTTTACTACAACTTACACCAGGGCTGTCAAACTCCTGGCCCACGGACTGGATGCATCCCGCGCTGGCCATGTCCATGTCTGGTTTAATGAAGGGGGGGAAAATATTTCCTTCAAATGTTCTTGCATTTGCTACCTGCTGACTGATTGTTTTTTTTACAGGAACAGGAAGGAATGGGCAGATATTGACCCGGTTCCTCAAGATGATGGGCCACATCCTGTTGTTCAGATCATATATAGTGAAAAATGTAAGTTTATTTTTTTTTTATTAAAAGTTTTATAAAAATACAAACATATAAACCCCCCCTTCCCCCCTTCCCCCCCACCCCTCCCCTCCTTCAACCCCCCTCCCCCCCCCCGGACTTCCCAGAGTGAAATACAGGGTTTCTCTTTTTCAACAAAAATTTTAACCCAACCATTAACCTATCCAATTTCTAGTTTACAAACACTATCAAAATCTTAACTCCAATCTAATAAAATAGAAAAACAAAAATTACAACTCTTCCTCTTCATTCATACGCAATTTGATGTCTTCTTATATGGTATTTGTTCCGAACATAGTCAATCCATTTCCTCCACTCCGGAATATATCTTTCTTGCGTATGATCCTTCAAATATGCTGAGATTTTAGCCATCTCAGCTAAGTTCATTACTTTTACAATCCATTCTTCTATTGTAGGCAAAGAGTCTTTTTTCCAGTGTTGTGCAACCAACAGTCTAGCTGCTGTTATTAAATTTAAAATCAGCTTAGTCTCCAATAATGTACATTCATTTATAATACCCAACAAAAAGAGTTTCGGTGTAAATTCCAACCTTTTTTTCAAAATATTTTGCATTACCCACCAAATCTTTATCCAAAATGCTTTAACCTTCTTACAGGTCCACCAAATATGAAAATAAGTTGCATCTTCACAATCACACCGCCAACATTTAGCTTGTACATTAGAATACATACAGGACAACTTTTTTGGATCTAAATGCCATCTATAAAACATGTTATAAAAGTTCTCTCTAAGGTTTTGTGCTTGAGTAAATTTAACATTTCTAACCCAAATCTTTTCCCATGTCTCCATCATTATTGGTTCCTGAAAATTTCTGGCCCATTTAATCATACAGTCTTTAACCAGCTCTGATTCAGAGTCTATCTCTAATAATACATTGTATAATCTTTTAATATGCATAATACCCTGGTCCCTGATTTGCTTTACCAAATTTTCTTCATTTTCCATAAAACCTGTTTTTTGATCCTCCCTCCATCTTGCTTGAAGTTGACCATATTGAAACCAAGTATAAATTATCCCTTGCTTCTTCAAAACCTCTAAGGATTTAAGTTGTAGTTTACCCCTTTCTTTAAATAAAAGTTCTTTATATGTGATCACCTCCATCTTTTGTTCTATACTTATGTTTTCTATTGCATGTCTGGGATTTGCCCGAATAGGTATTTTATAATCCAATTTATATTGATATTTCTTCCAGACTCTCAACAAGGCATTTCTAAGCATATGACTTTTAAAAACTTTATCCACTTTCTTTTCATACAATAAATAAGCATGCCATGAAAACTCATAAATGTTCCTCTCCACGGAAATCTTTAGTAAAAGGCGAAAGATTTATACGATCTGAAGAGAAACCAGAGTATGGTTGTAAGTTTATGTAAGTTTAGAAGAAGCTTGAGAGACTTCTTCTCAATAGTAGGGAATAAATGGACCATCTAAGTTTATCTTCTCTGCTGGTTTTTGGATTCTCTCACTGATTCTCCATTGTAGTCTAATTGAGTTGTACTGACTGATCCATTACTGAGCAGTTAAAATTACAAATTAAATTTAAAAAATTTTGCAGGCTACTGTGGGAGTAAGTTCAGCTGAACACTCTGAGGTTGACTTTGGAATAAATTGTTGTATTTCATAATGGTTCATAAGTATCTGGAATTCTGCAGAGTGTTTTTCATTGGAATTTAAAGATGAAACAGGTGATTAGATCATCAAGACATGAAAGAAACTAAGATTAGAACTGTGTTTGTTACAAGCTATTACACGAGGTTGAAGTTAATTAAAAGTTATTCTATTTACTTATTAAATAATCCCAGAAATATGAATGTCATACTTTAAAACTCAATTCTAAAAGGTAAGTTGTCAGTCAAATGTTAAGCACAAAGAAATTAACAGAAGCAGTTTATTGCATCCGGAAATAATTATATTGATGAAATGTATTATGTGAGTAGTAATTTTTGACCTAGAATTCACTTTAAGTGGAAACAAGAAAGTTACTATGCAATTGGTGCCAAATGTCTGGAAACATACCCCAATTTTTTTCCTGCCAAAACCATTTGAACATTTTCCCATCAAAATGATGCCCTCACTCTTGCATTTACCAAAGTGTTGTGTGGTTATTCTAGTTTTGTGCTCCACTTGTTTCTCTATCTGCGGTTGCTATTACTGTGGTATCAAAATGTCCATCAAAATCTCATCCAAGTTTATAGGATGAGGACCTTTTTAACACTAGAAAGCTGGACATAGTAGGTTGCACCAAAGTTGGTAAAGGATCCTTAGCCCTGGGACAAACTTTTAATCTGGGCATATCTGTGTGCAACGTAAGAAAGAATGAAAACGAAGTTCATGGTGTTATAATGCATTCCACTATTTGTCTGCCATGATATACATTAGAACTCCAATTGTAGAAAAGGTGGAGAAAATATTTTTATTTTATACAGACTAGGAAACAAGGATAAAAACAAGTTTAAATAACATAATGCATAAGAATAGGACTCTAAAAAATTATGAGTACATTTGTCAATATATTTGGGGTACACCTTAACCTCACAACCTCTTTTTTTCCAGTGTCTCAGTTTGTGTAACTTTGCTTTATATGAGGTTTTCAGAGAACAGAATCCTAACATCACAAGGAAATATCTGTATTTGCTCTTCTGGTTGCAATTCTATGCATTTTTTAGAATATTATTACCTACCTTGCTCTGAGTGGACTCATAGTGGTTTGAAATAAAGATGTGGGGCAAGGAGTTGTCTTTTGTCCTTGGAAGAACAATGGAATGGAAGACAAGATAAAAATAAAAAATAAAAGTAGTACGTGATAGATGTCAGCATATCTAGCTGCCTGTATTCAGTTAAAGTTAAAAATTAAAAGTAGCCGTTTTGAAGAAGGACTTTAAGAGTATCAGAAGATTTTTCAGTTTTCTGGGATAGAAGTGAATAGGCAATAAGAAGATGAGTGGAGATGATTTTGAGATGGTGGATTTTGAAGGTACAAGAAAATGAAGGTGAGAGCCAGGATCTTAGTGAGAAATATTAAAAGAGAGGATGTAAGGAAAAGATACAAAGAGCTGTAAAATTAAGGACACCAGTAATTTGGGCTAAATACGGGGCATGAGGAAAAAACAGTTTTATATCTGAAAAAGTAAGAGGAAATGTGGCAAAGGAAAGCCAAAGACAGATTTGACAAACTAAATTTTTCTGCCTAGTTAAAGATGTATATGATTACTTCCGAGCCGTTCTGCAACATGATGAAAGGAGTGAAAGAGCTTTCAAGTTAACAGGGGATGCCATTGAACTTAATGCTGCAAACTACACAGTATGGTATGTAGCAATCCTGAGAATTTTTTTTGTTGTTATTCTGTTCTGAAATTCCAAAAGAAAACAATTTTAAAATACTGAGGCCATTCAGTTTAGTTATAAGTTGTCTTTTGGTATGATATTTCTAAACTTTTTATTTATTTGTTTGTGCTACCTACCCAAGTGACTTGGGTAGGTAGCACAAACAAATAAATAAAAAGTTCAAGTGGCTTGAATGAATGAATGAATGAATGCATGAATGTGTATGTGTGTGTGAGAGAGTGTGTGTATATATGCATGCATGCATGCATACACACACATTCTCTCACACACATTCTATTTGGCCATTTGTGATTAGACACATAAGGAATTTGTCTCTGGTGCAGAAGATCTCAGAAGATGCAAAGAATAATCATTATTATCATAATAATACCAATCAGAGGAGGGAGTAAAGAAGATAAGAATGATAATTCTACAGTTCTACATGGGTAAATACTCAGTAGTTTGTAGGTGATTTGAAGGTGGACAGCTTTATAAGTTTAGCAAGTGAAAAAAGTGCTATAGACATTTCAAAGTTACAAATGACCTACAACTTAAGCCAAGTCATAACACACAAAAAGCTTAATGATCCTCACAATAGCAAAGTTAGTGAAAATTAAAAACATTAAATGTTTAGCGCATAGTTATTTTCTTTCATTGAATGGATTGTATTTATTTGTGGCTCCCATTCTTACTGATTGGACACAGTTCATTTTTTAAGTCAAAGAGCTTACCTAGGAAATGCATTACTATTAACTATAGTAGAAATTCATCAATATGAGCTAGTCAGCTCATGTATTGAGTATTGTAACACTCTCTACATGGCCCTTGAGGACCACTTGGAGGCTTCATCTGGTACAAAATGCAGCTACGCGGGTTGTGATGGGAGGATCCTGATATTCCCATGTTACACCTCTCCTGCGCGATTTGCATTGGTTGCCGGTTGCCCTCTGGGTGAGATTCAAGGTGCTGGTGATGACCTATAAAGCCCTACACGGCTTAGGCCCAGAATATTTGGCGGATCGCCTGCAGCCAGCAACGACATCCCATCGCCCAGTTCGCGCCCATAGAGAGGGCCTGCTCAGGATGCTGTCGGCTAGACAGTGTTGGCTGGCGGCCCCCAGGGGTAGAGCCTTCTCTGTGGGCGCGCCCACCCTCTGGAACCAACTCCATTTGGAGCTCCGGTTGGCTCCTGACCTTCGCATCTTCCACTGCGAATTAAAAACTTGGTTATTCAAGTTCCCCGACCTGGACTGATGAGATTTTTATGGGTTTTTAAATTTTAGTTGGTTTGCTAGATTTTAACTCTGTACTATGGCTTGTGGATTTTATTGTTGTGAGCCGCCCTGAGTCCATTGGAGATCGGGTGGCATATAAGCCAAATAAAATAAATAAACAAATAAATGAGACGGTCCTTAATGCTATCAGACTGCAACTTTTGTCATTCCTAACCATCGTGGTCTCGAGTAGATAATTTGGGGAGTTCAGCAAGAACTGATGGGCCATCTCTGAAATGTAGCAAATGTAGCCATCTTCACTTCTTACAGATTTTGAGGTCTGATTCCCAAAGAAAAAAATGCCCATCCAGAACTAATATTTATTTGGAAATGATCAATTTTGAAGTACTGATAGTAGTAGAGAGTAAAATGGGGAAGCAGCTGAACTCAGTGTCAAGAATTCCTGCCCCTTTCTTTTTCCCTGTAGGCATTTCCGTAGGGTACTTCTGCAGTCCTTGAAGAAAGACTTAAATGAGGAACTCAATTACATCACTGCTATCATTGAAGATCAGCCAAAGAATTACCAAGTCTGGTAAGCGTAGCGTCTTTGTTAACAAAAATTATTTCCTATGTATGTAAATATTTGATTCCTTGTGTTTTTCCTCTGAATATGTAGTGCAGATTCGTTGCACACAGAGACTGTTAAGCAGAAGTTCAACAGAAAATTTTAGTAAGAATTCTTTAATGTGCAGGTTTTGTTGATACAATGATAGTGGTGGAGATAGTAATCTGAGAAAATACTCCCGTGTGGTGGTCTTGGTTTTTTAAAAGAAAAAAAAAACACAATGGCAAGATATTATTATGTTGGCTATGCTTTGTATATTGTGCTGGAACAATGTGATGGAAATAATATATCTCAGTTACTGCTGAAGCAAAACAAGGGTGTTTAAACAAAGCACAGACTCATCTAAGATGCAGAGGCTGCATCTGCCAAGGAGAAAAATACAGCAGGGAATCCACAACAGCAACAGTCCTTTAGTGATTCTACTGCTGTTCTTTGTTGGATAATTTGTCTTAGTGTTTTTTATATGCTTTGGTGTTTCTTATGCACCATTGCCACACTTCTTGTGCAACAGGTTTTATTAGACGTGATTATCAACGTCTAATAAAATTTTAGTGGGTGTGGCATATATTTGTAGGCATTTCTGAGGCATCAAATGATAGTTTGGGCAAGTGAAAGAGCTGTTGTAAAGGTATCATTACAAGGGAACATTTCTTACATCCAGTGTCAATTAAAATATATATTTTTAGTGGATGCATGCAGGTCACGTTGCCAAGTATTATAAGATCTCAACCTCTCCTGAGCTAACAATCCCTTTATTCACACAATTCAGTTAACCTGATTGGTGAATAAAATCATTTTCAGGGTTGGCACAGAACACTTGGCCGTAAACCATTGAAAAAAAGTGATTTCTCAAAATATGGTCCTAGACTTCCAGGACCCCCCTAGGGGGATGCAAAATCAAATTGGTTTTCCAGCCTGTGCTGAAAAATAAGACAATATTAAAATCCCATCAATCAACTATGAGAATCAGTATAAAATATAACTCATGCAAACAAAATCTTTTAAAAGTGAGAATGAATCCTGCGAGAAAAGAATAAATTAAAAAACCCTTATAATAATGTATAAATCCTATTTAAGCTTTAACATAACCAGGCTCAGCATCACATGCAAATCTCTCTCCTAGCTGTTTTTCTGGCAGGAGCATTCCCATAACTAAGAGATTACAGGTAATCCTACCTTATTTGGGACTAGAATCCCAGTTATTGAGCAAAGTGGTTGGTTAAACGAGGTTACGTGATTGCTTTGTTCAATGATCACAATCTTGCCACTCCCAGTTGTGATTGTTAAGGGATTTGAGGGTTGTTAAAGGGATACAGTCCCAAGTAAGGAGAATGGGGTGCCTGAGAGGGATGGTAGAGACCCTGGGAGGACTGACACAGGCTGCACAAGTGCCTTTCTGTTCAGGAGTTGAAAGTCTTCCCTGCTGAAATCCAAGCAAGAAGAGAATCATGCAACCTGTGCCAGGCCTCCCAGGGTCACCCTCATCCCCAAGGCCCCAGGTTCTCCTTATGTTATCATGCTACCTCTCCATTCAGGGCTGAAAATCCTGCTTGAATTTTGGCTTCTTCTCATCTCTAGGTATTGGCTGAAAGAGCTCCCTGCCAAAGGATTTCAACTCTGTGCCTGGTTGCATGGAACTGAAATCCTTTGTGCCTTCTTGCATGGAGCTTGGCAGGGAGTTCTTTCAGCCAGCTCCTAGAGACGAGAGGGAGTCTTCTTGGCAGGTGGTAGCAGCTTGCCACCTTGTCTGCTGGCTTTGCCATTGACTTTCTGGGGAAGCTAGCAGAGAAGACTTCAAATGGTGATTGTATGGTTGACATGCTTGGGAAATGGCTGTAAGTATGAACAGTAAGTATGCCAAGCAACCAGATTGCAATTACAAAACACGCACTAACTAGTGTTCTTTGACATTCTTGATTTTTTTAGGCACCACCGGCGAGTTTTGGTAGAGTGGTTGAAGGACCCATCACAAGAACTTGAATTTATTGCAAACATTCTTAACCAGGATGCCAAGAATTACCATGCTTGGCAACATAGACAGTGGGTCATTCAGGTATTTTCCTGTGGCTGTTATTAACAATTGCTCATTGTTAATCTGAGCAGGAAATGTATGAAAAGAAAAATTGAAGTTTTTTTTTGCTTTATTTTTTTCCTTAAAAGGAACAAATGGCAGTTGTTCATTTATCTGCTGAGAAAGTGAAGGGATGTCTGTGGATGCTAGTCTGAATCCCATTATGTCATTTATAACAGAAGTTGGGGAAGTGATTTTGTGTGTTTTGATAATTGCGTCACTGTGCTTCAGACAGATCAGGTGGTTAGTTCACATTTGTAATACTTTCCCTTATAAATGGTAAACAAGGCATATAATAACTATTTGAAATTTAGTGTGTGGTTTATTTGGTTTTCACATCTCAGATATGATACGAAGATAGTCGTTGTTTCTGTAATTGCTATAATTATGTGAGAATGCATGTTCACTAACTCTTAAATCTATAATTGTATCAGTTAAGATTAGAACTAATGGAAATGAGATAATTTTCCTGATACAGTTTTGTGTTTCCTTCAATTTTATATGTTTAGGAATTTAAGCTGTGGGATGATGAATTGGAATATGTTGAGCAACTTTTGAAAGAAGATGTCAGAAATAATTCCGCCTGGAACCAAAGATACTTTGTGATTTCAAACACATCTGGTTACAATGATCCTGCTGTTCTAGAGAGAGAAATTCAGTATGTAATGTTTTAGTTGATTTTATCTTGTGCCATGAATGGATACAAGGGTGAACAAGTATACATGCAGTGTATTTTATGGATAATTTTGTACACATGTTCCTAGTGGACTTTTAGAATCCTTTTGCTAACTTAAGCATTGTGTACTGTAGTTTGGGGTTATGGCCAGTTTTCCAATTACAACTTGATATAGAGATAATCCAAAATTGTAGAACTACAAAATATATTGTAAGAAAATCCCTATCGTTCTGGAAAGTACTCCTAAAAGAGGTCAATTAAGCTCATGGAATTAGAAAGAAATGAAAAAAAAAAACCTGGGAAGATGGTGTGGTATGATGGAGAACTTGGAATTTGCAACATAAACTTCATATGGTAAAAATGACTTAATTTCTTTTTGTTTAAAAAATTGAAAATACTTTGGGCATTATGTACCTTGTGATATAAATCTACTTGATGTATGGTTTCTCTCTCCTTTATCTATATAGGAAATGCTTTCATTTGTAAAAGTATCATTAGGAATAACTCTAAAACAAAAACTGTCCAAAGTATGGAACAGAACAGCCCTATGGATTATTGCATTAATGGAATAAACCTTAGAACATTTCCATCATAAGGAACTAGGTGAATTTAAAATAAGCCCTTTTTTCTTTTGTGTTTTAATAATACAGTAATCCATGCTGAGTACTATCTGGGTTAAAATTATCCAGATATTGTTTCAAAACTATTAAACTATGTTCAACCAAAGACAGTAGGGATGGAATTGTGTCTACTATTGGCTAAAGCAGCCTTCAAATCTCCATAAATTGGAGAATTTGACCATATTGGTTTTTAAGGTAACCACAAGATGACAGACTCCCTGAAGCATGTGCAAAATCCTCAGGATTTCTGTTCTAAACTTAGAATATTTTGTGTCTAATATCCATAAATAAAATCAGTGTTTCACTCAATAGCTTGATGTGTCTGTGTCTGCCATTCAGGATTTATGCTACCTTGACATATGTATGGTTATTCCATAGTTTCCTTATCCAGTTTATTTTTCCTTTTCAGGTATACCCTAGAAATGATCAAGCTGGTACCTCATAATGAAAGTGCCTGGAACTACCTGAGAGGGTGAGATTGTTTTACTTACATGTTTAATGCTGCCATATGTTGCAAATTTAATGCACATAAAGAAGGGTAGAGTTTGGTACCAGCCCAGGATTCAGATAAGAATATTACTGCTTTATTATTGTTGTTAAGTTTTTTTTAGCTTTTTTGATTATAAAAAATAAACACTTAAAAGTATGTGGCCAAGCAGAACCACTATTTTTGTTTCACTAAACAAAATGTATTTTGATGGTAAGAGCAGATGCAAATTTCTTGCCCTCTCTGAAGACAGCAAATCCAAAAAGAAATTCTTCAAAAATGTCATTTTAGTATTTGATTTTTTTATAATAAATTGTTGTGGCCCCGTCCTCTGAGCCTATCCCATTGGAGGAAGGAAGCTCTGAGCAGGAGGAAGAGGAGCCAGCCAGATCTCCCAGCCCCCCCCCCCCCCTCTGGCACCGTCTCAGGTGCCAGCTGAAAGAGAGCCAAGTAGTGGGGAAACAGGTGTCTCAGATGAGAGTGAGGGAGAGACGTCATTCCTGGACGCACGCCAAAGAAGGCGAGAGAAACGATTACTGCAGCTGCGGAAACGCATGAGGGAATAGACCTGAGTCACTGGATTGGAGTCACAGGATCAATGAGTCACTGGACCACACCCAGAGAGACTATATAACAGACAGAGGGGTGGTAATGATCTCTGTGATGAACAAATTATACTATATCGGTTAGGCATTGGAGTTTACAAGCTGAAGCTGATCAGAGACTTTGCTGAATATTTGTGGTGTTTTTCTTTCTGTGTACTATTAAAGTCCTTGGCAAACGGTGTGCATATCGCTGCCAAGTTTGAGATAAGAACTGTGGAGTGTGCCAAGTGCTTCTTAACCCTCGACTGGCTGTGTTTTTGTGGGTCTCTGAAGGGGGGGGACAGATCATAAATAGAGTTTCCTTCCCTGAGATTTTCTGGAACCATACATGGGACTCTATTTGTTCTGCATGAAAAGGGTTTTCCATAGGAGAAATTATAAGTACACGTATTCAGAGAATGTCCTTCTAACAGTTCCAATAAAAGGAACTTACAACACAAGTAGTACCAGCTTAGTGTACTGGTTAAAGTGCTGATCTAGAAAGTGGGAAACCATGAGTTCTAGTTCTCTTTTAGACAGGGAAGTCAGCTGAGTGACTTTTGGCCAGTCATTCTCTCTGAACTTAACCCAACTCACATAGTTGTTATGGCAAAAATAGGAGGCATTATCACCTTGAGTACAAAATAAAAGTGAGATGCAAATTGCACGAGAAATAAACATAAATGTTCAATCAGCTAACAGCACAGAACATGATTTTAAAAAATACTTTGCTTTTTTAAAATAAAATTTTGTAAGATAAGATATAAAATACAAAAGTAAATAGGGAGGCAGTGGGGAGAAAAAGGGAGAAGTGAGGAAGGGCTGGGAAAAAGAAAAAAAAGTGCTGCCTTCTGACTCCCTTTGTTGCAGTAAAATAAAGCATTAACATCAAACCACAACTTTTTGCTTTTTCATAGTAAAAAATGCTTTGCTTATTTATATTGAGTATCCTTTCCATAGCCAAACTACAGTAGTATAAGTTCTTTTAATGTTTAAAATACTGCAGTAATACAGCGGGCTAATTTTAGGAACTGGATTTAATGGTCCTTCCATTAAAAGATCACATTTCATCACCTAATGCCTCCCTCAGAAATTGCAGCAAATGGGCAGAATAAGTTCTGTCCATTAGGAAATGTAAGGTTTGTTTTGAGAGTTGAATGAAGGATGAGAGAAAAGCACAGCTGCTTCATTTTAATTAAAACACCAAATAACTCCCTGCTTGATTACATCCTTGTTTTCTTCCTTCTGCTGCTATTAAGATGAGCAAGCAGAATATGAGACTGGAGCTAGGATCTCCATGTTTCTAGAATGTTTACATTTTTTTAAAAAAATGGCAAGGTGATTTAAATTTAATACGATGTTCATCAAACTTTTTCGTTTCAGGATTTTGCAAGATCGTGGCCTTTCAAAATATCCAGACCTGCTAGAACAGCTACTGGAATTGCAGCCAAGTCATAATTCCCCTTATCTAATTGCCTTCTTGGTGGACATATATGAAGACATGTTAGAAAACCAGCATGAAAACAAGGAAGAAACTCTCAGCAAAGCATTAGAGGTTAGTTCTTTAAAGCTTAAAGTTCTTTACAATAGCCATCCCCAACCTGGAGTCCTTAACAGAAGTTATAGTAAATCTCTTCTTTTTTTTCACAATTCAAAATTTTATTGGTTTATCCGAATATAAAGTACAAAAGAAGATAATGGGAAAATAGAGGAGGAAAAGGGGGAAAGTGCAGGGCAAATGGAAAAAAGAAAAAAAAAAGTATTGACTTCCAACTCCTTTTGGTTCAGTAGAATAAGATAAAAACATCAAACCTCAACTTTTTACTTTTATATAATAATATGAACTAGCTATTTCTATTAACAACAAACCTATATAATCAGCAAGAGCCAAAATCAGAGTTTTTTTCCCCACCTCAAGCATAAAGTCCAAAAGTGGTTTCCAAATAGAAACAAAGTTAATTGTGTTCTTTTCTTTAATCAAAGCAGTCAATTTGACCATCTCTGCTAACTCCATCAATTTTTGCAGCCATTCACCCATTGTGGGAATCAAAGTGTCCTTCCAGTTTTGTGCATAAAGTAATCTTGCTGCCATCAATATATATAACATTAAAGTCTCAGTTTTTCCCCAACCTTTTTTCATTAAACCTAAAAGAGTCTCTGGTTTTATTTTTATATTTACTTTAAGTGAATATAAAAAGTTCCTTCTCTACATTTGCATGTCTAACATTCATTTGACATAACTTTATACATTCTTGACAACTTGTCCCATGTTAAATATCAACAATAATCATCTTATAAAAATTTTCTTTTACATTATAATTTAATATAAATTTTACACCTTTCATCTACCGTTTCCCCCAAAATAAGATTCCCCTGATAATAAGGCCAATCGGGCTTTGAGCGCATGGCAATAAGGCCAAATGCTTATTTCAGGGTTCAAAAAAATAAAAAACAGGGTCTTATTTTTGGGAAAACACGGTACATATTCTCCCATTGTTCAAGCATTACATTATATCCAAAGTTCCTTGCCCACTGAATCATATAATGAGAAGTTATAGTAAATCTCCAAAAGGATGAAGAAAATGACATACTCATTCATGTAATGTGTCATAGTCTTACTGTTGTTGGTTTTAAACATGCCAGTTACAATGGTGTTTTATGTCAAGTATAATAAAATACATTAATCATTTGACCTTATGGGGTCTTATGGTATAAACTGTTCTTTCCCTTATATTATTTCACTTTAAGAAGCAACTTAGTTCCATTTCAAGTTATTTCCGGTATCAGAAATAGTTACCATTTGCTTCAACCTGTCAACACATACAGTAGGTAATAGGGTTAGATTGTCTTTCAACTGGTTGCTGTGTTAGAAAGCTGTATTTATTTAATGTTCATTAAGAGGCCTGATCTTTTAATTTTTTAAAAAATCAGACTAATTTGCCAAATTATATGAAGACTGTTATAAAAAGCTAAAAAGTTTGAGAGATCATTATATTTTCAATCTCAAAACTTATTTGAACAACTATCAACATTTTTAGAAAACATATTTATTTATTCAACTTGTATGCTGCCTTTCTCCGAAGACTCCTGACTTAAAAGTGTTTATAAGCTAAATATGTGGAGAACAAGAAAATGGAAGGGAAATGAACATAGATGAAAAGGTAGAATGGACAGGGGGAATATTCATTGCAACTGTAGCTGATTTGGATATGCTATTATAAAATTGTATGCAAATTTTGATAGTGGCAGTGCTAAATAAGATGATGAGTATTTATGATAACTCTTCTCACTTCAGATGGGTAGTTAAAAATTGCCATATTCTAGCGTAATATTGGTACCTAAATGATCTAATTATATTTTAAACAATAGTAATCCTTTTCATTGTAGATACTTTATTTTGTTCACTCTATCCCAAATCAGTTAAACTGGATTAATTTATTATTATAAGCATTGTAAGAAGTTTCAGGGACTGAACTGAAAGGAGTCTGGAATAGGACAGTTAAGTACTTAATAATGAAGAATTCAGAGTGAATACAGTTACCCAGTTCACTGGCTTTGTCCTTTACTCTTGCTGATTTAATTTATTGTATAATATACAGTATGTAAAGTTTAATTACTGTGTAATTTACAGTAGTCCCTCCTGCTTTACTGTAAGATCTCAATAAAGCCTGCCTGCCCTCCCTCCCTCCAATTATTCTGTAAAATATTGTGCATACTGAAGGGAACTAAATATAAATAACACTGTAACGTTCCTTTTTGTAGTTGTGTGAAATCCTCGCTAAGGAAAAAGACATTATACGGAAAGAATACTGGGGATATATTGGAAGATCCCTTAAGAGTAAATACAGCCCAAATGAGGAACAGACTGCGCCAACAGAAAATGATCAGCATTAATTTCATGCGAAGAAGAAATGATACAGCATTCAGCTTCTGTGCATTTTACAAAATCTCTAAACTAGGCTGGCAATTAATAGAGCGTTCCCCTTCTTTCCAAAATAGTTACAACATAACTATACATTAATTGCAGAGGTATTGCTTCTAACCACAATGAGAGTGCAAAGTGTTCTGCATAACAAACTGACCCGTGGTTATTGCTGCTACACACATTAGCTATGGGGTAATTATAAAGCACTGTGCATTTAAAAAAAACTTTGTAATTACCTGATTTATATCAGAAAGAAATTTGTTTTTCTATTTGGTACATGAATAACCCTGTACAAGCAATTCTACTATCCTAAATTTTAAAGTGACCCTTCTTCTCATAAAGTAAGTACATGTGAGACTCTGAATGTATTTGGATTAGACTGCAGATATCTACTGTGGACCTACAGGCTAATTTAAGTTATAGTATGAAGAATATGCAGTTGTACATTGGAGCAGCTATCAAACACTATGTTTTCATTGTATCCAGCTAGTGCCATCAATAATTTGTCATAAAGATATAAATGCTGTACTTGTACAAGAATTTAATGGCTTTGTTCTATTTTCTAGAGCAAGGATATCAGAATGGGGCCATTTCAGTGTGGCCATGGCTCTATATAGATTATTAAATCACCTGTATACCTACAGTGGGAATAGTTTTTGACAATAGTTGACCTAGTTAAGTCTTTATCTCTGTTTTCCTGGCTGGTTTCTTGCAAGTGGAGAATATTTGTACCTTGGAATGTATTTAAGATAGAGATCTATATCTACGCATACACATGTAGAGTTCATTATTTTAATATTTAAAACCAATTCACCAATACCATAATAATTGTTTCAAGTTTTTTCCAGTTGTCTCTGAAACTAGGATGGCCAGATTAGGATGGTCCTGCATTCAGATTTATTTTAAAAAATGGGTTCTTTCAAAAAACCTGCAAATTTAAAAGATTAAGATTGAAACCAGTTAAAAACAAATAAAACTCCATCTATTTTTACCACATGAATTCAATGGGGATTCAACATGATCTTCTAGAAGCTAAGTAACCAAAGTTCTTTTTGTCATTGAACTTGTCAGTTTTGCTTTTTTTCATTCATGTTCTTAAACCTTGAGCACTTTTCTTCCTGTTTATGAAGAATTGTACAAACAATTTTTGTGAAATAAACTGAACAAATATTATACCTTTCCTCAATTTATAGCTACCGTAAGTAGATAATTTAATAAAAGTAAATGAGAATATTACTTGGATCAATTTCTGATGGAGAAATTGACCTACTTTACTTGGGAAGCCTCGTAAGCTTTTATTTTGATACAGTAAACATAGGTTGTCCTCGACTTATGGCCAGAGGCCACAGTTTCTGTTGTTAAGGGTAACATTTGGTAACTTGAGTTTTGCCCCATTATACAATTATTTTTACCACAATTGTTAAGTGAATCATTGCAGTTGTTAAGTTAGTAACATGGTTGTGGAGTGAATCTGGCTTCCCTATTGACTTTGCTTGTCAGAAGGTGCTTCTCAAAAGGTGATCACATGACCCCAGGACACTATACCTGTTATGAGTACGTTGCCAAGTGTCTGAATCTTGATCACATGACCATGGGGACAGTGCAACGCTACTCATAAATGTGAGAACAGTCATAAGTCACTATTTCAGTGCTATTGTAACTTCAAGGTCACTAAACAGATTGTTGTAAATTGAGAACTAGTGTTTCCCATAAAATAAGACCTAATCAGAAAATAAGCCCTAGTCTGATTTTTAGTGTGCTAATGTTAAACCCTACCCCCAAAATAAGCCCTAATTAAGGTCATCAGCGGGGGGGCATGGCCAACACCAGAGGCAGTGAGTATATACTCTGGTGCTGCGTAGGCCGCACAACACAAGTTACCTTTCCAAGCAGATTGAGGTAGAAGCACAGGTGGAAAGGCAAGTGATCGAGACACTCTGCGCAGTTTGTGGAAAAGCCAAGAGTAGGTGGGCCAGAGCAGGTGGGCAGCTCGTCTCCACATGGCATTACTGGCAGAAGATGGAGGCAGAGGTGCGGTGGGGAAGGCAGGCGATCCAGATGCATCGTGCCGGCTGTGGGAAAGCCGAGGTGGGACTGTGGGAGGCTCATTTTCATTTGCTGGCAGAGGGAGACAGATGATCCAGACATGCTGTGTGGACCACAGGAAAGCTGAGAGTTGGGCCAGAGCAGGCGAGCGGCCGCTTGAGGCTCATCTTCGTGGGTAGCACCAGCAGCAGATGGAGGCAAGGGGGAGGGCAGGCGATCCCGTCATGCAAGCGGATGGAGTGGGTGAGAGAAGGCAGCATATCCCAGTGTACAGGCCACAGGCAAAATGAGATATGCAAAGATGAGCCTCTTACAGCCACCTGCCTACTCCATCCCTGTCTTGGCTGGCCTGCGGCCTGCGCAGCGCAGAATTGCCTGCCTTGCACCTGCGCCTCTGCCTCTTATCTGCTGCCGGTGCCATGTGAAGATGAGCCTCTCGACCTGGCCCACTTCTCAGCTTTCCTGCAGCCCACCTCCCCCCTTGCGCCTCTGCCTGCCTGCTTCTTGGACAAGTAATCAACTCATCTGCACTGTGCAGGCTGCACAGCATCAGTTTGCTAACCAAAGGACTGGCGGGCTGCAGCTGCTCTTGGATACCATAGGCCCCCATGCATTTGCAGCCTTTTGTGTGTGTGTGTCGGGGGGGGGGGTAGGGTGCCCAGCCTGGCTGATCAGCCTGATACTATTTCCCCTAAAATAAGCCCTAATGCTTATTTTGGAGCCCCCCAAAATATAAGACTGGGTCTTATTTTCGGGGAAAGTACCAGTACTCATAATGCCAGTTTACACTAACAACCCTGAGCTGTTTTTTTATATATAATTCTGCATTTCCATTTAAGTGGGACAAGGTATTATTATATATGAATTTCTTGTACAAGAGATCTTACCATTCCAACTCTGGAAATCAGAAAAAGAGTTCTGCCCCCCAAAATACAGCTCTAACTTCATTACTGCATTGTCAAAAATTTGAGAGTGAAGAGATGTCTGATAGAAAATTCTGAATGGAGGTTAAAACATCTCAGTCTTTGTTCTGTGAAATAAATATGATATGGCTGTAACTCTTCTATGAAAGCTGCTACAGCATAGCAGCTGGTATACAAACTAGAAAGTGCCAAGTTAAAATAATTTCTTTGCCATGAATTCAGTAGGCAAGTTAGGGTTCCTATTCTTGGCACAAAAATATCAAGTCCATCAACAATAAAGAGGAAAAAATAAGAGGATCCAAGTGACGCTGGATCTGACACTTGGGACCTCCTACACAGGGTTTACTTCACAGATTCTGTAGAGGAAATACACCATACAAATCAATTGTCTCAGGCTAGAATGTAACAAGTTCAGCCATTTGTCGCATCTTCAGAACTGGCAAAAAATCACTTCTCTAACTCTGGACTCTCACTTCTCTGGATTCTGTTAGAGTCCATCCTCTTGAGAATGGTGGGGAAAAGAGGATGGTGGATTCTATTGGAAAACTGAATTTTTTGCCATCGCTAAAGATGCGAGAAATGCCTACACCTGTTATCCTCTAGTCCTGTAGCACATTTAGCAAGTATATTGTTCAGTACATATCTGGAAGTTTGGTTTTCTGAAATTGATGGCAAAATTGTAGGCAAAGGAGTATTTTTCAGGCTCAGTTCTCAAAAAATAATTATGGGATTAGTAAAACAGTGCATGGGATTACTGAAAGTATTACAAAGTTGAGCCTTCACTTAAATTTTATATACCAAAAAAGGAATATTACTGTCTCTTTTTTAATTTGGATGTGTACCAGATTGGTATATAAGAAGTTAAACAACTGATCATTATAACTTCAACACTGTATACGGACAATTCTTCTTTGGGGCAAAAACTGTTTTGATTTCATGAAACCCAAATGAGCATGTTTCTTCCTATACCCCATTTTAATCCCACACCTTGAAGATAAAAATCTACAATTATCCTTTCATAGGTCTCTCTATTTCCCAATCTAGTACGATATATTCCCCCGTTTCTGCTTATTATAGTACAGTACATTTCTCTTTTAAAAACTGGACAGTACTGAATTAACATAAGCTTGAATATTCTCCCCCCAAAAAAAAGCATGTTTACAAAACATGAACAAAACAGTTTCCTTCATCGGCCAGTTCTTTATTGTAATAAAATGAGACTGAAGAAAATATATCTTTGTTTATGTTTGGGATATTAGGTTATTCTTAATGTATTTTAAAAATATTTTTAATAATATTTTGTTTTATCCAAAAAAATATTTTCAAAATAAAAATGCCTTCAAATTATTCTCAGCCACAAACAGTATAAATTGTGACAGTGTATTTATTCTTTGTACAAAACATGATTATTAGTAATAAGGAGCACCACCACTGTTATAATTTGAGACTAAAGCAAAAATGCCTCCAGAAAAGATGGGAGAAAGGAGTTTGGAAAATTCAGCACAGAAGTGGAAAAAAAGAGGAAAACAGACTGTAAAGAAATGTACACATCTGATTTAAAATAGAATGTATGAAATGCATAGTACAGATGGTGATAACAAGAATAATAATACGATAGTGGACACATGGCAGTGGAACCTAGAACACTTATGTTAACAAACTGAATTATGTCAAAAGAATTTCACAGCAATTACATAAAACTTTGTTGAAGTTGCAATCCAAAACGTGAGCCTTTGGATACAATAAAAATCAGTGGAGTTTACTCCTCAGTAAAGGTGTTTAAAGAATAAACAAATGTAGAAGTTGAAGCGCTTGTTAAATATAATATACCCCTTGAAAGACCAGAAAAATCCAACCTCTTTTTAGGACAGGGCTAGAGATTTTCTCTCCTTTTCCTTTTTAAAAATTCTTTTTCATTTTTGGAACTCTTCTTTTTCTTCTTCCCTACAAGGATTTTGGAAAAGAAAGGCAGATCACTTTAACGGGGTCCCCCCCCATCACAGTGATTTTAATATTAAGGGAAATTTGTTTCCTTTTATTTGACATTCAATTTAAGACAGAAATTACATATTACGAGGATTAGGAAAAATTTACGACTTCAAGGAAAAATAAGTAACAGTTACCTAATTTACAGATTATTCCACAAATGTGTATAATTGGATACAAAAAAGTGGGGTTCCATTCTTCATTCCCTGGGACATTTTTTTTAATCCAGTAGAGGATCTCAGTAATAGAGATAAGGGACAGTGACCAGCAGAAATGAACCTACCTCCATAATTTTATTTTGACAAGTTACCTTATGTAAGCAATTAGTTGAGAAAAATTGCAAATTACCATCTCTTTAGTATCCTTAATCTTCATTAGCTACGACCTCACATTGTGGGTGAGTCACATTTTTGGCTGGGGTAAGAAACACATTGGATGGACCCCACTTCACACGGTTGTTGTAGGGAAAATGGGAAAAGGAAGATATATTGGATACGTTCGCCACCTTGACTTATTTGTAAAAATAATAAAAGCAAGATACAAATTAAATAAATAAAGATGATGCAACATAGGGGAAGCCACACACAGTTGGAACTAGGATTTTCCATTTTTTTCCTGGATTTCAAAGAACTTTTATTTTAAAATAAGTCTGTTTTAGGATGCACACTATAATTTTCATTTTCTTCGTATCCAAAATCATGAGAAACCATATTGCTAATTTTTGGCAATCATGGACAGATTTTGAAGGCCTTTAAAAAAAATGGAGGATGCATGCTGCAGATGGCTCAGCCATAGGAATAGGAGGAAAGTAAAGACGAAACAAAAATTACTTGTAAGGAATGTATATTTTTAATGCATGACAACATGGGAAGGATATTTCTTAAAAGAATAGCATAAACTATATTAAATAGTGCTGTATGTTGAGAGTAAAAGAAAAAATCCACAGAGGGTTTGGGTAGTCACCTGTCCAAAAACTGAGGAAGTGTCTCCCCACCTGATTTTTCATAATTCAAGGTCACATAACTGACAAGATAAAATAGATTATTGGAGTTTTACTGGATTTAAAAGTTGTGAATTCAGGATTTGCCTTATAAACCTCTAACATATTATGGATATTTTATTCAGGATTTGAAGACTTATTTTTTATGCACACTATTTTGCTTTGGGGGAGGGATTTTAAAGAATTGTTATGATAACCATGAATGGGCTCTCCCACAGAGCAGTCATTTTACAACAGCACTCACAATACCTTTTCAAAATTCCAGATATGCCCTCTACCATAAAACAATTGGAGCTGTAACGCATGAGATCAGGAGTTAAGGCAATTCAAATGAATTCAGGTTTGATACACGCTAACACTTTCCAGAAGAATCTGAACTACTAACGTAAAAGGAAATTGGTGGTAGATAAAGAGTCAACAGAATTCAAGATGGGATGGATTTAAATTCTAAACTAATGATGTACTTGATCCCTCCCTCAGGCTCAGCCTGGTCATCTCCTACATTTAAAACTCCATCATTCTCTCTCCCAAATTAAAAATCAGTGTTAAGGAAAGCCCATTTTGTGTGATTGCTGCCGAAGGAAAGGAGTGAAATTGTAATGTACATAAAATAAAGGGAGTAATAGTGTAGAAAAATCAGCAATCACTGACTTAGTGATTTCCAATTTTGTTCTTAAAGTACTTTATAGCAGTACAAATCTGGCAATAGCCATTAATTGAGATACAAGGATAAAGAAAATCTGTGTCCTTTGTCTTTAGCTAGTTTTTATGGAGGAACTTTTGAAAAACAAGAGGTACTTCCTGAAAGTTCTATTATCAGTTTTCCTCAGTTCCTTCACTAAAATGTTCACATTCATAGACTTAATAGATCCACAATGTGGAGATTTAGATTCTGAACTCCCCCCCCCCACCCCACTGTATGGATTTTCAAAATGTAGTTTAGAAATCTAGTTGCGTAAGAATGATCATGAATGTCTGACTGTTGAAAGGGGAGGACATCTTTATAGACAGATATTCTCTTTTCTCTTTCAGGAAGGAGAGAAGTTGTAATGTGTATCTGTTCTGCTATCACTTTCCTTTAGGCAGTCAGGCTCTTCTCAGTAAAATCTTGAACCTATCAACGTTGATGTAGCTGCCTGCATTTTGCTTGATAATTGCTCTAGGAGGAAGTGATACAAGATAGGTTCTGAGTTGCAATTATTCAACTATGCCCACATTTTTGATGCTCTCTACCACTGTTCATTATTTGAACATACCAACTATCCAACTTAAATACCACTTGTTCCCATGTAAACGTTCAGTGTACAGTAACTAGTTGAGAAAAGTTGCAGGGGATTTTAAGATAATTGGGTATATAATTGGGGGTGGGGGGATACTTTTTTCAGCATATCTTACAGACCCAAGAAAAGGAGGGAATTAAAGATGCAGGGACTCACCTGTAACAGTTTATAAAATTGGAAATTCTGAAACTGGACTTAGGACAATGATTCTTTGAAAAAAAAAAGTGAAGACCCACCACCTGTGGTCCTGTATGCCCAATTTAACTTCAATCCCGTGTTTTTAAAAACCTTCCTCACCTGAAAGTGAATACCACCAAGCTCCAAAAAATTCTAGGAGGGAGGGAGGGAGGGGGGAGGGAGAGAGAGAGAGAGAGAGAGAGAGAGAGAGAGAGAGAGAGATGCTTTATCAGAGTTCAGACCATCGGTTAATCCTACAGAGGCACCTGTCCTCTTCCACTGTATAACATCAACCTAAATGTCCAAGATTTCTAGCTTGCACTTTGTGATGAACACCCTTTGAATGGTGCAGGAGTATGAACAGATTTCCAGGGGGGGAAAACTGCACACTACAGGGACCATTACCATTTGCACCACTCAGATGACCCTGAGGACACAGATAAAACCTCCACGTTCCTAAACGACTCTCTTAAAAGGATGCAAATGACCAGCTGTCTGCAAGGAATATAAATCCTTCCATTCCCTCACCAACCAGTCAGAGCTGAAGAAACTTCTCGGATGAAGAAGCGAAAAGTCCTCAAAGACAAAAACAAGAAAGTCCAGTTGCCTCCTGAAATAGGGAAAAAAAGGGGGGGAAGGAGGGGAGACACAAACTTGATTGACTGAGAATCTCCATAGATTTCTAAATGGCAAAAACGCCTCGCCTCGCTCTCCGTTCCCACGATCCTAGGTCGGCTTCGGGACGAGCGGGAAAACCTCCTTCCTAAGAGAAGGCAGGCTCTTCCTTGGGCTGCTCCGCCGCCGCCGCCGCCTCCTCTTCCCTCGCCTCTACCTCGCTTCTGCTGGGTGATTTCCACTTCCTCTCTCCGCGGGAGAGAAAGAAGAGGATGCTGGAGGAGAAGGTCGCGGCGGCGCTGTTACCGTCCAAAGACTCTCTCGCTCCTTCTCCTTCTTTCTCTCTCTCTCTTTCCCTTCCTCCCTCCGCCCGCCCCGTCTGTGTGTTTGTGCGTGAGAGAGAGAGAGAGAGAGAGAATGAGTGAGCGCGCGGGTGCGCGCGACCGCGCGCGGATGGCGTGGGGAAGGGACTAGGCGAAGGAGGCCGACGAGAGCCGCCGCTGTCGTGGTCGAGCGGGTGTTGTTGGGGGGGGGAGGGTGGGGGGAGGCGGCGCTACAAGCTGGCCTGGGGCTGAGCGAGCTTACGAAGTCACCGTGTCACCGCGGCGGCACTCGCCCGCGCGCCCGCCTCATTGCTGCTGCTAGGGGAAGGGGGGGGGGAGTGAGAGAAAGGAAACTGCCGCCACCACCACCCGCTTCTCTTTACCCGGAAAGGCCCTCTCCGCTCTGCTACCGCCACCATCGCCAACCTTCGTCTCCTCCTCCTTCTCCTCCGCCACCGGAACCGAGTCTCCTCCCTCCCTCCCCACACACACACACATACACACACGCGCGCGCGCTCGCGCTCCCTCGCTCGCTCCCCAGCCCCGGCGAGCCCTCCCGAGCCGTGCACACAACCAAGAGGGGCGACTTGGGGAGGGGAGGGGGGAAAGGCCAGGCTAGGCCAAGACGGGCCGGACCGAGCCGAAGCTGCAGAGCGGGCGCCGAGCTGCCGAGAGCGGGGGGTGGGTGGGAGGGGGGAACTGGAGCCCGGGACGGGCCTGGGCTGGGCCGGGACAGGCCGCTGCCGCCGTCTTCGCCTCTGAACTAGGATGTCCCGACATGAAGGTGAGTGCGAAGCCGGGAAGCAGGCCGGCCCTGGGCGATACGAGCCGGGAAGCGGTGGGGTGGGGGAGGGAGGGAAAGAGGAGCGAGGCAGAGGTGGCTCATCATGGCGCCGCCGACGCTGCACTAGGAGTGGTGATGGGAGTAGTAAGTAAGACTGGGAAGAAGCCGGCGATCGAGCCCGTCCGAGAGGGCGAGCCAGAGCGGCAGAAGGGCGGGCCGGACCCGCTTTGCATTGTCATGGGGCCTATGGCCGTTACGGCTCCCTCTTTCGACCCGATCCACGGGTGGCCTGAGGTGCGGCCTAAAAACCGAGCCAAGGCGGTTCTGGGAGCCTCGGGGCCGGGCCTGGCCCCGGCCCCACCCTGGGGGGGGAATAGTTATTGGGCGAAAGTTTCCCCGGTTTCCGGGACGATCTCTGCGTTTAGGGTGGGCGTCCTTGAGAGGGAGAGAAGAGGGAAGGGAAGGGGCTCGGAATCGGGCGAGAAGCCGGATGGACGGCCGTGGCGGGGAGGCAGGTCGGTCATAGGAATGAGTAAGGATGGACTTTCGGGGCGGCTCGCATCTCGGACAGAGTTGAGGGTTTGTTCTGCGGCACATGGGAATGACGTGCCTCCATTTGAAGGGTTAACGGCGTAAAAAAAAAAAAGCGTTGCGGAATGAAACCGGAGTGGATGGGTTTATGGTTGTAGGGCGCAAGGAGGGAGGAAAAAAAGTTTTCCTGGGCAAACGAGGGTCTGTGTGAAGGACAGATGTTGGGAAAGGTGTGATGAGGGCTGACTCCGTAGTTGCTGGAGAGGACCGGGTAACCGGGGACCCACCGTAGCCGGTTAAAAGCTGTGATCGGGCCAAGGAGACGAGCCAAAGGGGGAGAACGACTTGCGGCAAGGCCGCTGGAAAATGCATATCAAGGAAGGAGGGAGGTTAACGGTCGGAGATCACAGGCCCGAAAAATGGGGAACGTACCTTGTGTACTTAAAAGTGTATTTGGAGATAGTTGGACTAAGGTTAAGGTGCCTGCAGAGGAAAAAGTGAGATTGGAAGAGGAAGTTGATACTGAACTTGGGTAAAGTTCATGTATTTCAAGGAATGCACCCTTTCTTGAATTCCAGAAGAGAATAATACTGGCACCAGAGAAAAGTGAAAGATAATTTCAAATAGAGAAATATACACCAGAGACAGATCAAATGGCATATTTAGTTATCGATCGATGGATGGATGTGTGGGGTATATACTATTGGCTGAGAAAGTGTTTTTTAAATGATTTCCTGTAAACTTAACATTTTATAGTCAGTCTTTTTTCCAATAATGTGTAAAATTATCACTATTTAGATAGTTCTCTCACCAGGCATCTTTGTATCTTGTGGTGCTTTATAGGTATTTGCCAGTATTTTTTTAAAAAAATAAGAATGGTTCCTTGATCTTTTTGTTGACAGAATATAGTAGGATCTCTTGCTTTGCTTACAAACGTGATAATTCAGCTTTCTCTGCCTTTCCATTCTTGAAATAAGGAGAATTTGGAAAAGAATATCCTTAAGAAGAAAGAAAATTTTATGCAGGACTGATGGATTATTCTTTCTTCTCACATTTTGAAGATGTCAATAATCAGAAGTTACTTGTTTAAATAACTTTTGTCCAGATTTGTGCAAGTTTAGTGTCAGGGAAACTACAGGTTTCATTATCAGTGGGCCTGAAATATTGTTATGGAAATACATAACAGGCATTTGGGATATTCTAATGAAGAAATATGACAAACAGCACTTTTATGTTTAAAGGTAATTGAAGAAATTAACTATGTATTAACTATGTATCTTGGTTATTGTCTTTTATAATTGGAATTCCATCAGTTGATAACTATCAGAATATAGTTACCCTTTATAGTTTAAATAGCTTAATAAGGGAATTCTTGAAAGATAGCTTTCTCATTATTAGCCATTATAGATTAATGGATCTTTCAAGTTTGTAGGCAGAATGCCATTGAATAAAATTGGAGCCAAATGATAACAGAGGATTATTGCTCTCCTCTTAGTTTTCATGGAACCTTTTGGCTGGTCACTACTGGAAGTGATGCTGGACTAGTTAAATTCTTGGTTTGTTTCAATAAAGCTGTAGACTACTGTTGTCTTTTTGAGGAATGAATGGTTTTTAAATTGTTTTTAAGGGCTGCAATCAAGTTGTATGGAGATTTAAAGCATGTAGCAGAATAAAGCACCGTTATAGCTATGCTGATTAAAATTATAAAGGAGAGATGCCAAGTACTTGCGAGGTTTGTTATATATCCTGTTGATACCAATTCTTCATCTGAATGCTTTCCTTATAAATAGCAATAATGGTGATTTTTCTTTTTAAAAAGCTTTATCACTGAGAGATCATAAGCGTACAGTAAAATGGAAAAACTATTTGAAATTATTTTTGTAATTTGTAAATGTCTTTAGTTTTTACAGCTGAATCCTATGCTTATTAACTGAGGTGCCAAGTCAGTGTTCAAGAGACTGCAGTCTGAAACTTAGTGTATTACCTTCAATGGATTTTAGTGATGAAGAAAAAGTTATTCTGAACAATTTTACAAAATATTGCTATTTTGTTAGGTTTTCTATGTAAATTATTTTCACTGAATTCATAAGAGAAACAATATTGAATGCATGATGCCAATATAGCTTTGCTGCTATTTTCAGTATATTTAACAATAGTAGAGAATCAGCACAGATGTCTGGTCCTTATGTGTTGGACAGGTGTCATTAACAAGCAAGTAATAATGTCTCTTTAAAAGTTGATTGTCTTGTTGTTTGACAATTAACATGGAGAATTGGAGCCAGAGAACCAATAGTTGATGATCTTGGAGGCCACATTGTTCATTATTTACAAGCAGCAAGGCATTTGAATTGTACATCAGAGTAGGCCTTGATATTCTTTTAGGGAGCCAGTTTATTGCTGATAGTCAATAATGTTGCACTAACTAGTATAACATCTTTTATGAACTGGCTGCTGGGATCCTTGCTGAAATTTATCTAGATGCAGCCATTATGCTGCAACTAGCTTTATTTATTCTTTTCTCAGGAAAACTGATAAATGTGCCTCACCTTTATTGGCAACTCTATTTTGTTAATAGCTCTATTACTGACCTAATATCTGATGAACTTCTTGTATAGGTTTTACTAAGTTCTGTGTTGACAGTGTTTTCACTATTATCTCCCTAAACATTTGAATATTAATCTTTAATGATGGAAGTTTGAGGTAGGAATAGCTTTCGCATATCTGAATTCTTTACACTTTAGCTCTTTGGTGTTTAACTCAAAAGTTTTCAAAACATTACTGTACAATACAGACTCTGAGATAAGCAAATTAAAAATACAGTAGTTACAGAGATTACTCTGGGGTGGAGAGATACTAGTATGTAAATAAAGCTGAATTGTGATACTGCTTTTTTCTATATTGTTCCAGTTATTGTATGCATTATTTCCTGCTTCAGTATTTGCTATACATCCTGAATTCATCCTTATATACAGTCAGTGTCCATCTATTCATCAATTTGTTTTGAACAGCACCTAATGTGATGACCTTGGGGAAACAGCATGGTGGAGATACATCTTTTCACAGTACTCAAAGGCTTATTATCTTGAGTTACCAAATTCCATTTTTAATTCTCTGATTTAATAATCATTGAAAGACACTTGTTCCTTGTTCCTTCTAGTAAGCCTGTTTTTAATGTCATTAACCTTTTAAGTACCATGTCTTGAAGCAATAAATTTCTTCTGCTCGGCTAACTTTAAATTATTCTACATTAAAAGAGTACAGCTTAAGCCCATTAGGAATTGTGCATAACAGGGCATAGTTCTGTTACGATCTGGTCCTAATAAGTACACAGTGGCTACAGTACAGGATATAGTAAACCATAATGTGGTTTGGTTTAGAAGTTCATACCTAGTATTGTGATTTGTTAAACCATGTTTTTCTGAATGCAGACATTTGTGACTTATTTAATAAAGAATTGAAAAAGTGGCTTATTTTTGTGAATGCAAGAATGCTATTTCAAATAATGGAAAATATATTTTACTAATATATATTTATATATATTATTTATATATATATTTATAATATATATGTATGTATCTATATGTATGTGTGTGTGTGTGTGTGTATACATACATATACACTATTGTCTCATGTATTAAATAAAGAGCTTTCAATGTATCATAGAATGGAGAGAAAATGAAGAATTTACATAATTTGGTTTATTACAGAGACAGTGAAATATAGGGAGTAAAAGTTTTCACAGAAAATTGGTTTTATGGAAGAAGAATTTGAAAGGAGAAACTTTAAACAATATTGGGGAAAGCATAAGATGTAGCATAAATTTAGGAAAAACAGTTTGGTTGTGCTGCGGTAGTAGTTCTTGAAAAACGTAAGGGACAGAAATACATAAGTATATAAGAATTTTATATCCCTGTATTAATATTTAGGAACAGCTACATAGACAAAGTCATATATAAGTTACTTTGAAGATTTATTTATATTAATCCCAGTGTGAAGAAAAACGTCTAGATTTAAAGGACACGTGTTCCCAAATGCTTCCGTTTTGAAATTCTCTTCTTCCACCTGGTTGAGGATTGTATCTCAGTGAAGAAAGGAAATATGCCAGAGAATAAATAGTTTATTTGTTAAAACACCAAACTGAAAAGTATGGGTCTATGTAGTTAACTCGGAGTTGAAGGTGCTGTATAAATACCAAGATTGCCAGCCAGCAATCTGGCACCAGTATTTTCTAATGATTAAATCTGTAGCTAAAAAATGATTTAGATACAAGACATTGTCCCAACGTGGAAGTAAATAGCACATGAATAATCAACTCCATTTTCTTTCAAAAGTTCTACCAGTGAGTCAGCTAAAGTTGGTAAAAGAGAAGCCAATTGACAATCTTTCCCAAAGAAAGTAATGAATCTGAAATCTCTTATCAGTATCTGTATTACTTGGATTGTTAATAGTTCACCCTTGTCAGCTCCTAAACTGATTTTAAGCACTTATGAATTTTATCATTTGCTTTCTTGAAACTGAACATTAAAAAAATATGAATCAATAAGATGGAACCTTTATTTTTTTAAAATTTTTTAAAAATTTGATTTATATACCGCCCGTCTCCCGAGACTCAGGGTGGCTTACAATGCGTTAAGCAATAGCCTTCATACTTTTGTATATTTATACAAAGTCAGCTTATTGCCCCCACAAACTGGGTCCTCATTTTACCTACCTTAGAAAGGATGGAAAGCTGAGTCCTGCAGAAATGAGCACAGTTACTTCATTATAGTGCACATGTATATGTATCTCCCATCATGTCCTGGAAGGATACCATTGTTGAAAATTCCAGGAGGGAGGGAAAATTGGGAAGGGAGCAGATTTATTGGGGGGCTTCTATCTTAGTAATGTGCATGTGCCTGAATGTTGGCATTTGGGTGAAAAGAGGATTTGAGTTGTATGTCCAGTGATTTCTGTAGGGATATTTCTGTCCCTTCAGAGAACACATCTACATTAGATTAGTTTCAACCCAGTGTAATTTCTTCACGTTGACAGGGTGGGCAGCTAAATCATGGTAATATAAGTAGTCCTCAATTTACAACCACAATTGAGCCCAAAATTTCTGTTAAGTGAGACATTTGTTAGGTGAGTTTTGCTCCATTTTATAACCTTTCTTGCCACAGTTGTTAAGTGAATCACTACAGTTGATAAGTTAGTAACTTGGCAGTTAAGTGAATCTGGCTTCCCTATGGATTTTGCTTATCAGAATGTCGCAAAAGATCATATGACCCCGGGACACTACAATTGTCATAAATATGAATCAGTTGCCAAGCATCTGAATTTTGATCATGATCATGGGGATGCTGCAGCTCTGAAAAGTGTTCATAAGTCACATTTTTCAGTGCTATTGTAACTTTGAAAGGTCACTAAATCAACTGTTGTAAGCTGAGGACTACCTGTACTTATTTTCAGCTTCTAATAATCAACTTGATTTTTTTCATTAGTATAAATTCTGAGATATTTCTCAGTGGACTTTGTACATACTTCTAAAATAATTTTCTCTTATTTAGTGTTTCTAAAATTGTAATTTCTATATACATTTAAAGTTCGGTCATTTTGTTTTGGTTGCATATTGTAAATAACTGCAACTCAAGTATAGATGGGAGGCACATATATTATTTTAAAAAGTGTACATTTAGTTTTTCTTTGTAGTCCTAATTTATAAACACATATGATTGTTAAGATGATCTCTTCTTTTATTGGCTAATGGCTTGGTTTCTTAAGAATTTTTTTCTATGGAATTCTGTCAGTCTTTTTGAAAGCAAGCTTTAGATTGTTTTTTTAAAATGAAGTAGTATCTTTGAAAGGCTTAGGAAGAAAGATTTCTCTTTTGTAGTCATTTCCTTGATTTGTTCAGCAAAACCTTGATTAAAATTTATGATCTCCGTTTTACTTACCACTAATTTACCTGATACACTTTAAATTTGCCTCACAAATATTTTTAAAATGCTCATTTCCGTTAGATATTCTCAGATCTTTTGATAAAGTCTTAACATCTGTAGATGTTAAGGACCATTTCACATTTTAGTTATTAAAGAGCTACCAAATTAGATTAAAGCTAGTTTGTAGAATTTAAATGGTTATTTCTGAAATGACATAATTCTGTAAATTGATTTGAAAGTTTTCTAGTATCCAGTAAACATTAATACTGATAATTTGTATGTTGACATTACCTCACTGAAGGAATTTTGATTAACAACTGAGTACTAATGAATTTTTATTTCTCAGTAGCATAATATAATGCATTATAGTGGAACCATTATGTTTGATGAATGCTTAGTGAAATAGGAAGTAGCATGATGGACAGTGTAATGATCTTTGCAGAACAGTTTGTTATAGTTAAGATGGTATACTTAAGATTTTGTTGATTTTTTGCTGCTTCTAAAGATTTTATATCTAAGCTAAAATACTATATACTAAGGCAAACATTTGACTGACAATAGCCTGTTCCAATTTACATACAAATTTGACTTAAACTGGGGAGATAATAAAAACTTTAGATTATCAACTGGACACTCAAGCAGCAGAAATATTTCCAGTTGTTGATAATCTGATAGATTATTTGGAATTGACAGCCATTAATCAGAATTGGGATATTTATGTTTTAATCAACTTTTTCAGCACAGTTTTCTGGGTTTAGAGATATGGTATATTATTGTTTTAAAAGACATAGATAAAATACCTGCCACTAAAGTTTGCATTTCAATTAGGATTACATTTCATAAGAATTGAACTGATAAACTGAATTGGTTGAGTGAATCTGCAGAACTTTGACCAAGATAAAGAGTTCATACATGCTTAATAGTGATTTACTGAATCAGCCAAAATTATCCATAAATCACGGATTATAAACAGTAAATGAATTCATGAAGCATGCTAAAACCAAATATACCATATTTTGGTTAGCATGATCAGTTAAATTACTTTCTCCTTTCAGAGTAAATGTTTGCTTTTAATATTATGATGGAACAAATCGTAACTATCATTGGGTAAAATATCTGTGATTAAGATGAATGTTTTACCAAAGATGCTTTTCTTTTTTGTTTCAGACTTTACCAATACTTCTAACTGATACTCCATTTAAACAATGGCAGATGGACATCTCTTAAGTTTATATAGCAAGGGAAAAATTCAAGAATTAGATGTACATTATTGCAAGATGCAAGGAAAAAGGAAGTTTGGGTTTACCAGATTTGAAATTATATTTTGATGCCTGTTATTTGGTCTGGCTAAAAGAGTGGTTGACACTCCAAAATAAGAGGTTACTTGGGTTAGAGGGAAATGAATTAAGGTTTGGATGGCACAGTTATTTATGGTAAGATAAGGTTAAAATAAATGTTGATTTTAATAATCACTTTGTTAGATGTGCTATCCTAAGAATTTGGCATAAATATAAAGATACCTCTTTAGGTGTCTCCCCAGGAAGCTTTTTTCAGAAAAGAAATGGTGGCAAGGCCAGACTGGTGGATTTATGATCAAATAATACCTTTCAAGTATGATGACCCTATCCTCAAATCTAAAGAAGAGCTGGAATTAGAAGAACATATTTACCATTGGTTTACATATTTACAATTGAAAGAAATATTTAAACTGTACAAAAAGAGCTATGGATTTGATTTTTTTGAAAAATGAATTGGAAATCCTATTGTGTAGTAATGATTAACATATTGCTAAGGTTTATAAATTGTTATTGACACCGAACTTGGAGAATGAGTGTGTAAAGCATTGCACGATTCAATTGGCAAAGAACTTTGGATTTAGTAAAATGCTTGAACAGTGAGAGAATATATGGGCGAAACTTCTAAAATTCACATTAAATTATAATTTAAAAGAAAACTTGATAAGATGATATACCTCTGGTTATCTAACACTGGACAAATTGTCAAGAATGTATAACGGCACTTGAAATGAATGTTAGAAATGTAAACATAAAGAAGGAACTTTTTATCATTTATGGTGGACATATGACAAAGCAAAGAAATATTGGAGTAGGATTCATGCCTTAATACAGAAGATTCTTAAAGTGAATATAAAGATAAAACCAGAGACTCTTTTAGGTTTAATGGATAAAGAACTTGAACAAAAATTGGAACTTTGATTTTATATATGTTGATGGGAGCAACAATACTTAATGCACAAAAATGAAAGGATACTTTGATTCCCACAATGGATGAATGGCTGCAAAAGTTCATGGAGCTAGCAGAGATGGCTAAATTGACTGCTTTGGTTAAAGAAAAGAACACAATTTTATTTCTACTTGGAAACTGCTTTTGAACTATGTGTTCGAAGTAGAAAAAAATGAAACTTTGATTTTGGGTTTTGTTGATTAAATAGGTTTGTTGCTCTAGAAATGGCTGGTATATAATTATATAAAAGTAAAAAGTTGAGGTTTTATATTGCTACCTTATTTTATTGCACCAAAAGGAATCGGAAATCAATCCTTTTTTTTTCTTTTCCCCTTTCCCCTGCACTTTTCTCTCTTATCCTTTTCCTCCCGTATTTTCCCATTATTTTCATTTTTTTCCTTTGTACTTCTGCATTTTATAATTTGATAACCTAATAAAAATATTAAAGCAGACTAAACATTTGCTTTGATTATGCTTTGAAATGTATCAAATTTACTTGCTGATGTCTATTTTACTGAGTGTCAAAGACAGCTTCTTTTAACACAAATTAAACATTTTAAGTTCTTTTTTAAAAAACTATTAGATTTTAACATTTTATCATTTCAAGAAACTATTGAAAACAATTAGAATAGGTGGAAATAATTTCCATATAAAACCTTCACTAATAACTCCAGTACTTTGTAAACTCCAGTACTTTGTAAACTGCAGTGGTAGATTTTTTTCTATCGAAGTGAATTGTGATGTTTTCCTTGATCAATTTCCCCTACCAACTTCTAAAATGATAGCTTGTTTTACAAATATGTAAATGGGAAGAAATGGGTAGGCTCATGATATATTTAATGCTTGCTGAAATAAACACTATTAGATTCTTGCGTGACTATGATAGCTAATACAGCCTTTGAATATTGGTTGGACTGTACTAAAATCCATGTGAGGAGTGACCAGTTGCCTTTGGGAAGCTTGCAACTAAGATATGATGGTACATAGCTTCTCCTTATTTATCCAAAGATTCTGATCATAATGATTTGGAGTAGGGTAACTGTAGACCAGGGGTAAAATCTACTTACCTTCCCAACCCTTTTGGAAACACGTGTGTGGACCCTCTGCGCATGCACAAACCCTTCTGCGCATGTGCAGAGAGTAAAAAACAGATTCAGGGCGGGTGGGCAGAGCCTCGCACCACCATCGCTACTGGTTCTCTGAACCACCAGCCGCTATTGCTACCAGTTCGGCCGAACCAGTCTGAACTGGGAGCATTTAGCCCCTGCTTTTCAAAGTGGCTTTGTCTTTTCCTGTGCTTGTAACATTGCTGGAAAGGGTCAGAAAAATATGTATTCAAGTTAAGGCAGATGCATGTTATCAGTGTCTCCTCAACACCTCCTTAGCATAGTCATGTATTTGCCTGACCTTTGTGGATTAATAATACTCTACACGTAGATAGATTGAAAGGCATAATAAACCCACAATATTACAACTTTATATATATAATATATACTGTTTTGCAAATTTATATATTATGGCCAAATATTAATAGCTAGATACTGTTGGCATCAGTTAGATATTACTCAGTTTGTTCAAATTGATTCTCCATTATTTAAAAATGTATTTTGGAGGCAAGTATGTATAGGTAGTCCTTGACACATGACCATTAGTTTTAGTGACCATTCAAAAGTATGATGGCACTGGGGGAAAAGTGACTTACGACTGATCCTTGCATTATGACTGTTGCAGTGTCCTTAGATCACATGGTCAAAATTTGGGCACTTCTGACATGCATTTATGACAGTTGCAGCATTGCGGGATTATGGGATCACCATTTGTGATCTTCCCAACTGGCTTCATATTAGCGAAGTCAAAGGGGGAAGCTGGATTCACTCAGTCACAGAATCATTGGAATCACATGAATCACTTAGTAATTGCAGCAAAAAATCTAGTGCAACTCTCTTAACAACTGTCTTGCTTACCAACAGAAGTTCCAGTTCCAATTGTGGTCGTAAATCAAGAACTATCAGTGACAGAAATAATGACTTCACATTATTATTATTCCTTACAATGCCTTGAAATGAATAAGCATATTTTTGCTTATTGATTTTGTCAGCTGTGTTGTGTTTTTGTTGTAGTTTAGAAACTGCATTGAATGTTCATGTTACTGAGCAACTCAGCAGTGTTGTGTTTGCCTATTGCTGGGCTTTTAGATTCAAGCATGCATTCCTCCAATTGGTTGAGACAGAAGATTTGAATGGAACAAGTGGATTCTTTGGCATCTTGTTCAATGTCATATATAGATACAGAGATAGGCTGAGGAAAGGAGGCAAATGCTATTTAATTTTGCTTTTCATCCTAAAGATACAATGTGACTCCATTTGATATTTAATCTTATCTATGGAACTATGGAAATCTTGCTAGCATTACAATAAGTACTTTATGAAAGATTAAATTCTGTCTTGATTAAGTTTTTCTTTTTTTCTATGTACAGCTTTTCTATAGGGAGCTATATAAAATATGACAATTGGATTTAATAACCAAAGTTAAAAAAATAACTTATATGGTATATGAGATAGCGTGATTTGTTTTTTGTTTGTCCTGAAAACATTTCATTTTAATTACAGAGCTGGAAGAATCTATTTGGGCCCTCAAATGCATCCCCTTGCATAGTACAGGAGCCCAAATTGAAGAATCCTAGAGAGGTGCTTGAATATATTTGATGAAGGGGAGTCTACCAGTTTTCTAGATTGTTGGTTTGTTGGATTCTCTGTCAAACCAATCAATCTGTAGTTTGCTGAATTTTCCTTTCTCTCTTTCTGAAGAGTTACATTTTCTCTATTCCAGTTGTAGATTCACAAGTTCTCCAGGATTTCTGATATATGTCCAATCTATCCAGTTGTCCATTTGTTGCAGTACTTTGGGATGTATTTCATCTAGAGTTTTTAAATTCAATACTGTAATAACATTACAAATAGCATGAGACTCCAATTTTTAATTGGCCGTCAGGAAACACGTATAGTTAGAATATAATGGTCAATGTGCTCATATTTACAGACTTTTTCATTATTAGGAGCATTCTAGGCAAAACCTAAAATTACAAAAGCTTATTTTTATTTTTGAGTTGGGTCTTCTGGATTATCTTTGCTCTAATACTCCATCATCTGAATGTACTATGTGTAGCTTTTTATACCTGACTTATGATACAGTGTTTTTTATTCAGATAATTCAGTGACTGGGGTCCAGGAACAGTATTCACCTCTGCTTCTGCCTGTTGTACTCTTTTTTTCCTGATCCCCATTTCTATTTGCTTTTTTCCTTGCTTAGTTTTGACTGGTAGTAACAGGATTTGACTTGTCCATGCCATTTTATTTGCAATGTTGGATTTTTTAAAAAGCCAATTAGAATCCTTGGAATAAAATAGTGTTACTTGTTTTGTGGTCAGGATAAACCATTGCAGCATGGGTGTTTTGTTTTAAACACAAGGTGCATAAAATAGGTACGTAAATTGAGGATTTGTGGGGGCAATAAACTGACACTGTATAAATATACAAAAGTATGAAGGCTATTGCTTAACGCATTGTAAGCCACCCTGAGTCTCCGGAGAAGGGCGGCATATAAATCAAATTTTTTTTAAAAAATCTCCCACTTAGGATATTTTGGTCATCCCTTGAGAAATGTAGAGCATTTGAACTGCAAAGAATTGAGCCCTCTTTAGTATGTTGGGCATAAACCAAAATATGTTTTTTTGACCCAAGGATGAAATAAAAATGCTTTGTTTCAAGAAACAGAATTCATGCAAGTGTATAGGTGGATTGTATGTTACAGACAGATACTGTCTGGGAATGAATGTTTATATGCTGTCTGTGTGTTCTCTTCTGTTTTGTAATATTTATGTTACTCATGCTGTTAAGAAGCTCTAGCAGTCTTCTTTTTCTTTCTTTCACCCACTCTTTTGCACAAGTAGCAGCACTGGGGAAGAATAACATAGTTCTTTTGCATCTGGCAAACACACATCACATTTTTGACAGCCTAGTCAAAGAAATTAAGAAAGAAAGAAAACCTCATAGGGCTGAAGTACCAATTAAAAAGAATGTTAAATAATTTAACTGTTCTTTTTTGTGCTGTTATGTGGTAACTGAGCCACCCGGACAGGTTAAAAAAATAATTTAAAAAAAAAATCACCTGTCTATTCTTTCTGTTGGGGGGTGGGATTTATAATGTGACATGCTAATGTAAACAGTGATCCCCTTGGATAAACTTTCTGAAATTTGGGTGATGGGTAGCATTCAGTAGAGAATATCACTTCACTGTTGCAGAGCTAGGATAGAAAACAAGGGAATGCAGCTGATCCTGAGTTTTCATTGTTGTTCTATGCACTTGAAATATTTTGTGTTTTGTTCATAGTGTTTTGTTTTTAGGAATTACAGCCAAGTTGAAACATTTCAAAAGAATTCATTTGAGTCAGACTGTTTTGTTCTGCACGTGAAATAAAAAATAATTTTCTATTTTGTATATACTCCTGTGATTCCTAAACCTTTTTGAATTTAAGCCATGTAAGATTTATCCATATACATAGTGAGGGAGGTCTGTCTTTTTTTATGTGTCATATCCCTGTAATCTACAGTCTTGAGTCAATATTAGGAGCTAGAAAATGATGCGATGTAGCTTTAGAAATCAATACTGCACAAAGTACTTAGTTAATCAGGTTGTTGGTTGTTGGTAAAATTAGATAATTAAGAATGTAATCTGTAACATACAAAATTATCTTGAACTTAAAATAGAAAGATGTTCCTCTATGCTGGGTAAATGATGGTTTAAAGCAGGACTGTGAACATGCTTTTCTTTCAAATATAGAAATAATAGGGTTAATACAAAAAAATCCATGAAATTAATTGCTGCTCCATATCTTTGAGTAACAAAATTTAAATAATATGATTCATGCATTGCAACAAACTTCCTGCAGGCCTTCATTGTGAGAAAGCCATATAATCACGTCTTATCTGAAAAGAAACGTAAATTTATTCATAATTATTTTTTCTTGTCATTTCTTTGTATATGAATACTATATTAAGTTTTTAAAAATGAATACATGGTTAGAAGCACAGCAAAGGTGAGAAAATCCTCGGGAAGCAGTATTTTCAAAACTAGGGTGAGCCATTTTATCCTTACTATTCTACTCTCTAATGTCATAATGTTCAAAGATTGTATCGTGTTTCTATTGGCATTTCAACTCTGTTGGGGAATTAAGCAGGGAGGGCCCAAGAAGGCATAAAATAACATTAGAAATTGTTTCAAGCTTTGAAAGATAGAAAAGCTAATTTTATTTGCAACACCATTATTGTGTACTATAGGCTTCCATTAAAATGAAAAGAGCATTAGCTGAAAATATTGGTGTAACTCAGATTTGGAATGCAATTATATTGAGTTGCCACTAATAGACATGCATATATCATTTATCAATAATGTACTAGCAAGGTCTGCCAATTGCGTCCCTTTCTGGACTGGGACGCCCTGCGCACGGTCACTCATGCCCTTGTCACCTCCTGTCTGGACTACTGTAATGCTCTCTACATGGGGCTCCCCTTGAAGAGCACTCGGAGGCTCCAACTGGTCCAGAATGCGGCCGCACGAGTGATTATGTAACACCTCTCCTGCGTGAGCTGCAATGGCTCCCAGTGGTCTTCCGGGTGTTATTCAAGTTGCTGGTCACCACCTTTAAAGCGTTCCATGGTATAAACTGCCCAGAGTCACTTGGTTGAGTTGGGTGGCTAGAAATTGAGTAAATAAATAAATCACCTGTGCTAGGAGGGAGTGGGATTTGCCCTTATTTTTACAGTGTTTGGGAGGCCTACAGAGTGCTCCTGGGGGTTGGGAAGGGCAAAAATGCCCCCGTTTTCTGTAAAAAAACGGGTCTATTTTCAGCCTCCTAAGCTCCCCATGAGTCACATTTTTGCTCTCCCCAGCCCCCAGGAATGCTCTGAAGGCCTCCCAAACTTTCTGCAGGACCTGTTTTTGTGGTTTTGGCAAAAACAGAACACCCGGGGTGGGGTTTGGGGAGGCCAAAAATGCCTGTATTTGGTGTATAAGACACACCAACATTTCCACCCTCTTTTGAGGGGGGGGGGGAAGTGTGCTTTATACTTTGAAAAGTATGGTATTCTCCATTGTAGTGGGAACAGCATCCAGGAATGGGTTGTCCTTGTCTGTCAAAGCTGCAAGGACACACCCTTGGCCAACGGTCCCAGCTTTTGACTCAGTCTTGGTCAAAGAGAGACATGGTTCTTTCAGTTTACCTATTCTTGGATCACTTTCCCAGTACAATTACCATCTCGAATTAACACCTTGAATCAACAATTGAATGTCAGCAGCTCCCAGCCTCTGCTGGTGGAGCCGTGCTTTTTTCAGCGAGAAAAGCTTTAGTCCAACCCCACTAAAGACTGTGCAACCTTAGCCCTAGGGACTAAGAAGGCACCTGAAGTCCTAAACCCAGCCTTAGCTCTAGGGGCTCAGAAGGTACCTGAGTCCCTGCCCAGTCCCCAGACACACTCTTGAGTGTGCACCAGGCTTCAGCCACGCTCAGTAGAAGCAGGGCCTGATTCAGGAGTCTGCTCGGCTGGGAAATGGCTCAGGATGCCGCGGCTGCAGCCATTAGCAGAGACCACCTTTTCCACCAAGAATCTGGCTCTCTTGGTCCCTGAAGGTGCAGATTCAGCAAGAACCTCTGGACAGAGGCCTGCAGGCAAGAGAGCCTTGGCAAAATTATGGCACCATGGACCCTCCAAAAAGGCTTCTAAGGCCTCGGAGATAGATGCGGTTAGGTGGCAAAAGGCTATCAACTGCGAGATTGAAAAAGCCTTGAAGAAAGCTGACCGTCTGAGGGAATCACCTCAGACAGTCTTGGATCAGGCAGCAAGTTTGCACCTTTTTCCTTGCAGCTGTTGGAGCTGCTTGAGGCGTTTGACAGCTGCCCGGCATTGCAATGGTCACCAGATTGCGCTAGCGAGCAGCCTTTGAGTAATCTGCCTAGCAACAGTGAACCCTTGCTAAGCCTGATTCCACAGGCTTCTCACACAAGTGCTGCCTGGCAGGTATAGAGGCCACCTTCACTCCAACAGCTGCGTGGCTCCATCCAGATCAAGTGCCTGCCAGCATGGGAGAGCTAATCTCAGAGTCTATCAAGCAGGCAATAGCAGCTGGCTTACAGCAGAGCCACAAAGCTGCTTCGCTTCACTCTGATTTTCCCTTGCCTCAGACATTCCTCCCAGTGCCTCATACTTCAGGGGAGTTTTGTATATCACAGGGGCCCTACTGCCCAGTCCCTTTACTTTGTTCTTCAATGTCAGAGGAAGAGACAGGCAAGGATCTGGACTTGTCAGAGGATGAAGGCTTACAGTTGATCAGCCTTCATTTCCAGGACTGGTCAGACCAGCTTTGCTAAGTCTTTACTGTTCAAAGCAAAAAATTCCACTTGCATGGGGTCCACTCCACCATCTTTGGATCCTGTACCAGGAGTCTCTGATTCTACAGGCTCCTTATTTTCTAAGCCATCTAATGAGGCAGAAGTGGTGCCATCTCCCCACCTATTTTTAGCTATGGTGCAGCGGCAGTGACCGGGCCTAATCCAGGTTCACTGGACAAAAGATTATACAACATCGGGCCTGAGCTCTCAAAGGCTTTTCTGATGCTTACGGTGGATGCCCTGGTGGATGCATTAACTGGGCAATCGGTGATACCAGAGGCCCCAGAGGAAGCCCTCCGACCTGAGGACAGGAGGGTGGAGCAATCTTTGAGGAAGACTCACCAGGTGACCGCCTGGGCCATCAAGGCTTCCACAGTGGCTTCCTTTTTAAATACAGCCTATCTCCTCTGGCTAAAGTAGCTACAGGATCAAATCCCATTGGGAGATACCAGATCCCATCAGGACTTGAACAAATTGCAGGTGGCTCTGGAATTCTCCGTGGATGCGAATCTAAACAACGTGAGGTTTGCATCAAAGGCCATCGCCTCAACTGTGACTTCCAGGCGACTCCTGTGGCTCCTGTGGCAGGCGGATGCCAAACATAAGTGGAGACTGGCCTCTGCCCCATTCTCAGGGGAGCAGTTATTCCTGGAGCCGATCCTGGTGGAATCGTGATAAACATAAAATCCTCCCATCTCTCTCCCGGTGGGCGGAGTCCCACCCCTCCCCTTACTTCCAACGCCAGACCTTTCGGGGTTGGGCCACCGCGTCCGTGGCGCCCATTCTTTCAATGGCAGAACCAACAGGATAGGACGGGGCTATAGATAGTTTCCTCCCAAATGGCTTTTTCGAGGGGGAGGAAGCTGTTCTTTCAAGCGCCAGAAGTAGCTGCACCACCAATCCTCCCATTGGTGGACATCTGGCCTATTTTGCCAGGCATTGGGAGGGCACCACCAGTGATGCATGTGTTTTGGAGACGGTCCAGTCGGGCCTCTCTTTAGAGTTCCTCTCCATACCCCCAAGGTTTTTCATTCGTTGCTCTGTTTCAGGGGTCAAGGCGAAGTGGGCCCTCATGGCCCTCATGGAAACAACTATTCAACATCTGCTGGATATCCAGGTGATTTAACCGGTTCCAGAGGACCAGCAGGGATTGGGATTTTATTCCATCCTCTTTGTAATTCCAAAACCCTCGGGGCAGTACAGAGCAATTCTAGACCTGAAATGATTGAACCACGTTATCATCTACAAACGGTTCAAGATGCAGTCTCTTCAATCCATTTTGGATAGCGTTAGGGAGGGCAACTTCCTCACTTCTATTGATCTCACTGAAACTTATCTTCATGTCCCCATTCTACCAGGACATAGGCAATACCTAAGGTTTTATTAGGCAGGCCGGCATTATCAATATAAGGCATTGCCATTTGGCCTATTGTCAACGTCCAGGGCGTTTATGAAATTGCTTGCTGCCTTAGTGGCATACCTCCAGACTCTTCCCATGTGCATCCAGTGCTAACTGGACAGTATCCTGGACCAGTCTGCCTCTGTTCCCCAGGCATGTGAGGATCTCAGCTGCACCATACAGGTGCTTCAGTATCACAGATTTTCAATAAACACTATCAAGAGCCATTTCACACCAACTAACTGGTTGTTGCATTTAGGAGCAGAAATAGATACCTTGGCATGCAAGGTACACCTCTCCCAGGAGTGCCAGGTGAATATTAAGGAATTGGTGGGTAGAGTCAGGAACCGTATGGTCCCCCTGGCCATTCTCTCGCAACTCCTGGGCAAGATGGTGTCTTGATTTTTATCGTGCCCTGGACATTGTTCACGCCCAGTCTCTCCAGTGGTTCCTCGTCCCTTACCAGAGGACAGGCAGGAGCAATTCCCATTCCAAATTCAGGGTACCACCAGAGGTGATACTCTCCCTGCGATGGTGGGCTTCCCTGGAAATTACTAGGGGATGTCTCTTCAAGGAACCTGACTGTCTAATGTTTACAAGAGATGCTAGCCTCTTTGGCTGGGGGGCATACTTCAAGAGTAGGATGGCCCAGGGATAGTGGTCACCAGCAGACCTGGGCCACAATATTAACTGGCTGGAACTCAGGGCAGTCCATCTGGCCCTGCGCTAGTTCCAGGATATAGTGTCGGGCAGACATGTCTTGATTCTGACTGACAATGTGGCCACTAAGGCACATATTAACAGGCAAGGGGGAACGCATTCTAGGTCTCTTATGAGAGAGGCAGAAAGGCTATGCCTGTGGGCTGAGAGGCTCCATTTGTCGCTATGGGTGGAGCACATTTCAGGGGCCACAAATATATAGGCAGATTGGCTTAGCAGAGCCACAGTTGATCATGCAGAGTGGTGCCTGCATTCAACTTTGTTTCAGGAGCTGACAGAGCACTTTGGACAGCCAACTGTGGATCTCTTTGCCACTCTGGACAATGCCCAGTTGACAAGGCTTTTTGTGAGATTAGCGGTTCCAGGTGCGGAAGGGGCCAATGCTTTTCACAGTCCTTAGCCGCGAGAGTTCCTGTATGTTTTTCCCCCTCATCCCGAGAGTGATAAGAAAAATTCTGGTGGAACAGGCGGAGACATTGCTTCTGGCCCCGCACTGGCCACAGCGACCATGGTTTGCCAACTTAGTCGCCCTCTCGGTGGGCAGCCCATGGAGGATACCGCCGGACAAAGTCTCCCTCAGCCAGGGGGCCTTGGTCCACCTGAACCTACAGTGGCAGGTCAGTTACTTCCTGGCATTTGTGCGGAACTCTCGGAGCCTATATAATTACTTCTCCAAGGTGATAGACACCATACAAGCCTTTAAGAGGCCTTCCACGAACAGAATATATGATGCCACCTGGAAGGCATTTTGTTCCTGGTGCTCCAGGTCGTGATTGGATCCAACATCTGTATCCGTGCCCCAGACACTGGAGTTTCTTCAGGCGGGGCTTGACAAAAGTCTATCGCTGAACATCGGTCCTTTCTTGCGGGGGGCTGGAGTCCCTTGTTCAACACCCGGCCGTCTGCAGTTCATCGGGGTGCAACGAACCTACGGCCTCCAGTGGTTCACAGATATCCTACTTGAGACCTCACTAAGGTACTGCAGGCGCTGACTGAGGCCCCATTCGAACCACTTGAGATCGACCATATTGCGTTTCCTGACCTGCAAGGTGGCTTTCCTGGTGGCCATTACATTGGCCAGGCAGATATCGGAGTTAGCAGCGCTTTCCATCCGACAGGACCTCTCTGTTTTCCACCCTAACAGGGTGGTTTTGTATTTAGACCCTTCTTTCATTCCAGAAGTGGTTCCACAGGGCCCAATTTCTGCCCCAAGCCTGTGCATGCACTGGAACAGAAATGGCACATGCTAGACGTGCGAAGGGCACTCCGGATCTATATCAAACGAACTTCTTCCTTTCAGAAGATAGAGTCACTTTTTGTGTCATTCCAGCCAACCTCCTTAGGGGCCAGTGTCACTTCATTGAACACAGGCCGCTGGATTAGGGTGTGTATTGCCAAATCATATGAGATACAGGCCCTTCCACTGCTCCAGAGTATCACGGCACACTCCACAAGGAGTGCGGCCACAAGTGTGGCATGGGCAATGCAAGCCTCTTTTGAAGAGGTTTGCCATGCAGCTACCTGGTCCTCCCCATCCCCTTTCATCAAGCACTATAAACTGGACAGCTATGCCTCGGCTGCGGCAGCCTTTGGTAGGCGGGTCCTCCAGAGGATGCATATGGATGAGGGAACCTCAGACTAGGCTGTGACCCACCAGTGAGGACAAGACTACTTTGGTATGTCCCATTCCTGGATGCTGTTCCCACTAAAATGGAGAAGAGGGTTTGGACTTACCTGATACGCTTCTTCTTGTTGAGTGGGAACAGCATCCAGCCCCAACCTAGTCACCGGCTGGTCCTCAATCCAACGTAGCACAAATCGAAGCTAACCACGCGAGTCTGTCCCTTCATCTTCGCCAAAAGTTGGGACCATTGGCAGAAGGGATGTCCTTGCAGCTTTGACAGATTCAGTCTAATTGGCTGACAGACAAAGACAACCCATTCCTGGATGCTGTTCCCACTCAACGAGAAGAAGCGTATCAGGTAAGACCAAGGCCTCATTTATTTTGGAGGTGAAGTAGTTTCCATCTTTCCTTGTTTTGGCAAAGACCTGATCTGCTATAAAGTGTTTTTCACTATGTGAGAATTTCCACGTTTTTATTGGAAGCTTCCTGTATTGAACAATCAAATTTAATGGGAAGAATCCACATTGCTCTTCAGTATCTCTTCTGTTTTGTGGTGGATAAATAACCTAGATTAGGAGAAAGCAAACAGACTGAAGTTTTTATAATCGTTGACTACTGTATGTTAGCTGTGGTGGAGGTACTTGAGTTTGGGAGGGGGGGAGTTCTGAGGTAATAAATTACCTCCTACAGATTGGTATACCTTATGAACTCTTGCAGAAGCTAAAATTTATGGAATGTTAATGTTTTATTAAACTAGTACGAAAGAATGAACCCCCTTGGATTGGGGTGCTGTTTTAGTCTGTCTTCTGCCTCTTTGCCTTTTTACTCAACTGCAAAAGCTTTCACCAAGTAGCAGCAGTCTCCTCGGACTTGACCTTGCCACAGGAATGGAATCTTCTTTGATATTTTATCACCGATGATCCTCATCCATAATTTGAGAGCAGCCTATTCTGTTCTTTTGCTCAGCCTTTCTATCACTTGGCTGTTCTGTCAAGATAGCAGCAGTGCCAAACCTCTCTTTTTCTGTGAAGTGTTGAAGCAGTGATATTAGACCTACTCACTCCTAAGAAGGAAAAGAGAAATACAAAAGTACATTAAAAAGTGTCTAGTCTGCACAAGCTTTCTAGTCTTCGACACGATATTTTTAGGACATGAAAATATTAAATAAATGAAAAATATTAAGGCTATTTTATATTTTCTGGTTCTCAATCCTGATTACAATATTGTCTCGACCAATCTTTGTTGATGAAAGCCACATCATAGGGAGAAATTAAACATCTGCCTTGCTGAATTTTATTAAAACTAGGAAGTGTGGTATTTGGTCAGTATTATCAGTAAATTATTTTAAGATTCCATCTGAAAGTTTAAAAATAAAAGCAAAATAATTCTATAGCATTTTTAGATGGAAGATTTGGGTGAAATGATTGTTAATATTGTAGAATCCATTTGTATGCTGAAACTTGGAAATTCTAGTTTTATTTAGAATCTTCCAATAGTTATATTTTTCCTTTCAATTGACCCCATGATTTATCCAAAATCTTATTGATGATACTGTCTCTGTAACAGTATCAACAGGTACTGTTGAAACTGCAACAGGTTCATTGGTTGTGAGCTCTGCACCTTGCTTTTTTTTTCAGCTTCTGAAACCTCCATTCCAGAGGCCTTTTTTTCAGCCTCTGAAACCTCCGTTTCAGTGCAGAGTTTTGGTTGGAAAGATGGGTACTGTTTTCAAATCAGTGCATTTGTTTTCTTCATTTTCTTCTGAAATTGTATTTGTAAACACAGTGACTTCCTTGAATAGCTGCTATTAATTTCTGAATTTTACGGTAGTTTTACCATTGCATGAAGTACCTGGAGATACTAATGAAATTTTGAAAGCAGTCTTCCAGTACTTGAAGGGCTAACATGGGGAAGAGGTTGTCGATTTATTCTCCATAACACATAGGGCAGGACAAGAAGCAATGGGTGGAAGCTTCTTAGAGAATGATTCAAACTGGAAATAAAGTAGAATATCCTGACAGTGAAAATGATTAATCAATGGAACAGCTTTCTTCCCAGAGTACTCCATTGCTGGAGGTTTTCAGATTACACAAAAAAGCAAAAATAATTTTAGCAGATCAGATAAATAACAATAATTTTAATAAGGACAAACATCAAGTTCACCTAGGAAACAAAAATCAAATGCATGAGTGTAAGGTGGTAATGCTACTTGTATAAGAGATCTTTTAGTCAATAGTAGTTGAATAGAAATAGAATATTAGATAGGAACATAGTGTGTGTAGCTGCAAAAGGCAAATACAAATTTAGACTGCATCCAACAGGTGTAATTTGCAAATCACAGCTTGCAGTTGTTCCACTTTATTCTGCTTTGGTTAGACTGTTCTGGGCACTATTCAAGAAGGATTCAGAGAAATTGGAACATTTTCAGAGAAAGGCAATCACAATGGTCAAAGGACTAGTAAGTAAGTTGTAAAAGAAATATTGAAGGAATTGAATATGTCTCACACCCGCGGCCGCGTGGGTGATTATGGGGTGACTCGACGCACCCATGTAACACCTCCTGCGCGAGCTGCACTGGCTCCCGGTGGTCTTCCAGGTGCGATTCAAGGTGTTGGTTACCATCTTTAAAGCACTCTATGGCTTAGGACCTGGATATCTACGAGATTGCCTTCTGCCACCGATAGCCTCCCACCAGCCAGTACGCTGTCACAGAGAGGGACTCCTCAGGGTGTCGTTGGCCAAATTATGTCGACTGGCGACTCCCAGGGGGAGAGCCTTCTCTGTGGGGGCTCCCGCCCTATGGAATGAATTACCCCCAGAGATACGTAGGATCCCTGACCTACGGACCTTTCGCCATGCCCTCAAGACCCTATTATTCCAGTAGGCTGGGCTAATGAAAATATGATTTTAAATTGGGTATTTTAGTTTTGGGGTTTTTAAAAAAAATAAAATAGGGCCAAATTATGTAATACATTTTAAATTGGTTTTAAAGATTTATGGTATATGCTGTTTTATCATGGCTGTACACCTCCCTGAGTCCCTCAGGAGAAGGGAGGTATAAAAATTTAATAAACTAAACTAAACTAAACTTGAGAAAAGAAAATGGAATGGGTACTATTCAAATACCTGCGAGGATGTGACAGAAGATCAAGATGGTTCTCTAGTGTTCTGGAGTTCAGAACATGAAATACCGTAATTGAATTTAAGTTACATAAAAATGGGGTTTCATCGAGTGATCATTGCCTTTACTAATTCTTTTATTCAGAGAGGTAATGGGAAGAGTCTGGACACACAAACACAGAATTTTTATTTTTTATATTGAGGGGGGGGAGGGGCGGAGTCTTGATGTTTCTAAATGGTCCCTTCCAGTTCTTACAAGTCCATTGCAATACTAAACGGAGCACTTAATACTTTAGAATGAGTATTATTGAACCCAAATAAACTCACATTTGAGGAAATGTATAAGCATACTATAATAAATTGCAAGTCCACTTTTTGCTTTCCCTTCCGATAAAATAGTTTAATTCAGCTGTTTTTGGACAATGAAAAAGTTTCTTTTTTTAGTAGAAAATCGGATTTGGAAGATTTTGAAATTCAATAACATTTTGGAATTTATTTATTTTTTAATTTAACATATTTAAAAAACTAATATGAATATTTTTGTACACGGTATGACTTCAATGTCATACATTACTTGCTTCAGATCTGATACTCTTAATCTGTGCTTGAGATATTTTATCAACTTTAAACAATAAGCTTTTAATGGACAAACCAGTGATAATTTTAGTCTGTATATAACTAGAACCAACTAGTACAGATTCCTTACAGATAAGCAATCTCAGTCTTTTTAAAAAATTTTTTACAGTAGTTATATAGTTAAGACACATTTATTAAACAAGAGAATTATGTCAGTATGCCCTGGTCAGAATGAAATGTATTGCAAGAACAATATCTGTTTGGTTTGTATAGAAATGCTTTTATCTGGTAGTGTGAACTACCAAAATAATGGAGTGTACAAAGTCTTTGGACTTTAGGGCAAGGATCTCAAACTCAGATCATCACAAGCCTTTCAAAAAGACCAGTTTATGAATTTTAGGTCTGCAACTTTGAAAGTTTTTATACATTGACATAAACACCTATAGTCACTACCAGAGTTTTTGGACCACAGCTGCTGGTAACAAGAGCTGCACCAGTGATGTGGGGAACAAGCAAATGGAAAGAGGAGGTTTCAGTCCTGAGCATGGCTCTGATTGCATTTCTATAGGAGACAAAACATCCAGCCATCCTGCTTGTTCTCTCTGGACATGGAACAATGGTCTCAGTTTCTCTGATAAACCTGCTGAATTCCACAGCCTTGCATATCTCCATCAGTCTCCTAGTCTTTGCAGGAGGGAGGAGATGGAGAGGGTGAGAACAGGATTAAAATTAAAGATTTGACAGTTCCTGTTTTCTGCAGTCCATGACAGTCCATTTCTATTCTGGGCAGCAGGCAAGCTTGCATTGTCTTTTTCTGTCCCTTCTTGTCTGTCAGTCCACCTCTCTATCTTTCTGTTTTCTCACATGTTACCCCCATTTAAATGGGCTGCAAACAGTGACATCTTCTTTTGAGATAAACTTGTAAGCATACCTTAGTGGTCTTACTCTTTGTAAGTATTATTATGGCTCTCAAATTTGACCTGGAAATCCTCATGTTGGAGATTCCTATCTGAGAATATGAATCGTCCACATTTTAGTTGATTGTGGTAATGTGAGAAGCATGTTCAGGATAATTATGAAATCATGAACATTAATTTTCAACTATAAGGTAATTGATAGAATTGATAGTAATTCAGGACAGTGGTATTGCAATGAAATTGCATAGATGTCGATTGTTCATGAAAATGGCTAATGGTTTTCTGTTTGTTTGTTTTTTGCAGGTGTCAGCTGCGATGCATGTTTAAAAGGCAATTTCCGAGGTCGCAGATACAAGTGTTTAATTTGCTACGATTACGATCTGTGTGCATCTTGTTATGAAAGTGGTGCAACGACGACAAGGCATACAACTGACCATCCAATGCAGTGCATACTAACAAGGGTAGATTTTGGTAAATGATTTTTGCCTTTTATTTACTTACTTACTACTTAATGTCCTGTATTTCGAGATAAAAAAAAAATACTCCTGGAATTTTATTACAGAATAAACAGAAAAACAGAATAAACATAAAAGACGGTAAAAACACAAAAATCCAATATCATGCATGTATTGTGGTTTTGCAGATTGTAACTTTAAAGCTCTATTAAACTAACTTGAGTTTTTGGTAGACTGATACATACCCCATCACAGATTTTTGCTCTTTTTCTTTGGCATCCTCCAGGAGAGGATTGGAAGTGAGGCAGATGAGAGTATGTGTGCCATTAAAAATGTGGTAACTTGTGTTCTTGTGTCAGATGTCAGGAGGCAAGTCAATAATGGCAGCATTTGCATGATGACATGTACTTGGGGGGGGGGCGGGATTTCACATTGGAGGTTTCTTTAGAGCTAACTGTACCAACAAACAGATCTTCCAAAAATAAGTAAAACTAAGGTCCTTCTAGCCAACTTACGATTTAAAACTGCCAGGTCATTTAATTCAGAATAAACCTGTATGCATTAAGGGGTATTTTCTTCTACTGTTTGAATTGTAAATTTGCTTAGGGTTTTTGTGGTTTAAAAATTAGAAAAAGAAAAAAAACAAGAGAGGACTTAGAACTTGTATGATAAGGAGAAACAGATAAGAAAATATATTAGTAGAATGAACATTCAACAGAGATTGCTGTGGGAAAGATTTCATTATTGGCTTTAATATTTCTATAGCTTTTACACTTTTTTCATGTTTCAAATATTTTTTTAGAATTGTAGATAATAGAGGGATTGTAACTGCTATAAATGTGTTCACATTCTGCTTGATAGTTCTCCACTTCATATTAAAATCAAAGCATTTCTATTCATGAGATATGAAAGAAAAATGGCATAGATCAAGTTTTTATGATGTTTTCAGTGCTGTTACAACTTGAACAGTTGTCAGAAATGGTTTAGGGTCTCCTGCTTGGGTAGGGGATTGGACTAGATGAGTTACAAGGTCCCTTCCAACTCTCTTAATCTGTTAGAATCTGTTAAACGAATGGTTGTAAATCCAGGACTACTTATATGTTTAAATCAGCCAGAGACAATTTCTCCTTGACAAACGGCATTTACTTACTCACTGCAAGTATTTCTTTGTCATCTGTTGATACTTTTTTCTTTTCCTTTTTAGGGAAAACTTTTGTGTAAAAATATCTGTTCAGTTTCACTTTTTTATGTTTGTTTTCTATAAATTTTAAAATAGAATGTTGATGTTCAGATAGATTACACTGTTTGTGCTTCAGTGACCTATAATAGTAATATAGTCATGTTGATTTTTCTTTTAAGTCAAAAGGCCAAAAATGATATGTCGCGAATTCTAATTTGAATATGGCTATGAGAATGTGCTTCCTGTGAAGAAATAGGTTTTTTGATACTAAGAACTTGTTTTAATAAGAAAATGTGGGCTCCTTTTTAAACAGGGATTACCAAACTTTTTTTCTTTTCATACCCTACACACACACACACACACACACACACACACACGGAATGAAAAGAAAAACAGTTTTGGAAATCTCTTTACACACGCACGCACACACACCACATATATGCATACCCATTTGTGTGTTCATGCAGCTGTGTGCAAGTGTGCCTTTAAGTCAGTCTTGGCTCCTATCAACTACACAAAAAGTCCCTGCAGTTTTCATGACAATATTTTCTGAAGTGGTTTGTCCTTGCCTCCTCCTTAGGGTTGAGACAGAGGAACTGGCCCAGAGTCACCAGCTAGACTTGAGCCTAAAGTGGGATTGAAACTCACAGTTTCTAACCTGGTGTCTTAATCATTGCACTAAATCGCTCTCATATATATGATGATAATGATCCATTCCGTCGGGTCTGACTCTTGGGGATTCTCCACATCTTTCAATCTTGCACTGCTTCTTTGAGTTTTTCTATGCTGTGGCTGGTGCCTGCTTTGATGGTGTCCAGCCATCCGCTAAATTTTTCCAGCAAAATTGCTTTCTCTGGTGGATTCTGCCACAGGACATAGCTAAAATAAGGGAGACCTCACAAAACAAACTAAAAGTATAAATAAAATAAAATAACTAAATCTGATTAAGTCAGTGAGAAGTACGAGCTTATGGATCAGTGGAAAGACTGGCTGCTCTTTCCTATTTTCCCCTGTAACAACAACCTTATGGGGTAGCTGGGGTAAGAGAATGTGACTTGCTCAAAAGTCACTCAGCATAAATTTAGCTTTTCTTTTTATTTTCCAGGTCAAGAACACAGTGGGAAATGGCAATGAGACACTGGAAGGTCTTGACACAAAGCACAACAAAATGAATACCTATCATTTTAAATTTGATATAGAAAAGTTTGCAGTTGCCCAGCCTGAAAGCCTTTGAGGCATATGCAGAGCATGGCAACTTGGTAGATTAGTGGGATGCTTAATTCTGTGAATGTCTTCAGGCTATAATATTTTGTCAAAAAACTCTGTTAGGAATGTCTGTCTGGGTTTTTCTTAACACAGATGAAGTTTAAATCAGGCGATTACTTTTATACTGGTTTCAGACTATAATAGAAATTATGTATGTACAGGAAAGATTTTAGCGATTGAAAAATCCAATTTCTAGCTGCCGGCAAAAAATTAATTGAGACTATTGTATCAGAGTGCTCTGGGAGGAAAAGAATATCTTTATATAATACTTTGCTTATACATGCTTTTTCCCAGTTCTCTCATCTAAACAATAAATTATACAGTAAAGCATTTTAGAATTAGTGAGAGGATTTTTGACTTGTTTTTCTCCCTACTTTTCTTATCTTTCCATGTTTTTTCTTCCTACTTTTCCTTTCTTACCATGTTTCTCTCTTCATTAAGTTACTTTGATTTTGCATCAAATTGTACCTTAGCTCTTCAGTTCTTTTGCTTAGGAGTGTGTATATATCTTTATGTGTTTGTGTGTGTGTGTGTGTGTGTGTGTGTGTGTGTGCACGCCCCAGTATTATATCATTGTCATTATGTACGTCCTATTGTCTCAGCATACATTCCCTGTGATACGACTCTTACTAAATTTGCTGTGAGCACTTTGATGAGTGCTTCAACTGTTACTGTTTACAAACAGGAAAAGAAATGACAAGTTCACACCAGTTTTGAACAGATGGGTAACAGACCTTTTCCCTGAAAATGACTTTTTTTTTTGGCTGGAAGATTTAGAAACAATGACAGAAACCTCAGCAGTGACATTGGAAGGGAAGGCAAGAGCATTTTGGCTATACAAAAAAAATTCAGAAGTTTGCTGATACAGTAGCTTAGCACTGAGAGATTTTTTTTTTCACAGCTCTGCTATTTCCTTAGAGGAGATAGTAGCAGTGCTTCTATGTGAGAAATGGAAGACAGATGTTTTTCTTTTAAAGCCCTGTAGGCTGGGATGGCTGGAATTTAGGCAGTGATACTGAGTCACAGAAAAGACTTAAGTATTAGCAATTTGCAGCTTTATTACACTTTTTCCCAACATAGATAAGAAAGATTGAAATGAATGCATTTAATTATATTTCAGCATTATTACATTATTATATTTTTATCTCACCTGCTCTGTATGTGTGTGTGTTTGTGTATTCATTGTCACCTCAAGACAGCTAACATATTTGGTATTTTTGCCTTCTATTTTTCCTGCAACAACAACCCCGTGGTGGGGTGTCCTTGACTGAAAGAGAGTGACTTGCTCAGTTACCCAGCCAGCTCTGCCTAAGGGAGGACTAGCATTCACAGTCTCCTGCTTTTTAGGTTAGCACTTCAACCACTACACCAAACTGGCTCTCATAATCAATTGTCCTCAACCTACAGAGATTATCCCAAGTTACGAAGGCGTGGTTACAACTGATCCTTGGAGTTCCAGCTGTTCCTGCACCTCATGGTCAGGTGATCCCAATCTGGGTGCCTGGCAACACTGTTGAGTTTACTATTGGTTGCCAAGTGTAATTACATGATTGTGATTTTCAATCTTCCCTGTTGGCTTCCCCAGAAAGACAATGGGGAAGCCAACAGGTTAACCTGGCTGCAGCTTCCTGATTGCTTCCTCATTGATTTTGGTCATGGAAGCCAGCAGGAAGTTGCCTCACCTAATGACTATGGGATTCAGGTAACAGCAGCAAATGGGACTATAGGGATTGCCATCACTAAGTGACAGAGTCTTGCTTTACAATTGAATTGCTTAGCAACGAAAATTCTGGTCTCATTTGTTGTAAGTCAACAGCTACCTGTACCTTTGCCAGTAAAACAACAAAAGACTATTTCTCAAATATTTGGAATGAACTCATCGGACGACCTGTGTGATGTTTTTGAAGATAAGACAGTACAGGTCGTCCTTGTTTAGCAGCTACAATTGAGACCGGCAACTTGGTTGTTAAGTGAAGTGGTCACTGAATGAAAAGGCAACTGTGTTTTTTATGTTACTTCAGCTTTCTTTTGCTTTGCAAAGGCTGTAAATATGTGAACTGGTTGCAAAGCTACTTTTTCATTACCATTGTAATTGCAAACGGTTGCTAAAAGAGGCAGTAGCTAAACTAGAATACCTGTAAAATGGGCTTGGAACATCTGGTCACTCCCTCTGTTTGTATATACAGTATTCCATAATGATGGCTTTATTTTCTATAATTAGATAACTAACATGATGAAGTCATCCACCCTTCCATCTTGGCAAATTTATCTTCATATTTAAATAGTACAGTAGATGATTTTAAAAAACAGGGTAAGGGGTGTTGAATTAGAGAATAAGTGAAATGTTTCATTCTAATCCAAAAAGTACCAGATAGTGGTTATGATCTATGCACATTTAAACATTGTAATATTAATCATCTGGATTGAAGTATATCAAAATACACAATGCAATATTCATAGATTTATATTGGATGATTTCTCTTAGTGTAGTATTTATTTTTTTAAGTTAACGACTAAATTCATTTTGTATTGAGAGCTGATATTGGGAGTATGGGAGTGTTAGAAAAAAAATGAAAGAGTAGTCTTTTTGATTATTGCTTTCTCCTTTAATAATGGTAGGACTTTTTTTTTTTTTAGTCAGTTTCGACTCCTGACTCCTGGAAACTACAATTGTTGGAGGTGTTTTTCTACTGCCTCCTTTCTAGGCCTGAGACAGAGTGATGGGTTTAAAGTTGCCCATTTGGTTCGCCCTTAAGACAGGACTACTACTCGTGTTTCTCAACTTCTAGTCCAGTGATTTAACCATTAATTATACAAACTTTTTGTTATTGCGTGTTTAATTGCACCTTGATTTTACATAACTAGATTCATAAATTATATTTTTAAAATTATTTCCAGTCCTTTGTAATAACATCTAATTCAGCTACTGTGTAGAATTTATCCAAAACAATTTGTAATCATGTACCCACCGTTCCTGTAAAAGAAAACCGTTCTAGATTTCATATTACTGCAGAGCAGATAATCCAAAAACATCAGAAAAAATACAAAGTTGAGGTGGTAAACCAGGTTTGTAAAGAAAATAAAGGACAAACTAAGAAAGCAAAGATCTAGAAGGGAGGAGATTTCTAGCAGCAACCCAGATTTCCTTCAGAAGGCAACATGGCTAAAGGTACTGTGATTGTGGAGCAGAACTCAGGCACAGTTAGGGAAAAGAAAAGCAACCAGACCATCTGCCACGATGACATTCAGCCAGTCCTAGCATATTACCTGGCCGAGTCAATGAAGGAATAGTTGAACATACCCGCTGAGCCCTGGGCAGCCTGCCAGGAGTTGGCTGCATTTTCCTAAGGGCTGGTATTATGCCATCAACCAACATACCAAGAAAGAGGCTGTAATTGATGATGGGTAACCTTTTTGGCATCTCATCACAGCTGATTGACGTGGCTTTGGTGGAGCGATTCATGCTGTCGTGTCAATTATTTTACACCATTTAATTTTTCATCAAACTTTATATTGAAATCTGCATATGTCCAGCACACTTCCTCAACTCCAAAAGAATTTGTTTTCTTTTGTTTAGTTGTTCTTTTCAGTGCAACTCATAACTGTGTCACAGTGCATGTGACAGTCATGTACAATGCTTTTATTACAATACAGGAGCTGTGTCTGCCTAGCTTGGGTGTTTCTCAATTCTGTCAGTCACTTTCCCTTCGCTATATGTGAAAGGAGGTTTGTGGCAGTTTGGATACTGGCCCTGTATGAGCCAAAGGCAAACTTTAAAAGTCATTAGGCATGTTATACAGCAAAGTTTTAGTTACTGTATGTCCAGCTTTATATTTTTAAGGATCTTTTTAGAAGGATAATATCTTTGCTGAATTAAAAAAAAATGTGGATAGAGGACATGCCTTCTGTCCTCTAGTCTTCCATTCAGTGCTCCAGTCATATACCAGCATCTCTTTCTCATGCTGTATATAAAGAAAGCAGTCACCTTACTATTATACAGGTATCATAGTTCACTACTATTAATATACTTACCTAAGGTGTTTGTTGTAATTTACACTATGGTTGTCAGTTCAGCACATTCAATAAATGTTAGTGAGGCCAAAATAATGTTGCACTTCTGTTAAATCGGGAAATTGTTGAATTAAGTCTAGAAGGAAGACTGATTGTAATTTTTTTTTAAAAAAAGCCTGTCTTTTTCTAACGTCAATCTTTCTTATAGGCATGCTTTTCAACATGGTGAAAAGATTTCATCTGTGGGCAGGTAGAAATATAATTGGCTATTTTTGACTTAGCATCTGTGAAGCCATAGCAAAATCAAATCTTAATTTATTATTTGGCAAAATAATGTAGCTTGAAACCACAATTTACTTTTTTTTATGATGGTGTATTAACACTAGCCTGCCACTAGATATTTGTGCACAGTACACCTTGGCTTTGGCTAATCATGAGACACCCAGGCAATGATTCAGAGAGACTGCTGTTGATAATGGGTTTCCATCTATTTTGTCTCCTGCCACCTGTGATACCCCAGAAACATGGTTGACCAGCATAAATAAAAATAGGCAGATGGCCTGACTAGAACCATTGTACATGGGTGAGTGCAAGGGAGATGGTTGATCAGAACTGAGAGCAGTAGAAAAACTGAGCGAAGATTGGTTTTATTTTGGATCTGTTCCTAATATAAGCTAATGTCCAGGAGTAGGAAGTGAGAGTAAATAATTTTTCATAACTTGGATAGCAGACAGAACAATGATTTGGTAAGCCATGATTCCTGATTGGTTACAAGGAATCTTAACTACAGGATTGGGTCTAAGGAGGTTAGATGACCTACTTAATGTAAATCTGGTAAGATACAATATGTCATGTATATGCTGTATGAATATTAACTTATCAAGCCATGATTAATATGTCTTATGTGCCTGATGGCTCAGCAGACTAAAGCATTGTGATTAACACCAGCTGTCTGCAATTACTGTAAATTCAAATCTCACCAGGCTCAAGGTTGACTCAGCCTTCCATCCTTTCTAAGGTAGGTATATTGAGGACCCAGTTTGTGGGGCCAATGAGCTGACTTTGTATAAATATACAAAAGTATGAAGGCTATTGCTTAACGCATTGTAAGCCGCCCTGAGTCTCCAGAGAAGGGCGGCATATAAATCAAATTTTTTTTTAAAAAAAAGAATCATTTTCAATAAAGCATTAGTGGAATAATCCCTGTTTTGTGGAAAGGCAGCTTCTTCCCTGCTAAAAGTGGTGATCTTTCTAACTGTACCTTGATAATAGCAAATAATACAGGTAGTCCTCAATTTACAACAATTCATTTAGCAACTGTTTAAAATTACAACAGCACTGGAAAAAGTGACTTCCCCACGGTCACATGATCAAAATTCAGATGCTTGGCAAACAGCATGTATTTAAGATAGTTGCAGCATCCTGGTATCATGTGATTGCAATTGATCTTCTCAACCAGCTTCCAACAAGCAAAGGCAATGGAGGAAGCTGGGTTTCCTTAAGGTTTATGTGATTCACTTAACAACTGTGGCAAAAAAAGGCTATAAAATTGGGTGTAACCCACTTAACAACTGCCTTGCTTAGCAATGCAAATTCTGGTCCCAACTGTAGTTATAATTTAAGAATTATCTGTATTGCCAGTTTAAAATTTTAAGAGATCAGAATTTTTGTTGGTCCTTAACTCTGATTTAATATTTTGCTAAGAGGCTGCTTTAGCACAATTAAATAATGGGAAATATCCACCTGGGCTCATATAGTTATTTCAGTTGCAGATATGCCGTCTTAATAGTCACAAGATCAGGCCATCAAATATATAGCTGATAACATGAAAGCCTTCATGCTTAAGAAGTTTTTTGGCCACGTAGCTGGTAAGAGCTCACATATATTCATGCTCTCATAGAGAGCAGTCATGTTGCAGATCCAGGAAACTAACAGCTTGGATAACAAAAAAAGGTGATTTGGATATTTGCAAGGCACAGAGTGCCCACTGGTGGCATATGTTATTTTCAGTGCAACATTTGTCAGGGGGCATAGCAAATAATTCCACTTGGATTTGAATTGAGAATGTTTTATATATGCCAGGATATTTTTTAAAAAGAGTTTTACAATGGGGACCAGAATTTCCATCGCAAAGTGATGCTGTCACACAATGGAATGTCACATAATTGCATCGCTTAGCAATGGCTGTCCTGGTCGCTGTCATAACCCCAGGACCATATCAGTCATTAAACAGGAAGAGACTGGAATTCCAGGCAACGGGGGAGGGGGGGACAGAGGTTCTCCAGAGGATGGGGGTTGGGAGGGTAGGATGCTGCAGGCAGGTGCTACAGAGCTCAGATAGGTGAAAATGTGGCTGAGGTAGCTTCCAATTTCCTGCCAGTTTCTCCATTGCCTTTGCTTGAGGAAAGCCAGCAAGAATTTGCAATCACATTGGAAATTGCAATCATGTAACAGCAGAATGCTGCAACATCATAATTCTGGCACCAAGTACCTGGATTGCGATCGTTGGGAAACTGAAACTGCTTGAACTTCGAGAACAGGTCAAAATTACTACTCCTTCACCATCACCGTTAAGTTTGAACAGTCATTGAACAAGTGGTTATTACCTGTGGACTGGGTATTTCAGTTTGAACAAAGGCAAATAATGGCTATTTGTATTTCAGATTGAAATTTTCTCTTATTTGTTTAGTTATAACCTTCCCTAGGAGTCAGACTGTATAAATGCTGTAAGAGTTTGAGGAAATAATGATGTATATCCTTACTTCAAAATGTCTTAATAGTTGCTGGCATTCATGTGATCTCAATACAGGAAGCAAAGAGAAAGTAGATGCTACCAGTATTCAGTAGGGCTGGATTTATTTGTGTAGTACAAAAGTTCAGGTTATAGATTGATCAATAGCCTTGATTCTTGCTGTTTAAAATAATGTGATTATAACATGTAACCACGGTGGGGGAAAATAGGGTAATATAAATGTTGGCTAGCTGAAGTTATATGTGGTTTATTTTGCTTTTGCTTCTGAATGATATATATTAGTAGTTTTATATTCAGAAAGTTCAGTCCAGTAAATTGTATGTTGAGCTAAATAGTTTTTAAAAACTTCTTTAAAAAACAACATTTTCTATATTTCCAACATGATAATTTGTTTTGACTGTAGTTGTCATGTTCTTTATTATTTCAGATTTGTACTATGGTGGGGAAGCTTTCTCTGTAGAGCAGCCACAGTCTTTTACTTGTCCATATTGTGGAAAAATGGGTTATACGGAAACATCTCTTCAAGAACATGTTACTTCAGAACACGCAGAAACATCAACAGAAGTGGTAATTATAATAGCCATACTCCTCAGTTAATAACAGAAATTAATATTTTTTTAATGTGAGGTGCCCAGATTTCTTTGCACAGGGTGAGAGATATAAATGCCTTAAAATAATATAAAACACACATTTTTCATGTCCTGTAGAGGAAAACAACAGGTAACAGAATCATTACATTTAAAATTCATTGATCTATCTCCAAATGTAGCTGGTACAATCTATTCTTTTTACATGGGAAAATATAAATGAACTCTGGATGCAGGTAAAGGCCTGCTATTCTATAAACAATGTATGATTATGAGAAATAGGTTTATTATTAGAGTAATAGCAGAGTCAGTGAAAAATGCAGACTTGCACTTTGTAAGGCAGTAGTGACAGCCTTGTAAAAGATACTTGAATTCCATGACATGTTTTTATGTACAAATGTTAGAATCATGCAGGCAATGATTTTTTCTTGGGCCCTCAATGGAAACAAAAGTTGGATTTTGGAAAAGCAAGAATAGAATTCCTGTTGGAAAAGATTCTTGAATACTATGAATAGCCAAGAAAGCAAATAACTGGATCACAAAACATCTCAATTCAGAGTTCTCATTTGAGGCACAAATGACTAGTCTCAAATGATTATATTGGGGCACATTTTGTGAAGACCCAGCTCCCTTGAGAAATCTATAATACTGGGAAAAGCGGAAGGAAAGAAAAGAGGACAGCCAGCAGTGAATGCACTTTTTGGGGACCTCAAGGGATCATCCTAGAAATGTGTCTACCTGGTCATTTTAGAGTCAACATCAATCAGTCAATTATTTCATTTATGTTATCACACAAATTCCTGTTATCCTATAACACCTATATTACCCTACCTATGAGGTTGCATTTAGACTTCTCACATGTTTCAGTGTGTGCTTTACCAGTTAATGCTGAGTTAAAGATGAGTTCTTGATAATGACTGGGGCATCCAGAAAAAAATTAGTTTATATTAACATCTACATAGTTTCTTTGTTTCGTTATAAGAAAGAGTTTAAAAGAATGCTGTTTACTTTTACTTTAAGAATGATAACATAATAGCAGGTATTAATGTTGCACATATTAGAGTCTATTTGCATGTAAACAACTTAGTAATAAGGGAATGGAGTCTATAGGTAAGTGCTGAGTTACACATGTCGAATATATTTGGTGTTGGATTTGAGTTGCAGTCAATTAAAGAAACTTCTTGTACGATCCCTTTCCCTTCAGTTATATATAACTGTTTATTGTGAAAAGAACATATATTATTGGAAAAAGAAATTCTTATAGAAACAGCTCAAATGAGCTGAATTAGCTCAAAGACCATCTAGTCTAAAATTCTGTACATAATGTGCCAATTTGCCTGCATTGTTAACGCCCACAAGCAGGACTGGAGAACAGTAGCATTCTTCCACACAGGTTCTCTATTTTTTGAAATTGGATTCTGGGATGTAATTTCGAAAGCTATTTTGACTTACCTGTTTATAACTTTTATTGTCTGTGATTTTGGTCTAATCTTTCTTGAAAGTCATCCAAGCTGATTGGTAAATTAAAGTTTAGGATTGGCTGTCTTCTGATCATTTCCATGTCTTGGTTGTTAGGTGTATTTAGAAAGTTATGTTCCTATTGTAATTCAAACGTTCATTTAATGCATCTGCATGAATAAAGTCTTAGGATATTTACAGTGTGGTCCACCATAGAGAATTACAGGAATATGTTAAAGTGGCATTATTTCTACCTGCAGAGCTGCTACCAGAGAATGGCAATGAGACATTTATATTTTGGTCCAAAGTGCTTGATTCTAATGATTTTCTCCTGCTGTTCATATCTACATAAAGGCATTGGGAACAATTATCCAGAGATTCGGAGTACTGTCTTAACCAGTATACTGATGGCACTGAACTCTATTTCCCCTTTCCATCTGGACCAGAAAAAGATTGTACAGATGCTTGAAGGTTGCCTGGAGTCACTGGTGGACTAGATAAGGGCAAAAATCCTGAACCTAGATAAGATAAAAATAATGTGGATAGACCAGGAAATTCGGAACAAGATTGTGCTTCTTCTGAAATAACAGATATATAACTTGGGAGCATTCTTTGATTCAAGCCTTATCATTAGAGGCTACCTTGCCTGAATGGCAAGGAAGGCCTGTCCCAAACTTAGGCTTGCATTTCCCCCCTATCTATATTGGGATTGCTTAGTTTCAGTAACACCTAATATTTACCATTTCTTGGCTGGATTACTAAATTGCCCCAAAGTGCAGAAAACAGCTACTCAGTTATTAAATTGGATGCTAAAATGGCCTACAGGGTATCAGGCCCAGGAGTACTATATTAGTGCTGCAGGGCCCCATTTACCGTATATACAGTGGGGCAAAAAAGTATTTAGTCAGCCACCAATTGTGCAAGTTCTCCCACTTAAAAAGATGAGAGGCCTGTAACTGACATCATAGGTAGATCTCAACTATGAGAGACAAAATGAGAAAACAAATCCGTACAATCACATTGTCTGATTTGGAAAGAATTTATTTGCAAATTATGGTGGAAAATAAGTATTTGGTCACCTACAAACAAGCAAGATTTCTGGCTCTCACAGACCTGTAACTTCTTCTTTAAGAGGCTCCTCTGTCCTCCACTCATTACCTGTATAAATGGCACCTGTTTGAACTTGTTATCAGTATAAAAGACACCTGACCACAACCTCAAACAGTCACACTCCAAACTCCACTATGGTGAAGACCAAAGGGCTGTCGAAGGACACCAGAAACAAAATTGTAGACCTGCACCAGGCTGGGAAGACTGAATCTGCAATAGGCAAGTAGCTTGGTGTGAAGAAATTAACTGTGGGAGCAATAATTAGAAAATGGAAGACATACAAGACCACTGATAATTTCCCTCGATCTGGGGCTCCACGCAAGATCTCACCCCATGGGGTCAAAATGATCACAAGAACGGTGAGCAAAAATCCCAGAACCACACGGGGGGACCTAGTGAATGACCTGCAGAGAGCTGGGACCAACGTAACAAAGGCTACCATCAGTAACACACTACGCCGCCAGGACTCAGATCCTGCAGTGCCAGACGTGTCCCCCTGCTTAAGCCAGTACATGTCCGGGCCTGTCTGAAGTTTGCTAGAGAGCATTTGGATGATTCAGAAGAGGATTGGGAGAATGTTATGTGGTCAGATGAAACCAAAGTAGAACTGTTTGGTAGAAACATAACTCTTCGTGTTTGGAGGAGAGAGAATGCTGAGTTGCATCCAAAGAACACCATACCTACTGTGAAGCCTAGGGGTGGCAACATCATGCTTTGGGGCTGTTTCTCTGCAAAGGTACCAGGACGACTGATCCGTGTACAGGAAAGAATGAATGAGACCATGTATCATGAGATTCTGAGTGCAAACCTCCTTCCATCAGCAAGGGCATTGAAGATGAAACATGGCTGGGTCTTTCAGCATGACAATGATCCCAAACACACCGCCCGGGCAATGAAGGAGTGGCTTTGTAAGAAGCATTTTAAGGTCCTGGAGTGGCCTAGCCGGTCTCCAGATCTCAACCCCATAGAAAACCTTTGGACGGAGTTGAAAGTTGGTGTTGCCCAACGACAGCCCCAAACCATCACTGCTCTAGAGGAGATCTGCATGGAGGAATGGGCCAACCAACATACCAGCAACAGTGTGTGCCAACTTTGTGAAGACTTACAGAAAACATTTGGCCTCTGTCATTGCCAACAAAGGATATATAACGAAAGTATTGAGATGAACTTTTGATATTGACCGAATACTTATTTTCCACCATAATTTGCAAATAAATTCTTTCCAAATCAGACAATGTGATTGTCTGGATTTGTTTTCTCATTTTGTCTCTCATAGTTGAGGTCTACCTATGATGTCAATTATAGGCCTCTCTCATCTTTTTAAGTGGGAGAACTTGCACAATTGGTGGCTGACTAAATACTTTTTTGCCCCACTGCACTTGAGTATAAGCTGAGTTTTTCAGCACATTTTTTATGCTGAAAAAAAGCCCCCCTCAACTTACACTAGAGTGAGGAAAAAATGCCTTTTTTCCTGCAACCCGTTTTGGCTTCCAGGGGCTGCAGGGAGGCTTGCTAAGGCCAAAATGGGGGTGTGGGTGGGTGCCTAGCAAGACTCCCTGTAGCCCCCTGGAAGCAAATCCAGGCTGGGCGTTGGGGGAGGGGCTTCAAGGGAGAAAGAAACAAAGAAATCTTCACTGTTTAGGGCTTTTCTTCCTCTTACCAAAGACCTTCTAGGGTTCTTCACAGAAAGGAGAAAGGGAGGGAGAAAGAAAGAAAGAGAGAGGGAGAAGAAAAAAGAGACAAAGCAAGAAAGAGGGAAAAAAAGAAAAAGGAAGGGAGAGAGAGAGAGAATGCAGGTATCTCTTAACAGAGGCTTGAACTTGCCTGAAATTAGATCAAACCCTACATCACTTAACCCAATGTATCAGATTAAATTGTTATTGAATTATTTTTGGTATATATACTACATTCTCTTGTGTAACTTAGTGTAAAACTAGTCTATTATATCTCAAAATAAAAGGGAGATCAAAAATCCAATTAATGCCATGTAAATTCTGGAATCCCCAAAGACCTTTCCCATTGTATTTATTAAACAAATTTATATAGTTATCCAACTCATATACAGTGACTTTATCACTTTCGTGTTCCTTTCATGTAGTTCTAAATTCTATTTCCTCCACCAAAATTCTATTATAAATAATATTACCACATATTACAGCTCTAATTCTGTGTATTTGCGCCAATAATTTTCAGAAAAAGATTTATTCTTCTCTTACATAGTTATTTAGAAGTAGCTTCATATGTCAGTTTACTTTTACCATTAAAAAATGTTTTGTTGTATTATATGACTGCAAAAGCCTTTTAGCAGTTTCATCTAACAGGAAATATCCAGTAACTATTTTTGAAAGTAGTTGTCATAGCCCAAAACATTTAACCTGCTGATGCCTGAATTAATGTAATTCTATTGGTATCTATTTTTATTTTGAAATTTACCAGTAGCTGCTGCATTTCCCACCCTAGGCTTATACTTGAGTCAATAAGTTTTCCCAGTTTTTGGTCGTAAAATTAGGTCCTAGGCTTATATTCGGGTCGGCTTATACTCAAGAATTTACAGAAAGTATATGATACTCTCCAGCCCTAAACAGCTTCAGAGTCTGGAAGTTTAAAACCTGCCTCCATAGCATATCCCTATGCAGTAAGATCAGTTTGAACAACAGTTTTAGCTCAAGATATGGTGGCCAGGAATAGAGCCTTCTCAATAGCAGCAGACCAGTCATGGAACTCTCTCATGAGGGATGCACATTCCAGCTCAAGCTATTGCCTTATTGTTTTTCTGTTTAAGTAACCTTGGTTTTAATTTTTGTATTCACATTTTTTAGCACCGCAATTTTATTCTGATAGTGGTTTGTTCATTTGTTCGTTCTTGGTACAGACATTAAATCAATAAAATAAAAATGTTTTCCATTTGTGTAATGTTGTTATCTTTGCATATTTTCCTGATTTATTCTTTATTGTTAAGAGCATCTTAATAAAAAGGTGAGGGAATGGACTTAATGCTGCTTTAAGGGCTGATACTGTCATACATAATGATTATAAGGAGGAATTTTTAATACTATACGTCTCTAATGCAAAGTTTGCATGCATGGTGATTTCTACAGATGCTCCTTTTGGCAGGTACAAAAGCCCTTCTTCCAGTTCTCTTTACTTTATATTAGAAGGGTAGGCACTTTGGAAGGGCCACCCATTTTCTGGACTACCTCTGAGACCTATACAAACATGTAGAAATCCTGAAGAATGAAAATGTAGAAAGTAGTGTATGCTAATGTTTTATTTTGTAATATGCCCTGGAAATAAAGAAAAATAAAGTATACAATAAATACAACAAATTCGATCACCAATAATGTTTTGTTCGGCTTCATAGTGAATGAATACATAAAATCCTAACACAAAATTACCAAAAAATACCCAAACAAACCCAGAACCACTAATATTTTTAAAATACCAGTGCTTTTTTTGAGCCCCGTGTATTTTATCACCTTTAATCTATCAGTTTATGCAGTTGTAGTTTTCAAGAAGTTTGGTTGACAGTAATGTTTCATAGCTACTGGATGTTGTAAGAATCTACATGATGATATCAAAGCATAATCATACTGAAACATCTAATCCAAGTGCTAGATTCTCTAAAGTAGAGATTCACATACTCCTAAATTAATAGATCATAATGGAGTCCAATTGGAAATGGGCTCATTCCAGAAACGATTAGCTGCCACATTTTTCTACAGCTCTAGAATCTTCTTTGTTTCTGCAAAATCGACAGTCTGTTTATAAAAGATTATTGAGGGTTCCTGCCCTCCCACACTTGTTCTAAGCTTTAGTTCCATAATGCTTCGGTAAAGTCACCTGAGAAATTAGAAGTGGCAAAGTTATTAGATTCTTGCTTAAAAAGCCAGAATTGGATAACAGTTTATTACAGTTATGTATCAGATTTGATGTATAGATTGGTAGCCCTGTAAAATGGATGAAATAGTTAGTCTTGCAAGCATACATGTTTAATTTTTCTTGACCTTATACCCACTTCCTGATATATTTTTCTTAAGTTAGCATTCCAATTTACTTAAGTGCTTTGTGCTTTTTAATGTGGCAGCTCCTGCTAGAGATGTCTTGTTGTTGAAGACCATAATGCAAATAGACTTTCTAAGCTTTTTTTTATTGTTTTCAGATTTGTCCAATATGTGCAGCATTACCTGGAGGAGATCCCAATCACGTAACAGATGATTTTGCAGCTCATCTTACACTGGAACACAGAGCTCCTAGAGATTTAATATCCTTTCCTAAATTAAGAAAAAACAACAGGATAATTATTGTTGAATGCATTAAAGAAGCTAATTTTGAATTAAATTATTCTATTAGCATACAGGGCAGGCATTGTCCAAGTGAACATGATTTGAATTCCTAGCTATATCCAAGAAACTGTGGTTGATCACTTTGTGCCAAATCGAGTCTGAATGGTTAACTATATATATAATAAGTTTATTTTCTGACCCTTAAAGAAAGACTTAGAAACATGTCATCTAAACAGATGTGGTTGAAGCATTAGACTGGATTAGGAGAATCAGGTTAAAACCCCCAGTTTACCATATTGTTCCTTTAGTGGCATTTGCCCAGGTGCTTCTCAGTCCAACATTATTGTGAGAATTAGAAAGATTCCCAAGAGATCTATATTGAACTTCTAGAAGAAAAGTGGAATATACAATTACAGGTAGTCTGCGACTTACGATCACAATTGAGCCCAAAATTTATGTTGCTAAGTGAGACATTTGTTAAGTGAGTTTTGCCTCATTTTATTTATTTATTTATTTATTAAATTTTTATGCCACCCTTCTCCCAAAGGACTCAGGGCGGTGTACAGCCACAATAAAACAACATGAAATACAAAATTTAAAAACAATTTAAAAAAAAACTAAATATTTTGGCCCCCCCAGTTAAAAACCCACACATTAAAACACCCAAGCCAAATTCTTATTAAGCCAGTCCAGCCTGTTGGAATAGCAGAAATTTAAGGGCACGGCGAAAGATACGCAGGTCGGGAACCATACGTATCCCCGGGGGGAGTTCATTCCAGAGGTCAGGTGCCCCCACAGAGAAGGGTCTCCTCCTGGGGGTCGCCAGTCTACATTGTTTAACCGACGGCACCCTGAGGAGTCCCTCTCTTTGGGAGCATGTTGGTCGGTGGGAGGCCATCGGTGGCAGAAGGCGATCCTGTAAGTATCCGGGTCCTAAGCCATGGAGCGCTTTGAAGATGGCACCGCACCCAGAAGACCACTGGGAGCCAGTGCAGCTCATGCAGGAGAGGTGTCATATGGGTGCGTCAAGTCGCCCCATAATCACCCCTGTGGCCGCATTCTGGACCAGGTGGAGCCTCCAAGTGCTCTTCAAGAGGAGCCCCATGTAGAGAGCGTTACAGTAGTCCAGACAGGACGAGGACATGAGTGAACGTGTGCAGGACGTCCCGATCCAGAAAGGGACGCAACTGATAAATCAGGCGAACCTGATAGAAAGCCCCCCTGGCCATAGCCATCATATGATCTTCTAAAGACAGCCGTGCATCCAGGAGGACACTCAGATTGTTAGCCCTCTCTGAGGGGGCCAAAGTCTCACCCCCAATAGTCAGCGCTGGAGCCACCTGGCTATACCGGGGCACCAGGAGCCATAGCCACTTAGTCTTGGAGGGGTTGCTTCTTTCTTGCCACAGTTGTTAAGTGAATCACTTCAGTTGTCAAATTAATAATGTGGTTGTTAAGTGAATCTGCCTTCTCCATTGACTTTGCTTGTCAGAAGATCATAAAAGGTGATCTCATGACCCTAGGACACGGGTCAGCAACCTGCGGCGCTGGAGCCGCATGTGGCTTTTTCACCCCTCTGTGCGGCTCCGTTACTCAAAGTATGCATCATGACTGCCAATGTGTGACCCCTGCCGGCACTCAATTTATTGAGTTTTTCAACCCCCAGTAGGCCAAACATAGATAAATCCAAGAAAGGAAAAGTTTTAGAAGAAAACAATGTTTAATTCAACTACATATACTAGTTTTGTGGCCACTCAAGAAATAGTCAGGTGCGGGAAGGGTTTTGTGGCTCCTGGTGTTTTCTTTTCTGTAGGAAATGGGTCCAAATGGCTCTTTGAGTGTTTAAGGTTGCAGATCCCTACCCTAGGACATGTGCAGCCGTTGTAAATATGAGTCAGTGTGAATTTTGATCACATGACTTTAGGAATGCTACAACAGTCGTAAGTATGATAATAAGTCACTTTTAGTGCTGTTGTAACGTCAAGCTGTCACTAAACAAACTGTTGTAAATCAAGGACTGCCTGTACTAATAAATTCCTATTTGAAGTATTGTTCCTAGGGAACCATTTGGATGAATAATTTCTAATAACTGGTGTTGCAATTTAGTTGTAATTATCTAAACTTAGGTGTTCTATAACATATTTCTGCAGTTAACATGCTTTTGGTGTAGGAAGCAATAATGAACTGACTGCTGTGATTTAATTTACCAAATATTGTATAAGCACACAGAGCAAATTGTTTAATCAAGAGACCTTCAGATAAAAATGCCCAGTTTTTCAACTGCAAGGATAATTTTATGGTTTTGTCGTTAATGAGTGCTTTTTAGCCACAGTTCAAGGTGGCTAAGAACACAATACAGAAGAGTGTTAGATTCAAACCTTTATTTAGATGCCATGATGTAAGAAGGGCTACTTTATATGGACATTTCAAATCATTGCCTATGAAACCTTCAGTGTATTGTAAATTCTCAAGGTCGGCCTCTCTTTTGGCTATTACTTCATGATGATGGTTTATTGTATGGCTTTGCCTTAATGTAAGGTTTCTTCTAATTGTATGACATTCAATTAAAAATGAATCCATGAAGTAACGTTTAACTAAATAGTTTTTCTTTGATCTTTACAGTTCTTTGGTGAAGTGTTCTATGGAGATTCTAAATCATCCAGGTCATGGTTGTCCCAAAGGTGCTCTTTCAAGAGGCAACTGGAGTTTCTGGTCGTGTTCAGGATGACTGTGCATCTTCCTTTATCAGCTAGCAGGATGGTGATGTTCGGGTCTCTTCCTAGGGATGTCACTGCTCTCCTTTCTTGAATTATGAGGTTAGAAGGAGGTGTTTTGGCACTGCCGAGGGCTGCAGATACCTTCATCCTTAATCTTCCTGCTTCTGGTTCTGCCAGTTTATTGTTCCTGATGGCTGACTCTGTGGCTGTGAGGAGATCTACAATTGGTAGCTGTTCTGGTGTTACTGCAAAATTCAGTCCTTTGGCCAAAACATTATTTTCTGTTTGGATAAGCTCTCTGTCAAACAGATTTCTCACCCGTCAATCAGTTTTCTGAGTCATTTCACTGTCCATTTGGGTTGGTTTTACCGTGTTGTGTGGGTTTTTTTTCTGTCTAAGCTGTAGGGTATAAAATTTGCCATTTTGTCATTCTTTGCAATTGTGTTGTGTTGTGTTGGACAAGAAAGTCCAGTTGCCTCTTGAAAAAGCACTTTTGGGATTCTTTGGCAAGGGGTTTTATTGTAGCACTAAGGTTTTCTTTGTTTGCAAGTCTGTGTTGACTTTTTCGTTAACTCATTGGTGACGATGAATCCAGCGGTGTTCGGCATGTACGTAGAATGTTTCACCCAGGTCGAGGATTGGGTGGCCCCCGCGCACGTAGATCAAACATGCACTTTACTAGCAGTTCCACTGGTGGATTTTCATCATCACAGAGTTCGTATTCTCCAAGCAATAGAGAAGCCATGGATCCTATAGCTGGTAAGAGTCACAATCCTTGCACATTGCCATGATCTGAATGAAGCAAAACCCATTTCTAAAAACCAAGGATATTTGTGACTGTGTAGATACAGATTATCAGAGTTGGAAGGGACCTTGTAGGTCCAACCCCCACCCCCTTTCACCTACCCAAGCAGAACCTACACCATTTTTGACAGATGGCAGTCCTGTCTCTTCTTGAAAGCTTCCAGTGATGAAGCTCCCACAACTTGTGAAGGCAACTTCTGTTCCATTGGTTGATTGGTCTCACTGTCAGAAAATTTCGTATTTCCAGGTTGAATCTCTCCTTGTTCAGTTTCCATCCATTATTTTTTGTCTGGCCTGTGTGAAACAGTCCTGCTCAATATTGTTAGTTGAAATTAACATTTACCAAGAGTACCCTGGTTTTAGAGATTGTCAGTAGTTAGGATTATTTCATACAATGGCAGTAAAAAATCCAAAGTTAATGGAAAGGAGTTTTCTGGGTACTGGTCATGGCCATGGTTTTGTTATGACCTAGGCCCAAGTAGTTATTACCAAATACAATCAGTCCTAAACAAACATATTTTATTAAAACAGCTGAGAATTACTTCATTCTCAGTTTAGTCCAAATTAAATTCTTCATAAACAGTCCTTCGGTCTTATCACCAACCTTTGTCTTCTTTGGCACCCTGCCAAAGGCTTTTCTTGCAAGAGAAGCTGACAGGAAACAAATGTAGCAATGTTGCTTTCCTACAAAAGAACCCTGCTGCTCTTTTAAGCCTTCTGGGAGGGGGCCAATCATCTCCTAGCCTTAACTCCCGAGTTGTCCTTTTTGCTTTAGCTGCTCTTGCCTTCTGGCAGCTCTTTGCATGCATGCACTAGGAACAGGCTCCTCCTGTTCCTCTACCTCTCTGCTATCCACCTCTGGAGGCTCCGGAGTCCATGCATCGCTCCCAGATGGCCCTGGCCCCATCTCTGCCTCTGACGCAGAGCCCTCATCCAGGCCTTCCCCTGACTCCAGGACTGGCCCATTGTCCTCCCCAGCCTCCTCACTGTCCGACTTCGCTGCCAGCTCCACAGGCTGCTGGCCAATCACAACAGGTTTTGTTGGAGTAGATTTTAGTCTCTCTTCTTTTTTCTTATTGGCAGAGCTTTTATCTCAGTTATCTGGTGTAAGGCGTTCTGCAGGGGGACAACTCAATTCCTCTGGTCCTTCGGCGTCTCAGTTACAGCAGCTGCAGATGCAGCTGCAGTTAGAAAGACAACATGCACAGGCAGCAAGGCAACAACTGGAGACTGCACGCAATGCAACGAGGCGTACGAATACCAGCGGTGTCACCACCACTGTTACACAATCTACAGCAACAACCAACACGTCTAATGCAGAAAATAATCAGCAGGCTATCCAGAACTCTCAATTTCTCCTTACCAGGTAATACATTCTAGTGAGATGACTGTGATTGTTCTGTTTTTTTGCTCCAGATATTCAAGGCTGCCATTGTATATTGTGATGCTATCCTCACCCCCCACCCACCCGAAGCTTGGTTTTCATTCAATGTGAAATATCCAGCTAACATTGAAAGTGTGCTTTTCCCATGACTAATTGCGTATATTAGGGAGATCTGTATGCTTATGTTCCAGAGGGCTGCAAGTGGCTTAAACTAAAATGGAACACTAGAGGCTGAGAACATGTGCCTTGAAAAGTACTCAACGGTCTGAAGACTGTTTATATATAAAATGTTTGGCAGTTGTGTGGAGCTGAACTTTAAATTTTGTTCAATTTGGTTTTCTGGGTGTGTAATTTTTATTGATCAAAATTTACCAAATAAGCCCACATACAAACACAGGAATGATTTATCTCATGGATATATTATTACAAGTAAATATGAATAATTTGTTTTCTGTAGCATGTTTTTAAAGCATTGTTACATTCTTTGATCCTTATTAGCATCAATTTATAATAAATTTTGAAGTCATATCGTCTTATTTTTTAAACAATCTAGAGAAAGGAGAAGAACAGCATGTGTGTGTATATATATGCATAAATGCACACTTTAAACTATAAATTTTAAAACAACTTTGATCTTCGTGGATTAGAGTAAATTACAATATGTGCACATATGTGTGTGTAGAGAACTATTTTAAATAGTTGACTCAAATAATAATAGAGATAGTCCTCACTTAATGACAGGTTACTTCAGGGCTTAGTTGCAGTTGTTAAGTGAGGACTACTGTTTAAAAAAAGCATGCAAAAACTAAAGGCTTAGATATAGGCACTATAAAGTTTTATATACAGTCACAATAATCCCAACGATAACAGTCATGACCTTTATATAACGTATCATATTCTTAAGCAAATCTATTTGAACAGCAACTTCACATGATTTAAGAGCATCAGAGGCCCAAATGCTACCACCAGTCGGTAATACATATATTTTTTGTAGGCAAACAATAAAAAATATGTAGAATCAAATGTAATATCATAAATGACATTATAAAGAAGCAAATAAGACAATATTTCCTTTTTAAACATTAGCATTATTAATCTAAAAATAATTTTTAATGAAAGAATATCAACTGGAGATGCTAATGTAATATATCGAATTACAACACAAACCTATCATCTTAAATTTTCAAGTAGAACTATTGGGACTTCTTTACTTATTTATTTTAAAGTGACTCTTGTACCCAATCATATTACTTAATAATGCTTATATCACTTATGTTATTAGGAAATACTACCTATGTTACCCCCAAACCCAAAGGGATTCCGTCTAGTATAACAGCAGTAGATGCTCAGAAGCAATTGTGGTAGTAGTCCCTCTTTATTTTCCTGGGCTCAACAGAATCACCGGTCACATCATCTAGAACATGGGTTTCCAACCTTGGCAACTTTAAGACTTGTGGACTTCAACTCCCAGAATTCCTCAGCCAGCAAAGCTCCACAAGTCTTTAAGTTGCCAAGGTTGGAGACCCCGATCTAGAAAATCCTCAGAGCCTTCAGGATTTCCTAACTATCTGGCTCGGATCACCCAAATGGATCCACTGTTTCTACAGGATTTAGCCTCAATCAACTCAAACCTCAGTAGGGAATGATCTGTCTGTGACAGTGGAGAATGTCCATTACCTTCTCCCCACTACCCGCATCTCATTCCCAATCTGTTCTGACTTTCAAACAAAGTCGAGATATGATCTGTAATTCTTGTTGGGCCCATATATATGAAAACAGTCTGAGGATAGTCACAATAAAGTCAGAGCCATTACTTAATAAGAAACAACAAGACTCTTGTTCTGTTCAGTGGTCATCTGTGCTTTCACACACACGGCTTTGCTCCATGCAAAGAATTTTGGGAAACTATTTAAGCTGAGCTTCTTGGCAGAACACTGTTGCCCACCCCATGTATATTTACAGTCCTTGGCTTTGCTAAATTCCTTCAGTTCCTAGATTTCCACTGCTGCTACATTCAGTGATGGTAGAGGAACCTATAGTCGTATAGGCTGATAGGTTCAAGGAATATGGAGATGATCAGTGGAAGAGCTACAGTTAAAGCAATAGTTTGTTGTTATCCATTATCAAACTTACAGTAGCTTTGTATAGCTTTAGGAGGCGGGGCAGATTGCATTATGTTAAAATAACAGCAAATCTATAAGCATCTGCTCTGACTTGGATATCTAGCTGATAATGTTTCACAAGCATGGAAGGTGGACAAGCCATCAACTCCACATATGTTGGGAAGAAACCCTCCTCAAGCAAATGCAGTCAGAAGTTGCTGTAGCTCTGGTGAAGTGACCATGAACAGCTGATGGAGCAGGTAAGTTTGTCAGCTGATAACAAAATAGTGCCAGCAGCCAATAAAATAATAATTGCTAAAGGACAGGTAAGAAATTCCTAAGAAGTAGATTTTAATATTTTACTGACTAGAGCAGATATAGATCAACCATGTTTCAGAGGCAACTGTAATTGATATTGGTTCAAGAAAATGCAGTCTCAGAATTAAAGATGATAACTTTGCTGACAAGAAAACAGTGGAAACCCCCAATACTGATGATAGATTTGGTATTTCAAGACTGCAACTGTAGAGGCCAGATGTCGACCAATTGGACAAACTAGATCAGGGGTATCAAACTTGCGTCATCACAGAGTGATGTATCACAACTTTTTCTCCCTTCACTAAACCAGGCGTGACCAGCACGTGACGCATCTAGTCTGTTGACCGCGAGGTGACGCCCTGCACTAGATCATATGACTAGAAATGTAGCTGCAGTATGTGCTCCCCTCATGGATTTCAGAAACATACATTGCTGATACTTCAGACAAATATTTGCCCACTTCAGAACAATAAGCAGTGAGAATATACAGTATATCACAGGAGTACAGCTTCTCACATTTTGTAAATAGTTAAGTATATATTTTCATGTGACAACACTGAAGAAATGACACTTGACTAAAATATAAAGTAGTGAGTATACAGCTTGTTTAACCGTGTAAATCTGCTGTCCCCTCAAAATAACACAACATACAGCCATTAATGTCTAAACTGCTGGCAACAAAAGTGAGTACACCCCTAAGTGATAAATGTCCAAACGGGGCCCAAAGTGTCAATATTTTGTGCAGCCACCTTTATTTTCCAGCCTTAACCCTCTTGGGTATAGAGTTCACCAGAGCTTCACAGGTTGCCACTGGAGTCCTCTTCCATGACGACGTCATGGAGCTGGTGGATGTTACAGATCTTGCACACCTCCACCTTCCGTTTCAGGATGCCTCACAGATGCTCAATAGGATTTAGATCTGGAGACATGCTTGGCCAGTCCATCACCTTTACCCTCAGCTTCTTTAGTAAGGCAGTGGTAGTTTTGGAGGTATGTTTGGGATCGTTATCCTGTTTGAATACTGCCCTGCGGCCCAGTCTCCAAAGGGAGGGGATCATGCTCTGCTTCAGTATGTCACAGTACATGTTGGCATTCATGGTTTCCTTAATGAACTGTAGTTCCCCAGTGCCGGCAGCATTCATGCAGCCCCAGACCATGATATTCCCACAACCATGCTTGACTGTAGGCAGGACACACTTGACTTTGTACTCTTCACCTGGTTGCCGCCACACATGCTTGACACCATTTGAACCAAATAAGTTTATCTTGGTCTCAACGGACCACAGGACATGGTTCCAGAAATCCATGTCCTTAGTCTGTTTGTCTGCAGCAAACCATTTGCGGGCTTTCTTTTGCATCATGTTTAGAAGAGGCTTCCTTCTGGGATGACTGCCCTGCAGACCAATTTGATACAGAGCGCGGCGTATGGTCTGAGCACTGACAGGCTGATCCCCCACCCCTTCAACCTCTGCAGCAATGCTGGCAGCACTGATATGTCTATTTCCCAAAACCAGCCTCTGGATATGACGCTGAGCACAGGCACTCAACTTTTTTGGTCGACCATGGTGAGGCCTGTTCTGAGTGGAACCTGTCCCGTTAAACCGCTGTATGGTCTTGGCCACCGTGCTGCAGCTCAGTTTCAGGGTCTTGGCAATCTTCTTATAGCCTAGACCATTTTTATGTAGAGCAACAATTCGTTTTTTCAGATCCTCAAGAGAGTTCATTGCCATGAGGTGCTATGTTGAACTTCCAGTGACCAGTATGAAAGAGTGAGAGCGATAACATCAAATTTAACACAACTGCTCCCTGTCACACCTGAGACTTTGTAACACTAACATGTCACATGACACCGGGGAGGGAAAATGGCTACTTGGGCCTCATTTGGACATTATCACTTAGGAATGTACTCACTTTTGTTGCCACCAGTTTAGACACTAATGGCTGTGTGTTGTGTTATTTTGAGGAGACAGCACATTCACAGTTATACAAGCTGTATACTCATTACTTTACATTTATTTATTTATTTTATTTATTTTAATTAGATTTATATGCCGCCCTTCTCCGAAGACTCAGGGCAGCTTACAATGCGTTAAGCAATTGTAGCCAAGTATCATATCTTCAGTGTTGTCAGATGAAAAGATATACTTAAATATTTACAAAATGTGAGGGGGTGTACTCCTGTGATATACTGTATATAGGGGAGAGTTTATATGGTAGTTTGAAAAGAGTAGATGAGATCTAACTGGTTTTTCCTAAGTTAGCAAGCATGCTGAGAAAAATGGATAGGACAATGAAATAGGAGGAGGATAGGAGAATGAGAGAAGGGATCTAAAAGGAAATAAAAATAAACTGGTTTGGAGTCAGAAAGATGAGAGAACACCTCTCTTAATTGGTGTCAAAGAAGCAGTTACAAAGGACTAATGGAGTTTAGCCAAGGCCAGGGTGCAGAGCAAGAAGGAAGCAGCATTTTCACCAAAAGCTCAGCTGGGGAACTTTCCAGGTTGATGCTTTGTGCAGGCACAAACTCATGAGTGATGCACAGAGGCCATGAAGAATAACCATTGTCTCTATTTAGGCTGAAAGTAATTGAAGTAATGATACTTCTCAATACATTTCAATTAACCCCCACTATACATATTGGATGTAATCTGAATGTTTGATTTTTCTTCTTCAAATTTGTGTTTATATGTATGTGTATATGCCACAGTGAACTCTAGTTGCAAAGGCTTGTGTACTCTTTAAGGTGCTAACGCCTTTTTATTTGCATGATTGCATCTCACATTCTTTCAAGGAACCTATGATGCATAGGTTCCTGGTGGGATGTCTTCAGTCCCACAGTACTCACCCTGTTACTTGACTTGGATTGAACAGGAATGAGTCACTTAAACTAAATTTACCTGGGAGTCCCATGCTTGAATTGGAACTTGAAGAGTCCAGCATTCCCCCCCTTCCCCCGACCTCTTTATCTCTTATTTTTCAGGATGCAAGATCATTTGCATGCTTTAATTGTATTTTATTATGTTTAACAAAAAAAAACCCCATTCAGTTGAACATTCTTTAAGTACTATATGCAGTCTGGAATAAATGTATATACAAGCTATTTTTAAAAAGCAATTAAACCATAAGCATCTCTATAAGAAAGTCCCAGAGATAGGGGACCAGCAGTGATCCTACCCAACAGCCTGAAAGGTTAGATCTTCTCAGATCATAGAAAGATAACCTTCCTCAAATAGAAGAAAACCAAAACAAATATCTTAAAACTGACCTTTGAAAGAAAAAAAAACCCAAGGAAATTATTATTTATTTATTTATTAGTCCAATTTATATGCCGCTCTTCTCCATAGACTCAGGGTGGCTTACAGTGCATTATAGCAATAGCCTGCATACTTTTATGTATATATCTGCTTATTAGGGCTTTCGGACCCCCCTAAGCGATGTTGTTCTATACAAAGCTGGCTTATTGCCCCCACAATCCGTCTCCTCAATTTACCTACCTCAAAAGGATGGAAGGCTGAGTCAACCGTGAGCCTGCTGAGATTTGAACTCGCACTAATTGCAGGCAGCTGGCAGCTAAATGCTAGCACAGCACTTAGTCCACTGCACCACCGAGTGCTAAAGTGTAACAGGCAAAGAGTCTGCCTCTTCCTGCTTGCTATAAAAAAAAAAAAAATCTTCTCCAGATCTTCCTCAACCCTTGGCACCACAGTTATTGAGCAGTAGTGAGTTTACAGAATCAATTGTAAAATCTCTGGTAATTTGTCATAAGCAACAAGTAACTTTTGCTCCGTTTTCCTTTTCTTTATGGAAATAATACTGGAAATAAACTTTGGATTTATTTTTTGTTCCCGACTCCATCCCCCCATAATTTATTTAAAAGACTTGCATGGCTGCCCATATTGGAACAGCAATTCCAGGTAACTTATGACTTGCATATTAAATGCAAAACTATTATAATTCTAACATCCCCAGAGCCTTATATGGCTTTTTAGAATTATTGGTCCTACAACGAAACACATGTGATCCTTTTCAGCTATATCCTGTTCCATCTCTTATGCAGGTTGAACGATCCCAAGATGTCTGAAGTAGAGCGTCAGTCAATGGAGAGTGAGCGGGCTGACCGCAGCCTGTTTGTTCAAGAGCTTCTATTGTCCACTTTGATGCGGGAAGAAAGCTCATCCTCTGATGAGGATGAACGTGGGGAAGTTGCCGATTTTGGTGCTATGGGCTGTGTAGATATTATGCCTTTAGATGTTGCTTTAGAAAATCTAAATTTAAAAGAGAGTAATAAAGGAAATGAGCCTCCTCCACCTCCTCTTTGATGACATCCCACTTCGCAGACAATGTCCTCTGTGCTGTATTTGCCAATGAAAGTGGACAACAACTATCTTGGGTTTGTTTTGGTGATTGTAATTTCAGGTCTGTCACTCTTGTTACATTGTGTACATTCAAAGGAAGAGAGAAAAAGATATATATGATAATCATTTCCACTTAAAATAATTTTTACTTCTAGCAGGTAAATGTAGGTTTCAGTGCAGAGGGAAATCCTCTGTGCTCTGTACTTTTGACATGCAAAAGGCTCTCCTAATACTCCACATTCAAACTGAAGAGGAAAAAAAAAAGAAATCTCTAATGAAGCTGCTGTGTGTATTTATGAATATTAATGAATAAAAACTGCTTGGATGGTTTACCTTTACTGCATGAGGTTTTTTGCAGCGTGCATGAGTTTTAGTGACCTTGTCATTTAAAAAAACACTTTTAAATACAAGGAGTAAAACTACAAACAACTCCCTCCCCCAAAGCTTTCCTATTATTCAAAGGTTACAAGACGAAGACGTTAGTGCTCATTTAGTGATGTGTGACCATCAAGTAGCTTTTGAATAATGTATATCGGAACCACCTTTTTTTCGTGTGCTGTTGGCACATCACGCAAGCTCTGCAGTGGGACCGCTTGTTGTTTTTCAGGGTGTGGCATTTTTGCTCAGTGTGTCTTTTAATGTTGCCCTCTTTAACCATCAAACTTAACGTATGGAATAAATCAGCCTGGTTTTTATGCATCACCGGGAAACACAAAAGTAAGACCACTGCCAAGCTTGGCAATAGAAACTTTTGTGTACCTTGGAATCGGCATACTTGTTCAGCTTTGTTTAAAGGGTTTTTTTCCCCTTCTTTTTAATGGTTGTTTTTTTTTTAAAAAAAATTCAAACTGTTGACACATGTTTTATTCAGGTGTAGATGGTTCATTTATTCGCTGTCTTAAAGTCGAAGTTAACCTGGATCATAATTGTCTTCTTTTAAAACGTTCACCGTCTTGGTCATATGCCTAGTTATTTATGTATTTGCTTCCTAGTTGCAGAGACTTGTCAGTATCAGGAGAGCTTAAGATGATTCCCAGACTTTTGTCAATATATTGCAACTGCATTCTTAATGCTAATTCCAGCACCTTTTAATTTATTATTTCTTCATATAGTTTTTTTCTGGCATAAAACATTTTTTTAAAAAAAAAGCCTTTTAATGGAATCATGCCACCTACATGCCTATACTATTAATCCTGTATGTATAAAATGTACAGTGTTTTGTGCATAGACTTTCATAATAACCCCAAGGCAGGGACAGGTGGGGATATTGTGGTTTGGAAGGGGTGGAGGGTGGGGTTGTGGGGAAGGGAATGTAAAGTTAGACAATAAAGACAAAATTGCACACCGCTTCTGGTTAAATTTAAACTAGGCTTAGACCACAATCATGTTTCTGCCTGGTTCTCTCACTTTCTTCACCCCTCGTTTGCCTGTATATTCTTCCACTTATGCCACGTTACAAGCTTTTTAAAATAAAATTTAAAAAATCCAGATTCAAATAGCAGGATAGAGTCTTGACATGGATGCTACTCTTAAAATGGTAAAATCTATTGACAGCTGTCAGTTTTGACTCCAATTATTTCTTTATAAAATACAGTACTAGATTTGTTTTTTCTCTTTACTCTTTGAAACTGAATGTTCTAAGGGGGGGATTCTATAGCTGCCCTCTGGTTAACTTGGGTGTTAAACCCAGTAGGGTGTTTTTTTTTTAAGAAAAACTGTTGAGGATTTTAAAAACCAGTTTTCAAGCTGTAGTCTTTTCAAACACACCTGCACATTACAGTAAGACCCACAGTTCAATAAAGCATTTTCAAGACTGTTTGTTCAGTTGATTCTTTGATGTTGCTGTGTTATCCAAACAAATTGATTCTAGGCAAGTCTCTACAATGATGCTTTAAGGAGGCTTTCACTGGAGAAAATCTTGGTTCGCTCACTCTCGCGCTCCCTGAACACACTTCGTTTTAAACTTTGGTCACAGACTGGAAAATACATAAAAAGACTCTACATGATTTGTTGAGGCTTGCTTGCTGGGTATAGAGGATATGGTGTTCTGTCGTGCCCACAAATGTTTCATTATTTCACTAGATATGCTGAAATTATAATGCGCCATTAAAACCATATGCTCATTTAAAGTGTTTCTAAGTTGTAGGAGCTTAAGTGGCCAGCGACTTTCAAATGTTATGGGGCTTTTACTTCATGTAATTTTGTAAATAAGTTAGAATCCTGTTTCTGGAATGCTGTCAATATCGGTTTCTTAAAAAGCATGAAATGGAGGCAATAAAAGCTTCACAAAAGTAGCATAAAATTGGATCTTATTGGAAATCTTACACTATGAAGCAACCCACCTCACAAAGTTGTGGGAAAATAGAAGTATTATATATGCTCACCACCTTGTCTCACCTGTATTATTTAGAAAAATAATACAGGTGAGATAAAAATAAATATGTAAATGAAGCCATCAATCAATGTTGTCGAACTTCAAATCATGAATGGGCAGATTCATGGTACTGAAAATTTATACTCTTAAAACCAACAATTTTTTTTTTAATTTGAATTGGCTGAGAAAGATCTTTAACAAATTCTAGAGTGTTACAAAACATAAAAGATCTATTGACTTTACCACGTTGGTTATTAGGTTTTTTAACTGCAGTTTGCTGTTCAGGATTTGGACAAGAAATTCTCATGTTCTCAGTTCACAAAAACTGAAAAAGCTCAACTTCTCATTTTTACTTATTAGGAATACATTTAATTTAATACATTCTTGGATTACATACTGGATCTTTAGTTGGCTCTGTTGTCTTACTCCTATTGACAATTGAATACATTATTGTATAAAGCCTCATTTCAGACTGATACGATATTTGAGAGTTAAAATACTTAATTGATCTAAAATGTTACACAGAACAAGGTTGTCAAAATTAGTATAACTTTTCAGTTTGTATAATGATTCGATTAGAAAGTACAGTTCTCTGCTTTTACCTGTTTTCAGGATAGCCTTATGACCCCAGATTACCTTTTAAGATATTTTATTTACAAAATGGTTCAGAAAAGTTGTTACTCTACATCAGATAAAACCTAGGAATTCAAATCAAAAGACCAATTTTTCATTTAATGCAAACAGTAACTTCGAAAAGTCAGCTTCGATTTTTAGCTTATTGGCACCAGAGAGATCATATGTGAGTGAATTAAACTCCATCCATATGGTAGGCTTCAACAGTTTTCGTTTTGTATTCCTCACAGCAGCAGCAGCAGCATCTCACTAAAGCAACATGTTTAACTTTGGACGTATGGAAAATAGAGAAAAATCTTATCTATACTTTGTGATCGTATACTGCTGTTCCAATAAATACTTTTAATGATGCCTCCCTAGTTTCCCACACCACTGTATTTTGCACCAGCTGAAGCTTTCAAATACTGTTAAAGGCAGCTCTATTGTAGAGCAAGTTGCAGTACTCTAATTGGGAAGTAACCAAGGCACGTGTGATTAAGCAGGGCCTCCTGGTCCAGGAGTTGGTGCATAGGTAACTGAAGCCTCATCCAGAACTCAAGATGGAAGGTTTACAGAGATTGGGAAGGGAGAGGTTTTCCTAAAACCTAGAGTTATTCCATTTTGCTTGGATTGCATTGAAGCCTGTCGTTCCCCGTCATGCCTCCTGTAACCTGACAATGATTCTTCCACGGCATCTAATAGCCTACTGTGGAGACAAAAAGCTATCATACTGATACTTCACCCAGAGACTTCATGTTTATTTATTGATCAGATTTGTATAACCGCATCTCACCAAAAGCATCTCTGGTGTCTGTGTTGATGTTAGAAACAGGAGATGAGAGTACCAGGCCTTGGGGTCCGCACCAAGCAGAGACTGACCTAGGCACTCCTCTCTGTATTCTATCAGCGTCCAGCTTTGTTGGGAACAAAAGTGTTTTTGACATGGATCTGCATTGGTAATTTCATGACTTTGTAAGAAGAGAGTTGGAATGAGCACTTAAAATCAAAAATTTTGTAAATAACGTGTGACCATTATAAATATTTAATCTTCCCTCATATTTAGCAGTTGGGCTAAACCTATACAGGTAGTGCTCAACTTACAACAGTTCTTTTAGTGACCATTCAAAGTTACAACGGCACTGAAAAAAGTGACATGAACATTTTTCAGAATTGCCACTTTTGCAGCATCCCCATGATCATGTGATCAACATTCAGATGCTTGGCAACTGGTTCATAATTATGACCGTTGCAGCATTTCAGGGTCATATGATCACATTTTACAAACTTCTGACATGCAAAGTCAATGGGGATGCCAGAGTCACTTAACAACCAGATTACTAATTAATCAACTACACTGATTCATTTAACAACTGTGGCAAGAAATGTTGTAAAATGGGGCAAAACTCAACAAGTTCTCACTTAGAAACAAATTTTGGGCCCAATTGTGATTGTAAGTTGAGGACCACCTGTATATGGTGGGCTGCATAAGTTTTATCCATATGCTATAATGGAAACAAATCCAAAAACAACGATGAAAATAGCAAGAGTCCTTTAGCCGCTACAAATTTTCAGTTGGATAATGTCAAGGATATTTCTATTCCCCCAAAATTAAAACTATATATCTTTTAAGAAATCAATAGGATAAATGAAGAAAGGACAGCATAACCACCTCCAAATTATCTTGCAAAGAGCCTATTTGATGTGTGTTCCGGGATATAGGCGATCTAATGCAGCTTTCTCCTCACTGGCCTTGAGATGTCTAGTTAAATAGACAACGTTGGCAAGACCTCTTCTGGATAACACTCAGAATTCACTTGGAGCAGTTTTGTTGCCTTTGCTTATTGATTTTTCTAGGCTGCTGTCAGAGCTGGCTGGCAAATTCAGCCCCTTTGTCACTGCCAGAAGTTGGGTTATGTTGTTATTGTCAAATTCAGTGTTAGGAAAGGCAACAGAAGCAGGGTAGCACAATAAGATCTACTGTATAATCAGATGTACCCCAGCTATGGAACAAGGCATTTGCGGTCTTGGCCTCCACTCCTTTGCATTCATTCATTGTGAGGAGTCTTCAACCTGCCCTAACTGCAAAACATAATGGCAGGACCAGACTCGAGGCATTACTGATAATGGTTGAGAGCCACATTGAAGTTCCAGTTGTGTTGGCACGATCAGCATGGAAGCATTCCATTCCATGAACAGAAGACAGCAAATGTCTATGGAGATTTTAATTCCTACAAGGGCTTCTATGAGTAGGCTTTAGATTCTTGTACGTAAATTCTCAGGGTTGTTTTTGTTCACTACAAAGTGGATCCAACAACACCTGATACAAGTAGACTGCTAGTTGTGACAAGATAGATGTTCTCTTGTAATAAAAAAAGCATCACACGTTTTATAGAAGCCTTTATTTACAACTTGTTTAACAACTGTACACTGGTTTTATAGCCTTGGAAGCATGTTCCGGACCGAGGGGAAACATCCCAACCTCCTTCCTTCCAAACGATATCTGAACTTACAACCATTATTATCTTGTTTACCTATATACAGATAGGTTTTTAAAATCACTACAATGGCGGTTTGGTGAGAAATCATACTTTGGGGGAAATTAATATCTAGTAAATCCTAGAATTTCATTCTTACAGAAAAAAAATACATTTTATTGGCAATGTGACAAACAAGTAATTTTGGTAGCTCAGGACAGTCAAACAAGTTGTTATTGAAACACACAGATAGGTTGAACACATGCTTAGGATCTCAAAAAGTGGCAGCTGCATCGTGATATCAATGTTAAAGAAAGCCCAAATCATTGCAAGTAGACCGGCAAAGTTGCCTAATGGAGGTTAAAAGCAAAATTCATATTCTTTCCCCTTATCTGATGGTCTAAAGGGTTTCTGTAGGTGGAGAAAAAAAATAGGCATGATATTAAAAAAGCTCCCAACTGCAAGCACATATTAAGATCAGGCCAAAACACCAAGCAACTCACCAAACAACTACAAAGCAAGTCCTTCATAGGAGCTGATACAGTACAGACAAGAATATGCAGGGGACCAAGGTAGCAGGACATATGGTTTTGTAATTGGAGGTATCTAAATAAGGAAGGCCACTCTATTGTGAGACAATGATAAATTTCATTTTTATGGTACTGCTACCAAAACAATTCAGAAGACTGACAATGTTGAAAGCCAAATTTCCAGAACTGACTTCTCAACCGCCAGGTCCAGCCAAGCATCTTTTCCTTGTCTATGTACCTGCAACAACTCAGTAATTCCAGCAGTAAACTTTCTCCGAAAGAAAAATCTTAAGTGTCATAAATCATAGCCCCCACCCCCACCCAAATGAATCAACACAACCAAGAATTGACTCTACTTCAGAGTCTGAAGTTGCTGGAGGACAAATATTCCATTCCATTTCCCAGCCCCTCACTGTTGAGCCACTATTAAGTTTTGCCCCAGTCTGACTGGTAGAGGGGATTAGCCAGAGGTATCCTTACTACTCAGTACTAGTTTTACTCCTTATCTATGATGCTGAATGTTAATGTCAATTAACATTCAGCATCATAGATAACGTCAATCAATTTATCTGAAATGGTAACCGGACTGGACCTGCCAAAGATCTCTCTTCAGCCATGGTCCAAGCTACCCCATTTTAAGTTTTCCCTCTACATCTTTCCCCCTGAAGATGGAAAGACCCTGTCAAGTTTCACAACAAACTGACTCCTATTGGAACCACTCAATACTAAGCACTCCTTCGTTTTCACTTGGAACACGTAGGGAGATCATTTCTTATGGCTTAAAAATAGAAGTCAACAGCCGAGGGTCTGAAGGCCAAATCCTACCTCCCAGGTAGCTACAATTGAGAATCATGATCAAATTGTAAAACTTGTTCCAGATGCAGTTGCTCTTGCAATGAGGCTTAATGGGAGTGAGGCTGGCTTCTTCCCTTCCATCTCCTCCAAGCGGTTCTCCCATAAAACTGACCACCTCTTCCAAAAGCTTCATCTCTAACCACGAGATGATAAAAGCAGCGATACAAATGTAATCGCTAGGCAATATTCCCTCAGGTTTTCTCCCTTAGTGCGGCATTTCCTACATCTGCCTCAATACAAAGTGAAATTTACAGCAGAACAAGCCAATACTTACAAGAGTGTGAAAAAAAGCAGCTTTAAATTTTTGTAAAGGCAGCACAATGCATTCCAACTGTCAACGTAGTCTACATGAATAACAGCAATATTTCGTAACATAAAGACATATTAGTGCAATCCAAAGGGAAGGTAACATTGATGAAGGACAGAGATCTTAAGATAAATACACTCAACCCAAAGAACAATCGAAGAAAGTTCTATCACATAACACTGAAATGCAGGAAAGGCACCGTTTTTTTAAAAAAATGTTCCTGCTCTCTACATTCCTTTCCAGAGCTGCTTGTGCATGTATAAATGGATAGAAAAAAGGAAAGGTAACAAATCTGCTGAAGGAGATGCAGAAAAACAAAAACGGGGATCTATATGTATTAAGACAGTAAGCAGCCTCAGTACATACAATATTGCATATATTGAGTGACAAGGCTTGGGTATTAAATTAAAAGCTGGAAAGGAACTGGCAACCCTTCCTATCCATTTTCTCCAACAATAACAACAACAACGACAACAAAATTGTTCTGGTATATATATATACATATATATGTATAGTATTGAACATTAGTGCACTTTTAAAATCATACTAGTAAATAAAGGTGCATTTATAAAACATATTTCAGTCTAAAGGTGTGTATTGCAAGAGGTCTGTATGTTAATACTGTAACAGGAAGAACGGAATTTGTCAAATAGCTTTGCCAATGAATGCTAACGTATTGTGTGATGTTGGCCATCTATCCATCTTTTTTTCTAGAGCTTCAATGTTTTGCTAGGTGGGAAAGTGGGAGATGATATGGTTATCTCTCTCTATACTTCTCCTTGCAAATGAACTCCACTCTTAAAAAAAAAAAAAAGCAGATGCCCAGAAATGATAATGCTATTTGATATTAACTAAAGAAAAATTTGGCTAACTTAGAACAGACTGGGAAAAAAAGAGATGCAATGTATTGAACAGCCCTTATTTTCTAAGCAATTTACTACACAGTTGGTTTAAGACGATGCAATATACTGTAGATTAATAGTATCAGTGGATGCAGCCTAAGATGTGAAGATTCTTTGCAAAAAAAATGTCTACAGAATTTATCGGCCCTCAGAAAATCCACAATGGACCCTTGGGCATATGTGTTCTAGACAATATACCAAAAGAAAGAAAGGAAATTCTATCTAGCAGTTCCCTGCCTGGTTGCATATATGAGCTCATAGGCTATTTATATAGGAGACTTTACTGTATATAACAATGAAGCTTTTTAATATGTCAAACATAACGTAATCACTTGAAATTTTAAATCATTTTGCACAAAAACCTTCCACAGGTTCTCTTACACTATGCCTCTTGCAGTTTGATGTTAACCAAATCTGCTTTTCCCTGATCACATTCAGTTCTCTAGTTGCCCAAATGTTTTCTGAAAACCCAGCTCAAACTGGGCAATTATTTGAGGAAAAAATAATAATGCTGAACTAACTAGGTATATTTTCACATACGAAAATAGTCCATCTTGAATTATATTCCAGCTTCAGATTTTCAGAATCCAAGCTGAAAGCCTAATTAGTTTTCTAGCCAAAAAGGCAGCTTCAGACATCGGTACATGAGGCCAGGATTAGATGTAGATGGCCTGAAGCTCATTATAAGGTAAAGACCATCTGTAACCTTTAGGCAAAAAAACATAACTGAAAAAAATATCCTGTCTAAGGAGCAATGTCTCTTGCTGCTTCTGTATAATAATGGAATAATGGAAGTGAGCAACCCACTGTCAACTATCTTAATAATGAAGCCACTGCCTACAGTTTTCCATCCATGTAAATTCAGCTAAATTATATAACAAAGAATTCATATCAAAAATTCCTTTCCCAGAAATATGCACAATGTTTATTGTGTTCATAACCCACTATTGAAATAAAATATGTCCCTCTGATGTATTTCAATGGCTAATTAATGGTGAATTTTCTCAACTTGATATGCCTACCCTAAATATACATTCGAGAATGCAGTAGGAAATATTAAATATTTGGTGTGCTAGCAGGTTACCAGCATTCATTTCCTATAATTCCTTAAGTTTTCAGGATCTAATTGGAATTAAGATTTAACTGATCATTTCATACATTAAAGATCACGATTAATAGGAGAAAAAACACAACAGATATATCTTAGCCATGTCCTGTTTAGGAGACATACAAGTATGAAAGAAAAAAAAACTTGCAACGGGGGAAAAATACCTAATTATAACATTCTAAAAACAATGGTATAACAAAAGAGAATCCAACTTTTAACTCTATCAGAGTTTTTGAAACTCTTTAAAAACCTTGATGTTGCAAATAGTTATAAGAAATGTTTCAAATAAAAAGTGTAGACTAGTTTGAAGATCCTACATTATTTGTTCTTTAAATTACCTTATCCAGAAAGCCTGCACATAGTAACAAATTACACAGCTCCTGAATTCAACAAATTACACAGCCATACATGACTCCTCCATAAATTAAGGACACTGTATTTATTCAGATGCAACTAATATCTCACTTGTTTCAATAGGAAATACCAGCCACTAACTTTCTTTGGCTTTCTTGATATGATATTTGACTTTCATTTTTTTTTAACTTACAGAAATGCATGTCTGGGATACAAAATCAATGAAATACTTAAATTACAACCCTTGAAGTTTAAAAGAATTGGACTTTGCACTGGACATACTTATCACTTCTGCGCAAGTAGATCTGAACTAGCCAGACTGGAGAAATAAATTCAAGGTGCTTTCAGGAAAGGTGAGAAATATAAAAGACTAATTAAAAAACATGAAATAAAGCTGATCAAAAACCTCAATAATAACTAGTCAGAAAGGAGAGCTAGCAAAGAGACTGAAAGTTGAAAAAGAAGAGAAGATAGATCTGTTTATGAAAAATTACATTCAAGTTTTTTTTTTCAGGCAAGACTAAATAATCAGGTTTCATTAGATTACCATAATTGTTGGCAGGAAAAACATCTTCAGACATGAGTTTTGCTGTTTTTGTACACAAAAGCACAGAAGTAGCCAATTAAGAATGTTAAACCTGCTATATTAACTTGAGCAAGTTAACTCTCAAAAGAGTAACTACTGTGTAGGCTTTATCAAAATAAGATTAATCAATAAAATCATGATAATTACCTAATAAATTTGCTTATAGGTGTAAAACCAAAGGAATTAGCCATATACTCATTATTAAATGATTTCTCTGCAGCAGGGACAGCAACTGGCCAACTTTATCAAATACTGGAACCCTACTACAAAAGGACCAATGGCATTACATCTTATTTTTATCATCTTTACAGGCGTGGATTTTAAAAACTCCTTTCATGGGCTTAGATGGCAATGAGTTAAAAACAAGTATCTTTAAGTCAGAAAATTACTGTGCACAGTATGACTGTATAAACAAAAATGAGGGGAATAATATCCATACCTAAATAAATATGGTGATAAAATCCAGATCCATTCAGTTCAGAATGAAAAACAGGGTTGTTACCTTTGACCCAAAGAGTCTTGAAATATTCTTAAGAAGTCAACATAAGCTTAGGTTTACAAAAAACTTACAGCAAAAAAAACCCCCCTCTACTGAAGTCTTCAACAAAACCTCCATCTATATGGAACAGTTTAACTTGAGTTAATCCCAAATTTTTGAGAAGGGTGCGGTAGCTCAGAAACCAGAATTCATAACTTGCAGAATCAGAGAAACACTAACCCTGCTTCTGATAGATCCATAACTGCACAGGCATGAAATCTCACTTAGCACAACAGATTAGCAGGTTTACATGTTAGAATGATCTTAACGACCCAAAGACATCAACACCAATGTCAATGGGTTTATCCTTCTTATTGACCTATCAAAAACACTCCTCAGTAATGGAGGGCATTTTTTTTAAAGCAGCATTTAAACGATCAACTAGATGAAGCCAAAGGAAACGAAGTAACGGCAGCATAAGATAATTCCATGAACATGTCTCATCAGGTTCTTATAACTTCTGCCAGCATGTCTATCTAATCTTTGCAAGTAAATGTTACACATCTTTCTACATAGCACAGTTGCAAATTGCATTACCCAATTCAAACAGATCAAATTAGTGTGAAAAAGAAAAGAGGCATATTTCTTTCAATGCACCGATAGCCTTGGGAAGAACGCCATACTGTTTAGCCAGGGGACAAGTTAAAATTTGTTTTCATCCATTATAGGGTTTTTGTTAAGAGATGACAATTACATAGGAAAAGGGATATGGGGATATTCCATTAATACCCTCCTCCATTGGGTGTTTTTCAACATTTTGGCACGTTAAAAGACAAAAGGAAGACTCCAGAAAAGAAGTAAGTTAGAAAGAAAAGTTCTCTTCTGGAAATAAGACATGAAGAGACAATACTGAAAGAATGCTGGCTAGGTTTTCCTGAAATACAGTCACTTATAACAGAAGTAGGTCTTGATTCCAGGATGGCTTCCATTCAAAAGGCAAGGCAAGGACTCTCTCTACCTTGCTGTGGCTGGCTGGACATGGCCCGGATAAGCTCTCCTTGTGCTGGTGGCTTGCCTTTGCCTAGCTAGGAAAGACTGTCCTGAACCAGTACTAGCAAGTCTGTCTTCTACTGCTTTTTTATGAAGAGTCATCCCCTATAGAGAGAAAGAAATTAAAAGAAAAGGCATGTAGTTTTAGTGTGGGAAACAGACCGTGCTGCACTATTTCTTTGCCAAACCTATTAAGTCACTCCACTGAACTGATTCCAATAAAAGGAATCCAGGTTTTCTTGGATTAAGCGAAACGTCTTTGACACACTTTATCCCTCTTTCAGAAGAGAGAATGTTTTGGTCATCCTGGGGAAGCTCCCTAATGTTAAAAAACAGACCCAGAAATCTTGATCCGTTTGAAGGTTCAATCCTGGTCCTTTCTGATTTTCTGATTCTAAATTGGGTGTCTTCTTCTAACAGTTCTCTCTGGTTGTTTCCAAAAGTGGACCTCTCTTCTGAGACAACAATATCAAAGGATTCCTCAGGATTCATTTTAATTTACTCTTGCCAACTCCATGAAACTGCTGGGGGAGGGGGCAGTTACACAGGATGAGGGCTGAACTATATCAATATACAAACAATACATTCCTTTACATTCCTTAACACCTTGAGGCTGTGTTGAAGCCTTCAAAACTGAAGCTTCAATGCAGGTTGAAGTTTCAAAAGTTCTGAGTGTTATAAAGGGAACAATGTTCTTCAAACAATTAAGATACCAGGGGACACATCACCTTTGAAGTCTGATTGTCAATTTAGTTCTGAAAAACATACTACAGAAGCCAATTCATTCATCTTTGCTGGTACTCTTATTTTACAATGTGAACTCTACTTACCATATTGTACCAGGCACTGACAATGTATCTCTCCTCCATTTCTCTTTGACTCTTTGTCTTTTCATATTCTTTCTATTAGGAGGAAAAAAATATTTCTCATGATTTCACATGCATACTGTAATGGGAGTATACTGTGCTCAATGCTCAAGTCCGTATTTTTATTTCTGTTGTGTGGAATGGTGGCAAACTGTGGGATTTTAAATTATTCATGAAATTGTATAGAGTTATTAATTTTCATCATGGAAGCTCACATTTCAGATTAACAGCTCAGGATAAATGGTTCCCTTTCATGTGCTTAATGTGATTGCCAAGAAGATTCAATTGTATGTGCTTTTTAATTGAGATAAGACCTACTGATTTTGAGCGGGGCTTAATTTGGTTTAAATATGCACAAGATTTCATAGGAAATTACCTCTAAGGAATGGAACATCCTCTCACGTTCCTGCAGTTGATTCTTCAATGCCTGAATTTCAGGTGCTGAACCTTGGTTCTGTTTGGGATCTAAAGTACGGATGACCTGCAAAAGCAAGAATCACATACTAAGAAGGTAATTCCAAATAGGAACACAAGAAGTTGAATAGTTGTTCATCTACTCCAGAACCATCTGTTCTGATTAGTGCAGTTATCCAGGGTCTTGGAATAGGAAAAGGTCTAAGCAGGTAACTGCCAGACTGAATCTAAGGTCTTTTGCATGCAGAACTTGTGTTATATTACTGAGACAGTATATCTTTGGCAAGTTATCTAGAGTTGCTTAAGTTTTACAGCTCTACAGAACATCCAGAAATGTATCAATTTTAGCTTTATAGGAATTATGAACAACATAAACATTTTACCACAAGGTACAACTGATCTAATGTTATAAAAATATTCCATTTAAATACTTGGGAACATATGAAGAACCTAGCCTAGATTTCTCTTCCTAGTATTTCTCTTCCTTCCTATGAATATATACTGAGAGAGAGGAGAGGAGAGGAGAGGAGATGGAGTAGAAATTAGAAGAAATTAGCTACCAAAGAATGTGAGCTTGAAAGTCTTTTGTCATGAAAACGAAAATCATCATTATTAACCCTCCAAGGGGTAGCTCATTGTGTGGAGGATCTGCCTGCTCTAGTGATGCTGTTAAACAGATACAGTCATATCCGACAGATTTTAGCTGAAGAGTCTGACTAAATGTGTTCCAAAAAAACCATCTGGTATGGTGAGAATATGTAATTCGAATTTCATGCCGGATCGAATGTTGCCCAGATTAACGAAAGTCACATTGGGTGCTATGACTCCTGGACATTCACTGAAAAATGTGCTACGGAGGTCGGCTGCCTCTACTAGGCAATCAGTGGCATGGATCTGACAGACAAAGAGAAGGCAACAGACAGCAAAGAATTTGGTTGAAGGAAGAAATAGCAATAGCGCTTAGACTTATATACCACTTCAGAGGGTTTTACAACCCTCTAAGCAGTTTACAGAGTCAACATATTGCTCCCAACAATCTGGTCCACATTTTACTGACCTTAGAAGGATGGAAGGTCAAGTCAACCTTGAGCCGATCAGGACTGAACTGCTGTCAATTAGCAAAGTTAGCCTGCAATACTGCATTCTAACCACTGTATCAGCTCTTATTACTCAAAACTACTCAATTATGGAATGTTTCTATGAATCAGAAATACTGAAATGTGAATGTACCTGTTTTGAAAAGACATCCAATTTTTCGGTTAACAAACAGATTTATGGACCAAACGGACTTAATTTTCAAACACAAGTTCTTTATCAATGCTGAATTGGAAGTAATTCAAAACCAAGCAATTCAAACTTCAGGTTTATTTAGAACTACCAATAAAAATGCCAATTTGCATAGTTAGCAACAAACAGAATGTGAAAAGACTATAGGCCTTAATGGAGAACAACAGAGAAAAGAAACTGAAGTTACTAATGAATTGCCAACACTATTGGTTAATGAAGAACTAGTTGGGAAAATGGATCGAATGAAAGAAGCCAAAGAATACATTTGCCAAAATTTTTTAAAAATCCTTCAGCTAAAATAGAAACAAATATTAACGGAGCTGTCAAAAATATTCCAAATGAAACAATGACCCAAATCAACCAGCTGATGTATGTCTATGTAACAACTCAAGAACTGGAATGAAGGAATGAAGGCATTAAGAAAGGAAATCCTAAATGGAAAATTTGTGTAGCATTGAAGAAAAAGAAAATTCGCAATGGATTTGAGCAATTTGAAGAGTCTGAGGCAAGGAAATTCGAAAAATAAGAAAAACAAAATTAGCCTGTGCATGAAGTACAACCTAGACAACAAAGAAATAGCAGAGACTGCAGAATAATTGAAACAAACAGTTGTGGCAATTGCAGAGAAGATCAACTGATATGACAATTAAATAATCCAATTCCATCAGAATTTGTAGATTAGGGCAATACATTCTACAAAACCTTTTTAAAATGGGAAAGAATCAACTACAAATAATAAAAAAAACATGGAAAAGACCTTGAATTTTTGACAAGTTTATGGCAAAACAACAGGAATCACAGTAAGAATGCAACATGAATCAAGCAAGTTGAAAACAGTCAAATATCCAGCATGGAAGACATTAGGATAACTAAGGAAATGCCTTGTGAGCCAAGACAAAATGGCAAATGATGGCTGACCTAGAATTTCTTATTAAGATTCGTCACAAAGTGAAATCTGTTTTTTTCACAATCTACAATATACCCATTTTGGTGTTGCTGGCTCTCATGTTTTCTCACTCTGTTTTGCAATGAATCTTCAAAGTGAAGTAATTTCATATTTGATTTAATATATGTTTTTGGGCCTGGCTTGCTAAAGATCTCCTGGTTAGAATTCTCACTAATCAAGCAGTAGAACATCTGACATAAATTCTGGTCAATCCAGCAGTTCAAATGATCATTGTTAAATGTGGCATGTGAAAGGGAAGATACCTTTGAGGACCATTCTTTATTCAGAATTACCAGAATCACCCTTACCAGAATTAACCCCCCCTCCCCAAAATACAAAGTTGTGCAACAAATGGTGGTAGAGGAACAGTTAAATAACAGAAGCTGGAAGTGACAGTTCATAACGTAAGTTATCTTGCCATTCAATGATCAATATCAATATAATTATATTAATAACAAATTGGGTTCTATTCATTCACCAATTTCTCAAGGTAATCAACAGATTTGGGGATTAAAAGTTCTATTTTTTTTAATAAATGTATTAAATACAGACACAAGCATAAACACACATTTATATCTATCCAGTCATTTTGGGTTTTAATTATTTTGAAAATAGGTTTAAATGAAATAATAAGACAATGTAGTATAAAGCAGCCAAAGCTGCAGTTCAGAGACTAATTATTAGATATTCTACATTATGTTAGCACCATTTGACTCTCTGTCAAAGTTGTAGAGGGAGGACAATGTTAGCAAAAGATGAAATACTTACACTTTTAGCTTTTTCCAAATATTTTTTGTATCGTTCTTCCATTAGCTTCATTTCTTCTTCTTTTTTACACAAAGCTACTTGCAATTCTTCTATTCTAAGTGCTTTATTTGGAGAAGAGATCACATTTCAGAATAATGCAAAAGTTTAAGAATTTTGAGATATTAGACATACTAAATAGCAGATTACATCAGATTAATACAACAAAGAAACATAAACATTAGAATATATATTTGAACCATAACTACAAGAAATTCTAAAAACTGGGTGAAACCCAACTGGAGGTAGATCAGTACAAAATTCTGTTTTGATTACAAATAAGAAGTGGATGGCATCTACATTAAGCAAATATTTGTGTGTCTAACTACAAATATAGCTTATTTTTCCAAACAAGCTATAGAACCAAAGCCATATTTACAGTGAATTCATAAAGGTAGTCCTTGATGTACAACCACAATTGGACCAGAATTTCTATTGTAATTCAGTACAGTTATAAAATGAGTCATCACATTACTAGACCCAATTTTACCATCATTTTTGCCATTGTTATCATGTAAATCTTGACTATGTAGGAAAAAACTTGCTGGGAAAGACACAAATCATGATCATGTAATAACAAGACATTGCCATTGTTGTAAATGTGAGCCAGTTGCCAAGTACCCAATGAACTCTGAGGCAATGCAATGGCTATGCCTTCTAGGGTGGACCATAAATCACTTTTTCCAAGGCTGTCATAACTTCAAACCATTATTAAACAAAAGGTTGTAAGCAGTGGTGGGATTCAAGTAATTTAACAACCGGTTCTCTGTCCTAATGATTTCTTCCAACAATCAGTTTGCCAAACTGCTCAGAAAGTTAACAACCGGTTCTCCCGAAGTGGTGCGAACTGGCTGAATCCCACCACTGGTTATAAGTAGTGTTTGGAAATCTACTTTGAGAATTTCCCCAGAGCAGCCATAGTGGTAGTCCCTAACCAATGACCATAATTGAGCTCAACATTTATGTTACTAAGCAAGACAATTTTTGAGTTTTGCCCATTTTAAAACCTGTTTTGTCACAGTTGTTAAGTGAATCACTGGGTTGTTAAGTGAATCTGGCTTGCCCATTCACTTTGCTTATCAGAAGGTAGCAAAAGCCAATTATATGACCCTGGGGCACTGCAACCCTCATAAATACATGCCAGTTGCAAAGCGCCCAAAGTTTGATCATGGGGCTACTGTGATGGTCATAAGAATGAAAAATGGACATAAGTCACTTTTTTCAGTGCCACTGTAACTTTGAAAAGTCTCTAAATGAATGGTTGTAAGTGGAGGACTACCTGTATTTTAATTTCTGAAGCAGTCTCTATGTATTGCAGGATGTTGAAAGAAGAATGTATATTTCATTTCTGCTAGTGAGTGAATTGCATTCAAGCATATGCTTAGTCCATGACCCAAATAATAAAGGAATAATTAATCAGGTTTTATTTCATTAACAAAAATGACTACTACATAGCAACCTGCTGAAATGCTAAGCCTTAGAATAAGAGCTGTGTTTAGGATCTTTATTCACAGTTTTGGGAGGAAATAAGCAAATATCTCTGAGCTTTAAAAAATCAGTTGCAATTAAATTATTTGAAATATAAAGAACTACTCACAACTATTGTTATAACGGGGTTCTAAATCTTCAATGATTGCCCGTTTCTTCTGAAGCTCATTATTAGCTTCATGGAGCTTTTCACTGCAAAAAAGAAAAGAATGTGCACTTAAACAATTGCTTTCTCACTCTTAATTGGATCAATATTAAAGAGAGAAGAAATTAGGATAGTATAACTGTATATAACTAAACAGTTATATAACTAAAACTGGATGATTTCAGCAAAGAAATAGAGTTTTGTCAGAAACTAGTATTAGCTGATGTTTGTTTTGATTTTTGCTAATGAATAGTAAAGAGACAAGGGAATGTGAACTTTAGAGATTGTGCATGTGGCTACAGATGATTTACGCTGGGTTGGAGAATATTAAGTGAAAAGAGATGTTGAAAAAGATGGAAAGTACCAGGAAGCGATACCATGCCTAGTTTCATTTCTGTTGATAAGCCTATGAAGAAGAAATGATGTCCTAGAGCCGTGATGGCGAACCTATGGCAGGGGTGCCACAGGTGGCACATGGAGCCATATCGGTGGGCACGCGAGCTCGGGTCTGGCACTCATGCGTGCGCCAGCCAGCTGATTTTTGGGCCTTCTGGGAACACACTCCAGAGAGAAAGGCTCTGGAGCCTGGGGAGAGCAAAAAAGGGCCTACTGGGCCCACCGTGCCATCATGTGGCAAAAGTGGGGGGAGCAGGGCAGATAGAATTATGGATGTGGGCACGCGTTCGTATGACTCCACCATGCTCCCCCCACTTTTGGCACACAATGGCAAAAAGGTTAGCCATCACTGTCCTAGAGAACCAACAAATTGTTGCAAGACAATACAGTAAGAAGGCTGCAGCCACCACCATTAACAGAGGAGCAAGAGGTCAATGGTGGAGGCAAGAGACTGGAGGCAACCTCTTGGAACAATGAACTTTGCACACAGAGATCCCTAAAGAGCTGTTTTAAGGTACCCAGGAAATTACTGGGTTATCTTTGGAAGGCAAGGGAACTTTGGGGAGAGGCCCTGGATAGGCTAGGAGAAGAGGAACCTGCTTTTTCATTCAGTTCTTTTCTTCTAAGGCTTTCAACTAATTTCCTATTTCCTGAACATTTGTTTAGTATGGATACTAATAAGGTAGTCCAGTCCAATTATGACATTCAATCATGATGGCTGTAAGGAGACTCAGGGTTTCATTAGAAATGTTATTTGAACTCTTAGCTATTTATCTGGTATGTATTAGCAATTTATCTTGTACATAAATTTCTATCCATATGTATTGTTGCATTTCTATTGCTTAGAACTTTATTCCACAACCATAGTTAGTATATACAAATATACTATGCCACAGTACTATATATAAATATTTAAGGGACAAAACGTTTGCCACCAAATTGCCATACTCGGAGCTCAAACCAACAACATAATTAATAGAATTATATAGTAGAATAATAGAATTATTGGGGAGGGGGAAAGGAAGAGTGAATACAAACAAACACAAAAGCACACACACACTTTATCCCACAATAATCCCATATACACACATATCTCTTTCTTAACTAGCAGTATGAGTTGACAAGACTTTGGCGATAACATATTCACTTTCACTTCACTTAGTACTAACTTCTTACAAAGATATTACTATTTTAAATTAATAATTGTACCAATTCTGCTTGCTTACTTATGTAATAAGGAAATTCCTACTTCAAACCATGATTTAAACATTTTATCAAATTATTAAATATTATTTCTAAGCCCTAAAGAATAAGTTTATTAAACTAAGAACACACACTATAGATTTGCACCAGGAGATAAGTGTTGCAGAATTATTACTAGTACACTAAGCAATTTTAAGTGATTCAATCCTAATTATTCTCCATAAAATAAAAAATATTATTATGAAAACGAGGAATATTTTTATTACTTACAGATGTTCATCAAGTTTCTTTTTCAGAATGACTGACTATAAATGAAAGAAAAAAAAGAATTACTTGAAACAAACAAAGCTGTATACTTTTATCTATACTTTTAACTGAAACACGACTGGCATTCCGGACAAAGAATTTATGGGGAAAAGAACTAGGCTGCCTATTTTCCCTCCTTATGTGTTTATATGCAAATTTGTGGTATTTATCTGTCTCTTCATATGCCAAAGCATCTCAAAGTAGTTTATAATAAAAATAGCAATACAGGTAATTAAAAATACTTAAAACAATGCAAACAATATAAAACAGTATTCTATTTTTAAAAAATTCTTAAAAGATACAGCCAAAGTCTTTTTTCTTTCTTTCCAACATTCAGATTGAGAAGGGTTGGATGAAAGAATGAGTCCTGAATATGTTCCTACAAATTATTAAGTCAGGTGCTCTACCCTGTGCTTTCCATAGCATCAGTGCTGTCACAGAGAAGGCTGCCCAATATTCAGCAACTCTTGGGTTTACAGAGCAGGATCATATCTGATGATGATTTCAGTGACTAACCCAGGCTAATAAAGTGACGGCAACTTAGGTCAAGTTACTGAGGAGTTAATATGTCATGTCCAAAACCTTGAAAATAGTTCAACAACTGGCAGCCAATACAGCTGCTTCAAAAGAGCCATAATATGTGCATAGCTACATAGCTACAGAAGGAGCCTGGTGGAGCAGTGGACTAAAGCGCCGTTAAATAGCACTTAGCTGCCAGCTGCCTGCAATTACTGCAAGGTCGAATCTCACCAGGCTCAAGGTTGACTCAGCCTTCCATCCTTCCGAGGTAGGTAAAATGAGGACCCGGATTGTGGGGGCAATATACTGACTTATAAAAAACAACACCCCTTGGGGGGGGGCAAAAGTCCTACTAAGCAGGTATATACAAAAGTATGAAGGCTATTGCTTAACACATTGTAAGCCTCCCTGAGTCTCCGGAGAAGGGTGGCATATAAATCGAACCAATAAATAAATAAATAAGTGAGTCACTCAGCAGCCTAGTTGATGCAACATGTAGCAAATACAAGGGCAGACCCATACAGAGGACATTGCTATAATTTAAGTATGAAGTTACAAGCATGTGAATGAGTATAGCTAGACTATCCCTGTACAACAGAGGTCTTCAAACCTGGCGGCTTTCAAGACTTGTGGATTTCAACTCCACAAGCTATGCTGGCTGGAGAATCCTGGGAGTTGAAGTCCACAAGTCTTAAAATTGCCAAGTTTGAAGACTTCTGCAGTACAAGGAAGGACATAGTTTGAATAGCAGCAAACAGCAATAATTCTAACCACAGAGGTCACCTGGCTCTCCAATGATAATGATAACTTTAGAAGTTCCTCCTTCTTTCTAAAGGAATGAAACCCCATTTACAACAGATTAAATGCTCCAACTCTGAATCAAGGAGCCACCCAATCAAAGCCTCCATCTTGTTTAGAATCAGTTTTATTTTACAGGCAGTCCTCGACTTATGACTGAAATCGAGGCCAAAATTTCAGTTATTAAATTAGGTATTTGTTAAGTGAGTTTTGCCCCATTGTATGACCTTATTTGCCACAATTAAGTGAATCGTTGCAGTTGATAAGTTAGTAACACAGTTGTTAAGTGAATTGGCTTCCCCATTGACTTTGCTTGTCAAAAGATTGCAAAGGGTGATCACATGACTTTGGGACACAGCGACGGCCAGTTCCCAAGCATATGAATTTTGAACACCTCATCATGGGGATGCTACAAAGATCGTAAGCATGAAGAGTGGTCATAAGTCACTTTTTTCAGTACCGCTGCAACTTTGAGCGGTCATTAAATGAACTGTTTTAAGTCGAGGACTACTTATACTAGTATTCATCTACTCTATCACCATATCCAGAATATGCTTCAGAATATGCACAATTTCTATAACAAGGAGACCGAATGTCATCAACACACTGTTGACATCTAGTTGTCTCCAGCTGTTAAAAAGTGCTGAGGGCACAACAAAAGCTACCAAGCTGTAAAGGCAGTCACCCAATTTATGCCACCTTCTCTGAAATTATCTCTGCAAGTAGTTTAACACAGTGCCCTTAATCCTCAACTCACTGAGATAATCCAGGAGCATATTGGGGTCAACAATGTCAAAAGCCATTAGGAGTTCAAGCAAAATCGATAAGAATTATGTTCCCTTCATCTCTTTTCCAGAGACAGGGAGACATGATTGATTCCCTCCCAAAACCAATTTCTAGACTGAGATGAAAAAACTGTAAATATAATGCAATTTAACAGCATTATAGCTGGGACTATATGCTAAAATGTCTTTTACCGAAATTTTACAGTGGATGTTTTATGGATGATATATATTTCCATTGGTATTTTAAGTGTTCTGCATTTAAATCTGCCAGGAGTGCCTGGCAGATTTGGTAAGAATCAATCCAACAGACCAACAATGTATTTATTTGGGGTAGCTCACATATGACAACACCAAAGCCCTTTCCATAGTATGAAAATACAAGAGGAAAAATGTACATGTATGATTCTAATTGTTTGCACTAGTATTTCACATCAATTCCTATATTATAAAGGAATTTATAATACAGGAATTGATGTGAACGTCAGACATTTCCAATCATTTGTATACCTGTTTCTAGGAAAACATGCCACAGACTTGTGTAGAAGCTGCCAGAAGCACAACACGTAAAAAAATAATCAAACAACAAACAGATAGCACATAGCATGCAAAAAAGAATTAAAGTCCTGTCCAATTAAATGTTCTTTTTTGAAACATTTGAGTCATAAATGTTTATGTTTATGTTTATTCAATTTGTATACCGCCCTTCTCCTAGTGGACTCAGGGCGGTGAATGAGACTGATTCAGAGCAGGTTGAAATAAATAGGAAGCCATACTCACAATAGCCTTGTGCAGAAACCCATGCCAAGAGACAGAGGCGACAGTTTAGTACGAAGTGAACAGCAGCCAACAGAAGGAAACTATTTAGTATCTTTTCTGAAGAATACACAATTAAAGCAAGGCATTCTCACACAGCATGCACATTATCTTCTCTTTCTGTGCTCTCTAAGGTTTCTTTCTCCTATCTCCTCCTCTAGAGAATTCTGAAAAACTATCACAAAGGTGTGTTAAGGATAGGAGTGAGTGTTTGTACTCAAAGCAGACACTACAATAAACAAGGTAACTTTATGAAAATATGAACTCAAATATATAATAGTGAAAAAGGGATTATCATAATCCCAACTTCTTTTTGCATGTACAAGGTTTTGGTGCAATATGTAGTAACAGTCTGCTAAATGCAACCTAGTATGGTCTATGATGGAGACTGGCATAATGCTTACAATATATTTTATCCAAAACATCAGGACCTTGTTTGTATAAGTTACTTTTTGAATGATATTTCAGTAATGATTGGTCATACAATGTACAAATCTAAAACTGCTTTGCTCACAAAATTAAAGAAGATGGCATTGGGAGTCTCAGCACTTATGGTAGTGTTGTGCTGTGAACATATTAAGCCATTTATCAGTTTCATTTGCTACAATGCATTTATCATTCTTAGAAGGGAAAATAGCTCCCACATGTTATCATGGCTCCAATGCTGCAAATCAATGTGGACTACATTGATATATATTGCCTGTAAGTCAGAAGATAAATCTTTCTATCAAATAAATTATTAGCTACCCAGAAAGCTGTAATTTTTACTGCTATCACTTGTTCTGTATAGGTTTAAAGTTGGATGCCAGCCGAGCCTCCAGCTGGAAATATCTACTCCAATCCCATCCCATCTCAGCTATTCCTTTGACTATCCCATCAGATAGATTTCTGAGAGAGTTCTGAATGTAAATGTTAGACTTTTTTAAGCACCAGCTTTTCTTTTGAGAATATCAACTGGATTTCATTAAGAGGATACGGGGGCAGGAGGTAGGCAGTTTGTCAATAAAAAGAATAGAAACAGAAAATGACATTACTTTGCCTTTATATACAAAGGTAATGAAATTTGACAGAAAAATTAATATGATTAGCAGGAAAGTAGGGGGCACCAGAACATTTAGGGCCATGTATTTGTATGTCTTTTCACTTACATCTTCAGCTTTTGATCCTTGCTCCTGCAAAGACTTCTGTAATTCTTCAACCTGAGATTGTACTTCAAGCAATCTCTGGTTTACAAGCCTAGAAATAAGAAACAAGACTTAATTTTTAAGAAGCAACAATGGGTTTATTTTTCTTCTAAAAGAATCATCTGCTAGTCAAGGCCCTTGTGGGTGTTTAGAAATAGTTGTGGAAATAATGGCCTCAAGGTTTTATTTTCTTATTAGCACATTCTCCTGTCCTTCAAATGAAGCAATAGTACTAAGTCTCTTCCTAATTATAGTAGAAGTCAATGAGGTCACAAATATGTATTAAGCACCTCACAGACTATGTAAAATACAGTGGGTTTTTTTTTTATGAAGTGGATTAGTTTGCTGCCATGGGCTCCATGTTATTTCTCATTCTCATTTTTACAACATCTCTAGCAGTTCAAGATCACACTGCTAAAATACATGCCAAACTATTGATTTTTCTCAATGCAGTTTCTTGAGTTCTTCAAATGGAACCAGCACAAAAATGGGTACATATAGTTTTCTTCTTTTTCTCTTCTTTACCTCCTCTTTTACTGCTTTGGATGTCTAGGGAGATACAAAGTTCTGATTCTTCCTTTTGTGGCAGCCTCAAAGTCTCTTAAATTACAACCTATCATGTCTATGTCATGGCTGTGGTAACAGGACAAAGTAAGGGATTGCTAGGAGTGGGTGAAGTATGGCGTGGCCTTGTGCCATATGTCCCCTCCCACTTACGACTTTATGAGTGTAAGCTTTTTGCTGGTATCTTTAAGATTTATAATGACTGTTTCCCTATGACTATAATTAAGTGTTCTACCTTATGATTCTTGACAAATGTATCTTTTCTTTTATGTACTCCGAGAGCGTATGCACCAAGACAAATTCCTTGTGTGTCCAATCACACTTGGCCAATAAAGAATTGAATTCTATTCTATTCTATTCTATTCTATTCTATTCTATTCTATTCTATTCTATTCTATTCTATTCTATTCTATTCTATTCTATTGTATTCTATTCTATTCTATTCTATTCTATTCTATTCCATTCCATTACATTCCATTCCATTCCATTCCATTCCATCCCATCCCATCCCATCCCATCCCATCCCATCCCATCCCATCCCATCCCATCCCATCCCATCCCATCCCATCCCGGTAGCCAGGAAGGCCATCCTGGGTCACCCTGAAGCATCCTTGTTAAAGGGGCTCTGGTGATGTTGGGACAGGTCCTGCAATGGATAATATATTGCTACAAAAAATCAGCAAAGCCTCTATTAAGCTTAACATGTCTTTTGAATAAGAAAGATTCAAAATGTCCTTTTTAAAAAAAGGACAAACATTCTGACCCTAACTCTAGTGATATTACCTCATCACTCTAATATATCCTTGAAGTCTTCAGAATTAACAAACAATAATGTGCAATCCCAGCTTTAAAATGTTGTTTTTAGTATCTTTAAAGTAGAAGCAAGTGGTTCCAATCCACTTCCACCCCGCTAGTCTAAAAAAAACCAGCACCTTCTTACCTGTTCTCTGTTTCTAATTCATTCTTTCTTAGATTGGCGTCATCCAAGAGACTCTGTAACAAAGCAATCCTCTCATTGTCAGAGCCTTCCTGGTGAAGTTTTAGCACTCTGTTTTCATGTTGAAGGCGAATAAGCTTTTCCCTTGAAAAACAAAGCAGGAATAATGAAATAGTGTCATTCTCTGGAAAAGATCAATACCATCACTATAGAAAGTATGCATTGTGAAGTAACCCTCCTACATTAATTGGACAGCATCAATCTACTTTGGATCATTTTTCTCAATAAACAAACACATTTGTTTAATTCAGTCCTCTTGATCTAGTTTTAGGACTTGTGTTAGGTCATATGTATGCAGAAATAATGAAAAGCCAAAGAGTCACAAACATTTAGCTTAATCCAGTTGACAACATCATTGTTATATTTCTCCAGTCTTTCTATCCTTGCAAAGCATTTTGCTTCCATCATATCTACACACTACTTCATATACCAGTGATGGCTAACCTTTTTGCTGTCATGTGCCAAAAATAGGGGGAGCACGGGGGAGTAGCACCCTCATGTGCCCACACCCATAATTCAATGCCCCCAATGCCCCCCGTGCATGTGCGTGTGACCCCACTGCGCTCCCGCTTTTGGCATGCAACGGCAAAAAGGTTACTGGTGGACCCAGTAGGCCCGTTTTTCGCCCCCCTCAAGCTCCAGAAGCTTTCTTGGAGCCTGGGGAGGGCGAAAATGGCCTTCCCCATCCCCCTGGAGGCCCTCTGAAGGCTGGAAACGGCCTGTTTCCTGATTTCCGGTGGGCCCGGAAGGCCCGAAAATCAGCTGGCCGGCACACACATGCATGCTGAAGCTGAGGTAGGGCAATGCTCGCGTGCCCATAGATATGGCTCCGCGTGCCACCTGTGGCAGACGTGCCATAGGTTCGCCATCATGGTCATATACTGTCTGTGTTATCTCTTCTCTTTTTCAAGATCTCATCAGTTCCACCCATCCATGTTCGTCCCTTTATTCATTTAGTTTTCCTTATATATTAACTTTTGTGATCAAATCCTCACTCACTCTTTCTGTATAACCAAACCTAGATTATCTTCCACATCATTTTTTTCCCCATGCTCACTCCTGAGGCAAAAAATGGCTTGTCAGAAATTCTGATCACCCTTGTATCCTTCACTAAATCAATCTTTCATCACAAACAATTTTTCACCATAAACAATCACATCAATTATGATTTTAAGTTCATTCCTTTTCAATTTGTACAGGTAGTCTTCATTTAGCAACTGCAATGATCATTCATAGTTACAGTGGTGATGAAAAAGAAACATTAGGACCAAGCTTCTCATTTACGACCTTCACAGATGTGTAAAGGAAACGAAAGCTGAAGTAAGTTCTAATTATCAGGCGCACTTAATGACCATTCTGTTTAAGGATCAATTTTCTGATCCCAACTGTCATCACTAAATGAGGATTACCTATATGCATCAACAGTACAATCTCATTTTTGTACTCTCTCCTCATTTCCATTCATCCACTCCTGTCACCTAAAAAAATAATTTTCCCATTTTTCTTCAGAAAGCTGCTCAATTTTTGTACGATTTATCTAATTCACACTTTTAAAGCCATAGAAATAAAGATATTTATTTTCTCACTAACTCCAGTTTAACAGGCATTAATCAATTTTATTGGTATATTTTATAAACCATCTCTAACCGAATAAAGTTAAGAAACATACTTTTAATACTAGCTTGGTTCAATTACTCCAATATTAATTTCCATATAAGTGCATCAGGAAGGTCCACGGAAGAAAACAAAAAGTATAACAGAAACTGAACAAATTCAATGAGTGAGGATACAGTAAATATCATCAATTTTGGTCTATTTTATGTGAATCTGCTTGTGTGAAATAGACCATATATATTCTCCATCTCCTTATATATTCAACAAGGTCTTCAATAGTTTAATTTAGTTTAGTGGATAGAATGCGTTTTTTTTAAAAAAATGAAAAGAGGAGAAAGGAGATAAAAGTATACTCACAATTCTTGTGAAATTCATGGAAGTATTAAATTGATTCAGGCTTACTAGAGATTTATTTTTCAAATATTTGCCTGAGGAAGATTAAACCCATTTTCAGTAAATTTAAGGGGAAATAAAATTTTGAACTGGGCAAGATCAATAAGAACTATTAATCTTAATCCTGGTAAAATGTCAGTAATATATGAAGTTAAAAGCGTGACCATATAAAAACATTTTATGTTTATCTTACTTTATTTCTGGAGTAATAATTTCTGCTGCCAAACTGTCAGAAGATTCTTGACCTTCCAAAGGTAATAATCCTTTTTTAGGGAATGGAAAAGAAAGAAAATATTAAACTGGATAGAATAGTAAAGATGAAAAAAATACTGTGGTTTCAGTTTAACTCTCCTATCCAAACCCAATAAATACTTAAGCATGCAATTCGGGCGGGGGGAGGGGAGCAAAACATTATCTTCTCATAAAAATATCCCTAAATATATGCATTTTCAAGCTTCCAATAAAAATTTGCAATCTGATAAATAGTGATTTGTCCTAATTCTTGCTTAAGCATCTCCAATATTCACATGATAAATAGTTCCTAAGTAAGTACTCTACTTTCAATATTCTAACAAGAGGCAAAAATGGAAAAAGTGATGCAAGTTTTAATAAGGAATATAATTTTCTCATAAACCATTACATTTACAGAATCTTACCTGAAGTAGTTAGTTGTCCTTCTTGTGCTTTTATACAATGGATCTCTTCAATTGTTTCCTTTAAAGAATCTCTTTCTGTCCTTAGCCGCTACAGAGTTTAAAAAGAAAGATATTTCATTATTCCAGTAGACAGTTCATTAAGGATGAAGTTATGTTACAGATAGTTCTCTGCGGAAATGGCAAAGATGTCTGCATATTTAAAAGACAGGACCCATGAAGCCTTTGTTAGGGAGTGGAAGAAATGGCTAGACTATGTGCAGAACAAATATCAAACCAAGAAGTTTCAATTAGTATTTGATTCATAATTATTTTTATTATAACTATTTTATTAAATATTTGAAATTATATTGTTATTTAGAAAATTTATTACGTTATATACATTTACTATATCAATACTTAGAAAAATTATAATGTTAAAAATAATATGATTTATAATTATTTTTATTATAATTATTTTATTCAATATTTGAAATTATATTGTTATTTAGAAAACTTATTATGTTATATATTTACTATATCACAACTTAGAAAAATTATAATGTTAAAAATAAGTTTATATATATTTGTTATACTGCTGTCTAGAAAAATCTTAAGAATATCTGTTAAGTTTTTTATATATGACTTATGGTTAGTATATATTTGATTTAGGGGAAAAAAATATAATGTTACAAGTACCTGATAAATATGTATATATGATTTATGTTTGGCATATATTTGATAGATTAATTTTACCTTATTCAATGTTAAAATTTATGATATGTTATCTGGATTTCATCTATATTTTTTTTGTTCAATATTGATTGATATATAAGATTAATGTTTTATTAGTAAAGGAACCCCAGGGAGGGAAGGGAGGGGAGGGAGGGGAAGGGAAGGGGGGGGTGGATGGGAGGGGAGAAAAAGGGGGGGGGGGAAATGGGGAAAAAAAACCTGTATTGTAAAACTTTTTCAATAAAAAAAAAAGTTATGTTACAGATAGTTCTCGTCTTATGCTCACAATTGGGACCGGAATTTCAGTCATAAATCGGGGTGATTATAAAGTGAGTCATCATGTCATTGTCATGATTTTACAATCATTTTTACTGTAGTCATTATTAAGCAAATCCAGCTTCCCCAACTTACTTTTTCCCTCAGAAACCGGCTGGGAAGGTCACAAATCACAACCGGTTTTAAATACAAGCCATTTGACAAGTGGCTGAATTGTGATTACGTGACTGCAGGGGTTGTGAGCAGATGTGAGAACAGATTGTAAATCAGCACTGCATCACATTGTTTGTTCATGTTCAGATGGCATTTCACTAGCACTCATACTTCCTTGTCACATATAAATATTTTACAATTACATACTTAAAATTCTAAAATTTATTATGAGTTTAAATTCAAGGAAAAATAAATTAACTAATATTTCTTAAGTATGTAACAGGTTGGAGTTATAAAACAGGAAGGAATATTTAATTATGTATCACATAATATGGCCCAATATTTCTGGAGGAAAGCTATTAAAATCCTTGAAACTTTTTAATAATAATCTTAGATTAATGATAAAGTTAGCAGGAATCATATTGCTACGATGTTCCATATTAATGGAAGCAAGTCAAGAAAAACTAGGTGAAAAGTGACATGTGGATTATCATGATACTGATATGTGGATTATCATGATACAGATGCAACCATAAAAAAAGAACTGCAGTACATTATGGTTTATAATAGAGCAATGCTTGCTTAAATACACTAGCCATCACAAAACTTCTCATTATCCCTGTGCTAATGAACAACTAAATCCTCTACTCTGCTAAGTTTATTATATCTTTAAATAGATTATAGGGAAAGGTAACCTTGCTGAATAGACACTGATATAGAGTTGAAAATTTATTATAAGATCTGAGATAAAGAAAATGAAACAGAAATTTTTTTACTTGGAATAAAAAGACAAACATGATAACCTAGATCTGAAAGTGTGTACATTAACATGATAGGTAAAGCCTAATAAAGAGAAAACAGAAGGAAACATAATAGGTATATAAATAAATCTAAATTATGATTTGGTATTAGTTAAGCATAAGGATACAGCCATGATTGCCATCCTTATCTGTTTTCTTTAAGTGGTTACTGAATTTGTTTTTGCCTTCAACCAGCAAATTAATAAAATCATCTTTCAGGCAAACTTGCATAAAACAATGATGGAAACTTGCGCAAAATCAATAGAGAAAAGGGAAGCCCAAATAACTCCAAAAAGCAAAGCTATTAACTGGGAATTCATCAAGAACATATACTAAAAACAAATTGTATCACTGAATCTTCAAATGGAAGAAGATACTTTAAAAAGATTAAAAAAAAGGCAAGATCAAAAGAAAAGTAAAAAAGAACAGTAGAAAACAACTAAAGAATTCAGAGCTGACTACACACGCATAATAAAGATATATACACTATATTTAAAACAGCCAATTTAATTATCAATATTTTAAGTATAAAAGGGAACATTTATATGTTGAATACATACATCTTTTTCTTTTTGGAAACTATCTACTTTCTCTTTCAGCATCTTGTACTCAAATTCTAGTTTGTCTGCTTTTTTGGATTCTTCAGACAATCTGTTTTGCAGTTCAACCACCTGCAATAGCAAGAAAGATCACAATATATCGATATAAAAGTGTAAATCTTCATTAAGAGCCAGTAGTAAACATAAGATAAATCACAACAACTTTTATATTGATACTTTCTTTTTCCTTCCTTCTCTCCCCTTCAATTTCCCATTTCAATTAATTAGACATATTCAAATCTACAACTATGGTATTTCAATGGTAACTTAAACCTGGTTAAAAATTTATGTTTTAATCTTTTAAATTCTATACCAAATACAGACGTAACAATATTTTTCCTGTTAGGTTAAGTAGAAGTTTCAAAATGCTCCACATTGGTCAAACTAAGAGATACAGGGAATATACAGAAATTTGTTTAGGTTTCTTCTCATAACAATAACTAATTGTATTAAAACCTAGCAGTGGCAATCAGTACTGTTGGAAAACTTGGAAATACATACATACATACATACATACATACATACATACATACATACACACACACACACACACACACGTACACACGTACACACACACACACACACACACATATATGAAATAATTAATAAACCACTGACTATTTCTGAGTGCAAGACTGTAATTCCAGGTTTTCCAGGTAATGAATAGAAATGAATACAATAAGGAAATATATCAACAGATACAAATCAAAAAGAAATTAGCAAAAAGAATTTGATTTGAAAAGTGATCCGACTCCCAAATGACTCTACATAATTAAAAAAGAAAGGAAAAAACAATTACAATTTAACAGAGAAACAGAGAAACATATACATCCAAACAAAATCACTCAACACATAACCAGGAAAAAAAAAAACAACCTAGGGGTTTGGCAAACAACCGAACTTTAAGCCTGGGAGGATGTTATGCCTATTCCAACACCAAAGCTACCACATCACACTGGCTCTCAGGAGAAAATGGCAAAGTGACTGGCATAAATTATTTTCAAGACAGTCAAAATTATATTTTTGTTCACTCCTGTCCTCACCTGCCTCTTATATGTTTCCAATTGGCTGCGAGCTGCATTGGCTTTCCTCAGTTCTTCTTCCAAGCTCACCGTGTTTTGCATGTACATTGTGTTTTTCTCTTCCAAAAGTTTTACTTGCCTCCGAAGATCTCCAAGATCTTCTAGCTTCTTTTTGTATGAGTCTACTTGGCTTTCTAACTTGGCTACTTTGTCAGAAGAGTGCCTGGAAGGAGAAGTGTTGTCAAGACTGAATTATTAGAATCTCTTTTCAAATATATTTCAGTTTATTGGAAGAATAGCCTTATATTCATCTGTTTAAATAAATATTAAAGCTGTGCTACTTGCAGGGAAATGGGACAGGAAAACACATTCAGCAATTCTTAATCTTCTCTGAAGACAGGGTGTGTACCTGACTGTATTCAGCCATGGCACATTGGGACTTTCCAGTGTTGGGACCTCAATACTCTTGGAAACAAGACAACAGGAAAGTCCATTTTTCTTTTTGTATTTGGAGGAACACTTCCAAACTTGGAGGGGTCACTCTAGACAATCCTATGTATCCCTAGAGTACTTGCCAGTTCATCATCTAAAATCTCATAGCAGCTGACATTAATTAAAAAGAATTAAAAAGATGAATTCATAACAAATTAATGAAGACATAATCATCCTACAGCATAATATAAAACTGCCCAAGCTACAATAAATGGACAGCTACTGCCCAAAAAATGAAGATGGAGCCCAGCAGTACAACTATAAAAAAACCTATGTCCAGTTCTCACCTTGATTTATCCTGGAAGTAGAATCTAAGCATCCAAATAAATTTACATTGGTGTTAGTGATCTTGCTTACTATAGTACTTTATATTAATTGGACCTACTGGATGATTTTCAGGGAACACGACATGTAATAATTGTGTTATTGAGCATAGCCAACTTTAGGGACAAGGAATCTGAGGGATCACCTTTTTCTAAGAGTCTCTACCCATCTAACTAGATCAAGCAGAATGGGCATGCTGCAAATCCCATTAGCCAAAAAATGTTGAACAACGGGAATCAAAAGATGAGCTTTTTCCTCAGTGGCCTCTGCTCTATGGAACATCCTTCCTTCGGAGATTGGAATGGCCCCAACCCTTGTTAGCCTTTCATAAGGCCTTAAAAACTTGGCTATGTTCCCATGCCTAGGGTGCCGAATGTGTTATGAGGCCTAGGTTTCTTGGCTGTATTGCTAATTGCCCAAGTATCTCGTTCCTATGTATATTTAATCTAGATGTTTGTAGTGTTTTTAATGGTTTTAATTGTAATGTGTTTTTTTAATTGTAAGCTGACCAGAATCACTAACTGAGATGGGTAGCTATAAAAATTATTGAATGAATGCAAATTTGGATTTATTCTAATCAACAGATAATGAAACTATATAAAAAAGTATATAACGTAAAGCAGGAATGTCAAATTCACAGCCCACAGGCTGAATGGGACACACGCTGGCCACGCCTACCCACGGTTCAGTGAAGGGGGAAAAGTCACAATATGTCACATGCTCTGAGTTTGATACCCCTGACCTAAAGAGTTAAAAATGATTTACCTTAATACATCCATCTCATCTTTCAGAGATTGAGCTTCTTCAGCCAGATTGGTTAATTCTTCGTTTTGTTGCCGTAAATCTGCAATTTCCTTTTCTAACTCTTCGCAACGAATTCTATAATCATCTTTTGCTGCTTCTAATCTGAAAGAAAATACTTCAATATATTACATAGGGACAAGTGCTTACAATCAAGACTTCTGTGTATCTACCGTATTTTCCGGCGTATAAGACAACTTTCTAACACACAAAAATCTTCTCAAAAGTTGGGGGTCGTCTTATACGCCGGGTGTCGGTCTCCTGTAACCAGGCAGACCAGCCCGAAAAGCTTTGAGGAGCCTTAAATGGCTCTAAGGAACCAAGCTGAATTGCCTACTGAGTTGCCGCTAATCAGCTGAGTTACACGCAAGCCCCCTGTAAAAGAGAAAAACTTTCCTTTTACACAACGCTGGCCATCCCAGATGAGATTAGCAGGCAACTCAGCTGGGATCGCCAGAGCTTGGATGGCCAAGCGCTGTGTAAAAGGGAAAAACTTTCCTTTTACACAACGCTGGCCATCCCAGCTGCTAATTTTTGCCTGCTAATTGGTACGTAGCAAAAATCCCCCCCCCTCCAGCTTGCTTACCCTAGCTGCTAGCCGCAACGCTTGCCTTGCCTTGCCTGCAATCCATTGCATCAGCAAGCAACTAAATCTCCCTGCCTGTAATCAAGCAGGCAGGACGTTGTGGACTTCAACCCCCAGAATTACTCAGCCAGCAAAGCAAAGCTGGCTGAGGAATTCTGGGAGTTGAAGTCTACAAGTCTTAAAGTTGCCAAGGTTGGAGATCCCTGTCCTAGTGGGTTTTTTTCCCCCTTTGGGAGCTTTAAAAAAAATAGTTAATTAAGGGGTTTTTTAGTTGTTCTTTTTTAGACCTAGCCATTTAAAGGCTAGGTCTAAGTTTTAGGCTAGGAAGTTTTAAATTTAGCTTTCATATAAAAATAATAATAAAAATAATAAAAATAAAAATAAAAATAATAAAAATAAAAATAAAAAAAATAAAATTTGTGCAACTTTCTGAGATTTAGTGTGTTTCTGTAGTGTTTCACTACAGAAGGTGTTTCACTTTCACTACACAAACACACAAAATCTCACAAAGCTGTATGTGTGTGTAAACCCACAATGTAAAAGTTGTTTTTTGGGGCTTTTTGTGGCTGTGTGAGGTTCCTGCTTATTGCAGGGGCCATTTTGGGTCTAGCACAGCTGCTTTTACATTGTGGGTGAGCCAGTTGATGTTTTTTTAATTTTTATTTGGTGTGCGTTGGAAGAGGGGTCGTTTTATACAGCAAGTATAGCCCAAACCTTATATTTTTACAGGAAAAGTTGGGGGTCGTCTTATACGCCGGAAAATACGGTACTTTAAAACAAACAGGCAAATAAATAACCCTGAATTATGCCAATATAAGGAAAAAAATCTATTGAATATTCAGAAAACATTCAACAATAGCAAATCATAACTTTCACTCCCTTAACATTTGCAGAAACTATAATTTAATTTTTATTGGGTACATATATTCAGGCAGATACATGGTTCTATTAGCAGGCTTTGGGACTCCAGGTTGATTCAGAGTCAATCAAGTGGCTTGTATGATTGTATTTGTCACTGCCACGTTTTTGACTTTTAAAGCTCTATGTCATAACACCGTATGTGGCTTGAGCGGCCTTTAACAGTGAATCTACTTAATAAATAATATTACTTAGTAAAAAAAATTATACTTATGCATACAACCTTTGAAAACCATTTGTTTTCCCTAAAGTAATGAAAGTATTCTGTGGATCTAGGTCAAGCTACCAATTGGATCCTTCTAGGCTGCACAACAAATAATTAAACAGAAGAAATTAAACAGAAATATATCCAAGAAGTTAGAAGCAAGACATCAAGTAGCTTTTTAATTATGTATTTTAAGGTCAGAAAAACAAACAGCATTAATGATCAATGCCGCTTTTATGCAAATCTGGCATAAAAGTGGTGAATTTAACGGTTTTATATTTTTAGGATTATTGGCAACTGTAAAACATTTCACAATTTTTTATCTAAATCACCATCACCATCAACATATACATTTTCTTTCAGCTGTTATTGTTTTACCAAAAAAAAAAATCTCTTTTAATCCTTAGGATCCCAGCAATAGAGATTTTAATTTACATCTCAAACTGACCCCAAAAGTGTTACAAATAGACATACCACACAAACACTTAGCAATTAGTAAAAAAGTTTTTTAGTGCTTTACTCATGAAGTACTTTCAGAATCTTACTATCTAAATATTGCTGGCTGGTGATCAGAATGATAAAGATTATGTAATCTGACTGAAATCACTGTATAGGATCGGTGGTGGCACAGTGGTTACAATGCACTATTGCAGGCTAACTCTGCCAGGAGTTCGATCCTGACTGGCTCAAGGTTTATTCAGCCCTTCATCCTTCTAAGGTTGGTAAAATGAAGACTCAGATTGCTGGGGGCAATATGCTGTCTCTGAAAACCGCTTAGAGAGCCATAGTTTTATCCTGATTTGTTTAATAATAAAATTAATTTTAAATTGATTGGAAACTCTTCATTCTAATGGCAGATAAGAATGAAATGAGCATTTCTTAGTGGCTAGTACATTATTATGGAATTCTCACCTGAAGGTTTCCTCTTGGAGTTGTTCCAACTGTGTCTGGAGCTGTAAATGTCTTCGTCCTGCTGGACTGTTTGGGTCTTCTATGGAATCAGATTGATTTAAGCGTTCCATTAAGACCTGGTTCTCTGCTAGCAAACTACTTTTCTCTTCCTGCAAGGCGGCAACCTGTAACCAAAATGCAACAAGAAATGCACTATGCTTGACCAACAGCATACTTTGTAATACAATGAAAAAAACAGCATAGCACTTTGAATCAGAACTATGAGTTACCATGAAATATCCTTTGCCAGTACCACTTCCTTCTAGGACTAACAACTGGGGCTCATGTATTTCATTACATGTGCAGTAGATGTATTCTCTATCCATCCATCCCCATGTATACTCATTCACCTATACCTTACTGCTTAACCAAAATAATTTGGATGTAACTTCTTCTGAAAGTAAAATACCTTGAAGGATTCTTCTATTATTACTTCCATTATGAACTCAAGATTGCAATTCTATCTATAATTAATTTGGAATTAATATTTTAATGAAACCAGAAAGATTTATTTGGAAACACTAAAAATTGATTTGTAATGATATTTTAAGAACTAGATTATATGAAGTTCCCCTAAAATACCATCATTATCACCATCACCATTAAGGATCAATTAAATGCAATTTAAATCTTCTTCACTGAAAGTCATACAGTATTATGTTGGTTCAGTACAAATTGGCAGATATATTTTTTTCATCTCCCCAATAGGACTGAAAGACAATGGCTCACTCAAAGTCATTCATTCCTAAAAAAAAGGATTAAAACTTGAGCCTCCCTACTCCTAGTCCAACCCTTAACTACTAAACCACATTGATTGTCTCTCTCTGAAAATGTTAAGAGTATTATATAAATATTCTGTGGCTTTTCATAAGGCAATAAATCTACAACTATGTCCATTCAAGCCCATACTGCCAGGTATAAAACGCTATTCAAAACAATGATTTGAACTGGCTACCTTCATCTGATTCACTAAATTAAGGTGAAGGAATTTGTAGCAATAAAATATAGTGCTCTGTCAGGTCAATTTCCCTTTTTAAACAGTATACACTCATATACTGATTGATTTTAAGTTATCAATAATGATGTTGTGTACCATTGGTTCTGACACAAACAAGACATTTGCTCCTCATGCACTGATTCTTTTTATGACCAACCCTAATTTATTGGTATACTTGAATAAAACAGACTTTGATTTGCTATGAAACAGAAATCAGGAAGAAAGTAGGGAGGCTTATGTAGGACGTTATAAAGACAGAGTTCTACTACTAAAAGTAGTTCTACAAGATTTTTGAAGTCTGCTTGTTTGTTTAAAATAATGTATTCATTATTTCAGTCAACCTTACAGCCTTGTTCACTTATGAACCAACCCAGCTCTTTCAACTTTCATAGGAAGGATTTGGGGTGTTTTGATAGGGTGACAATGAGCAAAGCAAAAAAAAAAACACAATGTGGGAACACTGTTATTAGGGTTGTTCAGTTTCTCCCTGTTTGGGGTGGTGATCGGCAGGAGTTTTCTTTGTTTTCTAACCCAGGTGTAGCATATGTCAGAGCACAAATTATCCTTTCTACCTCAGAATGAGAAATTATACAGCGGCTGTAGGTTCATAAAAAAAGCAACTGAAAGCCTACAGACTACCTTCCCCTGTTCATGCAACATGGCAAATTATAACAAAATTCTGTGCCTACTTGCATATCCAGTTCATGGCATCTCTGAGCAATTTCTTCTTTGGTTGCTAAGGCTTCATTTAATTCTTCCGTTGTTTTCTTCAACTGTGTTTTTAAATACAATATATTAATTAAAAATAGTGGCATGAAAAATAAAAAAAGGATAGGGATCCAAAGGATTCATTTATCTGTATTTAAAATTATACATGCCCTCCTAATTTATTTTGACAAATTATCTGCAAAGCTTTCTGTTTCATGGAGATAAAACCTACCAGAATATTTTTCTATTGTGTGTACATGGCAAAATCTTGCATCTTATGAGATATGTTTCTACCAGATACACTAATTAACTCTGGAGCCACAGCATCCAAGTCATACAAATCATGGAACAACAATATTAAAATATAATTGTAGTTAAGTTTCAATCATGTATCTCTGGATGCAGCTCTAATGGAGGACCACCAGAGATGGCATCAGATTAGGGGCATGTCATCCTGGAGAAAATCTATCTATGCAGTCACTAAGCATCCACAAAGACTTGATGGTATGTAATTCATCAGGTAAATTTAGGCATTACAATCTTTCAATATAAGAAAATGTATTATACATAATGCTTTAAGCCTTACAAGCTTTCCCCTTAAAGAAGTAATGTGTTGATTTCAACTGTTTTTGTACATACATGGACCAAGAAAGAAACACAAGAAACAAAGATAAAATCTGCAAAGAGTATTTGGCTATTATAACAAATGCTTATGCAAGCTATTATTTTGTTGTAAACAGTTCAACATCACAAACATTTTGTATCAGCAGTAAACCAGGAAAGGTGGCTTCTTTAAGGAGGAACTCTTACCAGGTCAGATTACTTGATCTAATCATCTCATTTCTGTCTAGTCTATCAGATTCTTGCTCAATTTTAAGTAAAGAAATAAGGGACTCAACTGTATATCTGCATTAGAAGTAGCTATCCATTCCAATTCCATGAAATACAAAATGTTTTTGATGTTGAACTGTTTACTACAAAATAATAGCTTGCATAAGCATTTGTTATAATTGCCAAACACTCTTTGATATGGCTTTGGATGTATCATACAGTAATCCTCAACTTACGATGACAATTGAGCCCAAAATTTAGTTGTTAAGTGAGAAATTTGTTAAGTGAGGTTTGCCCCATTTTACGACTTTCCTTAACAGATTTGTTAAGTGAATCTGGCTTCCCCATTGAATTTGCTTGTCAGAAGGTTGCAAAAGGTGATAACATGACCCTGCAACCATCATAAACATAAGTCAATTTTATCTTTGACCATGAAGATGCTGCAAAATAAATGTGAAGAATGGTCGTAAGTCACTTTTTTCAGTGCCATTGTAATTTCTAACGGTCACTAAATGAACAGTTGAAAGTCAAGAACTTCTTGTTGAGCCCGATCTCCTGCGCAACAACACATATGGGAGGAGGAGGTCATGGGAATGCGACCCGAAGATACAAACCTACTTGTGTAAAATAAAGGCAACTTAAGAACAAATAGTGTATCCAAAGCAGGCTTGATGTTGCCTCAAATGCTGGGAAATAATTCAGTCATATTAAATAAATTATTTTTGAAAAACATTAAACATAATTCCAAATTCTTTCAAAGTTTAAGTCTGTCTATCGAGAATAATGACACGAAACATACTCCCAATTATATTCAATACTATATTGTTGCATTATATTGAATAATGTATTAATGTACAGTGTTTAATAACTGTACATTAATACATTAGTAGCATGAGTAGCATTTCTCTAAAATAATCAATTTTTTAAAGATATGTACTGGCAAAGAACCTGACTGCTAGTTTAAAAAGAGTCATAGCATTTCTGAGATAAAGCCAGTTTGACAGTTGAGATGGCAGAGAAAGAAAATAATGCTACAAATGAAATTAACACTTTGATTTTATATGTAAAGAGACAATATGAAATAATACTGGGTTCTTTTACTCAATGCCAGTAGTATCAGTTTTATAAAATCAGATGTTTTTGCATCTCCAGCTTTGCCTCTAATTAGCTTTCAAAATTTCTCACTGGACCTGATAAACAGACTTTTGCTTTGACCTCATTTCTGGTAATAAGATTTAAAAAAATCAAAATGTGGCATAACAGTGTCAAAGCTGCCTTTTGGCAATGATACTAATAGAATAATCATGTTACTTTATTGATGTTAATTGCAACTCCTACAATTTACCAATTCCAATAAGAAACTAATTTACTGTCTGCTTCCTTTACACGTTTCCAAATAAACTAAAGAAATAAACTGATTAAAAACAAAGCAAAATAGATGGGTGGCTCCAAAATTATGCAGATTGAACTCTACTAATGGAAGGAAAAACTAACAGTAGGTGTTACATACCTGACGGTCAAGATCAACGTAACCATCATTTCCAGCAGTGACCGGAGACTCTTTACTCATCAACTGCAATAAGATCACACTGGATTAGAAAAAGCAAAAGACTCATTTGTATCTGTGTAAGAATTAAGGACATTTAAAATATAAGGTACTGTATTATGGGTGTTGGATATGTCCTTATTTAATCAAGAAAGCAATTTACATTTTACTGTTTGGGTCAACCGTTAATTTTAGAGAGAGAGATAAGAATTAGAAACATGATTTGCAAATAGAAGGATTTCAAGTGATGGTATTACTGAATGGCAATTGCAAACAGACATTCTAAAAGGAAGGAAGAAGATATTGTTGGAATATGTAGCAGCATATTATATTTGTAATACGTAGAAGTATTTCACGAGAAGAGTACTCCACTCATCTGCTCACAATAGAATACCTTATGCCACCAGGCTTGAAATTTTGGACTTGGACAACCTGGAACTACGCTGCCTACGGTCTGACCTAAGTATAGTACACAAAATTGTCTGCTACAATGCCTACCTCTCAACAACTACTTCAGCTTCAACCACAATAATACATGGGCAAACAATAGATACAAACTCAAGATAAACCGCTCTAAACTCGATTGTAGAAAATACGACTTCAGCAACAAAGTGATCAATGCCTGGAATGCTCTACCCAACTCCATTGTTACATCCTCAAACCCCCATAGCTTCAACCTTAAACTGTCTACCATGGATCTCACCCCATTCCTAAGAGGTCCGTAAGGGGCCGTGCATAAGCGCACCAACGTGCCTACCATCCCTGTCCCACTGTCCCATTTATTTGTACTCATTACCTGTGCTCATGTCCATGTTTATACTTATATCTTTTATTGCGTACATGTTTGACAAACTAAATAAAATAAAAATAAAAAATAAATATTCTGCTCCTGAAAATCTCTTGTTTTTCTACTTTCATTCATTTCAGAGAAACAAGTGCCTAAACTGCACCACCGTCTTTTGAATCCTTGGTATTGATCCTCTATCACATTAGTGCGGGTTGGTTCTTAGAGATTTACTTAATATACTACCTCTTCATCCCCACTTCCAAAAAAGTCCTATATAAACCTACTACTGCACATACTACAGGATTCAAGGAGCAAAAATAAAACAAAACCATAAATGTAACGGTTCAAGGTTGAACCGTTGGGCTATTGATGTTTTCTGAACTTGATTTCCTTCTTGCAGATATTTCATTACCAGACTAGGTAACATCGTCAGAGCTCTGAAGTGGGCACCTAATCACCCCAGCAAGCACCAGAGAATAGCATGGCATCAAGAAGAAGCAACAAATTCATCCTGCTCAAACTGATACATGCCTGGTAAAATAAATTGCAATATATAAGCAGAAAACAAAGTCAATGTCAGAGCACTGATAATGTTATATAGCCTGATAATGAAATGTATCCAAGAAGAAGAAAACCACGTTCAGAAAAGACCTACAAAATATATTTTTTTCTCTATGCATGTAATTTTGGAGGGACAATTCCATCAGCCACCTTATACCCGTTTGCAAGTCTTTTTTAAAACAAAAATTGGAAATTTTGTGAGTCAGTTTGAGAGCAGAGCTAAGCCATGAGGCAGTGTGCTAATCAGTTGCTTGGCAGCTTTTTGCACAGCATGCTAGCAGCATGTTCCAAAGGTGCTTTTTCAAGAGGCAAGTGGACTTTCTTCAGTTGTCTCTTGAAAAAACACTTTTGGGATAATCATGACTTGGATGAACTGAGAATCTCCATAGACACGACAGCAGCAATGCAGCCAGCAAAGCTGGTTGTTATACATTTGTCAGCACACCACTCAGTATGTCCCAATCAGTTCAATGGTATTTACTCTCAGGAAGGTTCACAAAGATTTTCCAAGTTATTAAGCTTTCCCTATTTCGCTAATAATAAAGAAATTCAGTCGTTAAAATATCTACTGCTAAATATCCCATTTAAAGGTTTGTTGGAAATAAATAGGAAAGGGAATGTAAGTGGGGGACCGAGTATTAACTTTCAGAAATGTAAATATTCTACATGAAAGCAAAGTGAAGCATACCATCAATTTATGTTTAAAAATATTTCATCTATCATCTGATCACAGTTGTGAACTGTTAAAGGTTCACATAGTATGAATTCTGGAAACCAGTTCCGCTATATAACTAAGATATGTGTCTTTTAACTCCTTACCTCCTGAATGGCTGTCATGACCACATGTTGAACAGATTCCTCCATCATCATGATGGTCTGAATATACTCTGTAAGAGAACAGTTGTAATAATTCATACATAGTAAGTAATCATTCATGCTTAGAAAATTCAGAAGAATATATAGTCCAGCATGCCAACCATACTAAAATGTTCATTTTTTCATTTAGTGTGGGTAAATGTTTCTCTTTTAACGTATGCATGATCCCTTTTAATGTATGCATGACAAAATAAACATTCTTCAAAGGGATTAATTTTAAGCAATAATAGGGAGACTATCTCTCTACCACAACTATGTTATTAGCCCTGATATAATACTAATACAAATCCATGCGTAGGAATTGAAGAATGCAAACTTCAAGTGAGGAATGCCTGAGTAAATTCAAGTTCATTTTGGCTGAAGATGAATTCTTTTAATGGGCTTTTAGCATTACATTTAATTTCTATTCTTTCATATTTGCATTCTGTATTTTAATTATTGTTAGCCCTTTTAAGTATTCAGATAAGTAGAAAGGTGAGATATAAAGTAAATAAACAAAGACACATAAATGTCTCAATTATTATTTTTTGCATTTCTCTAAGCAAGGGGATAGAAGTAGGACTGAAGAACTGAAACTGATTGTCAAGAAGTCTCTTATAAGCAAATCTAATACACTTCACTCCTAGCAGTTAATTATAGGTGTGTTATTTAATTAAAGACCACAAAACATGGCACAGCAGAAGCAATAAAGAAAACTAAAAAGCTTTGCAGGCATATCTTTTCATCTTTTAAAAATACAGATGTATACAATCAATCCATCCCCTTCCCCTTTGAATATTTCATAAAAATTGTTCCTAAACTTAACAAACCTTGATTGGATCTGGGCATGCAATTATCACATGACTGTGTGGACAAGTTCCAGTTAGCCTTGAGCACAGGCCGTATCATGTTGCAAAATCAGTTTTAAAGGAACAACTGAGAGAAGCAAAATATAAATGTCTATATTGTCAAAAAGAATTATTCTACAGCATATTCTTCAATTCACTGAAAGATGTAGCTGTAAGCAGTTAAGTGACAAATTTCCCTTTCCAACATTCATTTTGGTGATCCTAATAGAAAAAGTGCTCAACAGAACACAAAATACTTTCTGGTTTTATGTGAAAATACGAGATACATAAATATCTAACAAATCTTTTCCTACCTATATACTGCCTTCCAGCTACGTCAAGAGTACAATTTACAAAATAGCATATCTTTTGGAGACTAATTCCAGGAAATACCATCTAAATATAAGAGGGGTACCAGATTGTAGCAGGCACTACTGTTTATTAATGCACATTTGACTTATATCTCACCTTTCTGCTTTGGCAAGCAGTTAAACAGAGTTAGTAACAGAATACAATACAGCAATATTTTCTATAGCACAGACCAAATCAATATATTATGAGAGCCTTTCAACTCTTTAGTCATCATTATATATCCCACACCACTACTGCATTTTACTTCAGTTTCATGACAATGAAAAGACCAGTAATTTGTGTGGAAATCAGCAAAAGGAATATGGAACACAAATAATGAAGCAATGAAACCAGGCTCAAGAGCAGTAACTGTGAGAGGGACCTTGGAGTCGTAGTGAATAATCACTTAAATATGAGTCAGCAGTGTGCAGCCGCCACCGAAAAAGCAAATACAATCCTAGGTTGCATTAACAGAGAGATAGAATCAAGATCATGTGAAGTACTAATACCGCTTTATAAAGCCTTAGTAAGACCAAACTTGGAGTATGCATCAAGTTTTGGTCACCATATTATAAAAAAGATGTTGAGACTCTGGAAAGAATCGGAAAAGACAACAAAGATGATTAGAGAGCTAGCGGCTAAAACATATGAGGAACGGTTGTAGGAATTGGGTTTGTCTAGTCTAGTGAAAAGAAGGACTAGGGGTGACATGATAGTGTTCCAATATCTGAGGGACTGCCACAAAGAAAAGGGGGTCAACCTATTTTCCAAAGCATCAAAAGGCAAGAAAAGAAACAACGGATGGAAATTAATCAAGGAGGGAAGCAACGTAGAACTAAGAAGAAATTTCCTGACAGTGAAAATAATTAACCAGTGGATTGGCTTGCGTTCAGAAGTTGTGGGTGCTTCATCACTGGAGGCTTTTAAAAAGAGACTGGACAGCCACTTGTCTGAAATGGTATAGGGTTGGACTAGAAGACCTCCAAGGTCTCTTCCAACTCTGTTATTCATAGTATTTAGAGAAATGAAATGTAATAAAAAATAGTGATATCAAGCACAATAAATCAGTAAGCCCTGGGCATGTAGAAATGGGAAAGATGTGCTCTTTTAAACTAATGCTGTGAATGACTGAAAAATCAATCTGAAATGATTCAGCAGTGCTTTGAATGTAGGCAAGCATAGCACTTCTCAAGTAGTCATTACAGCAGTCTGATAAAAAAGATGTTGCTGCTTTAAGGATTTCCATGCAAATCTTAAAGCACCAATGCCTTTTTCTCAAGTTGGCTCACTACTGACTCATTCTGGGTCGAATAGAAGACGTTAAACTAATTTTCAATTTTTTTAACACTCACCAAAGAAATTGAAAAAAAAATAATGTCAATTATGTCTGTGTTAATGAAACAAACAAAAGCTGTATATCTAGTTTGAATAACGAATAATTTATTAAATAATGGTATTTAATAAAAAACCAACTAACCTTGTTTTTGTTCACAGTTTACAGCACAGCCTAAAATTAGCTGAAGCATTCTTCCAAGCTCTGCTGCATCAGAGTGTTCCCCGATCAAATTAACATCAGGAAGGATAAAATCATTAATTTGTTGCCCCAAAATCTGTGCAAGTATAAAAAAATATATATTAACATATTTCCAAGTTTCAGGGCCAAAGTAAACAGAATTGCAGGATTAGGAATCTAATGAGAGGAAATTGTATTATTCATTCTGTAAAGTAACTACCAGCCAGATGCATAAATCATTCCTTCCTGAATTCTGCAAATCCAGTTTGCTAAGCAACTAACAGAAAGCTTTTGTTTCTGTGTCTTTGACATATCTATCTCCTATTAATAACATCTGTATCCCCATACCAGACATCTAGCAAAGCTCTTCAGCTGAGAAGTCAAAATGGTTGGGTTGTTCTTAAATGGCTCAAATCTAGAAGTTCGCTTATCTTTACAGTACATAGCTGATGCTTCATGCTATTCATTGCATACAATGCTTATTCAGGCCCACTAATATATAGAGGTTTGGCTGAGACACATTTGCACAAGGGGACTAAGCACAATTGCACAGGAGTGGGCACTAGCACCAAATCCTTTTACTTGTAATTCAAACAAGCAACGTTCTTTAGGGGTAAACCTGATTCAAATAATCTCTTTTAACATAAATACTAAAGCATTTTTAAACAAATACTATCAAGATAAAAAGATCTAGAACCATCTCTCCAAGAATAGTTCCATCACCCATGAAAAGTAGTGAACGTGGGATGTTTTGATTTAGAACAATTAATATATAGGGGTTTCTTCTCTAAAATAAACATCAGAGTAATGATTTACTACAACACTTTACCAGAGAGTGAAATCAGAATGGAGTATGTAAATATTTAAAGTGAAAAGTTTCCCAATGGAAACATTCAGAATTCCATTGGGGATTTTTCCATGACACAAAATGATCAACAAAAATCATTTAAGATGCCTCTAACTTATTTCACATTTCTTTTAGGAGACAGGAAATTTTATTTCACCAATAAAAAAATATTATTTTAAAAAAATTTTATCAACACCAAAAATATGTAGCCATTGTAGCCGATTAAAATTAAGAACAGATCACAGAACAAAAGTGTCATTTTATATATTTACCATATTTGTCAAGCCAACTACTTTATATCAAGAATTCTATTAAATGGGTTCAAGATCATCTTCATTAGACTGGTAAAGTATATATCAAAGAATTCATCAGCTTTCAAAACATGCAAGCCTGCAATAAACCATGTTGTGTATTTATAAAAAATGGCAAATGCCCACAGAGGAGCTGGAATTACTCTTTTTTTTAATATATTTTAATTGTAGGCAAGGTATTTTTTAAAAGAGATCTAAAATCTTTGAAACAATTATAGTAAACTAATCTACATATTATACTCAAAGAAAGGAATGTATTAATATAAGAATTCTTACTTCATGGTTGTAATCCAAAATTCCTTTTAAAATTTTCTTCAGATTGCTCACCTTAGAGTGAAAGAAAAACAATTATTTTAAAAAAGAATTATCCTAAATTACAATTGAAATGGAAGTTTATAAGAATTCATTATAACTTAAAGCAGAAGAGGTGTTTTTGTGTTTTGTGGAGGGGTTTGCCAAAAAAGCCAATAACAAAAATAACAAAATAATGATTCCATACTTTTCTGATTTTAGATTCTGTTTGATCTCATAGAGGCAAAGATTCAAAATCATATATTTATTTGAATTAGCATAATTTCCAAAATTAGTAGTTGTTTCTGATGGCGGGAGAGCACATGAAAGCTATTAGATGTGCCCAAAAAGATGATTTGATTTAGGGTTTCTCTGTTCCATTTTTTTAATGTTTCAGACCATCCTGAGGAAATCCATGAAAGTTTATTATTTTTATAACTTGAAAACAAGATGTGAAGATATTAGTACCCTTTGCTTTCAATTTTTAAACATTTTTTCATTATAAACTAGAACCTACATATGAATTCATTTTTTAAATAAAAAGTAATTCCAAGTATGACATTTTTGGCAAAGTGTCAAGACCAATGAAAGGGAATTCAGTATTGTAACAGCAATCTAGCAACTGAAGGAAGCAAACTTTCTGCATAAACATGAAAGATTTCAAGCAAGTTCTTTTTAATCTAAACAAAAGAAAAATATGGTGCCAATTTAGGATGTGGTCTTGAGTCCCAAATAATAATAAAAGAAGTCCAATTCCACCCTGATATTGGATTGAAAACAATGAAATTAAGAATTCAAATTAAATAATATTTTATTTTATGGAGGTCATGAGATTCACTAAAATTCATATATCTGAAATGTTAATTATTCTTGCCAGTACTGCATCCTTCAAAATCCTTTAAAACAAAACTTCGTTCCATTACTATTTAGTTAGCTTTTAGATTGACATTTTGTGTTTTACAGTCATGGCCGTAAATGTTGGCACCCCTGAAATTTTTCCAGAAAATGAAGTATTTCTCACAGAAAACTATTGCAGTAACACATGTTTTTCTATACACGTTTATTCCCTTTGTGTGTATTGGAACAAAACCAAAAAAGGGAGGCCTGTCACTTGAAACCAAGATTCTAGTGGCTTGTAGAACTTACATATACAGTCATGGCCGTAAATGTTGGCACCCCTGATTTTTTTCCAGAAAATTAAGTATTTCTCACAGAAAAGTATTGCAGTAACACATGTTTTGCTATACACATGTTTATTCCTTTTGTGTGTATTGTAACAAAACCAAAATAGGGAGGAAAAAAAGCAAACTGGACATAATGTCACACAAAACTCCAAAAATGGGCTGGACAAAATCAGTGGCACCCTTTCAAAATTGTGGATAAATAAGATTGTTTCAAGCATGTGATGCTCTGTTAAACTCACCTGGGGCAAGTAACAGGTGTGGGCAATATAAAACTCACACCTGAAAGCAGATAAAAAGGAGAGAAGTTCACTTAGTCTTTGCATTGTGTGTCTGTGTGTGCCACGCTAAGCATGGACAACAGGAAGAGGAGAACTGTCTGAGAACTTGAGAGCCAAAATTGTGGAAAAATATCACCAATCTCAAGGTTACAGGTCCATCTCCAGAGATCTCGATTTGCCTTTGTCCACAGTGCGCAACATTATCAAGAAGTTTACAACCCATGGCACTGTAGCTAATCTCCCTGGGCGTGGACGGAAGAGAAAAATTGATTAAAGGTGCCAACGCAGGATAGTCCGGATGGTGGATAAGCAGCCCCAAACAAGTTCCAAAGCAATTTAAGCTGCCTGCAGGCTCAGGGAGCATCAGTGTCAGTGCGAACTATCCATCAACATTTAAATGAAATGAAACCCTATGGCAGGAGACCCAGGAGGACCCCACTGCTGACACAGAGACATAAAAAAGCAAGACTATAGTTTGCCAACATGTACTTGAGTAAGCCAAAGTCCTTCTGGACAAACGTCTTATGGATAGATGAGACCAAGATAGAGCTTTTTGGTAAAGCACATCATTCTACTGTTTACCACAAACAGAATCAGGCATACAAAGAAAAGAACACAATACCTAAAGTGAAATATGGTGGAGGTTCACTGATGTTTTGGGGTTGTTTTGCTGCCTCTGGCAGTGGGTGCCTTGAATGTGTGCAAGGCATCATGAAATCTGAGGATTACCAACAGATTTTGGGTCGCACTGTAGAGCCCAGTGTCAGAAAGCTGGGTTTGCGTCGGAGATCTTGGGTCTTCCAGCAGGACAATGACCCCAAACATACATCAAAAAGCACCTAGAAATGGATGGCAACAAAGCACCGGGGAAAACTGCTGAAGTGGCTGAAAAACTGAAGTGGCCAGCAATGAGTCCAGATCTCAATCCCATTGAACACCTGTGGAAAGATCTTAAAATTGCTGTTGGGAAGAGGCGCCCTTCCAATAAGAGACACCTGGAGCAGTTTGCAAAGGAAGAGTGGTCCAAAATTCCAGGTGAGAGGTGTAAGAAGCTTATTGATGGTTATCAGAAGCGATTGATTTCAGTTATTTATTCCAAAGGGTGTGCAACCAAATATTAAGTAAAGGGTGCCAATGATTTTGTCCAGCCCATTTTTGGAGTTTTGTGTGACATTATGTCCAATTTGCTTTTTTTCCTCCCTATTTTGGTTTTGTTGCAATACACACAAAAGGAATAAACATGTGTATAGCAAAACATGTGTTACTGCAATACTTTTCTGTGAGAAATACTTAATTTTCTGGAAAAAAATCAGGGGTGCCAACATTTACGGCCATGACTGTATATGTAAGTTCTACAAGCCACTAGAATTCTGGTTTCAAGTGACAGGCAAATCGCATAAGTAAGCAAACAAGCAAACTTTGTAATGAAACAATTATGTTTTGCTCTTTTACTCTGGGGCTTCCCACCCTGGAAAAAAAAATCAGCAAATTCTTCCTCGTAGAAAATAAACAGAGAAATGCATAAATAAGAAGTAAAACAACAGACAGTCTAAGGATAAACTTCTCAGGTAGTCTTCAATTAAATTCAGATGTCTTTGGCTCACCCAACAGCAATATTTGTTGTATAATTCTGTCTATCTAATTAAAAAATGCCACATGAAGATCACTATTTGGTTTCATAACATGCTGAACGGTGTTTAGTACCGTTGAAGAAGAATGTGTCAGCTTGTCTCAACCATATAATTATTAATGTTTGAGCCATGTTCACAATGACTTTTAATTAAATATAGTTTCTGGAGACTTAAATGCATTAGCAGCGCTAATAATTTTACATGTTGGAAAGACCATGGGCTTTAATCTTTCTGTTAGTTTTTTCCATTTTTATCGTCAATTGTGGTGGCGAATATTTCAGCATTTCCTACTGATACAAGAGAACCTTAACTTTCCCAGAATTTGATTTTGTGTCTCAGAAGGACTTAAATGTTATTACATGGAAACAAGAACCATCAAGAAATTTTTAAATAAATCATGAATCATCACAAAACCAGATTAAACAAAAAAAGTAATTTATGTGTACAATGATCTGCTACGGCTAAAGATCTGCCAAGAAGCAATTAAGCAAAGATTCAGCAAAAGCTTTTCAGACTTTAAAATCAATAAAGACAGAGTACTGAATGCAAATGTGCAGCACTCCCTTCCCATTGCATGATTTTCACTAGTCAAGAGGAGTCTGGGACTTGAGAGAAGCTCCCATTTTACCTCCACATCTGCAGGTAAGACTGAAAAAGACTTCAGTGGGAAGCAATTTTTGGCTTTTGCCTTCTGCAAAACTGTACTGCAAACATAAAAAGGAATAATTTAACATTTCAACCTATACTAGAGACCTTGGTCAACAACAAATATCCTATCATTAATGTTTCTTCTATACTTAAGGCAGTTTATTTCAAATTCAAATTGGGTCTTCTGACAGAATAAAACAAGCTCTATTTGATAAGGTATCCATATCTGCTTTCTCATGGACAAATATGGTTAATACGTAAATATTTTGAATTTATCATGGGACACCAGGCTTGAAAAAGCCAGTTGATAATAGAATAAATTTATGTAAAAAACAAAATGCTTCTGAAAATCAATTCCGTAACTTTGTAGATTAGGGCAGGATAAAAATTATGTAAATAAATAAAATATATTAAAATATTCTCCATTTGAAATTTTCAAATAATGGTACTACATGGGGGCAGCTATGTTATCAGAAGCCTTGATAAGTACTATTGGTGGGGGGAGCGGGTCATATCGATTATCGCCCTTCCTTCTTTTATGCAGTTTTCTTTCCATACAAAAGCCCGGGAGAGATTCATAAATAAAACTACTAATACCTTTTGTATGCAAATACAGATTTTTCATAATTAAATGAGAGTTTATCAATGTTGTCAGGCATGAACAACGAGACCCAAATGTGTAGACTATAAACTAGCTACTTTATTACTGAAATCTATTTCAATGCAATTTTCTCAGACTGGCAGTTTGTCCCTGGGAAAGACTAGTTAAGGTTCAATGGCAATCAAGTGGAGGTTGCACCTTGCCCTCTTCTGTATACTTAATAATTACAGACTGCTCCTCTGTTTGACCCCGCCTCCTGATGGGGAAAGCCTCTCTCCAACAATGTGAAGTCCTTTAGACCCTTGCTTCAGTACAAGGATGTCTTATAGCTCATTTTTTCTTATTCATTTTAATTGGATAGCAGTATACCATAGTCCCACCCAGACTAGATAAAGCATAATGAACTTAAAGTCCTACAAGGAAAAATTATTTCTATAAGAAAATTATATATATAATGAAGTACCATGGGTTTAAATTAGAAGCTTCAAATAATTGACAATAAGAGTTATTAAATTTTTAATAATGCTTAAAATTGAATAAACATTTTATTGTTTTTTAATAGAGTCCTAACTTGAATCTTGCAGAATTGTATGCAAAACAAAACAAAATAAACAGTTGTGGTAAGTTGACCAAAAAAACCAATGTAATAATTAAGCAATAAAAATACCTTCAATCTCCAATTGTCTCCTACTTCTCTTTTTATTCTATTCAGCCAATTTTCATCAAAATATGTTGGATCTCTGAAAAATTAAAAGCAGAATATTTTGTTAAAAGTATTTTCTTTCAACCTCTCTCTCTCTCTCTACACACACACATACACACAATATCATGTCTGCTTACATATAATTACAAGTTTATCAACTAAAAATCCTGTAATTCTGATATTTAAAAAATGGCTTTTACACTATATTCCATGGCAATCAAGATTATTTGGAAACGGTTTCCAGAAATTTGAATAGCAATGACTTAAAAATATTTTCATACAACATGAAGAACAAAACACTCACATTAAATATAAATGTTTACATTTTATTATTATCCCATCTTTTTTATATTCCAAAACATTTGATAAATTAAGTAAATTTTTCTTTTCTATACCAAATTATATAAATCATTCACAGGTTTATAGTTATTTAAGTCCTACCTATAATCCTATTCCTATACAGCTAGTGATTCAAGTTATTCTCAACATTTAATTCATAATATCACAGTATTAAATTAAAATTTATTTAATTTATTTTAATTTAAATTAAATTTAAATTTAATTTAATAAATTAAAATTTATTAAAATTTAAATTATAAATTAAAATTTTTTTATTATGCAATTGTAGAATTCATATAATAAATCATCATAAGCACTGTCTGTAATTCTCTTTGAAAATTATTTATTACAAAATTTTATATTTAACAAAACCATAAATCATAGTTCACCAAAACCAGAGCAATTACTTTTAATTGACATTTTATACACATGCAAACATAAAATAACAATTCCAGATATGAGAAAATGTGATACATCTTTCTGTTAATTTAATATTTGAATTTTTCAGTAATTTATTCAAGAAGAGTAATTGACCATACTTTAGCAAACTTTTTGAATTGTTATTAATAAACTTCCATTGCTAAGTTATTATTAATTGGATGAAAATAAAATATAACAAGTTCCTTATTATATAATTTAATAGTATATTTCATTTCCTTGTTATATAATTTATCCTAACATGACACATCTTTTTACAAAATAATATCCTTTACTCACACCTGAGATCTACTTTTAGCATATAGAAAAACTCATGTATCCTACCTCAAGAGCTTGTTTTTGAACAAATCACTTCTCTGACTTAAAAGTGGGAAAATCAGTTTAGCTCTTTATACAGAACTGTCCAAGCTAGGGGTGGTATTAACTTACTTTCCCTCTTGGTTCACAAATGTGAGTGCACGCTGCCCGGCCATGCATGCACCCAGCCTTCCATGCATGTGTTTGCTGGTGCGCACAAAGTGTGCATAGAGCCAGGGCAGGTGGGCACGCCCACCTGCAATTTCCGTTAATAGTTCGGGCAAATTGGTCCGAACTGGCTGAATACCACCTCTGGTCCAAACTATCTTTTCTGTACGTAGGTTCTTATGGGTCAAAGGATTCTATTTATACCATTATGCCTTGGCACACAATTTAAGAATTGCTGATATAGTACTTTTGGGGGGTATGCCTTTCTACGCCCACAAAAGTTGTTTCATCCTACTATTTGATTAACAAGTTGAAATGTTAGTTGTAGAAGCATGGGACAAACTGGAATTGTCATTCCCCTAGACATTCTTTTAAAGTTATTACATTCACAGTTTCCACACAAACACATGTATTTAAATTCATATTTGGAAAAACACATTTCATTGTGCTCACATTTCCCCAATTGTAAGATAGGAATTGAAACTTCCCTTAACACATGAATCTCTAATCAATATTACTAGCAGAGGCAGAACACGACTATATTCCATTGATGAATATAATCATGCACTCTTGAATTTGATATAACAAAGTTTATTAATGCTGGTCACCTTAAGGTTGTATCTTTTGAAATGGCTGGGTTCACATATGCTAAATCATGATTTATTTTAATCATGGGTGTTGGAATAACATCAATGAGTGAGTTAACCTATTATACTACATAATAATGTATAACAAACTCTGATCCACCTGACTTGCCATACTTAAAACTGACACTATTTTTCTGATGCAGAAAACTGAATATGAATAACCATTTATTTACCAAAAAAAATCATCTTACATCTTTTGAAGTACTTGAGCCATCACAACTCCATTTGTTAAATCTTCTACAGTCTGGCATGGTGCTTCAACATTAAATGTCTGGATCTGAAGAGAAAGAAAGTTATATTTAGTCAAGCTATCTTAAATGCGTTATACCAATACATCAAGAGATTTCAGAAGTTGTACAAAGCTACAAAGTTGTACAAAGAGCTGCTGGAAGAAGTGTCAAAAATATACAAGTTAAACCAAAGAAATAAATACAAGATCTTGATGATTATTGACATTGTAATTAATGAATGGGTGAATTTATTTCTGTAAACTTGATCCTATTTTAGCATCACATCTATAAGAAAACACTTCTTTCTTTGCCCTTTAATTAGGTTCAATGGATTAAATATAGTATAGTAATATGTGTAAAATCAACATTTGAAAATATTTATTCATACACTACCTTCAAAAACCACTAATACCTGAAAAAGATATACAAAAATCATGATTAGTTATAAATCTTCTCTAAGAAATGAAGCTCAATTCAAAGGAGACTTTTTTAAATGTCCTTTGTCTATTTGAACCAAATGTTCTTCATCTTTTTGCCAATTTTTTTGTTATAAGGATACCATCAGGGTAGTGTCTGCTCAGAAATTAGTGTTTCTGAGCAGACATTGTTAGTGTTTCTAACAATGAAGTGTTAATTGATTCTTTCCCAAAGAAAGAAAATCACAAATATCTGGATAACAATAAAGCAGTAGCTGTATGTAGCAGTTTAATGTTTTTTTCAGAAGCAACATGGAGTTTAGCCTCTCCTATCTTTAAAAAAAAAGGGAAGGGGGTGGAACAATAGAGGACGGGCTGTTCTATTCTTCCTATATTCTATGCCAAAAAGAGAAAATGCATTTTACAAAATAGCCCGGAAGAGGGTGAAAGAAGTTAAAAACCAATGCATACTTAGCTTCCTCTCCAAAAATGAACTTTTGTGAAAGCCCCACCCTCTACTGAACTAATTCTCCATTTTACTAGATTATAAACTTTTTTTTCCCCATTCAATTTGTTTCTAGTTCTATTTTTGATCCCAAACTGCAAATGAAGAAGAAATAACTAGAATATTTAAAAGGAGGTCTACTTCCTTTTATTAAGCAGTTGTTAAGGAATCTGTCTACTAACGCATAAAAATGGAGGCACTGCAGCATCATTGATTTGTTCTTCAATAACTTTTGACTATTATAAAGCTGAGTATAAAACAGAAATTTTTTTAATAATAATTGACATGTTATTAATGATTTTGAGCCAGTCACTCTCTCTCAGCTCAACCTATTTCACAAGGTTGTTATTATGGGAAAATAGAGTGAATATTATATATGGAGACTTCAGTTGTAAAAAATTAAGATGGGGTAAAGTTAATAAACAAGCAAATAAATGGTCAGATATGGTCAGATATTGCAGCTAGGCTTATCTTACAACTACGGTATCCATCTAGTTGACTAAAGTTCAAGAGACTAGAGAAATAATCAAGTTGAGAAGTCTGAGGCAGAATTGGGGGAAATAGTGAATCTCGTGTTATGATGAAATCAACATACATCCATTAAATGGAATTCCAACACATCAGCTGTAGACGGTATAAACTTGATATGGTGTACAGTGGTGTTTTAAAAAGTTATTGAACATTCAGAATGTTCAATATTTCTACATAAATATGACCCAGAACACTATCTTTTCTCTACACAAGTCCTTAAAGTAGATAAAGAGAGCACAATGTCAAAAATATTATACTTCATTTATTCATTGAGGAAAATTATCCAAAGCTATGTACTTATGTCCAGCAAATGTATATAAATCTTTGCTTTCAAGTACCGGTAATTGATATGTATCCCTGTTGGGTAGCAAAATCTGCTATATTTCGGGGATGTTGGCAGGCTTCCTTGTGTAGAAAACAGATAATGTTAGATTACATTCATGCAGAAATATTGAAAATTCCAAAGAGCTCACAAACATTTAAGAACCTTTTTATGTGTGCAGGTGTGTACATGTCACAAACCAACAGAAGAACCAAAACTTGATTTCAGCCATTTGATTGACTTCCATATTTTTTTAATAAAATATTCAAAATATCTATATAACAGAATAACAGAATTGGAAGGGATCTTGGAGGTCTTCTAGTCCAACCCCCTGCTTAGGCAGGAAACCCTATACCACTTCAGACAAACGGTTATCCAATATCTTCTTAAAAACTTCCAGTGTTGGAGCATTCACAACTTCTGGATGCAAGTCATTCCACTAATTAATATATGGGTTAATCAGTGGAATACAATATCCGCTGATTATATAAAGCAGGAGTGTAAAACTGAAGGCCTGGGGGCTAGCTCTGGTCTGTGGGGTGCTTAGATCTGACCCATGGAGCCACCCTGGAAACGGCAAAGGACTGGCCCGTGGTGCTTCTGCCAGCAAAAATGGAATTTGGGATGGCCATTGGTGGTCCTCCAGAACTCTGTTTTCACTGGCAGAGAGTTGCAGAAGGCTGTCGAGTCAAAAACAGAGCTCGGGAACCCATTTTTGCTGGCAAAGGGTTGCAGGAGGCCATCGCAGTCGAAAATGGAGCTCAGGAACCCGTTTTCGCTGGCAGAGCGCTTGGGCCTACAGGCACCCTCAACACAAGTTACATCGAATTGGCCACACCCATCCTGGGCTCCCAAGTTCAAACACAACCCTGATGAGGCCCCTCAATGAAATCGAGCTTGACATCCCTGATATAGAGCATCTGTATGAGCCTAAGAAAATAAATGATTCAGTATAATTCCCAATTTAATTCCCATTAAATGCCAACATTAAAACATATCCTTCTGGTTTATAAATCCTCAACCTTCAACCACACTTGAGCCTACAATTTTTGTTGCTAAGCAAGGTATTTATTAAATGAATTTTGCCCCATTGTACAACTTTTCATGCCACAGTTGTTAAGTGAATCACTGCAATCGTGAAGTTAGTAATACAGTTGCCAAGTTAACCTGGCTTCCCCATTGACTTTGCTTGTCAGAAGGTGGCAAAAGGATCACATGTAACTGAGACACTACAACCATCCTAAATATGAACTAGTTCTCAAGCATCCAAAATTTGATCATGTGACCATGTGGATGATGCAACTGTGGTAACTATAAAAAACAGTCACTTTTTTCAGTGCCGTTGAAAAAGTTACTAAATGAACTGTTGTAAGTTGAGGACACCTGTACTTATTTTTTGTTGAATTATGAAATTTAAACATCTTTGGATCAAAATGGTTTTGGGGTGGAGTTCCATCAGTACGCTGATGATACTCAGCTGTGCATTTCCACCCCAGACCACCCCAACGATGCCGTGGAAGTGATGTCCCAGTGCCTTGAAGCCGTGCGGGTCTGGATGGGGAGAAACAGGCTTCGACTCAACCCCTCCAAGACCAAGTGGCTGTGGCTGCCAGCGCCCCGATATAGCCAGCTGACTCCATCGCTGGTTACTGGGGGCGAATCATTGGCCCCCACGGAAAGGGTTCGCAACTTGGGCGTCCTCCTGGATTCACGGCTGTCTTTAGAGGACCACACGACAGCCGTGGCCAGGGGGGGCTTTCTATCAGGTTCGCCTGATACGCCAGTTGCAGCCCTTTCTAGATCGGGGCTCTCTACGCACAGTCACCCAGGCTCTCGTCACTTCCCGCCTGGACTACTGCAATGATCTCTACATGGGGCTCCCCTTGGGGTGCACCCGGAGGCTCCAACTGGTGCAGAATGCGGCCGCGCGGGGGATTATGGGAGCGACGGGGCGCTCCCACGTGACACCTCTCCTGCGTGAGCTGCATTGGTTGCCGGTGGACTTCCGGGTGCGTTTCAACGTGTTGGTTATCACCTTTAAAGCGCTTCATGGCTTAGGGCCAGGGTACTCACGGGACCGCCTTCTGCCACCAATTGCCTCCCACCGGCCAGTTCGCTCCCACAGAGAGGGCCTCCTCAGGGTGCCGTCAGCCAGACAATGCTGGCTGGTGACCCCCAGGGGGAGAGCCTTCTCTGTGGCAGCACCTACCCTCTGGAATGATCTGCCTCCAGAGTTAAGAACAATTTCTGACCTCCTGATTTTCCGGCGGGCTTTAAAAACCCATCTCTTTCAGCTTGCCGGCTTAGCCTGATTCTTGTAAATATTTTATCACTTTTAGAGTTTTTACTATTTTAATTGACCTGTTTTTAATTTTACAGCTATTTATATATGTTTTTTACGGAATTTTAATTTTTGTGTATTTGTTTTTTAAATTGGCTGTGCACCGCCCTGAGTCCGTAAGGAGAAGGGCGGTATATAAATCTAATAAATAAATAAATAAATAAATAAATAAATAAATAAATAAATAAATAAATAAATAAATAAAATACAGTAACCATATCTCAAACAATTCTGAATTGCTAATACTATATACAATCGCATGAAAACATTTGAACAGCCCTAGTTTAATTGTACGTTTCAAGGAATTCTTAAGTGAAGAAATGCTGACACAACCGGCATGTGGTACTTAATTAAACAGGAGATCTTTCTGAAAATTTGAATATATTTGACATATACAATTGTTCTCAGCACATACCACTGAAAATAACTTCTTTTAATAGAAACAGGAATACTTTGTATAATGGCATATAAAAGTATAAACAGTGATATGTTTGCAAATTTACTTAAAAGGCAATGTTTCCATATTGAGATTTTTCACCTCCGGAGACGAAAATTATTCAATCAAAATCCTTTTAAAAAAACAAACCAGGAAGTTAACATGCTGAAAAAAGGAGAAACAGTTTCAGCCTGCTTATGTTCACTTAAATGCTAAATGGTTTTATTTGGAAATGTTTTAACTGAACAAGCCCGTTGTCCTACTGCCCATTTAATCCACTCTAACAAGTTTTTGCAATGTTCACAAACAGGTTAGGACACTTGGGTGGACATGAGAAGTTTTCTGAACATCTCAACTACAGGTTTAATATATTTTGTAGCACGTACCTGACTTTGGTACATGTCAAATTGTAAACAAGATCAGCCTGCTTATTAATGGATGGCAGAATTACTTCTGAACCCCATGGTTGTAAGTTAGACTGGTAAGTCAAATGAAAAAAAAAAACCTCTTAGAAGACAGTAAATGACAAAGCACTTCTGTAACATTGCCAGAAAAACTGCCTCATGTAATTACTGTTCCATGACTCAAATTTACCTCTCTTAATCTAAATAATTTTTTGGTAATTTTGCAGAATAATTCTCCTGTAATTAATTATAATTCTTTTGAATAAAAATTCTGAAGTTATTTTTTATTATAACTATCAAAATCAAGCAAAACTATTACAAAATTTTGCTGCTGCATGCCATTTGGATTTAGCAATGTTTTGATAATTTTATTGCTATGAGCTGCCTTAAAATCAAAGGAAGTAATATTGTCTATTATTTATATACTAACATTTTCCACAAAACCAACATGAACAGGTACAGCAAAGCCTTTCAGATATCATATTTGTAATGCAGTAAGACATGTTTTATCTGATCAGAAATGACTTGAATGGTTTATATTTCTTTCCTCCTCATTCTACCTCTTGTGTAGTCTCTCTACTTCCTCAGCACAACAGATGCAATTTTTTTGTGGAATCTGAACTAAAAAACTCAGAAGTTCAAAGCTTCCTCAGTGCATTTCCTAGTTTGGTCAATGACACACAGAATTTTCAAATTAAAACAGAAAAAAAGAGAGTGTACAGGATCCATTCTCAATCCAATAAATCGGGAGTTTTCAAACTTTTTCAGACTATGGAATTTGTTCCTTTAAAAAATTTCTCAGAACACTTGACAAAAAGGCAAAACTCTGAGAGATAGAAAATGGCATTCATTCCAGTAAACAGAGTAATTTTTTTTTACCTTTAGTCTTTCCCAGAACCCTGATATGTTCGCTAGGATACTACAGAATCCAAGTTACTAGAGTTCCACAGAACAGTTTGAAAACTCCTGCAATAAACTATGATGTACTAGAATTTTTTTATTACATCTGAATTGGGCTTCTGTTTCTTGTTACTGCGACACACAAAATGCTCTTTTAGACTGTTACTATGCTAAAAGTCAACTTTCAAAACCTACTATTTCACTAGTGTATGAAAAAGAATGGACAAAAGTTGCAGATAATATTAATTCTGTGTATCTGCTTCTTTGAATGCCAGGCCATGATACCAAACACCAGTAGTAAAATAATAGAAAAAAATATTTTGAACTACTGAGTCCTGAACAGTATTTGAGAATTAAAGACTATGACAAAGATAGCTCAAGTTAGGACATACGTTGATCAGAACTTTTTTGTGAATTTTAATTGCTAGTAGCAAATTATTTCTGCACTGTGTTATTTTCTACCTTATATTATGTACTTATGCTACTATAATTTTTTATATTCATTAACCATTTAGAAATTAGTATGAAATTACTCGATATTTTAATTTCTATCCTATCTTGGATATGTTTTTAAACATAATACAATATCTGCAGTTAAAATTAATACACATAACAAGATTAATCTGAAAATATTTTCCAAACATTGTGTTACAGTTATATTTGTTACTGTACCCAAATATGTAAGACTTCGATTCTGGGTGAAATAATGATATATTATAACAATATTGCCTGAAAATTTGTGATCCTTATCTATTATACATTATTTCAGATTAGCAAGACTATGAGCAATATCAAAACCAGTCAAAATAATTAATTGATTCTACATATAATAACTTTCTAGGGTATTATATGGAAATACTTGAAAATCTGATGTATTTGAGGGCTTGGCTTCAGTGCAGAATTTATATTACATACTTTTCCCCAAACCTGGATAACCAAAGGGTCCATTCACAATAATGGTTAAAACTATTGTGGAACATAAGAAATATATTTAACGCTAGTGTTCTGTGTCTGAATTAAGCTCTTCAGAGGAACCCTAAGAAATTTGATAAAAGTTGGCTCTCGCTATATAAAGTAGTATAAAAAAGTTTAGTACTATTTTCATCATATCTACAAAATAGTAACATTTTATTTTAATTAAGTTATAAGCAGATTTAATTAATGATTACAAGCTTTACTTTTTCTTCGCAAAAATTACACTGCTTTTTAAGAAAGGAAAAAAAAAATAGTGGCCCATAAGACAGCTGATATTTTTCCTACAAAGGCTGACTTTCAGAGTAGGCCTCAAAATACCGGGATGGGGATGGAGCTTCCATCTACATGTTCCTTAATCTCTCAATTTTCAGTACTGAATATTGTTGATTCGTTCTAGTCTAGCTGTGGGAGTTAGCAATGGGAGGTACAGTGCTTCAGGGATTCACCTCCTTCCTTAGCAGTGGTTTCCAGTTGGTGACTGCAGTGGGGGGCGAGATCATGTCCGTGAACCCACATTTGTAGGGTATGTCAAGACTCGACCCTCTACTCTCTCCTGTTCAACATCTACATGAAACCATTGGGTGAGTTCATCTGCTAGTTCAAGGTGATCATTCCTATGCTGATGAAACCCAACATTACATCTTTATCCTGAGCAGCGCAGTTGAAGCTGTCAGTATATTGACCCAGAGCCTGGAAGCTGTTGAGGTCTAGACAGGACAGGACAAACTTTGGCTCAGCCCTACAAAACTGATTGGCTGTGGCTGTTTGGATCCCCTAGGTCAGTGATGGCTAACCTTTTTGCTATCGCCAAAAGGGGAGGGCAGGAACGGGGGGCAGGGGAGGTTCGTGCATGCGCGTGCCAACACCCATAATTCTATGCGCCCCACCCTGTGCATGCGCACCCAACCTCCCCTCCCCCCCTTGCTCCTAGCCCGTTTTTCTTTGTAACCTGGCTCCAAATTCTCTCTATGCATCTGGGGAGGGCGAAAACAGCCTTCCCCACCTACCTCCAGGTCCTCCGGAGGCAGAAAACAGCCCGTTTCCCTACTTCTGGTGGGCCCAAAAGGCCTGAAAATCAGGTGGCCGGCATGCACATGCGCGCCAGAGCTGAGCTGGCGTGCCCACTGATATGGCTACATGTACCACCTGTGGCACACGTGCCATAGGTTCACCATCACGGCCCTAGGTTGTGGATGTTAAGACTGGTGTGCAACTTGGGGATCCTTCTGGCATCACGGCTGTGGCTTACAGTTGGTGGCAGCAGTGATCAGGAGGGCCTTTGCACTGGTTCATTTTGTGCACCAGTTGCACCCTTGCTTCAATCATGAGGCCTTTCCAACAGTGACACATGCCTTGATCAATTCTTAGATTACTGCAATGCACTCTACATGGAGTTGCCCTTGAAGATTAATCCCAGAGACTACACCTGACAGCAGCACAAGCAAGCACATAAGAAAGCAGTTTTCAGTCTCCTTTATTTACCAATAAAATTATTACTAATTTATTTCCAATAAAATGTAACAAAAGTCATTGGAGGAATTCTAAAATAATTTAGTGCATTATACTCCAAACTATACCCTATATCAATGTTTTATAAACCCCTTTACACTTTTAAGAATTGTGGTGGATTCTAAAAATCCTTTGTTTGTATGGGTTAAGATGTTTATCTATATTTACGGTATTTAAAATTAACACTGAGACATTTGCTACTGCTTTTCACAATTGTTTGATGAGATTTTTACTACATCGTTTTTCAACATAGTTGTTGATCTTGCAGACCCTTAAAGTGGTCTCGAGGATCCCAGGGATTGTCAGACTGCACTTTGAGAAATGCTGCCCCAATATCTATAACTTCATATAAATAATTATAAAATAATTAGTTTTATAATTAATTATAAAGTAATTAGTAATGTTTCATGCCACATGAAATAGAGTACCATGGAGTAATTAATGATTGAATCCAGGAAAAGCCATTTCTAGGAATATTTTAAATCAATGATATTTCGATACTGAGTTGTCTACTTCCAGAAGCATTTGATGCTTTTGTCAACATAATGAATGCAGTATCATGTGGTTGGAATGCAAGCTCTCCTCTTTCATATATGTACACGTACAAAAGAAATGGGGCTTGCAACATCACAGTATACTACTCTCATTCCTCCTCACCTATCCTCTCTTTAAATTTGTATTTAAAGTCTAGATGAAATCAGAAGATAGTCTATTTCTAAAATTTAATCAAGAGCAGATCATGCTTAAGTCTGCAAATGGCTTATAAATGAAGATTCAATCATCCAGGCCAAAAGTATCTTAAAAGGTTACATCATAATAACTGGACCTAAGTTTATTAAAGTTTTTCATTTTGGGGAGAAACTCCCTGCAGTTTGTATGGCGAGAATTGGTTCTTTCCAACAACTAACTCCCTGCCTACCCAAATTTTGACTGAAGAAGTTACTTGGATGAGTAATGAAACATCTCAGTTTTTAATAAACTTTTGTCCAGTTGTCATGATTTAACCTATTAAGATAGATTTGCAAATGGCAATAAATTATGCAATCTCACTTGTAATAGAATATTTTCTTTATGAAAGAGCCCTGACACTTCTTTTGGTAGGATTAGGACAATCATGAATAACTGTGTTTTTAATATAGATTTATGTATGGCAAGAATGTAAACATTTTAAATGCCCACACACCTACCTAACTGAATGCGCACAGACTGGTTTGGATACAACCCTGAAATACTATGCATGTTGGGACTCATCTTCTCTCTCCATGGTACCTTACAACATAGAGAGAAACACCCAATACATCTTCAATATAAAACTGCATCTTTGTACATCAACAAGCAGGCAGTCCTGTAGAAATAATTCCTCTCTCCCACTAGAAATACTTATGCATGCCCTACATGAAAGGAATGCAGGAGACCAATTCAGAATGCAATCACAACAGGATGTGGTAACAGAGTACAGAGACCTCAAACTAAGTATGGTTATACCAAACTAGGTAACAGTTTAATATTCTTGGCTGGACAGATTTTAAATAATATTTCGAATACAGATATTTGTCGCTATTGCAAAGATTCTAAATAATCTCCAAAATATTAACCACCCTGTATCCAAACAGCAACGAGTCTTAAATAATAAGTATCTCAAGGTTAACTCAGCCTTCCATTCTTAAATAATAAAATGGAATATAATGGAATTATTTATTGGCCAAGTGTGATTGGACACACAAGGAATTTGTCTCCAATGCATAAAAAGCTCTCAGTGTACATACAAGCAGTAAGTGATAAATCATGATCATAGCCATCATAAAATACATTCATAATAAATCATAAGATATAAACACTATTTATAAAATAAAACGAGGACCCAGATTGTTTGCAGGCTGACACTGCAAACTGCTTAGAGAGGGCTGTAAAGCGGTATATAAGGTCTTAAGTGCTATTGCTGTCTCTGCCCTTTCTTTCCAGGATTGCAGAGCCACGAACCAGCCCCAAACAGTCAACTTTTTAACCAACAACGGAGGAAGAAAGTCCCTACAGCACTTGAAAGGCGTGAAATGCATTTCAAGGAAGGCAGACACGGGTGGAGGGAAGGAAAATGCTGTTGAAGGGATTGAAAGGGCAGCTATTTTAACTCAGCCCCGGTTAAAAAGAAAAAAAGCAGCATCCCTGCCTCCGCCAAGAACAAAAAGAAAGCTACGCGGGAGCCTTTCTCGCTCGTAATTGTAACCCCACCGGCCCCTGGTAAGACCTACACTCAGACCCATCTGCAGCCAGCCCACCCCCCACATCCACCCCAACCTAACATTCCCGCTTCTCACGTTCAGCCGCCCCCCACCCCACCCCACCCCACCCCACCCCGTGCATCTTCAGCCCAAAATTTTAAAAGCACAACTTCAGAAGACTAACTAACGCCCCGCTACTTCGGAGACCGGCTTGCGGCGGGTGACAAGGAAAAAAAGGCATGCAAGGCCGAGCCGGGACGGCGGAGGCTGCCGGCGACAGCATAGGCGTTGCTCAGCCCGGGGCCTCCCGTCACTCACCCAAGTGAGCAAGCTCTCCCCGAGCTCGGCCCGCTCCAGACTCTCGACGTTGAACATGGCTCTGGGCGGGCGGGAGGGCTGGCAGACGGGCTTTCCCCTTCCAAAGCGGCGGGCAGCCGAGGTGTCTAACAGGCGCCTTCCGGTGACACCTCGCCTTTCTGGCCGTCGCCCTTTCTTCTCTTGCCCGACACGCCAAACCCAGGCCGGCAAAGAGCCGCGCCGGGCCGGGCAGCTGTAACGCAAGACACGTCACCGGGTCCCGTCGGGATCCGCCCGCTCCGTCAGCCCCGACCTTCACTGCGCATGCGCGCGTCTTAAAAAAAAAGAGGAAAAAAAAAGCGCTGGCTCGGCTCAGTCACGCCGAGGGCGAAGGGGGCGGAGCAAAGCCGGGGTTGGCTGGAACGCGTTGCTGTCTCTGCTGGGGGCTGACAGGCCTGGCGGGCGCCCGTCGGGGACTGGAGGTACTGAGGCACGCGGGGGCTGGGCGTCCGATACCACGGGCTGACTCCGCGGGCGGCCGCCGTCGCCGCGGTTTCCCCGGCCCGCAGCGTCTTCAAATTCGGTTTTCCCTGCCCGCTTTGGCCAAGGCGGGTTTCCCCTCCTGCAGAACTGCCTGCGAAGTCCCGCCCGCTTGCAGAAATGACCGAGCTGAGAAGATGGTCTTTTCTTAAAGGAGGGGGGAGCCCGCGGTATCGGCGGGGCGGGGCGGGGGGGGGGGAATGGGGGCCGCCTTAGGAGTCCCTTTCCACCGCCGCCCCCCCCCTTTTTTTGCAAAGAGTTATTCCGTAATAACTTCAAGCCCAGGAAGAACAGCGGTCCTGATATCGGCCGCACTTTGCAGGATGGAAAGGCTGTTTCTAAACTTCAATGGTAGAATCTAAACTGTCTGGACTCTGGACGGTTGTAACAATGGCTGAGGATGTCCCAAAAGTGCTTTTTTTCCAAGAGGCAACTGGACTTTCTGGTTTTTCTTTGAAGCTGTAAAGAAGCTGAAGGAAACTTATTGGATGAGAAGAGAAATGTCTTCAAAGAAAAACCAAAAAAGTCCAGTTGCCTCTTGGAAAAAGCACCTTTGGGACAGCCATGACCATGCATGGATGACTTGAAAATCTCCGTAGACAATGGCTGAGGATGGGAAATGTTCCTTGGTTAAGTTCTGGGAAGAACTCCGAATTGCAAGGGGAAGAGGATCTGTGCATGTTGGTTAGATTTCTACAAACCCAGGCTGCACAGTTACAAGTTATAGACGAAACCAGAAAAGTGGGTTAACTCCATACTCTGTGATTAACTTAATCAGAAATAAGTATATCAGGTGAACGCAGTCATGATATATTCTTTAGTGTAATTCCGTGGCGGCTTCAAAGTTTATCTGGAAATGCCAGAGTTTGAGCCCTGGGGACTTCCGCATGCAAGCATGTGTAATGATAACTAAGATGTGTGCTCTGCTGTATCTCAGGACGGTTGACTTTCATTAACATATATAAATGTATTTTTCTACGTTTTCTTATGCTAATCCAGTGTTTTCGTTTTCAACTGCCAGAATTCTGGGGAATTCTGGCAGTTGAATTCCAGACATCTTAAAGTTGCTATAAGATTGAGAAACATTCTGCTAATTTCTAAAGCATTAATGATGTAATAGATTGTAGCTGCTTCACCTAGGCAACAGGCCAACTTAATGAAAGAAATTGCAGTGAAAAAAAATCAAGTTGCAGTCAGTGAAGAAAGATCCTGCAAAGTTGATAGTGATAGTCAATGAAGAAAGAAAACTAATTGGATTTTTTTTGCATTCCCCCCCCCCCCCCACGTGAAGGTGGAGCTTGTTGTGTTAGCAGATTCACAATATCAAGCTAGCCAAGTGTTATTTCTTTGTGTTCTCTTTTTGAAGTAAAGTGGTGTATGTTAGAATGAGAAAAGTTTGTAGACACTATAATAGAAACTCTTCAGTTAGCCGGAATAAATAGTACCTGTGAATAGATCTGGAGTGGTAGGATGGCTCCTGATTTGTTGGTGTTCTTCTTAGGTTTGGGTTATTGACAGGTTTAATCCTCAACTACAAAAATTGCAATTACATTTATGGACAGTTTCATGTATCAAAAGTAAACTTCACTCAAGGAAACTTATTTCGTAATTAATTTCCCTTAAGATATCACAGAATTCTTTGGAATGTTGGCATTGCTGCAATAATACTCACCATTCTCCATGGCAGTTTCCCTTTCAAACTGGCTTATTTATAGTTTACTCAGTATGAACGGCAGTAAATGTTTAAAGTGTCAAGCATTGAAGAATAAAATAGTGTATAGAATATTGTACTTAAACTATTCTAGGGAGGTTTTAAGTTTCTTTACAGGAAAATAATCTTTTATTAAAATCTTACTCATAAGGGTGACCTTATGGTAATAAATGGCAACGAAACATAGTTATTTTTCTACCCATATAGCATTTCAGATTGTTGGCTGGTGACTGTTCAAAATGACTTGGTCCCTCATTGGAAGAACAGAGCCAGATATGCACCAGGAGATCCTGCAAAGTTGATAGAAGGACACTCTGGCTCTGTTATCTGGAATATGTGTGATTTTGTTTAGTCCTGGGGAAGTGGACAGCGTTCTCAGTGCTGTTAACTCATCCCCTGTATATTAGCTGCATATACCTCCTGATTAGTTAATCTTCCTGGATAATGATGTATAGTTGAGTTCAGGCAGTAGTACATTTATCCTTGAGAGATGTGGTAGTCTCCTTTCTCAAGAAGCCATCAATGGATCAAGTGTGTTGGACAATTTTCATTCTATCTCCAACATTTTAGAAAAGGATGTTAAGGTACTTACACTGCAGCTTCAGAGGATCGTGTTATAGGTAGATTATCTGGACCCCTTCAAATTTCAGGTCCAGGTATGAGAACAACAGAGCAAGATCATGATGACTTCTAGTGGGAATGAGATGGGGGTGATGCCTCTGGTCCTCTACTTAATTTTATTTAGCTCTCAGCCTTACTTCTGTTAAGACCTTGATTTGACTTCAGCTGATAACTACATGGAGATACCCAGATAATTTTCTTAGTAAGAACACTAACATGGTTATATTTATGTGTGACAGATTTGTGATCCTCTTTCAAAGGATCTATAAAATAGTTTCTATTCTACCTATAGAATAGTTCCACTGTAAGCCATGAAGTATGGAGTAAAACACTTGATGTCTCATATTATATATACAGTTTAAAATATGGGAGTCCTAAATTTGTTGACTTAGGTCAGGGGTGTCACACTCAAGGCCCATGGGCCGAATTCAGCCTGCAGGGTACTTAGATCTGGCCCGCAGGCTGCCCTGGAAATAGCGAAGGACCAGCCCAGTCCTTCTGGCACCTCTGCACCAAAGGCATCGGTACCTTTGCCAGCAAAAATGGAACTTGGGAGGGCCTCATGCCCCCCCTCCGAGCTCCATTTTTGCTGGCAGAAGGCGGCAGGAGGCCATCGTGGCCAAAATGGAGTCCAGGGGACTGTTTTCACTGGCAGAGCACTTGAGCCACCCCAGACGTGGCCGACACGAGTGATGTCAAGCTGGCCACGCCCACCCCATCCCCCAAGGTCAAACACCACCCTGATGCGACCCTCAGTGAAATCAAGTTTGACACCCCTGATTTAGATTATGGGAAATTGTTGGCTAATCAAACTCATCATTGTCCATTCATTTTTAGAGTATCATAAAGTATCATAAAGGCAGATTTTTATTTTTTGCAACTAGAGTACTTACAACAATTCATTTAGTGACCGTTCAAAGTTACAACGGTATTGAAAAAAGTGACTTATGATTGTTTTTCACAATTATAACCTTTCCAACATCCCCATGATCATGTGATCAAAATTCAGATGCTTGGCAACTGGTTCATATTTATGACCTTGGCTGTGTCGTAAGGTCATGTGATTACCTTTTGCGACCTTCTGACAAGCAAAGTCAATGGGGAAGTCAGAATCACTTAACAACCAGATTATTGACTTTATTAGCTGCGGGTATTCACTTAACCGTGGCAAAAGAGGTCGTAAAATGGGACCAAACTCACTTAACAAATGTCTCACTTAACAACAAAAATTTTGGGTCTAATTGTAGTCGTAAGTCGAGGACTACCTGTATTTCATTCACTGCATTTGTGAATAGATGTGATTTACAGTTTATTCTCATATTTTTACACCCTCATGTTTTATTCTATGCTAGGATATATTTTTTTGTATCTCTGTTTTTGGACATGAAATAATATAGGACAAATGCTATGCTAAAATACGAAGTTAAAAAATATCTCTTTTTCCAAGGCAGAACTCAGAAGTTCCAAACTCCAGCATCTGACACATTTCCTTTGATTCTGAAGATGACACAGTGATGAGTCTTCTCATTTCCAGCTGAGGTAAAAGAGTGGGCATTGATCTAAAAATATCATTGTATTAAAATAAGGATTTCCCTTTCTGGCATTTGCACAGAGGCTTTCTGAGAAGTTACACATTAATCTCTCCATGAATTGGCTTTTTATCTAAATGCTATTTTGTCTTTTCTTTAACCTTAAGGTCTCGGTACTACCATATAGTTTTACAGTTGCACATGTTCTAGAGCCGTGATGGCGAACCTATGCACGCGTGCCACAGGTGGCACGCAGAGCCATATTAATGAGCATGCCAGCTCAGCTCTGGGGCGCATGTGTGCGCCGGCCAGCTGATTTTCGGGCCTTCTAGGCCCACCAGAAGTAAGGAAACAGGCTGTTCCTGCCTCTGGAGGGCCTGGGGTGGGGTGGGGAAGGCCTGTTTTTCTTTCTTATCTGGCTCCAGATCCTCTCTATTTATCTGGGAAGGGCGAAAACAGCCTTTCCCACTCCCTTGGAGGCCCTACGGAGGCTGAAAGGGCCCATTTCCCGACTCCCAGTGGGACAGGAAGTGATGTTTTTTGCTGTCCCCAGCCTCCAGAGACTCCTAAAGAGGCTTCTAGAGACTCCTAGAGAAGTTCTGGAGGCTGGCGACAGCAAAAAATGTCACTTCCTCTCCCACCGGAAGTCGGGAAATGGGCCCTTTCAGCCTCTGTAGGGCCTCCAAGGGAGTGGGAAAGGCTTTTTTCGCCCTTCCCAGATAAATAGAGAGGATCTGGAACCAGGTAAGAAAGAAAAACGGGCCTATGAAGCCATCATGTGCCAGGAGCGCGGGGGGGTTGCACACGCATGGGCATGTGCATGCATGACCCTCCCCCGCCCCCCCCCCTCCTGGCACACGATGGCAAAAAGGTTAGCCATAACTATTCTAGAGATTAGAGGAAAAGAGATTGAAGCATGTTGCAAGATTGCAGAAGTAGAGAGCAATCATAGTAGTAGATTCTTCTGCTGTTCTTTGTTTTAAATAGGTAGCTTTTTATTGCACCATTCTACTGTACTTTTATTGAAAAAAATGCATCAAAATGAACATCAAAATGAACTATGTGAGTCATTTGGCTGTTTAGCTAAAGACTGATACAGGGTGTCAAAGTAGGGGTGGCGTTTTCATGTAATTAACAGTATATTAAATTCTAAGCCTAGGCAGACAGGAAGCTGTTATTGCTTAGTGGTAGAAAAGAGGTATTCTGTTCATGCTCCCATCAATTTTTATTTTCATATTCTAGGGTCAGATTCTGGTATTGAAAAAACTCTTAAGAATAGGTAACGACAGCTTGTATCAGTTTCCAAGGAAGAGTTGCTTTTTTAAAAAGTCTTTTTTAATGTGGAGAGACTTGGAATGTGGAGAGGAAATCCAGAGCATATTATCTCTGGTTTAATTTACCAGAAAGAAGACTCCACTGGTTCTTAATTTCTAGAAATTGAGATTTCAATCTGTGTAAAATATAATCCATGAAAATCTAAACATAATCACATCTTTATTTTGGAGGAAAATACGATATATATATATATATATATATATATATATATATATATATATATATATATATATATACATACATACATACATACATACATACATACATATACTGAGGCAAACATATATTATTGCTGTTTATCCCTATTTAAGTATACTGCATCTTTCCTCACTGCCTGGTTTTAGGTAATTCAGTTTTTTAATTATTATTTTTTGGAAGTGCTTTTAATCATTGGAATCTAAACACCTATAGAAATAAAAATATCACCAATACAATAATAAATACACAATTTATAAGAAAAAAAATCAATAACCCATCTAACATCCTGAAAAATATAAAATCAATAATCCGCTAGCAAGCTAAGGACATTATATTTCATAATGTCATGATAATAGTGCTATCATTAATGCTATATGTACATCCTGATCAAACTGAAACCCAGAATGATCTTCGAAAGAATTCTCAGGTTATTGCTATACCTCAGTATTCCTAGTTTTAAAATACATATCTTGGGAATAGAATCTGTCTTTAGTACAAGTTAATATACAGTTGCCTTATTATGCATCAGTGACTTTCCCTTTCTACTTTCTGGAACCATTTTCATTCAAGGATGTTTTATTCCTACTTCCCACTGCACTTAGTCCAAGAAATCAGAATATCACCCAGTATTGGTTAACCTGTTTTAACTATATGGAGAAGGATATTCTGATAGGGAGTTCCTAGAATTAATCTTAGCCATTTGAAAGTCAAGCAACAAGCTAAAAATGTGAAAGTTGATTTGTTTTTGTTTATTAGTTTGTAGACAAGAGTATAATAATAATTGTGCCAATGAATAAATGCATATTTATATGTTTCCTAAGTTTTAGCTCTGGAATGGCCAGCCAGGAAACTGAAGTTCAAAGACTGGTACTAGATAACGATTCAATGATAGAAGGAATAAGTGACCAGGTCCTGCTGGCAGTAGTGCTTAGCATCACATTCCTTGTAGCACTGACATACATGCTATTAAGGTAAGGTGAAGTAAAATGTTGATAGCAATGGAAGGTTAGTTGTTGTTGAAGTATTTTATTCATTTCTTGTAAATTAAGTTATTTGGAAGTAGTTTAGTTACTTGGTTACACATTCTGAGAGCAATGTCCAGAAGAGAGCTGCTAATCAACATGCTTGGAAATTAGGGAAATTTGGTTCAAACAAGTTGTATGTCAGTCCTGGAAGCCATCTTTTACTTTGGATCTTCAGGGCTGCCACATTTACTGCTGTGGGAAACTGGGAGGGGGGATTGTATGGAGTTGGAGAGATATCTAGCCATAATAACATTCTTTTCTTTGAGAGTTAAAGACGTTCTGCCCTGTACCTGGAGTGGTGTGACTGGGAAGCATCTCCTGTTGGGACGGTGCATTGATTGGACCATATGATGGACATGTGGGTGCTGAGGCAGGGACGTACGCTTTCTTTTGGGTAGAGAAAACCTGGAAGCTTTCAGATTTAGATTTTCCCAGATGTGCCAATATGACATCTCTAATAAAATGGAACTTTGAGGAACTTCTAACCTCAGAGTCTTCTTTCATTGTGGGTGTTACTTGGAACCCTGACACTGTAATTCTCATTGGTGTTAGACTGCTTTCTTTTCAACTTACTTATCATAGAGGATAATTAAAATAAATGTTGATTAACCTCCCTGCCCCACATGCAGATGCTAATCATATGCAATGTAATTAAAATAAATTTGAAAGAAAGTAGAGAAAGTATTACTATAATGTAAAGCTTAAACAGAACTCAGATTTGAATCACATAGTTACTATGCTGACTAATTCTTAAATTAACCAGTTAAGAATATTCAATAGAAGTATGACACCTCTCGCGTGTGGGATTTGTTTACTTGTTTTATTGTGGATGTTGTGAATTTTAAAGTTGGATTTGCATGTTTACCTCCAAATATTTATATGATCAATAATGAAATACAATGGAAAGCAGAAATCAGCACTTTTTCTTTTCTCCCTTCTTTTATACACTTCTCCTTTCCTCTTTTCCTCCCTTATTTTTCCTTTTATATGCTTTTGTATTTTTGTGTTTTATATTATAAACTAATTTTAAAATGGGAAAAAAATGAAATACAATGAAAAACATTGCCAAGGATTTCATTAAGCAAAGGAAAAATAATGTATTGCCACTTTTATCTTAAGTACAATAGGTTATTAAACTTTTAATGTTTTAGTATATTTATTTTACACCTTGATTAATATTATCTTAGGAGATTTCATTCTATAATTCAAGTAATGTAGCAGCTCTTAAAATAACAGCAGGCAAAGATTAGAGACCTTTAGAATTCTAAACATGATGAATTTATATTATTCTGTCTGATTCCGTTTTTGAAATGTTTTATTAATAGTATTTCTTCTCTTAACAGAGATGGGCAATCAGATATTCATCCAGAAAACCAAGAGCTAGTAAGGGCAGTTAGACAACAAATACAATCAGAACAGGTATATTTAGAATTATGCACAATTCTTTTTGATATAAATCATTTATATCCCAGAAAATTTCTCAGGTAATCACCAAATGTAAAAACGTTCGAGTTTGATAGGGTTTGGATACCCTAGTTCTTTGTGACTGATTATATCATTTCAAAATTAGGTATTGATGTAGATTTCCAGGAATACGTATTTAAAATGTTTATTAAAGATTATTTTTTATATAAATCAATTTTATTGCTGAAAATTTCTCAGGTAATCACCAAATGTAAAAACGTTTGAGTTTGATTGGGTTTGGATACCCTAGTTCTTTGTGCTAAAAATAAACTTTATTATGTCATTTCAAAATTAGGTGTTGATGTGGATTTGCAGGAATATATATTTAAAATGTTATTAAAGAAGCAAAACTTTAGAGACTCCATAGGGTCCTAAAACTTTAAGCATAGTTTGAAAGCTTGGAACTTTTATGTTATACTATGCTGCAGCTACTCTAAATTGAAACAGATAAGAATTATAAATAAACTCTGTTATCGTCCTTTTAATCATGATCATCAAAGGGCAACCCAAAAGCGAAAGGTCCTAAGAAGTTTCAAATGAGATTTCATTTTATCCATGTATTTGTTGGGAATGAGCTGTCATGTATCTGTGTTGTTCAATTGTATGATCTTATTGCTTCCTTCCTTTATCACTTAACAAAGTCTGAGATTTCTTTCTTGTAAATATGCCAATCTTAACTATTTTGCAGCTTGAAACAAATAAAATCATTTGTTCGGCTTGAATTAATTAGATTTCTCTTTTTCCCCCAAAAAATTTATTGCTTTTGTGAAAATACATAGTATAACAATTCTACTAGCATTGGATAGGCAGTGTTTATACAAATAATTATATTTCTCTTTTTTCCCCCCAGGAAAATAGTGTTGGTGACAGGCAACATTTCTATACTGATTTGTCCTGCCCGGTGTGTTTGCAACAGGCTACATTTCCCATTGAAACAAATTGTGGACATCTTTTCTGTGGTATGCAAAAAGTAAAATAAAATCTGAATAGTTTCTTATATTCCTTGAAATGGTAAGAGTTGCTTAGGAAACATGCAAAATAATGCTGTTTTTGGAAATGGACTGGACTGATGGGGGTTTTAAATGGATTTTAATTGATTTTAGGGATTTTATGTGTAACTTTTAATCTGGAGTTTTTGTTTTATTTTCTGTTTTATTGTTGTGAGCCACCCTGAGTCCTCTTGGAGAAAGGGCGGCATATAAGTCTAAACAAATAAATAAATAAAAATAAAATTAATGGATTGGCCTTAAAGAAGTGAAGAAATTCTATTTTAATTATTTCAGCTGATCTCTTGTTATTACGTGTGTGTTTGTGTGTATCAGTCAGTCAGTCGTGACTTTTAAAATGTAGAAAGTGAATTGCTATTACATAGCAATTTCTTGTCCATTTGTAATTTGGACTAGATTTGCAGCAACTCATATAATACAGCTGTCATGAACTGATAGTATTTGGGCAAAGAATTCAGATAATACATTTCTCAGTGATGTATGTAAGCAGTCCTTTCTTGAGTTTCAGTGTCTTAAACTGGCAAATAATTTTTAATAATTTTATCAGCTTCAGTGAACCGCTGTTTGTTTTTAAGTGAGATACTGACTCACATTAAGGTACAGATAGTCCTCTACTTACAACCATAATTGAGCCCAGGATTTATGTTGCTAAGCAAAACAGTTTGCCCATTGTATGATGTTTTTTGTCATCTGTTACATTCACTGTAAGTGAATGTAACAGATGTTAAATTAGTAACATGGTTGTTAAATGAATCTGGCTTCCCATTACCACGGGAATACTGCAACAGTTGTAAGTGTGGAAAATGGTCATAAATCATTATTTTCAGTGCTATTGAAACCTTGAATGGTCACTAAACAAATGGTTGTAAGTTGAGGACTATCTGTATTTAGAGTTTAAGAAATTAATACATTATTTTCTTTAGGTTCCTGCATTATTGCATATTGGAGGTGCGGATCATGGCTAGGTGCGATACACTGCCCTATCTGCAGGCAAACGGTAATAATATGAATATTTTGATGTAAAATTCTAGCTCTAATTTTACAAATGTTGTTGTATGCTGAATCCTAAGTATAAATGGAAATTTAGGAGGTTTACCACCTAGGGTTTTTTTTAACTGTGATTTTAAATACATTTGGTGTACTATGTTTTTTGCTTTTCTTGTCTTTAACATCAGCTTATAATATATTTAAAGAATGATGCAGTATACGGCTAGAGAATGATAACATTTTCTTTAGAATCTAACGTAGGATTTCTCCGTAAGGAGAAGGGCGGTATATAAGTCCAATTAATAATAATAATAATAATAATAATAATAATAATAATAATAATAATAATAATAATAATAATATGAATTCCATAAGATAAAAGTAAGGTACATTTTATAGAAATGCAACTAAACATTCCATAGCACCAACATAGGTTACTAAATGTTTTCATGGATTTGAGTTAAAGCCAAAAGTAGTTACATATTACTAACAAATATATCTGTAATGTTCTCACAGATAAGAAATAATTTAATCTTCCTTTAAGCTTCTCTCCTGCAACTATTCAGATAAAAGTTTAGAGTTCTTAATGTCCTGGCTTTCTGAACTTTTTACTGAACGCTAATTTGGCAAGTGCTTCAACACAGAACAGATATGTAGGTTTTCAGATCCCGTTTGGATTACTCCAATTTATATAGAAGACTTCAAAATGGTTGAGAAAGTTCAGATTCAAAACAAGGCAACTGGAATATCATATAGTTCTAACAAGCATTGCCATAATATGTCAATATTTTACCATATGCACTGTTGCCATTCCTTTTTTTATTCCTTTTTGCTCTTTAATGTCTTATGTAGTGTGGGGTCAGTTTAACCCCTGGATCACCTTCCATGTTTACTTGCTTAGACTGTAAGATTACCATCTGAGCCCTTTTTCTCTAGTTATCCCAGGTATGAAATATCCACTAGGCTTACTTGGTACCTGTATTTTGGTCTCTTGGTTTCTAGACATCCTTATTTCTCTTCTCCAGACCTTTGGCAATTATGTACATTAAGTGGACTCCTCCTTATGTTTTTATGTTGTTATTCTGCTTTTATACTGGAACATAGCTATTTTCTTATACTTTCTTAATCTATTTCTATTCCCTCCTGAACATCATAGTTGTTAAATAGTTTTAAAGTATAATAAGTAATCACCTGAATTTCTATGTTCCTAGAAATATGCTTAATACTGATAAATTGTAAGAAAGACCTGGCAGGAATACCTCTGCATTCTTCCCAAAACTTTTTGCTTGACAAATTACTCTTAAGTATACAAGTAATCCTCAACTTGGAACTAGAATTTCCATTGCTTAACAAAATGGTTGTTAAGTAAGACATGCCTGATTTTATGATCTTTTTTGTCATGGAGTTAATTAATCCCTACAGTTCAGAGGTGGGTTTGAGCAGGTTCTGACCAGTTCTGGAGAACTGGTAGTGGAAATTTTGAATAGTTCGGAGAACTGGTAAATACTATCTCTGACTTGCCCTGCCCCCGTCTATTCTGTGCCTCCCAAGTCCCAGCTGATCAGGAAGAAATGGAAATTTTGCAGTAACCTTTCTCTGGAGTGGAGTGGGAATGAAGATTTTACAGTATCCTTCTCCTGCCACTTCCACCATGCCATGCCACGCCCACCAAGCCACACCCACAGAACCGGTAGTAAAAAAAATTTGAAACCTACCACTGCTGCAATTGCTAAGCGAATTTGGATTCACTCATCGACTTTCCTTGTTGAAAGCAATCTGGGAAGATAACTATTGATCACATGACCCAGGGACTCTGCAACCATTGTAAATACATGCCAGTTGTCAGGTCCTTGAATTTTGATCATGTGGCCATGGGGGTGCTGTGATGTTTATACTGTAAGTGCATGAACTGCTTTTAACCACTTTTTTCAGTGCCATTGTAACTTCACACAGTGACTAAATGAATGGTTGTAAGATGAAGACTACCCATGTACACTTTTAAATATATATACTGTATAAGAAAAGAAGGTAGATTCTACATGAAGATGTTGAATACCCGTTTTTTTTTATTCAGGTTACTTTATTTTTGCCACTTTTTGATGAGGGACAAGAGGATGCAGCACAAGTGCTTCATGATGTTAGTGATTATAATAGGAGATTCTCAGGACAGCCAAGATCGGTATGTATGGAGCTAGAGCAATTAAAAGATGCCCAATGTTCTATTTATTATGGCAAATGCTGCATTTCCCTATGTGAGTTCGACAAGTCCAAGTTATCTTCACAATTCTGGGAATGAAGCTGGGACAAGAACAAGTGGAGGGATAATTTCAATATTTTTCTTAAAAGTAGCCATTGTTAAGGTATTGGATGGGAATGGATGGGAATTGTGCCCATGTTTGTCAGTCCCCATCTCCTCCTCCAGTTCGCATTGCATAGGGCATTGTTGAAGGAGCAGTCTTCATCTTGCTTCAGAGTCACATGTTACTCAGAAAAGGGACTGAAAAACCATAAGTTTTAACTCAATCAAATAGATTTGTGAAATCATAAATAAGATAATCACCATTAGTAGCAACATTTTTAGTGTGTTGTTTAGTATAAAAAGATGAGATTTGCTTGAAAAAAAATACAAACTTTTGAATTTAAGGTAGTCTACCAGAATAATCTTTAATTTCCCCCCCCCCCCCAACATTTTTTAGCAATTCTACCTTTCTGCTATCTCAACAATATAGTGCTTCAACATACAATATCCCTTCCTGGATAATACTATCCATACTATACCCTGTTTCCCCCAAAATAAGACATCCCCTGATAATAAGGCCTATCGGGCTTGTGAGCACATTGCAGTAAGGCCAAGCTTATTTCAGGGTTCAAAAAAATATAAGATGGTCTTATTTTCGGGGAAACACAGGTAGTAATTCATATTACAGAGATATGACTGGTGATTTCAGTTGTTTTTGTTATGTTTTTGTGGCAATGTGCAACCTGTCATTACCAAACAGGCTTGCTCAAAAAGTACTAATATAGTTAGAAGAGAGAGCTGTGAGCCAAATCATCTCTAGTCCAAATCTCATGCAGGCCATGAATTTGTTAGGGAATCTTTGACAAGCTACTGCCAGGCAAGCTCCCTCTGATATTCAATTACGATACCAGTCTTTCTTATTTAATGAAACTGTGCAGGTCATTTGGAGAGCACTGCTTATACCAAATTATTTTTGTTATTTTTATTTAGTAATTAAATTAATTTGCCGCCCATCTTGTTTTGAAGCAAGTCTGGGCGGCTTACATAATAAAAACATTAAAATAATCAGAAATAAATAATACTTAACCCAATAACATGACAATATGCTCTTCATATTCTATATTCATATGAATATGCCAGCTTGAAGAATAAAGGTGAGTATGTCTCCCTGATAGCGGTCCTAGCAGAAACATTTCTTATGTGTACATGCACAGAGAGACAATCTTGAATAATCAGCTCAAAACTTTGGGGAGAAGGATGTGACTACCTTGATACTTAAAAGCTTTGGGGGAGATTCTCCTCAGAAGATTTTGCACAGCTGTGTTATTTCAATGTGTTTTGCTTGTTTTATTAGCTTGTCTAGCCTTGCGTGTTTAAGAGATTCCATGCATTTTTTAAAATTGAGGTTGGGTTCTTATTGACCACTAAAGGTCCTGGGAAAAGAAATTTAGATGTCTCTAAAGCAGGGGTGGGGAACTATGTCCCTTTTATGACTTGTGGACTTCAACTCCCAGAATGCCTGAGCCAGCCATAGTTCCTCACCTCTGCTCTAAAGTGATCCTATTTGATTGCACATTAAAAGCCTCAGCTGTGATGTTAAATACTCCTGTGGCAAATGACATCTTGCTCATAAGACAAACAAATTTTGACTGTGTATGTCTTGTTTAGATTATGGAAAGGATTATGGATTTACCTACATTATTGCGTCATGCATTCAGAGAAATGTTTTCTGTCGGTGGTCTCTTCTGGATGTTCCGCATCAGAATATTCCTCTGTCTCCTGGGGGCTTTGTTATATCTTGCATCACCGTTGGATTTTCTACCTGAAGCTTTGTTTGGAATATTAGGATTTTTAGATGATTTTTTTGTGGTTTTTCTGCTACTCATATATATATCTATCATGTATCGAGAATTTGTGACACAGAGACTGAACAGATGAAGACGGATGTCAGTAATTAACATTAAGGTGCATTAAGTGAATTAACTGTTTTGAGAAAAATAGACACAATTTTGGTTATTAAACAGCCTTCGTTTGATCATCTTATGCAATCAAAAACACATCTTTATTTCAAACATAAGCCAGCATAAGATAACATGAGATTATAAAAGTAGATTGTGCAAGCATGAGGAATTAATGTCACAGTGATTAGGGAACTGGAAATTTGATGTGCAATATTAAAAAGGTGTAACTCATGCTTATAAACGTTTACAGCAGATGAATGAGTAAATGCCATTTAAGCCACCAGCAGTGATAAAGGGAAATTGTCTTGGAATATTTTATTTGAATTAGCTGGACATGTGCTTAAAACATTGTTTAATGTTTAATTTCATAATAAATGTAAAGTTTCAAAAATGGCTTTAGGTTGTGGGTAAACAGATAAAGGGGATTTAATGTTAAACACAATTGTTTAGAATGTCCATCTATGCAGGAAATGCTCAAACAGTGCAGTTATTAAATAAGCTTGTGTTATAACATTATATTGCACCATCAGAATACATTACAATGGTGTGACTATGTACAATTATGTGTTGTCTCAATATTATTTTTCCCCATGGAATTGCACTGTCCACTGTGGAGAGGATGCTGTCTTCTCCATAACAAATGATTGTATGTAGTAAGGTTTTGCATTACAATATTCAACATTTTTTTTTGTAAAAGAAGAAGTTAGCCTACCCTAGCCTAACATGAAGCTATATTATGGTACAGTATTAGGCAAAAGTTTAAGTTTAAATTGTAACTGACTTCTTTAATCAGGTAAAATACTAAATGGCATATTAAATAATAGCTGATAGAGCCATTAGCCGAAATCTAAAACTGAGTTTTATAGAAAGTATACTTGAAATAACAACTGGTAATGGGGACCATAGATACATGGTTATATCATATAATCACAGTTTATATGAAAAGTATATAAACATCCTTAAGAGTAAACCTTATTGAACATTGTAGGCCCTGCTTCTCAATAAGCACACATAATTTCAGACTGCAAGTCTTCTCAAATTACATTTCATAAAAGATTATGAAATGTCTTGTTTAAGCCATGCAACACTTCTTGAAGAAAAAGAAAACGACTAACAAATCTACAGGCTGGACAAACTTTAACCTTCCATATGATTTCAACTGTAACTTCCAGCTTTCCTTGCTGTTTGTAGTCCTGGTTTGGACTAATGGAATATAATAACTATAAATTCTCCAGCCTGCTTATACTATTTCATTTCATATCCCAACTGGAAATATACTAACCTGTGAAGAACATGCACTATCTCCTTAGACATATGCAGAACAGTGTCTTTTCTCTCTCTCTCTCTCCCTCTCTCTCCCTCTCTCTCTCTCTCTCTCTCTCTCTGTATGTATATATATATATATAGAGAGAGAGAGAGAGGGAGAGGGAGAGGGAGAGGGAGAGAGAGAGAGAATAAGCATATAGATGTGCTTGGATTATAAAGGGTGCTATACAACATTTAATCTCCAAAAATATATAATTGAGCGCTGAGCTATATGTGAAATGTTCTTAACCCCTTAAGTATCCATGAAGTAAGTATTTAGGTCTTACTTTTTAGCAAATACCTGCAGAGAATGAAAGCTTAATAAATGTTTTTTTTAAAAAAAGCAGCTGTGGAGAAGATCAGAGGATATCCATTTCTGGTCTGAATTCTCTATGGCAGGGTTGTCATTATGAAGATTTATATTGAACTTAAAATTATTATTAGCCAGATTTTTATTATTTTTATTCATATCCCACCTTTGTTTTTATAAAAACTCAAGGGCAGTGAATATATCTAATACCTCTTCCTCCTCTTATTTTTCCGCAACAGCAACACTCTTAACATTTTTAAAATTTTATTCCCATTTAAAACTGAATTCTGAATACTGTCTTAATGTTGAATATTGACTTATTTTAAATATTTAAATACCAACACAATTCTAAATTATGATTAATGGGGACAATTGATAGTCGGAGAGGAGGCAATGTTTAAGTCTTATTTCCAATCATATAGCTACAGTTAGAGAAGAGGAAACATTATGTGCATTAACATTGACTTTTAAAAAATCCAAGGCTTTCAATTTGATGAAATTGTTGCCCAAAAAATCTTCCATTATTAACAAGCTTAGTTGATACAACAATCTTCTTCATATACTCTATATAAAGACTGGATTTGAAATGCCATTTTGGTTTTTGCTTCCATTTCTATGCAGGGGTTCCAAGTGCCAATATCCACAATGCATAGGTTGGAATGTACATAACTGAGTTCATTTGAGTAGTAATTTTTGTAAAATGGACGTCCTTCTCTCAGAATGCTGAATGTGCCCATGGTCTAAGTTTTCTTTAAAAATATGGAACCATTTTCATTATTTCTATAAATGTATGTCTTAAATTTTCAAAGTTATGTCTGGAGAACTTGTTTGAATGCACCTGCTGCATACTAAAACTTATAGCAATTTGTTTTATCCATGTTTGAACTGAAGAAAAGGGAACAGGATACAATAATTTAGAAAAAGAAGGTACTTTTATACTAAACCTTGTAATACTTCTCTCACTCCCTTGTCCTCAATAGCATCTTGACACAGTTTCTTGGCTTACTCAGGTAAAATTCTAGCATAATGTGAATTTTGAATGAGGTAAATTTGGCAAGCATCAATCCTGTGTTTCAAGGGCAGGAAAGATAATAGTCGTAAGTTATGAAACATAGAATCTTGATCATGTATATATGTTTACACAGAAGAATTATCTTCAATCTTATTTTAAAGGCCTTCATGTGATGTAAGTGCAGAGTCAAAGTAATTAGCTACTTATTGCTTTCTGTTTTTAGTTTCATTTTTGGTGAAATTAAGGCATTTATTATGCTGAGCAAAATAGCTATAATTACAAATAGAGCTTTAACACCCTACTTTTTTCTGTACTGAAGTTTTTCTTGTACTCTGGTCAACAAATGTCCTCGTACAGAATTTTGGAATACCTCCCCAGTGGAGCAGCAATCAGTATCACATAATATACTAAGCTCTAGTATGTCTTATTTGATTTTAACCTAGTGTGCTATGTTGGCCTAGCTCCAGATAATTCAGTAAATATTTGTTCAATAAAACATGTCATAACAAATTGTCCTCATGCAATGTATGAACCCAGCGTGGGTGTTCTAATGATGCTGTAAGGAGTCAGTTTAGATGGTATCATGCTTTCCAATTGGGGACAGTTTAGAACTTTTTTTGTGAATTTTTCTAAGAAATCTTTCATCTCATGCACACAGCTTAGGTTAGCCCTTCTCAACCTAGTTACTTCCAGATTTTGGCAGGGTTGGGAAAGACTTATGGGAAAGAATAAACTTTCTTACTATCTTTTTTCTTAGTTTGTACCCACCTTCCAACATACATCCATGTTGAATCTATATAGAAAGAATGTTTGTTTACATTGACTGTTAATACATAGTTAATTAAACAACTCTCCGATTGTTTTGTAAGAATGTTGGCAAAAAGTATCATAATGCCTCTAATGTAGTTGTAATATAGAAATAGTCACATCATTTTGCATTATCTCAGATGAGAACAGTTGCTTTTATTGTGCAAAGTGAAAAATAGCTAGATTTGCTTGTAACTTGTCAAGAAAAAACTTCCTCTGTTAAATCTTTGATACAGAGCATGAATGATCTAATCTCATGCCTATATATTTAGATGAGTACCACCAGTGGTGGGTTGCTCCCAGTTCTGTCCGGCTTTTTAGAACCGGTATTAAAAGTGGCAGGAGGCTCCGTGTACCTGCCCAGATGTCATAATTGACAATCTGCGCATGCACAGAACCTTCTGCGCATGCACAGAAGCACACGCTTCCGTGAGCAAAGCGCATGTGTGCTCCCGTTGCAAACCGGTAGTAAAGTTAAGTAGAACCCACCCTGGGTACCACCATGTACCTATTGCACTAATTTCTAAAAGGAATTGAGATTCCTCATACAAAGGGGATACAATCACCAGTTTACATGCAGTAATCAAACATCACATTCAAATTTAATTTTACATTATGTATTTGATTTAGAACTTTTTTTTCCTTTTAAAAATATTACCCATTGAGGCTTTGTTTTCAGGATGGATTGTACATTTCATGGCTCTGAAATCCTAGTATTATTATTATTGTACGGCATTGTTACATTAGCCAGGAGACCACAGTGTTATTGCAGAGTAGTAGATTGGCTTGCGAATTTACCAGTTCTGTTGTAGGACACACTTCTGTGCTTCCCAAGGTGCACCATAGCAGGGCAAGCTGGCTTTGCACCAGAAAGAAAGATGAGCAGTTCTTCCTGAAGCATCATCCAAGGCTCTCTCCCTTCCCCGGAGCTGCCTCATAAACAGGTGCCACAACTGGGAAGGTTCAGAGCCAGCAGGAATCTAATTGCCTGAACAGAGCACCAACTTGTCACCCCACCAAAGTAGTACCTATTTATCTATTCGCATAGAACATGTTTTCAAATTGTTAGGTGGACAGAAGTTGAGGTGACTGACGGGAGTTTACCCTACCACACACAGTGCTAGGACTCAAACTGCTGGAACAGAGACTATCTCCAGCATCTGAAGCCACTGAACCTCTTCTGAAATCCTACTGTATTAATCAGACTAAAACAAAACATTGGTCTAAGCTATGCAGCCACCCTTTTAAAAAAATATTTGCAAGATAAAATATTTAATGGAAAATCTGTACAGATAGTGCTTGATTTATTACCATAGTTGAGCCCAAAATTTCTGTTGCTAAGCAGGATAGTTGTTAAGTGAATTTTGCCCTATTTTTCAAATTTTTATACCAGAGTTTATTAAATTATTTGGTTATTAAATGAAGCTGGCTTTCCTCATTGACTTTGCTTGTGGAAGACAGCTGGGAAGATTATAAATGGTGATCACTTAACCCTGGGACAGTGCAACTGTCATAAATACATGCCATTTTCCAGGCCCCCAAATTTTGATCCCATGTCCCTGAGGATGCTGCAATAGTGTGGAAAATGGTCATAAATCACTTTTTTCAGTACCATTGTAACTTTGAGCAGTCACTAAATGAATGGTTGTAAGTCAAGGACTATCTGTAGTCACATCATGCTATCTAGTTGAACCCATAGTATTTTAAAACAATTCTGCTATCTATTGACCTTGTAATTAAAAACATTACTGTATATAAGAATTATGCTAAAATGACTTTCATTTAAGGAAGAATTATACTACAGTACTATCTATATTCAATGAAGGGCAAACTCCACTGAATACACTCTTGAGTAGGCATATATAGTATATGGTTACAATATTAGTAACTAAACGTGCTCAATAATGGCCTGGAGACCTGAGGCTGTAGATTACATAGTATTGCATAACTTTTATAGAAAAATCAAAGCTAATTTTTGTTTTTATTGTAATAAAACCATATCTGAAATAAGAAATGTACTCTGGCTATTTATTTTCCTGTTTTTAATATCATCATAGGTTTGCATTCTCTAATACATGTTAAATTTTTAAAATAATTTAAGAGTTTTTAAAAAGATTAAAAGTTAATATAAATTAGCGGAGAAAAAAATCAAAGAGAAAGCTAAAAATGCAAGAAACAAAAAAGACAAATGTTGAAAAAAATACAAAGAAGTGGCTTCCAATCATCTTTACAGCAGTTGTAAGCACATTCTAAATTTACTTCTCTCAAATTAAATCATTACTCTCTTCTTTCTATAATATAGTCTGCTTATTCATCAAAATCACAAATCATAAGTTTTTCTGTTTTCCACATAAGGGGTTTCCAGTCAGCAGTAAATATGGTCTTTTTTCTAATCAAAAAACTCAATTTGGCCACATCCGCAAGTTCTAATATCTTTATCTTTCCTCTGTTGTAGATATTTCCAGTTCTTTCTAGCTCTTGCTGCAGTTATATACAAAAAAAGTTCCCTGGCATTTTTCTAATTGTTTGTCCATCAGTCTAACATATTCTAATATATAAAGTGCCTTTATACACAGTAAACAATTTCTCTTGTGTCATATCCAACAGCACATCATTTTATAATATTTGTAAATTATATTCAGAGAATTTATAAAAATTCTCTAAGATTATAACACATTGTAAATCCTTTCAGCCACCTATTTTCCCATTGATCAATCTGTACATTTATAGCCAAGATATACATTCTTTCATTTGTTTTTCTGTTTCAAATTTCAATAAAAGTTTATACATTTTAGCAATTACATGTTCACTTGTATCCAGTTGTATTTCAGATTCAGTCTTACAATGTTCTAAACCATGAAGTCTTGTCGACTTCAAATCTAACAACCATAAATAAGAAAACCATTGACAATTATATCCTTTTGCCACCAGTTCTTTTGATTTTGTGTTTCTTTTGACTCTTTTCTGTTTTGTCTTCTGTACCCTTAATGCTTTTGTCTCAAGTGGCATGCTATAGTTACAGTCAATGTCATAGTCTGGCTCATATTACCTTTATCTTTATTTTGTAAAATCTGATAATTGTCTACACTCTTTAATGATGCACAAAAAACTTTCCTGTTAAGGTATTTATTTTAATTCCAATTTGTTCAAAAGCACTTTCACCCAAAAGTAATATTTCAAATTTAGTATCACATTTATATCCGTTTTAAACTTTCTCATATACTGTACCTCCTTGTTTTTGCCAAAAAAAAAAAAAATTAAATCTCCCCCCCCCCCATTTTTCCTTTTTAAAGAAAAGTGAAATTCTCTTATCTTGCCACTCAGAAAATCTCTCTAGTTGTATATTAATTACATCTGAAAGGGTTTAAGAACAGTAAGGCTTTTGCAAATCTTTTATTCATATTACAGCTGTAAGCTTGATTGAAATCCCTCAACTCCCAGCCTATCAATTCATGAGTGAATTGCAAAAACATCAGTTTCTGCAGTCTGTGTAAGAGGAACAGCTTTCCAGAGATCAGGTGGGCAATCTCTCCATCTGTCCTTGTCCAGAGAAACTCCACTGAAGAGAATTTGCTGTCTGGCCCTTGATTTCCTCTGTAAGTGCTATATCCACTTCCTCAGAGATAATCTAGTCTTCCACAGATCCTCACCCAGAAGCCTCTAAAACCTGTTTAAAAACATTAAATTAAATTAGAGAAAGCTGCTTTCCTTTTAAGCCAACAATTTCTGGAAAAAAAAATAGTACAATAGGTTCTGGTTGACAGAAACAGAATTTTTAACATTTGTGTATTGCTTGCTGTACAAAACATCTATAAGCAATCAAAGAGTAGAGAACATACAAGATTCAGTATCAAATGCAATAAGATGCATAGAATAATATAAAAGATAAAAACATTGCCTACATCTGAAGAGGCAGGGCCAAATTGTAAAAATTGTTTTTATCATGATAGGAGAACTTTCTTAGTCTTTGCTTTTGTCATCTGTGGAATAGAACATTGTTTGCTACATTGCTCCAATCCGCTCAAAAAGACAGTTCAGCTCTGAGCTACATAAATTCTCTTCTGTTGGAAACATTTCAATATGTTGAAACTATGATTCCTATTTACCATACTGACTAAGAGCTCTGGAAGTTGTCATCTCAGCACATCAGCAGCCCCCAGACTGCCCCCAAACCTACATTAAGAAGTTGTGAATAATCAAGTCTTAGGCCCCAAAGAGAGAAGGTGGAGACAGGGCCTGCAACCATAGCAACAATCCATTGTTAAAAGATCCACCCCAGACACCTGTTTTTCAGTTGCGCTTCTGAATGGAGTGGTTCCATTTTAATACTGTGTTAATATTTTAATACTGTATCTGCTCACCACTAGGCATAAACCATTTCAGTTTTTCGTCTCTTGAAATATCACTGTTGTAATGTAATGTAGAGCATCTTAACAGACTCACAATAACCAAGCAGTATTACTTTCAGCTTTAAACACTGCTTGATATAGTGCCTACTTCTTGGTTGTTGATGTGGATGGTTATTGTGAGTCTGTTAAGATGCTCTACATTACATTAGGAAATAATTACTACCACTGTTTCCAACCTGATCCCACTGAGCACTACAGGAATTTTTAAAAAGAAAAACAGGAGCTAGTACCCAATTAGCAATTGGAAGGTAGATTATATAGAGACCTTCCCAACTGAACTGGGTTTGTGAATATTAATTGCCATGGTTACACCCACTGCAAAGAAGAGTATGTTTGTACAAGGCCTTTAGAAAAAGTTATTTCAATGGAAGATCACCACCCATGGTGGGACATGTTATCCAAGATCTCAACATAATTTTTGTGCTTGTCTAGGCACAACCATATTTAAGATGATTTTTTTTCTCAACAAACAACATTTTAATCATTGACTTCAGTATCTGCACCCTTGCAAAAAAATTTTTTTTTCAAGGAATCTGCCAGCATAGTAGTTTTATTGAATTCAAAATCCCTAACCATTTGACTAAGTCCTTCCTTTTTCCCTTCCCATAATCCAAAATGGTAATTAGACACTGAGGTCCAGAAAAATCTTATAAACATTTTTTTTTTACCAAGCCAAACCCAGCTTTTCAATGCCTGCACAAAAACTTGTGCAATTATGCTCTACTTGGACGGGGAGGGTGGAGTTGTTTTTCTTTTAGTGAGAGGCACCTTGACAATGTCTTTTTTTTTCTCCTTTAATTATCCTCCAACAATGTCAAGGAACAATTATTCTTTTTTTAAGCACTCCTACACTGTAAAGACTCCTCTTGCATGCACCCACATAGTACACAGAACAGACAATTATGCATAGAAAATATACAGTTTTGTGAAAGCAAAATATTATAAAACTTTCTTCTTAAAAAAAAATATCCAGAAACCTAGAATCAGCCTTGTGTGTCTATTTATATGAATTTTGTTTGATCTAGTCACCTTGAAAAAAGATTATCTCTACAGATTTCATTCTGTTCTTTTAAATAGTACAAAATAAATATCTATGGCCATGAAGAAAATAGGGGAGATGAGGATGAAGAGCTGCACATTTATTCCCATCAATTTGGACTCAAATTGGACTGGAAAAATTATCTTTAGATCCATACCAATTGGCCCTCTTCCAAAACTCAGAAATAGTACAATCCACACCCTTCTAATGATCTCTTCCTGTGTTGATATTTCTCCTCATTTGAGCAGAAAACTACAATTACTCATAATCCTTTTTTCAAACTTTCTTTGCATGTCCTCTTCTCTGAATCCATCACCAATTTATTTATCCTCAAAGTACACATACAGTCATCAAGAATGGGTACATTCTTACTCCATATGTGGCCTGACTAATGTAGAACTCCCCTTTTGAAAGCAAAGGCTCCTAAACTATGATCTCAAATTGCATGTGCTTTTGCTACTTTAGTAAATATATGGTAGGCAAGAACACCTTAAAAGTTAGGTGCATACAGAATACACACACATATGTACAAAAGTGCATCTGTTACACAGTATACACACACATACCGTGTTTCCCTGAAAATAAGACCCTGTCTTATATTTTTTTGAACCCTGAAATAAGCGCTTGGCCTTATTGCCATGTGCTCAAAAGTCTGATTGGGCTTATTATCAAGGGATGTCTTATTTGGGGGGAAACAGGGTACATATACATAGAGTCAGGAAGTTCTTATTCTAACTGGACTGCCTCCTACATAAATGCAAGCTCTATTCCTCGTATTTTCTTGGCAAATTTACTAGCTCCATTGCAGCCCAGATATAGCAGCCCTAAACAACAAATATGGATTTTCCTTTTCTTCCCCCAAGTTATTGTTTTCAGCTTCCTGGTCTAATTTAACTGTCCCAGGATTTCCTATTGATTCCTCATCCAGTCCAAATTTTCTTGGCTTTTTTTTTTCTCAAGATGCATGGATAGTCGGGTACTGTATTTGTTGCCTTGGGAAATTGCTGGCTAAATTTATACCTTGTGCTACATCAGGGTGTATTTAACAAGCATAATTCATGGGTTCACACAAGATGTTATGGCCAAACTGGATCCTATCACTTAGTCTAACCTTCCCTACCAGGACTACACATGCTTTTTAGAGGACTAAAATTGAGAAAACAAACCTTTAAGGAACCTCTGTTTCTAGCACAAACAAAACTCACAAGTCACCCACCTGGATTACAACACAATTTTTATAAAGCAGCGTTGCCATAACTCAACAGAAACTTTCAGCAGATTCTATTTACCTCCTCCTCTTTTCATGTTTTTTTTCAAGCAATTATTATTATTTGTAGTTTTTATTCCATCTAAAAAAACCAAACGTTTGTGCCTTGTTTCATAAGGAGATGGTCTGTTTTTGTATGGCAAACAGATGCTTAATTGGTGGCAATGCAGAAGAGCAAAGGCGTGAATGCTAATGGGATGGCTCATTTTTGGCATATGGTTAACAAGCATAGGAACTTATAGCAGGTATTACTAATAGTTTGGCTCAACTCTATGGCATCAGAAGCTGTTATGTCCCGTTTAAAACATATGCTGTGCTTCAGATACCAAATCTTGTTTTCTCCCACTCTTCCCTGCAAAATTTCTGCAACTGTCAATGAAAGGGAGGTTATGCTTAAGGATTATCAACTGACCAGAAAAACAAAAACAGCTCCAACCTGCTCTACCAGCTGCTGGTTTAATGAAAACGGCAGCTGAAGCTTCTCAAAGTAAGGTAAAAGATGTCATTATCTACTAATATCTGCAAATAATCCCCTCTCAACCCAATTACCTGTATGCTGTTTCAAATTATAGTGATAGGAAGGCACACTATTCATGTTAAGGCTACCTACCCTGATATTGCTATACTCATGCATGGATGTAATCCCTTTTTATGTTTTGTATCAATCATTAAGTAGCAATAGCACTTAGATGTATATGCCACTTCATAGTGCTTTACAGCGCTCTCTAAGTGGTTTACAGAGACAGCATATTCCTACCAACAATCTGGGTCCTCATTTTAGTGACCTTGGAAGGATGGAAAGCTGAGTCGACTCTGAGCTGGTCGGGATCAAACTCCTGCCAGTCAACAGAATTAGCATGCAATACTGCATTCTAACCACAATGCCAGCACGGCTCAAAGTATCTTCTAGTCACAGAATAATTTCGCTTCTCCTCATTGCAAATGGGGTTTACAATTCCTAGAATTAGATCTAGCCATCCTGGTTAAGAATTCTAAGAGTTGCACTCCCATTGTACTTAGAGACCACTATGTTGGAAAGAATGGCCTAAATGATAAACCCTTTATCTTTTTAGTTCCACAGACAATGAGTATAGGCTATCCAATGATAAAAATATTGTGTTATCTTTTCATTCAGTAGACCAAAAAATCAGAACAAGATTAGCCTCGATATCCATCTGCTTTAGAGTGGACAGCTGAAAAATAAATCGTGCATGTAGAAGTTATTCGTGCTGAAATGACCTCTCACATAACAATCTGAATCTTAAAGCAGGATATATATCAAATTCTTTTTTAAAATATTCAAGAAAGGGAGCCTCTTCCACATCCATTATACTAAATATACTCAGCTAAGTGGCACCACCTAGTTGTCTTTGGCTGATCTCCGAAAAACTAAGCAGTATTGGATGGCGATCATTCAGGAAATGCCAGGGCTGCCAGCTAGACTGGAAAGTTGGAAAATATTATGGGAGAAGGCAACAGCAAACTGCTTTTGTATTATTGCCAAGAAAACTATGCATCTATTTATGAAGTCATCAAAAGTCTAGGTCAACTTGAAGGAGACTTTACTTAACTATAAGTGGGAAGCTATGCCAGGCTAACTGATCCCACCAACTAACATCAGATTCTGATGGCAAATAAATGAATTTTCATTTATTACTTTTATAATCTACTCTCCTCCAAGAACTGAAAGGTTACCGAGGTTGAATGGAAAGTATACTTGTACCTTTATAACTGTAGCTTAAACAGGAACGTTTCAATAAGCAGAACAAGGGGGGAAAATCCTTGAAATGAGTTCTTTTGTTATCTATTCTTACTTTTCCATGTAACTTGTCACCAGTGCTATCATCAATGGGACAAGCTTAAAGATGTCATGAAGGAACTCTATACTTCGTCTCTTCAACCTGGTTCTGATAGCCTTTTCCACCTTTTCATCTAAAATAATAAAGGAACACCATGGCTCGTACAGTTTGGATGCTGGGTTGGAGGTTAGCAAGCTCACATTTGAGACCCGGGTGCTGCCTTGGGGCAGGATTGAACTCCCGCCCTTTGCTCCAGTTCCTGTCTTGTACAGGAGATGAAAAGAGCACCCAACTGGGTGTCCCCCGGGCAACGCTGATGTCATTGGCAAATCCTTTCAACTTGGAAGCACCTCGGTGCTTCTGACACGAGTGCTATGTTTTGAATCAAATGCCCACAAAAGCATTACACCAATTTTGAAAGAGGTGGAAGTTATATGCCATCAAGTCTGGACGATACGGTGCATGCAGTGAAATCCAACTTCACAATTCAAGGATCCATGTGAATAGCATAATCTGATTCCTCAAAACATACCAATGAGTTTTCCTGCTAAAGCCCGAGTTTTAATTATTTGTAGGTGAAGCAGTCACAGTGCTATGAAGAAACCTTCATTCTCACATGACAACAACTACTAGTAAATTTCAGCTGTGGACTTTTTTGTCTCTACTATCAGCAAGCAAGGGATTCATCTTACACAAATTTCCTGATATTGAAGAAGTTAAATAATGTGGCCATGTGTTGCTCTGAAATGCCAAAATTAACAAGATATTCCTTTCAGGTTTCTGCCAGTTGTCCTTAACCAATTCATCTGCAGGCTCTTCAAACAGATACTCATTCTCTAGTCACCTTATGGCTTGACTACTGCAACATGCTCTACATGGGGCTGCCCTTGAAGGCTACCCCCAACTGGTCAGAACATGACAGGCATGTCTCAGGATGCCCATGTAACATCTCTACTTTGCAAGTTGCACAGGTTGCCAGTTTATTTCTAAATGCAATCCAAGATGCTGGTTGTTACCTATATAGCCCTACATGGCATAAGGCCTGGTTACCTTAGGGACTGCCCATTTTCCATAATATCTACCCAACTGATTGAACCCTACAGGGTTGGTACACTCTGGGTTTCTTCAATTATGTCATCTATTGGGATCTCAGAAATGCACCTTCTGGAATGAGGTTCCCCCAGTCTGCTGTTGTTTAGAAGACCGGTAAAAACTGTCTCTTTGTTAAGGTCTTTGGCAAGGAAGAATGAGAGCCCTCACGTCATCATGCTTGGCATCTTTTATCTTATGCTTTATTGATTTTATTGTAATTTCTTTGTTGTGGGTTGCCCAGAGTCATTGAGAGTTGAGTGGTATTCAAGATGATGACCTGGTCCTTTGCAAGTTACAAGTTGTCCAACTTATAAAAATGGAAGCATTAATTTTCATTCAGTTGTCATATAAGTAAAATTCCCACACTGAATACTCAACATTAGTGTTTGAGTTATATTAGGCTGAGAGATAGTGGCTTGATTCAGGTATCGTACTAAGCTATAATTTTAACCTATAGTTTATTGAATAGGCCACAATTAAAAAGTCAGGTATTCCACTAAATAATAAATCATAGATATACAACTTCAATATCTGGGTTCATACAACAGCTAAACCAAAACCAAGGAAAATCAAGCAACTCTATATTCCATCATCTACAGATCCATATCTTTAATTTTAAAAAAGCAGCAATTTCTTCTTAAGAATTCCAAGACTTCCAGTGTCTTAGTGGAATCTTTGAATACTTCAGATATTGTTCCACTGGATTTTAAAAATGAACATAACCCAACAATTTGATTCTTAGTAATACAAATGGACTCCGTGATTTAATTCAAGTCACAGATTACTCAAACTGCTTACCTCAAGATAATTTGTAGTTTCTATTCTGATTCATTCGTTATGTAAACTCACAATGCCAATAAGAAGACTTAAGCAGTATAAAGAAGTAATATACATAGATAGATAGAATTCTTTATTGGCCAAGTGTGATTGGTCACACAAGGAATTTGTCTTTGGTACATATGCTCTCAGTGTACATAAAAAGAAAAGATACATTTGTTAAGATATATAAGTAATATATATCAACACCCAACCCCCTCTTTCCAATACTAGGAACAACTTTTCAATATTTCCAAAGATTGGTGAAAAACATTTTCAATAATCATGGTCTAGTGCAGGGATGTCAAACTCAATTTCAATGAGGGCTGCATCGGCTGGATGTGGCCAACTCAATATCACTCATGTCAGGGGCACCTGTGGTGGCCAAGTGCTAAGGCAGGACTTACCTCAGACCCTCCCTCTCATTATAATCTCCTTCCTTCCTTCCTTCCTTCCTTCCTTCCTTCCTTCCTTCCTTCCTTCCTTCCTTCCTTCCTTCCTTCCCTCCCTCCCTCCCTCCCTCCCTCCTTCCTCTCTTCCTTCTCCTTTCTTCTTCCTTCCCCTCTTTCCTTCTTTTTCCTTCCTTGCTCTCTTCCCATCTTCTCTTCTTTTTCTTTGTCCTTCCTCTTTCCCCTTCTTCTTTCCTGTCCCTTCTTGGATGCTCAAATGCAAAGGAGAAAACATTTCTCCTTTTGTTTTGTTTTTACTTTGTTTTGTTAGCCCTCTGCCAGCAAAAATGGAGCCCGAGGAGGGGAGTGCAGACGGCCCTCCCGAGCTCCATTTTCACTGGCAGAGGCCCTGCAGGCCGGTCTTTCCCTGTTTCCAGGGCGGCCCCGGAGGACAGATTTAAACCTTAAAATTGACACCCCTGGTCTAGTGTCTAATGGATTCAAAAGGAAAAGGGACTCAAAACTCAGTACCCCTCTGAGAAGGCTTCATCCTTTTTAGATATAGTTTTTTGCCATCCTCCGTTTTTGCCATACCTGAATCACCATTCATCGGTTTGCAAAAGAAGGACTTTGGAAGAAGACAACTTTAAGATATTTTGCTTCTGTACCATTTGAGATTAAAGCTAGGCTCTTGAGTTTTGCCTGGCAGCCAATTAAGAGTAGAAAAAAAATAGGAATTAATACATTTTGCAGCAAGTCTCCAAATCAAATGCTATGTATTTCTGGTACGCCCAGCCCAATGTTTGAATGCATTTCAGATGCTATCAGAGTGTGAAGCCATTCAATTAATTACAGATACGGATGTATAAACTTCAGTGATTAAGACCTGGATTCCTGGTGAGTGCATCCATATACAATGATACAACTTTTTTGGCAACAGTACCAAAGGGTTTTGCCACTGCTGCCTTTTGCGATTCTTTTTGACGTCCCAGTTTTCGTGGTTAGGCTCCAAGAAAAACTGGCAATATGGCAACAATAAAGCTCTTAAGATGGGAAAGGTGAATCAACTTGAAGATTAGTCACTGGATGAGTGGGCTTTAGAGAGGAGTCAAATGAGACTGAAAATGTAAGCTAGCTTGGCATCCACCCACCGTGCCATCATTAGCAAGAAATGCTTTTCTAGTTAAGAAATAGATGAGAAACCAGATGCTTTATTGCTTGCCAGATTTTCTGTAGTTACAGGTCAGCATTTTATTTTCCTGACAAACATTTAAAGATGCTCAGATTAAAATGCATCGAAGTTTAAATCAAAGATAGATAGATAGATATTTTATTTATTTATTTATTTGTCAAGAATATATAAGATAACAGGTAAAAGTATAAATATAATTTGAATACATGAAAAAAGTAAGTAAAAAGGAATATTAGTACAGGGATGGTAGGCACACTGGTGCACTTATGCACGCCCCTTACAGATCTCTTAGGAATGGGGTGAGGTCAACAGTAGACAGTTTAAGGTTAAAGTTTTGGGGTTTGGGGGAAGAAACCACAAAGTCAGGTAGTGCATTCCAGGCACTGACCACTCTGTTACTGAAGTCATATTTTCTGCAATTGAGTTTGGAGCAGTTCACTTTAAGTTTGTATTTATTATGTGCTCGTGTATTGTTGTGGTTGAAGCTGAAATAGTCATTGACAGGAAGGACATTGTGGCAGATAATTTTATGTACTACACTTAGGTCAGACTGAAGTCGGCGTGGTTCTGAATTGTCTAAGTCCAAAATTTGGAGTTTGGTGGCATAAGGTATTTTATTGCAGGTAGAGGAAAGGAGGACTCTTCTCGTAAAATATCTCTGGACTCTCTCAATTGTATTTATGTCCAATATGCAGTGCGGATTCCAGACAGATGAGCTGTATTTGAGAATTGGTCCAGCAAATGTTTTGTATGCTCTAGTTAGTAGTACAATATTACCAGAGAAGAAGCTAGCAAGTTTAGGTAAACAACTCTTAATGCCTTTTTGGCAATGTTGTTGCAGTGGGCTTTTGCACATAGATAGATAGATAGAGAGAGAGAGAGATAGATAGATAGAGAGAGAGAGAGAGAGAGAGAGATAAGGGCTGTTTTGGAGGACTTCCGGTTGGCGATTCGTGGTGTCATGGCATTGTGAGAGTGATCGCTGCTCTCCAATGCCTTTATTCACCGCGCTTTGGGGACCCTTTGAGGCGTGGAAGCCCGGAGAGCTTCGCGGACAATAGTGGAAGTCTGGCAAGTGGAGAAATGAGTAACAAGCGCTCTCCATTAGACTGGACGCCTCTGTCAAACCAGCACGGGTGAGTCTGTCATTCAATGGCAGACCCGAGGCCGCAATAGCCAACAAAGAGACGGGAAGCAAGGAAATTTGGGGAAGCTATTGTTAGAAGAGGACTTATACCCTCTTTCCTTGAATACCCCCTTTCCCTACCGTGGGATCGTAATCGGAAAAGTGGTGCTGGCTGTGTCGGGTGAAAAGGACCTGTAGAAAGTGAATAAGGGGTGATCGGAAGTATGGGAGCAGACTGAAATGGTGCAAGATCACAGGCAAGTTGGCTAAGAAGAAAAAAAAGAAGGAGATCAGTGAAGCAGAGAGATGGTGTGGATAGAGGTCCGGAGGAACGCTCTTGAAAAGAAATAAATGAGAAAACTTTGGTGGCATACATGGAGACTGGGTTGATAGCGGAGGAGAGAGAAACCGGAAGTGCAGCCATTAATTAGATTTGACAGTAAGATCGCTAAAGTGTGGAGACCAATGGAGACCAATGGAGTAAGGCGTACTGAAACCAAGTGAATCAGTCTCTGGAACCAGAAAGACTTTGAAACCGTTGGAAACTAAACTACAAGAACTTTTATGAACTTCTATGAACAAATAATAGGAGGAGAACCTCCAATCCACACAGGAACTCAAGTACCCTTTTGAAACCTCTATACTTTAATATGTTAATATTTTGATACATATATATTTATATCTATAACCTTAAATAGCCCCATATATATTTGCATACCTCTATATACTTTATATACATTTATATATCTGAATAATTATATAGATTTAGTTCTAATTAGTGATATCTTTCTTTATTAATCCTCTCTATTAATTTGATTGTTGGGTATTTACCATAGCTAGTATTTAATAATTGTGATATTAATTGATAATAGAGTATTAATTAATTAATAATAATGTGAGAATCTGATAATTAATGTGTATTTAGAAAAATAGAATTAAGTATTTCTGAACATAATTGAATTAACTGTGAATTAAGTAACTTTTTGATTTAGGCTTTGATTGCATGAGACAGATTGATAAACACTGCAGTCATAGTCCTGAGCTTAAAAAAAAAAGTGAGGAATCTCTCTGGATATGAATAACAAATATATCTAGTATCTCTAGTAACACAAGAAATAAAATAACTTTATATAAAGAAGAAAAGACAATTAGTGGATGATAATTTAGAGGAATATTGAAAAAATTGTGAGAGACCAGAAAAAGGTTTTGAAGGAAATGACAAGTCTTTCATCTACAGTACTAAAAACAGGAAAGAAGACTACTTCAAACCCTACAATAACAATGACATCACCAGCAACACAGAGGTTGATTGAAGGGCTGACAAAAACAGAAAAATCGGTGGTGATGCAAGCCATGCAATTGACATTGACAGTAATTCAAGATACCATGCAAGAGAAGATGTCAAACAATCATGAGGAGTTGAAGATGGATATTCAAGCCATAGATCAAAAAATGAATGAGATACAAGAATCGATACACATCAATGAACAAAAGATAAAAAAGGTGGAAACTAGAATGGAGCAAAATGAAAGAAATTTAGACTCAATAGATCAGAAGCTGATGGCACAAAATAAGGAGCTGGAAGACTCAATAATCCAGTTAGAGATGGATACAGCCTCTTTTTACCTATGCTTCCAAAATATAGCAGAAGATAAGGAGGAAGACCTGGGCCAAGTGATGGCGGAATTGATAGCGGATATACTAAAACAAGGTAAACAAGATATAATAAAAGAGTTGGATGAGGTGTACAGAGTCCAGACCAACTATGTTAGAAGAAATAAATTACCCAGAGAAGTGCACGTTAGATTTGCAGGGAAAAAAAGTCAAAGATATATTCTATAGTATGGCAAGAGAAGAACCTGTGACATATAAGGAGGAAGAGGTGATAATCCTAAAGCAAGTCCCTAGGAGAATGAGGCAATTGAGAAGAGATTACAGATTTTTTAGCCATAGTTAAATAAGAGAAACATCCTCTTCAGATGGATATTGCCGGAAGGCATGTTGATCACATGGCAGGGGAAAAATATCAAAATAGACAGCCTCATAACAGCGCAAGACTTTCTAGACCAGTTGAGAGGGACAGAGGAGGATCAAAGTAGCAAGGAAGAATTGGAAGCAATAGTACAAGAAGAAGAAACTCCCCAGCAATGGCAATCTAAAGAAGGAACCCCAGAGGAGATGGAGACAGAAGACAAGGAAAGCAAAGAGACAAAAGGGAAGAGATAAAGACTGCAAAGAACAACATGTGCAAACAAAAACTAAGACAGTACAAAAGAATTAGAAATGGAGGATTGGAAGTTAATATCAATCAACGTCAATGGATTAAATGACAATAGAAAGAGGAAACAACTATTCATAAAACTAGCCATAGAACGCCAACATAATATGCCTTCAGGAGGTCCACATAAAAAAGGAAGATAGGAAATACCTAGAGTATAATAAATTTGGGGAAACTTTTACCTCCCTAGCGGAGAAAAAAAAAGAGGGGTGTAGCGTTATATGTTAGAAAAGGGATTGTAGCGGAATTAAAATACAATGATACTAAGGGTAGAACATTAGCAGTTGAGATTAAGAGAGGGAACCTTCCAATACTATTGATAGCTATCTATGCCCCGAATAAAAACCTGGGGGAAAACTATAAAAAATTAGGAGAGAAAATAAGTAAAATGGACTATAGCAATATTTGTATAATTGGCGATTTCAGTGGGATAGTAGATTCGAACAAAGATCACAAGAGTAACAAACATAAAAAGAAAAAAAGGGATAAATTTCCAAGAACTTTCTTTGACCTAGCGGATGAATTAAATCTTGTAGATATTTGGCGGACCTTGCATCCAAATAAGAAACAATATACCTTCTATTCAAAATCCCCAAAAATCATGGTCAAGAATTGACATGATGTGGGTCAATAGGAATCTGGGGATGGAAATTAAATCCGCAGAAATAACACCAAATATATGGGCGGAATGTAACCTTTAGAAATAAGATGGAAAAATTTATACAGGAAAAGGCATAAGAGATGGAGGTTAAACACACAATTTTTGAGAGATAAGGAATATATTGGAAAAGTAAAGGGAGAACTAAAACTATTCTTCGAGGAAAATAAAAAGAAAACAATGTCTCGAGTAACAATATGGGACACGATGAAGGCATATTTAAGAGGGTTGGCAATATCATACAGCATATACAAAAATAAATAAAAAAGGAAGATGCAGAAGGAGCTTTTAGAAGGATTGGGAGAAGCAGAAAAGAACTTGCAGCAAAACCCAGGAGATGAAGCAGCAAAAGAAAGCTAGATGACTTTAAGACATAGATTGAATATTCTAGATCAGGAAGAATCTATAAAATAAAATGATCCAAACAATATTATTTTGAAAATGCAAATAAACCGGGCAGATGGCTGTCTTTCAAATTAAAAAAGGAAAATGAGAAAGGGATCATCTATCAATTGGAAGACATAGAAGGATGTATAGTGAATAAAGAAGAGGACAAGCTCGAAATTGCTCGAGAATATTATGCTGCACTACACAAAGAGGAAGAAATTCCAAGGGAAAAAAATGATCAACATCTGACAGAAGAAAAACTCCCATTGATAGGAGAGGAAGAGAGGGAAATGCTGAATAGGGAAATCACAATAACGGAATTAAAGACGGCTATATCCAAACTTAAAAAGAATAAATCACCAGGCCCAGATGGATTCCCAGAAGAATTGTATAAAAATTTGGACTTAGAGGAAATACTTTTACCAAAACTATTGGAAATTTGTAATGAGACCCTGATAAGATCTACAATTCCAGAATCGTGGAGGGAGACATACATCACGTTATTGCAAAAAGAAGGTGCAGATCCAAAACAGATAAAAAACCACAGACCAATTTCCCTTTTAAATACAGATTATAAATTTTTTATGAGTGTAATAGCAAAAAGAATAAAGAAGATACTAAACAATTTGATACATATCGACCAAAATGGATTCCTCCCTGGAAGACAGATAAAGAACAATACAAGAGTAGTGACTGATATCCTAGAATACTATGAAGCCCACTCAGACAAGCAAATGGCACTTGGTTTTTTAGATGCCCAGAAAGTGTTTGACAATTTGAATTGGGAGTTCATAGTTCAGCAAATTAAAAGGATGAAATTTGGAGTAAATTTCGAGAATATGATAACAACAATCTATGATAAACAAAGAGCGAACATTTTATTAAATGGGGATATGACAAAAACCTTTCAAATCAGAAAGGGGGTAAGACAAGGATGCCCGTTGTCACCATTATTTTTTATATTGGCCCTAGAAGCCCTACTAAGAAGAATTAGGAATAATAATGAAATTAAAGGATTGAAAATTAGGAAAGAAGTATACAAGGTCTAGGCATTCGCCAATGATGTAACCTTAATCATGGAGGAACCATTAGAAACAGGTCAAAAAATTTTGGAGGAATTGGGAAGCTATGGAGAAGTGTCCGGATTTAAATTAAATAAAACCAAAACTAAAATGCTGACCAAAAACCTGACGGAAGAGCAAAAGAAAGCACTAGAACCATGATGGTGAACCTATGGCACTCATGCCACAGGTGGCACACAGAGCCATATCTGGTCACGCAAGTGTTGCCCTAGCTCAGCTCCAGCATTTATGCGTACGCCAGCCAGCTGATTTTCGGGCCTTTCGGGCCTACCGGAAATTTCCGAAGCTATGAAATTTGGGGAAATGATTCGAAGATGGATTCAAGAAATGATAGAGGAAAATATTGATTTGGAACCCGAAACCTTTCTCCTGAGAATACTGAAAAGGGCATATGAGGAAAAAAAGAAGTACCTAACTATACATGTCATAACAGCAGCCAGAATAATATATGCACAGTGTTGGAAAGAGAAAGGGCTACCACCGGAAGAACATGTAATTAGAAAAATATTAGAATGCGCCGAGATGAATAAGTTAACATATGCGATAAACGAAAAAGAGAATTTGGAATATTATTCAGTGTGGGAAATGTGGTATAAGTGGATGGAAGAAAAAAGTAAAAGGTACAATAAGAGAGAGTGCAACTATCAATAATAATCAAGCAAATATGGAACACCATCTAAATAATCTGTATATATTTATGAACACCGCTAAACCAAAAACTGTCGAATTGTATTCTTATATAGTTCAATAAAAAATTAATTTAAAAAAAAGATAGATAAGATAAACAGACAGACAGACATCCTAAAAGCTTTGTTAAACTATTCCATATACTTCTCTAGCTGCTAAGGGAATGTTTTATTCAATCTAAAACAAAGACAAATATTGAATATTTTGTTTCTGCTCTATCTCGGGCAATATGATCACTTGAATTGTCCTTACCTCTGTTCTGTGCTTTGCAGTAACAGCATTATAGAAAAGAGGTCTAAACCAAGAGGTCAGAATTGATAGACATCATTGGTCATTGGTAGCACCAGAATTTCAGACATCAGACAATTTATGCTTCAGATCATGGTGAAAGCATGGTTGAGTCATAGAAGCAATAGCACAAGAAGCAAAAGAAATAAAAACAATGAGGAAGAAAGGAAGATTTCCCAAAGGCAACTGAATGCACGTTCTGCATCTGAAATAGATGCTGCAAAATGCCACAATGCAGTTTTGCAGAATAAATCATTGGGAGTACATTCACTCAAGTCATCTTGCTGATATACAGAATGGCAGGTAGTGAAAGGAGATGAGAAGTGAGACAATCTTTCCTTTAAAATGAAGTCTTCCTTGATTTAAGCTCAACTCCTGGTGATTACAGGTAGCTCTCAACCTATGACCATAACTGAGCTCAACGTTTCTAAGCAAGATAGCTGTTAAAGTGAGTCGTCCCATTTTACAACTTTTCTTGCCACGGCTGTTAAGTGAATCACTGCAGTTGTTACATTAGTAACACGGTTGTTAAGCGAATCTGGCTTCCCCATGGACGTTGCTTGCCAGAAAGTGGCAAAAGATGATCACTGTTGCCAAGCCTCCAAATTTTGATCATGTGACCGTGGGAATGCTGCAATAGTTGTAAGTGTGAATAACGGTCTTAAGTTGCTTTTTTCAGTGCTGTGGTAAGTTCTAATAGTCACTAAATGAATAATTGGAACTAGAAGTTTACCAATGCATAGATATAGCTATGATGACTCAGGGTTTTTGCAACAACATGGAGAAGGTTTACCATTGGCTTCTTTTGGTAACATTCCTGTCCAGTTTATAACCTACTGTAATACAAACTAGCCACAGTCTGCTTAGAAGCTCCCACCTCCTAAACCATCTCTATTAATAAACTTACTCTTTTTATTTGCCTGATGGCTAATGTTGAGCTTCTATTAAGCCCTAGAAAAATCAAAAAAGCCAGGCAATACTCAAATGAATATAAAGATTTATTGCAAGCTCATGCTGTCTACAAGAATCTGAACTACTAGGTTAAAGCAAATTGGAGGTAGATAAGAGTCAATGGAATTCAAGATGGGCTGGACTTAGATTTCTTGTAGGCATGCAGAGACTTGAGACTGATGATGCACTTGGTCATCCCCTACAGCTTCTTCGGCCACCCAAAGTTTTTATTAAATAAACAAATGCCCAGTTGGGCAAACTAAATTGACTAGCTTGAGAAAAAAAATGTATATCTTAAGAGAAAATTGTATAAGTAAGGTCTACCATGGGTCAATAATGAATCCCATTATTATTATTATTATTATTATTATTATTATTATTATTATTATTATTATTATTATTATTATTCCTAAAGCTTCAAGAAGGTGGACTATTACATTTGGTGTTGAGTGCCACTGTAGAGAAAGTGGATATCACAGACCAACTATGTTTATCTGAACTCTTCAGAATTATTAAGGCTGTAAAGGAATAAACCAAAAGAGATTTTTCTCTTTGTTTTACAGTATTGGGAGTTTCTGGCAGATGCTTCACTTCTACAACAGGCTAGCATCGTAAGGAAAAAAGCATGCTTGCAAGTTATTTGAGCAGGCAGGCTCAAGGTCGACTCAGCCTTCCATCCTTTATAAGGTGGGTAAATTGAGGACCCAGTTTGTTGGGGGCAATAAGCTGACTTTGTATAAATATATAAAAGTATGAAGGCTATTGCTTAACGCATTGTAAGCCGCCCTGAGTCTCCGGAGAAGGGTGGCATATAAATCAAATTAAAAAAAAATTACAAACAACTCAGACAGAAAAAAATAGTTGTGTTTCCTGTAGAACAGTCTACTGATTTGTACTGTATGACTGATCAGTCAATTTCACTTAAGGAATCTTAGCAGTGCTATGATAGTGCTAGTGATTAATAGTTTAAGCACTGGACTTTTCTTAAAGTTTTTGGAGTTTTGATTAGAAAAGGAAAAGAGCTTTATAAGAAAGTCAGGAATGGAGCATAGTGAGTTCAGAAACATTTTTTCCTCTCCCACATGACTCTAGAATTCATTCCAGTATCAACTATTTGCAAGTTGTTGTGTTCTCTTTTCTTTTTTTAATTAGAGTTAAAAAAGTTAATCATTCAGAGTTATGATGGACCTCATCAAAGCTACTTATGACCCATTTTCAGAGTTAGGATGACCATCCACAGACACATCTAGAATCACATGATTGCATTGTGGACTCTTGGCAACTGGTTTACTCTTACAGCTGTTTGCAGTCATATGATCATGATTAGAAATGGGATTTTTTTTGCTGGTTTCCGGAATTTATTTCTAGTTTTCAACAACAACAAAAAAAAACCACCCATTGGGAAAAATGAATTTGCTTAACAACTGACTGCTGTATTCACTTAATACCCACTGTGTTTGCATAAGAACCATAATAAAAAACAGTCATAACTTCAAATCCAATTATGTGATGCCTTGACTTACGATTGCAATGACTTATGACTGTAATTCTGTCTCAATTACAGTCATTTGTTGAGGACAACCTGTTAGCTTCCTGACTAGAAATCTCATGGTTTCAAGATAAAAATGCAAATACAGTATGAAAGAAAATATAAAGTTAGGGACCAGTTTTTATATATTTTTTCAAATGTGCCAAGCCATCTGTGGCTAATGTAAAAAAAAAAAAAACCCAACAAAATAAGTTTTCAGTACTAGGTGACACATTGTTTATAGTTTGCCATGTGAGCCTCCATCTGTCATAGAGAAAAATCAACCCTCTTCAATGATAACTCTCAATGCTTAAGGATAAAAATATTTTTTTAAATAAAATATCTGTAATGATCAGCTTAACTCTTATCTTCCAGAGAAACCCTATTTTACCCTGATTAAGAGTATCATGCACAAAACTAATATGAAGCATGATTGCCTGATATAAAACAATGATTGTGGATTAAACAGAAAAAAATATTATAATATCCAACATTTTCCCCAGTGGAAGCAATTCATAGAACCTGTTGCAACACAGGAGAGAGAGAGAAAGAGGTAAAGTTTTAGATCTCCAGTTTAGGGCAAGAAAAGACTAGTATAGAAGACAATCTTAGAGAGTTATTTTCAGCTAGTTTAGAAAGTGGTACATGTTAACTAGTTGTACACTTCTCCTGCCCACCTAGCAGTTTGAAAGCATGCAAATGCGAGAGATTAATAGCAGTGGTGGGATTCAGCCAGTTCGCACCACTTTGGGAGAACCGGTTGTTAAATTTCTGAGCAGTTTGGTGAACTGGCTATTGGAAGAAATCATTAGGAGAGACAGAACCGGTTGTTAAATTAGTTGAATCCCACCACTGATTAATAGGTATCATTTTGGTGGAAAAGTAACAATGTCCTGTGAGCCTTTGGCGTGTAGCCATGCTGGCCGTATGACCGCGGAAAATGTCTTCAGACAATTCTGGTTCCCTCAGCCAAGAAACAGAGATAGCAATAGCAATAGCACTTATGTACCACTTCACAGTGCTTTACAGCCCTCTCTGAGCAGTTTACAGAGTCAGCCTATTGCCCCAACAATCTGGGTCCTCATTTTACTGACCTTGAAAGGTTGGAAGACTAAGTCAACCTTAAGCCGGCCAGGATTGAAGGAATTGAACTCCCTGGCAATGTGAATAGAGTTAGCTTACAATAATAATGCATTCCAGTAATGGGTTCCTCTTACCTTTACTACCAGTAGAACCTTCTGCGCATGTGCAGAGCATCTGTGATGACGTCCAGATGGGTGGGCGGAGCCTCCCACCGCCACCACTACTGGTTCACCCAAACCGATAGAAACCCACCACTGCTGCGTTCGAACCACTGTGCCACCATAGCTTATATGAGCACCGTGCCCTAGAATCAGACATGACTGACAGGGAAACCTTTATCTTTACCTTACATCAGATGTGCCTTCAGTCTAAATAAGGCAACTTCTAAATAAGAGCATGTATCTCTAGCAAGGATGTCTGTTATCAATAGCACCATAAATGCTAGACTGAAGTCCTATGGAAAGAAACTTTACGACAGCAGTTGCTAAAATGTCTCTACTTATTTTCCCCCCCTTTATTTCTTTTTAAGCTTTTGATAGACCAGCCCATAGCTGCAGAGTTAAGCTTCAGACTGCTATAGTCACCATTCTCATGTGGAAGAGTATACTGCTTCTACGCTCCAGGTACTGTAATCTCTAAAGGCACCCTGGGAAGTGGAGACGTATCAGAAGCCAGGAGTTTTCTTCCACAGCTACCTGGGTGCTTGTCCTACAAATCAACATCAACATTTAAAATCTGGATGCTTTGGTTTTTGCCACTTATTCAACCTCTTAGTTGATTCAACCCTTGTACAAAAGTTACTAAGTCTTAGGCATCTATGAGTGTCAGCAAATGTGTACCATTGCTACACATGGCACAGTTCCAAAGAGTCTCCTGCCAAAAATGTTTATTCTTATTTATTTATTAAAGGAAATTCATATGGTTGCCCAACTCATAGTGACTCCAGGTGGTTTATGGAAGTAAAATCCCAAATTCAAAACCCAATAAATCCCTTCTCACCCAATGACACCCAACAAACAAACCACCTGATGGTCTTCATATCACCCTGGTGTCCCTAGACCCACTGGCAAAGTCATGTAATCAGGACCTTTACCAAAAGATTATCAAGGTAGGGGCCAATCGTACCTCTACAGCGATCATGTTCCATGGAGAAGGCCCTTCTTCTTGGTTCTACTAGATGGACCTTCTTAATAGAAGGGACCCATAATATATCCTGCCTCCCCACTCTGGGTCAGGTAGATGTGACTGAGAACAGATGATCATTCAAATAACCTGGTCTCAAGCCATTAAGGCTTTAAAAGTGACAAGCAGCACCTTGAATTGGACACTGAAGCAAATTGGGGACCAATGCAGCTCTCGCAAGAGAAATGACCCGTGTGCAAATCTAGACTTGCACAGAATCGCACAGGCCACTACATTTTGAATCAACTGAAGCTTCTGGATACTTTTCAAGAGCAGGTAACAGTTGGAAGGGACCTTGGAGGTCATCTAGTCCAACCCCCTGCTCATGCAGGAGACCTATACTAGGGATTCAAACCGCTGAACTGCTGATCTTTCTGATCAACAAGCTCAGTGTCTTAGCCACTGAGCCAGCTGTCCCATGTAGAGTGTATTATAGTAGTCAAGAAGGAAGGTGTTGGATGTCAAATGCTTTAAGTTTAATATCTGATATTGCAAAATAGGTATACTTCGTGGAACTGATTCACTGTGTCTTACAGAGTATTTGAAAGAAAGTATCTGGGGATCTATAGAAAAGAAAAGAAAAGCTAAGTTAATCTTGGGAATCTAGTCTGAAATAGTTAGAATTGGTACATTGTAATTAGCTTGCTGTCTATTTTGCAAGCTATTTACTTAAAATGACAAAAGACCCTCTAGTATGATTAATCAGATTAATCTGGGTGATTACAGAATATGCTCATTGCACTATGCGTGGTTCATATTTCTGCAACCCTTGCAAGTTCCCAAACATGTTCTTGTTTGTCTGTGCCCATGTTTTGACTCTAGTCCCATCAGCACAGAGTATTGAACAATATCCCTTCGGTGTCCCAGCTCCCTAAACACAGCCATATGAACTATTACATCAAGTGCCTGGTATAATGGTCTGTGGGAATATCCTTTAGAAGAGAAAGCACTGCAGCCAGGACAACAGTCAGGTAAGAGATTTCCCAGCCCAAAAGAAGGAATGGGGATGTGAAAAGTATCTCAGTAGGGACTCTACCTAGTTCCCTGGAAAGTACAGGCACAGGGAGAGAGAGATGCATTCAGACTTGCAAGTAGTATCTGTAACCTTGAAATAAAGGTAGTGTTAGTACTCATTATATTGCTTTCTTAGCTGGACTAGCTTGAAGAGCTGCCATCTAGTTAGCAAGATGGGATATATCACAGAGGAACCTAGCAAACAGAGGTGGAAGAGACAAACGTCAGCAAGATTTTTGCGATTATGAGCAACTCAGTACTTCCCCTAGAATTAAATCCTGATTATTCATTTATTTATTTTTAGCAGCCATTAATATGGCACTGAAATATAACAGAATGCAAGGGCCAGCTTCACTATTTACTTGATTTCCTTAGTTGGACTCCAGACTAAAAAAGAGGAAGGCCAATCAATGTCCTATCATTCTATTTCTAGATTGGCCAGTTTCTTTTCCCATCACCTATCTCCCTGCAGTGATTGTTACTTGCAAGTGTAGAACATCTTTATTATGATGACATGTCATTTGTTTTTACATTATTGGAAGTTACAATATAGAGTAACATGACTTTTGAAGATGACATGGAATGTTTGCATCCAGTTGCCTTTACCATCGCCCCCATTGTACCTTTGGTATTTCTTCAGTTGTTTAAGACAAATGCTGTCATGTGGTCAGGAGTGGGTTCTAAATTTTTTTACAACTGGTTCTGTGGGTGTGGTTTATTTTGTGGTGTGGTTTGGAGGTCATGTGACTGGGTAGGCATGGCTAGCTGGTCATGTGACCGGGCAGCTATGGCTATGTGTATAGGGATTACTCAGGGGGCTGAAAAAAGTGATTTCTGACAGGTCCTCGCACTTTTGACCGGTCTTCGCACTTATGACTGGTCATCATTTATCCCCATTGTAACATTCTTAACAACCATGTCACTCATTTCACAACTGCTTCTCTTCACCATGGTGACAAGATAGGCAAAAACGTAAAATGTCGTAAGTTCGAGGACAGGTCAAAAGTGCGAGGACGAGTCAAAAATAACTTTTTCAGCCCTCTGAGTAGTCCATATGCACAAAAGGATACAGCAATAGAGAGGGATGAAGGAAGGAGAAGAGAGATGGAAGAAGGAAGGAGAGAGAGGGAAGGAAGAGAAGAGAGGAAGGAAGGGAAGGGAAAGGGAGGGAGGAAGAGAGGAGGAGAAGGAGAAAGGAAGAGGAAGTAGGGAGGAGAAGAAGTGGGGGAAGAGAAAGTAAGAAGGAAAGAAAAGAAAAGAGAGAGGTGGTAGGTTTGAACAGAAAGATTGCTGTACAATAAAAAAGATGAAAGGGAAGAAAGCCAACCACAAACAAATATAAACATATTAAGATAAAGAATGAATTGTTAAACTTTAAAGAATGAAAGAGAACAAATATGAATAAATAGCAATAATTAGAAACACACATACAAACATACAATGTATTTTCTTTGAACAGAGTATTTGGCCGGTTCACAAATTTAAACAGTGTTTAGTCATTTGAATTAAATTTACAATTTCTATATTTCCTTTTTGTCATATTTATTCCTCATCTATTTTTTAAAAAAACCAATATTACCCTTCATCCTTACCTCTAATCTTAATCAAATTCAATTTTCCCTTCTATTCTATATTATGCCCCTTCCCATTGTCATCTATTTTTATATCCATCCTCACATTGGTTAATTATGTAATATTACAGTTGTTTAATACAAATTCAACATTTTAATATAAATCAATTAGCTATATAACTATCTTTTTTGTATATTAATCAATATGAACATGAATATTCCAATTATTTCCATGCAATCCAATTTCTTACAAATCAATTAATTATATTTACCAATAATAATAAACCAAATAATTTCCCCCATATATTCCTCCAAACCACAACTTAACCATTTCTGCTTTCAACACAATATACAATTAATAGTATTTCAATTACAGTATTACAATTCCCTAGTTAAATAGAGCTTTTTTTCTTTTGTGTTTTAAAATCTTGAACTCTCCTCTTTTGCCCTAAATTTCCCATTGTTTGCACCTACCTTTTTTGGTGAGGAAAAAGAAAAAGAAATCTCTCTCTGCCTCATTTTGTCATGTTGCAGCAAAGACCCTGCTTTACTTTCAGTTTCATTTTTTCAGCATAGCTATGGGGAAAAAAATCTGCTCCAGTACTCTTTACAGCTAGCAACAGAGCCCTGAGCAAAACAGCTGAGAGCAAATCAGCTGAGAGTTAGGAGGTCGATCTAATCAACTTGTGCTAATTAACCTATGCTGAAGCTGAAAAGGGCTCTTTTTTCTATTTTTGCAGGCACCGGTCTACTCATTTGTTTTCTTTTAATACTGATCAGCTGTAGGGCAGCCTCTGAAGCCCCGCGGCAAGAGTTTAAACAGTTTTTTTCCTTCTAGCCATCAGCTGGGAGGCAGCAGTAGATTGGAAGTGGGCAGGATAAGCGAATGGCGATTGGGCCGGGAACAGGTTCGGGGGCGTGGCCAGCCAATCTTATTACCGGTTCTCCGAACTATTAAATTTTTTTACTACTGGTTCTTGCGAACCAGTGCAAACCGGGAGCAACCCACCACTGCATGTGGTGATTTGGGTAGCATGAGACTCTGTAAGGATAGGATACGAACAATGGGCTAATTGAGACTATTTGTTATTTATTATATTTATCATTTGAAAAGTCTGCTTCAAACACTAATCTATCATGGCTAGTTGTAACCAAGCCTTTCATGGAGTAAAGTAACATGAGGGAAAGCCCAAAACTGTTATTTGATTGTCAACTCATTGTGAGAAAAATCAAATCCAGAATATCCTAAAATTTGATTATGCAGACTCCTGATCTTAATTCACTATTTTTCTTCAATACTCCTTTGCTTTTGCAAATGTAGAGGGACTAGGGAATGGCCTTGAGAAGAGACAGCAGGAAGAACCACAACCAAGGGAGTAGTGAGATACAAGGTACTTCAGCATGGGCCAAGGCAGGGGTCAGCAACCTGCGGCTCTGGAGCCGAATGTGGCTCTTTCACCCTTCTGCTATGGCTCCCTATCATTCAAAATATGTGACACAACCGCCAATGTGCAGCACGCGATTTATTGAGCTTTTCAATTAACTCCCAGTAAGCCAACCATGGATAAATCCAAGAAAAGAAAAGCTTCAGAAGAAAAATAGAACGTTTAATTCAACTACATATGCTAGTTTCGTGGCCGCTCAAGAAATAGTCATGCACGGGAAGAGTTTTGTGGCTCCTGGTGTTTTCTTTTCTGTGGGAAACGGGTCCAAATGGCTCTTTGACTGTTTAAGGTTGCAGACCCATGGGCCAAGGAAACAACTTGAGAAAATATCTCGGACGCTCCCTTTTCTAGTTCACATGACGATAAACTTAGGGAGGAGGAAGAACATTCACACATGGAAGATTCTCTAACTATAGCTATTGCAATAAAGTTGCTGTTGACACTAAAAATAGTCCTGACCTATATGGCATTGGTTTCTTAATCTGATTTACCTTGTGGGGCTGACTTCAACTGTTCTTAAATATCAGATTCCTAGACTTCATTCCAGAAACATTCAGGAAATGCATATTCATTACATCACTGTAAAAAAGAAAATTATACCTCTTAAAAAGCCAGTATTTAAATTAACCTTTCTGCTATTTAGCAAATGAAGGGAGAAAAAAAGAGGAAACAGAACTCGTACCAAAGGCTTATGTCAAAACTTTTCAGTAGATATTCCAGGCAGATCAATTCCATTTGCTTCTAAGGAAAAGACGCTTCTCTTAATTGTATATTTTATATGCACGTTTGATCCACTCTAATCCATCCTAGCCTACGGACCTGACCAAAATTGCAATCAAATCAGCTGAAATGTTCTAACTTCCATTTTATATTATATTTCCATAGTATATTTCCTACAGTATATTTTCAAAAGGTAAAGGATCAATTCCTAAAAGCTCTGTTCCAAACTTCATGATCCATTGATCATCCATTGATCATCAAAAGTCCAGTTTGCCAGGAACTCATTTTCTCTGAGGTCTGGACTTGGTCTCAAATTAACCACAAGGAGTCCTCAATTTACAGCTGTTCGTTTAGAGATCATTTGAGGTTACCGTTACACTGACAGAACTGATTTACAACTCTTATTTATGACCATCGTATGATTTCCCCTCAGTCACATGATCAAAGTTTGGGCTATTGGTAACTGGCATGTATTTACAAAGATTAAAACATCTTGGAGTCATGTGATCACCATTGATCTGACCTTCCCACTGGCTTCCAACAAACAAAGCGAAGGGGGGAAGCCAGATTCATTAAAAGACCTCACGATTCATTTAATAACTGCAGTGATTTGCTCAAGCAACCATTGCAAAAAACAGCCATAAAATTGGGCACAATTGATTTGTTTAGCCGTAAAAAATTCTGGTTTTGATTGTGGTTATAAATCGAGGACTGCCTATGGTGATGGTTATGTAACTCGAATCTTCTATAGCTTTGAATATACCATATTTGCAAATGACTTCGAGCCTGGCTTAATTCTCATTACTTCCACAAGAAGCAGAACCGTGTCTTTCATGCATACTCTACAGCTTCAGCCTGCATGAGCCACCCTTCAATTATGTGCCAAAATACTTTGTGGATAAATATTTGTTCTGCTGTCTGAGACGCTACCTCACTCCTGTTTCCCCAGGCTCTTAATCCAGCACTTTGTGCTTAGCCCATCAATATCATAAGGTGCTTAAATAGAAACTTAAGTACTTTGCCACACAAAACTTGTTTGTATGTGTGCTTTATAATACTTAATTCTTTTAGCTTAGAATCATACCAAGATTGTAGTTTCCTGCTGCTCCCTCACTACAACTTCTAAATTTGCAGAGCAAAAGGACAGCCCTATCTTTACTACACAATTGCACAGGCTCATCATGTTTATCTTTTATAGATGTTTGAGATTTGAACATATCACAGTGGTGTTGTTGGTCCCATTTTACAAGATATATCTAATATCAATCCAAGGTAATATATTTGGCTACAGAGCTTGAACAATGAAATACAGCTGTTGCCTTGAAACAGCTTCTGCCACAAGGTACTTGTGAAGACCCTGAAAAATGCAGGACTGGATACTGGCTATATTAGCAGTCACTTCTCTTCTTTCGCAATTGAAAAGAAGATACAGGTTTGCAAATAAGATTTCTCTGCTAATAGCCTGAGCATTTGGAAGATCCTAGAACTGATCAGTGGGATGAGAAGGCAAGCTTTTGAGTATGATCTTGCAAATTAGATCAGACGAGTTTTTGCCTGTGAATTGTGAGAGAATGTATTTTTGCAGTTTTAGATTTTGCTCTCAGTAGTGAATCTGGGATATAGCAAGGAAAATAGACATACTTCAAATGGCAACAGGAAAGAAAAGAGGACTGAAAGAAAAGAAATGGATTACGCATTGGACTGGATATGTACAGAAACAGGAGACAATAAATTCTGTAGCCTAGTGGCACTGTTGATGAGTGTCAACGTCAGTTCAGATTAAAGCATCAGTCATCTATGATTTAATTATACATTAAGGAAAACTAGGCTGATGAGTTTGATCCAGCTCTACCTGTCTACATATTTGGTAGTACACCAATGCGGATTAGAGAATTAGAGAGGATTCATACATTGTGGTTGTGGTCAATAAAAACTCCTTTGTTTTCCCCCCATAAACCCATCTAATCTGGATTTGCATTTGTTTGCACCTGACCAAAGAGACACATTGAGTTTGTTATTGTGTTCTACCTATCCCATTGACCATGTCTTATCTAAACTGGCAAAAGCAACAGTGTGTTGGAGAACAAATATGGTGCTTTGGAGCTTCATCTTCCATGCTTTGGCAGTGCTGGCCCAGGACTTTATGGTTTACATAACAATTATACATGCTATCTCTATATACAGTATTTCCAACTCTGTGCATGGAATGTAGAGTACAATTAATTTGTGCTTGAGCGAGTGTGTGAATAAGATGTCTCAAGGTAGAATTCTCCTTCTTTATCATCCTATTGTCATAGTTTATCTAACCACTTTGGTGATAAATGGACTGGTGACCTCTCTCCTGCCTATAGGGATGTGAATTGATTAACATGCCCCATGCTTGGTAACATACTGAAGGATTCCAGAATGTTCTTGGGATTTTCTAAGAGAATATGTCCAGGCCAAATTTACTATGGAATAGCAAAATGACGCAATTGTCCTAAGCATATATTCTGCTATGGTCCTCTGCAGTGATCTAAATGATGGTGTATGTCATGATGTCATTGTGCAAGTGATCCAATTTTATATAATTAAGTTGGATGTATTTATTTATTTATTTAAGGTTATCCAAGGGATCTTTTGTGATTTTTGTATCAGTTTGCATATACAGGTACCCTGTCTCATAATATATGCCTTCTTTTCCTCAATCTAATGGTCAGCAGCAATTTCATGAGCATAATTAATTTTCCTTCCTCTCTAACGGTTGAGTATTTTTAGCCCTTGAATCAAGAATATGAAGATAGGCTGAGCATTTAATTCAATTTTTCAGCACTGCCTAAAAAAAAAACTATTAGACCTACACTAGAGGAATGTTATGCACTTCATGATTTAATAATTTTAACTATGCACTAGAAATGGTTAGCATTCCATATTCACTAGATCAAAGTTGTTTTAAAGCAATAATGGTGGTGGTCTAATGGTGAAGACACCACCAGCCTGGAAACCAAGAAATTATGAGTTTTAGTCCTGCCTTATGTATGAAAACCAGCTGGGTGGCTTTAGACAAGTCACTGTGTCTCAATACATCCCATCTCACAACACTGCTGTTATGGGGAACATAAGGGGATGAAGAAGTATTAGATATGTTTTCCGCCTTGAGTTATTTATAAAAATAATAAGGGTGAAATTAAAAACTAAAAACTCTAGTTAGGATTCAGATTCAGAGTCATCTGTCCAGAAATCAGAAAAATTTGGGGATCAATAACATAAAGAATTACAGCCAGATGGCTATTAAATTACATTTTTTTCCACTGGAACTTCTATATCACTTGGAATATACAGGTTGTTTCCCTGCTTGTACTAAACAGAAGAACCAAATTCAAAACTTTCCAATCTTTCTTTGCCTGTCTGTCTCTCTCAATGTGTATGTTTAAGCGTATGTGTATATAGAGACCCTTTAGCACAGAGTGGTATCCTTGGGTGAAAATAAGATCTAAATATACACAAGAAAATAAGTCAAGAGAGCAGGTTACATGGCTGAACACTGAAGGAGGCCTGGCACTGGTTGGATGGATCAATCATGTATGCTAGAGCACAAACCTAACAAATACATAAGACCTTTTTTAACATGGGAAGCAGTGATTAATAGTAATTACTATTCATATGGATTTATCTATAAATTTCAAGCTACTTTGTTTCAATGTTCATATATATTTTCAAAATAGCTATTTTATGAGTAGGCATCTGATCACAAAAATACCTATAGAGATATTTGTGTATTTTCATTTCAGAAAAGTACACAGTATCTATAATTCTCTCTTTAAAGTTAGTCAAACTCACATGCTTAGAGTGATGCTGATCTCTAAATTGGCAACATATCTTTTCCAGTGTATATTTACATTTTATCTTGGCAGTTAGATTTCTGCAAACCCTTTAATGGGAGTTTTCTGTAATGTGTAGGAATATATAAGACACATTTGTCTTTGGCTCATTAAGGCAACTTTTTCCCAACATGTGCAGCTATGAATGTATGCATATCTGTTCACTTTAATTTCTCTCCCCCGCTCCCCCAGCAAAATGAATATACTAGCAGGCAGAGAGTGGGGCCAGCTTGGAAATACCCAAATAAGATTGAAGAAAGAGGCAGCTGCTTTAATTAACCAATGAACAGAGTTTCATACACACTTCTGTGTGTTCCAAAGCCCTTCTTTCCCAGGATTTCCATAGGACTAAAGGCAATGATTTTCAGCTAGTGCTAATTTTGGTGCTTCTATTTTGGGAAGATAAAAAGAAGAACACATACAAAATTAGTATGAATATAAAGACATTTTAATGTTCTGATGTTGATATCAAATACTCCGTCAAGTATTTTTTACATACAGTATCTTATAAACATAGTTTAACACGACATATACAAAATTGCACATTAGAGATTACAAACTCATAAATGTAATCTTTTTTTTATGTAAACAATGTTAGCACAAGAATGTTATACATTCCAGAACGCTCATTATCTCCCACTTTTTCATTTCAGTCTCCATTAATTATTCTGGTTAGAAAGTGATAAAAACCAGAGAATGTCCACATTTGTCCCTACAGGCAGAGATGCCCTATTGGTGAGACATACAAGGCAAGTCGCCTTTTAGTCATAAGTGCTTAATACAAAGATTTGAAGATCTAATCCTGCTCCCGTGGAGTCACAGACAAAAGATCCACTATTTGCAACAACAGCAGGTTTGAAATTAGCATTGCAAGATTTCCAACTGCTGCACTGAATAAAAACATCCACAAACTCAGTTCAGTAAGAAACAAAAGCTAACTGCTCCTTGGCAGTATAAATTTGGAGTATTCTTGTAAACATGGATTTAAATCACCAGTCAATGAAAAGGTGTAGCACTTTTATTTCCTCAATCACTCACTACACTAAAGCAAGATACACATTTAATCAAGTAGAATTATGTGTTACTTTAAAAAGATGTGTCAATAATAATTAAACACCTTTTAGTTCTACACATTATGAACGTTATGAAAAAAATACATGACCTGAATGCATTTTTACTGTCCTGTATTTTTATGTTTCATATACCATTCCATGCAAACGTTTCAATTCCATAAAAGCAAACCAAAGCCGGAAATTGTGAATGAGGACTTCACTATTAACATGTGAGTTCACAATCCAGTGCGCTTACTATAAGAAAGTCACTATGAATTAAATAAAGCGTAATTCTCTACAGACAAGTACTGTATACTGTATTCTGTATTAAATACTGTTCTGCAACTCCCACCCATTACTTCTACTAAACCGGAGGTTTCGTTTGCAACTATTGACCATATACCAGCCCTTGAGCCTTAGATCTGAAGACTCTCTTTACAAAGCAGTAACTGGAACCGCTTTCTAGTTTGGTTCTGAACATGTTCCCAGAACATCAGCCTTCATAAATGCATCTTCCCTCTCTACATCTCAAAAACTTGACACATCTGAATACCATCTAGAAGTACAATATACATAATATAATAAGCAATACAGTATGATGCTTGTCAAATAAAGCCAACACGCTTCTGACAGTAGAAAATATACCTGTAGAATATATATTCAATATATCTCTTTAATTCATCTGTCAGGCTACTGTAGGAAACAGAAGCAGAGCGAGAACAGAAGAATGCCAGATTAAAGAAAAAAAGTTATTTTTAAAAAATAGCTAATTCTGAAATAGGGGTAAACTATTTCAGACAAGGAGTCAAAAATTATTTCCAGTGCATTATCCAGAACTGTGCCCAGTGGTTACACCATAAATTTGTAAAAGGCATTATGACACTGGCAGTTTTATATATGATTTCCTTATTTCCACCACCAACACAGAATTGGCTCTTTTGATGAAAACTGCAAACTGCCAAGATTTTCAGTGAGCTATCACAACCCTAAGATATCTTTCCTTATTAGTCATCAGCTCAAATGTATGTGCAGTTGGAATGTATGTGTGTGTGCGTGCGTGCGTGTACGTGTGCATTGCTGTAAAGTTGCCTACATTTAATGGAATGTGCTATTTCAGTGCCCATTTGGAAAAAGCTTTTTGGAATGCTTTGCTGTTCAGGGTTTTTTTGGGGTTTTTTTTTTTTGTTTTTTGTACTGTCTGTTTGAGCAAAACACTAAAGAATTTGGTATCCTCAGCACTCACTGTCATCTCTAACTTCAGATCATTTATGAAATTAAGAACCAGTGGTTCCAATACATAAGTCTGGAGAGATCAATTTCCCTTCAAGTTTTATATCCTCTTGCTAAGGGGAGTATCCATTTATTTTGATTCTCAGTCGTGCAACTGTCTCTGAAAGGACCATCTCCCTTAACCATTTCTTTAATAAGGCCATTTTTTTTATAATGCTTAGCTGCCACCATATCACAAATGTTAACTGCTAAGCAATTAAGAGACAACAGAATCAGACAAGTCCATTTACCTCCTTCACCATATGATCATATCCTGCAGTTAGTGTTTTTGGAGTTACACTTGGTCTGTTGTCTGCAGTACGATCATGGCACAACTTTCTGCCTTCAGATAATATTTCAAAAACTGTACAACAACAAACCCTGTATCATTCTTAGCTTTTAAACCTAAGTGGTACACTAGCAAGATATGAAAGGCTTAACTTGCATGCTTGTTTTAAAGGCACAGGAATGCCCCTTTCCTATGATTTCTTATCATTTAAAATGGCATTATTTGGTACTATTTCATTTGGTACTTCATTTGAATATATTTGTAATTATGGTGGCTTCAGATAGACTGTGAGGCCATCGGCAGTACTGTCATATCTGAGAGGGGTAGAATTCAATAAGAAAACAAGGAAAGATAGCCTAACTGGGATGCTGGTGTTTATTTTCAGAATGAAATCAAAACCCCACTTCAAATTTTAAGCAACTACAAAATTGCTTAAGGTAATTGGCGATGGGTTTAATTTCATGTAGACACACATCCTGTTTTTTCCTTCTTCGACCCCATTACATTCTACTTGTGTGAACCAGCTTTGAGTTCAATCTAACTCCAGGAATCTAATTTTAGATATTCAAAACTAGATTACAGAAAGTTCTGCTTCTAGAAAACCATCCAAAAGTCAAAACTGTTAAGTTATTTTTAAGTAGAACCCCAAAAAGACTGAACAGAGAATCCCAATCTTGTCAAAACTCTTTCTACCTTGGGGAATTACCTTGATCATTGCTAAGATTGAAGTCAGTCCCAATTCAAGGTATGTCCTCAGCATAAAAATAAATCAATTATATATGTCTCTAATAAAAAAGGTAGCTTTGCGAGATTAAATGTTAATGACTATGCTGGATAAATATTTAACCGCACTTACTACTAAACTACCTAAAATCCCACCGACTTCATAGGTCTGAGCATGAAGTATAATTAACTCCAAATTCAACTCATGATGTGTATTCTTAAACACATATATGCACATACTTTTTCACTTCTAAGATGGTTGGATTACCTTATTCTTCTAAAAACATGACTTTTCTTGCTCCTAAGCAAGAAAAACAGCTCATTTGTATCAAATTTCAGAAAGAGACATGTGTGTTATAGGTTAATAAGTAGGTCTCTTCTTGAGACTGGTCAAATATGTTTTTTTTTATGATATATTACTTTACCCAAGGAGTTTCAGAATTCTTTCCTGTATGGGACTCTGTGACATAATAGTGTGTACTAATCAATCAGTGAAGACTAGTGGGTCAAAGATGGGAATCATGGAGCTGGAGACCCTTAAAAGGTATAATCCTATGTATACCATCTTCCTGAATGTTATATGACAATGCTATGTTTGGAGGAAAAAGTCTTAATATATCAGATTTATGCTTTTCTTAGAGAAACATAGGTATCTGCTTTTTATTTTAAACCATTAGCTTTGATTTGTTTCAAAGCAGTAAAGGTATCATGAGATAATCCAGGAATTCACTATTAAATCAGGAACAACAGACCCTATGGAAGCCATACTGAATTAGCATCAATAAAAAAGGTTACGAGTGTACTACAAATTTCTACTAATTAATCTCAGTAGACGTACTCCTGATGGAGACATTTTAAATATTATCCATATAATAACTGCATTATCTAATATAACAGGGATCTATCATGTCAAGTTTCCAGTTAATGTTTCAAACAACACAAAAGGTTAAAACTATGCATTATCTAAGAGGGATTACTCACACCCCACCTAGCAGATTCTTAGACAACTTGAGTATTGCTTCCAAAAAGGAAAATATAACTCAAGCTCATCTGAACAAATTGCCTGAAGACATCATGCATAAGACAGGTTGGTTAACTATTATATAAACTTCCCTTGCCCCAAATCTTTCAAATCTACAAAACTACTTCTGCCCTCCACAGAACTGCTAAATAAGCATTTTTAGAACTGATCATGCATAGAAACAGTCTTAAACCTAAAATTATACTATTTTTAAAAAAACAATACACTTAAAAATGCAAAAGACAAAAATTATATGATTGCATCTGAATGTCTGACTGCAAAAATTACAGCTAGTTATCAAGTTAAATACCTCTGATCAAAGGAGCAGGTGTTTATTTACAGTACAACTGCTCAACAGTGGGGAAATACTGACAACAATTAACACAGCAAAAAATCACTTTGAAGTTTATTGAGCAATAGAAATATTGTCATACTCAAACAGATTCAGCTTTGCAACAGAAAACAAGAAATTACAGTAATGTGCACCAGGGCCTGTTTGATTTTTTACATCCTTCTGTTCCAGATACATATTATTAAAATGCTTTCTGGCAGCAATATAAAAAGCTAAGCAATTCTCCAGCAAAATTTAAGCACTTTTATACTGCAGTGATTTCCTTGGCAAATTTAAAAAGATCCTCTGACTAAAATCATGGGGTTTAAACATATATGAATTTGCTTGACACTTGCCCTAATGTCTTTTAATCCTAATACATTTAATACTAATAAACGTTCTACAACCTCCAGGAAAAAATACACTTTCATAATTAAAGCCAATGGACCACTAATATTTCTAATGGAAAAAAAATCATTCAATCAAAATTTTCAGGCTAACAGTGGAGTTCTCATAAAGCCAACAATGATTTTCTTACAATGAATAAAAATCCTGCTGTGAAAACATGCAGTGTTTTACATCAGTCCCTACAAAAGCTATAATAATGAGTGGTGTTTTCAGTGTAAGTCCACACCTGAATGTACATTTCTATCAATGACAAGCATTCCAAAATAGAACCCAAAATAATTCCATTGGTAAGTTAAAAAAGAACCGTTGGGAAAGAGTCGTGATACATCATCACTCACCAAGTTAGCAACAAAATTAGTCAGCCTTTCTAGCCACACAATCACCTGAGTGTTCACATGAACACTCAGGGTAAGTGCACAAGAAAACCAGCTGCCGAACAACTCTTCTTGTTAAAACTCAAGGATAAGATTTCAAATCCCCCGAAGACATTTTTTTTCTTGTAACGAGATTTTATGTCAGTTTCAACAATGGACATCATCTGAACCATTAACAATATTAGAATGGGATATTTGCCTAATGAATTCTTAAGTCAGGTGAGTACCATTATTTAATATAGAATTTGGGGAAATGGGTTGTTTTTATAATTACTTAAAGTGCAAGAGACAAAGTGTATAAAAACAAATCAAATAGCTCTCTAATAGTAGTTCAGAGGCACATGCAAAACAACAACAACAATAACAACAACCACATTAATCAGAACAGATGAGAAAAACATAAGGGTGACATTTGCATAAGGATGAAATTTCTTCCCTTGGGAATAAGTATGTTCCCAGTTCATCAGCAATAATGGATAGTCAACCAACAAATGATGCAGCATGTAAACAGGATTTCAAAGACACTGGCAGATTGGTTAGTACATGAAAAAAATACAATATTAAAAATATGACATCCGGAAATTGTGTCCAAAATACATTGTATTCAGAGAAATTCTCACAGAAAAAAGCTTCAAAAAACTGCATACATTGGCAATATTTGCCAAATAGGCTAGAAAAAGGCAAACAATTTCGAATACTGCAAATATTTCAAGCACACCATGTTTTTGGCAAAAACTGTTACAACATACATACGACATTAACAAGATAATAAATGATCTGAGTGCCAAGATCAAAGCAGCTTCAGTTATGATCTGTCTTTTTTTGAAGAAATTAAGAAATAGGATGCTGTTTTTGAAGTAGGAATAATGATTTCTCTAAACTCCTTTTCCAAAATGCAATATTTCAGTACAGAACTTACCTGAGAAATTCTTCTATTTCAGTATTACAACTTCTAGAGAACAATTGAAAACATCTGATTTTGAACTGTTAATAAAATTGGAAAGAAAATTATTCATACGAATGATGACTGTGAAAATATTAGTGTAGATTTGCATTCCAAACAAAAAAAAAAATCACATATGGAGGAAAAGTTAAAGAATATATTATTAAAGTATCTTTGTCAATCAGTACAAGATGGTTTAATCAAATTAATGTAGGTTTCCTTCACCACAGTTTTCCCTCTACTCCTAAAATTCCAAGATAGATTATTTCACACTTGCAGTGATAGGATTCCAAGTCAAAAGCTCTTAATTGCTATTTTTTTTCTGAAAATCTGACTCCCTTATAGGTATCCATCTAAGCCTAGGATAAATATCAACCTGTCAATCAAACAGGTAATGTCAATACTGCTGCATGAAAGAAAAATCAACTCTGCCCTAGTATCTTTTTGACACAATATTTCCCGGCAAATATCTAGGCAAGGGTTTTTACAGCATGGAAAGTTATAGCTGAAACAGAAAAAATCACAGGACATAAGAAAACTGCATTTGGAGAAGGGTAAAAACTATTCTCTGAAATTATACAATGAAATATTTTGGTAGGTAGGGCTGTCATCTATGATAAACAGTTTGGCAGAGTTACTAATAAAATTGACAAAATACTAATAAAACCATCAAAACCCTTTAAAAAAACAAGCAAGAAACAATGCTTATTTCTGATCCCATTTTAAAATAAAATTCAATAAACCTTTCAAACTCAGCTTATAAATTTACTTTCCACCTCTCATCCTGAGAACAACATTTTTTACATTTTGGATAAAGTAACATAGTTCTTCTAAAAATATATGGCTATCTACATTTCTATTAATTTTTTCCATGAATTATTCAAAACATAGTTGAATTAACTGATTTATCTTTTTTTAAAAAATCCAATTTTTTTCTCTGTATAGCACTATAGTTGAGATCATTCCGAGAACAATTACAGCTGGAATGTTTACTGTAAAAAAGAAAACATTTGATATTTTTCTTCAAAAAGATTTCTTTTATCCCCTTGCATGTTATAAAAATAAACAAATATCCTATGGTTTTAATAAATAAGTGCACCCATACCCCAACTCTGTGCTGGCACAAGAAATAATATAGAGCTCATAGATTTAAGGGTGAAAAGCATTTTCTTAAAATCTGCTTTTTAAATAAATATTTTATGTGGCATAGTAGGCTAATTCTCCAGCATCAGAAATGTGAAATTAGCTTGAATGTCAACATTTTCATAGCGACAAATTATGTGACTGCTTTCTTCTGTTCATCAAGAAAAATTGTCCAGCCACATACTTCATAGTACTTCCTAAACATATAAATTTAGTGTCTCTCAAGCATTTAGCAAATCTAGAGAACCTCTACAGCAAGAAAATAACAAATAGTCTGTACAGAAAATTCACTTAACTTTGCACAACTCTTCTAAATGTTGAAAAACATTTCACAACTCTATCCACTGGCAAATTCTAGAGCTGTTCTCTCTTAAAAATATGATTTATCTACTGAAATAACTAGCAATATCCATGGTATATAAACATATTACTATTCCCTTAATATCCCATCTTAGAAAATCCACACTGTTCATTAGAAAGCAGTAAATACACCTTCAACAAAACATACTGGAGTGTCTTTAACCATCCCTGGTAACTTTTTTTTTCTTTTTGTAGAAATGCTAATACATGTTACACTCAGTGACCTTCAACCACAGAATAAAAATAAAAATTTAAGAATCTTTAGAACATATAAAAGTCTTCCACAAAGATAACTTTTGTCCACAGGCATGATCTTTGAAGAGACTTTTGGATTTCCAGCAACAAGACATATTTTTACATCTAGTCAGCAAAGCTCTGGTTCTTCATTTTAAGCAGGGCAAGTAAGCTACAAAAATAAACTGGAGCTTTCAGAAGACCAAAAAAGAATCCAGCCCCAGACTTCTTCACAGGCTGAAGGTGGTCAGAGGGGCTTCAACTGGAGAAGCTTGACATTTTCCTCTTTCCCTCTGAAGGTTTCTGCATTTGTTTGGTGCTCTTGAAAAGAACACAACAGCAATATTTCAAGCTGGTTATTACCAATTTCAGTATTACTTTCATTACTTAGGTGGCTGGCAAGAAACCTCCTAGTTGCTGGAGATGCTTGAAACTGCCAACCTTTAGTTAAGGATGACAGTTGTTATTTTTAAGAAGTTGTTTCTAGAAAGGCTAAGCTGTGAAGTCCTACTCTGTTCCATGGGATATTCTTTCTGGCATATTTCTCTCCCTGCCATTACACCAAGTTCTTCTCTGGCTCTTCCGACTTCTATCAGAAACTGGTTAAGATACCTGCATGGTCTCACAGAAGCGGAACCTTTTCCTGTTTACTTCAGCTTTTCAGATGAATGAGGAACTCTGCAGAAGCCAAAGGATGTGAAACGGAAGGCAAGGCTTCCATGGCCCTTCCCAAGACCATGATGATCAAGGTCTAATCCCCTTTCTGCCATGCATGCATGGCAAAGTTGGGCGCAGGGTGGGTCTCTCCTTATTCGGGGAGGGATCACACGCTTTTAGCAAGCACTGGTCTCCGGCTCTGTGGGTGCCTCGATGCCTGGGAGCTTACCACCCACTGCCAAGGTCTGCGCGGGGGCTGCTGCGGCGGCGGGGTTGGCGTTGATGTGACAGCCACTGGAGAGGTGGCTCCGGACTCGACCTTGCAACTGGGTGACCTGGGCGCGGAGGAGACTGGCGGTGGCAGCCAACTCGGCGTTTTGGCCTTTGAGCGCTTTGACTTTCTCCTCCAAGCGGGCGATGCGCTCCAGCTTGCGCCGGCGGCACTTGGAAGCCGCGATACGGTTACGCAGTCTTTTGCGCTCGGCTTTCAGGCGCTCTTGGCTCTCTGCGTCCAGCGGGGATAAGGAGGAAGGCGGCGGAGGAGACTCCCCGGACGAAAGCCCCGAAAGAGGCGGCGGCGGCGGCGGAGGAGCTGACACTATCACAGGCGCTTCCGGCACAGTCTGCGGCTCTTCCAAAGCCCTGCCGGTCGAGCCGGGCGCGGGCAAACGAGCCACAGTCTGGGGAGTGAAAAAAGCGCCGCCGCCCGATGGGCTGGCCGGGTTGAAGTTGCCTAAGGTGGTGTAGACGGCGGGGGGATCCTGCCTGGACGTCGGGCAGCAGGGCCCTCCCGGGTGCTGTGTAGGCGAGAGAGGCGCCGGGGACACTCCGAGCAACTGGTTCTGTTTGTGCAAATCGGCCAGAGCTTTCACGAAGCCGTCGGCGAAGCCCTCCTGTTCCTGCGTCACCGCCTGCGGCGGAGCCGAGGATTGCGGAGAGCGGTACAAGAAAGGCGCCCCGCCGGCCGTCGCCACCGAGGGCCCTCCGCCGGTGGGGCTGGATGGGCCGGCGAGGCCCGGGCTCCCCGCTTGGATCAGCAATTGTTCCAAATCGGCGGCCGCCGGCAGCTTCAGCAAAGGCTGCAAAACGGCTGGGCCCACCTCAGGGCCGGCGCCGACGGTGGTCTCCTGAATGAGGCGGTGCACGGCGCTGCTGGTACCGCCGCGGGGGCGCAAGAACGGTCCGGCCGGGGGCAAGGTGGCATTACCCGGGGAGGCCGCCCCCAAATCCCGAGGAGAAGGAGGAGGCGGAGGCAGAGGCGGCTTCCCTACGAGAAGCAACTTGCGTTGTTGAACCGCTCCAGTTTCCTCAGGCGGTTCAAGTCCCGTCGGTCCTCCGGTTCCGGGCCCGCTACCGAAGCCCGGCAGCTGCACGAAGTCAGGGAGCAGCTCCAAACCTTCTTCGCCGTAGTAAGGTGCTACCTCCATCTTCACAGCCACGCGGGCGCCGGTGCGCCCGCCGACGCTGCTCATGCTGGGCGGGACGGCGGCGGGTTTGGAGTGGCCACGGCCGCCGCCGCCAGTCCCCAGCTCTGTCTGGCTTCCAGAAAGAGGAAACGATGAGGTCCCGGCCGCGAGCTCCGCTTCCCAGCGCGGCGAAAGGCTGCAGCGAGTTTTTCACGCCCGGCGCCGGCTCTCCATCTTCCGCCCCTGAGGCAGCCCGCCCGGGGCTCGGCGCTTTCGACTTGCGGCTTTTAAAGGGGGAGAAAACTCTTTTTTCCCCCCCACTTGCAGCCAGAGGAACTGATGTCAAAATGCCTCGCCCTAGTAGCAGCTCCCGCTACTCCGCCTTTCTTGGCTGTGGCTGCGGCGGCCACACGCGGCCCTCTCGGCTCGGCAGCGGAGGGCGGAGCGACGGAGCCGCGTCGCCTGGTTCCGTCTTCCTCCCTTCCTCTCCTCTCTCCCTTCTTCCCGAATAAAACGGGGCTTCGCGTTGAGATCAGCCCGAAATCGGATAAGAGAAATCAAAGCGAAATCTCGCCGCGAAACTTTTGATTGCTCTCCGACGTTGCACTGCGGCGGGGACGCCTTGGGTTCCGGCTATTTCGCGCGGGGTACCAGATTCGCCTGAAAACCAGGGGCAGAAAGGTGCCTGTTTCCTCCCCCTCGCTCCTCCCACCCCCAAACTTTCTTACACAGCGGCGGTCCGATGGACGAGCCGATAAATGGGCGAAGGGAAAGTGCGGGCAATTACAGGTGGTTCTCGACTTACAACAGTTTGTTTAGTGATTGATTGTTCAAAGGGAAGTGAAAAATGTGACTTTTTCTCCATTATGACCATTGCAGCATCCCCATGATCATGAGATCAAAATTGGGACGTTTGGCAACTGATTGGCATTTATGACCATCGCAGTGTCCCACGGACATGTTTGCGATCTGACAAGCAAAGTAAATGGGGAAGCCAGATTCACTTAACAACTGGGTTACTAATTTATCCACTGTGGTGGTTCACTTAACAACTGTGGCAAAAAAGGTCATAAAACGGGGCAAAACTCACAACACATGTCTCAACAATAAAAATGTTGAGCTCAATCGTGGTCATAAGTCGAGGACTACCTGTAGTAGATTGTCATGGCCAAGCTGATATGGCTTAGTCCAGCCTGAAAAAAAGAAGAGAGTGACCCTCTTGCAGTTTGTTCGTCCTAAGGGCCTTCCTGCTTTCACCCTCACTTTGAGAAATTGCTTTTCCCCTTTGAAAAAAAGGACCTTTCCCTTTACAAATACAGAGCCACTAGAAAGGAAATGCAGTGGGGGAAATGGGAACTAGGCTACTTATACAGGTAGTCCTTGACTTACAACCACAAGTGAAGATTTCTGTTGCTAAGCAAGACATTTGTTAAGTGATTTTTGCCCCATTTTACCACCCTTGCCACAGTTAAGTGAGGTTGTTAAAATTAGTAATGTGGTTAAGTAAATATGGCTTCCCCATTGACTTTGCTTGTCAGAAATTCATAAAAGCTGATCGCATGATGCAGGGACACTGAAACAGTCATAAGTACAAGTCAGTGACCAAGCGTCTGAATATTGATCATGTGACGAAGGGAATGCTGCAACAGTCATAAGTGAAAAATTGTCATGTCACTTTTTTCCGGGCTGTTATAATTTTGAATGGTCACTAAATGAACTGTTGTAAGTCAAGGACTACCTGTATTCAGCAAGGAGGTGTTGCCAATGAGCTTTTCCCAAGGTGCATAGAAGCACTAGACCAGGGTTGTCAAACTCGATTTCGTTGAGGGCTGCATCAGGGTTGTGTTTGACCTTGGGGGGCCAGGGTGGGTGTGGCCAGCTCATCGTCATTCGTGTTGGGGGCACTTGTGGTGACCTCAATGCTCTGCCAATGAAAATGGGTCCCCAAGCTCCGTTTCGGATGCGACGGCCTCCTGCAACCCTCTGCCAGTGAAAACAGGGCTCGAGAGGGCCACACACATCCCTCCTGAGCTTTTTGTTGGCAGAGGCATTGTGGGCTAGTCCTTCTCTGTTTCTAGGACGGCCCCACGGACCAGATCTAAGCACCCTATGGGCCAGATCTGTGCCCCGGGCCTTGAGTTTGATATCCCTGCACATGACAAACATTATACGGCAACTCTGTTTTTTGCCTGCACATTGTTGCTTTTATCGTAACCTCAAACCATGCCTGAGGCATCCATACGTTATGTTTATATGTTGATAAAGAGGCATTTCCGCCATTAAGCCAAAAACATCCCACAAGATATTTAAGATAGACAAAAACAAAAAGTGCCATTCAGTCTTGCTAAAGTTAAGGTGGATGGGTTCTTCTCCATCCAGATCCCCACAACTTCCAGACATTTGAAATAACCCTGAGAGCATCACTTTGGGGCAGGATGCGGCAAAGCCATAACTGAAAACCAGCATACTGATATTAAGCCTGAAGACTGATGATTTAACTCAGCACCTTCACATCAATGTTAAATATTGAAGAGTGGGGAGAGAGAGTCAAGCCCACGCTGCAGTGCAGGTGTCTAGATCTGGATCCTTCTTCCCCACCAATTGTAGCCAGTCCTGGAGGAAGGAAAACTACTTACTTTAAATCAGTGCCCTTCACTCAAAATTCAGATGCTTGGCAAACAGCATGTATTTATGATAGTTGCAGTGTCCTGAGGTCGTATATCAAAATCAGTGGGGGAGCTGTTAAGATTCACTTAACAGCTGGTTTACTAGTTAACAACTGTGGCAAGAAAGATGGGGCAAAACCCAATTAGCAACTGTCTTTCTTTGCAACAGAAATTTTGGGCTCAGCTGTGGTCAGAAGTTGAGGACTACAGGTATTTTGTTTTATGCCCGTCAGAACATTCAGATCACACTGCTGAAATTCAGCGATAACTGTGTTGATTTGGGAGAGGACAATTTCCCACTTGACTGTCCCAATCTAACCCAGACTTTGTGGCCCCATTGCACTTATATCATTACAACACTGGCCACCCACTCTTCTAACTCTGATTAGCTCCTAAAATGAAAAGTGGACTTCATCTGCAAAACATTTCTTTTTCCTTACTGTCTTGAACGAATGACATCACATTCTATCCATTAAGGTTTGTTATTGAAGATTTCTCAGACAATGTTATTAGCAGAGGCATAATAAGGCCTGTGTTGTGCCCTATAATTTATAGGGAGATTTCTCTTTTTGCCTTTGAATTCTAATTTCATGAATGATAGCAAGTCAGAAATTTGTCATGTTTGATTCAAATTTGAGAGATGGTATTTAATTCATCTCTTCAGCTGAAAGAGTTGCTTCAATCAATGGAATATGGCAGAAGTAATTTCACATCTTCAAAACTTCCCAAAGATGATGGAGAATAAAAGGGGGAAAAAATGAAAAAAAATACATTCATCAAAAATCGTAAGATACAACACTTAGTGATAGTCATAGGTTATTAACAACACTTAGTGATAGTCATAGGTTACTAATAAGCCATTAAATCATACTAGGAAACAAACAGAACAATATAAACCATAAAAATATAAGCAACATGGTTGTAGTCATGAGTGGGAGGAGATAGGTAATCATAAGATACAACCCTTGGTAATAGTCATAGGTTACTAATAAGCAATCAAATCATATAAGAAACAAACAGAACAATATAAATCGTAAAAATAAAAGCAACATGGTTATAGTAATAAGTGGGAGGAGATCGGTAATAGGAAGGATGAGAAGAATAGTAGTAATACAGTCTTAGTAAATAGTTTGACAGCGTTGTGGGAATTAGTTGTTTAGCAGAGTGATGGCATTCGGGGGAAAAACTGTCCTTGTGTCTAGTTCTGGTGTGCAGTGTCCTATAGCATCATTTTGATGGTAGAAGTTGAAACAATTTACTGTATTTTCCTGCGTATAAGACTACTTTCTAACACACAAAAATCTTCTCAAAAGTCGGGGGTCGTCTTATACGCCGGGTCTCATTCTCCTGTAACCAGGCAGACCAGCCCATAAGGCTCTGACGAGCCTTAAATGGCTCTGAGGAGGGTCGTCTTATACACCCAATCGTCTTATACGCCGGAAAATACGGTATGTCCAGGATGTGAGAGGTCTGTAGATATTTTCTCAGCCCTCTTTCTGACTTGTGTTGTAAACAGGTCCTCAATGGAAGGCAGGTTGGTAGCAATTGTTGTTGTTGTTTTTTTGAAGTTCTAATATTCCGTTGAAGGCTGTGTCTGTCTTGTTTAGTTGCAGAGCCAAACCAGACAGTTATAAAGGTGCAGATGACAGACTCAATAATTCCTCTGTAGAACTGAATCAGCAGCTCTTTGGGCAGTTGGAGCTTTCTGAGTTGGCGCAGAAAGAACATTCTTTGTTGTGCTTTTTTGATGATGTTTTTGATGTTAGGTGTCCATTTTAAATCTTGAGATATGGTAGAACCTAGAAACTTGAAGGTCTCTACTGTTGATACTGTGTTGCCTAGTATTGTAAGAGGTGGTAGTATAGGAGGGTTTCTCCTAAAATCTACCACAGTTTTGAGTGTGTTTAGTTCAAGATTGTTCCGGTTGCACCACAAGGCTAGTTGTTCAACCTCCTGTCTGTATGCAGATTCATCGTTGTCTTGATTGAGACTGTTGTATCATCTGCAAACTTCAGTACTTTAACAGAGCAATCTTTTGAGATGCAGTCATTGGTGTATAGAGAGATGGAGAGAGCACACAGCGCTGGGGGTTCCTGTGCTAATTGTACAGATATCTGATGTGATTTTGCCTAGCTTCACCTGTTGCTTCCTGAAGCTTATGATCCATTTACAAGTGTTGTCAGGTACAGCTAATTGATTTAGTTTAGTTAGAAAAATATCTGGAATGATGGTATTGAATGCTGAACTGCAGTCTATAAAATGGGTGGTGAGGCAGATTTCTATATTCATTTTTATTGCTTACTTTATTTTGTCCTATTTTGCTAGACTTTTATTGCTAAGTATTAGTATAGAATTAAAAAATAAAACAAAACACTATGATATCCAACCCCCAGAAAAGAAGACTTGCAATGGAAATGATAGGCACGTCTATTATTTGAATTTCTGAAGATTTCTCCTGGCTGTCAAGAATGAAGGTGTTCTTACTGTCGGTGTCTTGGTCAGAAGATGAGATCTAAATAGCCATAGTGTTTTTCTCCTTCCTATGAATATTAGAGATGAATGAGATTTTCCGGGCGTTATTTACCCTCAAAGAATTGAGGTTTTCTAGATGTGATTCCCCATGTTCTTCCACTATCCAAAGAGAAGTCTCTTTGCCTCTTCTGTTGTTTTTTTCTTGAATAGGAACACAGAATACTCCAAAAAGGACTGTTTTGCAATCACACAGTGCAACCACTACATTCTATTGCTCTTTTACTCATCTACCTAATGAAGAAAAGTTTGTAGGCAAAATTTTGCCTTCTTTATTATTGCTTACAAATGGGAATATTAGCCTCATGGTAGACCAGTGACCAAGTTTCCATGAAGTCAATATTTTCATTAGAAGAAACAGCCCATTCCAGTGAAGTAACCAATTCCTCTACAGAAAATAGCTGTAGAGGTGCAGCACCTGGAAGGAAAAAGGATCCTGCTATGGACCAGTTGGATTCCTGCAAATTGCTGATCTCCTAAAGCTCTTCCATATGTAACTAGAATGTCTACCTGGCTTGTCTTTTGCTGGCATAAGGTGAAAAACCCTAGTTTGACATCAGAACCCTTAGTCTCATTTCAGCGGGTGTCAGAAGCACTTGATGAGAAGTTCTAGTGTGAGGACACAGCTTGACAAATGGTAATGGGGTTACTTTGCAGTACAACAACCAGAACATGTAGAATAACCTGTTATTTCAGAAGAAATCCAGTCCTAGTCAGCAGATGTGCATTAAATCCCACGTAAATAGCACTATTTTTTTTTTAATTTTAAAATGTAAAGAAAAGAAAATGTACCGTTGGAATGATGTTGAATTGTACAACCATCATGGACGTATTTTTGTTACAGATGTATTTGTATTAGTATTTTAATGTTTTAAATTTTAATAAAGTTTTTTTGAAAATTTAAAAAAAGGAATGCTAATTTTTTTGTCTAAATGAGACAAGTCTCAGAAAAGAATTATGTCACTTATAAACTTTTTTTCTTTTACAAACTTAATCTTCTCCATACTACATCTCCAACCATGGTCTAGCATGGTCACTGAATGGAAATGATAGCTTCAGGTGAAGAATGAAAATTGGCACTAACATTCTTTATACAGTACATGAGCCGTGTATTATCTTGCTATGCCCTGAAAATGTCCATGCAAAGTTGTATCTGCTAAGTGAAATTACGCTATTTATATACTGTTATTTTGCTAATTACATATCTGATAGCATTGTTCAAATAGGTTTTTAAGACAAGAAGATATGAGGGAGACATATGTAGAGCTTGCTCAAGTATTGTGCTATAATTCCAAAGTGGAAAATGTAATACAAGATGGTTAAATATAAAATAGATTGGGCAAATTTATGGTGGGCAGATTTATTAAAGACTATTAGGTTTTAAGATTTAACATTACATCCAATTTGAAATACACTCTTTCTTGTTTGAAAGTACCCGAGAGGAAACTTGTTGGTCACTGAGAAATAAAATGTGGAACCAATATGGGCCTTTATCTGAACACATTACTCTTATGTTCTTATCCATGCCTTACATCTATAGGCAGGTGTGGATGCAATTAATATTGCATGGTGTTTCCTTTTTATATCTGAAATAGTCCATCCCTCAGTTCCAGATATAAACAACTGAAACAGATTTAGGAATAAATAGGGATAGCTAATGTCTGATAGAGTTGTAGTGGTGAAAAAAAGGAGAATCAGCAATGTAAATATCTGTCAATGTATAAATTTAAAGCAGATTTACAAATAATAAAACATCCTTTTTTTCCTTTCTGACTTCACAGGGACATCCTAAATCTAGTTTCAATCTGTAACTTTCTCTCCATTTATACCATTGTACTCTCATACTTTAACAGTCGCAATCTTCACTCTTGATCTCATGACTGTAGGTTATCTTATAGCCAACCCAAAAGTGAAAATTACTTGAAGTAATTTTTTACTGTGCTTGAATAAAAATAATTTTGTTTCCTCTTCGGCCAACAGTCATTATAGCTTCATGCTGTGTAAAATGTTTATCACTTACTCTGAAGGCAAGGATAGGTGATAACTGTAAAAAGAGATGTGTCTGGCATTCCTGGGGGGCATATGCATTCCCCCATAGCCATTTATTTCCCTGTCTTTGCTTCCTGAGTTCAGTTTCATACCTGGCAGTCTCTCCTACCTATTTTGCCAATAGTTAGTGTCCAGCCTTTCAGTACAGTGGGTAAGATAAGGTGTATTAATGCTGGTATAAAATATTCTGAAATGGCATGTACCTTTAGATACAATAGCCCCCCCCCCCCTTTCTTGATTGCAGTGTCAGAAAATAGGGATATTAAATTGGGTGTTGGTTTATTTCCCATATTTATTTAAATTACTCTTCTCCTGCCTTCTGTGTAGTACAAGATGTAATTTGCTCAATGTCTAATCATTTTGAATTTCCACCCTACAGGATCTAGTTGTTTGTACAATAATGGCAAAATCTGTGTCTCTCCTCCCTGGGGCTATTTCTGCCTTGATCTCTTCCCAGATGCTTCTTTATATTATTTTGACTTTGGAAATATAGGAGTGCAAGCAAAAAGAAACCTTGAGACCTTATTAGGCAGATCACCTTATTTTTGCTGCTCTGCCTTTTGGATGGATGTTTTCTCTGCTCTCCTGGGAATATGCTTGTGCAAATTCTCCTTATTTTGGGTGTGTGTGTTTGTGTCTGTGTGTGTGTCTTATCCATTATTAACTTTTTGTGTTGCTGTCACAATTAAGTACCTTTTCCAGCTTAGAAATTTAAAGTCTAACTGGATGGAATGTCAGGAAAATATTGAAAAGAACTGATTGCCATAAAAACAATTTGCTTCTATTAAATTATTTTAAAATATGCTTTTAAACAGATTTGTTTCATTTGATAAAGTTTCTTACATCCTATCAATATGGGTAGTCGTCCTCAACGTATGACCACAATAGAATCCAACATTTCTGTTACTAAGGAAGGCAGTTGTGGCAGGTGCCACAAGAGCAAAATGGACCAGTAATGAGAACACGTTCTATGCGAGTACATTTTTTTTTTCATTTTCTGAGTTAAGGATGGAGGATTCCTGTGAACCACTGGACTGTATATTTTAAAATGCATTTAACCAAATTGCCAATTTTGCAACTCGGCCCTATCCTGTCATTCTTAGTTTTACTACATCACTTGTTGAAAAAGTTATTTGGAAGACACTTCGTCCAACTCCTAACTATGGTAGGACTACACCCTATTGTAACAACATAGGCCAAGAATCTGGAAACTGTCTAAACCCAAAGCCCTATTAAGCATCCCTGATAGCGGGAAGAGTAATCACCATAGCTCTAAACTGCAAGAGGCCTTTTACATCGCAACATTATTTTAAACCAGTGGTCCCCAACCTTTTGGGCACCAGGGACCAGTTCCGTGGAGACAGGTTTTTCCACAGACCAGAGGGGGCGTGTTTCGTGTGCTGCCTGCATCCCGTGGATTGAGCTTCACTTGCTTGTGTGGCCTGGTTTCTGGCATGCCGTGGCCTGGTGCCGGCCCACAATCTGGGAACCCCTGTTGAGGGAGGGAAGGGAGAGGAAAAGAGAGACAGCAAGAAAGAAAGAGGCAGGGAGGGGGGAGGAAAAGAGAAAAAGAAGAGAGTCAGGGAGGGAGAAAAAGAGAAAGTGAGGGAGGGACAGAGGGGGAGGAGGGAGGAAAAGAGAGAGAAAGAAAAGTCAGGGAGGGAGAAAGTGAGAGGGAGAGAGAGAAAGAGGTAGGCGGGGAAAGAGAGGAAGGAGGGAGGGAGGGAAAGAAAAAGACAGGCAGCGAGGGACAAGAGGGGGAAGAAAAGAAAGAAAGAAAAGAGGGAGGGAAAGAGAAACAGGTAGACATGGAGAGAGGAGGGAGGGAGGGAAAGAAAGAGAGAGAGAGGAAGAGGCAGGCAGGGAGGGGCAGAGAGGGGGGACGAGGGAGGAAAAGAGAGAGAGAGAGAATAAAAGTCCGTCAAATATACAGGATATGTCATTTCTTGTTATTATTTAATGGTCGTCCATATTTATTATGTTAGATGATAACATTCTTCAACTTAATTCTTTTAGGAATCAACGTCCCTCCTAACAAGTAAGGCTAAGCTGCAGGACTAAGAACACAACCGGCAGAAGCACGTCAGTTCCTTCTTTTGACGAGGCGTGCATCACCGTTAGGATCGATCTTAAAATAGCGTGCCGCTCTACAACTCCCGTCGCGCGCCCATCCAAACCTTCGGACGGGCGCTCGTGTTATTTCCGAGCTCAGAAAGCTGGAGTCCGTGCGTCAAAAGATGACTCGATCCTCTCATTGGCTGTTTCGACGGAGACGCGTCGCACCCCAAACATTGCGGGGCGTGACCAATAGCCAAGCCCGATGCGAAGATCTCGAGAGAGTTGATCTGAAGCTGGCACCGCCATGTTGAAATAGGGAGAGGCCACAGCCAGTTTATGTCGTTCTTCGGATTTTTTTTGTTTTTGAAAAGGAACGCGAAGACCTCAAGGAAGCATTTGGATCGACGCGTGTCTTAACTTGAATTGCTCCCTCCCAGAAATCCTGGTGGTGTTAAAGAGGCAGGCGGAGGGGACGGCAACAAGAGGATGGTGCAGTCCTGCTCTGCCTACCGTTGCCGGAATCGATACGACAAAGAGAAGCCCATCTCTTTCCACAAGTGAGTAGGGGCGGGGGTAGGAAAACGGGAGCGGGGAGGGGGGGGGAGAGAAAGGGGGAAAAAAAAGCGGCTCTCGACCAGGCGGGAGAAGGAGATAGCATTCGCTTCGCGAACAGGAAGGCGGAGCCAGAGCGCCTGCGCGGCCCCAAAGGGGGAGGGACTTTAAATAGTGCGCGGCCTCTCTGGAGGTCGGCGAGAAGGCGGGGCTAAGTGCGATTACTGGGTCCTTTCGGTTTTTTTTTTCCTTTAAAAAGTAAGGCTCGAGACGTGCCTGACTGGTGGAATCGAACGCGCGTAAGCGCGCGCTTGTTCAACCGTCAATAACAGCAAAGCGCCTCTTCAACCTTTCTGACAGGCTGGGAGGGAATGGTTACCAATCATTGTTTAAAATGATCATGATTAAGAATCAGCAAAGCAGGCTCGATAAGGATTCCCCTCCCCCTCCTTTTGACCCTGGTACTGCACCCGAATGCTGGCTGGTCTAATAAACTGCCCCCCACCCCCCCAAAAAATAGAGCAAAGAAAGTTCTCGTTTTGTTGAAAGCAGGTAGATCTAGGGCTGATTTTGGGCTTTAGGTGTACAAGTACTCCTTGACTTACAATAGCTCGCTTAGTGACCGTTCCAAATTACAACAGCACTGAAAAAAGTGGCTTATGGCCATTTTTCACACTTGTGACCTTGGCAGCATCCAGCATTTACATTTGGATGCTTGACAAAGGACTCACATTTATGACGGTTGCAGTGTCTTGGGGTCCTGTGACATCTTTTTGCAATCTTTTTGCAATCTTCTGTCAAGTAAAGTCGATGGGGAAACCGGATTCACTTAACAACCGTGTTACTAATTTAACAACTGCAGCGGTTCACTTAACAAATGTGATGAGAGAAATTGTAAAATGGGGCAAAGCTCACTTAACAAATTTCTCACTTAGCAACATAAATTTTGGGCTCAATTGTCATATGTTGAGGACTACCTGTACAAGTAGTTTTTGACCTAAGACTATAATTGTGCCTAAATTTTCCGTTGCTAAACAAGACCGTTGTTAAGTAAATTTTGCCCTATTTTAGGACTTTTCTTGTTGCGATTGTTAAGTGAATCTGTGCAATTGTTAACTTAGTAACACAAGGTTAAGTGTATCTGGCTTCCCCATTGACTTGACTGTCAGAAGATTGCAAAAGGTGATCCCATGATCCTGGGACCCTGCAATGGTCATAAATACATGTTAGTTGCCAAGTCTCTGAATTTTGATCATGTGACAACAAGGATGTTGTAATGGTCATAAGTGTAAAAAATGGCCAAAAATGACTTATTCAGTGCTGTTATAACTTCAAACAGTCAGTAAACAAATGGTTGTAAGCTAGCAGCCCTGTGGCTGCTTTTGGGCTTTAGGTGTACAGGTTGTCCTTGACTTACAACCACAGTTGAGCCCAAAGTTTATGTTGGTAAGTGAGTCATTTGTTAAGTGAGTTTTGCCCCATTTTACAAGCTTTCTTGCAACCATTGTTAAGTGAATGATTGCAGTTGTTAAACTAATAACATGATTATTAATCTGGCTTCCCTATTGACTTTGCTTGTCAGAAATTCACAAAAGCCGATCACATGACCCAGGGATACCGAAACAGTCATAAGTACAAGTCAGTGACCAAGCGTCTGTATATTGATCATGTGACGAAGGGAATGCTGCAACAGTCATAAGTATGAAAAATGGTCATAAGTCACTTTTTTCAGTACGTTGTAACTTTGAATGGTCACTAAATGAACAGTTGTAAGTTGAGCAGCTGAGTTGACTTGCATCAAAGAAGTGTAACTGAAAGTTTACAAATAAGACATGCACATTTGTGAATATCCCCAAGCTCATCTTGACTGAATATGTGCTTTTGAGAACTTGAAAGTTTGCATGCTATCTGTAAATCTATAGCTGGGTTAATAAAATATATTTTAATACTGATTTTGAGCTTTTTATATTTAATTTAAATGTTTTCTTTTCTTTGGACGGTAATAAATCTTTATGGGTTTTGAATGCTCCTTAAAAATTTCTACAAACATAAAGTTTTAGAAATGGCGTATTTCGAAGTTCTCCCACAGATCATGAGTAAGAGGAATCTGTAATTCGTTCACTAGAAATTGAATGTTGAGACATCTGTACTGGAAGTCATCTTGCACATACTGATTTTTCTGTTTTTGGTTTCTATTAGCACCTCTCCTGTTACTGGGAGAACAGAAAAATTAAATCAAAGCTTGATTCCTACCATGTTTTAGGCAATTTCTTAAAAGCATATTAAGACTACAGCTAAGTGAAAATGTGAGTGCTTCCTCTTCCTCTCCCTCCCATTTCCAGTTTGTAGTAATAATAAAAAAATGTTTGATGTACATTTTATTTATAGGTTTCCTCTCACAAGACCTGATCTCTGCAAGAAATGGGAAGCTGCTGTTAGAAGAAAAAATTTCAAACCAACAAAATATAGCAGCATTTGTTCTGAACACTTTACTCCAGATTGTTTCAAAAGAGAATGTAACAACAAACTATTAAAGGATAATGCTGTACCAACTATATTTTGCCACACAGAACCAAATGTGAAGGTAAGTGAAGTTTATGAATTATTTTTAAAGCTTCTGTGATTCAGAAAACACTGGGAGGTAATGCTGCTATTGCTAAGCAAAAGTATTTTGAAGACCGGAGACTGATCTACAGAAGTGTATTATATTCATCTATTGATATAACAGAAAGAATTAAAATTCTGTTTCTACTCATTTACATCCTTTGATTTTTTATTTTGAATTCTTCTAAAATAAAAACAAAAAATGGATTCATTGTTGCAATTCTGACAGCTTTTTGTATCACTTTTAGACATTTCATCATTCCTTCAAGAATACTTTTAAATTTGATTGATTTCACATGGGTTAATGCAAGAACATGATCAGTGCAAGATTCTGCCTCAGACAATATCTCATAATTTTTTGGACCATTGCAAGAGAACTAAATATTTACTGTTTTCTACAACTGTACCTTACTCCATCTCATATCATATTTATGGACAGAATAGCGCTGCTCCAACCATCATGTCCCACTTCGTTTTCTTTTCTAAACAAGAAGAAATGGGGAGAATGATTTGCTTGGAACAATGGATATGTGGGACACAAGTTTTCCTATCAAATTGCCACTACAGGACTTGGTGCAAATTTAAAGTGAGGTACTGTTTTGACTACTTAGCAGCCCTTTCAGAACTAAAAACCTAAATAGGAGTCCTTGTATAAGTTATTATTTCCATCCAAGAAATAGCTATATTAATACAAGTAAGTGATGCCCTTTTAAAACAACAAACGTACCTGCAATGTTCTATGTTAGAGATCAGCAACCTTTTCAGGCTCTTTTATAATTTTGCACTACATTTTGGATGCTAAAATACAATTTTAAACAACAAAACTCACATGATACCTGATGGAAGAATATATATCGATCTTATATAATTGGCTTATATTTTAAGTTTTTATTTTTTATTTAAAAATCCTCATATTTTAATTTTTGAAGTGAGAGGGTATAATATAAAGGTATCATGGATAAGCCTTGTTTTATCAGAGCATAAGATTTTGTTTTAACAAAATCTCTTTGTCTTTTCCTTATCCTCCTAAAAATGCATGAGTTAATTAGGTGACTCATCATCGTCATTATCATTTTAGCCATTGTCTATCCACTGCAGGATGAAGATCTCTTCCTCATGTTTCCAACCATTACGGTCCGGAGCTTTCTTTTGCCAATTGGGCCCACAAAACTTGCTGATGTTGTTGATCCATCTTGTTTTAGGTCTCTTTCGTGGATGTTTTTTATCAAGTGGGATCCATCCTATGACTGCCTTGGTTCACCTGCCATCAGTTCTTCCTAGTAACCAGCCCATTTCCATTTTAATTCTTTTACTTCTCTTGATTATATCATATACTTTTGTTCTCTAATCCTTGTTCTGGTCTTTCTATTCACTAATGGGTGCTTGAACGGACGGCGCTCGTGCTCGCATGTGAAGCACCATTTGCAAAAGCGTCTTCTGCTCAAGTGCCCACAGCTCGCACAAATGCAGCTTCGCACATGCACTTGCTTGCCTATTGCTTTCGCAGCTTGGTTTTGAACAGACTGCATCCTGTTAGTGGGCTGAGGCTTGGGTGTTAGGGACCCCTGATTTATGACAACTTTTTGGGTTTTTATAAATATTAAGTCAATATCCTACTTGAGACCAAGGTTTTTTTTGCTGCAACCCTCCCCCTCCCTCCCTCCCTCCCTCTCTCTCTCTCATACACACACACACACACACACACACACAGACACACACACTTTATGCCATTAAAAAAATTATATTGTTTTGGATGTTAATTAATACTACCTTTTAAAATCTTTAATTTTTGATGTACCATCCATAAAACTGCTAATAGGTGATTTATTTTCTCCCGGTTATTTAATTAATGATGCTTGGAATTCTGAAAGTTATTGTTTAATGATCCTTGACACTAGGTTGGACACTAACACATGCTGATATGTGTGGTTTTGGGGAAAGGGCTGTGATAAACATTAATTAATCAATTGATTATATTAATTACGCATTTTTCTTCTGTTTACTTGTATTCCAATTTTGGAGAGTGCCTAGTCAAATCCCTGCAGTTTTCTTGGCAAGTTTTCAGAAGTTGTTTGCCACTACCTCCTTTTTACGAAAGTGCGAAAGTGTTTAGTCCAAGGTGGCTTTATGCCTAAGCACTCAGCTAGCTTTATGCCTAAGCATGACTGGAACTCATGATCTCTCTGTTTCTAGCCTGGTGCCTGAACCACTGCACCAAATTGGCTCTTTTAATGGTGATATAAAGTGCAATGCATATTCATTACAACAGAGGCCCTCAGTATTTCTGGTCTGCATATAAAATTGCCATTGGGATTTTCTTATGAGTTAATGGAAAGATTGCCATTGGATAGGCTGTTCAATGGATGGTAATCAGCTCTTTTTTTATCTAAAAGAACTATATTTCTGTATACATTAGTTGTGGATCTAGACTAGCTACATCAACCTGGATTTAGCATAGCTAATAACCAGGGGTGGGCTTAAACATTTTTTAGCAAAGGGTTCTCTACCCGGTTGCTGGGTGGATGTGGCCATGGTGGGCGTGGCCTAGTCAACCTTCACCATGGGGGGGGGCGTTTTTGTCCTCCCTGGGGTCCGGAGGCCCTCTGGAGGCTGGAAACAGGCCCATTTCCGGCCTTCCCAAATTTCCGGCAGGCCCATTTTTTGCCCTCCCCAAGCCTCCATGTGCACCCTGTACTTACCTGCATCCAAAATGGGCTGCATGGGGACTCCTGGAAGGGCGGGGCGGGACCAGCCAGGAATGAGATTTGGAGGTTCTCCCAACTGCACAAAATCTTTGCTAGTGACTCTCCCGAAGCCCTGCGAACCCCCAGAGGTCCACCCCTGCTAGTACTGTTAGTGGAGGATAGGATTTAATATGCATGGTAAAATCAACTTCTGTAAAACAGCAAGCCTGGAATGAGGTGAGAGCTCTTCAGCCTCTATCACTATCATATAGATATTCATGAATTGAATGTTTCTGGGCTGTGGTTCCAAATCCTCTCCTATAATTATTAATTATAGTCAAATGACCTTTTTTTTTGCAGGAAAAAACCCCATCTTGCTATCTGAATTTTAATACATTTTAATGAAGTTATTTCAAAGTAACTTTTCAGTGAAACTGATAAGGGTGAAAAAAAAGAAATAATCACTGACTCATGGATTAGTCATTAGAGCTTCACTTACTGAAGCATTTAACTGAGATGAAACACTAATAATCTATAAATCTGTTTCAGTTCAATTCAGGTGTATTTATGGTAATTAGTATATATAAATACAAATAGCACATACAAGAATAATATCAATTATAATTTGAGATAAGATTTCACAAGTTTTCAAAAATTGTTGAAAAAATAGCAGTTAAACAAAATATATGTAACACTGGTACAGGAATTGAATAATATACGGATAACATATGCATCGTTATTTTTCTTGAGAACCTTCCAAATTGGGGGAGATTAAATCTGTTCTCAAATCTATATAAAAGTTGTAATATAATAAGACATTGTTGGAGAGAGATTGGCCAAACCAGAGGGAGAAGTCAAGTGGGGAATTAGTCTGAAATCATTATGTAGGCACAAGAGAGCAAGGATCAATTCCCTTTGAAGGACTTTGAACCATGTCTAATCTGGCTCAGGTTCAAACTGCCAGTCTGGGAAGATTCCTGTGAAATAGGCACAAACAATAAAGTAGCTAATTGAACTCTTCATATGTGGATCTGGTTGATCATGTCTGACAGACATGGGCAATGTTCTCTGTTGCACTTACAGAAGAACTTTTGTTGCAAGCTTTAGTTCTACGTAGGTATACAGTTTTAGACAATAGACTTTTGTTCCCTTTCAATGGCAATGTAGTTTAAAATAAATGGGAGAGGGAAAATGTTTTTTGTCTTTAATAGTGATGGAACAGTTTCAAAATTCTTAATATATAAGATAATTGCAGTACAATTAGGTACTTCAAAAATTGTAATTAATGATTGAGATCAAATTTTTATTTTTATTCATTTATAAATTTATATACCGCCCATCTTGCAGTTTCAGGTAACTCTGAGCTCACAATGTAATAAAACACGGAGTTATAAAAACATTTAACTGTAAAATAACAGATTAAAATCACAGAACATTAAGAACAGACTAAAAGATCACGGATTTGGAATGGAGAAGTGGTGGTGCCTTCTTCTGGCACTGCACCAGCCACCTGCACCCTACAGTTTCTCCTTCAGAGCTCCATGTCAACCAGAGCAGCCTGGTTTTATGTCTCTTCCCGAGTGCCAGAGGGGTTGCTTTCAGTGTTAAAAGATTGCACAATACTGTTAAAAGACAGAATCTAATCTTATTTGAAAAATAAACTCATGAAGTATAAAAAAACTAATGCCCTAAAAGTAAAATTGATGAATTATGCATTTTATGGGTCATATGATACACTGGGTTGCTAGATTTTTAAAGAGAATATTTCCTGTTCAATGCCATGTATTCCTAAAGATAAGCAGAAAGTGTATTTATTTGTTAGATTTATATTCTGCCTTTTATTTTGCTCGGTGTTTATTATAAAATTCACATTAGACAATCACTGCTACTCAGTGCAGTTGTATACTAGTGAGTTTCCTTAGTAAATCTCATCAGATATTAAGTCTTTTCTGAAAGATGGCAGGGCATTCACAACTATTGGTCATTGGCTTCAAAATGGGCAAGTGAATTGTGAAGCCAGTGACTGTAACTGCAGATATTCTTGACCTATGGACTGGTAGAGATTTCAACTGAAATTCTAGAATAATTAAATGTTAATATTCCTTCAAAAAAAATATTAAAGGTAAGTCACAGTCTTACTTACAGTAAAATGAATGAGTATGTTTACAAAAATATATCTTTATAATAAATTATTCAAATGCCCCAAACTGCTTCACTGAATAGATTACATTCTGGTTTCTAATGTTCCACTGGAATCTATAACAGAGACCTCTAGGCTGGATTAATTGTAGTTTTGCTCCTGTTATGAGCTATGTTGTTTATACAAAGGAAAAATCTAGGTGGAGCTGGAAATTTAATCTCATTTTGCTGTGAGTAAAATTACTGAGAAACAATCCCTAAAGCATTTTGTAATTATTTAGAGAATAATCTTGAAGAATCTGTGAGCATTCACGTATGTTGGAAAACATTAAAGGCAGTTGTAGGAACATAACTATAACATCTAATGGCTTAGTAGAAAAGAAGGATAGAATAAATGAATAAAAGGGGGGGATTGATTTATTGGTACCACCTAAATCTAATAGGATCAATTAAAGAATTAGAACAATGGAAATTCATTTCTGTTGTAATAGAATTAGTTTAGATGAAACAAAGATACTATGAATAAAACAAATGACTGCCTGTATTTCTATCTGAAGATCACATGATCTTCATAAATCTAAATTTCATTTCCAATCTCTCATCCACTGGCCTATTATTTCTTCCTTATACAGATAGTATTGCTATCCTATCTATTTAAAGTTATCCTTTTCAGATGTTTAAGAGCACTAGTGACCTCTGGCTTTAGGTAATGTATAGAATGTAATTGTTCTAAGACAAAGCTCCTAGATTTCATAAAAAAGCATTTCATTTTTTCTCATAATTGGATAATTAATAATAAATCTATTGAATGTTAATTTTTATGTAAAGAACGTTAAATATTTACTCCTAACTATACTTCTTTGAATGACAAAATAAGTGGATAAGAGCATAAGAAGCTTCCAGTGTGATTATCAGACTTTCAAGCTATCAGAGCAATAATTATATATCCACAGCAATTAAACCAATTACTAAGATCTTACGTCTGCTGCTATATGGCACTCAGCTGTGGGTATATAGGAACATCTACCTTCAAAGCTATTTAGGTCTAAATTTCTAAGAGCCATTCTCTGTGTTTCTTAGTCTCCTATAAATGTCATTCTTTGACTGGAAATTATCAGTCTTTCCAAGTCTGTTTGAGACTTTATTGACCTCACATTTGGGTCAGGTCCTAGTCCAGCATTAACTCTTAGCAATCCCACTATCCTAGATAGTGGGATTGCTTTCTTGAAAAAAACAAATTGATTCTGATTTAGTTTATTTTGGGCTTCCCTCTTCCCATAATTATATGCTTTTTGGGTCCAGTATAGGTAGTCCTCGACTTACAACCACAATTAAGCCCAAAATTTATGTTCCTAAGCAAGGCAGTTAAGTGAATTTTGCCCCATTTTACAATCTTTCTTGCCACAGTTGTTAAATGAATCTGGCTTCCCCATTGACTTTGCTTGTCAGAAGGTCGTAAAAGATAATCACGTGAATCTGGAACTGTTATAAATAGGAGTCAGTTGCCAAGCATCTGAATTTTGATCAGGTGACCATGGGGATGCTGCAATGGTTGTAAGTGTGAAAAACAGCCCTAAATCACTTTTTTTAGTGCCATTGCAATTTTGAATGGTCACTAAATGAACTGTTGTAAGTCGAAGACTTCCTGTACACGGTAGAATTGAAGTCATCCAAAAATATGGATTGAGTATTTCACATCGTTGCAACTGTGAACATGTGGGTGCTTCTTTTGTTATCCCAAGTTAATTTTATAATTTTAATTTTATAATTATATCTTTCATGCTCTATGTAGAATAGCATTTACACAGATATAAACTAATGATCTGTCTTCAGTGGTTACAAATTATTCTGTACTAGGATTGTATCTCTGGATTCTTAGATATCAAAGATGAGTCTGTAGCACATATGTTAACTAAATTTCCCCTTTTTACACAACTGGCATCTTGAACTTGTATCACTTTATTTAGTGTCCATTCAATATTTTCAAGGTAAGATCAGGTATAAGATTCTGGTGAGAGTGGACTTCTCTGTTCTGTTCATTTGCGAAGCCTTTAACTGACTAAACATAGTGTTCCCCTGTTGATTTTGCTACCTCTGTTTAAAACTTATTTTAATGCAAATAAAATAATGAAATTATTTTTTCCCAAGCATGGAGTTTTGAAGAAGAAAAACGATCTTGCTTGTCACCTGAAATGTATTATGTTACCTTTTAATGAAAAAAATGTAAAATATATCTTCTTGTTTTGCTTTTTAGTCTGAAGGCACACAAGAACCACCTGAAGTACCAACGCCCCCTTCTCCTTCACCTCCACCACCTCCGCAAACGTATCCAAGATTGGTAGATCCAAGCATTGGATTATTGATGCCACCACTTCACACTCCCAATAATATTGCTGTATTTTGTGATCACAACTATACCGTAGAGGATACTGTGCATCAGAGAAAAAGAATTCAGCAACTGGAAGAGCAGGTGGATAAACTGAGGAAGAAACTTAAGACTGCCCAGCAGCGATGTAGGCGTCAGGAAAAACAGATTGAAAAACTACGAGAGCTTGTTCAGTTTCAGAAGGAAAAAGACGTGCTGTCAGGCAAAGGTGGTTATGTGATTCTGCCTAATGACTATTTTGAAATTGTAGAAGTCCCTGCCTAGAAGGCTAGCATTGTCATTTGTGGGACACTGCCAAAGTTAGCCTCATCAGACTAACCCACCTGTTCAGTTTAAAAAAGCAAGACTTTTTAGTTCTGTATATTAAATACTTCAGCCCTTCAAAACAATAAAAGTTGCTATATAATCATTTGTTGGTGTTGCCTAGTGCTGATCTTTTTATTGATCCATTGCTCAAAAATGGAGCTGGTGATGCTTAAACGTAGAGAATGCTTGACAATAACACTGTGCTCGCTCATATGTTGCTTGATGTGATGGAATTTGACTCAGTAGAAAGAAATACTGAGCTGTAATAAAAAAGATAAATCCTGGAAAAGCAAAAAAGCATCAGAAAAAAATTCAAAGCACCTCCACCTTGATTGTGTTAGGGATAAGTTGAACAGGAAAGATACTTTGTCAGGCTTTCAAGATTATGTATCAATAGTTTAACAGCATTCAAGTGCATTCCAAGACTCTAGTGACTCCTTTATCTGACTCTACCGATCTCAAAAGGGCTGATATTAATCTTGGCATTGTCCTCCCCTTTCTGTCAGAAAATTCAAGTTCCAGCAAACTCAAAATCTATATTCAATGATTCATTGGTCTATGAAATATTTCTATAGCATTCATAAGGCGTGGTATGATACAGCATGGTGGCTATTATCTGTGAGTCACTAAAGCCTTTGTTCAAATTCTGTCTCCCTTGAATAATTTAGACCAGTTGTGTTTCCTCAACCTCTGAAAAAATATGTCACTTTTCTGTTCCACTGTGTGAGATTGCAAAAGATGGCTAAACTAGATCATCTTTCATTGTTCAATTGTACTTTAAAAATCAAAGAAAAAAAGGCAATGTTAAGACACATACATAGAAATTCTAAACAGCTCTTAGAATAGTGCCCAGACAGTAATAGGGTTCCAGTTCCAGTCCAGACTATTAGAATCCAATGAAACCTCAATTTAATGAACTTCAGTAAAACAGGGTTCACATGCAATCAATCATGTTGGACTGGTGATTTATGCGAATTGCATAAATTCAGATCATTTGCCTGATAACTTAAATCATGATACAAATCAGTTAACGATCCTTCAAATTTATATTCAGTTTCATCCTGTTCATCTTCCATTTCGTGCTCATGGTGAGGCAGATTCAAAATAAACATCAGAATCACAAGGTCTAGATCAGATGAATAAAACAGTTTCACTGCCTGTGTTCAACATGATGATGACTGATGGTGTGCAACCTCTGATTACCTTATATAGGTTTCCAATTGCAACCCAAAGTCTTGGTTTTAACTTACAAAACCCAAAATGACTTGATACACAGATAATTGCATTGCTGCCTTCACCTACCTGAATTAACCTATCTACTACACTTTTTCTGGGAAAACCTTCCAGTGAAATCCAGTTTCACAAGCTTAAGGAAATGGAGGCCAGGAGGCACTGATTCTCAATTGTTGCTCCAGCCTTATGAAATAGATGTCTTGTGGCATTAAGACTTGCATCATCTCTCAATATTCTGGGAGTAGTTTAAGATGGAACTCATTGATAGAATACTTGTTAGATGCTGTTAGCTTTAATTTCAATGTAATGGTTGCAATTCACTTTTGTCTTGTATTTTGATTGCTATTTATTTTTTCCCATTATAATTATACAACATTTACATTTTCTATTTTAATTATGCTTATTCGTGTTTGTGTTTTTTTTAATTGGGTTACATAAAACACTTTCAATCTTTGCCAGTATATAGCTAGAATAAATGAATATACAAATTGATCAGGTTCATATATTATGCTAAATCATTTATTTAATTATGGTTTATTGAGTAAATCACAATTAGCTGGGTTTGCAGAGCACTCTAGTCCATAAATAATTATTTATAGATTACAAGTGTGTAAATTTACATAACATCTTAAGTCTTAAACAAGCCATATTATAGCTTAATACAGTTTGTGAATCCAGACATTTTGAGGGATTCTTCATGGAGTCGGAGTCATTTTATTTCAGTCACTGGCTAACAAAACAAAAAAGTGTCAATTGATTAAAATGAAACAAAGTATAAAATCATAAAACAAGTAAAATTTTAAGTTAACGTTTGAGAATTGGGACATAAAAATAGCATAGTAAAGTATGCTAAAATGTATATAAGCAAATAAATGATTGTGCAGAATAAAGAATACTAAAATTACCAATCTAAAATATATAAAATAAAGGTAAAGGTTCCGCACGCACATATGTGTTAGTCGTTCCCGACTCTAGGGGCTGGTGCTCATCTCTGTTTCAAAACCAAAGAGCCAGCGCTGTCCAAAGATGTCTCTGTGGTCATGTGGTTGGCATGACTAAACGCTAAAGGCGCACGGAACGCTATTATCTTCCCACCAAAGGTCCCTATTTTTCTACTTGCACTTTTTTACGTGCTTTCGAACTGCTAGATTGGCAGAAACTGGGAGAAGTAACAGGAGTTCACTCCATTACACGGCACTAGGGATTCAAACTGCTGACCTTTTGATTGGCAAGCTCAGCATCTTAGTCACTGAGCCACCACATCCCTCCTAAAATATATAGAACCATTATAATACAAAAAGCTATGGGACTCTTCATGAAATAGCTTTGTCACAGAGATGAGAGCTGCTTGCAATTGTCTTCACTAAAATATTTCCCCAAACTAGCAAACAATTCTAGCAATTGCATGCTTTATCAAATTAAAAACCTCTGAAGAAATAAATTTTAAGTATACTAATTTAAACTGGAAAGATTTTATTGTTCTAAAACTACCATGCAAAACCTAGTAAATTAAGTTGAAATAATGATTATAAAAAGATTGGCACATTCCCCTTCCCCACATTGCTTATGTAGTCTCTTAAGTGTATAAAGCAGTGATGATATAATGATGTCATAATTCCTCCCTTTCTACCTTATAAAAGGTTAATGTTAGTGAATGTGACTGAGTTCCTGAGAAGACATCTGGTTAAGGTAAAGTTTATTAGATATCATTGTAACATATGGAAGATCTAAACTTATCCAAATTACCATTCTTTATTGATAAGAAAATACTGAAGATACTTAATACAAATGATGATAGCTTCTTTGAGTACACATGCCAGCAGTTACAAGGTTATAGACTCCTAATGTTTAAATGAAATTGATTTGTGAGATTTACTATATATCTTACACTTCGTTCTTAAGCCAGAGCAGTATATTAAGTACTCCTTTCTCTGATTATTTTTTTACCACAACAACAATCCTGTGAGCCGGAAGAGAATGACTGTCCCAAATTTTGTAATTGAAGGTGGACTTGAACTTTCCTCATCAAATCTTTTGTAAGAGTCTCTGATGAAAGAATGATTGTACCATGAAAGCCTCCATGGAATTGTTCTACCATAGATTAGAAAATAATGTGTGTTTTTTGGTGCCTATGTCAACTGGTGTTTTCTGGACTACTACTGCAGTTTTTTAATAAGGTTTTTCAAAAACGGTTTGCCATTGCCTCCTTCCTCAAGCTGAGAGAGAGTGAATGGTCCAAGGTCATCCTGTTGCCTTCATGTCTAAGGTGGGACTAGAACCCATGATGACCTGGTTTCTACCCGGGGTCTTAACTAATTGACATTTGTTTGCTGTGCACCTCTTCTTCCATATCTTGATTTTCAATTGAACAAACAAAACCACAGCTTATGATACACAAATCTTTGAAAGAGTGCTTTGTGTTAAGGAAGGCTTGAGGGAAGCACCCTTCCTTAGCTCTTCATGAAGGCATGTGACTCTCTCACACTTAAGAGTAAAGTTAAGCAGCAGCAATGTTTTACTTTACTTGCTCGAAGTGGTCTTTAATAACTAGAAGATGCCCCTGCCCAAAACATTCCTCCACCTGTTGTACATTACTGTATTGCCCATCTCTCTCAAAGATTGCTTCTTTGCCTTGATGAGAAGAATTTGGTTTTGATTGTAGTGCAAAGCACCTTTTTGAAGTAAAGCACCTTGTACATTGTGTACAAGCTTTTGTTTTTTCTTCACTTACAAGAAAACATCATTCAGATCAGCAGCCTTGCTAGTCTTTCACATATGGGCTACGTTTAGACATTCCAGTAAGACCTGAGCTGCAGCATCGTTTATGTTTAGTTTACTTCCCAACATGTTATGCCAAAATTAAGATCATTTTGGCTTAATGTGATATGTGAATCAAACTAGGACACACATTATACTAGCTCATGATTTGATTAAGCACGCTTTATTGAATAAATCATGGTTGGGTTCATCCAACACAGAAATCTATATATATCACAGTTTAGCACAGTGTGATCCTTATGGTTGATTTTCTTCATTTCCTATTAACATTCATAAGACAAAGAAGGGGAAAAAAGTACTTTCCCCTCCAAATCAAATATATCCTTACCTAGCTGCATCTCTGGTTAAAATTGGCTTGCATCAATTAAAATAGATTTCTACTAGTTATATGGCAAAATGGTTTAGCCCAGAGGTGGGTTTCAAATTTTTTTACTACCGGTTCTGTGGGTGTTGTTTGGTGGCTGTGGCAGAGGAAGGATACTGTAAAATCTCCATTCCCACCCCACACCGGGGGAAGGATACTGCAAAATCCCCATTTCCTCCTGAGCAGCTGGGACTTTGGAGGCAGAGAATAGATGGGGGCGGGGCCAGTCAGAATTTTTACTACCGGTTCTCTGAACTACTCAAAATTTCCGCTACTGATTCTCCAGAACTGGTCAGAACCTGCTGAAACCCACCTCTGGTTTAGCCAGTAATATTTGTAGCCTTGCTACCTCATCAAGATAGAGAATATTGATGTTAATAAAAAAGTTTTGTTTTTCAGAAGAGAATATAGTGATTCTTTTTTTTTATTCCCCCCTCCCCCCCCAATTGAAATAGCCTTCGAAGGAAGTGTGGAGGAGAGTTCTCATGGTTTAGCTTCTTTGTCCTGGATCCTTACAATAAAGAAAAAAGAAAGCATCAATATAGCCGACAGAAGAGTTTTGTTGGAATATGGATTCATTAAGTGTTGGCTCTGATGTTTTGTCTCAGGATAGTAGAGGCAAACAACATTTTTCCCATAAAAAAGCCAGAGTTTCTATAAGTAATACCACTGAGTATCTGAACGATAGAGAGACGCCTGCCTACTTTCTTCCCACATCAGCGTGCTCATGTAAGCCAGACCAGGAGGCCAGGGTTTCAGGAAAAGTTAAGCATCACCCTGCAAGAGTGTTGGGCTTTGTTCATAAATGGCAGGATCCATCCAAAGCTCAAAACACCAGCAATAGGAACACTGATGAAGTTCTAGCCTTTGCCCCAACTCCTCAGCGAAAGACACGCCAACAGTCTGGGCAAGAAAACAAGACAGCCACCATCCTACAGTCAGCTTGGAAGGGCTCTCATGACAGACAAAACATGGAGAGGGCGAATAAGGCTGCCACCAAGATTCAGGCGATATTCCGAGGATACTTGACCCGAAAGGAGCTGCCTCTGGGATTGTGTTCCTCCTACGGCTGGGCTGAAGAACAAAAGAAAACTAGGCCCAGAAAACAGAACCGCTCTTTCCCAGCATTCCCTGTCTTCCATCCGCAACGTAGTCTGGATTCTGGAAGGCCTGCTGAAAGGGAGTGTACCTGCCTCTCGAGTCACAAGCCAAAATACTATCCAAAAATGGCGATCGAGAATTATCCCCCTTTGAATCCCAAAGAGCCCTTAGTAAGGGCATCTCTCCTTCCAGCCAGCAGGACAGGGTTTCCTTCAATGTCTTTACCACTGGCATTAGAGAAGCAAAGGTACCAAGAGGCTGCTGTTACCATTCAAGCAGCCTGGCGGGCTTACCAAAACCGTCAGAAAAGAAAGCCTTTCGTCCAAGTCAACGGATACCCTTTTCTGCCTAATGTTGCCGTCGAGCAAGCAATTTGGAAAAACCTAAAATTAGGATGTACTTTTCCAGAAAAAGGAATCCAGCAGGTTTTGGGGAACTCGGACATTTTGTTAGTGAGCAAAGCACCACGGGTTCGAAATATTAATATACGTGCAGTGGTGAAAGGCTTGCCAGTTTCTTCCCCGATGCCCAACATATCTGTGGAGGTAAAATCCCCTCATGCGGTAATCCAAGGATTTCAAAGAGACTTGAGCAGTGGCATCCAAGCAGTTTACACTATGAGAAATGCCAGTGCTTCAGGAGCATCTCAGATCCTTATTCACGTGAATACACAGCAAGGAAAAATGCCCTTTAAGTAACTGGAAAGAAAATACAAAAGTCAGCAGTTTAACTTTAGTAAACATCTCTTTGAGAAACTCTTCATAGATTCGGCTGTGATTAAAAAAATGAATTAGTGATTTGCAGTCACTCCACAACTAGAAATGAGTGTCCAGGGACTTTTTTCTTTCTTCTCCTAAAATGGAAGAAAGAAAAGGACGTTATCCAGACATAAAAGTATGGTAAAATCAGATCTGAAAAAGACATAATCGGCATTGCCTAAATGTTACAAATGTGTTTACTTTCTGACATATTACATGGCAGTAAACCTGAATATTAGACTTAGACTAAGAATACCTTTATTGTCATTTTGAATGTACACTAATCGGCATACATTAAAATGAAATTTCATTGAATACAGCTCTCAAAGGGTTACCACTTTCAATAAATAGTACATAAACATGACAAAATAAATAAATACAAAATTATGATATTATATTCTGTACAGGTAGCCCTTGACTTACGACCACCATTGAGCCAAAATTTTATGTTACTAAGTGAGACATTTGTTCATGTGAGTTTTTGTCCCGTTTTATGGCCTTTTTTTTGGCCACAGTTGTTAATCACGGTTAAATCACTGCCATTGTTAAGATAGTAACATCGTTGCTAAGTGAATCTGGCTTTCCCATTGCTTTGCCTGTCAGAAGGTCACAAAAGGTGATCACATGAGCCCGGAATACTGTAACCATCACATATACAGTATGAACCAGTTGTCAAGCATCCAAATTTCGATCACATGACCGCGGGGATGCTGCAAAGGTCATCAGTATGAAAAATGGTCAAAATTTTGAATTATTTTTAATGGGGGTTTTAATTTGAATTTGAATTAACACTGTGATTTGTATTGTTGATTGCTGTATATAAGCCACCCTGAGTCCTTCGGAAGAATGGCGGCATATAAATCACAATAATAAATAAATAAATAAATAAATAAATAAATAAATAAATAAATAAGTCGCTTTTTTCATTGCCGTTGTAACTTTGAATGGTCTCTGAATGAATAGTTGTAAATTGAGGACTGTACATGTGCTACAGAAAAGGTCTGTCTTTCTTGCCATGTGTTTTTAACTAGTTCATAAATTCCTAAAGCATTTGTCCATTCATACATTATGATTATCCTTATGAAACTTTTTTGAATTTAGGTGCTTTTGGTTTATATTTTTATTCAAGCACAGATGCTTGCTAAGACTGCAATTCTACAGTCCTTAAAAGAGCTTCCTAGCATCAATAGGAGAACAGAGCATGAATTTGGATATCCCCTTCTGCCTTTTCATCAGTCTCCACAGATATCTATTGCTGAAATTGAGACAACGTGACCTTGGAAGAAAGGATGGTAAAGGGATTGGTTAGAACAGGGGTCCCCAAACTTAGCAGCTTTAAATCTTGTGGACTTTAACTCCAGAATTCAGGGAGTTGAAGTCCACAAGTTTTAAAGCTGCCAAGTTTGAAGAGGTTTGAAGACCTCTGGGTTAGAAGAAAGAAGCGACAGAAAATCAAGCCTATCATATCAGAGCTGTAAAAATTTAGATGTCCACTAGATGGCAGAGAAGAGTTGACATTTTCGGTAGTTCTTTGCTGCCATCTAGTGGTCATCTGGATTTTTGTAGCCCAAACATGCTATAAAACTTCACTGTGCTTCCTCCTCTGCTTAAACAATGATCGGCTGTTGTTGTCTCATTCCCTCCAGTGCAGATTCCTGCACTGAACAAAGAACTGAACTGATGACTTCCAATGTCCCTTCCAGACTGACATTCTATGATTCTAAGCCTTCCATATAAGATAGGAACTGCAGAAATCAGCACTGGGTGTGTGTGATCTTGTCAACACAAAGTGATTCTATAAAGTCATCTACCCTCCACTAGATGTCTCTATTTTCTTTTTCTACCAATGGCTTGGTTTAACTTTTCAGCTTCTGAAAAAGAATTCTCTGCCTGCAGCACATGCAAATACACATAATTAGGTTCTATATTTAAGAGAGATTTTGGATTGGATTGGAAACTTATGCTACAATATAGGGTATACTCAGAGAAGAATTAAATGGGAGAGGAAACATGCAGAAATGTGAGAGAGGAAATTTAGCCACGTAAACCTAATCTTGCGTAGCTTCTTCTCCGGTAATATTACACTACCAACCAGAGCATGCAAAACATTTGCTAGACCAATTCTCGAATACAGCTCATCTGTCTGGAACCCGCACTGCATATCGGACATTAATAAAATTGAATGTGACTAGAAATAATTCACAAGAAGAGTCCTCTACTCCTCTGCTTGCAACAAAATACTTTATGCCACCAGACTTGAAATTCTGGGCTTAGAAAACTTAGAATTATACCGCCTTTGGTATGACCTAAGTGTAGCTCATGAAATTATCTGATACAATGTCCTAACCTGTCAATGACTACTTCAGCTTCAACCACAACAATACAGGAGCACACAGAAAATATGACCTCAGCAACAGAGTGGTCAGTGCCTGGAATGCACTACCTGACTCTGTGGTTTCATCCCAAAACCCCCCAAATTTTAACCTAAGACTGTCTACTGTTGATCTCACTCCATTCCTAAGAGGTATGTAAGGGGCGTGCATAAGAGCCCTAATGTTTTCTCTATTTGTATCTATTTTATGTATCCAATCCATGCTTATACTTATTACCAAATACGTTCTTGACAAATAAAATAAATAAATAAATAAATAAAACAAATGGTACATTGAAGAAGATATGACTGGTGCTGGCTGTTAGATCACTCTTGCAGTTCCTGTGAGGACACAGAATTATGGAACCTGCAGTCCAGAACTACACATATACTAAAAGAAGAAATATTAACAGGGATTTGTATTCTCATATATGACAACTATGGATCTTTACATTAGGTACAATTTTTTACGCACCGTCTCTTTAGTAGAAAACAAGATTAGTTAGGTGATGTCCAGCAAAATAATGTATGGATGGGTTGAAGTTGACAGGGCAACACATTATGGGATACTATGCTTCTGGGAAACATAAGTAGTTCACTTCCCACTTCAGCTACAGTGGAGATAGAAGTAGCCATAAGCATCAGCATGTCTTTTTAAAGTCAAGTTTTCCCAATCCCTAGTTTTGGCAATTTTAAAAGCAGATAGCCTGAAAATCAGATCAGGGATAGTCCTCAACTCACAGCCATTCATTTAGTGACTGCTGAAAATTACAATGGCATTGAAAAAAGTGACTTATGACCGTTTTTCACACTTGCCGCTGTTGCAGCATCCTGACGATCATGTGATCAAAATTTGGGTGCTCGGCAAATGGTAGATTAGATCTTCTCCATTTCTGTCTTCTAAAAGTATTTGCAAATTTGTAGAATGAATGAAAATCCAATAAACCTGATTATCTGGTTCCATTTCTTTGGCTATTGTTACCCAAACTGACAATGCCCGCTCTAGTTCAAATAACCAAGATTTAGGGTTACCATATCTGTGTTGTAAAAAATCCAGATGCCGGTGAAGTGTTAAGAGTTTTTGCTCTTTCCTGCAATCCAGGGGCCATCTGTGGTTTTACAGCCCAGGTATGTAGCGCATTCAAGCATATGCACAGTTACAATGAAGTGTAAACATAGAAGTGATTTCTTGCAATACAGCCAACCAGCCATTAGCCAGGCTGTGGCTGGCTGGCTCATCAGGACAAACTCATGAAAGCCAGAACATGTTCCTGGTTTGGGAAGATGTGTCTCCTAAACCGGGACTATCCCAGCAAAACTGGGACGCCTTTAAAAAGTGTTTCTGACATAAGTTTTAAGGATATACGTTAATGTCAGTGACAGGTAAAAGATTCATTTGCCAGGAAATTGGGCTGATATTCTTGGCATTTCATTCTGTAAAGAGAGACAATAGATCTTGGTTTCAGCAGTTTTGCACAAGGCCACCAAACAGAAACTCAGAACAAAAGGTTGTGTCTTGATTGAAAGACTATTTTATAGCTTTGGCTGGAAATCCAAGGCCTATCAAACTTCAAACATTTTTAAACGCTCTCAAACATTTCCAGAAATTGGAATAAAACCTGACTTTTCTCCTTGAATTGCTAGGGCACATCATTTCTTTTTCAGTTCTCTAATCTAAAAATGTCCCAAGTCAGCCAAAGGTTAAAATGATGATTACCAAACTCTAGCACAATTTGTTTTATCAGTGATGAAACTAACAGGATGGCATGGTGGACTTTAATATGCTATAATACATTATCCTTGACTGTTGCTTAGAAGCAGTTACTGATTTCTCCTCTATTGCTTCTTTATTCTTATGTAGTTCCTGTTGTGATCCACCAGCAGCCTGCCGAGCTGGCAGTGGAGTTGGACAGAGGAGATTGGGGAGGACAATGGGCTAGTCCTGGAGTCAGGGGAAGGCCCGGACGAGGGCTCTGCATCAGAGGCAGAGATGGAGCCAGGGCCATCTGGGAACGATGTGCAGACTCCTGAGCCTCCGGAGGTTGACAGCAAAGAAGCAGAGGAACAGGAGGAGCCTGTTCCTAGTGCACGCATGCAAAGAGCTGCCAGAAGGCAAGTGTAGCTAAAGCAAAAAGGACGACTCAGGAGTAAGGCCAGGGGATGATTGGCCCCTCCCATTAGGCTTAAAAGAGCAGCAACGGCTCTTGGGCTCTTTGTAGGAAAGCAATGTTGCTGCATTTATTTCTTGTTAGAGTCTCTTGTTTCAGAACTTTGTGGGGCTTTGCCAAGAAAAGCCTTTGGCAGGGTGCCAAAGAAGATAAAGGTTTGTGATAAGGCCGAAGGACTTTTTCTGAAGGACTGGTTTTGGAATTAATTTGGACTAAGCTGAGAATGAAGTAATTCTCAGCTGTTCTAATAAAATATGTTTGTTTAGGACTGATTGTGTCTGGTAATAACTACTTGGACCTAGGTCACAATAATTCCTTTCTGATTTGCCTCTGAACACTATGTGTATTGATGCTATAATTTGAAATCCTGGCATCACTTTTCACCCAGGCTGATCCCCTGCAGGAGTTACAACAGCTTGCTAGTTACGGATAATCCTTATTTAGCCACTTTCTTGGACAGTAACCTTTTGCAATTGTGATAGCGATAGAAAAAAAAGTAACTTTATGACCCATCTTCACATTTATAGATTTTGCAGGTCTGTAAAGCAAAGGAAAGCTGAAATAAGATCATAAACATAGTCGCTGTTGTTTCATTTAACAACCACTTTGCTTAATGACCGAGTTGCCAGTCTCAATTGTGGTATATTGAGTTGGCTTGTGGCCTGGATAACTTCCTGTCTTCTTTTTCTCTTTTCCTTTCCCTTTTCTCTCTTTTTTATTTAGTTTTGTAAATTCCTCCAGTGTGTGTGTTTATTTCCTTACTGGCTTAACAATATGTACAATAAAGTATTAATTAGCAAACCAACAAGCAACAACAGATTATAATTGGATTCTATTTATGATGTTTATCCAAAGTGGGACCATCCTTGATTAAAAGAGCAAAATTGTGATTGTTTGATCTTTTTTTAAATTTTACCCCTGTCAGACATAAGGAAGACATCTTTGGTGATATGACTGATTCATGGCTTATGTCCCTAGTGTTTGTTTTGTTTTTGACTCTCATTGACTACATACTTATATATGTGTTTATTTATTGTCACATATTTGCATGCTTCCCAATCAGCCTCTTATTTACTAGTTTCTACTGTTCTCTCCTATTTTTCACATTGCTATAGGCAGATATATTACAGTTCCTGGTTTCTCTGGACAGCGATTTCATATTTTCCAGCTGTCCTTATTTCCCTGTCCCTGATGCTCTTTTTGCCTCCTGAGGATGTTGTTTGTTCAAATTGTGTTTTTTTGCAAAGAATTTTCTCAGAAGCTTTTAAAGCTACATTCCTCTGGGCTTGAGTGTAAGTCCTATTAGGCTGAATTCAGTGAAATTGACATCTGAGAAGTTTATATATAAAGTTGCATGAGTACTTTGAATAAATGCATATTTTATTTTTCTGTGCATGTAGGAAATATGTCATTTTTCATAGCTTCTTGTTTTCAACGGTGCAGCTGCTGAGATGAATTTTGAACTTTTGGTTCAAATATTTTGAACCAAATCTAGGTTCAATGATGCGGGACAGTTTTTTTCTTCAAAAAACTTTAATCCAATGAACACATCTACTCTTTAGGCATTGCAAAAATAAACAATAAACAATATAACAGGGGCTCATATATTGGATTGGGAGTGATACTTACACACAGGTTACAATTATATCCCTGTTTTCATCTGAGAAATGTTAAAAATTGATGTATAATTAAATATATACCCTAAGTAATAACAGACTGGAGATCTTAATATTAACTAATTCATTGCTGACCAAAACAATTGTCACATAACTACTAGTCTAATATGAAATGCAGTTATCCTTTTTAAAAATGTTATACTCAATTTTGACTGTAACGTTCAATACTCTTTTGCTTGTGGTATCTTAATATGAAATTAATATTGATATATTTTTATTTTTCCTTCTTATTTTCACTAGTATACGCTTCTAAATAATCAAAGGTTCATAATTTATAATCACATTACATAAATATATATCATTTTATAAGCCACCCATAATCACTGCAGCACTGAGATGGGCCGCATATAAAGTTAATTTTAAAAATAAATATATTTGTAATGAAATTTGCATTGAAATAATACAACATATTAAAATCTACAGGTAGTCCTTGATTTAGGACCACAGCTAAGACCAGAATTTCTGTTGTTCAGAAAGGCGGTTGTTAAGTGAGTCACACCCAATTTTACAACCTTTTTTGCCATGGTTAACAGAATCACTCCAATTGTTAAGTGAACCATGAGGTCTTTAAGCAAATCCGGCTTCCGCCATTAACTTCGCTTGCCAGAAGTGGGCTGGGAACAGGGGTGAAATGCTCCCGGTTCGGACTGGATCGCCCGATCCGGTAGTGATGGAGGCTGGTGGTTCGGAGAACCAGTAGCAAAAATCCCTGGCCCCCACCCCATGCCCAGCTGAGCCGCACAATCATCAGAGGCTTTTTTTTTACTTTTAAAAGTATTTTTTCTAAACCTCTTCGGCCAAAAAAATGCTTTTAAAGGTAAAAAAAAAAAGCCTCTGATGATCGTGTGGCTCAGATGGGATCATCAAAGGTTTTTAAAAGAAAAAAAAACCCCTTTTTTTCTTTTAAATGCCTCTAACGATCAGGCAACTCAGCTTGGATCGTCAGAGGCATTTAAAAGGAAAAAAGTCTCTGCTGATCAGGCAACTCAGCTGGGATCATCAGAGCCTTTTGAAAGCATTTTTTTTACAACCTCTTCGGCGAAGAGGTTGTAAAAAAATGGTTTTAAAAGTAAAAAAAAATGGCCACGTCCACCTAGTCACATTACCCCCACCACCACCAAGCCACGCCCACAGAACCAGTAGTAACAAATTTTAGATTTCACCACTGGCTGGGAAGGTCACAAATGGTTATCACATGACCCTAGGAAAATGCAACTAATGTAAATGCATGTTGGGTGCCAAGCAATTAAAGTTGGATCACACGATTGTGGGGATGCTATCTTGCTTATCTGAGAATTGGTTGTAAGTAACATTTTTCAGTGTTGTAACTTTGAATAGTTGTAAGTCAAGATGACCTTATAACATTTATAATAAAAGGAAAAAAAAGAAATTGAATTGAATTGAATTTTAGGAACCAGTTCATAGGTTTCTCCTTCAATTCTGGCAACGATGCCGATATATATATACCTGGCATATTTAGAACCGATTTCCATCTTTCTGACCTTCTACGAGAGCCTGAAGACCTGGTTCTGCCAGTTGGCTTGGGGCCCCAATGAGGGAGCATAAGACTAGAGATGGTTGATGAATTAAGAGGCAATCCAACTTCTCTCTCGCTTCCTGTTCCCTCCCTCCCCATCTTTTCAGTGTAATTTTATTTTGACTGTGATTTCCATTTTTTTATCGCTTTAAAAAATAGGATGCTAGAATTTTAATGTTTTAATGCTGTAAGCCACCCAGAGTCGCTTTGATAGTAGGCGTCAAATACATTTAATAAATAAATAAATAAATAAATAAATAAATAATAAACCACAAAGTTAGCAATGCTAGAGAAGAGCATTCTCTTGACCTTTCTGAGGACTCCCTTGTAAAGATCCTTTTGAGGGTCTGGCAATTTAGCTCTTTTGGGAGATTTATATTATGCCAAACTCTGGGTTTGTTTGTTTTTTTCCTCTGAGGAGGCCCTCACAAGATCTCATTAGAGGTTATTCAATGCCATCAAGTGCAGATAGCTCCAAATATTTATGTTCTTCTATGGCAGGATTTCCCAAAGTAGTCAATATCAACCCTCAACCGTTGATGGGACTATTTAAGGGGCCAATAAATGGCTGGGGTTCAAAAGGGGGGGTCAATAAATAGCTGGTGGGTGGCGTCAATAGATTATCAATAAATGATAGAAGGTTGTTTGAGGTCAACAATTTTTTTCAGGTAATCTTTCGGGGTCTCTGAAAAAGTCCACACCAATCCCTATTCCTGAAGGTAGATGGCTGGTTGTGAGATAGGGTTGGTCAGTCATTGCAGTGAGTGTGGCCTTGAGTTGATGTTATTATGCACATTCAGCCAGATGTTTAGATTGGTTTTGGCATTTTAAACTACCTATCGAGTTCTTCACAGTGACCTGTAACAGTCAGATTATTATTTTGAGCCATGGAGGCACAGTGGTTAGAGTGCAGTACTGCAGACTACTTCTACTGACTGCCGGCTGACTGCAATTTGGCGGTTCAAATCTCACCAGGCTCAAGGTTCACTCAGCCTTCCATCCTTCCGAGGTGGGTAAAATGAGGACCCAGATTATTGGGGGCAATATGCTGACTCTGTAAACTGCTTAAAGAGGGCTGTAAAGCACTGTGAAGCGGTATATAAGTCTACGTGCCATTGCTATATTGATTCATTGCACAGTCAGCCAGATATTCCAGCTGGATTTGGCATTTTTATTCATCTAACAAGGTCTTCCTAAAGGCCCGGGATAGGCAGATGTTGATGTTTGATGGTGTTAGAGGTATTGTTGCAGGATGTAAGCGATCCTGAATAAAGTTGCCTTTTGCAATTGACTCATGGTGAATTTGTCAATGCCAATGGTATTCAAGTGGTGCAGCCAAAGCGCCTAGGACTATTGATAGTCCCTTTGCTTTCTTTTGCCCCAGTCATTCTATTTCTATTTGCAGGTCTTTCTCTTCTATTCTGCTCAAGGTACTGCCATGCCCACTATCTAGACTTCTTTGTCTTTCTTACCGACAATTGTTAAGTCTGGGGTGTTATATTATTATTATTATTATTATTATTATTATTATTATTATTATTATTATTATCCATAGTACTATTAGTTAAAGTAGTATTCATTAAATTATATTCATATAATAAATGTTTGGGAGTTGATGAATAACAGGTCAATAAGCTGAACAGGTTGGGAACTGCTGCTTTATGGCTTCCGTAAATGGGCTGCAAAAATCTGGATGACCATTAGATGTCAGCAGGTGTACAAAACCACTCTCTCTCTTTCTCTCCCTCCCTCCCTCCCTCTATCTACATGCCATCTAGATTATTCACCCTTTATTTTTTAGCATCCAGAGGATAATTCAAACCAAGCACCCATTTGATTGCCGTTGCCTAAGGTTATTCTTTGAATTCACTTAACTTTGGCTTTCAGAAGAATCCCAGTTATTGCTCAAACAACAAGGCAGAATTTAGGACCCAGGGGTTATTTCCTTTCGTAGGATTCTTGCGTGCAGCTTCTGACAGCTGACTGAAAATCAATGAAGTGTACTCTAAAAAGCTTCACAGTGGTGCAAGATAAGGCTTAAATCTCTTCTCCCTGCAACTAGCCTGCCAGCTGTTATGGTTTAGAATTATTTTTGTGTTTTCGATGGAAGTGGGTTATCTATAAACATCCAAAACATCCAGCAGGAGGACCGGCTGTGGTGATGAGGTTCTTAGATGTCATTAAACTGCCCCTCCTTTTTTGTGCTCATGGTTCAGGTAAGTGCAATTTAACGAAGTTCAGCAATTGGTTGCCTCTCGGGCCATTTGCAGCAACACAGAGGTGTATTTTTTAAGGGCTAGTATTAATCTGGTCTTCTTCAAGCATGTTGGAATTAACTTTTCTTTGTCTTTAAAAGAAGGGAAGTAGGAAAAAATAGTAAGCTACAGAAGACAACGGGTATCATATTTCAGTATTCATTTTTCTGATGAACAAGCTTGTTCTTTGGAGTTTTAATACTTTAGGGACATTTTGCAAAAAGATTTGATCAGATCAGCCCCTCCTCCCCCATTCCCCAAAGCTTCCCATGTGTATAGGTCTGTCCTCATGTATGCAAGAAAAGTACAACTATCCTAAACGGGGTATCTTTGTTCCGATGGAACCTATTCTCTGACACTGCAGTTTTGCTCCTCTTTGTTTTGAAGCAAGTCTTTCATTTCGTTGAGTCCCATTGAACATGGATTGTGAGAGGGCAAATAAGGCTATGGAGGGAAACAAGAAGGCAATAAGAGATACACGCAGGAAGCTCTTGTGACATTGTCAGGTAAAACTATTAATTATTGAGAAAGGAAGAAAAATCTGTGGACGATGGGAGGGCAAGGAGATTTATTCAAAGTAGTTCATTTATAGTTGGGATAGCAAAAGAGTGAGTCCCATTTATGGATTTTGCTTAAATGTAGCTTCCTGTTTATACAACAGAACTTCAGCTCCATAACCTTGTTCCAACCTACCCATTTGCTATTCTTTCTTCTCTTGCTTCCATCACCAAAGAGTTTATTCGGTTCTTTACTAAGGCCGTCACATCCGGCTTGCAGATAACACTAGCTGGTGGCAAAGAGTGAAGAAAATCAATGGTAGTTCTTTACTAAAAGTCTTAAATGAAATGGCAGTAGTGGCCTTTCCCTCCAGGATTCCTCCTCCAGCTTTGTCCTTTACAAGGGATTTTTTTTAACAAAAAATCATTGCTTTGGGCAGATAATTTATTGTTGGAGAGCTTCTTTTGAAGATGTTTTTGACTGTTAGCAGCTCAGAGCCTTCAGGATTGATTGATTGGTTGATTATATGCCATCAAATTGTTTTCAGTTCCCTTGTCTCCATGACAATATATCCATCACCTAGTCTTTTAGGTCTTCCAACAGTGTACTCATCAGGACTATAACTGAGGCCATCTACCTTGCTGCTGGTCATCCTTGTCTTGTCTGTCCTTCCACTTTTGCCAGCATTAGAGCTTTTTCCAGACAGTTAAATCATCACATAATGTGTCTGAAATAGGATAACATGAGTCTGGTCATTTGTGCCTCTGGTGAGCTTTCCGGATTGATCTGTAAAATGATGCATCAGTTTGTTTCTTGACTGTCCACCATATTCTCAAGAGTCTTCTCCAGTACCAAAGTTAAAAGGTTTAAAATTTTAAAGGTGAACCTCTTCCTATCCTGCTTCAAGAATGGGTGACCTACTAAAAAAAAGAAAGGCAAAAGAAAAATAAACAGTAACTCTCCATGACAATTGAGAAATTATCTTTTTTTGTGAGGAGAAAATCCTGAAGTATAGGCCACTGCAACTTTACTTGGAAGTAAGTTTTCCCTCGACTGAGGTTTATTTTTTCTTCAGTATATGCAGAATTTGTTGGCTCAGACTGTTTTCATAAACATCATCTTCCTTATGCATTCTAATTTAACCCATATCATTAATTTTTAACATATGCACCCTTTCAAATAGATCTAAAAGAACTCATTTGCATTATAGAAACAATTATTCTTTTTTCTTTTATTTCTTTAAAACAAAGATATAAACTTAGAAGATATCAATAAGTAGACAATGAAAATCACTAAAGTTATACTATTAATCCTCAGTATAACATTAATGAAATATTGATCATAACAGAAAAATTGTATTAAGTTATTTGAAGAAGACAATAAATCTTTTAGCTTAAAATCAAATCTCCACTGTATTATTATTTATAAATACTTAAAAAGGGAGGGGGGGGGGAAGAAAGGAAAAAGAAATTCCTAAAAATAGTTTAGATCAGTATTTGATTTCTGATTTCTGCATTATAACTTTCTTAGGGTATTTATAAGCATATATTTTAAAAGCCATGCTCTAAGTGTATTTGCTTTGCAATGTGGTAAGCGGACATACAATTTTTAAAATAAAATTGTAGGAATGTGTGTACAGAGGAAGCTGAAAAGCAAGCAAGCTATGTGGAGGCAGTGGAATAAAGCTGAGAGTGAGAATCTTCTCTTTTGTGCAGCTGTGATACTAAGGACAAACTAACCTTAGGAAAAGTCCCATTGAGCTTAGTAAGCCTTAATTTTGAGTACTCATTTATAGTATTTTGTTCTTGATCTTAATCTGATCTAGCCAATTTATAGTGTTAAAAGTTGGCAGATAGCTGTCAATCCTGAATTCGATTGGGGTGTGGAATTGTTTGCATTCTTGGGTATTCTGACATGAATTCAGTTTGACGCAGTTTGGAGCTGAAGGAAGATGGAGCCTTCAGTCAAAACATCATAGCCAGGTGATGAGTCAGGCACATTCTAACGGCTGGCTGACCGGAGGAGGAGGAGAGAAGTCGCCAAGCAACCAGCTCCCATCTTGGTTGGACAATGTGACAGTTTGTTTTGGAAACTTGAGAAACTGAAACTTATATTTGGGTGAAAAGCCTAGGAACTTCAGTTCTGGCTTTTCACCACTAGCGCCAAGATGATGTATCTAAATAAATTTGTTCTTTGAGGAAAAGCAATGCCTCGGAGTTCGATTTGTAATGGGTACATTACTTGGAGCCTGACAATAGCTTTTCTTGAGTATTAATATACATTATCTATCTAATCCTGGATAGTGATAGCAGAATGATGATAGAGAAATAATAGTTCCTTTAACTATCACTACGGCAGAATATCACTATTTTAAGATCATGAATATGTGTTAGGCTTCTGTAGCTTGGCCAAGCACTGTAGGTACTAAACGATGGTTTAGATAGCCCTTTGGCCAAATCCAACAGATCTCTTCTCATGTTCAGTAAAGTGAAAATACAGCCTGATTATTTACAGCATATTTCCATTTCCAATATGGAAGCCCACTGTGGTAGAGTTTTGTTAGATAGATGAGAGATAGATAGATAGATAGATAGATAGATAGATAGATAGATAGATAGATAGATAGATAGATAGATTATCTTCAACCAAATTATTTCATATTGTAAACTTATAAAATAAGTTTATTTATTTAATTTAATTTATTTAATCGAATTTGTATACCGCCCTACTCCCAGAAGGGACTCAGGGGGGTGAACAGCCGAATAAAATACAATGACATACAAAAGTTAAAATATTTAAAATAAATTGAATAATTAGGCTGAAACAATTTAAAATCCAATTCTATAAAACCATTAAAAAACCCATTTTAAAACCCATTTATAAAGGGAGGTTTAAGCCAAACCAGTCTGATGAAATAGGAACGTTTTTAGGGCGCGGCGGAAGGTACGTAGGTCTTGTATCATCCTTATCTCAGGGGGAGCTCGTTCCAGATGGCAGGTGCCCCCACAAAGAAGACTCTCCCCTGGGGGCCGCCAGTCGATACTGTTTGGCTGACGGCACCCTGAGGAGCCCCTCTCTATGGGAATGGACTGGACGGTGAGAGGCTATTGGTGGCAGAAGGCGGTCCCGAAGATACCCTGGTCCTAAGCCATGGAGCGCTTTGAAGATAGTAACCAAAACCTTGAAGCGCACCCGGAAGACCACTGGGAGCCAGTGCAGCTCGTGCAGGAGAGGAGTCACATGGGAGCGCCACGTCGCTCCCATCACCACCTGCGCAGCCGCATTCTGGACCAGTTGGAGCCTCCGGGTGCTCCTCAAGAGGAGCCCCATGTAGAGAGTTATACTCATATATGACTGACTTACTTTCTTTCCTTCCTTCCTTCCTTCCTTCCTTCCTTCCTTCCTTCCTTCCTTCCTTCCTTCCTTCCTTCCTTCCTTCTTTCTTGTTTCTAGACCACCCAGGTCTAGAAACTATAGACCTGGTCTAGAAACTATAGGACTATACTTGCCACTCTATTGTTATTTAAACATTTGTTTGCATGATTCAAAGATCAGCACACCCAATCAATTACGGGTCAGCTCTTTGAGGTAGTCCAGTTATAAAACCAATTCCATGAGTACTAATATTACCTTTATTTGTAAGGTTACAGTAACAGAATCTTGTAAGCCTGAAAGATTTATTTTTAAGACTTATATTTCCTTTATTTTTACTTTCCAGAGAAGTAGAGAGGGTCACTTCTGAAATACTTTCCTCACCTCCAGTTCCTTATATGGGCTGAGTTATCTCTTGTCTGACAGTTGTACTAGCTGCAGCCCTTCCTCCTGTCACCCATGGTTATTCTTGCAGTTCACTACATGATGCAATCCACTCAACTTTTCAATCACTGGGGATCATCCCTGAATCCTAAACTTAATGGCTGGATTTACACACAACAAAGATCAGTTATTTTGTACTGTAGCCACTTAGCCACTGGGATTTGCAAACCACAGTTTCTGACCTAAGACCCCAACAACTGAGATGGGTTAAAAGACAATGTTTAGGCAAACCATGTAAACCTGCTTAATAAGGGATGCTTAATAAAAGTATTCCTTCAAATCAGAGGTGGGTTTCAGCAGGTTCTGACCAGTTCTGGAGAACCGGTAGCAGAAATTTTTAGTAGTTCAGAGAACCAGTAGTAAAAATTCTGACTGGCCCCGTCCCCATCTATTCTCTGCCTCCTGAGTCCCAGCTGATTGGGAGGAAATGGGGATTTTGCAGTAACCTTCCCCTGGAGTGGGATGGGAATGGAGATTTTACAGTATCCTTCCCATGCCACGCCCACCAAGCCACACCCACCAAGCCATGCCACGCCCACAGAACCGGTAGTAAAAAAATTTGAAACCCACCACTGCTTCAAATGTAGCATAAAGATTGGCGTTCTCTTCTATGAATAAGGTACTATAGGTGCTTAGGGAGGAATAATGTTTATGGCTTTTCTCACCTCTGTACAATATGACAGTTTGCTAAAAACTAAAAATAGACTCCTAGGCAACTGTTAAAAGTACAAGAGTTCTGTCATCCTGAACAGTGTTTCAAAACTAGAGGTGGGAGGCACTGATTCTAAGAGTTGTTGTTTTTCCCCCTAAAATTGCTTTCATTAGAAATAGGTCCAGATTGTTTCCTTTTTTATATATATATATAGCCCATCTGCTAAAATGTATATACTGTCATAGACTTTTAATTCTGTCCAAGCTGGCATTTTGAATTCTACATTGTCCTGACTGCCATTCTTACCTTAGAAATAATTATATATTATTATATTTAAATTGCCCCTTCCACAGCTACTTAAATTATTTATGGTTCAAAAGTTCCCACTGGAGTTAGCCTTGAAAGAAATGTTTATGCCATTGGCTAACTTTTTTTTTTTTAATGTTCTCTTTGAGTCTAGAACAACATGTATATGACATGTCTATGATTTTAATTTGATTGTATTAGGCTATTGCAGTGTTTTATATGATCGCTCCAGTTAGTTATTTTTGCCTTCCCCCCCTCCCCTTTTTCTGTCTTTTAGCTTTTACTGTGTTCAGTTCATTTGCTGAGAATGAAGATGCTCTTTTGCGACACTTGTTTCGCGGATATCAGAAATGGATCAGGCCAGTAAAACATGCTAATGATACTATAAAGGTATATTTTGGTCTGAAGATCTCTCAGCTTGTAGATGTGGTAGGTAATCTTTAAACTATTTTTTTCTGACATTCATTGATAGGAGTGATCACATTATTTCCCTTGATAAGGGATGTTCCTATTCCTGTTTGCCTCTATCAATCTTGTTAATGGCTTTTTTTAAACATGTAACACAGTGAAATTGTTTCCCCTCCCCCTATATTTAATTAGCATGATGTGATAGGACTGGCTATTTTTTCAAATAGCGGTCAGCCATGCTGGTTAGGGATTGTGGGAGTTCAAATCCAAGCTGAATAAAGCTGCAGAGGGAGAGCAAAATATACCCTTATTGCTTTAAGGTAAGGGTCTCCAAACTGGGCAACTTTAAGACTTGTGGACTTCAACTCCCAGAATTCCCCAACCAGCATGCAGGGAGACGGTCTTAAGAGTGGCAGTTCAGGAATACAGATACAGCATCTGAAAGGTATGTGACTCTTTTTTTAAAATTTGATTTATATGCCGCTCTTCTCCGGAGACTCAGGGCAGCTTACAATGCGTTAAGCAATAGCCTTCATACTTTTGTATATTTATACAAAGTCAGCTTATTGCCCCCACAAACTGGGTCCTCAATTTACCCACCTTCGAAAGGATGGAAGGCTGAATCGACTTTGAGCCTGGCTAGAATTGAACTCACAGTAATTGCAGGCAGCTGGATGTTAACTACTGCCTTAGTAAGAGGCATTAGCCTCCTATGCCACTCAGGCTCTTAGGAAGCATAGCTGGTGCTTAAGGAGTGCAAAATTTTTCATTCTTTTCTATTTGTTGGTATCTGCTTGCATAAAGTTTTGGGCCAGAATAGGCAATACAGATCTTTTATTATTACACTTACAAATGCATTTTTTTAAAAAAAAAAAGTGTTTATACTTGTAGCCCTATAAAATTTACACATTTTACTTTTGCAAAGATTTTATGAAGGTGTGTATTTTTTACAATTCGCCGCACAGTCAGCCAGGTATTCAGATTGGATTTGGCATTTTTATCCACCTATTGAGTCCTTCCTAAGGTGATGGTGTATTGGCATAGTATACTACATGCATAGTATACTACATGCAAAAAGTCTGTCTTTTTGTAATGTCAATATACAGATTTTCTAAATGCTGTCCAAAGTGTTTTCGGTTTGGCACCCATGTGCTGATAACCACTGGGAACATCATGATTGGTTTATATCATAATTTTTCAGTTTCAATTTTCAGATCTTGATACTTTGTCATCTTCTGCTATTCTTTGTCTTCTATTCTATTATCCCCTGGTATTGTCATATCAATTACCCAGACTTTACAACCACAGTTAAATTTGACATATTATGAGCCAAGACTATCAGTTTTTATTGAAATTCCCATGTTTTAAGTAGCTCTTTTTCAACTCTATATTCCCACTAATTTTCCCTAACTGACATACAATATAATCATTTTTGTATGACTTGTGCTGATCATTTTGATGACTGTGTTGTCATTGTTTATAATCAGTTTGTGTGATCTTCTTGCATGAATTGAATATATGACCTATTTTGTCTTCCACCTCTTTCCATAATCTGCAGTTTAATCATTTGACATTTTTTTTTCAATTCTGACCTTGATTGCATTAGTTCTAATAGCTTGCTCTTGAGCAGTGAAAATCAAGCCTTCAGTTTCTTTTTCTAATCTTCCAGTTGTCAGGAGGCATTGCCAGGTTTTATCTTTATCCATTTTCCCCGAGATCTTTTATAAAATTGATCATGTAATGCTTTTCCTTTCCAGGATTCTGTCCTTGTTTTTATTGCATAATTTGGATATTCATGTTTCATTTTCTGCACATTCAGTCAGTTTCAATATTTGACTGGCAGCAATGCTTGTTCTTGGTTGTCTTTTACACAATCAACCCATGCATCAGAGGTGGTATTCAGCAGGTTCTGACCAGTTTTGGAGAACTGGTAGCAGAAATTTTGAGTAGTTCGAAGAACCAGTAAACACCACCTCTGACTGGCCCCATCCCCATCTATTCTCTGCCTTCCGAGTCCCAGCTGATGGGAAGGAAATGGGGATTTTTGCAGCAACCTTCCCCTGGAGTGGGGGTGAGAAAAGAGATTTTACAGTATCCTTCCCCTGCCACGCCCATCATGCCACGCCCACCATGCCATGCTCACTAACCCACGCCCACAAAACCAGTAGTAAAAAATTTTGAATCTCACCACTGCTGTGCATTATTTTCTTCTTCAAAAGTTTTGTTAGACTTCAAGTATGCTTCTATTTCTGTGGGGTAGATATAATCTATGATATAACTTCAGGATGTAATGCCTAGTGAATAGTCATTAGTTTTCTTGCTTTTTTTGATCCAAACTGTCCAGTATAACTTGTGTCCAATTAATAATTCCAATAGTGCATTGTATCACAGAGAGCGCCCAGGTATTGGTGGCTTTGATGGTGCTTTTATATCATTCAATTTTTTTTAAGCATTTCCATCACTTTTTTTGCTGTATTCTTTACTAAATACATTTTAATTTGTTCATGCTTAATGTTATTCAACTGGAAAATGCCCAGATACTTGTAGGCTTCAAACTTGATGGGTTGGCCAATTGGTATTTCAGTTCCATTACTATTTGTGATTTTATTCTGTTTTATTGATACTCTAGTACATTTCATAGTCCATTGCTATATTTTTGATAAAAATTCCTACTGTATTTGTCAATGACTGCATTTTGATTTCAGACTTTGCATAAAACTTCAGCCATCCACATAACAAAATGTCAGTTTTTATTAGAATTTTTTTTGCTGTTTGCAACCAAGATCTTTTTTTTTCCAAATCAAAAATTTCTTCATTGTTATGATCATAACAATGATAAATAATAAAGGTGATAATGCCTCTCCTAACATTGACCAGCCCATATTTTTCATTTCCAAACTCCAATTCTGTCTTCCACTGCTTCTATTTTTATAAACATTCTAATGTTTTTATTGACACAGGTTGTTTCCAAACTTTTTTGGTAACGAACAAACACCTCTTTACAATGAAACCAGACCATTTGCAAATCGCTTTTTCACCTTGTGAGATTTTTCCATTACCATTTCATCAATCAGAAATTGATCTTTAGTACCTCTGCTTTTCCTTTTATTTTTGTTCAGTTCTGTTGGAAGGATGTTATTTTCTCCTAAACAATTTTGGCTATGTCCACGAGTAATTTAAATATTGTAGGCAAACATGTTAGCAACCTAGAGTTTCCTGTGTTGTCTCTTTGGGTCTTTTTGAATCAAATAAGATTTATTTATCTATTATTGAATTTCCATGCCACCCATCTCAGTAATATAGTGACTCTGGGCAGCTTACAATATAATAAAAGTCAAAAAGCAAAATAGAATTAAAAAAAAATAAAATTAAAATCAAGATGGAGGTAATGTGGGGAGAGAATCTTGTCTATCATTTGCCAGTTATTAACCAGTCACTGATATTTATACAATTTTTACAATTTTTCATTAAACTGTTTAGCAATACTTGAATGTAAGCTAGTTATTTGAACCAATCTATGCAATTTATCATCTCTAGATGTCCAATTGTTCATTCTTTTCACTTCATTTTTAACTATTTCTGCTATTATTAGTTCTCTCATTTGATTTTTATTAAATTCACCTTCAAATTCTTTTATCCATCCAACATTTTTGTAGCCTTTTGAGTTCCTATAGTTCTTTCCAAAAATGGATTGTTTCCTTTTAGTTTGGTTTTCCATTTTCAGAATTTCTATTGCCATTTATACTTTGGTAGAATGGTCTCTGGTCTATTTGAAACAGCTGATTTTGCTTAAACTGTATGATTCGTGCCTCATGGCATTCAATTATTCCTTTTACTGGTAGTGTTTGCTACTTTATGAGTTCCAAAGCTTCTTCGATTTTTCTAGTATCTAGTATTAATTTTTTTTATTAAGCTTGTCTTGCTCCCTACGTTCTTCAATTTTCACTCTTTCATGTTCTTTAAATTAATCACATCTAATCTCAATCTTTGGGATTGAGTATGATTTTGCTTTTGGTTTTCTAATTTCAATACCCAGTTTTTCTGTAACGATCACTGCTGTACCAAGCTTATTGGTCAGTTCAATAGATGTTATTTTAATCCTCACTATTACCTTATTCACACTTTCAGTATAGGTGCCAGATTTTTTGGGGAACTACTTTCAGTGCTGGCAGACTTTGTCTTTAGTAATTCTACATATGTCATACTTTTCTCTTTAAATTCTTCTTGTTGGTGGAGTTGGGAGATAAGTTCATAGGTCGTTTCTGTGGTGGCTTGTTCTGGTTCTGCTATTAGTCTAATTTATCATTTCTGTAGTTCATATTATCTTTTTTCCTTTATATTTGCAATTGTTATAATCTGAGTTTCTTCTACTATTCTGCTATTGTTTGGTCTTCCATTTTTGCAATTTTTCTGAATCTCTTCCAGTTCTGCATCCCTGAATATTTTATTTCTAGTATTGAATCTCCTTTGGTCTGATAATAGTTGTTCAGTGATATTTGACTGTGAATAAATTCTTTTCCACATTTTAAGTCTTCACTTTAAGTTATTAATGAAGAGAGAGATACAGAGGTGAAAAGGGGAAAATAAAGAGAAAGAGAATTCCAAGACTTTGAGCAGGCTGGTGTCCTTCTGTATGTGCATGTATGTTTTGTTCATAAATTAGATGTTCAGCTTTGCTCACAGTTGCTATTTACTTCGAATAGTAAAAATACCTATAAAAAGATAGAAGCCAGAAATTCCCATTTAATTTTCATACAATGTTCTTATATAGGATCATAATGTTTAAGTTAAAAAATAGTTGAATTAAAAAAAATACCTTGGGTTGTGTTAGATATTTTGATGGAAACATAGATCCAATGTGCAGTTGCTCTGATAATGCAAATTGGGGAACAAATTTAAAATAAAATTATAATTATAATGTTTTGGGGCAAATTCTGTATTTAGGAAAATACTATATATTGTCTTAGCCACTGAATCTTAAATGCATTTATGAACTTGGAAAAAATACCAAGTAAGCATCCCATTATAATGTTGAAGTAAAACAATTTGTTTATTAGAAAATTTTATAATGTTGAGGACTTTAAGACTTTAAGCAGAAATTGCTGCCTGAGATGCTACATAGCATGAAAGGATCTATGCTAGCATTATTATCTAATGCTAAATAATACAGAAATTGGTCAGAGAAATTTCCTTTCCATGCCTTATTAGAAGAATTGGAGTATTCTAATTTGCTGACTGACCAAAAGCGGATGACAGAAAAAAGAAAGCATGTAATTGAACTATGGAATTTGATTATATATCACTTTAGGTAGGTTTAAAAGGAGATTAGACAAATTAATGGAGGCTGTTTATTAATGAGAGCCATTTGGTGATGTCATTCTTTCTCAGCCCTAGGAGGAAGGCAGTAGCAACTCACTTCTGAAAATGTTGCCAAGAAACTTCATGGACTTTTCTGTATATTCAGCAGGAGTAAAGACTGACTTGGAAAGACACCAAGACATAAAGCTAGTCCCTGTAGCTACTGATTACCTTTTGGTATTATAGCTTGAGAAGTGAAAACATTCTTGAGCTCCTGCTTATGTGATGACCTATCATGGGGCAGGTTCTTGCCAGGGTTGTAGCTAATCAGAAGCCTAAAGGCTGTTGATCAGGTCCAGTTTAGATAAATACTCTAGGCCTGCTCAATCCAGAGGGAATTGCTTGCCAAATGCTGTAGCATTCTATGTTTTCTTCTATGATTAAAGACTTGGAATCTGCCTTGGTTATATCTCAGCCTTGGGCGGCAAGATTTCCAGTTACTAGTCCGGAGCTCCTGCTTGTCACAGGGAAGGGCAAAGCCAAAACAGCTGCATTTATTCCAGCCGCATGGCTATAAAAGGCTCCAGAGCAATCTTCAAGATCAGGCGTTTTACTTCAGGGAAGATATGACTTAGGTGTCGTGTAGGGTAGCACAGAGATTGAGGTGGTATCTGAATAAGATTACCAGATATCTGAAGAGGCAAAAGAGGACACAGAGAATTGGAAAGGAAGAAAATGAAGGCATGCTAACAGTTTAATTTTCAACAGTTTTGAACAGTTTAACTTTCCTGGCACTTACAACAAAAACCACAGTAGAAAACTGAAAAAGAAAATTGGTAAATTTACTTGTACATGTAATTACTTTTCTAGCACGAGAAATACTGGGGTTTTTTTCCTTCAGTCTTAGGGATGTGCTAGAGCTCTTCAGGAGACAAAGGCCTTCAGGGTACAGTTGATTAAGGTCACTTTCCGGCAGGAGGAGGAGGGTGGTAATCAACTAATTAATCAGCTAATTACAGCTGAACTTCTTAACTTGTAATTAACTGATTAAGGAATTGATTGTGTGATGGAGAAAAACTGCTCAGGAGAAGAAAGCTTGTTAGATATTCAAAAAGCCCAACAATATTTGACTATGCCTGCTGGACAAAAGACACAAGGACAAAAAGGAGGCAATATTCTCCTCCGGTAACCCTATTTCTGAATCAAATAATTATGTAAAGAGTTGTAAAGTCATTCTATCCTCCTCCTTTTCTATCCTTATGTACAAATAGCAATCTTAAAAGCATTCAAGTTTAATTATTTCACTAGGGCTCCTCCTGGGAAACAAAATATCATCCGATAATGTAGCTGACTCCCTGAGGGTATAGGGGATCTTTAAAAGAAAATAAAAATAAATGACTTGCTCTTTTTTTTCCCCCTCTTCTCCAACAGGATGAAAAAAACCAGTTAATGACAACTAATGTATGGCTGAAACAGGTAAAAATAGAACCATATTAATTTTAAAATGTTTAATTGCTAGGATTGTTAGCAGTCAGTGAGTTTTAATATCCTATAAATATTTTTCAGTTTGTAAGACAGATGTTCCAATGTGGGTCTATGAATTTATAAATCTAGCCTCACCTTAATGAGTATAAATTGGCTTCTGTCACAGATACTTTGGTCTAACTAAGTTAATATTTAAGGATACTTCCAATTAATGCTTTCTCCAAAATGTCAAATCTAATGCCATCCAATACAATATATAAATGGCTTTACCAATAGAAGAGAATATTTGTAGCTCAGGGTTGAACTGGGGGGTCCTTGGTGTTCTCTGAGCTTGGTGGGGTTTTTTGCAAGTGTTTTATTACCCAGCTAGGTAACATCATCAGTGCTAGCATAAATGGCTTTCGTATTTGAATAGCAATTTTCACATTGTATTTTGAACACTTGCAGCAGAACCCTAAATGTTTTTTTTTTTTAATTTACCAAACTTATTTGCCTCCCATCTCTCCAAAGTGACTCTAGGAGGCTTAGAAACATTCAAATAAAACATCATATTGCCAAGAGCGTTAATTACCAACTTCAGTTGGTATATCTTTATTTTTATTTATTATGAAATGTATTTGCCTCCCATCTCATATCCAACAACTTTGGGTGGCTTACAACTCGAAAACATTAAAACCATCAATTATAAAATAACACAGCAGATAAAATCATTAACACAAGTTGGCAAAGGAGGAAGCCGGACACATGGGGGTGGGGGATGTGTAATTAAGTTTTAATTAGTCACCCACCTTCAGCGGACCGTATCTGCTATGGTCTTTCCTGAATAGATATACCTTTTCTGAATAGGGATAGTATAGTAGTGATTTATGTGGATGCTTTTCATATAGACTATTGTGATGCATTTTATGGCAGGGCTGCCCTGGCCATTGATCCAGAAGCTTCAGCTAGTCCAGAAAGTGGCAGTGAAGTGGTTGAGTGGGGCATCTTGCTGTATACCATGTCATGATAATAGGCCTGTGTCAAATTCAGGCTTCCAAGTTTTGATACATGAGGCCTAAGCAACCTGGTAGACCACCTTTGCTATGATAAACCTGGCTGAAATGTACAATCTCTAGAGGAGTCATTGCACCACAATGCTGTTGCATTATTTTGTTCTTCTCTGTTCCAGTTTTGCTTCCCTGTTCTTCTCCATCTCTTTTTAATACATACGTTTTTGTAATATAAATTCACTGTAAGGTTATTATTGCATTTAGTCATTTTAATTGTGTTGTTTGTATACAGCTTCAAGAGAATTACATGAGATATATGAGCCCTCTAGGGTTATAAGAAGAAATGAGTCCTTCATCTCTCCTTCTAGCTCAGCATGATCAACACTGCAATCTTATATATAAAATGTCCTCTTTGGACTTTCCCTTATGAATTGCACGTGTGCCTATTATTTTAGTTACCCAAACAGTTACAATAGAGGACATGTGGCTCGCATATGTGATATTCAGGAAAGGGAATTAGAGAGTTTCATTAAATATAAATCCACATCAGCTGTATCGCTTTTGTCTTTGTGGATGTAAACTGGAGCAGCCTTTGAGCAACATCACATAACGGGGACATTGCATAGTTAATATATCAGTGGAATGTTAGCGGTTGTTTAAAAAAAAAACCTGGGGAATTAGCTATAATTGTAATGTGGGCTTCTGCTGACGTTGCAATCAAAATGGGTCAGAACCTCCAACAACCAACCAACTGATTCTGTCTTCTGAACTGCTGGTATCCAGGTGCCTCCTACCAGCATAAGAGAAAAGGTTGGAGCATTGAGAGTTGTGAAGCTGAAGACCAATAGGATTGTATCCTTTTTTGCTATAGACCTACCCTATTTCTAAAACTGTAGCAGTTGTTTTTTAGAAGAAGCAATTGGAAGGAAAAATCAGCACAGGTAGTCCTTCACTTACAACAGTTTATTTAGTGACCGTTCGGAGTTAACAACAGCACTGAAAAAAGTGACTTATGATCGGAGGTGGGATTCACTTACTTTCCCTCCTGGTTCGCAACCATGAGCACACGCCACCTCTGCACATGTGCATGGTCTTCTGCTCATGCGCAGTAGTTGCGCATTACATCTAGGTGGGTGGGCGGAGCCTCCCGCAGTCGCCGCTACCGGTTTGTGTGATCCGGAGAGAACCGGCTGAATCCCACCACTGCTTATGATCGTTTTTGCCATCATGTCTCCCTTTAGTGAAATCATAGTGTACGTACCTCTCCTAAAAAACCAAACACCAAAATGAGTACAAATTTTTATATTTTATGTCTTTATTAAAATCTTCACACTTACCCTGCACTCCGTCTGCACCTTCCCAAGACCTCACAGTTTGCAAAACTTTAGTTTAAACCATCAAGAATCTGACATTGTATGAATGTTGTTATTGTTGTTATTCTAGTGTAGTATGATTCCTGTCCAACATTCTTGCTATAGATTTGTGGAGCTGAAGAATTGAAAACATGATTTTTCTGAATTGCTCCTTTATTTCCTGATACACCTGTTTGCAGTTCTAAAACACTTCATTTGTATTGCAAGAAAGGGCATATAAAAATACCCATTGTTCATTATTTTGGCAAAGAAATCCCAAGCAGCCCTTGGAGATTATTATGTCTTTCTTGCCAAAGCACTTGGATGACTAACAACAATTTGGGATTAAAGCTGAACTTTCTTTCAGTCACTGTAAAAAACTTTGGCTGCAGATTCCAGTTCATATACTGAGATATACTTCACAATTCAGCTTTCCTCAAGATGATTTTTTTTTCTTTCCAAATGTGAGATTACAACTCCAATAATTATACCAAGAGGATTGCTATCTGCTGTTCTGGGCTGCTCTCTTGGACATAGTTGCTATCTGATCCCAGCAGCATCTAAAAGAATAGATGACTCCTTCCATGGGATTTGGTACGCTGAAAAATGGGTTACCTCTTTAAAGGATCTGATTACACATGCAGTGGAAGAGATGATGTCTAACTCATACACTGTGAGGATCCACCGGTAGATAAACTCACCCTTGCAATATCTGATTCTTTTCTCTGGATAGCTGTTCTTGACAGTCATAGTGTTAAACATTTTTCTGATGAGGAACATTGTCCCATAGAAATAAATCTTTGGTGATCATATCTCATCAATGGTGGGCCAAAGCAAAAAGTGGATAAAGGTAAAGGTTCCCCCTCACATATATGTGCTAGTTGTTCCCAACTCTAGAGGACAATGCTCATTTCCGTTTTAAAGCTGAAGAGTCAGTGCTGTCCGAAGACGTCTCCGTAGTCATGTGGCTAGGATGACTAAATGCCAAAGGTGCACTGTTACCTTCCAACCAAAGGCTGTTCCTATTTTTCTACTTGCCTTTTTAATGTGCTTTCAAACTGCTAGGTTGGCAGAGGCTGGGACAAGTAACAGGAGCTCATCCCATTACACGGCACTTGGGATTCGAACCACTGAACTGCCGACCTTTCAATTAACAAGCTCCACGTCTTAGCCACTAAGTCACCATGTCCCTTTCAAAAAGTGGATGGGGTAACCCAATTCCTTCCTTCCTTCCTTCCTTCCTTCCTTCCTTCCTTCCTTCCTTCCTTCCTTCCTTCCTTCCTTCCTTCCTCCCTCCCTCCCTTCCTCCCTCCCTCCCTCCCTCCCTCCCTCCCTCCCTTGTAGGTGACAAGAACCCTTTCCTATAGATTTACATTGATTAATGACAAAAAGCATTAGAAACAAGCATGAAATAAAGCAATGGGTGCATATGACTCTAAAGACCCAAATTTCACAACCCAGTCTTTGATGATAATGTGAATGACCTTGCTTAAGTCATGTAGGGAAAAATAAACGGATTTGGAGACACCAGCAAGTAATGAGAAAAATTAAATCTGCATCATTTACTTCAGTACATAATTGATTATTAATATCAGGTGCACATAAGCTTCAAAGAAGGTGAATAATTTCTCGGCACATTTCACCACTTAATTAGAGAAAATAGGATGAAATAAAGAGATTGAGTTAATGTGCTAAGCATTGCAGAGACCCGATGATTGCTTAAAATAAACCACCTGGAAACAGCCTTTTGCACAGCGAAGGAGGGATGCTTCCCTCATTTACTATTTCATCATCCAAAATTTTCCCATGGTGGCCCATCTCAGCAGATGACTTGGCCAAAAATTAAGCAGTGGAAGAAATAGCAGTATATGCTAGATACCTTGAGACTTAGTCCATTTCTGTGCATATTTAGTTTGAAGTATCTCTCTTTGCTCTTTGGGAAGCTTGGAACATGCCCATTATTTTCTATGGAATGCATCCAAGAGAGCTGTGAACATTTAGCATCTAACATCAAAATACATTATGTAGGTCAGAAGTGCATAACTTCTATTGGCTTGAGGACCAGATGATGTTTTGCATGGCAAGTCAAGAGTCCCCCCTCCTTCAAAGTAACCCCTTTTGTATTTTATTGTATAATCCATTTTCTTTCTTTCTTTTTTTGCTGTTGTTTAGTTGATTATGCTATTTGGGTTGTAATAGCACCATTAAAAAAAAAACCTTTTAGCACTGATGGGAGAAAAACAGATTGCACAGGGAGAGAGTGTGAGCAGTAGAGTAATATATGGAGAGATGTATTTTGAAGGTTGGAGGAAGGTTACAGGAGAAAAGTAGAAAGAGAAGACAGAGGACTCATTGAGCACCATTCCCCAACCTTACTGGGCTGGAGGCCTGGAGCAGGGAATGTGGGGGGAGGGAGAGGGGATGCTTTTGTGAGAGGGAAAGGCATTCTTGCACAGCTTCATTTGTGTGAGGGCAGGCCGCCGCTCACATGACTGGAGCTGCACACAGATGGGTACATTGGCCTCCCACACGGCCCAGTTTCAAACAGGCCACCTCCTGGTAGTGGGCCTTGGCCCAGGGTTGGGACCTCTGCCATAGAAGAAAATGTAGTATTGTGGTCCACCAGCAGCCTGTGGAGCTGGCAGCGGAGTCGGACAGTGAGGAGGCTGGGGAGAACAATGGGCCAGATCTGGAGTCTGAGGAAGGCTCAGAGGGCTCTACATCGGAGGCAGAGATGGGGCCAGGGCCATCTGGGAGTGATGCACGGACTCCGGAGCCTCCAGAGTTGGACAGCAGAAAGGCAGAGGAACAGGAGGAACCTGTTCCTAGTGCATGGATGCACAAAGCTGCCAGAAGGCAAGAGCAGCTAAAGCAAAAGTGACGAGTAAGGGACTCAGGAGTAAGGCCAGGAGATGATTGGCCCCTCCCATAAGGCTTAAAAGAGCAGCAACGGATCTTGGGCTCTTTGTATGAAAGCAATGTTGATAAATCTGTTTCCAGTTGGCGTCTCTTGTTTCTGAACTTTGTGGGGCTTTGCCAAGAAAGCCCTTTGGCAGGGTGCCAAAGAAGATAAAGGTTTGTGATAAGCCTGAAAGACTTATTTTGAAAGACTTGTTTTGCAATTAATTTGGACTAAGCTGGGAATAAAGTAATTCTCAGCTGTTACAATAAAATAAGTTTGTTGGGGACTAATTGTGTCTTGTAATGACTAAGTGAGCTTAGGTCACAACATGTAGTGAGTAAGGCAGGTTGAGAAGAATCATAGGTTATGGGGTATTAGGGAAGATATACAGACAAAGAAGTGCAAGAAATGCAGTCCAGTTAGTACAAAGGGGAAGAATAACCAGGGGTGTTACGACCCAGGGGCAAAAGGAAACTATGGAGAAGGTGAGAGGCTATGAACAAAACCCACAGACCACAGTTCTTCCTCTGATGTAAGGCATGCAAATGGATGAAATATAAATGATGCAAAGGGGCAAGTTATTTAAAAAAAAATAAAACATAACATACAGAATGGGAGAGTTTGGAGGAATTCCATCCGGTAAGAACTGTCCGTCTAAATTCTCTGCAAAAAGAAGCTTTCATTGCTAATATTGATTTTAGTCAGCACTCTCATTCTTCTGGCTTTTGCATTACCAACGAGGCAATAAAAAAACCTCCCCTCTTTATAAATAATAAATAAAAGTGGAGAGATTTTTTTATTATTATTACTGTAAGAATGACTCTGTTCTGAGATGCAGCCGTTACGCAGTGCAGTGTGAAGTCAACAGAAGTAGGATGAGGCAAGGGGGAAAAAATGATGTGGGTTTTTTCAATATCTTATGTCTGTAAAAATCAGCGTGGGAGGTTTTACATGGCATACACACACACACACAAAAAGGATGCCTACCGATATCTCCAGACCAAGTAATTTTAAGAGGCTAAATAGAAGAGACCAGGGTTTCATTGCTTTTCATTTTCATTTACAACATATTACTATTGACTTGCAGGGCCTGTGTGATGTGAAATAAATTCACATGGTGCAGTAGAATTGTGTGTTTGTTAGTAGGGTTCACTAGGTTAGGGATTTTTCTTTTCTTTTACTGTCTTTCACTGTTGGTTGTATTGGGTTGGGGGGGTGCACGACAGTAGTGGGTTCCTCCCGGTTCGGCCTGGTTCGGCCAAGCCAGTAGTGGTGATGATATGACATCACTGAACCGGTTCTCTTTGGGAGCTGGGCCCTCCCACCGAGCTGGGCCCTCCCATCCCCCCATGTTATTCTTACCTTTTATTTGGCCGCACCCCCAATTTATTGCTGCCTCCCGAGTCCTGGCTGATCGGCTAGAAAGAAAAAAACTGTTTAAACTCTTGCCGCAGGGCTTCAAAGGATGCCCTACAGCTGATCAGTGTTAAAAGGCAGTGTGGTGGTAAACCGGTGCCTTCTAAAATGAATGAGTAGACTGGTGCCTCCAAAAACAAATGGGTAGACCGGGGCCTCCAAAAACAAAGGAGTAGACCAGTACAGCTCTGCAAGCAGTTGAAAGCCTGGTAGACTAGTACCTCTGCTAAATCTTAAAGAATTGTCACATGACCATCAAGCCATGCCCACAAAATAAGCCATGCCCACAGAACCGGTAGTAAAAAAATTTAGGACCCACCCCTGGTGCACAAAAGGAGGCTCAGCCAATTTCATTGTACACATGTTGCACTTTGACAATAACGGTTTGAATTGAATTGCTTTTGTTAAAGTGGCAATTCTGATACGTTGACTTATGTATTTTCTAGCCGCCCATCCCCTGTCCCAAAGATTATTCAGAACTTTCTTCCCCTTAGTGAAGTGTTATATTGTATAGTTTGTGAAGACTCCTAAGATTGATGCTGTTACATTTTCAAAGGTCACAATTGTGTTGCCTCAATACTTCTCTAGGCTATTCCTTGCATTCCCATTAAAAAACACAACAACAGCCATCAGCTGTATGATATCTTGACCCACAGCAACTCTGGCATTTTTAAAAAATATAGTCATTACCTCAGACTGAAACAATTTGGTGGCTGGCCAACATGGCTGTATCCCAGCCAGAAATGTTGAGATAGAGCAGGGTTGGATTCTACTTACCTTTACTACCGGTTCGCAATGGGATCGCGCATCTTTCTTCTGTGCATGTGCATATCACCGATGATGACATCCATGTGGGGGGGGGGCCCTCCCACCGGTTTTACTACCAGTTCTTGTGAACTGGTCTGAACCGGGAGCAACCCACCACTGAGGTAGAGGTAGGAAAGCGAGAACTGTTACAATATTCACAGGGAAATGATGGTTTGGTAGGTTTTTCACCTTTTAAAATTGAAAGTGTTCAAGTCTCCAAGTGTTTAGTCGCTCAAACATGTGCCTTTACGCTCTTCACCCTAAACCCTAAAAGACACTATTTTAGCTGTTCCTGAGCTGATGAACAAAAATCATACTTTTATACATTATTTTGACATCATCGTACGTTTATAAAGGGTAGAATTGTAGGTCATAATCATGTTGAAGGCAACCGTGCTACATTGGCTCTAGTGAAAAAAGTCAGCTGTTCGGGACTAAAATATATTCCATGCAAACTTGAGACCAGATTGTATGAAGGAGAAACTTGCTAATGAAAAATATGTCCTTATGAATCATTTCATTCCGTTCCATTCATCAATTGCTCAATAAGAAGACTTATCTGGACAATGTACAGAATACAAATACAGGTTAAAAATGGCAATGTTCTTAATGCAACTGAAGCAATCGCAAGTTAAACAACTAGGAAATGAAAGCAAATTAGTTTAAAACATTGCATGAATGATGTGATACTTATTGACTGAGCTAGTGGCATGCAATTAACTGCAAATAATTTAACACATTGGAAAAGAATATTAAATTATAAATTTGGCTAAATAATCGTGGTAATCCCTAGGAGAACCTAAACTTTGAAAAAACCTGGGAAAATCAAGTTGCACGGTAAGGACATTTGACTTTGAGGAGGATATTCCAAGTCAATGGTACATTCTTAGAAAAGTCTGGAAGTTGAGTCCTGTCAACTGAACTTTTCTTTTTGGTTTTGCTGTTTGTCTAAGAAGCTTCTTCAGTCTTCAGAAAGTCAGTTTCTGACTTTAAGAAGTCAGTTGCTATGGCTCAAATTCCAGACACCTCTGCCTGGATGTCTGAAAATCTTTATCAGTATTATTGGGAAGAGGTATTTCCATTTGTTTAAAGTCCAATTTGTTGACCAAGCCTTTTTTATTCAACACATTAAGCCAAAACTAAACCCAATACATTATAGTTGATTGTTAGGTATGAATCCTGACATTATATCCATATCCAGAAGAAAATTTTACATTAAGCATTGATTCAGCAGGCTAGCAATTACATATTGACCTGAAAAATGCCTATGATAATATAAGGCTGTCTAGATGTTACTTACAACTTTCAACAGCATTATCCAGCATTTTAAAGAGTAAGAAATTAGGGAAATTGTAGTTCAGCAAAATCTGGAAAGTCACTTAAATATTGATAAGATTCTCCACTGTTATTCTCAGCTAGGAATAATTACTTAATTGAGAAACTGAAATGGAAATCTGGTCATTTTTGCTGTTTACTGCAGGAATGGATCGACCATAAATTGTGCTGGAATCCTGAAGATTATGGTGGGATCACTGCAATTCGGGTTCCATCTGAATCTCTATGGCTCCCTGATATTGTTTTATTTGAAAAGTGAGTATAGGGATCCTAAGACAGTGAGAAGTGGCTAGCTGTCCTACTTTCTCAAAGATAATCCTCTGTTTCTGAAGGGCTAACCAGTTGATATCTTGGCTGAAATTGACAATACTCATCAGCCAGAAGGACTTGCATAGCAACTCAAGTGCAACTCTGTGAAGTGTTTGTTATTGTTGTCTGTAGTGGTTTTCTATTTGTTCCTGAATTTCTTTGGCCTAATTGAAATTTACCTAAGCAAGTTTTCTCAGACACTATAGGCAGAGTCCATCTGCTTCGGCCTCACTTCAAAAACATTCATTCAATTCTTGCTGTATCAGTACTTCCTTGAGGTATTTCAAAATACTTCCTAATTAATATAAAGAATAATTTAAATGGATCAAAAGCAATGGATTAGACCACATATTTTGTTCACTGAGGAGGTTATTTCAGGTAACATTGGATGCTGTAGACCAGGAGTGTCAAACCTGCCCGCGTGGGCCATTTATTTTTTATTTATTTATTTTCTCGCATTTCTATGCTGGCCCACTCCCAAGGGACTCTGGGAGGCTTACAACAGAGAATAAAACAATGCAACAATATCCTATACAAAAGTTAAAAGAAGACATTAAAACATTAAAACGTTAAAACACATTTAAACGTTAAACCATGTCATCATGAGTTTGACATCCGTGCTGTAGACCTTACAGTCCAAAGGTGAAGAAAGTGGTTCAAACTTAGAGGGAAAGATCTGATCCCACAACATTCCCATAACATCTCAAGTGTCTTAGAGTCAGGTGGTCTTTTCTTCTCTGAGCCCAGAGCAATGAAGCTGATAAAGGCAAAAATATATTCCATGGGCATATCAGGAACAGCTTGGATCTTCAGGAATTGGGGGGTGGGGAATAGTGAATGTAATGTTCTTACTATTGAAGCAATTAATACATGCTGAAAACCATGCTTAAGATATGAGGGTGGTGGCACTATAGAGCACAACTAAGATGAAGGTTGTTTTTCATCTATATCTCCTTTCCTTAGGCCAATCCCACTTAGGATTGCTATCTACTAGAATTAATTGAATAAATATTGTAGGCATAATGTGAAACATTCTGATTAACAATTTAATCTAAGGAAATCTGATTGTGGGACTTCTACCAGGCTAGTAAGTCAAAAAAGCATTCTTTGAAAACTCATATTTGAGCACAGATTTTGCCACAAGGAACAACTCTCCTAACTCTTTTTAAGTTTTATTTCTGAGGTCTGATTTGCAGGCAGGCAGTAACTTCCACAAATGTGAACTCACAAGAAATAGAATCCTTTTAAAAGAAGCGGAAATAATTGTTAAGTAGGCTACCACTATAACTGCAATAGGAAACAAACCTGACATAGGGGAAAAAAATTATTGAAACAAGCATCATGATATGTAATTTAAGAACAGTTTTCTCCTCTATCCTTTCTAGTGCTGATGGGCGATTTGAAGGTTCATTGATGACAAAAGCAATAATTAAGTACAATGGGATAGTAGTGTGGAGACCTCCAGCCAGTTATAAAAGTTCCTGTACGATGGATGTGACCTTTTTCCCATTTGACAGGCAGAATTGCTCCATGAAATTTGGATCATGGACCTACGATGGCAACATGGTTGACCTGATCCTAGTAGACGAAAATGTGGATAGGACAGACTTTTTTGATAACGGGGAATGGGAAATCCTAAATGCCAAAGGAATGAAAGGAAACCGAAAAGACGGATTATATTCCTACCCATTCATCACCTATTCGTTTGTTTTAAGACGCCTCCCGCTGTTCTACACACTTTTCTTAATAATTCCATGCTTAGGGCTATCCTTTTTAACAGTGCTCGTGTTTTACTTGCCCTCAGATGAGGGAGAGAAACTATCACTCTCAACCTCTGTTTTAGTTTCCCTCACTGTTTTTCTCCTGGTCATCGAAGAAATCATCCCCTCTTCCTCCAAAGTCATACCCTTGATTGGCGAGTACTTGTTGTTCATCATGATTTTTGTCACCCTTTCAATCATTGTGACAGTTTTTGTAATTAATGTGCACCATCGTTCCTCGGCCACCTACCATCCCATGGCTCCCTGGGTGAGAAGACTTTTCCTACAGAAACTGCCCAGGCTGCTCTTCATGAAAGGACACGTCGATCGCTGTGCCTTCGCGGATCCAGAAGGAACTCTAAAACCAAAACTGAGGAAGTATAAAAACAAACAATTGAAAGATGGAGAAAAGGTGGTGGTGGCGTTCTTGGAAAAAGCTGCCGATTCCATTAAATATATCTCCAGGCATGTCAAAAAGGAACACTTCATTAGGCAGGTAAGTTAGGAAACAAGAATGGTCTGGTGTCAGTTTTCCATTTACCTCATATCTCCCGATTCCCACAGCAATGTCTTAGGCTAAAGATGCAGTAAGTTATATTGCTGTTATCCTTCTCATCTTTCACATCTTATAATTTTTCACCTTTTCTCACCTTTTCTTCTTTCCTATTACTTTCTCCTTATGATTTATCACTTACTGTTTTTATCTTATGATTAATGATTCTAACTACAATTTTTGATCTATGACCTATCACTTTGTTGTTTGTACACTGAGAGCTTATGCACCGGAGACAAATTCCTTGTGCGTCCAATCACACTTGGCCAATAAAGAATTATATTCTATTCCAAAGTTCCAACGTTAGACAAGAACTTAAACCTACATTTTAAAACAAATCATCAGGTCATAGCAAACATGGACAAACTAATCCTGAAAAAGCTTTTCTTACATTTGTAAATTTAGAATACGTTGCAACATTGGGCCAGGATTCTTCTAATTCAGCATTGTCCAAGTTTTAAAGCAAAGAAAAATAATTCCTCGCCATCGGTAGTGATTGTTGGGGCTTGTGAAGTTGCAGACTTCAACATTTGGAGGAAACAGCAACTTCCTTATCCTAGATAATCCAGTAAAAATTGACTAATGTCTATCAAAGGAACATGTTTTACCCTTTGTTCGCCCTTATGTAAAATGAAAAGAAATGATTGAGCTTGGCATTTTGAAAAAGAATGAAGTTAAAGTCAGAAAATGGTTAATATTAGATTTAACTTTAATCTAATGCATTATGTACCAGTTATAAATTGTTAGCTTCCAGCATAAATACAGTCCATGTTTCTGAATATGTTTTTCTGCTCCAAAGGACAATACTGCTTATTACCGTTAATATGGGAAATAGAATTAAGGAATTAACTTACCGAACTGATGAATAATTATGGTTATGTAACACTCCCTAAAAAAAACTTATACTTCACAGAACATGAAAAGGATATAATGAATACAAATTCAAATCTACTTCTAAGGTAGACAATCAGTGGGGTGCTATGCAAGTATTCACCTAGAAATCTGTCTTCGTCATTGAGCTTGCTTTGGCTGCCATTTCATGTTGCTCACTGAGTGCCAGTCATTGGCCAGAGTGTAGCTAGGCACACAACAGTTGTTGGCTGAGTCAAAGAGCACCCACACATTGTGGCCTGCAGGCATACAATGACAATAACCAGGTTTCATCAGTGTCTAGGCGGAAGACAAGCTAATTGCCTCAGCAGTGTGGCCAAGTGTTCCACCAATAGAGATAACATAAAAATATAAAAAACAAACTATTTCTTGAGAATGAGCAGCTCGCTCGTGACTACCTATAAGCAGGTTTAATTTGGCTTTTGGTTTCTTCAAGTTGCAATCCTATCTATATAGAGATAAGCGAGAACTTGTGATTCATGCTGACTCTGCTTGGTCAGCTGCATTGAAACAAAATAATTTTACATAACTTTTATGGGTCATGCTCAATATTCAATATCCCCTAAAGATTGTATCAATGCTTATTGAACAACAGACTTACACTGCATCTGACCCACCATGGAAGACAACCCTCTACCTAATGCCATGTATCCTTAGTAGGGTAGTACTTAGTAGTATAATTAGTAGTCTGCTGTGTTCTTCATGGAGTTATCCAGCATAAATTTATATCCAGCATAAATTTATATTATGGAACATAAAGTTGGTTCTGGGAATAGAGAAGAGTTGAATGGCCCATTAAGGATGGGAGAGGTTTAAAAAAGACTATTCAAGGAAAGAAGAAAGCACAAGATAAAAATCCAGAGTAACTCCATCTGATGAGGGGGGTGTTGTACTGTATAAAGTAGAAACTCAAATACTTTGAGTTATTGAGAAGGAAGGGCTCACTGGAGAAGTACCTAATGCTGGGAAAGATTGAGGGCAAAAGAAGAATTGAGTGACAGAGAACGAGGTGGTTGGATGGAGTCACTGAAGCAGTAGGCGTGAGCTTAAATGGACTCAGGAGGATGGTAGAGGACAGGAAAGCCTGGAGGAACATTGTCCATGGGGTCGCGATGGTTCGGACACAACTTCGTAACCAGGTGTGGGTTCTAAATTTTTTTAGTACCGGTTCTGTGGGCGTGGCTTACTTTGTGGGCATGGCTTGATGGTCATGTGACAATTCTTTAGGATTTAGCAGAGGTACTGGTCTACCAGGCTTTTAACTGCTTGCAGAACTGTACCAATCTACCCATTTATTTTTTGCAGGCACTGATCTACTCATGTATTTTTGCAGGCACCGGTCTACTCATTTGTTTTCTTTTACCACTGATCAGCTGTAGGGCGGCCCTTTGAAGCCTCACAGCAAGAGTTTAAACAGTTTTTTTCCCTCTAGCCATCAGCTGGGACTCAGGAGGCAGCAATAGATTGGGGGTGGGGCCGAATAAAAGGTAAGAATAACGTGGGGGGGTGGGGGGGCATGAGGGGGCGGGGGGCAGAACCAGTTTGGTGACATCATATCATCACCGCTACCGGCTCGGGAGAACCGGGCCAAACCGGGAGGAACCCACCACTATTCGTAACTAACAACAAGTATTCTACTATACTGTAGATTCTCAAAAAGAAAATCCTAAAAAAATAAAGATCATTCCTACAATCTCTGTTTCTGGACCTTGCATACTTTGAAGGCTAAGCGTTGATGACTTAAGTCCCAAGTATATTTTAAACCATGACTTCACTTGTATAAAATGAGCATTAAATTCACAATTCTTATTTTCCTCCCCTCTCCTAGGTAGTGCACGACTGGAAATTTGTAGCTCAGGTTCTTGACCGGATCTTCCTGTGGCTGTTTTTGGTGGTATCTGTGATCGGGTCTGTTCTTATATTTACTCCTGCTTTGGAGATGTGGTTGCATAGTGGTTTGTAGGAATAAAACCATCAATCATGTAAGAATCAACTGGAGGAAGAAAACAGAAGACCAAGATGCCTGGTTTGGTAACGTTCAGTGTGCACAGAATCAACAGGAATGTCATTGACACCAAACTATGTTGGGCAGATTCAGATGAAGTTTTAGATCAAATCTTTTAGCTACTAAGCTCATGAGATGGGCATGGATTGCACAAATGACTACTTACACCTATATTTATTGTATTTATAGGCATTTATCTGTTTACCAAAATGCTATAGAAAAACAGATAAGAATATAAATATAAGAATATAAGAGTATGGCATACTGTATGTTCATCACCTTGAGTTACTTATAAAGTAATAAAGGCAGGATAAAATAAAAACTAATAAATAAAATTGGTATTTCAGCATTAGAAACTTAGATTATTTCTTGTTTTAGTTTACATGACAGATGTTGCATGTTGTTGAACTTTAGTTCTTATCAGCTCAAACCAATAAGGCCAGAGTTATAGTTCAGTTTAAACTGTAATAGCTTTCCCCCAAATAATCTTTGAACCTCAAAGAACATTCCATGAGTTGTTTTCTGCTCATTTATTGGGAATTTTTCAAACTATTCTCTGACCTAACCCCTCCCTCATGCTTCCAAAATGTTGATACTTGTGCAAAGGAAGGAAATTGGTCACCAGTTTCCCAGTAGATGGATGTAACTTAACATTTAATTTTAAAAAGTCCCATTTTTTTAAAAAAAGAAAATGTTAAAAGAAGTCCGCAAAAATCATGAGGAAAGGTTTATGTAACTGGACTTTCCATCGGATCAGCCATATTTAATAATCAAATTTCAGAATTCACTTTCCAATATTACACTGACACCAACTGTCGTTGGAAAGATGACAATTTATTGCACTATTTTTTAAAAAAAGATATTTGTGCATAAGCTTTATAAGAAGTAAATGTTATAAGCACAGATTTTATATTTTCACACATTAGAGATATATAAAGCATTAATAAAGCCTGAATGTATGCATATAAATGTGATGAGCAGCAATGTCCCTATACATTAGTTTTTGAAATGAACTTTAGGACATAATCTTTTTCCATCACTTCAATTCTCGCTTTCTCAAAAGCATCATACTATTTAAATTAACAGGATTTGCTTTTGATCACCCCGCTAATACATTTCGTGAAGCTTACAGATCAGTGTTTCTCTGTCTGAGCCACTTTAAGCTATGTGGATTCAATTTCAAGAATTTCCCAGCCAGTATGGCTGGTCAGGGAATTCTAGAAGTTGAAGTCTACATAACTTAAATGTGTTGAAATTGAGGAGCACTGTTACAGATTATCGGTACTTCAGGATCCAATCTGAATCGGTCACCAAGACAAGAGGTTTAGCCTTCCAAGCTTTTGGACTCATGCTGGAGCCCATCCTCAGGGAATTTCTTTTTGATGAGAGAGAAGTTCCCTGAAGATGGGCTCCAGCATGAGTCGGAAAGCTCAGAAGACTAAACCTCTGGTCCCAGTGACTGATCCAGATTGGATTTTGCAACATTATCCTGGGGCATATATATTTGCTTTCATTCATTATCGGTACTGACTGGTGCACATGAAAGAAACATTAACATCAATTGCTCCTCATATATGATTGACTTTATATCACCCAACTAGAAGCCATGTAGACCAGATAAATACACAGGACTGTTTATATGTCATTTAATGCTTGCCCTGCATGATTAATAATGAGCAAATCTGCTTTGCTGGGATCAACAGTTAGGGCTGTCAGACCATTCTAATCTAAACATGATGGCATCTCTATGTCTTTGCTGCTGGAAAGGTGCTTTAAAAGACAGATGCACAATAGTTTTGCTTTGTTCAGTGTGATGGTTAGAATGCTGTAGGTGGCTGAGTACAAGTAAATAAGGATGTGTCATAGCTGAAAACCCAAATGGATCTTGGAACTAGCCTGGCTGATACACAGTTATTGTACTTTATACTAGTTGAACTCCATGGGCTACATGAGTTACCAAAGGCTGGAATTCAAGAATACTAATATGCTTAATTTAAAGTATTAATTAGCACCCAGAGCAACCTTATCTATTTTCAAAGAAAAATAAGAGATATGTTCACCAAGCAGCTTTAAAATAAATGACGATAAAGTGCTGAAAAATTGACTGGTGTAGTGGAAGCTATTTGATATTGATATATAACTATATATCATGATATATAAGTAGAAAAGGGTTGCATCTACCAGCATATTCTTAAAGGTACTTATATCTTGCTAGAGTTAAGGTTGGAGATTTTTACTTTCAAGATTTATATTTACTTTCAATATGAATATTTGACAAAGATCTGGAATGAGATTTAGACTTTTTTCAGTCTCTTAAAACAATATATTTGCAAATGAACATATTCTATGACTAGAATCCTCATAATGGTTCGAGAGAAGACTTAAGATGGATGCTTTCTAATTTTAAACTAATTATTGTCCAGATAATCTAAATTGAAAGGCAGTGGAAAGAAAATTAGGAACGTTATCTTGGTGTCTTCAAAATGAGAGCATTTATCCTTCTGTCAAAACAGCTTCTATCTGCCTGTAGATTTTCAATGTCTTGTAGTATTTCCGTGCCATTTTTGGAAGACTAGTTTTCCTGCCTGTCAGGGGGTGTATGTTTTCATTTCCTCATGTACACCCAAAAGATCCTCTTTGGATCCTAATAATGTCTCCTCCAAAGCTCTATACCAGTCTTAGGAGTAGCAATCAATATGTGAAGAGGCTTATAAGAAGTTTATACCACTGTTCTTCTATAAGTAAGAGCTGATTTTGTCCAAAAGCAAGGGCCCAAATCATGTCATAATTCCAATGCTAGCAGGCTTCAGACACAACCAACATTAGTTGAATTCAGCTTTGCCTTATTGTATTATATTCTCCCTGGAGTGTTGATGTTACACCTGCAAACATCAATTCTAGGGCTCTACCATATGTTAACCAAAATTTCAGTTCTTTGCTTGCTGGGTTTCAAGACAATGTTCACATTTTTACCACGTAGGTTTCAGGACTTTCTTGCATCTGAGCAAAAAATGGTAAGCTATTCCTATGGGTTAGTTCATAAGTGATGTGACGTGTTTATTGAAGCTCTCTCTCCTTCAGTTCAGCTCATAAAGTCCATCTGTGTGCAATCAGTAAGTGATACTATGGAAAATAATTGTGTTCTACATTCAGTCCACCTCTCCTAGCACGGGAAGTAAAAATATTTAGTGCAATGACTACAGAGCCTCTATGTTTTGTATGTGAACATAACACCCGCTTTGAATGTTGTCAGCCAGTAGTGGCATGTCATCCACTCACAAGAGCTGCTCATGATTGTATATGTTATTAATGAAAGCAATAACAAATAAATAATCTGAAGACTGAGAATGTTGTTTGTGTATTAAACAAAAACAAAACAAAAACAAATGGGAAAGATGGAATAGCCTTCCACCATAGGAGGAAATACTGTAGAGCATAAATAAAGGTAGTTTAAATAGATATATGCTACCAATGATATCAATATTTTTGCTCTCTATTGTAAAGTAGTGTAAGTAGGACTGGTATAAAAATCTCTCTCTCTCTCTCCCTCTCTCCCTCCCTTCTTTCCCCCCCCCCCTCTCTTTTTGATAACAACCAGTTTCACACAACACTTCAAATTTTACAGACCAGGAAAACAGGCAAGCAATAACCACCACCCCTTTAAAAAGAATTAATTATCAGCTTTAACTAATTATGATCTGCATGAAAACTTAGAAAATAATAGCAGTAGAATAAAACCTGGCAATTAATCTGGATCACAAATTAAATCATAAATACACATAATTCAGGAGTAAAGCGGGGCGGGGGGGGAATCATCTCCAACATTAACTCAACTTTCTGTTGGGTGATTTGGTTTACTTTCTATAATCCTAAATTGTCATTTATCATTATTATCATAATATCTATATCCATTGATTAGAACATTGCAATGTAAGCATTTTGGCGCATGGATGGAAAAATAAGTGGAAAATCTGCAGGAGGCAGAAAAATGGGTCAGAGGAAGGTCATAAAGGAATTATATGTAGAGAGACAGTCAGCTGTAAATTTGAAATTCAGAACTAGTAGGGAGACGCTGACTTGCCAAGAAGGAAATAATCGTTAAACTAGGGTCTCTAAGAGCATGTGATATGTCAGCTAAAAATTACAACATTCTTGTAATATAAATGGATGAGTTTCAGAAAGAGCTTAGCTGACCAATACCAAGATTTTTGAGATGTTGGTGGATTGTTTAGTATTCAATTCCAATGATCCTATATGATAAAGGAAGACCATTTTGGGATAAGGTCAATTAAACAAAATTGCATAATTTTTGCACATTACAATGAAAATAAAAGCGCAGCATTTTCATTTAACTTTATTTTTTGGTAGGACTGGAAAAGACAGATACCCATGTACATCTGGAAAAAGGCTTATCTGAAAAGGTTGTTGCAATTCAATGAGAAGGCTTACACATCTTGTATGCTATAACTATGAATTTGTTTTATGTTTAGCTTAGCTTAATGTATTGTGGGAACTCAGCAAGTAAGATTTTTACAACATTGTGACTGTAGGAACCCAGCCAATTTACTTGACAAAACAATTAAACAAAAAATGGGTTGGCCCTGCAGACATCACGGAATAGATTGATTTGACTCAGTACAACGCAGCTTTCATATTTATCACTCATTGGAATCATTATATACATAACTAACAATATTATTTAATAAATGGATATATATCTATAGGTAGAAAAAATATGTCTGCAATGCAGAATGCTTGTGGGCAATAGCCTAGAGAAGCAAATCATATGAAGGTGATTATTTTTTTACCTAAGCTTGATTGACTGCTTTCATTTCCCTCCTGCTTTTCCAGGAATTATTCAATGGCTTAAATCATTTTTCAAGCGTAAGTCATGTTTTCAAGCTCACACTTTAATAAAGCACACAAGAGAAGATCAGGGAAAGAAAAGACCATTTTTTCAACTAGAAACATTGGACAATTAGTACACATCTGCTGTCTTGGTTGGTCTGATCTTCCCTTCTTGAAACTCTTATTTGAATAGCAAGTTTGTGGCTTTTACTTCTTTCTGGGTAAAAGAAGAAGCCAGAAGTGTCAAGACCAATGGATGCCATTAGAATGATACTGCTGTTCAAGTCTCCAGTCCCAGAGCCATTTTTATTCCATCTGGTGGTTCCAGATGGTGGTTGAGGGCAAAGCGAAATTTCTATCACAATTTTTTTCCCAGGTGATCTAAGTGGCCATATTAGTTAGTTTCATTATATTCTTTTGGGAAGGAGGGAAATACCTTCCCAATGGTTCTTGATCTCATAGACAAGATCAAGGTATGCAGCCTTTCAGCTGTGTAATCCAAGGTCAGTTTTCAGAGGTGGTAGAGTGAGACCCTATGAAAGATAGAAAATTGGCACAGTCAACTGTTGCATGATTTGAGTGGCCCTTTGTCCCCTGTTTCTGCTCGGAGAAAGATTATATATTTTAATATACTTTTCTAAAAGTTTAATACCACATTTATGAAATGTAATACAGAGGTGTGTTTAAGTATTACCTGATGTGTGTGTGTGTGTGTGTGTATCTGACATTATTGAAATATAGCCAGCTGAAGTTTACTTTGTGTCATGAAGCTTTCAAGATTTTGCAGCATGCTTCTTGAGTTAGACATGAAGAATAGAATAGAATAGCAGAGTTGGAAGGAATCTTGCAGGTCATCTTGTCCAACTGCCCTGCTTAAGCAGGAGACCCTATACCGGTGATGGCGAACCTATGGCACAGGTGCCACAGGTGGCACGTGGAGCCATATCGGTGGGCACATGAGCTCAGCTCTGGCATGCATGCATGTGCCAGCCAGCTGATTTTAGAGCCTTCTGGGCCCAGCGGAAGTCAGGAAACACGTTGTTTCCAGGTTCCAGAGGGCCTCTGGGGATGGGGAAGGTCGTTTTTGCCCTCCCCAGGCTCCTAGAAAGGCTCTGGAGCCTGGGGAGAGTGAAAAACGGCTCTACTGGGCCCACCATGCCATCACATGCCAAAAGTGGGGCGAGCGTAGGTGAGGCCTGCATGTGTGGGGGGACAGGGCACATAGAATTATGAGTGTGGGAACATGTGCACATGACCCCCCTGTACTCCCCCACTTTTGGCACATGATGGCAAAAAGGTTAGCCATCACTGCCCTATACCATTTCTGACAGATGGCAGTCCAGTCTCTTCTTGAAAGCTTCCAGTGATGAAGTTCCCACAACTTCTGAAAGCAACTTCTGTTCCATTGGTTGGTTGTTCTCCCTGTCAGAAACTTTCTCCTTATTTCTAGAGTTAAATCTCTCCTTGGTCAGTTTCCATCCATTATTCCTGGTAGGAGTTTGCTGTTAATTTCTTTACTTCATTACTGCTTACTAGTACTTACTATTACTACTTACCACTTAGAACAGTTGGAAGGCAGCTGTATGCAGGTACAATCAAGGAGAAGTCTGAATTCCTGTAGTAAAGCTTTCCCCTACTGTAGACAGATTCAGAGAGTTCCAACGAAAAAGGAGCTAGTCTCAAGGAAGGGTTCATTTAGAACAACAACAAAATAGTAAACAAAACGGGGAAATTCTTGCCTAGCATGTCAAATGTTTTATGGGATTTTTTTTAAAAAAATCCTCAGCTGTCAGCAGTAATTTAATTTAAAAGGTTAGGATCAATTAGCCAATAATATAATTTAATTTTATGCTAACAGCCTCACACTACATTTTAATGCCATCAATTTTTAAACCTTCTGAATAAATGTGTAATTTTTTTCTTGTATAAAAAGTGTAAATAAAATAAATGTGTAAATGGGGGCTTCAGAAGCCCTCCCTTGAAAGAATTTCCCTTGCTAAATGATGATCAGGCTCCACGTCTGCCAGATCAATAATGGATTCCACATCTGTTGAATGGAGTTTACATCTGCCTAGTCAGCAATGGAGCCCACATCAATCAGGCTGCACGTTACTGAGCCTCCCTTGCAGTAGTGAAATCCAATTTTTTTTACTACTGGTTCTGTGGGGGTGGCTTGATGGGTGTGGTGTGGCTTGGTGGGCGTGGCTTGATGGGTGTAGCAGGGGAAGGATACTGCAAAATCTCCATTCCCATCACACTCCAGGGGAAGGATACTGTTTACTTATGGTTCACACTGTTACCAGTGAACCAGTCGAAGTAACTACTGTTCCTAGTATAGTCTTGCTTTAGGGAAGAGGAAATTATCAGTACGTTTTCACCATCGGATTTGGTCTTCAGTGTTTTCCAAAAATAGAATGTTTCTGGGCAAAAGAGTCAGTTATCACATTTCTGCAAGTAAGATAATTCTTGTCCATGCATCAAACCATTGCATTATTCCTAGGAGTTTGAGGAAGAAATAATGTCACTATAAATTGATTCTTAACAGCCTGATATCATTTTAAGAATGTAGTAATAAGTTGTCTAGAGCTTTCACAAAAAATGTCAAATGGTACACCAAGTTCTTAACTATTGGAGGACTTTTTTTAAAAATGAAAAATGACTGGCAAAATTTCACCCAGTCTAACTACATACTCCAATATTACATGCCTGTGTACTTGTTGGACCTGTAAAATACTGGCTTGTTATCCAATATATGGTCAGACCAACAGAATGCTAGAACCTCATTGTACTAGTTAGGGAATTCCGAAGTTCAAATCCATGCATCTCAAAATAGCTGAGGTTGAAAAACACAGACTTAAATGACATTCAAGTCTTCAATCTTCTCCCCTCCAAAAATGGGACCCAGACACACTCAAGAATTGTGCTTCCCCTGCAATAGACAATAGCATTTTTGCACATCAATGCTTCTGATCATTGGACATCCACACAATTCTAAATAGCCACCCAGAGTCGCTTCGAAAAGAGATGGGCAGCAAATAAATGTAATAAATAAACAAAGAATACTGGTCACGCTACCTTTAAAATTTATTTTTTTTAAGAACTTCACGTTTCTAAAAGTGTATTACATTGTAAAATATACAAACATGTTCCAAACAATCCAATAAAGACTGTGAAGTGATGATGAAATCCCCTGTTCTCCCACTGTTTCGGCTTTCCTCACCAGGTTTAGCAAAGGAGGACATGCTCTGGGTGCCTTCAACTAAAGGGTGTCATCTTGTTGGATGCAGGAATCATGCCTTCTCTGGCAGTGTTGGCTTTGTGGAACAGTGTGCCTGTTGCATATGCTCCTGTTCCTTCATAAGGTTCTGTAACCCTGACTGTTTCCAAGTTTTCAGGCCAGGAAGTCAGTCAAGTTCTGTTGATGTGATTGGATGATTGAAATGTATCATTTATCTTGAGCTTTGTGGGCTGTTATTTTTAACTATTGGATTTTTAATCTAGGCAACCTTTCGATCGACAAGCTCAGTGTCTTAGCTACTGAGCCACCGCGTCCCTTTAGAGGATGTGCTCCTCTAAATGGTGAGGAAGAACAAGAGGAAAATTCATCTGAGTTTACAATGTATTTGGAATAATTTGTAAATCAAACAGATTTATGGTATGGCAGGTTTCAAAGAAAGGAAGTTGATTGGGAAAAAAACCTACAGTACTGTGATTTTCTGTTTCTTTCAGAAAAGGGATAAGACCTCCCAATTTTTGTTACAATAGCTTGGACAGTCATCAAATATGTATCCAAAGAATTTCATTTAAATGTCCTTTACACATGGTTTACCAAAAACAAAATAGCAGCACATCTATGCTTACAACAGAAATATTTAATTCATATGAAATATAGCAAATAATGTTGAGTGAACTTTCTGTTGCTGGTTAGGAGGTATTCTAGGAGTGACCCTCAGATACCATCTGAGAAACATCTGGTTAGTCTCCTTCTCTGTTATCCTTCAGAGTGCAAGGTTCATCCACTTGATGCCTTCCAGCAATGTTTAAATTTCATCTCCCACTATTAGCATTAAAATTAGAGATGATGGGTTACAATCAAGCGTATTTGGATTTATCTCGTTGAGGAAGATAGCATGATTTTAATTAGATAGATAACCTAACAGGAATAAAGAGTTAATATTGATAACTTCAATAGACTGATCAACAATCTATTCATTTTTTTCTTTTTATTACCCTGTAACCCCTTGTTTTGGGTAGGGTCAAGGAGACTGAGTAGAGCTGAGTGTTTACAGGCCAGATGCCCTTCCTGATGCCTATGCAGTGTTCACAGCAGCTATTTTCTCTTTGCGCCTTGATAGAAAAATATCTGTTGTTGCCTAAGATTAACTCTCAACCTTCTAAGAGGGAGCTGAGCATCTTCACGTCTCAGCTACCGCACCACTCAGTGATCTATTCATTTATTACTTGCAAATGAATGGCTTGTGTATAAAGGATTTTTTTTTTACAAAAAGTTTAGGAATGTTGTGAGAGTTTGAGCTGATGATTCTCTTCTGATTCATCTTGACCTATTTTATTCCTTCTACAAATGAAGCAAAAAACCCTATTCTATACAAAGGATCATGTATCTGAGCAAGTATGAATATTAATCTGCTGTTGATCTTAGTGATATGTGCAATAGCAGCACTGTAACCAAGAATTTCTTAGCAGAAAAATCAGTGTGGAAAGGATTATCTGGGGAACATTTGAAAATCACTATATTAACATAGATTGCTCCAATCTACTATCCTCCAAAAAGGTTGAGGTGGAACTCCATAAGCTTTGCTGGCTGTGGATAATGGGAGTTAGTCTACCCATCTGAAAGGCTGGCTTAATACATCGTAAAGTGATGAGAATACTTTTCTTATGGCTTGAGATGAAAACTGATATTCTACAAACTGTTGCCAATGTGTGGTTTGACTATCCTATTAAAAAGGAACATGCAAAATGTGAATCACCAGCCATATATTATACATCTGCTATCAATGGTTGTAGGAATAATCCCGCTGTTCCAAATACACAGAGAATTATGAACACCCACAGAAATACTCTATCGATTACCATGGCGACATATTTCCAGTCATCTTCTACCTGCAATGCATAAGAAAATACATATATATTCAATTGAATTCATAATATTTAATTGACAATATTAAAATGACGCTGTGCTTCCTGAGATTTCTCAATTACTTTTTTTTTTCAAAAAAAAAGATACATTTATAATGTTCATAAAGATTCGTATATAGAACATTTGTTTGTGTAACCACGGGTCACAAGATAAAATCTTCGTATAGATTTGTTATCTAATTATTATAATATTTTGGTGTTATTTCTAAAGAAGAATTTGGCACGCTTTCTGCTGTCATATTGGATGCAATCCACATTGTCCCAATTTCTCAATAAATTACAGAACATTTAATTTCTTTCACATAAGTATTATGTTATTTCTACCTACAAATGCTTTATTGATAAGAAATACAAAGCCTTCCATAATTGCTAGCTACCAGTCCCACTATCTCTCATTTTGGGTCATGCTGCTGACAAGATCTGTTTGGAGCTGTAATTCAACAACATCTATAAGATCAGAGAAGTTCCCACATCTCTGCACATAAGTATAGTTTAGAGTTCTAAACAAGACTGTACATCCTTTAGGTGTTACAGTATATACAGTATTTTTCAGACTATAAGACGCTCCGGACCTAGGGCACACCTAGCTTTTGAGGAGGAAAACAAGAAAAAAAAAATCTGCCTCTGCCTCCCAGCAATTTGCTTCAGCAAACAGCCTGGTCAGCTTCACCATAGCCTGATTTAGCACGAACAGCTGATTGGCAGCTGGATCGGCCTCATGGAATACCAATGATCAGCTGTTCCAGGTTGCAGGGATTGCAATTGCTTATTGCTGCCTCCGTGCGCCCCATTTTAGGTCTCTGCACATCCCATTTTTGGCTTGTTTCGGGTGGCGGGGATTGCCACTGCTGCCTATTGCCACTAAACAGGACACATGGAAAACAGGATGCACAGAGGCCAAAAATGGTGCACATGGAGGCCAAAAACGGAACATGCTAAGGCCGAAAATGGGGCACGGGGAGGTGGTGATAGGTGGCGGCAATCCCCACAGCCTGGAACAGCTGATCGTTGGTATTCTGGGAGGCCAATCCAACTGCCAATCAGCTGCTCATGCTAAATCAGGCTGTGGTGGAGCTGAACAGGCTGTTGGCTGTTTGCTGCAAGGAGGCAAATTGCTGGGAGGCAGAGGCCGAAGGGTGGGAGCCGGTAGATGAGTGGGGCTTCAGCAACATTCGCTCTATAAGATGCACAGACAGGGTAACTCCTGTAAAATTGTCTCTCTGGTACATAAATCACTTTATGTATATATACACAACCATTATTTTTGTTGGTGATAGATCTTGACAAAAATGGTCTTGGAGAACCATAAAAGTAAGAAATATATTGATGTCCAAATTTAACTAGCAAGTCAAAATCATATTCCTTTTCAAAATTAAAATAGAGATGTAGAGAAAATCCTTCTTCTTAGTTCCTATCATGCCTCTGGCCTTCTATTCAATAAAAATATAGTACAGTCAACATCTCTTCTTTTAGAGAACTGAGGACAGAAAGCCAGATGCTTTCCTTTCTGCACTAGGAAGTTTTCCACCAAGATTTATATTTGCTGGAGGTTCTATTCTCTGAACCTCTGATTGCCACAGTTAACCCAGGCTTAGCTATAACACTGCAGTTTGGATCCTGTATACGTGCTTGGCTATTTTTCAAAATATCTTCTATGTTTCTGCACATCAGCACAGCCTGTAGAATTCAATAGACCTTCATTGATCAAATGCCATCTTACGATGAGGGCCTCTGTTTAGAGCTTCTACATATCTATTTAGAGCCTTATTGCCAAAGTCAGAGAGCCTCCCAACATGAAATATTTATACGTTTAAGTAACCAAAGCCATTAGCACAACTGCTGAAATTCATTTTAAACTCCATCGTACCCTTTTGCAGCTAATGTGAACATAGTGTCAAAAGTATTTTGACTAGCAAAAGGCCCAGCAAGGGATATACAGTGGTACCTCGGTGCTCATTGTTAATTGGTTCCAGGAGGTATGATGAGTACTAAACATGATGAGTGCCAAACAAACCACTGTTTTACCAGGTGACCCTTGATTTTGTCCAGGAAGAACTTCCTGTCTGTCTCTTTTCCTATATCAGTGACCTTCCCATCATGGGAAGTATGGTAGACTTCTTGCCTATTCTCTGTGGCCATCCTCTTTCTTTCTTTCTTTCTTTCTTTCTTTCTTTCTTTCTTTCTTTCTTTCTTTCTTTCTTTCTTTCTTTCTTTCTTTCTTCCTTCCTTCCTTCCTTCCTTCCTTCCTTCCTTCCTTCCTTCCTTCCTTCCCTTTTGCAGCATGGTGAGTACCAAACAAACAATGAGTACTGGGACAACATTTTCACATCAAAATGCATCAAGTACCAAATTCAAAGAGTTTTGAAGCAGTCGAATACTGAGGTACCATTGTACATGAAAATACTTGGTTAATTTGTCTCTTTCAACTGTCTATCCATCTTTGCTCTTGATTAGCATTCTTTAGGCTGTTGTCCTGAACTTCAGCTACCATAGCTTTTCTCTTGCTGCTAGAAATTCACAGGTCATCAGATTTGGAGAGCATCTGGTTTGGGGCAGCTGGGCATCTACCAAGTCCCATAACTCAGTAGGAGGCCAATGCCAACCCTGAAACTACTACTCCTTCTTTCTCCTTCTTGCATTGTTGCCTGTTTATCTGTCTCCTTGAAGAGAATGAACAATGAAAGGAAGAAGGAGCAAGAACCTTCACAGAGCCTTTATTATATTTTGGCATCCGAAAAAGAAAGCATGGAGTAAGTAAGCAGTGAAAAGCCAGGCAAGGAGATACAACCACTCAATATTTTGCAAAGAGGCTCTCAAACAGTTCCCTGGGTGCTCTATATGCAGTTGGTTTTCCTTGTCTTTGTGTTAGTTGTGTTAGCCTAGCATTATCCTATGTCAGTCTGCACCTAGTTAGATCACAACTATGGTTTTCCCTCTCCCTTACTGGAATGTAGAATCAGTTAGTCTCCCTTTTCTACAACTATGTTTACTCTGCCATCAATTGTTAGATGATCAGTGTTAAGCAATGCAAGAGATAGCTGTGTCCACTATCATGGCTTAATGGTCGAGGACATGTTTTGCCCACAGAAGTCTTCATGTTTAAGCCACAACAATCTCTAGTGAAAAGCTTCTTTTTTCTAAAGCTCTGGAGAACTTCTGTTAATCAGCTGAATCTCATTCAGGGCAATCCCTGAAATTGTGCCTCTGGTAATTGAGACACAGCTAGCATGAGGTCCCTTTTGTCCTGTCTGTAGTCCTCTCTGTTGATAGAGGAAACTGAAAACCAGAGTAGAATGTCCTACCCAATTTCACTTCTTCTTCCACAGGGGTGTCAAACTGGTGGCCTGTGGGCTGGATGCGTCACGCACAGGCCACACCCACCCCAGCTCCGCAAAGGCAAAAAATCATGTGACACAATCGAATTTGACATCCGTGTTCTAGCAGGACTTAACAATTCTGATGCTGCTTAAAACAGCATCGGCAGCCATTCGGCAGCCGCTTACCCATTTGTGCGAGAAGTGTTGCATCATTGTACCTCTCTAGCTCTCAGGTTCAGTTATTTTCAACTAACTAGGTTTAGGTTTCTACTGCAATTAGAGAAATGCCCCCAAATGACTGAAGCCTTTGGAACTAGAAATCAATCTTACCTCTTTAGTTTCATTCTGACTCCTCATGTTTTCTGCGATGAACTGAACACTGTTAATGACTTCTTTAACCTCTGGGGAATACTCGACTGACTCAGCCTCCCATTTGGCAGATTGGCAACTCTGTCTCCTTTGCTTCCTCACCCCCGTGTCCTTGGAGTTGTCACAGTGGCAGCAGTGGTTCTCACTGAGGACTTTCACTTCTGCAAGCTCATCAGCCTTGGGCTTGCTGGGTTTAGTGGCACTTTCTTTCACAGGTTTGGGGGGTTGGGAGTTGGCATGTTTCTGTATGGGTCTCTTCATCATCAGAAACTTGGGCAGAAGACCAAGGAAGACAGTTTTGACCCAGTTGGGCATTGTATGCATAGTTGGAGTCCGGTAATGAATATTCAGTACAAACACTGTCACCACAATAGAGAGTGTCACAAATATCATGGTGAACAGCAAGTATTCTCCCACTAGTGGGATGACCAAAGAAGTTGAGGGAATTGTCTCTGTGATGACCAGCAAGAAAACAGTCAATGAAAGAAGGACAGAAATACAAAGTGTTACTTTCTCTCCACAGTCAGATGGAAGATAAAATACTAATACAGTCAGGAATGAAATGAACAAGCAAGGTAAAATCAGATTAATGGTGTAAAACATGGGGAGCCTTCGGATATAAAAAGAGTAGGTTATATCCGTATAGATTTCCTCACAGCAGTTGTACTTGATGTCATGTTTATAGCCAGAAGCATCAACTATTTCCCATTCGTTATTTTCCCAAAGGTCTTTCATGTCTACTTTGGAACCGATAATCAAAAGATCTATCTTGGCTTTGTCATATGTCCACGATCCAAATTTTAAGGAGCAGTTTTGGTGATCAAAGGGGAAGAAGGTAATATCCATGGGACAGGAGCTTTTAAAAATGGCAGGTGGTATCCAGGTGATGGTGCCATCATATCTGAGAAGAGCCTTGGTCCGTCCTTCAACCTGGAAATCTCCAACAGCACTGCAGATGCAAGCACAAGGGAATCTTAAATTGTACACTTCTAACTCAAATTAAACGTGTTAATATGACTAAAATATGATGATGAATGTTCATACTTATTGTATAGCACAATATCAGGTTTCCAAATTTTGTCTGATGGCACGTGGATAAATTCAATTCCACCAAATTCCACTGGATTCCATTTCAATTTATAATCGTTCCAAATCTAAAGAGAGAAATAATAAGTAATAATAATAACAACAACAACAACAACAACAACAACAACCCTATGATATACTGTATCTGTAAAGTTATTCTCATACTAAGAATATTACTGAAGTTGCCCTCAAGGTATTGCAATGGCGCAGTCACCATGACCATTGGAGCTGAGGTGGCACAGTGGTTAGAGTGCAGCACTGCAGGCTACTTCAGCTACTACTAGCTGCAGTTCGGCAGTTCAAATCTCACTGGCTCAAGGTTGATTCAGCCGTCCATACTTCCAAGGTCGGTTAAATGAGGACTCAGATTGTTGAGGGCAATATACTGACTCTGTAAACTGCTTAGAGAGGGCTGTAAAAGCACTATGAAGCGGTATATAAGTCTAAGTGCTATTGCTAGTGGTAATGGATATTGGGAGCCAAGTTTTAACACCCTCAGGATTGCTACAATTTCTCTATCCCTGAATTATTTGAATAATGAAACATAGACTAATAGGGTTGAAAGGGGCTTGGAGGTCTTCTAATCCAATCTCCTGCTCATGGCAGGAGATCCAACACCATACTAGACAAATGGCTGTCCAATCTTTTTTGGAAAACCTTCAGTGTGTAGCACCCACAACCTCTGAAGGCAAGCCATTCCACTGCTTAATTGTTCTCACTGCCTGGAAATTTCTCCTTAGTTCTAGGTTAGATTTCTCTTTCATGATCTTCCACATGTCTTGTCCTAATTTCAGGTGCTTTGGAGAAGAAATTGACTTCCTCTTCTCTGTGGGAGGTCCTCAAGTAAAGGAGGACTGCTATCATATCAACCCTAGTCCTTCTCTTCATTGGATTAGACATACCTAGTTCCCTCAGTTGTTCTTTTGGACTCATGAGACTGGGAATGAGTTTCAAGTTAATAACTCCCCTTCTTTGTTTCTTCTTCTTCTTCTTCTGTAATAGTCCACTAAAAATATAGTGAAGACTCAATTTGGTTTACTTTGGTTTAGCAGACATAGGAGTTAATGGATCAAATTTCCTGGATAATAAGGTATGTTTCCTCCACTAATGCCACGGTTGCCTCTGAAATCTCTTCTCGCTGTTTGCTGAATTTGGTTTGTAAACTAGGGTGATGGTTCTAGGAACCATCTAGGTTCTAGGTTCTATATTGGATATCAGAGCTTGGGAATGCTCCCAAGCTCTGATATCCAATATCTAAGGAGTTTCTTGCCTATAGTTCATTTTCAGGTGCACTTATGGTTACTAGAATACTTTTAATCATAGTACTTGCCCTCAAACATCCATTGCTTGTGTTGTCTCTTTTCCTTGGCTGTGACTTTAGTTCCTGCCCTCTCTTTTTTTGTTGTTCTCATCTCATTCATCAATGAATGGACCTTTTGCTTTAAGGAACACCCATCTCCCTTGTTTGTCCATTAAATCAAGAGCTTAATATATTGAAGAAGAAATGGATGAATTTTTGAAGTACTACATATGTGCTTTCGCTATGAATATACTGAACCCTGGAACATCTCTAAATAGTTATCTGATTTTTTTTTCTATCCAAATTTCTTCTGAATCCCAGTACCCACTGTGATCTCATCTCTAAAACCAGCATGGCAATAAACACACATACACTGACATACAGATGCATAAAATTTTGCTTACATGTCGCAGCCAGAGATTTGTCTCCATGATCTGATTGACTTCATCCTGCAGACAGAAGGAGGCAAACACTTTATTTCTACAGACAGGCTATCTGGTTAACAAAGGATAAAACCTCATTCCAGTTAGCCTAAATAACTTTGAAAGGATCCTGGGGACATTTATGGAATAGTGAATAGAAGTCTTGGTTGAAAAATGTGTTGCCTTTAGATAATGTCTGTGGACGTTTGTGAATTCTTTACTTACAACTATTGAAAACAAGATGCTGAAAAAGTATTTGTGCATATTAAGATAGATCCAGATAGTTGTTGGCAATGCATTTTTAAAAATTATAGACCTATTAATGTTTATTGAAAAACTACAGCCACATAAAGAAGATTGGTTGCATGTTCTATACATGAGATCTCTAGGAGAGAGGATTAAACAGGATCCAGGAGAACTCAATGGGATCGCAGTAGGAGCATCTGTGAGGGTATGTTCAAAAAAGTCAAGTTGGTAATCAGTACAACACGTGTAAATAAGGGGTAGAGCTTTGGTTGCATGGGTGCAGCCACTGAGTAGCATGTCCTCTTCCCATCTTTTTCCTGCTGTTCCACTACTTTCCTGGCAATCAGTCACAAAATATTTGTATTCAACACAATTCTGTTTGTACCCTAAGCATGGACTTTGCTACTCTTTACACCACAAACTAGTTCATCTGAAGTTATCCATGGGGGAGTTGTAGAAGATTAAGATGAGTACGGTCTTATTAACATTAAGGAACACTGTACAAATAGTGATCTTCTTCAGGAGAATCCGAAAAGGTGGAGAGTAGTGATGGGATTTGAAGTGTAAAGGTAAAGGTTCCCCTCGCACATATGTGCTAGTCATTCCTGTGCTCATCTCCGTTTCAAAGCCGAAGAGCCAGCACTGTCCAAAGACGTCTCTGTGGCCGGCATGACTAAACGCCAAAGGTGCACGGATCATTGTTACCTTCCCACCAAAGGTGGTCCCTATTTTTCTACTTGCATTTTTTATGTGCTTTCGAACTGCTAGGTTGGCAGAAGCTGGGACAAGTAACAGGAGCTCACCCCATTACGTGGCACTAGGGATTCAAACCGCTGAACTGCTGACCTTTCGATCAACAAGCTCAGTGTCTTAGCCACTGAGCCATCTCGTCCCTATATTTGAAGTGTGGCTTCAACTAATTATGCTCTTCTATTTTGACAATTGTAAGGAATCTAGAGCTTTGAGAATAGATGTCATGCAAATGATGGACTGTCTGAACAATTAAGTCCAGGATTTTGGCCAGGAGGTTGGTTTTCAAAGAAGCATGATGGGAAGAACCAATGTTAGCAGGTACAAAAGGAGTACTTTTAAATGCACTCTAATACCCACATACAATGAAGTTCTAATATCAATGCTGCTCATTCAAGCAGAATTCCAAGCTCATCATAATCCCAAACTCCACAGGAGCTCAGAATATAGTGGCTTTTCTAATTATTTTGTTAATGACAGCAGCTTCTGATTAATGAAAAGCCTCCAGGGAAAGTAAAAGATAAAGTGAAGAACCTGACTTGATAAGTATATTGCGCCTCTGAATCCTGCGATTTAGCAATAAGCAGAGAAAGAAGCTGAACTCTGTTCCATCGTGCTGTCTTGATACCCTGTAATTTAAACCCTTGGTTAGAGACTGGCTTGCTAGTCAGAGAAATCCCAAGAAAATATATTATATGCAGAGTGTCTTTTTTTTTTTTGCTGAAAGATCTTTACCTATAACAAATTGTGGTGGAAAGGCAATCAATAACCAGGGAGTTGCTAGAGGGAAGTCTTACTACAGAGGACATCCTGAATGCTCTGCTGAGAGGGAGAAAAACCTGCAAAAATGAATCCTTAGTAAGCTCTTAGTAAGAAATCTAGAGGTTCTTTTACAAAAGACAAATGGACCGGAAAAACACACACACCAAAGTCCAGTTGCTTTTTGGAAAAGCATCTTGGGGACACGCTAGAGATGCTTTCTCTCCTTTAGTCCCTGGTGATGAGTGATATTTAATCATTTTCAAGGAATATTTCTTACTTTTCCTGATACACATTATTTATAGCAACAGCCTATTGTGGGCTTTATATAAAATGACAAAGCTCTTTTCCCCCTCTGTTTTAGGGAGGGAAGGAAGCCTATCAGGTCTGCCATCTTCAGCATACTCCGCTTCGCTGGCATCCTGCTATAAAATGAGAGGAGAGACGGAGATCGGGGAGGTAGGAGGGGGCATGACAGGGTGATGGGAACCAGAGGTGTCAATCTGGAATAGATCAGCCGATCAAGGATGGAGCCGTGAGAACGGAATGCAAAACTCAATCAAAGAGGCACCAAACCTCAAAGCCGTTCCCAAAACATCTAGTTCAAATGTCATTGGATACTGACAGACTGGTCAAGGGGGGAGGGCCAGGGGAGAGGAAAAATGCTGGCTTTCCATGAGAATATTCAGATCCAGCTTTGCTTATGACATAATTGCTTGAATTTAGTAAAAGTGAACCTTTCACTTCAATTATGGAGTCGACGGTCTTTCTTTCCTAAATACTCAAGTCAGGACAAGCTTGACACAGCTTTTCTCAGCAAAGAGAATGCTTTAAATGTCCAAATGTTGTTATAGACCCCTGCTCTACTATAGAGTTGCATATATACACAGTTTCCCTATTTTCTCTATTTTCATAGGAATTTCTCCATTATACACATGGAACAGCACCTCTAGCCTCAGAGGGGAAATTTACAAATGCTATCATTATTCCATGAAGGGCCCATACCTATATCAGGGTCATTAGATGAAGGGTCTCTTTGTCAATGACTGAAATGTGAGATTGTGCAAACCCTGAAAACATAGTAAACATACCACATTTGCAAGCTGGGTAATTGCCACTTCGAAATGCACCTTCACGGGATTGGACACATTTTCTACAGGTCTGATGTACTGGTTGTAACGGGAGAACAATTTGCGAAAAAGTCTTTCTTCTGATTTACTTGCCAAGCAACCTGGGTAGGAAAAAGGAAATAAGAATAATAAGTCCTTCAAAGTGAGGTAAGGTCACTAGCTGGCGATATGCTGGCTGGGATAATGGAAGTTGGTTCAAAATACATGGAGGACATAGAGTGGGGGAAAGTTGATTTAGATTACATAAATTCCAATTATTCAGCTGTTTGTAAGTGTATGACACTACTGCATGTGGTTTTCTAAATTAATGCCCTTTGAGTCAACAACTTAATTTGAAGCAAATAATAAATAACTGGCATTGACAAAGTCCCCATCAGTCAATTGCAAAAGGCAGCTTTACTTGGAACAGCTTACATCCTGAGATAATTTCTTGAACAGCTTTCTGGAACAGTTTACATCCTGAGACCATCAAACAAGAACATCTGCCTATTCCAGATCCTTGGAAAGGACTCCATAGGCAGATAAAAATGCCAAGACTATTTATTTATTTATTTATTTGTTCGATTTATATGCCACCCTTCTCTGGAGACTGAGGGCAGTTTACAATGCGTTAAGCAATAGCCTTCATACTTTCGTATATACCTGTTTAGTAGGGCTTTCGTGCCCCCCCAAGCGGTGTTATTTTTTATACAAAGTCAGCTTATTGACACCACAATCTGGGTCCTCATTTTACAGACCTCAGAAGGATGGAAGGCTGAGTCAACCTTGAGCCTGTGAAATTCGAACTTGTAGTAATTGCAGGCAGCTGGTGTCACTTAACACCACTTTAATCTGCTGCGCCACCAAGACTAGTCTAAACATTTGGCTGACTACATGACAAACCGTAATAATAATAGTAGGTCAGTATACATCAGGCAATTCCCATGCTAAATGAATGGGAATAAAATTGATCATGGATTCATATCACAAATATGGATTGCAGATTGAAAAAAAAATAGCTTGACAAAGACTTACATATTGGTTAGATGAAAAACACATTCATATGACTTGCATCTGTGCGTAAGCGACTGTCTATTCAGAAAGTTAGCAATGCAACCCATTTGGCATGTTGCACCCATCTATACTCCCAAAATCCATTGTCATTAGTGACTGCTGAGGGGAGTCAAAGCCCCAAGTCTCTGAAGAGCATCTGTTCATGTAGGATTGCCAAATTCATCTTGTCTTTTTACTGAGCAGTGAATTGGTGCTGGGTGCTCTCGCCCCACAACTTGTTCCTGGACAAAAATGTCTTGACCACTGAAACCTTTTGCTCCGCCTCCTGTCTTTCACAAAGTTAGTACATAGGAAGAACTTCATGTTATCATATCCCTTTTCTAGAACAAGCTCATGAGAGCTTTCTATGACACCTCATTCTACATCTTTGTCTAGGCTTTAAATTTCATGTTTTATAGAGCATCTAAACCAAAACATAAACTCTGTATTCTAATCTCAATATCGTCCCCCTTCTTCTTCTCAATACAAGTAGTTCTTGATTTATGACCACAATTAAGCCCAAAACTTATGCTACCAAGTGATAAATTTGTCAAGAGAGTGTTGCCCCATTTTCTGACTCTTTTTGTTGTTAAATGAATCCCTGTGGTTGGTAAATTAGTAGCACGGTTGTTAAGTGAATCTGGCTTCCCCATTGACTTTGCTTGTCAGAAGGTTGCAAAAGGTGATCACATGACCTTAGGACACAGCAATGGTCTTAAATATGAACCAGTTGCCAAGCATCTGAATTTTGATCACATGATCACGGGGATGCTTCAAAGGTTGCATCTGTGAAAAACGATCATGTCACTTTTTTCAGTGCCATTGTAACTTTGAACAATCACTAAATGAACTGTTGTAAGTTGAGGGCTACCTGTATGTACATTGCTGAGCTGCCAAGCAGCCTGGAGATAAAAGCAAATGGTCTTTGGGAGGATGGATTTGAGGATGCTGTCAAACAGCATTTTGAAGGAAGACGTACTGCAGGCCTTCCCATCCGTATAAAAAAAATGTTCACAAATAAGCAAAGATGTTTTTTTATTCACTTGCATTGTAAGTGCATAGTATGTGCAATCATGGTACAAGAAATATTCTATTATCCATTATCTCAACGATGGTGTTCTTATCTCCTCCATGAATGAGATTGGCTTAAGTTGGCCTCAGCTGGGTCACTATTGATGTAGTGCATTCCAGAATGGGACCCTCAGGCTCCTACAAATGATGGGATTCAAATAAATTAACAACCGGTTCTCTGCCCTAATGACCAGCTGGGTGGGTGTGGCCACGGTGAGTGTGCCCAGGGTGTGCGACAGGCAGCAGTCGTCCTCCCTGCAGCTTCCTGGAAGCAAAAACAGGCCGGGGGGGGGCATGCCTCACCCCCTATGCCCTGTTTTGGGCCTAGTAGGCCTCCCTGCAGCCTCCTGGGAGCAAAAATGGGTTGTGGAGGGCCCATTTCCCACCTCTCCGAATTCTGGAGGCTCTCTGGAGGCAGGAAATAGGCCCATTTTTGCTCTCCATGAGCCTCTGGGAGGCCCGTTTTCCACTTCCTGGGCTCCACACGCCCCCTGCACTTACCTGGAATCCAAAACAGGCCATGTGGGGACTCCTGGGAGGGGAGGAGCGGGGCCAGCCAGTCATCAGAACTATGTAAAATTAACATCCGGTTTGCCCGAACTGGTCCGAACTGACTGAATTCCACCTCTGGCTCCCACCCTTGGCCGCACCTCCTTCTCCTCCAGGCTCCCGCCTCTGCCCATTTATCTCCAGCTTTCCTCCTCTGCTGGCCCTCCCCCAGCCATCTGCCTAACTTTACAGTTGCAAAATGGGTAAGACTTGCAAAGACCAATAACCAGTTGTGAGTGGGATTGTTAAATCAGTGCTTGTTGTCTATTTTAGATGGATTCAGGCATCTCACCTGCCCCCGTGGGTCTCTAGAGACTCTTCATCTCTCACAAGTTGAACATAGCAGTTGCTGTGCCAGTGATCTATTAAAACTAAGCAATGGCAATGTTCAAGTGTTTGCCCTATAGCCCTTGTGAGTTTAGCCCAAAGTTGAAGAGGTAAAAAGAACTCAGTACTATTCTGCAAGTTGGCATTTGGTTGCCTACAGAAAGGAAAAGAAGGGAGAGAAATCCTAACTTGAGGCATATCTATGGTTACTCTTGTTTAAGCTGCTCTATGTATTTGCGTAAACAAAGTTGAAGTATAAAAATGCACATATATGGAATTTTAAAAAAAGAACCTCCTAGTACTGTGATGGCGAACCTATGGCACATGTGTCTAAAGTGGCCTTGCCTGTTTGTCTTCTGGGTTTCTGGCATTCATGCGCATGCGCTGATCAGCTGTCCTTCGTGTGTGCGGCAGTGCCAAAAACCAGTGTGCGCATGCACGCCGGCCAGCTGATCGTCAGGTGCATATGCACACCAGAACCCAAACGTTCAGCTTTTCCAGAGTGCGATCCTTTTGTGCATGTGGCAGTGCCAAAAACCATCATGCGCATGCACGCCGGCCAGCTGATCATCAGGTGCACATGCGAGCCAGAAACCGGAAGTTTGGCTTTTCCGGAGTGTGGCCCTAATGAGTGTGTGCGCACATGTGCAACATTTCTGTGTGACCTTTTTGGCACTCGGTACCGAAAAGGTTCGCCATCACTGTCCTAGTAGTTTGTTTCCAAGCCTTTTCTTACTTTCTATTACCATGAGTTCATTGCACAATTGATATAACCCTTGCTTAGTAAGCAAAGGTTTGATGAATTTGAAACCCCTAAAAATTGCTTTTAATCATTTAATGAGTTTTTTCCCCTTTCTCCGACTTTCCTCCTTTTTCCCCTGCTTTACAAAGCAGCAACAGCAAACTTTAGGGTGGATCATTTTTTGATTTTCCCAGTCACTTGAAGTAGAAGGGTTTTACTACTAGCCCCAAAAAAGCCCATAAGTTACACAATAAAGCAGTGCAAGGAAGCCCTCAAAGTTTTACTTCTGATTTAACTCCCTTTGATCAGATTTTTAAAAAAATATTGTTATTTAGCTAGTTATGACAGAAAAGGATGGAGGTAGATAGAGGACAGGCAGGGAGATAGACTCCTGAAGCAAGATACATCCCAAACCTGCTTCAGTGCTATGATTGATGGATATTTTTTCCCCGTTGGCTGGTGATATGCAGTGCAGGAAAAACAGCAAAATTGAAGAAATCAACCAGTCACGTTGCATTTTATGGACAGTGTGTGCAAAATCAGGATGATCCCATTTGGCACTTTGTCAGAGTGGGGTGCAACAGAAGCAGAAGAAGGATCAGCAACAGGACCATTAAATTTAATACAACTTTTGTTTTCTGCTAGGAAGTGTGGGTAAGCAGCTCTTTAATTCAGCAAGGGGAAAGGCACAAAAGAAACAGGTTTAGAATAGCTGAACAAAGATTTGAAAGTGATTCTTCGCTCTCACAATACAGAACTGGACATTTTGGGGGAAAGAGAACGTAAGATTCAATTGATAGACAAGGCTATAGGACAAAGAGCAAGAAAACAAGGCAACAACTGTAGAGTGTGGCAATGTTTCTCAACTTTAGCAATTTTAAAATGTCTGGACTTTAATTCCCAGAATTTCCCAGGCAACCACATAGAAGAGGGAGTTATTGTTAAAATTTGCAATAGAAAACAAAACAGATCCTATGGGGGTAGGGTGGGATTCAGGGGTGAAATGCTACCGGTTCGGACCAGTTCGGCTGAACTGATAGCAATGGCAGCGGGTGGTTTGAAGAACTGTTAGCAACGGCAGTGCGAGGCTCCACCCACCCACCCGATCATCATTACTTCCTGGTTTTAACCAGGAAGTAGCCCATTTTTTACCCTCTGGGCATGTGCAGAAGGGTTTGCGCATGTGCAGAGGATCCGTGCGTGCACTTGATATGTACGTGCAAGCAGAGCCAACATGCATGTGCGGTGCATGCACTTCTGAACCAGTAGGGAAGGTAAGTAGATTTCACCCCTGGTGGGAGGAGAGAGACACAAGGTTAATAGACATAATCCTCCCCAAAAACAAACCTAGTGAAGGCTGAACATTTTTGGTATTTATGAAATTTTGAGTGACTTTGGGGAGAAAATAACAACCAAGGGGGATGGAATGAAGTATCCAAGACAAAAATATGGATGATTCCATATGGAGATGTTGCAGGGACCTTGTAAGAACTATAACTATATCTATACACTATAAATTATAACTATACATTGTAATTACACTAGGTAGTTACTCATTCCATATTGCTTTACATAGACGGCATGGTCACTGTTCATTTTTCTTTCCCACTAAAGTTGGCTTTCCTAGAAATACACGTGCAAAGGCAGTGCTTGAAAAAGTAGGACAACATAAGCTGGAAATCCCAGCATGTGATTATCTCCTGCTTTAGCCAAATTGACTTACTCCTTTACGATCTAAAAAATGGTAGCTAAGAAAACCATCAGATATATTCATAGCAGTCATGCCTAAGCAGCAAAACCAGGCGCTATTTGTATGTCCTTTTTGGTGTGAGGCCAGAAGGGCAGTGCTGAACCCTGGAATACTTAAGCACTTACAATTTCACTTCTGATCTGACAGGCTTCTGAAATGACTGACCTGGTTTGTTTCTCGGCATCTTACAGAAGCTTGATTGGTAGCTGTGTGCTGCCTGCCTGATGAATAGAATATGAAGGCAGATGGGTATTGATTTAACAAGATGTAATGGTATCTGAGAATGACCTTGGGAGACAGTGGGAAAGTCACAGCCAAGGGAATGGTCTGATAAGAGGCATCTTAGCCCATAACAGGAATATGGGTGTGGCAAAAAACTCAGAAGGGACCTTCCTTGTTTCTTAGGTTTTGAGAAAGAAGGCAACCTGGGGAGAAATGTACTACCAGATTTGCAAGAGTCTATTGGTGTAAACCTATGGTTGTGAATGTTGGACCTTAAAAAAGCAAGACAGGAAGAAAATAAACTTGTTTGAGCTGTGGTGCTGGAGAAGACTCCTGCATATTCCTTGGACCAGGGGTGTCAAACTCAGGTTGTCATGGTGGCAGCATGTGACGTATAGTGACTTTCTCCCCCTTTGCTAAACCAGGCATTGGCGTGGCCAGCGAGTGATGCATCTGGCCCATGGGCCGCAAGTTTGACAGCCCTGACTTGGACTAAAAGTAAGTACTGGAGCCAAGTGCTAACACCAGACATGTCACTAGAAGACAAAAACCACAAAACTGTGTCTCACTTACTTTGGCCAAGTCATGCAGGGGGAATTCCCTGGATTATGTTTGGAAGAGTTAGCTGGCTAAGGAATTCTGGGAGCTGAAGTCCACTCCACACATCTTAAAGTTCCCAAAAGAAAGAAACTCTGGTCCACATGCTCAGACACAACAGCATCAGGTACAGCTGTGCAAACTCTGTGGACCAAATTTCAGGGAGATTTCTCTCAATTCCACGTTTGTATTAAAGGGGGGGGGGGATGATACTTGCCTAGCACTATCATGCCTCTTGATCCACAGAGTACGAGAATTAACAGTTGTCCCATTAAACACTTCATCTGCTCACTTTAGTATTTTACTTTCTTGTTAAAATTACAAAGACAGGAGAATTTTGCATCTGAAAACCATTCTTGACAAAAGGACAAGAACTAAAATCAGAGGTTCCCCTATGTTGTTCTGGACCAATAGCTGGACAAATGATTGATTGTAAGCATAAGCAGTGTTGCCATATTTTTTTACATCTGGCTTGCACACAAAGTTTAAAAAAGTTGCCTAATTTGTCCAAACTGAATAGGTATTTCCCACTTCCCCCATCAATTACCATCTCCCACAACAGAAACCATTCCTGCTTACAATGTTATTGTCAGACTTTTTAAAGACATAGGCTAGTGAAATGTAGGCAACCGTAACTAAAAGAAGGGGCTGTGAACTTTTTCTTTAGAAAAAGAAAAAGGGGGGGGGCAGCTGTCACATTTTGCTTATCAAGACTGCCAAATCTTTGGGATTAAAAGGGAACATTTTGATGTGGCAGCCTCTTAATCTTTCTGTTTTACTTTCTCCACTCATCGTAATCATTCACAAAGTGGCATTTTCAACCAGATATGTCACTACCTTACTGAGAGGTAAATTCCACTGAATTCCATAGGATTTATTCCCCAGTCAGCCACTGTCCAAACAGATCATTCTTCAAGTCAATATACATGGTAGAAATAGAAGCCAACAGACTAACACTGCCTCCCACTATAATACGACTGATTTTGAAATAGTTCATAATTTATACTTTATGACAGTAAATATAATACTTTCTTCATTTAAATTGCAGCAGAGCAAGGAAAGCCCACGTATGCTTTCTCAAGGATGAAAATCAAATATTTTTTCCCCTTTGGTAAAAAAAGAGCCTTAACAATATGTGGGTCATCCTATTTAACAAGGTTTCAGATATTAAAAACATATAAAAATGGTTTCTTTCCAGATGCATGCAACGGGGTTAAAAAGGCTTAAATTACAAAGGTGTAACCCAGAAAGGGGTGGGTGGGGAGGGAAGACTGCCAGAAAGATGGAGAGAAATATAAGAAAATGAACTTACCTTGGAGAAGGAAAAAGCTCAAATAGAAAGTGAAATAAAGAAGCACCGACCATTTCTGCAGAAACATTGTTGAAAGACTAAGTGGATGATTTCTCTCAAGAGAACAAAAGAAATGGGCTTTGAGGATAGAAACAAAGGGGCCAGGAAGGGAATAAGACCCTCAGATGTTCAACGCTGCAGTGGTTATTTCAATTTTGCATCTGGTGCTGCAGTCCTAGCAAGAACAGTGGCTTTCAATAATGCAACATCCTTCAGAGGAGAGAGAAAATCTTCCAGTGATGGGAGAGTTTAACTATCTTGAAGGCAAACTTGACTGATGATTCCTCACGTTTCAAATTTGTTTGCATGTGGTACGTATGAAGGGCTATGCGCTGGAGAAAGGTCTGTGCAGTGGAGACACACCGTGTAGCAATGTAATGAAAGATGCATATCCCAGGTACTGCCCTGTCTCTCAGGCTGTGCTGCAGTGTGGATCTGAAAGAGAAACATAGCTTTGAAGCTCTTTCTACTTTTTTTTTTAATGTTGTATACACAAATCTTTGGAACTGTACGTGGGTTGTCTCCTGGTTGTCTTGGCACAGATGCACGAGAGGCTGAAATCAAAGCAAGAGTGAAACTTACCTGAGCAAGAACTTCAAGGCATGTGGGTGAGTCCAGTGGTGGGATTCAAATAATTTAACAATCGGTTCTCTGCCCTAATGATTTCTTCCAACAACCAGTTCACCAAACTGCTCAGAAAGTTAACAACCGGTTCTCCCGAAGTGGTGCGAACTGGCTGAATCCCACCACTGGGTGAGTCTCACTTCCCCAATGTTTGCCTACAGATTTATTAAGAAAAGTAACAACTAGTCTAAAGAAAAGAAGAATTAAGGGTGACATGATAGCAGTATTCCAGTATTTGAGGGGCTGCCACACAAAGAAGAGGGGGTCAAATTATTCTCCCAAGCACCAGAGGGCAGAACAAGAAACAATGGTTGGAAACTAATCAAAGTGAGAAGCAACCTGGAATTAAGGAGAAGCTTCCTAACAGTGAGGAGAATTAAACAGTGGAACCGGTTGCCTTCAGAAATCGTGGGCGCTCCATCAGTGGACATTTTTAAGAAGAGTCCAGACAGTCACTTATCTGAAATAGTATAGGTCCTCCTGCTTTTTTTTTTAAAGTTTTTTATTTTTATTTTTCATCAACATATTTAAATGTACAGTCTCTTATCCCTCATTAATCATTATTCATTCATCTTATCTTTTTACTTTCATTTGTTAATTAACAAATAGGTCCTCCTGCTTGAGCAGGGGGCTGGACTAGAAGATCTCCAAGGTCCCTTCCAGCTCTATTCTATTCTATTCTATTCTATTCTATTCTATTCTATTCTATTCTATTCTATTCTATTCTATTCTATTCTATTCTATTCTACTCTAGTCTAGTCTAGTCTAGTCTAGTCTAGTCTATATATGCAACCTGTCTGAAGTGGAGAGAGAATCCTATTCATTATACTGATGTCCCCACCTTATCTTCATCATGGAATATGCACTTCACTGATTTATTTTTTTAAAAAAAGTATTAGATTTATATTCCACTTTTAATTTGTACAAGTCAAGGCAGCATACCATATGCTCCCAACTTCTATTTTATCCACAGCAACTCTCCAAAATGAGTCAAGCTGAGAGGAAACAGCCCAAAGTCACTCAACTGGCTTTCATGCCAAATTCAGCCTCCCAGGCTGCTTTGTTGATACCCGATAATGGACAAATTTAAAGCTGCACAGTGAGTAACTTAAAGCGACACACAACCAGGAACCACATTAATACAACGTGTAGAACAGCCCAGTGCAAATATTCTGGAGAGAGGGAAGTTCTCTGATGATGGGGTCCAGCACGATCCCAGAATCTTGGAAGAATATTTATTGGTTCGATTTATATGCCACCTTCTCCGGAGACTCAGGGCGGCTTACAATGCATTAAGCAATAGCCTTCATACTTTATATATATACTTCGTATATTTTATACAAAGTCAGCTTATTGCCCCGACAAACCAGGTCCTCATTTTACCTACCTCGGAAGAATGGAAGGCTGAGTCAACCTTGAGCCTAGTGAGATTTGAACTTGCAGTAATTGCAGGCAGCTGGCAGCTAAATGCTACTTAACAGCACTTTAGTCTGTTGCACTACCAAGGCTCTGGTGAAGCTTTGGTCCCAGTGACTGACTCAGATTGGATCCTGCAACATTATTCTGAAACAAACATATATTTACCGTCATTCGCAATGGACAAACTATGGTTCTTGGAGTTGCAAGAAATTTTCTTACTAATTTCAGAATATCCTCCTGAAAATCACTGACTCAGATTATTTATCTGTCCCCTCCCCTTGGGTAAGAAAAGAATGAAAAATACTGGAAAAAGAAAAATAACGACACCCCCTCCCACTTTTGCCATTAGTTGTTTTTCATAGCTTTCAATTATTTAATTGCCTATCTCAGCCTAGTGACTCTGGGTGGTTAACAGTGCATAAAGACACAAAAACAGAGCAAAATCAAATAAATGCAGTGCAATACAATGCAGCCAAGCCCTTTAAAATAATACTTGCTTTGAGACATAATTAAAAAAATACATAATATCCTCGCCTTAGTGCCAGGGAGAAAATGCCAGGGTCAGCGCTATCCAACTTTCAGGGGGATTACATCTACATAATCCTTGATTAGTCCCATTGATCAATTTTATTATACTTCAAAGAGAGATAAAATATAAAGTAACAAAAAAAAAGGAAAAATCGGGAGAGGGGAAAAAGTCAAAAAGTAACAAGGCGGGGAAAAAAAGACTCCCAACATTTCCTTCAGTTCAGATATAAATACTGTATATAGTAAAATAATCTCTTATTCTAAATTGAAATAGAAACATAGAAACCACCCTCATTTTAAAACCTGACCCAGGAACAGGCCAAGACATTTTGCTGCTCGAGTCGTGCCCCTAAGTTTTAGATCATGAGTTGGCAGTTGCCTTTACTACACTTCAGCCACCCTTCATTTTATCTGAAGAAACAGACAACTTTAGGGGATGCAAAGCAGGGTATAAGACACACCTAATTATCTAATGAGATAATATCTAATGAGATAATAACCAGCCCCAGCAGTGGTGAGTTTCAACCGGTGTTACTACTGGTTTGCTTTGCTTGCTCGCATGCCGAACTTGCACTTCGCGCAAGCGTATTGAATTTCAGAACAGCTGAGGCACGGCAATTCGCTGTGCCGTGCCTATCAGCTGGACTAAAAATGAACGAATATAGGTAGGTCTAGCGCAGGGGCAGGCGTGAGGGCCCAACTGACGGTTGGAGCGAACTGGTTCACTTTTACCTCACCATCTCTGCTACCAGCTTGACCGAACTGGGAAGAACCGATAGCAACCCACAACTGAGCCCCAGAGCAAGTAAGAAATGGGATAAGAAGTAGCAGGAGGGAGGGCTGTTGGAACCCACATGCTCAGAGAAGGCTTCCTACGGGAACAGAGTTTACCCTTCTCTTCTTGGGCTCTCCAGGACGTGAGGGTAGCACCCTGCCTCAGTTCCCAGCACTTCTGGGATGCACAACTACCTTATCACTCTTCTACATGCATTGCCCTCTGTTAGCTCGGCGCTGGAAAGAAACGCGACTCAGCTGTTCGTTCAGAACCTTTATTAAGAGTGCAAACTGAACTGAACTGCCGGCTGGGCTGCTGAGCCTCCTTATATCCTGCTCAGGCATGCCCACCGGCCAATGACAACAGTTTAAACCTCCCGCCGGTGGGATCGACCAATCCCCCGGCGGATGTCCTTATAAGGACATAACACCCCTCCCCTCCTAGTCCTTAGTCCATCAGTCCGTGTGCGCGATCACGTACTCGCGCAGGTAGGCGGGACGCCTGACAGTTCTGCCGGACCTGCGCGGCCCCGTCGGTGGGTTGATGTTGCTCCGGACGGGTCGAGCCCCTGCTGGCTCCGGCTCCCCCGTTCGGGAATCTCCGGACTCCGGGTGCTGTGCCCGGGTTGCGCCGCCGTCAGTCCGGTGGCCCTCCGGGCTGTTCCAGTTGCCGCAGTCGGGAGACGGTCGTCTGAACCTCGGTACGGTTCCCGGGTCCTCGTCCGGTGTCCAGGGTGCCCCCAGGTCAGGGGGTGCGGCGGCTGTCCCCGTGGGTTGACCCCCGGGTGGGGGTGGTTGCGACAGTCCCATCTTGGCCTCTCCGGGTCGGTCTGCCTCGCCGGGGTAGGGTAGGACTCCCTTTTGGGGTTGTTGTTGTCCTACCCTGCCGGGGTGGCGGCGTCCTTCCAGGCTGGGGTGTAGTTGGCCCTCGTCTTCTGGGTGCGGTAGGTCTACCCCGCGGGGTCGTGGCTGGCCTACCTCGTCGGGGTGGGGTAGGCCTACCTCGTCAGTCAGTGGCTGGCCTACCCTGTCTGGTCGGTGCGGGCCTACCTCGTCGGGGTGGGGCAGGCCTACCTCGTCGGGGTGGTTTTCCTCGACCTCCTCGATTCCCCTCCACCTTTTCCGGAGCTGGTCGATGTGTCGCCGGCAGGTGCGGCCATCGTCCAGCTCGACCTCGTAGGACCTTGGTCCTGTCACCCTCACGATCTGACCCTTGAGCCACTTCGGATCGGCCTGAAAGTTTAGCGCGAAACTCAAATCTCCGCAGGCGAAGCTTCTTGATGGCGGTGGTTTGTTCGGCTTGTCTTTCGGGTTGTACATCGGGTGCAGGCGATCTAGCGGTGAGCGCAGCTTCCTCCCCATCAGTAGCTCTGCCGGGCTTTTCTTTGTTGTGGTGTGGGGAGTGATGTGTTGGGTCAAGAGGAACTGGTCGATTTGTTCCTGCCAGTCCCCATTTCCCATTCTGGTCAGTGTCTCTTTAGTTAGCCTCACCATTTTCTCGGCCTGTCCGTTTCCGGCCGGTCTGTAAGGGGCGATGAGGGCGTGCCTGATTCCGTGGCCGGCCAGGAACTCTTCCATCGCCTTCGCCATCAGCTGTGGCCCGTTGTCGGAGACGAGGGTGTCCGGAAGGTGTGCGTGGCGAAGAGTCGTCGTAGGGCTCTGATGGTGGCTTCCGTCGTTGTGGAGGGCATGGCTATAACTTCGAGCCACTTCGAGAATGCGTCGACCACGATCAGGAGGGATTTCCCATTCATCGGCCCGGCGAAATCGATGTGGATTCGCGACCACGGTCCGGATGGTTGTTCCCACTCCGTCGGCTGTGCTTGCGGGGGTGCTGGTCTCGTTGCCTGGCACGGGTCACATCTGGCAATCCACGCCTCAATGTCTTTGTCTAAGGCGGGCCACCAGACGTAACTCCGTGCTAGGGCCTTCATTCTGACGATCCCCGGGTGACCGCAGTGGAGGGTTTGCAAGGTCCGTTTTTGTAATGATGGGGGGATGACCACCCGGTCGCCCCAGAGGAGGCAGCCTTGCATGGTGGTGAGTTCTTGCTGCCTTCTCTGGTATGGGGCAAGTTCTTGCTTCTGTGTTTCTTCTGGCCATCCCCGCAAAACCCAGGATACGACTTGCCTGAGAATCCTGTCTTTAGCGGTGTGCTGTGCTACCGTGGATGAGGACACTGGGCTGGACTGGTCATCGTCGATGTGGTGGAGGCCGAGTGTCGGTGCTGGGTCCTCGATCTGCTCGTTCAGCGGGCACCTGCTGAGGCCGTCGGCGTTTCCGATGACTTTTCCGGGCCGGTGGACCAGGCGGTAGTTGTAGCCCGACAGGAATATGGCCCAGCGTGTCATCCTGGGTGACATGAAGGGTGGGGTGGGTTTGTCCCCCGCGAGGAGGCCCAGTAGGGGCTTGTGGTCGGTGACGATTGTAAAAGCTCTTCCATATACGTATTCATGGAATCGCTTTACGCCCGCCACCATCGCCAGCGCTTCCTTATCGATCTGGCCGTAGTTTCTCTCCGCCGGGGACATCGTTTTGGAGAAGAAGGCGATGGGTGCTTCTGTCCCATTCGGTAGTTGGTGGCTTAGGACGGCCCCGACCCCGTAGGGTGAGGCGTCGCAGGTCAAGGTTAACGGTAGCTCTCCGTTGTACTGGATGAGGAGGCTGTCGGAGGATAGGAGTCTTTTGGCTTTCTGGAAGGCTTCCTCTTCTTCGCTCCCCCACTTCCAAGGTGCCGCCTTCCCTAGGAGTCGGTGTAGTGGTTCAGCGACGGTGGCTTTCTGTTGTAAGAACACACTATAGAAATTAAGTAGTCCCAGGAAAGCCTGAAGCTCCGTTTTGTTTTTGGGGGCTGGAGCCTCGTGGATAGCCCTCACCTTGTTTTTAGTGGGGTGGATGCCCTGGCTATCAATTAAATAGCCCAGGAACTCGACTTCCCTGACTCCGATCACGCACTTGTCCCGTCGGACTCGTAGTCCCTTCGCCTGGAACCGCTGCAGGGCAAGCCTGAGCCGTTCCATTAGTTGGGATTCCGATGTCCCTGAGACTAGGACGTCATCAAAGTAGGGCACTACCCCTGGAATGCCTTGGAGAAGGCGTTCCATCATCGATTGAAAAATCCCCGGGGCGGCACTGACTCCGAACTGGAGCCTGTTGCATTTAAAGGCGCCCCGGTGCGTGACAATCGTTTGCGCCTCCGCAGTTGTCTGGTCCACTGGCAGCTGCTGATACGCCTGCGCCAGGTCCAGTTTGGCAAAAATTGATCCTTTGCCTAGTGAGTGCAACAGATGTTGCACCACTGGCACCGGATATGCGCTCTGTTGCAACGCACGGTTGATGGTGCACTTATAATCGGCGCAGATGCGCACTGATCCATCTGGCTTCATGGGGGTCACAATGGGAGTCTCCCATGCAGCGTGATCGATCGGTTCGAGGATGCCCTGGGCGATTAGTTTATCCAATTGTGCATCCACTTTTGGTCTAAGGGCAAACGGGACTCTGCGGGGCTTTAGCCGAATTGGATTGATTTGGGGGTCTAAATTTAGCGAAATGGGTTTCCCCAGGAATTTACCTAAGCTCCCGTCGAAGACGTCCTGGAAGTCTTCTAGGAGTTTGTCGAGTCGGCTAGTCCTGATTTGATTTATTCCGCCAATTGTGAGCCCTAGTGGCCTGAACCACTCCACTCCCAGTAGGGTCGGTCGGGCGTCCTTGACGACGGCGATGGGGAGGTCTCCGTTGAAGTCTTTGTATTGCACCCTGATGTTTGTTCGTCCCAGGATGCCAATGGGGTGGCCGCCGAAATCCACCAACTTCGCCTGGATTGGCTTCAATTGTCCCTTCGAGATGTTGGGCTGGAGTTTCTTGAGGTTATGCCAGGCAATGATGGAGAATGGTGAGCCAGAGTCTATCTCCATGGGGCATGGTGCCCCTTCCACGTGGACGGTCACGTGGAATTTTTCGGATCCCTCAGCTGCGGTGTGGGCGATGGTCGTCTTGTTGACTTGCCGGCCGTTGGATTTCCGCTCGTCGTTCCGCCTCGGCTGCTGGGATCGTCTAGATGACCTTTGGTATTCACGGTCCGCAGGTCTTTGCCGCTCGAATGTTGGTTCTGCCGCTCTGCAGGCCTCGGCGATGTGGCCTTTCCGTCCGCAGCGTCGGCAGGTTGCATCTCGCCAGCGACATCTGGCGCGAGGGTGGTCCCCTTTGCAGCTGGCGCATCTGTCCTCCCGGCTGCCATCTTGGTGATTTTCCCGCCTTTGGGGCCTCGTGACCTTATGGACGGCCATTTCCCCATCTGACTCCGAGCACGTGGAGATGTCTTCAGATGACTGCGGGTGGTCTCTGTGGATCTTGTGGATCCCTTTTGATCGTCGCATCGCTGCTGCCGCTCTGTCGGACGTTTCCGCCGCGGTAGCCTCTTCGATGACGTCCTTGAGGGAGATCTTTTTTCGGCTGAGGAACTTCTTTTGGACTGTACAGTCCCTCATGCCGAAGACGATCCGGTCTCGCAGCTGGACGTCCACGTTTTCGAACTCACAGCTGGCCGCGATCTTCCGGAGCGCTGATACGAACTCCTTGAAAGTTTCCCCTTCATGCTGATTCCGTTGATGGAATTCGAAGCGGTTGGCTAGAGGAGTGCTCGTGGGCGCGTAGTGTTCTTGGAGAACGTCTTGGAGCTCGGACCATGGCATCTGTTCGATGTCTCTGGGTGCCACGAGGTCCATCGCCATCTCCAGAACTTCGGATCCGCAGTGGGCCAGGAAGAGAGCCCTCTTCCTGTTGTCGTCCAAGTCTGTGAAGCCGCTGCCCGCCAGGAATTGTCGGAATCGCACCATGAAGGACTTCCATTTTTCCTGGCTTGGATTGAATGGAGCCAGAGAAATTTGGGGTCCCGACATGGTTCAGTGACTTGCTCAAGTGATTCAGCTCTTGGATGGCGGGTGCGGTTGTGCTGGCTGCTCGTCGGTTCTTCTTCAGTCCTTCGTCGCCAGTGTTAGCTCGGCGCTGGAAAGAAACGCGACTCAGCTGTTCGTTCAGAACCTTTATTAAGAGTGCAAACTGAACTGAACTGCCGGCTGGGCTGCTGAGCCTCCTTATATCCTGCTCAGGCATGCCCACCGGCCAATGACAACAGTTTAAACCTCCCGCCGGTGGGATCGACCAATCCCCCGGCGGATGTCCTTATAAGGACATAACACCCTCCACATCCTGACTGAGCCAAGAAGGACATTGTCCTTTGCATGAAGACTGAAAGCAGGTTCCTGCTCAAAGGCCACAAAAGATAACCAATCATTATTCTCTTCTACTTAGACCTGAGGGGGAAACAAATAACAACCAATTTCCAAGAACCGAACTGAATCAGCTGGATAACATCCAAGCACCTATCACTTTTCTCCAACATCTTCTAGCTGTGACTCCTAACATCTGCCAGCCTTTCCTTAGACTCAACCCTCCCAGCACCAGCATATGTAAACAGGTTGGCCCAAAGGAATTTAATGCTTGATAATGAAAGCTTGTTTCTCCCATCTTCACAGCCTAAAATGTAACTTCAAGTATAGCAGCTATGGTGAGCATAAAAAGCCCTCCATGGTCTTTCCCATTTTATTTATTTATTTATTTATTTATTTTATTGAAAAAGTTTTACAATAAAAAAAATTTTCCCCCTTTTTTCACCCCTGCCCCCACCCCCCCCCTCCCATCCCCTCCAACCTCCCCCCAACCCCAACCCCTCCCTCCCCATCCCACCCCTGACTTCCGCTGCATATTTCTTAAAAAGAAAAACAACAACGAAAATTTTTAACAGCCAGAAAAACAAATACTATTATATACTCAATTCTATTCTGATCTAAGTTGAGAGGAAGAGAAAAGAGAGAAAGAAAAGAATTAAAAAAAAAAGATGAAAAAAAAATAAAATGAAATAATGCAAAGAGAAACCCATAAACATGAATATCTGTCTAAAATTAACAATATTATAATAAAAGAAGGCACCAAAAAAGAATAGCCATTATAATATTTAAGCCAATTTAGAAACAAAAAGAAGAAAAAAATAAAATAAAATAAGAAAAACATTACTAACATTACTAATCCTATACCATACTCGATCACTCCAAAGTTCTATACCTTACTTATTCATATTAGATAATGCTAGCTAGTTTAATCCGAACTACTCCCCCTAATTCGAAAACACAAGAATCCCCCCTTCAGGGAAAAAACATGCAATATAATATAATCATACATATATTATTATAATTTTCCATAACTCGAATTACAGTCTTCTCTTCTTCCTGATTGAAGTTAATTCTTCTTTCTTCACCTATATCCAATTGCGATACTCTTCATCTTCTGTCTGCCCCCATCAGTAAAACAAAACATTCCATATAAACCCCCCATGTGACTTTATATGAATAACATCCAACCAAGAAGATGTTCACTCCTGTAGGTAGAATCATTCAAGCTAACGTGTTCTATTTCAGCAAAAAAAAAAAAAAAAAAAAAACCCCAATGCAGCTCCACCAAGCCTTAACAAAAGAATAAGAAAAAAAGGGAAATAGAAATCCTTGAGACTGCATCCAAATGTTCTTGTAAAAACTGTTTCAAATCCTGCCACCCTTTGTTATCCACTCTTGGTTGTAAGACGTTTTCATTTCCATTCTTTCCTCTTAGATAATAATTTCCAAAAAAAACCATGATAGGGTAATCACAAAACACTGCTACTATATAGATAACATCCAACCACGAAGATATTCACTCCTCCAGGTAGAAACATTCAAACTAACGTATTCTATTACAACATAAAAAAAAAAAAAAACCCCAATGCAGCTCCACCAAACCTTAATGACAAAAAAATCAAAAAGAAAAAAAAAGTCCTAGCAGCTGCATTCCCAGATGTTCTTATAACAACTATTTCAAATCCTGCCACCCGTTATTATTCACTCCTTCTGGTTGTGAGATATTTTCATTTCCATTCCTTCCTCTTAGATTGTAAGTTCCAAAAAAAACTATGATAGGATAATCACAGAACGCTGCTAGTTCCAAAAGAAAAACTATAATCGGATAATCACAGAACGCTGCTACCATTGCAGCCCTCTGTTAAACTTGCTCAAGATGTTAAATCCAATTCAGAATAAAAAAAGAAACTCCAAGTCAGGATGAAGACTTTATAATCCATAAATCCAAATCCATATAAACTTTAGGAATTTTATAACCGGTATCCAAGATTGTCCAAGCTTTCTGATAACAACTGCATCTGATGAAGGACTTTAAGACACTCATTAGTTAACTCTCGAATTTCCTCGTTAGAATCTGGTTCCTGCTGTTCGATATCACCATCCTTTTCTTGCGGAGCATTGGACCTCTGCTGCTGATCATCTTGAATAATAGTATTTCTTGAATCTTGCTCCAGCAATTCAAGGTCCGGTGCTCCTAGATTAGGTTCACTGATGTAGTTTATTTTCCCATCTGAGAAGTCCATAGTAAGATCCTCCAAGAAACCAGATTGCGCTCCTTGTTCTTTTAACATTCTTTGATTCATTCTTTGAGTCTCATCCTTCTGTTTACCTTTTACAAGCTCTCTTTCTTGTTTCTTATTCTTAAGGTCTTTCGAAGCTCCCTTAAAAATATTTTTATAAAAATGTTCCGCTTTTTCAATAGTATTCAAGCAATATCTCACTCCGTGATATCTAAAAATTATACCGGCTGGTAAGTCCCATCTAAATGGGATATTACTTTTCTTCAATTCTTTAGTTAAGAAAGCAAATTCTTTCCTTTTCTTTAAAACCTTCGATGGTAATTCTTTAAAAATATTAATTTATTCACCTTCTACTTGCACTCTGGCAGAGTAGGACCTTTGTAAGATGTCATCTCTCAACCTTTTATCAGTAAAGTAGACAACAACATCTCTGGATAAGTTCCTTTGTTTGGCTACTCGTGAGTTGACTCTGTAAGCTTTCTCTATACAACCAAGAATTATCTCATCCTCAAGCTCTAGTAGTTCAGCAAGAACCTTTGCAATAGTTGCTTTTAAATCTCTCTGGTTTTCTTTAATACCTCTTACTCTGATAGCAGAGGCCATAGTTTTAATTTGAAGCATGATAATATCATTCTGTGTAGTCTGATTACTAATCTCAGCTTTCACAAACCTTTCTTGTATTTCTTGAATCTGGGAGCCAATTTCACTGCTAATTTCAGTTACTTTCTCCTCCATTTCAATCACCACATTTGAAAGGTCTGAAATTACTTTAACAATAGTTTGACTTAATTGGTCATGCTTTCCAGCAATCAAATCCACAAGATTCTTCTGTGAGTTTTTAATTTTGTCAACTACACTCAATAAAGGAGTTGTTATAAGTTCTTTTAAGTCCCCTTCTGCCAATCCAGACAATTGCATCATCCCAGCTTTATTCTTTAACTGGCTCAAGGGGGAGCCCCCCCTTCCTTTAGTCATCTTTATTTTACTTTAATTGGCTTTAGTATACTACTTCACTTTGCCATACTTTACTTTAAAAAAGATATCCAAGAAAAAAGGGAAGAAAGAAAAAAAAAATTCTGTTTACTTTAAGTGACTCTCCCATAGCAAGGCATTCATTTCAAACCTTCCGTTTTCAATCGCTCTGGCATTCTTTCAATTAAGACCAGTCGCCATTTTAAAAAAAAACTTTCTTAGGAACTTTCACTTCTCTTCCTCTCCTTCCCCCCTCCTCTCGTTACTCTTCCAAAAAATCAGTAAAGAAATCAGTTTAAAAAATCCATACTTGCTTCATCTTTGCTTCTTTCTTTTCTTTTCTTTTGCTTCTTTCTTATTCAGCTTACTCCATAGATGCTGTGGTGTTGCTTCCAGCGTCTGGCTCCGCTAATTGCTTAGCGGAGGACAGTCCCGTCGCGGAGCTTCTCTGGAGGTATGGAGGGGGCCATCCTTCTGAGCCCTCCCCAGGACAAACGAAACGATCCTAGGGCGACTCAGGGGGCCCTGCCTCACCCCCAGGAGCTCTGCCTGCTCCTCCCGCTGAGGAGCAGGTTGTTCGAGCCGCCTGCCAGCTGTGAGGCGGCTCTAACGCGGCGGGATGCCGGCGGGCATGGAGGAGCCCGCCGCCGACGAGGAAGGCGCCACCGGAAGTAGCCATGGTCTTTCCCATTTTGTAAGTGAATAAAATCATTTAGGTTATCTTATCATGTATAAAGAGACACAGAGAGACTCAAGGCTGTTCAGCCCAGAACCCAGAATCTAATTCAAAGTGAATATCCCACACCCTGGGCTATGTTGAGATGTTCTTCTTTCTGAGCCTTTATTTCCATTTTTAGTAACTTGTTCTTATTGTTTCTTTCTGCAGTTCTGTTATTTTATTACATTGCTCTTGCATTTCAACCTTTTGGTTGAAAGGCTGTAAGAAAGGAATGCAAACTGCTCAGAGTCCTCTTGAACTGGAGAGTTCAAGCCTGTTAAGTTAGTCAAAAAATAAATAAATCAAAACACCGTATAATAAGATAACCTGAAGGCCAACCTGTATCCAAAACGAGAGTTTTGCTTATGGTTTGAGAAGCCTGAGAAGAGTGGCTCTGCTTGTAGTAGCAGAAGTTGGGCAGAAATGTTTCAGGTTATCTTCCCCAATGTGTGGGGATGTTTTGTTATCTGATTTTGTCATTTTAATTAATTTTATGATGGTTTGTAGCAGTGGTTAAATCCAATTATTTTTACTACCGGTTCTGTGGGCATGGCTTGGTGGCCATGGTGTGGCTTGGTGGGTGTGGCAGGGGAAGGATACTGTAAAATCTCCATTCCCCTCCACTCCACGGAAAGGATATTACAAAATCTCCATTCCCACCATACTCTGGGGCCAGCCAGAGTTGGTATTTGCCGGTTCTCTGAACTACTCAAAATTTCTGCTACTGGTTCTCCAGAACCTGTCAGAACCTGCTGGATTTCACCCCTGGTTTGTCACCTTAGCATGTAAGGTTTATCTCAGTGATTGAGGTGACATACAGATGGATGGATAAATCAATGAATGAATTTAATACCTGAAGATGGACCCTGCACAAGAGTATATCAGAATTTCTACACAGATGATCTAATGTCCATCAGGGGCTCATCCTTCAAACTCAACTACAATGCCAGAGGAAAGGATGTAATATATCCTAAAGAGGTCCTTCTTCATGTATCAGAAGTTATAGCTATTGCTAGGCAAAACTGCTCTTTCAAGAGTTGCATTGGGGCTGGAGAAGTGGTCCATTGGTAAGATGGAATGTTAAGTGTCTCCCACATTCAGGATGGAATATTGGATTTTCTCTGTTTCGCAGATCCCTTGTTAGAGCTGTCCCTGGGTTGTACTGTGGACAGGTAAGCAAGGTTTCTCATCCTTGGTTTAGATGGGATTGAAGGGGGCTTTGTCTGGGGCCAAAGAGGATCAATTTGTGTCTGATAGGACTGAGTCTAAAAGGTAGGGAAGAAAAGGGTGCAACCTCAATTTTATTTGCTTCGTGAATTTTCTCTACTGTCTCTAGAGACTGCAGCCAAGACATGCCTCATTCTGTGGACTGTCACATTCTCAGTATCTGATGAAAGCTGATGGTAATTCCTTTTCTAAGCATTATTCCAGCACAGTGTTGTAAGAAGAAATTACAATTCCAGGAACTGAATTGTTTCCCATCTGTACAAATACATCTCAAATTAATTTTCTTTTTCTTTTTCTTTCTTTCTTTTCCCTACACTTCTTTTGAATTGGCAATCTAATAGGTCCTTTTACTCATAATGAAGAAACTTTCAGGAAGCCGTATTATAAAATCATCATCTGACTTCTCAGCCTTGGAACTGTCCCATATGGAGTTAGTCTTCATAAAAAGTGTGGCTGCCACATGGCAACTAATGGGGATTCTGTGCACGTGGATTATTTTAAATGTACCGGTAAATGGAAGATAACAGAATAACGGAGCTGAAAGGGATCTTGAAGGTCTTTTAGTCCAACCACTACTCACACAGGAGTTCCTATACCATTTCAGACAAGTGGCTGTAGATTAAATTTCATATCTTGGTATTACTGGTTCTGATCTTTTGCTACTTTTTCCAAGGTGTTATGAATATGACACAGTTTTATACTATGGTATATTACACCACTGTTTCCACAATCTTTATATTTTAGTGGCATTGTGATTATATAGTTTGTTAGTCATTTAAAATGTTAGTGATTTTTCTAGACTTGTAAGTTAGACTGTTCATACTGGGAAAGCTATGCATTTTTATCATCTAGTGTTATTTCATGATGGTCAAGGAGCAAAACAAAATATTACTACTAGCATGATGGGTATGTAGCAGTAGTGGGTTGCTCCTGGTTCACACCGGTTCGCAAGAACCGGTAGTAAAAAAATTTAGTAGTTTGGAGAACCGGTAATAACATTGGCTGGCCATGCCCCTGAAGTGGTCCCCGGCCCGGTTGCTTGCTTGCTTACCCCGCCCACCTCATCAGAGGCTTTTAAAAAAAAATTTAAAAGCATTTTTTTTACAACCTTTTCGGCTGAAAAAATGCTTTTAAAAGTTAAAAAAAAATCCTCTGATGATTGCAGCTCAGCTGGGATCCTCAGAGGCTTCTGAAAACATTTTTTCTGCAACCTCTTCAGCTGAAGAGGTTTTAGGGAAAAAAAATGCCTTTAAAAGCTTCTGGCAATCCCAGCAGATTTGCCTGAACATCATAAGCTTCTAAAAGCAGCCGAAGAGGTTGTAGGAAAAAATTCCCTTTAAAAGCCTCTGGCAATCCCAGTTGACTTGCCTGATCATCAGAGGCTTCTAAAAGCATTTTTTTCCTGCAACTTCTTAAGGTTGTAGAAATAATGCTTTTAAAAGTTTTTTTTTTAAAAAGTTGGCCACGCCTACCCAGTCACATTACCATGCCTACAAAATAAGCCATGCCTACAGAACTGGTAGTAAAAAAATTTAGAACCCACTCCGGGTATGTAGGAAGTTTTCATAGGGGACTCATTTGACTTTTAATAGCATTTACCTGTTCTTCATTAAAGCAGGCAATTTTTTAGGCATCTGCACCTGTCTGAATATAGGTACTGGTGCTTTAAATGCCACCTAAATATTAATAAGTAAACTTCTTGAAAGAGTAGCAACCTTTTACAAGCTTTAAAAGTCAGGATGCTTTAATGAACCGTGGGGAGGTGCTGTGCTTGGGTCACCATTTGAAGCCCCACTCCCAAATCAATATCCAAGAGAATCCCATTAGTTGTTCATTTGTATCATTCCTACTAAGGTCTCAATGAAGTCCAGACATTTTTGGGAATGGTACCGTGTTTCCCTGAAAATAAGACTCTGTCTTATATTTTTTTGAACCCTGAAATAAGTGCTTAGTTTTATTTGCCATGTGCTCAAAAGCGCGATTGGGCTTATTATCAGGGATCTCTTATTTTGGGTGAAACAGGGTATATTTGAGATAAGATGTCTTGCTGTCTAAAACAATGTTTGGAGAGAGAGCCAAGCAACAATGCAAGGGATAATATTGATAGAGAAGTAGATGGAAGCCAAGCAATTTTAGAGAGCCGAACAATCTTCTGCAATAAGAGAAATCTGTTAAAATGCAGGTCAGGGACCTTTCTGACAGCAGCAAACTCTGCTGTTACTTATACCATTATTTACTAGGCACTACAGAAACAGTTAGAGACAGGGGTAATTTTAAGAACCATTTGCTGTCCTTTTATTTTTCTATCCATTAGCAATAATAACATGCTTGACTACATCTACAGAAAATGCTGTTTGTAAGTTTTGTCGTTACCTTGCAGTGGTTTAGCTCAGGTTGAACAAAAGAGGACCAAAAATTGGGAGGAAGTCAAAATAATTGATCCTGAGTTAATTGGTAAGGACACATGATTTGCCACAGTCTGCTGATGAAGGAAGAGAGAAGCTCAGAAAGGCATGCTGTTTTGGCCAACTGCTGCTACCAGATCATCTGATTACAGTTTCAGAACATAGAGTCCAGTAGCAAAATGAAGAAACATGGATTGTCAGCAGCATTCACGATATATCACCTTTTAAATATTTGAACTAGAAGATACTGGCAGATTAAAGTTGTTAACTTGAATAAATGCAATATACTGCTAATAGAAATTTAGGAGTGAAAATACTGCACCCAGAAATTTAACTTGTTACCCTCAAGGAAACTACTTCTGAATAAATATACATGAGATCAGATGACATGAGCTTTCACAGGCTTCCAGATGGCTTTCCAAATGCATGGCAAGGCTCAGAAGCTCACTGCTGGTTTTCATGTGTAAAACGCTACATTTTGCCATATAGCCCTGCCTCTATACAGGTAGACCTCCACTTACTACAGTAATCAAGGTGGGACACCTCTGGCCTATAGCATTCATTATCCCTGCCCAATGCTGTAGGCCAGAGGCGTCCAACCTTGATAACTTTAAGACAGGGAGGTTCTGGGAGCTGAAGTCTACAAGTCTTAAAGTTGCCAAGGTTGGACACCAACCTTGTAGGCTCACATCAACTAGAGCAGGGGTCCCCAACCTTTTGGACCTCAGGGACCACCAAGTTCATAATTTTAAATTTTGTGGACCACTAATATGAATCCAGCGCACCGCTTGCTGAAGCACCTGGACTCCCAGTGATGAGATGGCGTCCTTCAGGCAGTCTCCCTCCTCTCTTTCTCTCTCTCCCTCCCCCCTCTCTCCCTCTCTTTCTCTCTCTTTCCCTCTCACTCCCCCCTCTCTCTACCACTCTTTCTCTCTCATTCTCTCTTTCTGTCTCTCCCCCCTCTCCCCCCACTTTCTCTCTCATTCTGATTCTTTTTCATTTTGTCTCTCTCTCTCTTTCATTCTCTGTCTCTTTCTCTCTCTGTCTCATTCTCTCTCTCTCTCTCATTCTCGCTCTGTCTCTCATTCTCGCTCTGTCTCTTTCACTCTCTCTTTCATTCTCTCGCTGATTCTCTCTCTCTCATCTCATGGGTCAGCCAGTGTCTTGGGGCTGAGAGGAAATCGAGCATCTCCCTGAGAGACTGAGGTGCACGGAGCACCAACAAGGGCTGGAAAAAGTGCGGGAGTGAAGCACTACTTGAATTTGTGCAGCATGAGCATTCGCCTTGGTATATTTGTGTCAGCCGGTGATGCAAAGCAGCCCTAGTCTCCTGCCGCTTAGGACTCGGAGTGGTAAATGGATTTTGCTCTCCATTGCAGATGCCAGATTGGCCCCCTGCAAGCCCTCGTCTCTCAAGGAGCCTGACCAAAGTTCCCGCGCCACTTCAGGGAGCATTCCTCAAGAGATGAGAGCTTGCAGGAGGCTGATCTGGTGTCTGCAATGGAGAGCAAAATCTGGCTGCTCACCAGACCAGATGCCATTTACCGTTCCAAGTCCCAAGTAGCAGGAGGCGAGGGCAGCCTTGTGCCACCAGCTGGCACAAATATACCAAGGTGGAATGCTGTTGCCATACAAATGAAAGTAGTGCTTCGCTCCTGCAGCTTCCAGCCATTGCAACTGCCGCTTCTGCCTGCTTGCACTCTCTCCCCCACTGCTGCAACAGGGCCATTATTTCATTCTAGATGGAGAGGGCTGAGCTCCTTTTTCCGTATTACCCCACCTGTAAAGTTGCACATTGCACGTGCCACCCCAGGGCAGAGATTTCTAGGCCCACCACAGCCAGTCTCATATTCCAGAGCTGTAGTAGTCTCACTCACAGGACTGCCCTGTTGGTCATCCTGGAGTAGCTCCTCCACCTGAGTGCACCAGCCTGCCGGGGATTAGGAAGCTCCCTGGCAGGCCGGTGCATCTGGGTGGAGGAGCTGCTTTGGGATGACCAACCGGCCAGTCCTGTGACTACTACAATCCCACCCAGAGGTCTTGCAGAAGGAGAGATGTAAGCCTGAAAGGTGGCTGAACCTCCCACTCCCCAGGCAGCCTTTCGACTGAGTGTGGTGAGCTCTTGGTCTTATCTTCCAGTTCCAATTTGTGTGGCTCGCACTGCTCTACTCAAGATGAGGTTTGTGCTCGGCCTTAAGACTGGGGGCTGGCATGTGGGTGGGGTGATGTGGGCGTACAGCCATCTGTTCCCGCGCGTGGGCCAGATTAATTGCTCTTGGGCCATATCCGGCCCAGGGGCCATAGCTTGAGGATGAGTGCAATATAAAAAATGCAAAAATACGAAAATTTCTCCGCAGACTACCAAAATTTTCTCACGGACCACCAGTGGTCCATGGACCACCAGTTGGCGGCCACTGAACTAGAGAATGTTATTGTTTTTATTCCCTGAGCACCAATTTGTCAGGATGAGCTATCCTTGCTGGGGGACCTGTCCAAGGTCCTGAAATCCCTGTGTGTGTTTGCTTAATTCATTGCTTCGGTTATTTGAACAGATAAATTTGGACACATTTTTGGCAGCTGCGAGTTGCATTTAATTTTTTTTAAGGAGGTGGAAAGGTCTCAAGTTGATAATGTAAAGTAGATAAGGAAAGGAACAGGATGTTTTGATTTTTTTTAAAAAAAATCTTAAAATGGTGGGAAATAAGCTATGGTGTTTTTTGGTTGGAGGAAGTGCAGGGAGCTGAGGAAAAATAATAAAGGGTCATGACATTGCAAGGATATCTGAGGCCCACACTTTTGAGATACATAATCCTTGTCTCTATCATCTTCTTGTTTGTCTATATCAGGTCCCCAACCTTTGAGAACTGATTCAGGCATTCTGTGGGAACTTTCACAAAATATCTGTTTGGAGAGAATATCTTATGATTGATTAATTTTTGAATTGGGGCAACATGTTAAGCTGAAGAAGAATATACATTTTAAATGCTAAAATTTAATAAGGTGTTTTGGAATAATTAGATTTCTTTGAGGGCCATTTGAAATTTTGTTTTGGGAAAAAAGTAGAATAGTACCAAGCAAAAAGAGTTTAACACAATACTGAGATATTTCATAGTATTTTTGGAAATGTTTTGTTGTAGACTTTTTCTTACTGAATATATTTTAGTGAAAGAATTCTGATTATATGTTGTTCACTGCTCTAATACTAAAGATGGTTTAGCTCACATCTGTATCTATCACTGCATTTCTTTTTATTCAATAATTTACTAGTCTTGCTCAAAAGTCATGGGGAAATTTGCAGTTGTATTCAACAAATACAAGTCCTCCTGGTATATTGCTTATGTGGAATGACACTCACAGATCAAAAGCCACAGTAAAACTTCCAACATCTTATGTTGCCTCAAAGCTGTGTTTTTCAGCAAAAGCAGCCCACCAATTCATCTCTGACTAATCATACATATCTCCCATAGTTAATGATACTTTTTCCCTTTAAATTTATTTATAAATTCTCATTTTAATCTTTATCCTTGTACAGTTTTTGGATACTACTGAAAGATTTTTTTCTCAGTAAATAATTCAACTAGCAAATAATGAAATTAAATACCCCTCCTCTCTCCTCTATCTATCATCTACCATTGACCATTGACCATCTCTCTCTGTCCATCCATTTATATTAGATCAAATCCTTGGCATTTTCATTATGCATTTAGGCCTTTGTGAGATAGTAAAACTTTCATCTGCACATGCTGCTAGTCAAAATGAAGAAAAGAAAATATAAATCCTGACTTTATTGGGGGAAATGGAAGAAGACGCTGGTGGAGCAGTGGACTAAGTGCTGTTAAAGTAGCACTTAGTTGCCAGCTGCCTGAAATTACTGCAAATTCAAATCTCACCAGGCTCAAGGTTGACTCAGCATTCCATCCTTTCGAGGTAGGTAAAATGAGGACCCGGATTGTGGGGGCAATAAGCTGACTTTGTATAAAAAAGAACACTGCTTGGAGGATGGGGGGAAAGCCCTACTAAGCAGGTATATACAAAAGTATGAAGGCTATTGCTTAACGCTTTGTAAGCCGCCCTGAGTCTCCAGAGAAGGGTGGCATATAAATCAAACTAATAAATAAATGCAAATCCATTATTTGCATGTATGAGTTGTAAAGAATATATGTCAGAAGAGGAAACATAAGATGGAGAGCAACTTGGCATGCAGCAGAATGAAAAGTTTATTCTGGTATTTTTTGGCTTACAATTACAATTATTCATTTAATGGCTTTTTGATGTTACAATAGCACTGAAAAGAGTGGTTTACAACCACTCTTTAACCACTGCACCATCCCCATAGTCAAAACCTGGGTGCTTGATGAAAAGCTTGGAACCCTGACATTGGATGCTTGACAACCCGATAGTTGTAGCATCCTGGGATCCCATGATGACCATTGGCAACCTTCCCAGACAGCTTTTGACAAGCAAAATCAATGGGGGGATTGTGTAATTCACTTAACAACTGCATGATTTGCTTAACAACATTAGCAAGAAAAGTTGCAAAAATAAACAACCCAATTCAAGATGCAGGGAATCATTCTTGCAGCATGTTACAGCTGACTGGTCTTTTCTGCTTTTTGCATGCAAAAGGTTGTATATTCAGTTTGCAAGTCTGGGAAAGAGGCTTGAGGCTCTGAAACCTTAGCAAGCTGGTACCAATCAATATACACAGTATTGAGTCAACAAGACCAAGGATGTGATCTGAGGAAATGTCCTTTGTTTTTTTTACCTCCGTCACCTAATCTTCAGCTATATAAAATGTTGTCCTTCATCTCCTACTGAGGCTATCTCCCCTGCTTCCAAAAAGACCATATGAAGTGACTCATAATAACACAAATGTTTTCAATTGAATATTCACTACAGAGCATATACATTAGTTGCTTCTTGAACATTGATCAAGTTGGACTGGTCAAAGCAATTGTAACTTTATCAAAATGGTCAATTCCAGAACAATGGATTTGATTCTATCATTGAATCATAGAACTGGAAAGGGCCTTCCCAGTGCAGGATTTTGAACTAAAACATTTCAAATCACACACACAGACTTCCATTCATACAAGGGAGATGTCTCCTCTTTTTCTCCCTTTTCAAAAATAGATTTTGTGACTGTATGGGGTTGAAAGCAGGACTAAAAATTTTCTCCTCCTATTCCATCAGTAGAGGCAGCCTGTACCGACAGAAACAATATTCTACTCTACTGCATTTTTCATTAAAAAAAAAAAATCCTCCCCCAAAAGGTGCCCCAGCTTTGGGGATTGTATTAACTTTAATGAGAGGATTTCTTAAGGAAACAACGTTTTTCAGGCTTGCTTGTGCAGAGGGTGAAGATAAAGATGGCTGCTTTAATTAATAACAGATACATACCAGTGGTGGGATTCAGTTGGTTCTGTCTGGATTGCACGAACTGGTAGCAGCTACTGCAGGAGGCTCCACCCACCCACCCGGACATAATGCAAACTACTGAGCATGCACATGCTTACATTTGTGAACTGGTAGGGAAGGTAAGTGAATCCTACCTCTGATACATACTGCGTGAGGCAAATTAAAATATTTTTACGAACCATTTTTCAAGCAGGCACAGCTCAACTATGCACTAGCATGTTAAAAGCATCTCACCTGAACATCCCACATTTAAAATAAATTTTGACCCTTTTTTTGGAAAATTCACTAGGGTTCTTTTGAGATTTCTGGTCATTCCTTTACTTGCCTCCATCATGACACAAAGGAATTCATTTTTAAAAATAAAAACAGTGAAGAAAATCATCACATTATAATCATTGAATTTGGGACAAAAAACAATGATCAAGAAAAGTAGCTGAAATGTCCTGGACTGAAATGATTCAGGATAGAAGTTTGATCCATGATTCCAAAGGATAGATATTTCCCTATAAACATCAAAAACACACCATAGAAAAAAGAAAAAAAAAACACTAAAAGAGATAAAGCTAGGTCAGTCCCCAGGAGATAAATTACTCTTCTGTTCTTTTGTTGCAGAAGGTTTACATCGTGCAAAATGGATAAACAGAGATGAAAGGAACAGAGTGAAATTTGATGAAACTGCATGATATATAGATGCTTCCTCAAAGGAAAGTCAACCAAATGTGGATTTTTTTTTAAATTCTGAGAATCTTTTTTAGGGCACCAGCAACATCTACTGTAAATTGCAGTCATGCCAAAATAAGGACACACATGTGATGTTATCCTGCAGATGCCACCATTTTGAAGCTGCCCAAGTTTGATTGGTCTAACATAAGGTAAAGATAAAGGTTCCCCTGGCATGTATGTGCTAGTCATTCCCAACTCTAGGGGGCAGTGCTCATCTCCGTTTCAAAGCCGAAGAGCCAGCCCTGTCCGAAGACGTCTCCGTGGTCATGTGGCTAGGATGACTAAACGCCAAAGGCGCACAGAACACTGTTACCTTCCCACCAAAGTTAGTTCCTATTTTTCTACTTACATTTTTTATGTGCTTTCGAACTGCTAGGTTGGCAGAAGCTGGGACAAGTAATGGGAGCTTACCACATTATGCGGCACTAAGGATTCAATCCACTAAATATTTCTTAGTTATTAAACAGAATTCTTCCAGCACTGAAATAGCAACCAAAATTGTTTGGCGTTGAGATTTCTTCACACAATCACAGTTCATGAGAAGATGACTTCAACGTAGCAGAAGGAATAATTTCACATTAGATTTGTAAGCCAACAGGCGAATTTCCTAGCATGAGCCACTGACCATTTTATTTTGCCAAAACCATTTTGGGATAAGCTGTCTTTTACTGCTGGAGGATCACAGAAAGGGGCATTTGCCTGCCCTTCTCCAAAGCATGGGTTTAAAATAGCCAAGCCACAAAGTTGCTTGGGCAAGGATAATAGACAGCTGTGAAAATGGTTTCAAGTGAACCATAAAACTGTCACATAAATGAGACATGCTCCCTGTGATGGCCCCATGGTTTCCAGAAAGCTTTCAAAAATGCAGCAGGTTTATAATGGAAAACTTTGGTACTGCATTAAACATTAATTAGGGCTTACAGAAGATGAATATAAAAGGGATTAGCAACACGCTGTCAATTTGCCAGCATGGAAATTAAGCACAAGGTTTGGTATTCTTTTTCTGTTTGAAATGGAGATTGAACTTTGGCATTGTGACTCACTGTACTATACAAATTAGGAAAATAAAACATTGAAAGAAGAAGCTATGTTTTGTTTTTCTTCAGTCGTTCTACCTCTTTGGACCAACAAACAATGCGAAGATAATGCTCTTGAATAATTCACAGAACAGATGATTTAAAGAAGGCTGTCTGCCTAAGGTCACGAGGCACTTGTGAGGAACTGAATAATTGAGTTGGACTGAAGCAAAACCTCAAAGAGGAAACATCCATGCTTAAAGAAGTCTAGGAAGAGAGGGATCTTTTCCAGAATTTTTGCCAGCTAAGAGAGGGAGAAATAAAGGCAGAGTAATGCCATTCATGTTACGAGCAGAGTGGCCAAGAAAGTAATATAAATGTCATATGCATCATTTTTGTATGGTCATTTTTGACCCACATTTTTATATCCAGATTAATATATTTTAACCTTTGTTTGTTTGTTTGTTTGTTAAGCAGTGAAAAAATGGACAAATTGGTGTGGGAAAGAAGGGAAGAGAAAAAATTAAACTTTATAAATCAGGTCAACATACTAAGGAGAATAGATTTAGTGTTAAAAATTATACTACTAATATTGAGGCTGTTATTAATGGTGTATATGCATGTAAATAAAACTTTATTTATATCCTTCTGGACTAATAATGGTAAACCTTTTGGGCTCAGCACGTCAAAAATTTTATTTAGTTATCAAATTTATATGCTGCCCATCTCACTATCAAGCGACTCTAGGTCTAATCTGATTTTACTGGCATCTCTCTCTCTCTCTCTCTCTCTCTCTCTCTCTCTCTCTCTCTCTCACACACACACACACACACACACACACACACACACACACAAACATACACACAAACACACAAACAAACAAACAGAGGGAGAAAGAGAGAAAGAGAAAGAGAGAGAGAGAGGACAAAAGAGAAACAATTCTTTGCATATTCATTTATTCTAAGCAAAATACATTCCAATCATATGTGGTCAGTGGTGGGATTCAAAATTTTTTACTACCGGTTCTGTGGGCATGGCTTGGGCGTGGCAAGGGAAGGATACTGTAAAACCTCCATTTTCTCCTGATCAGCTGGGACTCGGGAGGCAGAGAATAGATGGGGGCGGGGCCAGTCAGAGGTTCTCCAAACTACTCAAAGTTTCCGCTACCGGTTCTCCAGAACTGGTCAGAACCTGCTGAATACCCCTTCTGTATTACATAAAAAACACATCAAAAAATTACAAAAAATGAAATGCAAGCAAAATGAACTCTGAAACATGCAAAGTAATAAGGAAAAAACAGATTCATTATTAAGTGAGTAATTAAGAATGCACCATACTATTTTTGCTGACACATCAGGCCTCCAAAGCTTTTGAAAGGGCCCCCTTCCAGACACTCTAGAGGCCATGTTACCTGTGACATTGGTACCATAGGTTCACCCTCACCATTCTAGATGCTGGAGTCAACTGGTGTAAAGCATAAAATATTTTTTTCTTTTCAAACCTTTCTCTCTCTACAAATATAAAAAATCTGATATAAATTATGTATACGTAGAGGTCTATTGTCATTTTCAAATGTTAACTTCCACAGATGTAACTTAATAATAATAGTGGGACAAAGCATGGGAGGCTGAGAAAAAGAAAACTCTAAAATATTTGTGAAATTGTTTGTTCTTTCAGTGGACAATTCCCTGTGCAGGGAGATCCTATATTAATAAGAACATCTTGAACTTTTTCAGGCAATGCAGAATACAGTGAAAAGCTGAAGAACTTTATTGACCTGGCTCTTTGCCCAGGCTTTTGGAGAGGATGACTTATGCCCCTTTCTTCCTTTCTGTTCGCTTCTGGGTTTACATAAAATTTTACCCAGAATATAAAGATATACAAAAATAGAAGGGAAGGTCACAGATTTGTATCTGTTTACGCTTTCTGATCCTCAGGCAACAGCAGTAGGATCAGCAGGCTGCCAAACTGAAATTTGTTACATGCCATGTCATTTTTCAGTATTTCTTTACAAATCTTTTATATAAAAGTCTGGAGCAGTGTTTCTCAACCTTGATCACTTTAAGCAATGTGGATTCCCCAGCCAGCATGTTGTCCTCTCCTAGTTTCTACCTTTATGAGTCTCATATCAATCCTACCATTTGACAGTTACAGCTCACCTGGAATACTTTCTTTAGAAAATAAAATGTCCTACTTCCTAAACTTAAATTTCACTCCTTGGAGGACTTGTGCTTGATAGCTGCCTGAATATATGGTGGTGCCCTGGAGTGGAATCATTGCTCTGGTGCTTCTTTAAGGCCTTCTGAGATGCCTAGAGAAAGTCTACTTTTTACTTTGCGGATGAGTGGAAAATCACCTAAAGATAGTTAAGTCACCCTTAGATAAAGCAGAAACACAGCTGAGATTTATGCTTATTAATGATCCAGGTCATGCTTCTGGCTCTGTTTGAAAGTACCACGATCTTAGTTTTATGGCAGTTTAACTGCAGCTGATGCTCTCTGAGGAAGATGGATAAAGATTGAAGCACCCTCTTTAGCTCAGCCAGCAATAATAATGGTAGCATCGCTACATCAATTGGATAAAATAGTACCCTTTTGTGCTTACTTGCATTTCACGGATGAAATATTGTTTTAGTTAAACAATTGAGCATGGAGCTAATATAAAGAATAAATAATAGGGTGACTATTATGCAACTTCACTGAATTCCTCTCTGGTAGGGACTTGGTCAGAGAGCTTTTCTGCTGGATTACATCTTGTTGTCTTAGTCTTATTCTTGCAATGTGTATTTTCATTCTTTGACAAACGAATCACAACAATTGAAGGACCTCCAACATCAGCTAGGCAGGGAGTGGCAAAAGTCAGCACTGCATGGCTAACACACGGAGCTTGTCAATCAGAAAGGTCAGCAGTTCGGCGGTTCAAATCCCTAGTACAGGTCTCCTGCATGAGTAGGCGGTTGGACTAGATGACCTCCAAGGCCCCTTTCAATTCTGTTACTGTTAAAGTTACTGAAAACTTTATGTTTCACAGTGATTTACAATTACTTCTCAAGTATGTATATATTCAATTATTTAACCAATGAAATAATGGGTTTAAATTTTAATGATAGTTATAAATTTACTGATATTTTATTTCCCATCCACTATTTTCATATCAGCGGTGTCTTGTGGAGGTACTTTTATTTAGTATGAACTTGCGTTTATGTGCAGTACAGTGAAGGCAGTGCAGTATAGACCAATGTAAACAATAAAACAGAATCATAACAAATTAAACTATTCAGTCTTAACACCACCATAATTAAGCTACAGGGTTTGGAAAACCCAGCTTAAAAATAAAATGGAATAATTGTTGTCTAGGGAGGAAAGATTCAGAAAGAGTCACTGTTTCTAAAATAAACACCACCACAAAAGAGTGATATTTGAACTGGGGTGAGATGGAGACTGGATATTACGAGAAATATGAAGCATGGCTTAAAATAAGAATGTGCCTTAAGTAAAATGCTGCTGAAAATCCCACAGGAGACTGACATAGAGTGTTTCTTCTTTGGAAGATGGAAGTGATAAAAAAAACTTACTTAAAAATATATGTGATGCTTCCTTCCTCAGAAAAAGCATGAGAGAGAGGCAGAGAAGTAGAAAAGACATATCTAGATAAGTGCCTGGTTAAGTAAGTGTCTTATATTATCAACTCAGTCCATGTTTCGGAGCCAGATGGATGGCAAACATAATAAATAAATAAATAAATAAATAAATAAACAAACAAACAAACAAACAAACAAACAAACAAACAAATAAATAAATAAATATTTTCCTATAATCATACTGAATTACCAAGATAAGCAATTGTTCTAAAAATTATCTACCTTTTCATTTATCTTATTTAAATTATCTACAGCAGTTCCCCTAGACTCTCGTAAGAGTCCACAAAATCAAAATTATTTGTCAGTTATTGACAAATATCTGGTATTTCCCAAAACTTAAGACAATGCCATTCTTCTCTTTATTAGTTTTATTTGTTTAAAACATTTTTAACAAATAAAAATACTTTATGCATGTTGATACCTAATGGTTTAATATTGTTATTTTTGATTCAATAAATAAATGTTCTATAAATTCATCAGTTTTAATATTTAGTAAATATAACTCTTACAAACAAAAGCTCCATAATTTTTAAAATTGGGAAGGGGTTCTGTGACCAAAACGTTTAACAGAAGAACAGAAGAACAGAGTTGGAAGGGACCTTGGAGGTCTTCTATCCAACCCACTGCTCAAACATTTCAGACAAACCTCTTCTTAAAAAATTCCAGTGTTGGAGCATCCACAACTTCTGGAGGCAAGTCGTTCCACTGATTAATTGTTCTAATTATCTTAGGCCACACTACATGGGCCTAAGTAGTGTGGCCTAAGACAGTTAGACACCATACATACATACACACCATACATATGGCCTTAGGCCATAGTATGGTGTGCAACCATACTATGCACACTATCAGAAATATATTCTATAGATTCCTAATATCAAGATTAGTGTATAGATGTTCCAGGAAAGACTGCATACACAAGTGTTTCTCAACCTTGGCAACTTTAAGATATGTGGATTTGAATTCCTAGAATTCCTCAGCCAGCATGCTGACTAGGTAATTCTGGAAGTTGAAGTCCATATATCTTAAAGTTGCTAAGGTTGAAAAATATTGGCATGTACCTTTCTGGGTCTTGTGACCAGGAGCAGAAGCAAGCTGTTCTTCTTGCTGCCCGTTTTAGATTTCTTTTCCTTGCAGATCTGGCCCATTTTAGAACTTGATCTTATTTTTGTTGGCTTCTCCCCCATCCAGATCTGAGTTGCAGGGAAAAGATTCATGCACGGTGAATAAGTGTTCCTGAGAGCAAGAATAAATTTTATGAACAGTGAATCAGATTGCATAACTATAACCAAAAGGAGATTTATTTAAGAAAAATGCATGATAGGGATAAACAAAGCCTATTTCCTAATTAACTTGAAAAGACAGAGAACACGTGGGCTGTGTTTGTCCTGGAACAAAGGCAGAAGAAAGTAAGCTGAGATTAGCAGGGAGCAGGGAGAGTGAGAGACAAACAGAGGACTAATAGAGAATCCTTAATTCTCTGTTTGAACTTCACTGCTCTTTTGTGATGATCCTGAGATGCCAAGCTCCTTGGGATCCTATCCCATTCAGAGAAGCTGAAGATAGTGGAAGTCTAATTTCCAACATGTTGGTCTCCACCACATCAAAATTCTAGGTGGTTGAAACCCTAACACTTTTTGCAAACTCAGTTTTCAAAAAGTTATTCTGCTGATGGACAGGCAGAGTCTCATGCACCTTACATAATCAACATTCCTTTGAGTTGGAAAGAATAAAAAAAAGTGCTCATTTCCGCTAAAGTCCTTTCCCATTGTTGTCTTTAGGGACAAACATGCATATGTATGCAGGCATACATGCATATTATTATTTTTTGTGTGCATTTGAGTTAGTATTAACCTTGGCGATTGACTGGATAAGTTCCTGCAGCTTTCTTAGCAATGTTTTCAGAAATGGTTTGTTGTTACTTCCTTCCTAGGGCTGAGAGAGAGGGATGGGCCCAAGTTTACCCAACTGGGTTTGTGCCTAAGGAAAGACTAGAACTCAGAGCCTCCTGGAATTTAGCCTAGTGCTTTAACCACTATATGAAACGGGCTGCCCATTATCTCCATTTTTCACATCAATTTCAGTAAATATCAACAGGGTTATAAATATGAATGGATTTTAATACAATACCTCATTCCCTTCCCCCAAATAATGTACCCTGCTGCTGTGAAATTATGTGTAGGAGAAGAGATGGCAGAGTCTGAGGGTAGAGTGAAAAGTGGGGTCAGCTTAGAATCCCTACATAGTCACAGAGAACTAAATCCATCCGCCCTTCAGTACTGTTGAGCCTTATCTAACTCTAAGCACGTGCCAACCTTAGCTGAGAAGATTAGGCTTTCAGCAATAAATCAGTTTAATTGAACTGACTTTGAGTTTAATTTAGCTTTTTTTGTAGGCCGCCTAGACTCACTGAAAATGAGTGGGCAGCCATATAAATTTTATAAACGAACAAACGAACAAACAAACACACCTTCACATGTGGACCTGGTCTTTCCCACTTCACATTATGAAGCCCATTATTTAGTGTTGTCTGAAACTTGATAAATCTACGATCTTAATCTTTGTATTCTCAAAAGTGTTGTGTTTGTTTTCTTTTACATTTATTCTCAAAACTCAAATGAAACTATGCCATGCTGATATATATCATAATTTTTTTTAAAAAATGACAAATAAATCAGGGGTGGGTTCTATTTACCTTTACTACCGGTTTGCAATGGGGCTGCACGCATGCGTTCGCTTCGCCCGTGCGCATGCACAGAAGCGTTCTGATGACGTTGGGGTCGGTGGGCGGAGCCTCCCGCCAATTTTACTACTGGTTCTATAGGACGGGTGTGAACCGGGGGCAACCCACCACTGATAAGAATCCCAATTCTCCTATTGGTCCTTCTTTGCAGCTCATCAATCTAGTTCAGTTAAAATGAAAATTAAATTCACTTATAAGCTAGAAGTAAAACAATCCTACACCAAAGAAAAAGAAGCATCATCACAGCTGGCTGGAAACAAATATCAGAAACTAAAGAAACCATATACAGTATCCAGGTGCCACCTCCTGGACAAACAATACTACACAATTTTTACTGCATTCTTGTTAGAGTATACATTTATGAGCCAGCTCAAGACCGAAGGATTTCAGCCCCAAAACTAGGATGACTAATGTCTTGTAAGCATCAGTCTTCTTAGGCCATTTTTCTTTGATCTGCAGACTCTTGTGCCATATCACAAATGGTTTGGAACACAACATACCCACTTTCATTCTGATAGATAATATGGTGAGAATTGCTTTTTGACAAAATCATTTGGCTCCTGCTAATTACTTATTTGGAGATGGATTCAAACTTAATCATATTTAAGGTAGACCCAATGAAATTTAGGACTTTAAGTAGGTCATAACTACCTTGGCCCATTACTTAGGTCCACAGGTTTATGACTTAAGACATAACCAACTTTAGACACATTTATTTCAATGGCTCCAACACGAGGCATTAGATTGGATCCAACTGTCATTCTTTGCATTCTGAGAAAAAGTACAATTATAAGTGAAAAGTTAACCTTAGATTTGGGTGCTAACTTGAGATTTTTAACTGATCACCAATTTAAAAAATTAGTAAATAAAATAAAGTATCTATTATTGTTCTAATCGTCTGCATTTGGGCGGGGGGATCAATTTGCCAATCAGAAAGTGTTTGAATAGCTCTTGCTCATAATATTTGGGGTAATCTTTTGAAAGGGGTACATGCCAATGGAGAGTACAAAAGAGAAGTGGGCAAGATCAAAGACAAATATATGCCACATGTCAATCCGATGTTAATTCCAATCCTATGTCAATCCCAAATATATGCCACATCCATGCCACATCTCCATCCTGTGTTGACCCATGCATTCCTCCGGTCTACACATGCATGCATCTGTAAATCAATATATCCAGCCTATTTATTCTTATTGCAACTCCCCCCAGCAGTTATTGTGTGTTTGCTGCTCTACAGTCTCTGTGTTGACAAAGTAGAAGGAGCACACTAGAGATAGCAAGAGAAAATGCGACCATTGGTGTAACTGCTTGAAAATTTCCTAATGATAAGAGCAATTGATCAATGGAACAGCTTGCCTTCTGAAGTGCTCTATCACTGAAGGTTTTCAAAGAGACTGGACAACCATTTGTCTGAAATGATATAGGGCAGTGATGGCTAACCTTTTTGCCATCGTGTGCCAAAAGCGGAGGGAGCACGGGGCTGTTGCCCGTGTGCATGCCCACACCCATAATTCAATGTGCCTTACCCCCCACGCATGAGTGTGTGACCCCCCCACACTCCCCCCACTTTTGGCACATGATGGCCTGGTGGGCCCGGTGGGCCCGGTAGGCCTGTTTTTCACCTTCCCAGGCTCCAGAAGCTTTCTTGGAGCCTGGGGAGGGTGAAAACGTCCTCTCCCCCAGAGGCCAGAAATGGCCTGTTTCCCAACTTCCGGTGGGCCCAGAAGGCCCAAAAATCAACTAGCCGGCACGCGTATGGGCACTGGAGCTAAGCTAAGGCAATGCTAGAGTGCCCACAGATATGGCTCTGCGTGCCACCTGCAGCACATGTGCCATAGGTTCGCCATCATGGATATAAGGTCTCCTACTCGAGCAAGGAATTGGACTAAAAGACCTCCACAATCCCTTCCAATTTTATTATTCTATATTCTATGGTAGCCCATGTTACATTCCTACAGTACATAATCATCATATATTCCATTTTGCTGCAAGTTTTATGATGCAAAGTGCAGAACAAGATGAAGAAAGAGCAATATAACTCGAGCTAAAGAAATTATAGGTAGTCCTTGACTTACGATCACAACTGAGCTCAGAATTTAAGTGGGAAATTTGTTAAGTGAGTTTTGCCCCATTTTACAACCTTTCTTGCCACAGTTGTTAAGTGAATCTGCAGTTGATTAGTTAGTAACCCAATTGTTAAATAAATCTGACTTCCCCATGGCCTTGGCTTGTCAGAAGGTCGCAAAAGTGGATCACATGACCTTGGGACACAGCAACGGTCATAAATATGAACCAGCTGCCAAGCATCTGAATTTTGATCACATGATCATGGGAATTCAGCAGAAGTCGTAACTGTGAGAAGTGGTCATAAGTTACATTTTTCAGTGCCGTTGTAACTTTGAACAGTCACTAAACAAACTGTTGTAAACCGAGGACGACCTGTATAGGAATTATTATATTCTAAACTTAAAAATTTCTCTGAAATTTCCAGTAAATTAAAAATACCCAATCGTTGACAGTCTCAGTTTGTAAACATTCTCCCTATATTTCTACTTCCTTTTCCTAATTTCTTTTAATACTAGTGTAACCTTCATTTTATTCTACCTTTCAGAACATTGCCATCTATTCTATTCAAGGAAACATTCTTTCCTACTTTCCTCTCAATTCATATTTCCAAATAACTACATCCCTTTTACTCTTAACCCTATTTCTTCTGCTGAAAGTTCCTGGCATATATTTTCACACACTTCCAAAAGGATTTTTAAAAAATTTCCATCAAAATCACTTTCTGTTTTCTCTGCCTCTTTTAATCTGCTTCGAAACTGTTCCCTTCAGTGTGCCTGCATGCATACTTTTTATTCTGTTCTAAGCAGTTTCTTCATCTCTTTCTTTGTGTTCACTTTCCATTCATTTAATTAAGAGGTGAATCTATTACCTTCTATTTTATTTTCTATTCCAGCAGACATTCTACTTTTACTCTAGTTTCTTTCACCTTTTTTAATCTTCCCAATTTTTCTCCCCAAAGTCCACCTTTGACACTGTAAAAAAGATCTGTCCCATCTTAACCATCCTTATAGTCTTCATTAATTATCTCAGTCTTATTTTCGGATTACCGTATTTTTCAGAGTATAAAATGCACCTCCACCCCCAAAGTGGGTGGAAAACTCTGTGTCTTATACAGAAAATATTGCAGCGGAGGGAGGGGGCATAATGCTGCGCCGATCAGCTGTTCTAGAATGGGCTGTGGCGGCAAATGGGCTGCGATGGCGGTGAATGGGCCACACCAAATGGGCTGCAGTGAAAAGGAGGTGGTGGCGAATGGGCCAAGGCGAACAGGCCAGATGAATACCAGATGGATGCTGGGAGGTATAGAGACATCTTATCTTATAGTCCGGAGCATCTTACAGTCTGAAAAATACGGTAATTTTTTTTCCCTTGCATATGCATAGATTTATATTTAAAGCACAGATTCCAAACAAAGAGAAATTTTTCTAATGAGATACTCACCAATCTTCATTTCCATTAATTCATGGTCACCAAAGCACTTTTCTTTCTGGTCTAATTCCCACCTATTGTTTCAACCATATAATTTCTCCTACTGGATTGTGTTCATTCAGCATGTTGATCGTTTTTTCCGAAACAAATTCCCAGTTCTTTCATTGCCACAATTCACAGAATAAGCAACTATCACCAATCTACAAATTCCTATGCAATAATCTGGATAACAGAAGTTCATGGATTTGACATACATTTAGCCCCCTCATTCATAATTAAATCTATACATTTAGTTCTATGGATACCTTCATCTGTCCCAAAAGGTGCTTTTTCAAAAGGCAACTGGACTTTCTTTGTTTTGCTTGAAGACATTTTGCTTCTCATCCAAGAAGCTTCTTCAGTTCTGACTGAATGGTGGAGGCTGGAAGGATTATATTCCTTGGAGTCACCTGGCATTTAAGCACTCGTTCTGAGAGCTGTTGAGGCTGCTTGGAGGTTTTTCTCCTCAGGGTCACCTGAATAGTGCAAATGGGTGTGGAATCTTCTTGGAACTGCTGAAAGAACTGAGAGAGATGGTGTAAATATCCCTCCCCCTCTGTTGAGAGAGGGCTGTTCAATCCTAATGTGGATGGCTTATTTGACCCCGCTTTCAAACCAGTGGTCCTTTCCGTCCAGAATATGGACTTTGTTATCTTCATCTACATTAAGACTGAACAGCTCTCTCTCAACCCTCCATTTTTCATCATTCAGTCAGTCAGAACTGAAGAAGCTTCTTGGATGAGAAGCAAAACCAGGGGTGAAATCCAGTAGGTTCTAGAGAACAGGTAGCGGAAATTTTGAGTAGTTCAGAGAACCGGCAAACACCACTTCCGGCTGGTCCCAGAGTGGGGTGGGAATGGGGATTTTGCAATATCCTTCCTCCAGGAGTGGGGTGGGAATGGGGATTTTGCAGTATCTTTCCCCTGGAGTGGGGTGGAAATGGAGATTTTGCAGGATCCTTCCTCTGCCACACCCACCAAGCCACACCATGCCCACCAAGCCACGCCCACAGAACCGGTAGTAAAAAAAATTTGAATTTCACCATTGAGCAACACGTCTTCAAGCAAAACAAAACAAAAATCCAGTTACCTTTTTAAAAAGTACCTTTGGGACAACCATGAATCTCCATAGATATTAATCACCTGCATTCTTCAAGATCAGCCACAGTCATTCAGGTTTTTTTTTATATTCTTGCTGTTTCTGTTACTTCTATGATCGCACAACACATTTGTGTGTTCTTTTTTCATTTCCTTTCTTTTATTTGTTAATTCCTGCTCTTTACTACTGACTCTTCTTGCCTTTCACCTTGCCATCTTCCATTATGCCTTGGTCAGCACAAGATGGGCCCATAATGCTTTTGGCCAAATGATGCTTCCATATAACCCTTTCTAATAAATTAGAGAAATTGTAGACTAGGTTTTCAGCCCTAGTCAACATCGGTGCCATATGCAGCATTTCCTGCTTACCATAAGAATAATGATAGTTTGGGGAGGTTTTTTATTTTTTAAAGAAATAGAATACAAATGGCAATAATTACCTCTTCCAGAATAAGAGTAACAGAGTAAAAAAAAAAAAAATCAATCCAAGGCACAAGTGTATGGGAAGAAAGAATTTTTGTGTGCTGTCTTATATGACATCCATGAAAAAGGCAGAGTTTTGATTGCCCTATTGTGGCTACCATCTCAGATTTTTTTGAGCATTCACTGCAGACACTCCTTTCTGGGTTCCTCTCTAATAATCGAAAGGGCTCATACAGTATGTATATAGATAGATCTCAAACTTATTTGGACCTTTGATCAGTCATGGCTCATGATGTGACGACGTGTGTAGTTGTATACATTTAGTTTCCCCTTTTTCATTGATATCAGATGCACCTAAACACACAGAAGGAATATGCTGAGGGAAAAATATGTCCAGTCTAGGCACACTCAATATTCTCTTACCTTTACTTGGGTCCTTCTTGCATGTTAGTACATTCTTTCAGGTTGTTAGCAGCTTTGGGTAACTATGGGCATCATAAAAATAAGAAAAGCATTTTTAAAGTTAAGCCTTCCTCATTACTATTTTCTGGTTTCTGGAATCATCTAAAACGATTGCCTGTGCCTGCGAGCCTCTTGTTTGGCTGCTTGACCATCTGTTTATGCCCTATAATAGTTGGGATCCATTATTGCTATTATATATAATTTATCCTTGCAACAACAGCCACAGAGATTGATTACATTCACATTTTCTGCTCAACAGATTAAGGTTTGTATGATTAACCTTAACCTCTATTACTGTAGTGGTGCCTCAGGCTATCCAAATGGTAATGCTTATAAAATCCCAACTTTTGGTCTCATCCTCGGCAATTATATCAGAATAATATCCAACTGGCCCTTTTTGCTGGGTGATTTTGCAGAGAAATCAAAATTAGAGAAGACCATTTCTGAAGTTGCACTGTCAGTGACATAGAATGCTTAAGCTGGGTATGGGAATCTAGAGATTATAAAAGTTTGGATGCCAAAGAGCTTTACCATCCACCCTGAATATGTGAGGGAGATCAGGAGGACAGTTATTTTCAAGGAATACTAACAGCCACTTAAACAAAAAAAGAATAGAGTCGTTTCTACTTTAGATTCTGCCATTCTTAGAAATAGAAGGTATATTTTAAAAAGGTGTTTCTCAAAGGTTGTTTGGTGGGGCAGATGCCTGAAGCCCTCCAAAGATAGAGAATGGGGTAGGTCAAGATGTTTCTTCTGGAATTTTGGGGGGAGGGACAAAACAACTGCTTTACATTATAAAATTGCAACAGATAATTTCAGATTGATGATCATACCAGGTGTGAATGAGGTGTGAACAACACTTATAGCACCATAAATAGAAGCACACAGTAAATATGTGGACTCTCGAGTGATATGGATAGGCTGACGTATAGCACCAGCAAGTAAATGTGTGAATTTCACTAAAGAGATGGAGGTGAGATGACTTTACAGGAGAGCTCAAGGTGAGGATGTTAAATATTTGTGATAGCAAGTCATCACTCACTTGAAGCCATAAAAGAGCTTGCATAATTATCTAATCCAGAATTAATTTTGTATTTAATTGTTTTAATTCTTAAATGTGTATAGCCACCCATCTCACCAAAGGCAATTCTGCATGGTACAACAATAAATAAAACAGCCAATCTTTTTACAACCCTGTAATCTCTATTTGGGGTACAGTCGGGTGACTAGATGGAGCTGAGCGTTTACTCCCCGGATGCCCTTCCTGATGCCTATGTGGAGTTCGCAGCAGATAGTTTCTCTTTGTGCGCCAAGAAAGAAACATCTGTCGTGACCTAGGATTGAATCCTCAACCTTCCAAGTGGAAGGTGAGCATCTTCACCACTAGACCACCGTGCTGCTGAAATAAAAAATAGTCAAGAAAAACACATAAAAATCTTTAAAAAACATAACAATAAATATCATAAAAACAAAAATACTAACCATAGGCAAAGGAAGGATAAAAATGACCACCTTGACCATGGAGCTATCAAGAGAAATCTCCAGAACCTCATTGTCTGGCAGCATAGCCAGCAGGGGTGAGATTCAAAAAAATTTACTGCCAGTTCTGTGGGCGTGGCTTGGTGGGCATAGCATGGCTTGGTAGGCGTGGCAGGGGAAGGATACTGTAAAAATCTCCATTCCCACCCCACTCCAGGGGGAGGTTACCCATTTCCTCCAGATCAGCTGGGACTTGGGAGGCAGAGAATAGATGGGGCCGGGGCCAGTCAGAGGTGGTATTTACCGTTTTTCTGAACTACTCAAAAATTTCACTATCGGTTCTCCAGAATACCACCTGCTGAATACCACCTCTGATAGCCAGGTCCTGAAAAGTCTTTCAAAAAATCAAAAGGGATGGGGCCAATTTAATTTCAGGGAGAAGAATGTTCCATAACGCAGGTGCCACAGCAGAGAAGCTGGGTCATATCAAAGGAAGATCCCTATTACCTCCAGCATATCTTCTCCATGAGATCTAATGGTGTAAGCTGCTGAAACCAGGGAGAAGTGGTCTCTCAAATGATCCCATGCCATGAAGGGCTTTAAAGATTAAAAACAGCATCCTGAATCGGACCCGGAAGCAAACTGGCAACCAATGTAACTCACAGTGCAAAAGTATAATAAGCATTGTTCTAGGAGCATACATAACTGCCTGCAACACCACATTTTGTACTAGTTGAATTTTCCAAATACTCTTCAAGGGCAGCCTCATGTAGTTGTAAGTCCTTGACTGACAGCCATTGATTTAACGACTGTTCAAAGTTACAACAGCACTGAAAAAAGTGACTTATGACTGTTTTTCATGCTTATGGCCATTGCAGCATCTCCATAATTATGTGATCAAAATTGGGATGTTTGGCAATTTATGATGGTTGCAGTGTCCTGGATTCATCTTTTGTGACTTTCTAACAAGCAAAGTCATTGGGGAAGCCAGATTCGCTTAACTACTGGGTTACTAACTGAACAACCCCAGTGATTCATTTAACAACCATGGCAAGAAAGGTTGTAAAATGAAGCAAAACTTACTTAACAACTGGCTCAATTAGCAACAGAAATTTTGGTCTCAATTGTGGTCATAAGTCAAGGATTTATGGAAGTGACTAGGATGTTAGTGATTTTGTTAATCAAAGAACAGATGTAACTGATGCACAAGATGAAGCTGTGCAAAGCCATGACTGCCACCTGCTCATGTGAGTCTCAGAGGATTGTGTGCTGTGTCTATCTAGGGTAGTGCAATCCCATCCAGGACCAAAGATGGCATGGTCCTATAATCAGCAGATGCAAAAAATTGAAGCCATGGTAGGAGAAGCAGGGGCACAACCTGAGGATGGAATCAAAACTAGAATTGCTACGTAATCATAAAAAGATTATGTCCAACCCCTCTTGGATTCCATTGACCCTTATCTAGCACCAAAATAGTGCTGACCATTAGTCGAGTAGATTTCTGTGCATAGGCATGAGGGATAATCAGTTTAATTGGAACTTTTGTCTTTCGTGTCTAACAGCCACTCACTTTTGTCAAGGTTCAGTTGAAGTCTGTTGTTCCCAATCCAGATCCATATAACCTCCAGGCACCAGAAGAAGATGTTCATAGTATTGCTTAATTTGCTAGGGGTGGAGATATATAATTGGGTATCATCACTATCATGTTATTAATACGTGACTGGAACCCAGTATTCTTCAGATACACAAGGCTTGAACTCTTTATCCAATCAAAGTGGCCAGGGGCTGAAGATTATGGGAGGTGAAGAAATTGGACTTCCAGTGCAGCTGTCAGGGTGGAAAGATCGGTGCAGTGTTTGCTTTCCTGTACCGAGCATTTTTCTCGAGACTCTGTGGCTTTATTTTGCTGTTCTCAGCTCCAGAGAGGCTGGAGGAGTGGAGGGGCTTTCTTTGGAGGTGAGGATGGGAGTGCGACCCCTCGCCGCAATGAAGCCTGAGCTCTGAGGATCCAGAGGACAAGAAGAGGGCCACGGAATAGCAGCCCCAAAGCCGATGACGCTGCGATTTTGACCGGCACAGGGAGACAAGACAGAACTGAACAGAAAAAGAAGAAAAAGAGTAGGGACTGACTATGGCACTGATGGTATAGGGAACAAACAAAATAGCGGCAGCCAAAATTGTAAGTGAAGGAAGCCTTTGTTTAGTTGCTCTTCAGCTTTCTCACTGCTTTGGAATCTGGGTGAAATGGAAGAATGACACCCACTTTAATTGGAACGAGTGTTGGAGCGGAACTTGTGTAGCGGTGGCAACAATCAAGAGGAACTTTATAAAAAAGAGTAATGACTCTCTGAAATGGTAACTTTGAAATTGATGGCAATGGTTAGGGGGTGACTCTCTTCCTGATCCCCCTTCCTCTCCAGGATTATTAACAGTGAGCCCTCTCCCATTTAACCCTTTTACTGTAGTATGTTGGAATAGTGTTTGAATTTAATCTTCTTCTGAATTCCCATTAATTTTTTTGCTCTATTATAAAATATATTGTGTAAAAGTTAATTAACTGTAACTGAAGATAATTTATATTTATCAACCTTTATTAATTATGAATAATAATTGATGATTAATTGATTGACTATTTAATTATCTAACTTGATTTGTTATTTATCATAATTTTGTTTATTATACAAATAATAATGTATATATTATAAGATTAAGACTATGTTAAGAACGAAGTATCTGTTATAAGGTAGTGTTTGCTAAATAATATATTGTAATTAATTGTTGATAGATTGGTTAACTTTGAATTGATTTTTGATCTTAGATTTGTAGGATAGTGTTAAATAACTGAGGTCGAATAGTAACAAGAGATTTAAATAAGAGGGAAAGTTGATCTGACTGTGCAATTCTAAGCAGACACTTTAATATTAGTGTATGATAATTTGGAAAAATCTCCTTTGCTTGGCTAACATGTCTACTACAGTGACATCAACAAAAGTGATGAAAAAACATGTAGCCTCAATAGCAGCATCCTCTCCTATAACAACTCCCCCAGGGGTAAGAAAATGATCTGAAAGCTTATCAACAATAGAGAAACCTGTCACGATGCAAGGAATTCAGGCGTTGTTTCAGAATATTCAGGAAATAATGGAGAAAAATCAAGAATCGACATCTAAAACCTTTGATGATTTGAAGACTGAAATGAATTAAGAGGAGAGATTAAACAAATTAAAGAAATGCTGGGGGAGATGAGATCAACCTTAACCAAACATGAAGACCGCGTGACAGAGGTGGAAAAAACTATTGAACGAGTGGAGGCCCAGATGAAGAGGTGTGAATGGAGATGTGTACAAGCAGTTGGAAAACTGGAAGATGAAGTGGTATTTTTGGAGATGGAGAAATCTGCCTTTTTTTTACGCCTCCAGAATGTGGTGGAGGATAAAGAGGAACAGCTCGATGAGATTGTGGGGGAAGTGATAGCGGAAGTAGTCAGAAAAAGAAAAGAAGTCTATTGTGATATAGATGAAGCTTACCGCGTCTATACTAACTACGTGAGATCCCACAATCTGCCTAGGGAAATCCATGTGAGGCTTGCTAAAAAGACGCTTAGGGCCGAAACTCTCCACAAGGCTAGGGACCAGAATGTTACCTATAAAGTTCTCCAGATTACAATCTTAAAACAGTTACCTAGAAGGGTGCGGGAACAGAGACAGAACTATCAATTCATAACCTCGCAATTGAAGAAACAAAATGCGCCATATACTGTAGATGGCTTCTCCCTGAAGGGCTTCTGGTGATGTGGCAGAATTGGAAGATTAAAATTGAGAATTTACAAGATGCACAGGACTTCTGTGAAAACTTTTTTGGATCTAGTGAACAGGAAAGAGATAAAGAAAGAGTAAAGGAGGATCAGAGGGATCAGAAGGATGATTGGAGAACTGAGGGAGGAGTACGAGTATATTATGGGAAAGGAAAACGAGATGGGAAGAAAGGGGAAGGAGGAGTAGAAGAGTACGGAATAGAGACTTGCCTGACACCAAAACTAAAGGGATTAATAGATAAAAATGGACCAAGGAGTGAGACTATTGACGGTGAATGTCAATGGCCTCAATGCTCCGACAAAGAGATGTGTCTTATCGAAAATTGTTAAAGCTGAAGTAGATATAGCATGTTTGCAAGAAACTCATATTAAATTATCTCAATCAAATTTATTGAAATGTCCAAGAGCAGGGAAATTATTTGTAGCAGCCATGGAGGAGAGAAAGAGAGGAGTAGCTATTTATGTAAAAGAATATCTCGCCGAAATAACTATTTTCAGATGATGAAGGAAGAATGTTAATATTGGAAGTTGAATTACTACAGAGCAAGGTATTATTAATAGGAATCTATGCTCCTAATACTAGACAGCGATCTTTCTTTCGGAAAGTGTGACGGAAAATTTGAGATCTGGAATATGAGCAAATATGTCTCTTAGGCGATTTCAATGAAGTAGTCAACAGGACACGGGATTATAAAACGGGAAAAAATCCAAAAGGGGAAAATAGAGGACAAGATGAGAGGATCTTATCAGCCATTTGTAATGAAATGAGGGATGAATTGGGACTGAAAGATATTTGGTGGAAGCATAATTTGATGGTTGAACAATTTACTTATTATTCTCCCAGGCACAAATTGTGGTCCAGACTGGACATGATTTGGTTGTCGCAAGAGCTTAGCACTCAAGTGATGGAGGTTAAGATCATGCGGAATGATTGGGTGGATCACAACCCAGTATTAGCTGTCTTAAAGTAGGAAGGGAAGAATAGGAAGACGTGGATAATGAGCCTGGAGATCTTGAAAGAACCTGAATTTATGCAAAAGTTTAAGACAGAAGTGACCTTCTTTTTTCAAGAAAATAGGACACCAGGAATGCCACTTCAAATAGTGTGGGATGCCGCCAAAGCCTTCATAAGGGGACTAATCATTAAACACATGGCTATTAAACATAAAAGAGAAGAACAAAATAGGGGTTTATTAAGTCAATTAACAAAGGTTGAGGAACAACTGCAACATAACCCACTGGTCACTGAAGCAAAAGAACAGATAATATTGTTGAAACACCAACTTAATCTTTTGGATCTTGATGTGATGAAGGATAAGATAAAGGCGGCAAAGCAGAAATATTTTGAATCAGCCAATAAATTAGGGAGATGGCTCACATTCAAATTAAAAAAGGAGAAACAGAGCAGAAGAATCGAACAATTAGAAGATAAGGATGGGAATCTAATAAGAGATAAGGGAGGGAAAGAAAGAATTGCGGTGGATTTTTATAAGATTATGGGGGGTGAAGCATATCAGAAGTCATTAAAAGGGAACAAGAGAAGTTTCAGTAAGGCATCCTGTATTCAAATATCTGAACAGCAGATGGCAGCAAAGTTCTGCATTAGCCATCAAGTGATTTAGCTTTATCCAACAAGAGATTAAGTACATTTGCAATGGCTCATTAAACTGCAAGTACAGTATTATAAATCTCTTGTTAAATTAATATTGACAATCTATAATTATTTTCAAAACTTAAAAGTTTAGTGTCAAGAATAACATGTGAATACTACATGAATTCCTGGCCAAAACTGTGATCTGATTTAGATAATAAACTTTAAATGGCATTATAAAATCGCAACCAATGTGTAGATTGCACATCATCATCACAAAATATAACAAGAGACAGATCAGCACAAAAACTTTCAATTTTAATGAATATATCTGGATAATAGGAATTCATATGTGAATGGTTTTTTATCTGTCTTTGAGGTAGATATTTTTATCACACTTAACCAGGCCAGTTGAAATATATTTTCATTAAGGATGTTTTGAAAATGATTGAAGACTTCATACAAGCAGAGATCCTTTCTATTATTTAAATAATTTTTTATTTAGGCTTTCATGTGAGCCTGAAAAAAAGGTTTAGCAGCTTGAAGAGTTGCTTTGCTCTTAATGAATGAACTCTTCAAAGCAGTCATTCACTCATGTAAAATCTGAAGCAATTCTGCTCAATTATTTTTGAACTGTGCACAGCTGTAATACTCATAATAATATGGCCTGCCTGTAATTCCAGGTGATACCTCCATTAGACAGTGATGTAGGCCAAACCTTGTTGGCTTCATCAGCACTATATATTGGCTCTTCAGATCTGTATCAGAACTCCATAATCTGAAGTTTCTGAATACTTTCTTCTATCACCTGACAGATAATAAAACCTTTTGGGCAAGGGTCATATTTAAAATTATCGAAATTGTGGAAATTATGCCTGAGGATATTTCCAGCCAACTTCTCTAACCTGCCATGATGTTCTTTATCATCCAAACTTTTTTTCTAAAAAAAATTTAAAATATCTTATTATGAGAAAAATCAATATAGTACATTTACATAGCAAAGCAATGCATCTTCTATCAAAAACGTTTTATATAAAAAAGGAAGATCAAAGAAGGAGAAATAGAAAAATCAGATGCTTTAAAAAGAAAATAAAAGGATCGTACTATATACAATACATATTTCAGCCACATTTTTAAATAAATTGACTACATGAAATAATGAACAGTTTTGTCATCGTGACAATCTTACATTTTTGTGAATGCTGAGAGCCAGTTCGGTCTACTGGTTAGATTCACCAGGCCAGGCCTGTCAAACTGCGGCCTGGATGCATCACATACAGGCCACGTCCACCCCGGCTCCACAAAGGCAAAAATTGTCCCAATACATCACATGACATACTTGAGTTTGACACCTATGCACTAGACTATAGAATAGGAGACTGTGAGTTCTAGTCCTGCCTTAGCCATGAAAGCTGGCTGGGTGACTTTGGGCTAGTTACTCTCTCAATCCAACTCACCTCATAGGGTTTTTGTTGTGGAAAAAGAGGAAGAGGAAGCAGTGTTTACCACCTTGTTTATAAAAATACTACAGGCAGTAAACAAATAAATAAATAAATACAGCATTAGTAGAACAAGCCATATCCTACAGCATTAGTAGAACAAGCCATATCCTAAGTGTTCCTTCAACTGTATTTTCCACTACAAAGTAGTTGGTATCCAGCCCTTTCTAAACATTCTTTGAGCAGTGTAATAAATGTGAAAAAGATGCTTACCCCATCTTAAGATCATACTTTATGTTTTAAAAAACTGTACAGTTTTATGTTACACTGTGATCTAGATTTGAAGAGAAAAGGTGATTTGAATGATGCACCTATTTCCAAATATATGTTTCATTAGGATCTCTCAGCAGCTGCAGAGGGCAGCCATAGGAAATGGGAAAAGATGCCATTTTTAAAAAATGTGTTTGGTATGAAATGAGTACCTCACGTGCCCTGAATCACCTTTTGCTCCTTTGGTTCTGGGCTGCTAGACAGTCCTGTTCAACAGTTTAAGATAGCGTGATTCCAAAGTTCTCAATGATTAATAAACATCTGATTTAACCTTTATAAAAATTTGATGCGGGATTCTGCCTTGAATTTCACCAAAGCAAATTCAAATAATGATAATTCAGGAATTCTAGCTATAATGGATGTATCTGGGCAAAACTGCAAAATCAGAAAAGGTTTTTATTAAATAACTTTGTATTCTGCCTTTTTATGTAATTTAAATATCTCGTGGTTTCTTAAAATGGGTATAGATTTGTGGGAGGGAGGTTGTTGTTTTTTCCCCAAGGAGCTAAGAGGCAAATTAACCTGGAATTCTTCTTAAAATGTATAGATATAGATTTGTATAGGGTATAGATTTGCAGGAGGGAAGTTTTTTTCCCAAGGAGCTAAGAAGCAGATTAGCCAGGAAGGGAACCAGGGTGGACCCTCTCTAACCCTTCACAGAATATACCTAATAATTATGCAGATTTGTGCTTTGTCTGGCAAGATTCCTGTCTATAGGCTAGCAGCAATAAAGAAGCTACTCTGATGAACTCCTCACATGGTTCTTGGTTCCTTGTGCCTGACATTGGTGGGTCTGCTCTGTCCTGAGTGGATGGATCTAGTTGCTGGTCAACCCTATGTTTGCTCCCCTGTGGAATACTATGAGGTTCAACTAATTTTCTCATCTTAGTTACTTGAAGACTTAATCGAAGACATAGAGAGAATGAGATATAATCTATAGGCAAATGTATCAATATCCCAGACTGGACTAGAGATGCAATGGGGGAGTTTACTTGGAGACTGGAATTTGAGGAACAGGATGGGACAAAATAAACTCAAACTAGAATCCCAACAAGACAGGGGTGATGGTCCTATGTAAACAGTGCCTTCTTGGTTCCTAATTGGCTGTAGATAGGATTGTGCCACTCATGAAGGAGCAATTTATGATTTGGGTAATCTCCTGGCCTCATGGCTTTTATGTGCCCAGGAGACCTTTGGCCATCTTTGTTGTTTTTTCAACATCCTTAGAAATAACTTGGATGACTGTCTTAATGATAGTTAATAGATGTGTAAATTACACAGAGCTATAGGGAATAGCAAACACATTATGGGTCAATATCTAGATTCACTAGAATCATGACAAGCTGGGAATGATACCTCAAATCAGTGGATTTCATATATGTGTTTTAAAGGAGAGGAGATAATATAGAACTCTACAGCAGCTCACACAGGAGTAATCTAGGAAGTGATCTCTCCCCTCACCAGCACTGTCTGAAACCAGCCCAGTAATCCATCCATAAGCCCATAGAGGCAACTCAGGAGAATGGGATGGTCAAAAGTTTTTTAAAAAATCAAGCACCATGAGGAGGGAAGTACCATCTCCATCTCAGTTCTGCCAGAGGTCATCAACAAGCATGATCAAGGCAGTCCGAAACCAATCCAAAGTTCAGAAAGCCAAGTCAGGTTTGTCAGCCAGATTTCACAAGCAAGATTTACAAGAATGACAAAGCAGAGTAGGAAATCAGACAGTAGTCAAAGCTGCCACTTAAATCAGGATGCAGCCAACTGTCTTTAAGTTGCACCCTTGCTTGGCAAGGAACCTTATTGACTATCTTTACTCTCCTTTCCTTCTTTTCTCAGAATCCCAGGGTTTAAGTCTCATGCCACCATCTGATGCTCCAGCTGTTCTCATGGTACCTGTGTTTGGTACCATGAGGAATCAGATGATTCCTTGGTGTCTCCTGAGGATGATATTTTAATAGTTCAGCTGGAGCAGCTTCTTCAGAATCAGAATCTGAGTCCTGGATCATGTCAGGAGATACTATACCTTTCATCAAAAAGGCCAATGCCAACACATGAACCCAACCACAATTGTGCAGGCATGGGTACCCCTATTCAGCAATTGAGCGGCAGACAAAATTAAGATGTTGCATCTGAAATACAAGTGCAAAACTCAAAATTCAGAAATGCTCTGGCAGTATATCTTTTTTACCGACAACTGGTCCATACACTTCTTGGAAGCACTGAAATATGCAGCACATAGGATTAATTACCTTGGCCTATAGGATAGGCTTAGGTAACCACAAAGCTACCCTGCACGTAAAACAGGGAAAGCTAATGCTACCTGCTGTGCACAATCTACAGCGTCTTCTACAGATGGTTGCTTTGATCTCTTAATGAAAGCTAGATTGATACTTAGTGTACAGTTGGATTTGAAAGGAAAGAACCTCTCCTTTTGGAAGCTTCACTGTAATTAGTTGATGGAAACTTGGTGATTTGTAAAATAACTGTGGAGATGTCTGTGTATGGCAGTTTCCTTTTTTCCCTATTATTAGTTACACAGCTCTAAACGGTTAGCTTGTTTAGTGAGTTTTTTCCTTTTCTTTCTGTCATTTGTTTACTTAGCTTTGTCTATGCTGTCTTGTCATAAACAGTCTCTCAGTGCGCCTGGTTTTTGTGGCTGTCACTGCTAGCTGTGCTATTTGGCTGATACATCAGTTTGCTTATGAATCTCTCCTGTCTGCCAAGAATCTTACATGTCACCCACTTGCAAAAGCAATTGATTGCTTTTTGTAACAAGTATTTTGGCTTTTTGAGAGCAATCACCTTTCTCTTTTCAAGAGACAAACTCTTACAACACTTTTTTTTTGGTTAGAAGTATTTGCTTGGCTCTGACATCTGTATGTTCTTTTCCCAGCATGTTTTTCACATCGTGTTTTGTCAGCTTTTACAGAAATGGCATTCAGCACCTCCAAAGCGGGCTGGACACTTTATGAGACACCTTTTATAACAATTGTTTTGAACTCAAATCTTTATCTTTTCAGTAACAGGAACAGAGTATGTATGTTTGTATGTTCCAAGGTGTCAATTAATTTCCAAACTGACTGAGAGTGAAAATAAATGGAGTAATTTTCAGTTTCTTGGAAGCTAAGTGTCACTGGGCATGGCCAATTCTTTAGAGAGAGTAAGGTGGCTGCCTCAGGCTGTTGATAGGGGCACCATAAAGGAACAATACAGAACTACTTATCTGATAAAATGCATTTTGATAGGAGTTGGAACCTTTTGCTGCTCTCCCCAAAGCAGGAGAATATTATAGAGTGACCGAGCCTGATATTTACCTACAAAGAAGGTTGCCTGTGATGGTTTTGCATGTCTTACTGTTTTGGCCTTCTTTCTTTCCCAACTGTCACCAATGAGTGCAGGATAATTCTGAATTAACTTACTCCCAATACTATGATCAGTAATGGTACTAATTGACTAACTGATTTAATTATTTAGTTCATGTGAACAAACTATATGAACCTTGATAATTCCTTCCTTCCTTCCTTCGTTCCTTCCTTTCTTCCTTCCTTCCCCCCTCCCTCCCTCCCTCCTTCCTTCCTCCCTCCCTTCCTTCCTTCCTTTCCTTCCTCCAATTCTAATGCACTTTCCCAAAGAGCATTCAAACAAATGTTTAGAGAAAAGGAGTGAAACTTGAAATGGCAATGAAGAATTGCAAATCAATTGCCAACACCATTCCCTCACAAAAATCAATAAATTTACTAGAGTAATCAATTAAAATTCTGTTCCATGTTCAATAACAGAAAGTGCTGAAGCTGAGCAACAACAAAAAAAATAAAGATATTTCTCAAGCTATGCAAGATGTATTCTGCTTCAGTATGAAGTGGTGGAGGAAGTTATACAAAAACTAGAAATATATTTTACAACTTTTCTGTGTTTCAGTAACTGTGAACTGATTTATGAGGTACCTCTCTATAGATTTTTTTAAAAATAATTTATTTCATCTCCATATCAACAGTCTTATTTTTTTTAATGTACAATAAACTAAACCTGGTAAAGAGAAGGATATGTACCTGGAGAAACAAATTTATCATATTTACATTCTGTATTTTCACACTTCTATTTATACTCTGTCAAGCAAAAGTTGATTAAATGTATCATATGCCTAACTCTGACTTATGTGTTTATCCTGGTTAAATTCTGTTTACTAAAATTTTGAAAAAAGAATGGCAAGGAATATTTTAAGATCTATACTGTATACACCGAGAGAAAAGGAATCTGAGAAATAATTTTATAAAAATATATAATTATTTCTCTGAATAGATTCCATTGCTGACACATTTAAAAACAGTCTGAGAGCCAGGCTGATGTAAGTGGTGAAGGTGCTGGCTAGAAATCAGGAGACTGTGAGTTCTAGTCCTGCCCTAGGCATGAAAGACTGGTAGGTGACTTGAGCCCAGTCACCGCATAGGATTTTTGCTGTGGGAAAAACAGGAGAAAGCATTAGATATGTTTCCCCCACTGAATTATGTATTTAAAAGGTGGGATAAAATAATAATAATAATAACTGGTGAAACCACAAAATGGACAAAGTAATAGAAAAACGAAGAAGAAAAAATGCTGTAGGACTTTAGACTTCAAAGAGACAAGCACCTGCTATGCAACACCCCAGATTTACAAATTATTGATAAAAAAAACAAAAAGTCTACATAAGTGTTATTGCAATCCCAAAACAACTGGAACACCATCAGTGTTGACAACACCACCATCAATCAATTGCAAAAGGCAGCTTTACTTAAATAGTTTACATCCTGCTAGATACCTTTAAACATCAACAGCTGCCTATCCCAAGACCTTGGGAAGGATTTGATGGGCGAGTAAAAATGCCAAATCCAGCTTGAACATCTGGCTGACTGTGTGACCAACCATAATAATTAAATAAAATGCATTTTGAAGTTGTTTTTATAAATTGCTCAATAATGATTGCATAGGACTTTAGAGAATGGTGCTTTAAAAAGGCACATAATAGCAAATGTACCAAAGTGTGCATAATTTTTGATAATCACAACTCAAAATTCACTATTGTTCATGAACAAAACGCTTTTGGCAGGCCACAAAAGACATTCTCGGTGAAAAATTAAGGTAGTTTTGTATTAGAAGGAAGCAGGACTTTCTAAAGATGGTTGGCCTTTTTTCTCTTTAGAATTTTTGACTGTAGTAATTTGACTCGTAGAATAAAGAAAGACATGAATTTTCCCAATGAGTTAAAAAACAGTTGGACGAATGATCTGATACAATGCATGAAACTGATTTTAAAAGGGAAGAATAGAGCTGACAATGCTATGAACCACTTGCTATCATTGCTGGAGAAATCTAACAAAAGGATTAGATTTCCAAACATTTACTGGATTTGTGACGTCTGGAACTTAGTTTCAAAGGATGAAAAAAACCCACTGAGCAACAGAAACACTAAGAGGATAAAGAACATATATGTATAACAAAAGTAACAGATGCATTATTTGTTAAAAATTAAGATTCTTAGGAGCTTTTCTCTCCTTATGTACATTGAAATTGTTATATGGAGAAGAGGAGAAAAAGAGTGGGAAAAGATAAGGTATTACTTGTCCTCTTGGACCAGAAATTTATTGATCTCTACAATAAATCATATTTACACTTTCACCAGTTTGGTGATGCTTAGTCTTTTTTTCATTCAAAGTCCTCAACTTTAACACAACTTTTTATTTCTTGTGGTCCATATTCTTATATGCAGAATTTCACTAAAAATGTGAATCAGTTGGTAAATTAATTTAAGCAAGATTGCTGCTTTAAAAATTTATGGGGAAAAGGATGGAGAGCATAGACATCTCTCTACAGGATTTGTTGATCTAAATCAGTATTTTTCAAACTTGGCAACTTTAAGGAGTGTCAACCTCAGCTCCCAGAATTCCTTAGCCAGCATGCAAGGCATCCTGAGTCACTTGTGAGTAAGCAATTTTTGAAACTGAATTGATAAATAAACAATATATTTGTTTTATAAATAAAACAAAGAAGCGGGATAACCATCTTACTAGTTTAAAATTGCCAAAATTCCACGGAGCTCATCTTAATGTATCCCCATTTGCTTTGCCAGCAGCTTGGATTAATAAAATCCTCTATAAGCCTTTTGTTTCATTGTAAATATTGCATTGGATAAGCTAATAGTACTTTTTCTAACAAAAATAAATCTAGGTTGTCCAAACAAATGCTGTTCTTCCACTTACTATCCTATAGAAAGCATTACACGCAATACAGATAGTTCCTTGACTTACAACCACAACTGGGACTAGAATTCCTGTTGCTAAACAAGGCAGTTGTTAAATGAGACACATACAATTTTATGACCTTTTTTTTTTGCCATGGCTATTAAATGAACCGTTGCAGTTATTAAGTGAATCACATGGTCATTTTGTCAATTAATCTTCCTCCAATTTACTTTGCTTCTTGGAAGCTGGCTGGGATGGTCATAAATGGAGATCGTTGCTGTAACCATTGTTAAAAATACGCTGGATGCCAAGGGCCTGAATTCTGGCTATGTGACAATGAGGATGCTGTGATGGTCATAAACGCAAGATAAGTCCCTTTTTTCAGTGACATTGTAACTTTAAATAGTCACTGAACAATGGTTGTAAGTCAAAGACTACTTATATGACTATTTTTTTTTTTGTATTAAAAGGTAAAAGCCAACATAGGGTAATGGGAAAACTTGCATTTTTACAGCATTGTTAACTTTGGCTACATATGATCCAGATACTGTAGTGTGATTAGTGTCTGCATTTTGTGTCTTGTCCCTGAAGTAGCTGACCTTTTTAATTGGAAGCAAATCTTGCCTTGCTCGAGGCATCTACTACTCTATAGAATAGAATAGAATAGAATAGAATAGAATAGAATAGAATAGAATAGAATAGAGTAGAATAGAATAGAATTCTTTATTAGCCAAGTTGATTTGACACATAACGAATTTGTCTTTGGTGCATATGCTCTCAGTGTACATAAAAGAAAAAAAAAAAAGAAAAAAGTCAGTTAATGCCCCTCTTGTTTTTTAAACTGAAGCTGTAGGTTTCCCAAACGTTAACGAAGAAAAAAAAAGTACAATTAACAACAACAACAAAATGTATGCCGTTTTTAAAGCCTTTCTTCTAAAGCTGAGCTCAGTCCGGGGTGGGCTTAAATTGCCTGCCCCTTAAACCAAAAACGAAAGAGGGGGGTGAAGGGGGGGAGGATGGAGACGTGGCGGAGCCTGGGGATATCTGGGAGCCGTGAGCAGCGTGGGAGACAGTAGGACCCCCCCCCTCGCATTTGAGACATTTTCTTCTGTGAGGGACTGAGCCCGGGCGCCGTAAAACCTTCCCCAAGGGAGCCCACCAGCAACTTTCTCTCGACTCTTCTTCATCCTTCGCGCCCGCGGTTCCGCGCGCCCCCAACTCCTCCCTTGGCGCGCGTTTGTACCCCCGCCCCCCCCCCCCCGCAGCCCCGCGTCTCCTCATTGTCTTCCTAAGCGCGTCGGGCGATTAAAAAATAAATAATAATTAAAAAAAAAATTCCGGTGACTGGGGGAAAAAAATCGCTCCGGCAGCTACGTAAGCAATCCGACTGGAGCTGCCGTCGTCTCGCACTGCCTGGTGCGTTAGCTCGAGAGGAGCCCCCCCCCCTTCCTCTTCCTCCTCCTAGCGTAGAAAGAGCCCCCCTGCTGACGTGCGGGCTGCTGAGGTACCCGCTACGAAGACAAGTTGGGAAGGTACCAAATCTCTCTCTCTCTCTCTCTCCCACCTCCCCGCCCCGCCTCGGAGCAACACCATGTCGCTTTCGCATTCCACCCCCGGCCGTCCTTCGAGCACCGCTTCTAGGCTTCGGCGCCTGCCTTCCCTCCGGCTGTGAAAAGCGCAAGGCGCTTCGGGCGAGAGAGAGAGAGAGAGAGAGAGAGAGAAGGAGAGAGGGAGACGCGAAACGCAACAAGCCCCATTAACAACTCCTCGCCGCTTTCGACCTCAGGGAAGTCAGCCGTGTTGGCTGGCTCTCGCCGGCAAGCAGCCGGAGTGTGAGGACGTGTAATTTGGACCAAGGTGGTGTTGTTGTCCGTCGGTCCGTCCGTCCCCTCTATCCTGGTGGCAAAAGTGGCTTCTTACCCGGGCTCTTTCCAGCGACCTTTTTCCCCTCCTCGTCCGTTGCAAGCGGGAAGAGTCCCTTCCTTCCCGTGCGGTCTGGTGTCTGTCCGGATTTGACGATGCTTACGGAGAGATGCTTGGGATTGCTCTACTGTGGTTTGTACCTCTGGGCATCTTTGTTTCTCTCTTTTTTGCAAGGTAAGTCCTGGTTGTTTTGATAGCTGGGGCTATGAGAGAGAAAACACACACACACACACACACACACACACACACACACACACACACACACACGGCTGTGGGATCTTTTCTGATTTCCTTGGTGAGGGGTGCCTCCAGAGCCTTGTCTTTTGAAAGGAAGGACATCATTTATTCCCACTGAAATTGAACAGGGTCTATTAAAAATGGAAACTTGTACTACAGATAACCTGTATATTATTTTGAATTTTTTTTTTTTTTGGTGCAGGAGATGTGCGTATATGTGTGTGTGCCCAAATTAGAATAAAAGCTTGGAGGGGGAGATGCGATTTCATGACAGTACTGTTAAAAAGTGCCACTTTTTCTTCTGGTTGAGTAACTTCTTTTGCGAACATACTCTCCTAAGCTATAAAAAAAAGAGAAGCCTGCAACTGGGGGTGGGGGGGGGGAATGCAGTGTGAAATTCCTAACTGAATATAACACATCTTGTCAGATATGACAAGATAAATATAGGATTGATTTAAGAGCCAGTCAGGGATTGGTTCATTAGGTTTAAAGTACATACACCAGAAAGGAAGAGAATTACCTGCTTCAGTATTTGTCCTGTTATCTTTTACTTTACTATAAGTCAGGAATTAATTGAAAAGACAAGAAGAGTTCTGTTAGAGAGCGGAAAGAAGCTTGACTCATCTAGCTGGCATAGTATTATTTACTTTTATACATTTGTCTCATGCCAGTGATCCGAATAGGTCTGGGCTGAATAGGTCTGGTCCATTTAGAAGAGGGACCAGGATGATGTGAATATAGTAGATATAATGAACCAGCACAAGCAATCTAGTACTTTATAGCTACAGTATGATATGAAATTGTTCAAGGATGATGCAGTTCAGTTGACAAAAACCAAGAGAAGAGAAATCCAGATAAATGTTTTTTTAAAATGGGGAAAGACCCCAACAAATATAATAGTAGAGCACAATATAACATTTTCAGGAGCTTCCTATCCTAAATAAAAATATATAACAATGTCAGTACAAAGAGTAAAATCCCAATGAATCAAATCAAATCAACTTGATTTGACTTGTTTGAAAAGGTGTATCTTCATTTAAGGACCAGACATAAGTTAGTTACCCTTTCTTATTTTTACTCTGTTCTTTATCTATAAAATAAACAAATGTTAATGTACTTTGCAAGATTATTGTAAGAAGAAATACTACAAAACATGTAAAATGCTTACTAGTATAGATGACTATTTATCATACTAAATAGAATTTTAATATTCCTGTTCTTGTCCCTAAAACTGATTGACAAGTTTTTAATTATAAATACTTGGATATACATGATCTTATTTTAATATTACTATCAAGCAGAGGATTTCCCATATATACCCTCAAAATGATAAAAACAGAGAAAAAAAAGTGCTTGACTGTCTAGTCATTTCAATGGGAAAAAAACTATACTATATGTAGCATTTTGGCCTATCAATGGGAGGTCCACCAGCAAGATAACAGAAGTTCTCCATGCTACAACTATACTAGGCCCATCAAGTAATCCAACACAGAAGACGATATCTGCACCAATATTTGGCCTTTTAGAGTCAAAGGTACTACAATAGTAAATGAGTTAGTGACCCCATATATGGTATATATTAGATTACAACTCTCCATCTGCACCCCCAAACTATACACTTACTTGAGCTTGCCCAATTAAACACACTTCTAAGTGTACATCTATAGCATTGCAATGTTAAGTTCATCTGAGTCCTAGAACATTTTTTAATTATACGTTTAGCTTTATTAAATGTAATTTAATGGTGTGGGGTTTTTTTAAGCAAGAAGTTAAGACTGGAAGGGAATCTTATGAACTGTCAAGCACTTTTTCTTCTCTGTTTTTATCATTTTGTAGCCCAAGCAGCTTATGACTGATTTCCACTAGAGTCCTTAGGCATATGAAATGCCTAAAGACTAGGCTAGCTGTTGGTATTCATGGCTCCATCTGGACTTTCTGAGGAGGCTTTACCCACTAAAATTAGTACACCAGTTGAGGCCCTCATTAAAGTTGGAGACCCTTGCTATAGTTATGAATGTCCTCATTACTTTTTGATTGGATTACTACAATGTGTTGCCCTTGAAGATAACTTTGAAACTGCAACTAGTTCAGAATGCAGGAGCCCACATGCTGACTGGTGAGAATCAGTCCAGTATTATAACACCTACTGTATATTGGGGATACCGCACTGGCCTTTATTAGGATAGGTACTGTCCAAAGTGTTGCATTTAAAGCTCTACTTGGGCAAAGAGGAAACTACTTTTCCGTAGCGATTCTGGCTGGTTTGCTTCTGTTCTGCTCAGGGGTGAATATTATAGGTTATTTTAGGGCTGGTGGTTAAAGGAGACCAAGATGCAAAACCATATTTCTCTATCATCGCTTTTCATTCCCTGGAATAAGTTTCTTGCCTCTGAAAACTGGAGGGTTATCTTTAACAACAACAACCCTCAACTCCCTTCTATCTTAAAAAAACCCCACAACAATTCAAATTTGGCTTTTCAGGTAAGGTTTTCATGACTAACATTCAGCTCCTGCTTTCCACTTTTGCTGGCTGCATGTGATGTTTTAATTTGAAATGTACATGTTTACATCAGATTGAATGGGGTTTAGTAAATCTTATTGTTTGCTTCGTAAATTACCAAGAGTGTTTGTAATAGAACTCTTAATAGTATGCAACTTTTGAGAAATAAATATGTAAATAAATAGTCTGGATTATTTGAAACATGTTAGCCTAATCAAAGTAAATTCAGATGATTTATCTGCTTTTGAGACTAATTCCGTAATTCTAAATAGCATTCTTGAATGTGTGAATGGGTGAAAAGGACACTGTGTATCCCATAGCCTTTCTTCTTTTCATTTTGAGTAACTTCAGAAAAGTAGGATCATGAGTGGGAAAGATAAAGGCCATCATGTCTTTCAATTCTGTGGATCAAACATGCTGTGTACTTGTTTCCTTTTCATAAAATGGGAGGGGGGGGAATGGTTGTTTGGTGCTGTCAGCATCAACAGCTGTAGTCATTTGTTTAAGGAATGTCCCTGACTTTAATAAGTTATTTCCATTACAATGGTTCAACCAATTGCATGTGGACATTTCTATAACCTATTCTGATAGAAATGAAGTAGTAATGTATATTGGCTAGCATAAGTGTACATTACAATAGAAGTAAAGTTCAATGGTCTTGTTGGTATTATAGATTTCCCATTGGTATTGGTATTTATAGATTTCCCATTTTGAATGGCATAAAATTGTGTTTTCTACCCCGTTAGTAATGCCTCTTGGCCTGTCTCTAGTCTCTTGCTTTTTTGGAACTTATATAGAAACAACCTCTTTGCAGGGGTCAAGGCCAGCACCTACGAAATTTGGGATTAGTGCCCATAAACAATTGAGGTGCCCACTGAACTCAGCTGAGATTTTAACACTATCACTTTGATGTTTTTCTAAACTCAGGAATGCAAAATGATAAAGTAGATTAAGAGTTGCAAAGGAGGTAGTGTAGTATTTATTTCAGAGTAAAGTCTGTATGCAGTACCTATTATACAACATTTAATATACAATATAAATAAATACAATATAAATAAATAATAAAATACATATTAATATATAATATTAATTTGGCCAGGTGTTTAATGGTTAAGTTAAAGTGAAAATCTCCATTAGAGTGGTGATCTTGGCACAATCCTATATCCATCACTATGCCAACTAAGTTAGTTGCATAGTCCCCAACTTTTGCTTTTTTTAAGCTTCATGAAAGGAGTCCTAATGGTGATTCTGTGACTTTTGTCATGTAACTTTACTGCATCGGAGCTGTCTGCTGAGAAACAGTTCACTGCAGATCCTAACTACACTGTTTTCGATGGCAAATGGAGCTCCTTATTTAACCAATGCAACTGTGGGAAGCAAAAGGCCAAGAGATTAAGGAAGAAATATATGGCAATAGTCATAAATACCTTGTCTGTCACTTCTTCAAAGATGGAAGCATCTAAAAAACACTGCCCTGCAGGGAATACAACTGAAGCACATCTTCACAGTCCAGTACCAATATAAGACATGTAGAGTTAATATTGGTTGTGACAATGAAGGTTTGAAGATTAGTATTTTTGTCCAGAGGAATCATAAAGTGACACTATACTTTAAAAGTGTCTTTTAGCAGCACAGTAAATTAGGTCAGAGTTGTGCAACTTGTGACCTGTCAAGCTGAACGGATCCCATTTGTTGTGTTATTCCACATACTTAACCATTCCTCAGCTTCTGTAGTCCCAGCAAGGCCATAACAATAGAAGGCTTAAAAAGATCAGGAGGGTTAACATAGATAACTGGAGGGCCCATAAATTCTGCAAGTTGGATTTGAACTGTGTGGGAAATGGCTGAAACTCTGTCATGAGAGGCTCTGAAGGACTGTTGAGTGAAACAGTGCAGTTAACAAGGTCAGGTGAACAAGGTCTTATGAAAAGATGGGGTGGGGAAACAATTTCCTTCCATGATAAATGAATGAATGGCAAGGTATTATTACACAATGCCTTTTCCTCTGTGTGTTTTTTAATGTGCGCTTCTATTTGGGATAGAGCATAGATAAAAGATTAATTAATGTGACATCTTCTCTACTGTGTCAGCAGCAATCTGTCAGCGTAGCAACTGGGACTGTGATTCGCTCTTTCATTTGTTGAGAGCGAATTTTATAAAACCTGCTCCAGGCCGTAATGTGGCAAATTAATTTAAAGAACATATATCCTTAAATATAAAATGAGTGGCATTTCCAACAGCTGCATCTCAACCTGCTGCCTGCTGGTTGAACTGAGTCACAGAATTACAAGCCAACAGTAACGGTATGAAAAGGAAATTGTGGCAAATGTGTCACATGCAAGGGCTCTCTCTTTTGTGATGCCTTATCTATATAGATAATCATCGACTTACAATTGCCATTGGAACCGGAATTCTCATTGCTAAGTAATGAGGTTGTTAAACGAGATGTCATGACACTGCATCACTTAGTGACACAGTACCAGTACTCCCCATTGCTGTCATTAACTGAGAATCACATATTGTTAAGCTCCAATCCAAAACATTCCAGACTTGATCCCATCCAGCCCCAAGCTTCAGGAACTTCTAACTTCTCTTCAGCTGCCTATATCTTCCTCTATGTCTGCACTTCGGGCACTCTTTGGGCCATTAATATCAGACCAACAATTGAGTAAACAATGCCCCAATCAAGGAACTGTCAAATGAGCCAACAGGAAACAGCCCAATCAATATTCTCCTTTATTGGCCTACTCCAATGGTGGGATTCAACTGGTGTAACAACTGGTTCACTGAGTGTGTGCGGTGCATTTGAAAACAGCTCTAAAACTTACCTTCTACTGTAGCCCTGGTGAGTAAAACAGCTGAGGCGTGGCAATGTGACACGCCGATCAGCTGGGCTTCAAATAAAGGTCAGTATAGAGCAGAGGCAGGTGGGCGGGCCTACCTGATCATCGGTGTGAACCAGTTCGCTCTCAGCTGATTGGCGGAGCTACTGGTTTGCCCAAACCAGTCCAAGTAGGCTGAATCCCATCCCTGGCCTACAGCTTCCCCTGTCTCTGCCCTTTGGGCCACACTATATCCTGTCTTGTAGGGTGGCAAGCAGCCCACAACCATGCAGGTCTGGGGCCGCTTGCCACATCTCAGGAAGCCAAACCTGTCCCTGCCCAGTCCTAGCCGCATCTGCCCTTGTCATTCTGCACTCTGATACTGTAACGGAATGTATGCATAACCTTGAGGAAAGAGAAGGAGAGATGATGCCTAGGAAACAATCAGACAGGAGGGTACAGGATCCCACAATTACATAACAGACACAGAAAGAAACTGAGAAGAAAGACACCCTCACCCCCAAATGCATCAGAGAGGTGGAAAGTTTGCGCCTTCACACTTGCAAAGTTCTGTTACCTTACAATAAAGTAGAATTTGTTTATCTAATCCTGTTTCCTGTCTTGTTTACCTGGGAGAGCTGGCATCAGTCTTGCAGGTCTCAAGGAACAAACTTCCTGCCTGACACTTTTAACTTTCAATCATTAAGCAAATGTGGGTTTCTGTTTTTCTTGTCTGATTGCTTGCAAGGAAGCATCTCTCCTTCTCCTTCCTCACGCTCCTCATGCATTCCATTATGTTGACCTCTACTGTCCTGCAGTCTACCAGCCCATCTGACCTTCACTCTCTTCTTGCTTCCACTGCTGGCAAAAAAAAAGTGAAAAACAGTCCTAGCATGGCGACTCAAAAAACAACAACAAAAAACCTCTACTGAAAAAGCTCTGGGGTTGGTTTTTACTTTCTTTTCGCAGTGTGAAAGGGCTTTCTGGTGCCACAGCTACTTTTCACTTTATTTTGTAATGCCAAGGCCAACCCCACCTTGGTTCACAAGTGTAGTGCAAAGTGGGTTTTTAGCATGCCATGGTTCTGGGATGTTTTGTTTTTTTTTGTTTTGTGTGTTGTGTTGTGTTGTGTTGTGTTCTGTTTGTTTTGTTTTGTTCTGATCTGTATCACGAAGCCCAGATCACACCTTATCAGCAGCAGGAGCAAGAACACAGTGAAAGCCAGTTGAGATGGCAAAGATCAGGGCAGTAGCTGTTAAAAGGACAAGTGCTAAGGCACCAGGCTAGAAAGTGGGAGATTGTCTAGTTCTAGTCCCATCTTAGTCGTGAAAGCCAGCTGGGTGACCAATCATGCTCTCCCAGCCCAATTCACCTCATAGGGATATTATGGGGAAAATAGGAGAAGAATGGAGCATTAAGTACGTTCTCTGCTTTGAGTTATTTAAAAGAATAATAAAGGCGGGAGATAGATACCGTGTTTTTCTGAAAATAAGACCCGGTCTTATAGTTTTCAGGACTCCAAAAATAAGCACTAGGGATTATTTTCAGGGAAACATGATTTCAGGGTGATCAGCCTGGCTGAGTGCCCCACCCCCAGTAGGTGGCCACAGATCAATAAGTCTGTTTATTCAGTGCTGTCATAACTTCAAACAGTTCTGAATGAATGATTGCAATTTGGCGACTACCTATAATCTATATTCTCTAGAGAGATTCTTAGGGCATCAAGCTTTGTGCAATTTCAGTGACAGGAAAACAGACTTTCAATATTAGACTGTTTAGATTTAGTTAAGTAACTATGCTTGGAATTCAGGAAGCTACAGTTTAATGATTCTTGACAGCACCAGGTTGGGGACTCACACAATAACCCTATAAATGCTGATGCATGTGGGGTTATTTTTTGAAAAGGCTATGCAATTAATTAATCAATTAATTAAAGCATTTATTTATTTTTCTTCCATTCAATTGACTCTGCATCTCAGAGAGCTCCCTGACAAATCCTTGCTCTTTTCTTGGCAAGGTTTTTTGGAAGGCATTTGTAACTGCCTCTTTCTTAGGGCTGAGAGAAAGTGACTGGCTCAAGGTCACTTGGCTTTGTGCCCAAGGCAGAACTACAACTCACAGTCTCCTGGCTTCTAGCCAGATACCTTAACCACTATACCAGACTGGCTTTATATTTATACCCCTCATTAATCACCACAATTTAGATAGTTTACAAACAATAAAACCAGCTAAAGCAAACTGTATCCCCATTAAACTCAGAAGCCAATTCAAAAGGTTCTAGAACTGAGCATATTGTGAGTTTGCTTGGACTATTAAGGAACTCAACAATGCCCTGCGGCTACTCATTCCAGAGGAAACTGCTAACACTGGCACATTTTTTTCCCCTGTCAAGTTGAAAGATTATAAATTTTCTCACCAAGCTACAACATATTTGGAAAAGACAAACAATATATCAGATTTAGCCATCAGCAAAACATGTATAAGGTCAAATACTTTGGATAGACACAGATTTATTTGACTGGAAATTTTTGCTTCCGGCTTAAATTATCATTTAACTGCACATTTATGTCTTTTAATGTGTTATAATCACATTTACTGTTTTTTCTATTTATTCTAAGGGCTCTTCGAAATCTTTCTTAAAGAAAAGTATATAGCTTTCATTTAAAAGCTTCTGTGTTGTCAAGTATAGTATAGCTCACCTGTCCTAAATGCATATGCCAATCGTTCTCTTTGAATGTAGTGTGTATTTTTTTTTTTTTTTGCATTTTGATTGATTTGACTTAGGTTCCTGCACAATTGACTCTGGGCAACTTATATCATAAAACAAAACAAAACCAGAAATGTAATATTAAAAAATAATCACGACAACAAAGAAGATAATGAATCAGGTCAATGACAAATATATCATGCAATCAACAAGGAGCTTCATCCATCCTGGCCCAAAGCCAGATCTTCCGGAATCTTTATAAGTTAATTCAGTAATGTGAGAAGTGCTTCTATGCAGCATACTTCCCTTTTACCTTTAGCAAAATTGTATTGTAGTTTGTATTCCGCTGACTATTGCACAGTCTGACTGATGATTACAGAGCCTGAAAGAACAGCATGCTTTAGTTTGGAACCCGTGAGTTATTTGCCATTTTTGAAATCACAAATATGCCCTGCTTTATAAACTACAAATATATAAGAATACTTACTCTGTAAGTATCCAGCTCTACAAAATTGCTATGTTTTTACATATTTCATGTATCCAATTCATTTTCTTATATAAAGAAGCTGATATTTGGAAGGGCACCATAAATGAAAAATTTCAAGATGAGTTAGATGGGATATGAAATGCCTCTTATGTCCTTGATAACTGGACTGATCTTAGTGATCCATAATCTGGGGATATAACATGTTGCTGAGTCTTGGAATATGGGGAAAAAAGCATTGATAATAGTTTTTAAGAGTCCCAGGAGTCTTTCCATCAAATCCCAGACATGAAGATAACTCACTCCTCTTAACGGACTGTCTGGCCAACAAATGTATCTGATCACAACCTGCCTTGAATACTCCTGATTTTTGTTTTATGAAATATATCAAGAGCTCTTCAGGGCAGAGACAGAAATATCTCTGCAGTATTTGTTTATTATTCCTAGTTCTGGATGTTTGTGGCAGCTGATGTGTATCCTGACTTTAGATATATTGTCAAATTATATAACTTTTTAGATTTACAATGATTGTAATGCTTTTCTTCCTATATTCCAAGGTTTGGGGATATAGTCCAATGCAAAATAATCTTTTTCAGTTTTCATATTGCATAGAAGAGAAAATTACAGCCAATACAGCTTGATGTATTGGAATCTGCACAGCTGTAATAAGTATAGGTGCCTGGTACTCTTGACTAAATTATGCCATGGGTGAATAGGTGGTAATATTAAATAGATAGATAGATGATAGAAAGAAAAAAAGAAAAGAAAAGAAAAGAAAAGAAAGAAAGAAAGAAAGAAAGGTAGATTGGTAAATATGCCAGATGTTTCAACTGGCCCCACCTTCCTGTGTTCTTGTGTGGATATTTTTGTTTATGAAATGTTCGAATCCATGAAATTTAACAGTAAAGCCCTTCCATAATTAAATGTGTACACATAATTAAATGTGTAGATGTATAATAACAGAAAAAGTTTATGATGTAACAAAACAAGCATCAGGCCATTCTCCAAAATTTGTCCAGTTGGAAAAATCTTTTGTCATGTTGCCAAGTTTTATTTAGTGTGAGGAATGTGTCATGGCAGTGAAATCTTATTAGTATCATAGATAGTCATCTCTGAGCAATTCTCTACTTGCACCTAAGCACAGTGCAAACGTGACCTGATAACATCTATTGTCTGCTGTGTCTGTATATCACTGCTTTCATGTTGTTCCTAATTTAGGAATGAGGCAGGTTTAACTTGCCTTAGCTTTCCCTCCTTATTTTAGCATTGTCCAAGGACAGTCTTAAGTGCAATAACATATGTGAGGCTTTCTCGCTTATGTGGGAAGGAAGTCAGATGACTGACAGTATTTGGGAATTGAAGAAAGAGTGCCAGGACCATCAATGAGGACATGCTGATGTAGTTTCCAACTGACTCAAGAACGAATAGATAGCATTTCAATTCAGCAATAGAGAAAGGACTTCTGTTTAATGGAGCAGCTACATATCCAGGAGGGATCTGTTTGTTTTGGGCAATGAACAGTGTTGGCTTAATTTTATCTCTTGGCACTCAAGAGGATGTACTAAGAACCAAATGAAAGATTTTGCAACAATTGTTCCCCTTACAGTATGCATTAATGTATAGAATAGCACTGTAAAAGTCATGCTACTTTTATTATGAACGTAATAATTAAATTACTGGCATGTTTTTGTTCCATGAGAAATACAGTGACAAAAAGCTATGAGATCATGTTTGGCAGTATTTGATGAAATAAAGAGGGTAAAGCAATGGATTCCATCCACACTAAAACTAAAACACATTAATTCATTCATCAGAGGCATCTGATTCAAGCTGAAATTTCATTCAAATGATAAAATGTGCATTATAATATCATTATGCAGGCTCTGCCCGTATGTACTCTTGTGTGACATTGTGACACAGGTATTGTAAAAAAAAGGAGTGGTGCTTGTTTGTAACCATGTGGTATCCATTTGGTAATTTCCTCCCTTGAAAACTTCCAGGTTCTACATTTGATCTTTTATGTGTTCTTTATATATTCCAAACTTGTTTTCAGCTTCTCTTAATATCTTCCATGATACAATATCTTTAATTCACTGTGTATTGTAAAGGAGTCATTCAACAACCATTGTGGAATGCAATGGATTGTTTTTTGAGCAACAAATATTTCTGCCCAAGAACAGTCAGACGACCTCATGCTGCTTCTTTGTACACATTTAGAGATAAATTGCAAATGCATTTATTAATTTAAAGCATTCCAGTAAACATTATCCATCAAAAGCTCCCCCAATGCTTTGCCGAATAATAGTAGACTCTTTTCCAAGACTCTTTTTCTAAAAAGAAAAGCATAAAAAGGCACATCAGTAAAAGAGTAACAAGAATATTAAGAGATCAATTCTTAATGTTATTCAGATCTCGCAATGCAAGATGTGATCCAGAGATAATACTGTAATGAGTGTCACCCCATGTTAAAGTTGCATTTCTTTACATAATTATCTGAAAGGAAATATGGTCAGCTAACTAGCTGAGGTGTGCACAGTCAAATTTTCATCCCTCTGCAGTTCTGCATTCATCCTTTGCTGTAATTGAGTGCTTTATAGTTTAACATTATTGAGCAATCTATGTTCATAGAGCTTGGAAAATATGAGAGGTTCTAATTGGGACACTTGAGATGGGTAGGCCAAATAAGGTACATTTGATTTTTCACCCAAATTGTAAACTTAAATATTTATTTTTTTAAAAAACCAGACACTGAAATACAAAGTGAGTAATCTATGTACAAATAATCCAAAATATTTCCACTGAGTGCTTTGAATAATGTGCACACTAATTTTACCTTCAAAATAGCAACCTTATGCAATCGGGTTGAAATAAAATAATCGGCTGAGTCCCATGGTTGAGTGGGGACTTATACCTGGTGGCAGAATTTAATCAAACCTTAGATGGGATAAAATACTCTTCTAGGTGGACAGTATTCTAGTTAGAAGAGTGTGATATACATCGAGAAGAATATAGTACACCCCTGGCCATAAATTACAGGGGTACAGGGGTAGAAGTAGAAAACTAGTTCCAAATTTTAATGTCAGTTTTGCTACTCAAAGTGGTCCAATATTGGAGTACAAATTTAAATTCAGAAAATATCACATGTCTCAGAAACATTAATCTAGGCAAACAGAAAGCTCAGAGTTTGGCTGTTATTCACCGGATCTCAGTTCTGTGCCTAGCAAATCCAACTGTTGTATTTTGAACAGGCAATGCCTAAACCTCTATAATAACTGGGTATGGTACCCTGGCCTGGGTTTTTGTAATACGTTGATCCATAAATGACTAATACAATTTATTTTAGCCAAGTCTAGCACATTGTAAAGAGACGGTCCATCAGTCTGGGTTTCTCTGCCAATTTGATACACTTCTTTGAGCAAAGTCTGTCACGTCAACTGATGGGTCCAAGAAACTGGTTTGTGCCTCTTCTTTTCTTTATAAACTCTCATTAACTACCAAAACAGTGTCTTTCCCTCTGTTAAGGGGCATCTGAATAAAAAGGCCACATTACAGTCACATCCAGTGATGGATGTACTTGCTGCAAGCCCAGGAGTGTAAGAAAACAAACAGCCATTCTGTAATCTTGGAACCTACGAATCCAAAATGAGTTTTCTTTTTATGTAGCAAATCTATAAATTGGCCTAGCTTTGCATATTAAGGTTAAGAGATGTTGATGGCATCAACAATAGTACAGAAAGCAAATATGTATTCTCTCTCTCTCTCTCTCTCTCTCTCTCTCTCTCTCTCTCTGTGTGTGTGTATGAATGTGTGTATGTATGTATGTATTTTTCTTCAACTGGGTATTTTCCTACGTGAACCAAGTTTCTCAAATTGCAGCCATAGCTCAGTGAAATCACATCCACTATCCTAGGCTTCTTCAGACAGCAAACATGCATTTTGCTGCCTATTGGGAGACTAATACAGATCTATTTCAGACTGATTGGTCCTCATCAGTTAGCCACATCCTTACCATATGTTCCCTCCCCGTAGACGATGAATAATGAGAACAATGGGGTGGGTTCTACTTACCTTTACTATCGGTTCGCAATGGGAGCATGCACACAACGGGAAGCTTCTGTGCATGCACAGATCACCCATGATGATGTCATGGTGGGTGGGTGGAGCCTCTTGCCGGTTTTATTATCGATTCTATAGAACTGGAGCAAACCGGGAGCAACCCACCACTGAATGAAAGGCACATTTATTATAACAATGTACTGTACAACTAAAAGATTCCTCATACCTCTTGGACTCTGTCTGCACCTCCCCAAGAGAGGTATACCACACAACTTGGGATACCCTCATTAGGTATGTAGTGATCCAAAGTAAAGGGACCCTGAAGGATGATTGCCCACCTTTTGCTTAAACCAGTATTTCTCAACCTTGAAGATGGATGGATTCCAACTCCCAGAATTCCCCAGCTAGCTCAGCTGGCTGGGGAATTCTGGGAGTTGAAGTCAACCAATCTTCAAGTCACCAAGGTTAAGAAATACTGGCTTAAACCGTAAAGAGGAATAAAGTATTTTTTTAATACATCTGCTCAGCATAGGATTGGGGAAACCTATTATGCTCAATATAAAATGCAACTTGGATTCCAGATGCAAGAGGGAATTATTTCTGTAAAGTAATTTCTGTGAAGCATTGGTTTTAATGGGAAGATATTCATGTTACCTTACATGTATTATATGTACATTGTATTTATATTTCTTTATGTAAATGGACATGGGAAAAAACTCAGAGATTTACAATAATTAAAAGAGATGCTTAATAAACCATCACTCCCCATTTGTCCAGTTTTGCTTAATTTTAATTAAAGGCTTTTGCTCCACTGCTCAAAATGCCATTTAGTTAATTATTTAGTTGGTTGACTTATGCATTTATACCCCACGCTGCTTGACTGAGGATGATAATGGGTCAGATACATAGGCAGCAGCCTTTATATTGAATTCATTGATGACGAATATGAAGATGATGATGATCATCATTATTATCCTGGATTTCAGACCATTTTCCTGCCTATTTAGAGATGTCAAGGATTGAATCTGTATAACTTTGCTTTGTTTCACTCATCTATTTTGTAGTTTCCTTTAAGCTCCCTGGGCTACTTATTAACATCAGCAAGAAACTGAGAGCAAGAAACTTTTTAAGACACATTAAAAATCTTGGTCTTGCCTTTATTTATGACTAGAATATGAGAAGATTTGTAACTGTACTAAGAATTCTATTTTTATTTATTTTTCACATTTTTGAACTGCTGAACTCTCTCAGAGTTATATCTCTATAATGGTATCTATCTATCTATCTATCTATCTATCTATCTATCTATCTATCTATCTATCTATCTATCTATCTATCTATCTATCTCAATATTGGGTCCTCTGCAGTGGTAGGTTGCTCCTACTTTGGACCGGTTAGCAGGAACCGGTAGTAAAACTGGTGGGAGGCTCCACCAACTGCCCCGGATGTTGTCATAGGCCATTGGCACGTACGTGAGTGAAGCTTACGCATACGGGCGATCCCGTTGCGAACCGGTAGTAAAGGTAAGTAGAACCCACCCCTGGTCCTCTACCAGAGATCTAGGAGTTGACAGTTCTGTATAGCTTTCTCTAGTATTGCACTCTTTTGGACAGATGTTCCTGGGTTCTGTTGGAACCACACTCTCACCTCTTAAGTGATCATAGTTACTGTCACTTGTATCATTTTGACCTTTACTTTTCACATCCTCTCCAGTTCCTCCTTCAGCCCTGGTACTTCTCCAGCATCTGATACTCCTTCTTCCTGATGTTGCTTTAATTTGGCATCACTACATCTATCACCACTGCTGTCTTCTAATCCTTGTGTATTACCACAATGTCTGCTTGATTGGCTAGTACTTGCCTATCTGTTTGGACCTGGAAGTCCCAAAGGATCTTCGCTTTCGTATTCTCTGTGACCTTCTGTGGGAAATCCTACCTGGACTTAGGAGGTTCTAGTCCATATAATTTATTTATTTCAGATAATTTATATAGCCACCCAGAATCATTTGTTCATGAGATGAGAGGCTATATAAATTTGTTTAATAATAAGTAAATATTGTAAATCACTTCTGGATTAGGTAACAGAAATAAGTGTAAATAAATAAATAATTTTTTAAAAATTCAAACCTGTTATATAATATTCTCTCTCTCACTTTGCGCACAAAGACACACACTCACAGACTCTCGCTCACACACACTCTCAGTTGTTAGTTTTCAGAAAACATCTAAGGAATTACATCCTGGGAAAAATGTACACATATCCAAAAATGCTAACTTGTAAATTACAAGACAGGTGGATAAGTAGCAGACCTAATTACAGCATACGGTACTGTGTTTTCCCCTTTCTTCTATGTTGTTAAGGCTGACTTTGAGAAAAATCAGACTGCAGGGGAAAAAAACACATCCTAATTTTGAGTACAATTAATCAGGATTTTGGAAGCATCTTTTCCGACATCAGTTTTGTGAACTACAGCTCACTTTAGTCTTACAACATCCATCTTATTTCCTGTAAGTATATGTAGGATTTTAGCCTAGATAATTGTTTTATTTCTTCAAAGTACTATGTAATTTGTAAAGAGACAGCTTGGATTGAACAGGAGCTTTTCAACCTTTAAGTTAAATTGTAGTTCTCAGCATTCAGGGGAAACCAAACCAAACCAAACATACCAGCTAAAGTGTTACACATTTCATGTCTTAAGAATGTTAAAGATATTTCAGGTTTTGCCTTGGCTGGGGTATCTCTTCATTACTGAAAGTCTTCATGAAAGGTAAACTGAATTACCTTAAGTGAAAAAAATAATTGATAATGAAATAATTGATTCTGCATCAGAAAGTGGTTTCTATGTACATTTCCATTTAAACCCCAACTATTACAAACATCAGCCTCAGGACTGGTAGAATGAATACTGTATATTCTCTTAATATTTCTACCCTTAGTATATAATTAATGCATTTCTATTTTTCCTTCTAAGTTACTTTATTGTATACCACTTCTGCACTTGTCCTCATTGACAATGAAAAAACACAGCAGCAGATGTCTGGACTTATGCCATATCTTTTCACAGCTTCTCCCTGCATTTGTCTTCACACTCTAGTAGACACACATTGTCTGCCTTCTTGGTCTGCTCTGTCACTTCTCCTATAAGACTGCCGTAACTGGACTGCTAAACTCCAGAGAACCATATGTGACAGCAAAATGTTAATGCTTTTTAAAAGCATTAACATTGTGCATCCACTTAATGAATGCCCAAACTTTAGCAGCTCATATGTGATAGCTCTAATGTTTTATGGCTGAGATGCGTAGGCAATAAGAATATAAATGGCACTGACTGATTTGACTGGCCGGCAAAGAGTCTGTAGTGGATAGATGGCCTTGAAGGACACAAGGAAGATCTGCTACAAAGATAAATGGAAAATGAGCCCAGGCCAAGAAAATAATTTGAGGAAATGCATTAGAAAGCACACTCCCCTGCTTTCTCATGAAGATAAAACAGGGAGAAAAAGAAGCACATTCTGGCTTGCAATATTTTGCAGCTGTTGTAGCCTAGATTAGCATGGTGTCTGTTTTTAAGTCGGCTAGGGTTGATAGAGTCCACCTGTAATAAGTCAGAATGATTGGGGCAGACAGAAAGTGGATAAATGCAGGAACAGCCCTAAGGGTTTTTTCCCCTTCTTTTGGCAGCTGCCTGTGCAAATTCTTAAAAATATATACATATACTATCATGACAGGGTGATAATACTGTAAACCTGAAAATTTCATATATTTTATGGGGGAGAAGGAGGGAGAGAAAACAGAGCAGTTATATATATGTGAGACAGATGTGTGTGTAAGAGACAGGAAATTTGTACAGATTTGGTGAGTATGCATCTAACATCATTCTTCATCATAGACATTTAATTGTTTTTAAAATTCCTCATTGTCCTCCTTTTAAAAAATATTTTAAATTATCTCTGCTGGGTTAGTTTTCCTATCTCTCTCTCTCTCTCTCTCTCTCTCTCTCTCTCTCTCTTTCTCACTCACATTCATTCAGTTTAAAATCTCAACAACAGTGAGACTAACAATGTTAAAAATTCAGCAAACCAATCAAATAATTATTGGCAATTGAGGACAGCATCCATCTCACCCATCTCAGGTACCCTATGATAAAATTTTGTAGGCTATGTGTATGTCTCATTATAAAAATTATTTATTTATTCATTAATTTATTGAATTTGGATGCCCCCCAACTAGCCAATTCTGAGATCTGAAGTCTAGAGTAAACCAAATGACAGGTTTGGATGAAAATAGATTGATTTAACCTCAGTTGGTCTCGGAATATAAGCATGACTGGGCTTGGCACGTATAGCACAACTGTAGGGCAGATTCACAGGGGAAGTTGAAAATCATCCTTAAAAAAGTTAATGACATAGTGCTTCCATCTGTTGCCAAGAAAACAACTTGGATCCATCTTTTAAAATCCACCAGGAATTTAGCTCAAGTCAAAAGAGACCACCTACTCTGTAATCTAGATGAAAGTCAACTCTAACTCAAGATGAAAAATATTAAAATACAAAGCAAAACCCTGTGGAGAGATATGGAGAAACGATATCCATAATTTTATCTTTTCAGAAAAATATTATTCATACTTAATCCTTTTTTGTTTATTGTACAGTTAAAAGAATCTTTAGATCTAAGGATATTTATCACATGCTTGCAGCTGTAGACAAATGTCACAATGCTCACTATACGACAGAAGAGCAGATGGGACATATTTATACCTGTGGGGAATAAATAACATATGGTGGTAGTAAGTTTGACATCCTTGGAATTGCAAAATGCACCAAGCAAGCTGCATGCCTTGCAGCTACCTGAATCTGCCAAAATAATGACATACCCTGCATTTCAGTAAGGCTACTTTGGCTTGTAACTTGCCATTGTTCATAACTTGTTCATAGGGTATCAAGTATGTATGTATGAGGCTACTTCAGGGAAAAGTATCAGAGAACAGTTTCCAGATATGATTTGTTGCATTATGATGTTGTAATACTATACCTATTTACATGGAAGAAGTATGCAGTTGTTTTCCAGTAATTATTTCTTATTTTACATGAATCATGACTTTTTCTTTTAAAAAAAGAAACGTGAACTAATGAAAATAATAGAATATTTCTTTCAGCCTTAATAATTCTTTTGAACAAATGGCCCAGATTGTAAGTCATTTATTTATTCATTCATTACTACAGGTAGTCCTCGGTTAATAAAGGTAATTCTGAGCCTGAGTAGCGTAGGGGTATTAGTAGCGTAGTAGCTAATGCCTCCTACTAAAGGCAGCAATTAACATCCAGCTGCCCGTAATTCTGCGAGTTCAATCCTAGCCAGGCTCAAGGTCGACTCAGCCTTCCATCCTTTCTAAGGTGGGTAAATTGAGGACCCAGTTTGTGGGGGCAATAAGCTGACTTTATATAAATATATACAAAAGTATGAAGGCTATTGCTTAATGCGTTGTAAGCCGCCCTGAGTCTCCGGAGAAGGGCGGCATATAAATCAAATTAAAAAAAAAAAAATTCGGAACAGAGTTTCTGTCACTAAGCGATGCAGTTAATTGCTTAGTGACAGAAATCCATTGCCATCATTAACCAAATCCAACAGTCATTAGGTGAAGAACCATCCCTATACCCAGATTGGTCCATCCATTCCAGCCCTGAGCCTCAGTAAGATAAGGGACTGCCTCCGCTGTCTCCTTTTGAATTCCCCCCTCCCACCTGCCTATCTCCCCATAGCCCTGCCCTTTTTTGCCACTCGCCTGCTCCTTGCCACCAGCTGCCCCTCCCCCTCCCAGCCCTGGCCTGTGCTGTCATGCCTGCTGCTCCACATGGCATATTATTCTTGCCGTGTCTCCTTCTAATGCCACCTTCTTTCATCCTGGTGCAGCTGGGACTTTTCTTGTGCCTGCTCAGGGTCTTCATTTGTGTGCCAGTAGGGCCTCTATGTATGCACCAGCCAGGACCTTTGTTCGCATACCAATCAGGGCCTCTGGATATGCCCAACTGTACCAGTGCCAAATAAGGACCTGGCTGGAAGGGGCCTTCTTTTGTATTGGCACAGCTTAGCTATTCTTCCACATGCCAATTTTCTTATGTTGGGTCCTTCTTTTGCACTGGTATAGCCAGGATCTTCTTTCACGTGCCGGACTTCTTTTGTGAAGGGGTGGGGGGCACGAGAAGACCTGAATGCAACAGTGAGAAAGGAGTGGACATGAAAAAAGGTCTCAGCTGCTACAGTAATGGTGTGAAGCAGTGGTGAGTTTCAAAATTTTTTACCACCGGTTCTGTGGGTGTGGCTTGGTGGGCATGGCATGGCATGGCTTGGTAGCAGTGGCTTGGTCGGCGTGGCAGGGGAAGGATACTGTAAAATCTTTATTCCCACCCCACTCCAGGGGAAGGATACTGTAAAATCCCCCATTTCCTCCCAATCACCTGGGATTTGGGAGGCAGAGAATAGATTGGGGTGGGGCCAGTCAGAATTTTTACTACTGGTTCTTCAAACTACTCAAAATTTCCACTGCCAGTTCTCCAGAACTGGTTAGAACCTGCTGAAACTCACCTCTGGTGTGAAGGGTATGGCACTTATGGCAGGGCTGGGTAGCAGGGCAGCTGGTAGCAATGGGTGGGAGGGCAGCCAAAAATTAGTCATAAATATGGGTGGTCCCAAGTGGACCTGAATTTTGTTCATGTGATGTGGAGGTGCTATTGATATGTATGTATATGTGAGTAGGTGTGCATTATATTTTTACATTTCCGATTTTACAATTGTTTCCTCGCTACTTCTATGTTGACTTTTGTTATGACTACTTCTGCATTTATTTTTGTCCTGGGGCAAACACAAAGGAAACAACATAGAGCTTTATTAGATAAACCAACCATGCACAACACTCACAGCTGCTTGGGTGATTTGTTAGGAACCCAAGAGATTTGCTTGCATAAACATTTGCATAATTTTTTAAAAAAACTGCATAGAAACATATGGATAGAAACTCTATTTGTTATGCTAAAAATGATAGGTAGAATAACAGTTATTTCTCTCATGAGAGTGAATGAATGACATATTCTGTGAGTTATACCAAGACATACCAAGGGAATCCAAATTGATGCAAGCCACAGTAACCAGAAGAACATTAGCCTTATTTTTCATTCTCGGGGAAAAGTTTTTGTTAAAGTGCAGCTTCATAGAAAATGTCTCATTAAATCTTTGCATTTGTTAAATTATACTGGACATCAATAAAAAACAATAATACATTTATTTGTTCAGAAGGGGGAAAAAAGGTACCATACCACGTATGTCTTTCCTATAGCTGAGTATGCATTGTGTGGTTTAGGCTAATGTAGTTCTAGGAAAACATAAAGTATTTTAGGACCCATAACATTTTTAGTTTTAATTTAGAATCATCACAAATAAAGAAGGGTTTTCAAGGATTAAGGCAGGAAACTTTAGATCATTTTTAAAGAATAATCATTAATTGCTTATTAATTTTCCACCCTACCTAAGGAGAACAGGTTATTGTATAAGAAATTAGCAACATAAGAATCTGACTTGATGACAAGTCGGAATATTGTTCCATTTAGCTCAATGAGTTGGTCTCCACAATATCAGGCTTCAAGCCTTGCCTTATGATCAGCCTTGTATTGAATCAGAGGCATTTTGTAGCAGAATACAGGTAGCCCTTAAGTTATGACCACAATGGAGCCCAAAATTTTATGTTGCTAAGTTTGTTAAGTGAGTTTGCCCCATTTTACGACTTTTCTTGCCACAGTTGTTAAGTGAATCGTTGCAGATCTTAAGTTAGTAACACAATTGTTAAATGAATCTGGTTTCCCCATTGACTTTGCTGATCATAAGGTTGAAAAAGCCAATCACATGACCCCAGGATACTGCAAGCATCATAAATATGAGTCTGTTGCCAAGCCATAAGTCACTTTTTTGATGCTGTAGTAACTTTGAATGGTCACTAAATGAATTGTTGTAAGTTGAGGACGATGTGTGTACCATTGAGCTGGAAACTTTCATCCGAAGAAAGCAACTTAGGCAATTGTATTTCTAATATAATGAGAAAGAGAATCTAAAAGAGAAAGAACAGTTGCCTAAAGCAAATCTTTTTCTTCTTCTTCTAGTCTCCCAGCAAGGTGAAAACCAAAGACGGTTGTATCGAGAACTACTGAAAAATTACAACCGATTGGAACGGCCTGTTGTGAATGACTCACAACCTCTTGTAGTAGAACTTCAACTTTCATTGCTGCAAATAATTGATGTGGTAAGTTAACTATAATCTAGCTCTCTGTTCCTGAACCAATAACAAATACCTCACATTTTAAAGCAATCATGTACATAAAAATCTAAGACTTTGACAGACTTCGATAGAGCGGTCCAGCCTACTCTATTATCAAGGCATGGTAACCATGAAAGCAAAGATCCAAAATAGTGATCAAAATAATAGTGATTGATAGCCCAATTTTTGATAAATTTGTCTGGTCCTCCTTTTAAAAACATCCACATTGGAAGCTGTTACCATATCTGATGGTAGCAAATTGTAGCATGTAACTATCTGTTCTTTAAAGAATTACTTTCTTTTATCCATTTGGAATCTCTATTTAGTTTCAGTGATTAAGTTCTAATATGATGAGAGAGGGCAAAGGACTCTCTAAGCTACATTTCCCATTCTGGGCGTGTATTTTTATATCTTTATCAGCTCTCCCTTTATCTGCTTTAAGACTGAAGCTAAAAGAGAATTGTAGTCTTTTTTCATACAGGATTTATTCTAGCTTCCTCGCAATTTTGCTTGGACGTTTTGCTGCCTTTCCAAGTGTACAATGCAGTCTTTGAAGCATGGTGGCCAAGAATGAATACAGTATTTCAACTAAAGTGGCACCATTGATTTCTACAACACGATATTGGTTGTTTTAATTGCCATTTTTATTATTAATGATTGTAGCATGGGACTTATCTTTTCATAGCGGCCACACACAAGGATTGAATTTTCATTGAGCTGTCCATGATGATTCCAAGATCCTTTTCCTAATTAATTGCTGCCAGCTCGGATCCCATTAAAGTATAGTATATGTGAACTTTGATGTATAGTTTTTGGGCCAGTGTTGCATAGAAAAGCATTTGTCATTCTGAACCCCACTTGCCTTTTTTGGAGAGATCTAGACTCTGCAAAATCCCCTCTTATTTTAATACCTTGAAAGATTTGGTATTACCAGCAAATGTGCCCAGCTTACTAGTCATTCTTGATTATTTATAGACAGATTAAAACCCGTCATACAGAAATACAACGTTTTCATGTCTTTCCTGGGTAAAATTGTTCATCTGTTCCTATTTTTCATTTCCTGTTCTTTAGCTAACTACCAGTTCACAAGAGCATATCTTCTTATCCCATGCTGTTGCATTTGCTTATTTATTTCCAGTGAGGGATTTTGGCAATGATCTTTTGAAACAGTCAATTGCAATTTATGTTAAATTTCCTCTGCCTGCATTTTTGATCACACTTTCAGAAAAATCTAAATTAGTAAAACCAGATTTCCAGAAGCTTATATTGATTATCTGCAGCTGGGTTTGTTATCTGTATATTTATTTTATTTTACATTATCCTATCATACCTTGAGCAAACATTAAACTAACTAACCTGTAATTTAATAATAAGATCCAATAGAATATTATTCCAATACTGATTCATCTGCATAAATCTGTTTCAGGACATTGTGCTAGCTCTTTTTCAAGATCAGGTATTCCACAACAAATTTGTATCATCTATATCATTGTAGTAAATTTAAAGAACAGCAAATAATGTCTTTTTTCCTTAGTATTGGAAAAGGGGAGGGGAAATCCCACTGACACCTAAATGGGTTCAAGATTCTTTCCATATTTTCTGTGATGCCAGTCATGTTTAATGAGATTAATATTTTTTCATGTTTTTCTTAGATTGTGAAGCAGAAAATGAATTTCTTGCTTCCAGATATTGTTGCACAAGTGTTTCTTTCAATTATTGTTAGACACATCACTCTCACCCATGCTAAGGCAACCTGGGGTAATGGAAGTTGCAGTCCAATGAGAAAACAAGCCTAGAAGAGGAAATGTCTTTTTCTGTTCTATAGTTGTAATGGAATTTATGAGCATGCTTGGAAAGTAGCTTCTATATTTGTTTGTATGCTGGTGCTTCCACTAAAAGCCTATCTATAAGAAATTACACCTGGATCATTTTGTTAGATGATTTTACCAATTTACCCATCACAATTGAAAGCATGGAATATCAGTGAGTTTGTGGCAATTCTGCTTCCTGACTCCATCTTTGACTCCGTCAAAAAAGTAAAAGGAATATGGAATACCTAAATTGTTTCAATTCAAAGCTGAAGGATTTGGAAAGAGCTCATGTTTGGATCATCCTTTCTTTTTGACTTAAAACAGCTGTTTCTTGCTTGAAATGTGATGTCATGCATTTTAAAAGAGTTTGAATCAATATTTTGCATGCCCCTAATAGAGGTCTGGGCACCTCTAAAATGGGTCAAGAATAAAGAAGCACCTACTGATCTCAGAACTTAAAGGATGTTTCCTGATACGCATTATACTGCTCCCTTCTTACAGTGTGCTTACTTTTGCAGGTAGGGGCAGAATGATTACAATAGTTTTAGAAGCTTTTAGTTACACTTCAAAATCAGTTCAGTTAAGTTGTTGATTTAACAACAAGTCTGTGTGGAGTTGAGAGCCTGAGGGTTTGGCCTATTAACTTATTAGCAACTTGTTAAGGAGCTTTTACAAGTGAGCCATGAATTAGCTTCAACCAGAGCTACTCCAGCTTAATCACTTTGTCTATGATTTTGCTTGATATAGCCATTGTTGGAATCAGCAGTTAGCTAGCACTTACTTTGACACTTATCAAAAGAAGCTAAAGAGGCTAACCACAAACACTTCAGTTATAGGAAATGTTAATCTATCTGGCAGATGGCGGCTTCATAATGTGCTGAAAAATTTTGCAAGAAATAAGGAAAGACAATGTGGCATTTAGCTTAAACTGTGCTCATGAATATCCAGGCAAAGGTGTGGAGGCGAAAAGTTCATTGTTAGCAGGTTAGAAACACACACCCAGAGCAGTGGTGGGTTTCAAAATTTTTTACTACTGGTTCTGTGGGTGTGGCTTGGTAGGCATGGCAGGGGAAGGATACTGTAAAATCTCCATTCCCTCCCCATTTCAGGGGAAGGGTACTGCAAAATCCCCATTTCTTCCTAATCAGCTGGGATTTAGGAGGCAGAGAATAGATGGGGGCGGGGCCAGTCAGAATTTTTACTAATGGTTCTCCAAACTACTCAAAATTTCTGCTACCGGTTCTCCAGAACTGGTCAGAACCTGCAGAAACCCACCTCTGACCCAGAGGTGGAGAGCTTAGCTAGTTAAGCATACCCCACATACTAGCCTAAACTGTGCATGTCTTCACTGAATCAGGAACAAATGATGACATATCAAGAAATGCTGATGTGTATCTGTGGTTCTGTGGTATAAAAACAATTTGTTGAACGTCGTTTGATTTGGACTTGGATCCCAAGTGTGCATCTTTATAAACTTATAAACAGTAAAAACCCAGTATAAAAATAATTTTAAAAAACAATAAAAACCAATAACCCCCTCCCCCTGGTGACAACACACAGTCAAATGAGCCACTTGATGGGCTCTATCCCACTCTGAGTTCCCCTTCGTTGGCTGAACCAAGTCTTCTGTGCCTTACAGAAGAGTGTCAAAGTGGGGGCCAGTCTCATTTCTGCAGGGATGCTGTTCCATAGGAAGGGAGCCACCATAGAAAAGGCTGTTCTTCTGTTCTTACCCAATGTACCTCCTTAGGGGACGGCACTTGCAACATTCTTTGCCTCCCTGCTCTAGTGGGTCAGGTGGATATAACCAGCAAGAGCTGGTCCCTCAGATAATTTGGTCCCAAGCCATGAAGGGCTTTTAAAAAGGACTTTAAATTAGCTATAAGTCTGTCTCATCACTGCAAAGAATGATGGCAAATCATCTAACAATACAAGAAACAAGCTGGTCATATTTAAGAGAGTCATTGTGCCTTCCTCATTGGATACCACAGTATTTAGTCAATAGTACGAAAAAATCAGATATTCTAGGAAAAGGCAGATACTTATCCTTCTCTCTGTTCTGTATTTATTATGGAATCCAACAATGTGGATTGCAGAGCTGATACTCAGATGAGTTGGTACATATCATTCTAGGCCACCTCATTTGAAAGAGAAACACCCAGTCTTGAAGGGCTCTGTGAAGATCAAAGATGAAAGCAGTGCATCCTTCTAACTGCTATGCATATTAGATCTAGATGGACACTCATCAACTCCTAATCCCCTTTTTGAAAGTCATTTATCTGATTACCTGATTTCTATTGCAAATGACTATCTGCCTGAATTTTATCTCATAACTAGGCTTCTGTTTAATTGTAACTGAACAAAGGGACTTATATTAGGTGTTTCCCAGAATGTTAACACATGGCTTTATTGCTTTGGAATGGTGAACGTGACTCTGAAATGAGCAGAAATCCCTGATGTTTCACAAGTAATTTGTTGATTAATTATGAACCTTTTTACAATTTTAGGCAGAAGCGTCTTGTATATTGAAATAAATTATGAGGCATGTGTTCTTTATAAATGATTCATCAGATGCTGTTCCCATAGGTTTCTGCAAAGCTGTAATAGTAGGTGGTGTTCATTGCTTCCTTTCCAATTGTTTAGACTGTTTAGCTGTAAATGGGATGGCTATATGAAGTTAATAAGCAATGTAATTAGCAAAAATATGCAGTGAGAAAGTATTATAAAATGAGAACTATTCTTATTTTGGTCCACTAAACTATTAGGTATTTTCACTAATGTTACAGATTGTTGCTTGATTCTGAAATAATGCAACAGTCAGACTTCTTTGGTTTTGTTATTACTATTGTTACTAGTAATGGGGTAGTACAGTGTCTCAGTGGTTAAGACACTGGGCTTTTCGGGTGGAAATCCGGCAATCCAAGTTCAAGACCCAAACGCCATGCGACAGTGTGAACTCCCGTCCTCGCCCCAGCTCCTGCCCACCTAGCAGTTCAAAAGCATGCAAATGCGAGTAGATAAATAGATACCATTTCAGTTGGAAGGGAACCGTATTCCATGATGTCATGTTGGCCACATGACCATAGAAATGTCTTTGAACAGCCGCTAGCTCAATGGCCTTGAAATGGAGATGAACACCGCCCCCTGTAGTTGGCAATGACTAACTGAGTAAAATCCTCAGGGACTCCTTTTTATTGTTAACATAAACAAAAAATGCTGGGCCATAAATGTATATTTGTAGGAAATATTTAATAGCCTGGAAAATCATCCAGGACTGATGGGTGACCTTATTTTGTAGAACATTGTTCTTGAAAATTTAGGCTTTCCTTTAGGCAATGGTGCCTATTCATTTCTAAAGGAAGTATACAAAGAGTTTGGGCTTGGGATACTACTGGAATAAAAGGAGGAAAGGGTTAGTCCATTTCCCCTCAGACCATGGCTCCAATGAAAAGTTCTTGCTTGGTGTTAAAAGCCAAGCCAATGTACAAGTTCAAGCACATATTTCTAGCAATGTTTCTAATCTTTCCTATCTTCTGCCAATTGGGTCATTTTAATTGAAGATGCTGGGAATTAAAGCTGAGGCAGTCTGCGTGCAAAGTGTGTCCTTGGCCACTGTGATGTATTCTCTCTTTAGGGACATTTTTAGATGGCTTCTTCTTAAAATGTGATGGATTCAGAAGCAAAAGCAAAACTTTACTTTAGAATTCGGGAAGCCATGCAAATAGCATTTTTCTGGGATTCCTCACAGTAACTTCATCTTTTCCCAGGAGGGGCTTGGGAAAAGATGATTTGGTGACAGATAAAAGGACATATGTACCCTCAGAAGCTCCAAAGCACCTTTTTGTCTTTGAATCTAAAGTATTGCTCAGCTCTATTATCTACATTTTGGAAAGCAATCTGCTGATCAATTTCAAGTGAGACCAGACTGTTTCATATATAAAGAATACAGATTTGATCTCTGACAAGCTCCCTATAACCAATTCTTCAGCAGCTAGAAATTGGAAAAACTTACTTTAAATTCCATCATATAAAGAGAGACACATGTTTCTTTTCTTTCCATGATTGAAAAATTACTAAGAGATAGCTCAAGGTTTCAGTACAGAAATGTATTTTGAACCTTGATTTATTTGGATTACTCTCTGTGCCAATGTCTGCAAACCTTTTATTTACTGTGAATGGGATTATTATTTTTTTACCTAGTGGTTTCTGCAAGGCAGTTAAATAGATCTTTGAAAATAGATTTGAAATATATATCAAAGACAGGGCATACAAAGCAATTGGAAAGCATATTCTGTTGGCGTATTTAATATCAAGTATATCCCCTGATCTCAGAGAAAACTCAAAGGAAGCTTATGTTCTATAGGCAATACTGAATCCAATGTATGCCAAAGATAATGTTTTTCAGAATTTTGAAATGAAGTTCAAAATTTTAAATAATATACATAATAGGAAAGAGTATGTGGCAAGGCCTGGCAAATGAAGAATGCATAAAAATACTACAATATGGGACAATTGTTTGCAGAATTTTGAATACTACCACATGTGTGCAAAATATGTGTATTAAGAGAAAGCACAGACAAATTAAATGACTTTTTTGGAACATTTTAAATTGGTATGGAAAGTTGACTTATCAAAAGTTTTTAATAAAATGAGATTTGAATGAAACTTGATAGTCTGCTCTTCTGTAATCTAAAATAAATTCTGCTTTGGGAAGATCACTTACAAATTTAATTAAATGAATTCTCTCCATGGCTTCCACTAATGCACAGATAAATTGTTCCTTAATTTGTCTGTTCCTGTTCTCTTTTTGAGAGGGAGAACATGAATTTAAAAAAAAAAACCAGCATGGAAGACAAAAACTAATTGAGAGCTAATCACACTAATGACAGATAATTTCTTCTATGCAAAAGCTGTGTGGAGGAAGCTGATGTTGAAGCTTTGATATCTTCAGTAGAGCTTGGCCAATTTCTTCTAAAATAGGCTATTGCTGCAATTGTATGCAAATGCAATTAAAAAAACAATAATTACAAATGAGACTAGTAACAAAATGAGACAATGATTGAACTCTTTGTGCAACAAGTTAAAAGGTTAGCTTTCTATGAGGCCTAAATGAGGAGAAAATCATAATTCAAGATGAAAAGCAATTCTACAGAAACAACTCTAGACAAATGTTTTTACTGCTCAAGCAGAGTACAGGACAAGGAAAGCAGGGAAGTGATCAGAATTGCAGTACTGAAATTCTAATAGAAAGCAAGAGATCTCATACTTGCCATATCTTTATCATCTTCATCCTGCGTGCCATGTCTTGAACATTTAAAATTAATAGCCTGTCAATCTGTCAGTCAATCAAACTTTACTGCAGTCATTAACTATCACTCTGGACAGTTTTTAGTTAGCTTTGGAAGCTGTATTTAGCCCCTGTGAGGTTTTTTGCAACAACCATTTACTTACATCTTCTCTTGACCAAAGAACAAAGAGCTTTTTCTTTTTTCAAAATAGAATAATGTTCAAATGTGTACATGTGTGGCAGTATTTGATCACTGTTAGCCAGAATCAGAGCATGGACAAAATTTTGTTGGAAGAAATGTCCATCTGGGTTCTGACATGGTCCTGAGGGCCATGTCTTTTGTGTTGTAGATAAGCTGGCCCAGTCTTTGTCTTGTAGATGGCACCAAAATATCTGCTGGGGGGGCAGGGAGCTGAGGCTCTGAGTTTGTCCTTAGAAACATTTCTCCTTTAGGGAAAATATAATATTTTTAATATTTCCTATAATATTTCATTTTCCTAGGAGAGGGGTGGGTGCTAAATTCCTACAGCGCCATGTAGAGGTAACTTTGTAGGTTATCTTGAGTCCCATGTTTGATTGAATCTCGCTGGGTGATGTAATGAAGGGGCTTTAGGCAATTCCTATTATGGCTTAATGGCTTTGTCCTGGTTTGGATCTTGAGGGAGGGCTAATTCTATCACCCTGGAGCTGAACGTCTTTTGTAGATAAGATGGTCCAGTCTTTTGTCTTGTAGATAGGTTGGCACCAGTCTTTCTGGGGCTATTAACAAAGTTGGGGGCTGCTTTCCAAGAGCATGTTTCTCCTTTTCTCATCCAGGGTGGTATAATATTCTGCCTTTTTAATATTTCCTAGAATATTTCATCTAGGAGAGGGGTAGGTGCTAACGTCCTACAGTGCTTTATAGCCCTTTCTAAGTGGTTTACAGAGTCAGCATATTGCCCCCAACAACCTGGGTCCTCATTTTACCAACCTCGGAAGGATGGAAGGCTGAATCAATCTTGTGCCTGGTGAGATTCGAACTGCCGAATTGCAGGCAGCAGGCAGCCGGCAGTCAGCGTAAGTAGTTGCAGTACTGCATTCTAACCGATGAGCCACCAAGGCTCCTTAAGTTAGCTTTACTTCTACTGACTGTCTTATGGGCAGACAGGATATTCAAGATGTAAAGTTTCATCAGGAAAATAATGTGGAGAAGAACCTTCAGTAGAACACAGGACTGTGTCTTAAATTAGAATAGGTAACATTTGCTTTGCCCAAGGAGCACATTTTTCCAATGTTGCCCCCTAAAGTATATAAAACAATTTACATGAACATGATAAATTACTCTGCAACAATTTAGAATGAATTGATGAAAATAGTCACTAATTTGAAAAGAAAATTGAGCCAATTTTCTCAGCTCTCCCTCTCAAAGATACTTCTTAGGAAACTTATGAATAATTTATCACCACAATAGAGGTGTTTATTTGTTATTAATTTTCAAGAAACCTGGGCTTCTCGTAGGGCCAGTGTTTTTAAATGGACTTTAATCTTCAACCTTAGACAGTATTAATTCAATGCAAAGTACTTCAGTCTTAGTGAAACATTCATAGGCATCAAATTTGAAGTTTGAGGGTCAAACCAAAATGTATTCATGCAAATTCACTCCTGTACATTCTTCTATAAGATGTTATAGGTTACAGATTTCATCATTTTGGTATCATTAGGAACAGATACTCGTGGTCCGATTCATTTCTAGGGAAGCATTAGGATTATTTTTCTCCTGGGAATCATACATTAATGAACCTATTTCATTAAAGATGCAGCTCTGGACCTGATTATTTTATTTTTTTCAACCATAAAATGTACATAAATAAGCAAAGTGATATTCCTAACAACTTGAAGTGTGCAAAATCTTAATCATCCATTTGCATTAGACAACAAATGTTAAACAATATTAATAATGTTTTCATTAATTCATCATCCCAGTTCTTTTAGTACTCTGTGTATTGTGCCATTGACTACAAGAGAAATCCACTTTTATTGAGTTGTTGTTTGACCTCCAAAGTTAATCAACTTCTTTCCTCTTTCTCTTCCCATCACTCCCAACCTTATCAAAAGCTTAATTAATAACTTGACAATCATTGCAGTCTGAAGCAGCTAGAAGCATATCCTAGTTTAGCCAAAGACGTTCACTTCACATTTGATGAATTCATATATGGAGCCATACATGAAAGAAATGCTCAACTTCAAACATAGAATCAAAATATTTTTTAAAAAATATTTCTTTGTATTTTATATATATTTAAAACAATAAAAGTTAATAAATGGGAAATATGGGGCAGGCTGCATACCTCCTTTTTGGATTGTGGATGGAGAAATGTGTGGGGTTTAAAATGGAGTATTTTAACAGTATCCTGAGTTGCTGACCACCTGTCTCTCTCATGAAGATGCATTGTTTGGTTTGGTTTTGGTTTGGTTTGGGTTTTTTTAAAATGTTTTCTCTAGCCCTCAGCCAGATCTAGGCCATTTTCAAACTTGATTTTTATTTTTCTGGCTTCTCCCATTTCAGCAAATTGAGTTCCATCCTGATAAATTTTCTCAGAGATGTTCTGCTGACATAAAAGCAGAGTCCTGAAAACAGAGCTTAGCTATTTTACATACATTTTCCCTAACATTTCTTTGCATTGGAAAGAATAAAAAACCCTCTCTAGAAAAAAAAAGAGATCTATAAATGTCAAGATTGCAATGTCTGAAGATCAGAGAAGATAGCCATTGATTTACTGGTTGGCTTAAAAAACAAGCAAGTTGACAGTTTTCACATGCTGACTATTAATTTTCAAAGTGAAAAATTACTGCCTTTGCCTGAAGTTGTATGCATAAATGGATTTAATCATGTTCTTCAGTGCAATTGATTACAGAGTTAAACCTGTTTAAAGATGATTTTTTAAAAAAAAAATATGATCTACATTTTTAATGCAAAATTAATGGTTACATCAAAATTCTTCCAGGAGATGTTTGTTCTGTTTGATTTCCAATAGTTATACTACAACATTCAATGATATTAAGGATTTCAAATGGTAGATAAATCAAAGTACTTCTTTAGTTTCTTGAAATGATTCCTGCTTATTGCAAGCAATTCTTTTTTCAGAGAAGGAGCAGGATAGATTGAGATGCCTGAAATACTGGCAACTTTAAATAAATACATACTTTGTCCTCATCCCACAACCTTCTTTTGTATTAATATGAAACTTCAGCATTTTTAAAGGAACTACTAGGAGAAATAAATATCCCTATATAAAAATTAAATGATTTATTTTGTACATAAAAATATTTCTCTTAGAACAGGGGTATCAAACTTGCGTTGTCACGGCAGCATTACGTGACTTATCAGGACTTTCTCCCCCTTTGTTAAACCAGGTGGGACCAGGACTGTGGACCATGAGATTGACACCCCTGTTTTAGAACATAATGAGCCTTGGTGGCGCAGTGGTTAGAGTGCAGTACTGCAGGCTACTTCTGCTGACTGCCGGCTGCCTGCAATTTGGCAGTTCAAATCTCACCAGGCTCGTGGTTGACTCAGCCTTCCATCCTTCCGAGGTGGGTAAAATGATGACCCAAATTGTTGGGGGCAATGTGCTGACTCTGTAAAGTGCTTAGAGCGGGCTGTAAAGCACTGTAAAGCAGTATATAAGTCTATGTGCTATTGCTATGTACACAACCTGAGAAGATGGAAATTCTCCAGGTAGAAAAAGATGAGGAGGAAAAGGTTTCTGGTTATCACCAGTTAAAATTAGCAACAAAAAACCCTTATTTTTCTTTTTGCTGGATTCTTCAAATAAAAAAAAATGGGGAAATATATTCCTAGGCTTCAACATGTAGTTTCAGATTGCTTATCTGTGATGGAATGTAGTCTGGATTCCCAGGAGGGAGGGGCTGCATTCCGGAGGACAAAGAGGCAACAAAGCTTGGACTGTTTGGTTAGAGGAAGAGAATAAATATAGGTCAAGCACATCTAAGGAATTATTCTGATGTAATTCCTGTCACTGGAAGATATACTGTTCTTGTTTCATTGAAACCCAAAGTTCAAGTTCAATGCTTCATTGAACCCAAAATTCTTTCCATACAGACCTGTCAGTTGCATTTGTTGTTGTTCTTCAGTTGTTCAGTCACTTGTATGTCAATAGCTGTTCTTTTGAGTTCCTTTAAGTTCATGCTTGTGATATCAATAATAGTATCTAGCATTTTGTGCCAACCTCATTTGATGCTGCCTTGATATTTCCAGGCATCGGATCTTCTCTATAGACTCCTACTCCTGCATTGTGTGTTTAAAATACCTAAGCTTCAGCTTTATAATGAATACTTCTAGGGAGCTGTCTACTTTATCTATCATGGAATGCTTCGTGTGTCTTATTATATAGCTTGTGGTAGTATTTGCTATGTGGATTTTTTAGTTCAGAAAAATAATCTGTTACTACTTCACTAATTCTTCAGTTTTTGATTGGCACTAGCAGTTGATATAAACTTTTTGGGTTTTGGTTTTTTAAAAAAATATAAAGTATCAAAGTTCCTCTTGCAGTTTCATCTTTTACTGTCATCATGGGACTCCCTGAGTCTTCTTTATTTCCATTCACTAAGGTGATACTATCAGCATAATTGGGATTATTAATATTTCTTCCAGCAACTTTAATTCCAATTTCTGTTCCTTCCTGATTAATGTTTCTGATGATACCTTCTGCATATTAGGTTTGGTAAATAAGATGACTATATACAAAGTAACCCATACCTCTTTCCTAATTTTGAGCTCATTATTGTTCCACTTTTCATTTTAATTGTTGCTCCCTGATGAGCATATAATTTACAACATATAGAAATGAGTTCCTTAGGGTCTTGCGTAAAAACAGGGTGGAACAACAACTGATGGACCTCCTTTTACCGGTCCACAATAGAGAGCATCCTCACTTATTGTATCATAGTATGGCATGCTGGTCTGACAGCCGCAGATAGAAAAACATTACAGAGGGTGGTGAGAACAGCAGAAAACATTGTGGGCTCTCCCCTGATACCACTAGATGAGATCGCTATGGCTCGCTGCCTTAGAAGAGTGAGGAAAATTCTCAGAGACGACTCTCACCCTGGTCATCACTTCTTTACCCTCCTACCATCAGGAAGGAGATATAGAAGCATAGCCAGCTACACAAACAGGCTGAAGAACAGTTTTTATCCATGGGCTGTCAGACTCTTGAATGAGAAATAACATCATAACTATGTAGTATGATGAACTGCAGGGCTGGCGCAATGTGTGACATGTTCACACTGGGGCAATAGGACTGGGGGTTTTGTTAATATGATTTATTGGGTTAGGGATTTTTTGTCTTCATTGTGAGTTGTATTGTGTTGGGGGGGTGCACTTAGGGAGGTCAACCAATCTCATTGTACATACGTTGTGCACTGACAATAAAGATTCGAAATTGAATTGAGTTGGCCTCGAGTACAGTAAATAGATGTACTTGACTTGCAGATAAAAGTACGAAAAATGAACTGATCCATTGTTTAGTTGAGCCCAAAGGACTTGCTCATAAGGAGCCTGTCTGCTGCGTCATTACCCCCTTACGAGACTTCCGTTTTTCCAGTCAGCCTCTACCTATTCTCCTCATCTGGTATGATAAAGAGATGCAGCAGAATTAGCCATCCACAAAGCACAGTGCCAACTGTAAGACTGAATATGACATTAGTAACTGGGAGACATGCCCAGAATACTGACTTGGGCAAAAGCATAGGTTAGGGATGGGGTGGGGGAGAGCTTGTCTGATGACTGAACTGCAGATGTCTTTCCTAGTTACTGCACTGCAAATGTAGTCTGTCTCTCCACATATCTGTCCAAATAGCTCAGCGTTGCCGCTTGTCATTTTCAGTGAGTTTCTATAGGATGCTCCTGATCTCATTTTGGACAGCAAAGTCTGTTTTACCACCTAGCTGTAACACCTACAGATATTTGGAGAGATTCCTGGGGTTGAGCTAGTCTGTTTTTAATGCCTGAAATCTATGTAACCTATAAAGAATATCTCAAAATCTTTTACACTGAGCATCTGCACACATCTCATAATTTATATTCCAACTTACAAGGGATGCCAGGCATATGTGATATGTGGCATGTTAAAAAGTCTAATGGTAGGTCTAATTATAGGTTTGGAGGATGGATAGATGGGTACACACAGGAAAAGTCAGAATGTGTATCTATCTAAAAAACACACACCATATAATGGAAACAGCTCTCTGCAATTTTAGGTTTTCAATACTAGTATGAGATGCCAAAAATATCACAAGATGCCAAGAATTGAATTGGGACTTTTTGCATGCAAAGGATATACCCTATTGTTGAGATATGGCTATTCTAAATATATAGGAATGCATAGCAGGTATGACTGTTCAGCATAATATTTGTATATTGTGGTTTCAGGTCATGTAATAGAACAAAATACAGTGATGCCCCACTTTATTTGCTTACAATAAATGCACAAAATAAATGCCCCACTTTATTTGCTTACAATAAATGCACAAACTTCAGAACTTTGCAGTTCTGAAAATGGCTTATATTGACATTTAATAAACCCAGAATGCTTCAAATATTCTTTATCTAATCTTCAGTTGATGGAATTCCATAGCCTCTCTTGACAATTTTCTTCATTTTCTGAGTCTACCTTTAGAGAATTGTTCCTTTTTAATAATAAAAATCTAATAAAATGAATAAAAATTAAGAAAGAAAAAGAAAGAAATCAAAGAGAAAGCTAAAAGTGCAAGAAAGGAAATAAAAGAAAAATAGAAAACAAAAAAGATATAAAGAACTGTATTCCTATTTTCTTTACACCAGTTATAGGTACAGTTATAAATCTACCTTTCTGTTACAACATGTCTTTCCTTTCTGTAATCTAGCCTGTCTAATCATCAAAAACATAAATCATGAGAACATTTTTTCTTTTTTCCACTGTAGAAAGTCAGCACCTACCCGCAGAAGAATGAAACATTTTGTAAAATATTAAAAAGGCAGAATATTATATTTCCCTAATGGAGAAACATGTTTTTTTAAAAAAAGGAGAGAAAGCAGACTCAGTCTTTCTTAATAGCCCCCAGCAGATATTTTATGCCCATTAAGAAAGATTGGGCCAGCCTATTCAGAAACGAGCCCCAGTTTTCCTGCCCCAAGCAGAAACTAAGGAGGCCAGCTTTTAGAAATGCAGATTTGGTAATCCATTCAGAAAGACCAGGGTCAAGACAGAAACTCAGATAAGCAACAAACAAAAGGTTGACAGAATTAACTCAGACAAGCACCTAGGATTTGCATTTCCTCTTTTGCCTATACAGCCATCTATGACCCCTATATAACCCTTACATGATCCCATAGGAATCTGACAACAGCCAATAGAATATTAAAGGACATGTTCTTGCACGGGAACAAGAAGCTCAAATACAATGTTCAAATACAAAGCCCAAGAAGATATATAAAAAAACCCCACTCTCAATTCCATTTTGTCAGCTGTATCAGAACCACAAACCCTGGTGGTTCTGTTCATCAATAAATGGACCCTCTTTCCAATCAGCCTCCAACCTCCATTTTTCTCCAGTGCCTTTCTCCCGGCTTGGAAGTGAACCAGATGGATAGTCCAACACCACAATAAAGTTTATAAAGGTTTCCAATCAGCAATAGATGCAGATATTGTCTTTTCTCTAATCAGTTTGGTCATTTCAGCAGGTATAATCATCTTCACCAACCATTCCTCCATTGTACGCATCGCTGAGACTTTCCATCTATGCATACAATACTCTTCCTGCTGGTATCATATACAAAAACAAAGTACCATTACATTTTTCCAACTCTTTGTCCATCAGTCCCAAAAGAAAGTCCTTTGGTCTCAATTGTACATTAATTTTTAAAATCCTCTGAATCAGTGTCTGTATTTGAATCCAACATAAAATGTCCTTCTTGTAAAAATTCTCCAGTTTAAGCCACACTTTTTCCTTGTCCTTGAATGAAGAGAATGATATCATCAGTTTCCATATATATGAAAAATTCTAACCCAATTGCTTTCATTTTTAATCTTTGCAATCTTCTCTCATTTTGTGCCATGAATCATGTTAAACAATTAATACTTTAGAATAACCATTGATGTCTCATTTCCTTTGTTGCAACATCTGCAGATTTTGGCATGAAATGTGCCATTGAATACTTAAAATGACAAGTCAATATGTAAGCCACTAACAGAATATGCATGTAATATTTAATGCACTGCTTAGAATCTTTAGTCACTTGGTTGGTGACACAACTTGGCACATGTTTCTTGCATGCTTCCAGATTGATACCCATAAAAATTCTGTAAGACCTCATCTGAGAATATTGTTTATTTTTTAGAATCTCACTTCTATCATAGAACTTTGTGGTTTAGTCAAAGGGTTACTCACAAATGCCTCACTATTACTCAGGTACCTCATCACTACTCAGCATCCTATTTCCATGATTTGCCAGTTGATGATTTTTAGCTGAGTTGTACAAACAGCTTCTGTGTTGTGTATTTAAGATGTTACTGCCTTCTTTTCAATCTACAAATGGAAGTCACAACTAAACTTTTTTTTTGTTTCCTGATGTTTTTTAAACAAACCATGGAATGGTAAACAGTTCTGAAATCGAAATTGCTGGATCATGTGGATATGTGACCACAAGGGCTGAAATGCAGTTGGCCTTTCAGTCATTCCCAGAAATTTATTTGTTATTTTTGTAGAGAAATTAAAAACAGGTAATTTGTTATTTTCTAGAGAATAATTGAACTTTTATTTCAGCGAGAGAAGTGAGTGGCGATAAATAAGGATCGTAGACAAGGCAATCTGAACTGATTTTGTGAAGAGTTCCAACACAGAATCCTTCAAGAACATTAAAAGCTTTGTTAAGTGATGAATTGTCAAAGTGGAAGTAAAGAGGGACACTTGTGTGCTTTCTTTTCTTTTTCTTCTTTCAGTTTAACTCATCCATTGATGCCAGTGAGAAGAGAATTAATTTCAACTAATGTCTGGCATAGATTAGAAGGAAGTTTGAGGTGTTGTTGAAGAGCAGCTACAGGCCTTTGAAGCTTGCAGTTCTAAAGCACTTATTTTTATGCTCAAGAACAACTTATTCTTTGATGTTCTATTGTTAAGGGCTGTTTGGCAGCATTCAGTGTTGAAAGGGGAGATCCCAGGGGTGGGTTCCAAATTTTTTTACTACCAGTTCTGTGGGCGTGGCTTATTTGGTGTGTGTGGCTTGGTGGTCATGTGACTGTGTGGGTGTGGCTTGGTGGTCACGTGTCTGAGCATGGCTTGGTGGTCATGTGACTAGGTAGGTGTGGCCAGCTTGATGTCACTCGTGTCAAGGGTTATGGTTAGGGTGCCTGGCCTCTCCTTGCCTCAAAGGCCTCAACGAGATACAATTTCCCTGCCTATTTATTTACTACTACTGAACATCCAAAATATACTATTTAATCCTATGTACATATGCCATATGTGTACATACATATTACATAGTATAGTGTATAGGCACACAAAAAGATACATTATTTACTATATATACTGTATGTGTGTGTACACATACACATACACACACCTCTTCTAAAACTATACATATTCTCACTTACTACATTTGGAAAAACACACCCAACTTTCTGCCACACATTTAATTATAACTTCTGTACATTTAAAACATTACACACGCCTTCAGATTTACTTCCCTAGCCTGCGCATGACTGTTAGAGCCAGGAGCGATCATGGATTGAATGGATCCATGGAGATCATGGATTAAAATGTGGTGAAACTCACTTAACAACACTCTTGCTTAGCAACCAAAATTGTGGGCTCAATTCTGATCATAAATCAAGAACTATCTCTGCCTTTCTCTGCATGGCAGCCTTGTCCTAGTAAACTCCTCCTTTCTGACAATTTTCCTCTCTGTTAGAGGCACCAAAATAATCTAGTAAGGTTTCCTGCACGTTTCTGATATCCAAATTTTCATTTTAAATCCAGCATGCTGAAAATGTAAACAAGCCCAGGGTACATTCTTTCATGTCTGGTGGCTTTGCCCAAAAATTCAGAAATATTGGAAGAAAATAAAAAAAAATCTTTGTTTTTTCTTTTTCTTTCATTCTCTTTTTCCCCTCTCTCCCTTCCTTTCCTTCATTCTCTTTCTTTCTTTATTACTTTCTTTCTTATCTCTCCCTTCTTTTTTCTTTTTTTTCTCTTTCACTCATTATCTTTGTCTCTTTTTCTCTCCCTCTCTTTCTTTCTTTCACTCTCTCTCTCTCCCACCCTAAGTGGTGAAATCTATTTTTTTTTAAGATTCTGTGGGCATGGCTTGGTTCTGTGGGCATGGCTTGGTGGTGGTGGTGGGGTAATGTGGCTGGGTGGCGTGGCCAATTTTTTTTTTTTTACTTTTAAAACCATTTTTTCTACAACCTCTTCGGTGAAGAGATTGTAAAAAAACGCTTTCAAAAGGCTCTGACAATCCCAGCTGAATTGCCTGATCACTGAGCTGGGATTGTCAGAGCTTGGATTGTGAAAGGCATTTAAAAGAAAAAAAGTTTTTTTCTTTTAAATGGTTCTGATGATCCAAGCTGACATCATCAGCTGGGGGGGGGCAAAGTGGCAGTGGCGGCAGGGAGTACCAGAACTCCCAGGGACTTTTCCTGTGCAGCTTTTGCCACTGCAGGCATCGGCGGCGGCAGAAGGGAGTCCCAAACTCCCAGGGACTTTTCCTGCGTGGCTTTTGCCGCTGCAGGCATCAGTGGCACAGGAGCAGTGGAGGGGCATACCGGAAATCCCCATGGCCAGGCCCACTTGCCCGCCTTCCTCCCCCCCCACCGCCTCATTTAGGGTGCTTACCTTCCACGGCTGGTCCACAGTTCGGAAGACAAGCTGACCATAGTTTTCAGCAGCCCCCAGCCAGCCGCAACTGCTGGAAAGCAGCAGGCAAAAAAGCCTCCGAAAAGGCTTCTTTGGCAGCTGCTTTCTCTGCTGGCTGCCAAAACATACCGGCAGAATAAGCTGCTGCTGTTGCCGCCATGTTTCTCGCGCATGTGCATCCCATTGGATTTGCAAGGCAATGGGATGCACGTGCATGAAGAACATGGTGGCAACAAGCATGGCGGCTGGGGCAAGCGACCAGCGATCAGGGGAACCGGTTCAGGGCTGAGGCTAGCTGGCCACCATTACCGGTTCTGCGACCTTGGCCAAATTTTCACCAACGGTTCACATGAACCGGTGCGAACCGGGAGCAACCCACCACTGGGAGATTCCATCTGGTCCTTACCTTTAGGGCAATAGGAAATATATGGAAATTGCTGTTATGTCAGTTTGTAGCTAAACATTCCCACATTCTTTAGCTATTCCTCATAGGATTTCATTCATAGATTTGTCAGTGTCTTGGTAGGCCTTATTTAATTTGCTCCAATGTCTTCTTTGAACTCTTGTGCCAAAATCTGGACACAACTCTAATCTTTAAGTGTCCGCTATCTTAATAAGAGTTTGCATATCATTTTTGATACAATACCTAAATTTTCTGGTGGTGCATAATCAACACTACCCTGCATTGTTCACATCCTTATCCTTAAAGTGCTGCAATTGATCTCCAATGTGGCATTTTTTGGGGGAAATATGATTACAAATATAGGAAGGCACATGGTGGCTCGATGGCTAAGACACTGAGCTTGACGATCGAAAGGTAGGCAGTTCAGTGGTTCGAATCCCTAGTGCCAGATAATGGGGTGAGCTCCTGTTACTTGTCCGAGCTAGCAGTTTGAAAGCACATAAAAAATGCAATTAGAAAAATAGGGACCACCTTCGGTGGGAAGGTAACGGTGGTCCTGTGCACCTTTGGTGTTTAGTCATGCCGGTCACATGACCATGGAGACGTCTTCGGACAGTGCTGGCTCTTCGTCTTTGAAACAGAGATGAGCACCGCCCCCTAGGGTCGGGAATGACTAGCACATATGTGCGAGAGGTATCTTTACCTTATGATTACAAATATAAGAAGAGAGAACTTGTTAATTAGCACCAAGTCTTTAAAATCACCTGCCAGCATATGACATGTGTTGTTTGGCTATCTTGATCCCATGTGCCAAATGCACCAAAGAGTTCAGCTGTTTTACAGCAACTCTATATCATTAATGTTTGTAAAAAAATAAATAAAAAGAGGACCTTGCTGAAAAAGTCTGAAATTTTCTCCATCTGGATATTTATTGGTCAAAATGTGAGACCCCTTCTAAATACATAATACTACCCCAGCTCGCACATTTAAACAAAATGCTATGTTTAACATGAATGGCTGCCAAACGTCTATCTTATCCCTATCCTTGACAACAGGGGGTGTAACTAAGTGCTCTGCCAGCAAAAGAAAAACATCACTTGGCCCTTTTGAAAGTGACCTGATTAACTCACGGAGCACAATGGCTAAAAATGAACAGTGAGAGATATTATCTAAATTGAAGGTCTTGTGCAAGCAATGAAGCTGATCCAGGAGACAGACAAGCCCTTTACTGCTTTAGTGCATCTAACTAAAGACTCCAATCCTGCCCATAACACAAAATGGCAGGTAAGGCCAACAGAGAAATGGCCAAGGTTCAGTGTCTTCATTGATTAAGATAACTGTGACCTTCTGGTGGAAATGGGGTATCCTGCAAAAAAAAGCAAAAAAAAAAAAACCCCTCAAATGGATACCTTGTCTAACAGCTGTGCACAACATCTGTTTTTCTCCAACCCAAGTTCTTGAAAGTCAAGATGAATTATCCATCAGCATCTCTCCCATTTCATTGACACCAGGCAATGGTACAAATAAGATGTCCTGTGAGCAAGCTTGCATCACTGAAACAGCTAGGAGAGGCACAGCTGGGAGAGACAGCTAGAATGCAGGATGTAGTATAATGGATAACAAACAACTCTGGTTTGTCTGAGTGTTGTCCATTGCAAACCAATTTCATCAATCATTCCAAATCAAACTTTAAATCTCTATATATAAAAGTGAAAACCACTCACGCATTAATCACGAAATCTCCAGAACTGTAAAGCTACAAACTTGAAATTTGCCACGTATGTTCCTTTTGCTTCTCACTAAGAAAGGATTTTTCAAAATGACAATCAGAGCATTAGTATTTCCTATATTATTTTAACACACTTTGATGCGATTTCCCAACTTGAAAATAATTCTAGAGAGAATGGGATAGCATAGGATAGGCTTCTGTGGGGAAAGCCTCATGGAGAGAAGGGGCTAGAGAGCCTGAGGGGGAGAAAGGGATAGGATAGGAGAGGTTTCTGTGGGGCAAGCCTGAGGGAGAGAAGTGGATAGGAGAGGATCTGTGGGGCCAAACCTGAGGGAGAAGAGGGGAGGGGAGAGGAGAGGATCTATGGGGCCAGCCTGAGGAAGAGAAGGGGAGAGGACAGGACAGGCTTCTGTGGGGCCAGCCTGAGGAAGAGAAGGGGAGAGGAGAGGCCAATCATAACTACTCATTAATTTTCAAACTCTGTTGATTTATCAAGCCCGATCACATAGTTTCGTAGTGGAGCACGGGTATTCAGCTAGTATTTTATAAGCATAGGTGTTTCTTCCACATGTGATTTATTCCCTCTTGTCACACAGTCCATCTACAGGCAAATTAACAGTGGTCCGAAAGCTCAAGCTGAAGAACTCATAGGAAATATTTATCACCTAATCTAATAATTTAATCTCTATTGCCCTGTTCTGCTTTTGCCATTTAAAGCCTCATAATTTTCTTCCACCCCAAATAGCTTCCAAAGGACCTTTATAACCTTATGCTCCACTATCAGTACGGGTGGGATCACTTGGGTACCCCCATTCCAGTGAAAAGTGGACCAGGCTACCCAACATAATACATTGATCTCACCAGAAAGAACTTCCTTCACCAGAACAGGAGGTCCAATTTTGCAGCCAGCCATCGTACTGACCTGGCAAGGGACAAAGGATGACCTCCCTGATTTCTTGGAACACCACTGGTTGGAAAATGTTTATCTCTTGGATGTAATCATTAAATATCATTTTATTTTGTTACGGAAGACTTGGTGCCTAGAGCCCTCAATACTGTAAGTTTATTGAATGCACTCTGTTAATGCTGCCTCCACTGCCACAAGGGATCATGTCCATGGAGATGTTCGCACATGGATATCCAAGAGTTTTCTGTCTCCAATTATACAAATAAATGCAATTTAAATAAGACAGTCTCATTTACCCATCTCCACTATAACACTATACCTACAGATCTATATTCAAGAATCATTGCAAGTATATCAGTGGTGGGTTTCAAATTTTTTTACTACCCCAGTTCTGTGGATGTGGCTTAGTGGGCATGGCTTCCCTCCCCAATCCAGGAGAAGGTTACTGCAAAATCCCCATTTCCTCCCTATCAGTTGGGACTTGGGAGGCAGAGAATAATGGGAGTGGGGCCAGTCAGAATTTTTACTACCGGTTCTCTGAATTACTCAAAATATCCTCTACCAGTTCTCCCGAACTGGTCAGAACCTGCTGAAACCCATCTCTGAAGTATATATAATAGGCATATACTTGCGGCTATCTAGATGTTGCCAAGATTTATCTTTCAACATCCATCAGCTACACTGCTGGGGTTACTATGAGTTCATATTCAGCAAAATCTGGCATGCCAGAGGCTGTCCAGTGAAGTATATAAATGTTGATTATTAGTCTATAGATTCAAAAAAATCTATATCCAACTCACTTTCTTTTCCAGGTCAGCATTGCCCTTATTTTTTTTTAATACATTCCCCCTCCCAGAAATTAATTGAAGTAATTGATTTGAATGAAGTTGTTTTCATAATGAATGAAAGGGCTAAAAAAGATACGTCAGAAAATATGAATAGGTGACTGTTAGGTTGTTATGAAAGTAGGACTCTACAGGTTGGTAATAGTAGTATTATCTGGAAGAACAAAAGATGATTTTGGGGAAACATTTGTAACATGCTGAATAAATATGATCCAGGGTTAGATGGCATGCATGAATGTACAAGTAGGAAAGGAGAGGCTACAGAAAATGTCATTGGATTTTAATAGATCCAAGGATAAATGAAAACAGTAATTGATGCACATATGCTTAAAAACAATCTGTTTTAAATCACAACTTTATACACATACAGATGACAAAGGAATGAACGTAATTCTAAAAGCAAGACTGCTTTGATTATGATAAAGAGCATTAATGATAATATGATACAAGGGTAATGAGAGATTCTGAATTATTATTATTTGTACAGATCATTACTTGGCATTGTCTAGAGGGATCTTGGAAAAAATGGACACGGAAGAAAACAAAGAATCTGAGAGAGCCTAGAGAGGAGCAAATAAATTTTAATGATGGCATTATACTGATGGCATAATTAAAATGCAATATTGGAGGCAAACTCTATTTGATCCTGACGGGCTCAAGGTTGACTCACCCTTCCATCCTTCTGAGGTCGGTAAAATGAGGACCCAGATTGTTGGGGCAATATCCAAACATTGTAAGCAGTTTACAAAACATTGCAAACGTAAACTATTGTAAAACAATGTTTACCAAACATTATAAACTGCCCAGAGATTGCTGTAAAGCACTAAAGGGTGGTACATAAGCCCAAATGTTCTTGGTATTGCTAAATGAAAAGGGAATATCAAGAAAGATAATGTAGAACCTGCTTGGAACAGAGTGAAAATAATGCTATTACAGAATGCCCTAGAAGTATGTAGAACTCCACTAAAAGACACTTGGTAGAATAACAAAGAAGCTGTGGAAAATAAAAATAAAAATACATGTAGGAGAAGAATTGTTGCAAAAAATGAAGTCTTGAGGTGTGTGTGTATGTGTGTGTGTGTGTAAAGATAGCTCAAGAAATACGTTAAAAGTGTGTAAGGAATTGCAAAGGTTAGTAAAGTGCAGTAAATGCATAGGGATTTTGATGGAAATAAAAACTGTTTTCAAATGAAGGAAAGTGTATGAATAAACATGGAGGAACCCTTCAAATATTCATAGTGATCTTTGCAGATAATAAATGCATAGGGTTTTCTTTTAAAGTTTGCTATGTTGTGACAGCAACCATAGCTGGTCTTTTTTTCCTCTTCTGAAGTCTATGTGCAGAACTGTGATTTCAATCCCTTTGTTTGAAAATTCTGATTCTATGCCTGGACTTAAGTTCCTTACTGTGTTACTTTTATTTTACAACAAAAGAGAGATGGGAACCAACTGTGTAGGGGAACAGGTCAAAACTGGCCCTTCAAGCAATTCTGAACAATGGGACAGATTGTTAAATTGCCTTGACTTCAGGCAAGAGAAGGTTGCCTTCAGGATCTAGGAAACCAGATGAGGTGTGAATTCCTACTAGTGGGAACTTGTTGTTTATGAAACTTTTTAGAGAGGACTTTTCCAAGATTTCCATTAATTGCCAAGAACATTTCTGTTAAAATAAACAGCTGATAGTTATTGTTGCTTGTTGTTTGACTGCTCTGTGCTATAACCTCCATATACTGTGGATGGCAAAGGTAAAAATATTTATTTGTGCTATTTTCAAATATGGATTTTGTTGCCTTGGATACCTTTAATGGGAAAAAGTGGTACAAATCTAATAAACATCCACAAGGATTTGTTTATATTTGTGTGGGAGGAATATTGAATTTTGCAAGCTCTCCTAAAGATTGAATAGTGTTCTGGCTCAAAAACAGGCTTATCATTTCAATGAGAAGTAGATTTTCATTCTGAAATCCCCCAGCTCCCTTGAAACTGTCAGTACAAGGACTTTTATTTTCTTGAAGAAGGAGCTGTTACTATCAAGAAATGAGCAATGCTGGAAAGAATGATAAAATGGTTTTATTGTAAAGTATAGTATTGGCAGTGGTAAAAAGGAATACATCAACATTTCAAATCATGCTGCCATTATCAATGAAAGTGGCTCCTAAGTGAATTAATGCTTAATAAAACTGAAGTGATTGGATATGAAAATATGCATTTTATTATTATTTTAATTTTAGTTTTGAAAGAGTAAGCTAAATTTGAGATATGGTAGGAGATGGAAATACTGCTCTATTGCAGTAGATAGTAGTTGAATTATACAGTAGTGGCCAAAATTGTAGAAACCTTTGGGGAAAAGTGTATTTTCTAAAATTAGCTAATAACCCCACTTTTTTTTGGAGTAGTACCATAAAATTATATATCAATGGAAAGATAATTTAATCAAGAATGTAATGCAAAAACTTTCATGAAGGATTTGCTGTTAGAATAGCAGTTACAGTATAAAGAAGAAAAGTGAAACACAGAAAAAATGAGATATACAAAAATTATCACAATAGAAAAAACGAGATATACAAAAATTATCACCATGTCAGTTAATACTTAGTTGGGTAACTTTTAGCATGAATTATGGTCTTACAACATTTTCCCATGGAGTGAACCAAGTCTTTAGCAGCTGTTATAATATGAAACCAAGATTGAAGGATTGCTTCTATTAACTGAGTTTTATTGTTGGGTCACTTCTGACTAACAAGGTTCTTTAGTCGGCTCCATAGATTTTGAATTGGGTTAAGGTCTGGGCTATTCCTAGGCCATTCCAGCAGTGGAATATGATTATTTTGAAACTCCAAAAAAAAAAAAAAAGTGGTGTTATTAGCCATCAAACCTCAAAAATACACTTTTCCCAAAAGGCTTCCATAATTTTGGCCACTACTATAACTCAATCTAGTGTTAGAGTTCAGTGAGAAGAACTGAATGTTTTAAAACGTCAGTGTATTATTTCTCTGGTTATTTTTATTCATCTGATCTGATCCAGAAGACGGATATGCTTTGGGTCCCATTGACTAAGGAATGCCAGTTGGCATGACCCAAGTAGTGTGTCTTTTCTGCTGCAAAGTGTTTCTCCAAAGCACCCACTTTGGCGAACATTCTTCTTCTGAAAATTAGGATGTCTTCAACCCTCCTCGCCTTTTGTAACATCTTGAAGAGTTGCCTGGGCCTTTACACACTCAGGGCTCCATATCCTGACAGTGCTAGTGACTGTCAATTACGATATCTTCTTTGACTGCTGTGTATTTTAATTTTTACATTTGTAGCGGGAATTGTTTTCAATTTATTTTGAGATGGTTCCCAGAGTCACTTGTTGAGTTAGGTGGCTATACAAATTAAATGAATAAATTAAAATTGTTGTTTCTTCAATAAAGCGCTCATGATTCTCACTGCTTCATGTGGTGGACTGGAATTCTGGATTCGTGGAAGCCTTTTGGATGAATAAATGTTGATAGTGATGAAGAAGATGTCAGTGATGCTGCCGAATTGAAAATATGCCTTCAAATTCCTCACTCAGTGTAATATTTGGATTTATTGTGAACTTAAGATGAGAAGAGGATAAGCAATAAAGATAGTGTCAACACTGGGCAGAGTCCTAATGGATCCATGACTACTAATGGATCCATAACTACTAATGGATCCATGACTACTGTGCATGATCTTCAGAGGTGTCAAACTCAAGGCCTGCAGGCCGGATCTGGCCCACGGGGTACTTAGATCTGGCCCACAGGGCCGCTCTGGAAACAGCAAAGGACTGGCCTGTGGTGCCTCTGCCAGTGAAAACAGAGCTCGGAAGGGCCATGCGCAGTCCTCCCAGCCTCTGTTTTCAACTGGGATGGCTTCCTGCAACCCTCTGTCAGCAAAAACGAAGCTCAGGGGTGGCATTTGCGGCCCCCCTGAGCTCCATTTTCACTGGTAGGGGGCTACAGGAGGCCATCTAGACCAAAATCGGGGCCATGCCCACACCATCCCAGCCACCCTGACCATGCCCAGCTGGCACCCTGAGGTCAAACACAACTCTGACGTGGCCCTCAATGAAATTGAATTTGACACCCCTGATCTTGTGAATTATGTCTGCAAGGGTTGTATATTATATCTTCATTCCTGCATTCAGAATATATCTTACATTTCTTTCATGAAGAGAGAACTTTTATATGTCTACTGTATACTTTTATTGAAACCAGTGAATGTAATAGTAGCTGGATTCATTTTTATGCTGCTCCTATACTGTTGATTTCATTTTTGTTTCTTTCCTGGTTTGTTTATCTCAATGTCATGGTGTAATAACCTCTAGGTAAGGATTTAATAAATATTGACTGGATTCTGTAACATAGAAATGCTGACACGCTCCAAATGAACAATATACTTACATATATTTAATTATAGTTTGTAGGAACTGTAATTGATTTTTCTTCCTCCCTCTTCCCCTTCTAGCTGATCATGCTGGGAGCTAGATGTAGTTATCTAAATGAAATCCAATGTTATGCCTGTAGACTGAACTATTTCTCTCCTCCCATTCTATCTCAACAACCTGGGCTAGATTCGGGCAATTTCTAAAACAAATGCTTAGGGAAAGAAATGTCACCCAGTGTTCTATGAAGGAAAACTCCATCTATTGATAGAAGCATATCTCTATGTTCTACTAAATGATACAAAGTACTCTGCAGGTTACATTTGTTCATTGAAGACCTTCATTCTCAAAGTGTCAGTTCTTATATGGTCAAAAGTACATTATTTATGAAAAAAGGGAAGCAACAGCAATTGGGCTACAGATCCACTTGTATAGAACAGATACCCACACTATATTAAAATTGTGTGATTTTAATGACATTTATTTTTCATAATATCCTAAAAAAATAATCGCATTAATTGAAAGAATACTTTTCATTACTGTCATTGGATATGTAACAAATCAAATGCAGTGGTAAATATAGCCGTTATAGAACAATTGTACAAATAAAAATGGGGGAAAAGAATCATAATATACAACATTTATGAAAAATATCTGTATCTCTATCTATTTTATATTAGTTGCTGGGATTCTAGAAGCAGAAGTCCATTTCCCAGTTGGCTACCAATTCATCCTAAAGAGTTAAAGAGTGATCTACTTTTAGACTTGAAGCTTACAAATGGAATAACATTTATAGTTTTAAAATATATTGCCAATGAATTTTTCAAGCACTGCTATAAAGAATCAAGAGCTGTGCAGAATTTTTCCACTCTTAAGGAATAATATGGACAATTAATATATAAACAGTGAGTCAATCCCTCATCTGCCAAGTTTTTAATAATTAGAGCAATAAAAACAGTCCATAATAAGCCTATTTGAATGTCTCTACCTGTACTCAGTCTGAATTCTCCTGAGCCTATCTTTTAAAACCATTGAGTTATAAATAATTAAGAAAACTTCTCATTTAAATGACTTTTTCCTCCTATTTTTTAAGGATGAAAAGAACCAGGTCTTGATAACAAATGCATGGCTACAGATGGTGAGTAATTTTGCCTTTATTCTAGGTGAGCCACTGGCTGAATTTAATTATTTGCCAAAGAACAGATTCTCCAGATGGAGAAAAGATTGAAGCAGAAAATAAATCCTGCCTATTTAGAGTTTATGTTAGTTATAATTCTTAGGATAGAGAAATTAATAGTTTGGCTTTATTGGATTTCAGAGAAAGCTGAGTAATTTCTGGAAGAGGTTTGAGCCAGATTAATGTTGAGGCTAAGCTTCAATTTGTGCTGAAAACTGAACACTGCAAATTGTCCCTCCTCCTGACCCCTAATTTAGTAGGCCCCACATTACCCTGTTCTGCTCCCTATATTCCTAATAGATCCTATTAGGAATTACAAATAAATCTGATTGCCATTTTGGGTGACTGCTATACCTCTACCCTAGCCCATAATCTTCCTAATAGTAACCTAAGAGTTGTATTCAGTGTTATTGTACATTACTACGCATGCTTAGTTTAGAAGAGTGTTTTTTCAAACTTGGCAACTTTTAAGACGTGTGAACTTCAAGTCCCAAAATTCCCTAGCATGCTGATTGGGAAATTCTGGGAGTTGAAGTCTACAAATTTTAAAGTTGACAAGCTTGAAAAACACTGTTTTAGAAGAGTCTGCATGAGCTACACTTTACTATGCTCTCCTACTGGAAATTTCCCTGAAGTTGTATCATGCCATCTTGCCTGTTGTTTTCCTATCTGTTTAGCAGGGAACAGTTACTATCATTGCATTTTCTGTCATTTCTTCAAAATTACTGTTTTTCTTTCTTTCACTATATTAAACGATCAGAACAATGATGAAATAGAGCAGCAATGGATTTATTTTTTTAAAAAAGCCCAGCAAAAAAGTAGGTAGTTTTACGTCATGAAAAATAGTAATTAAAAAAACAGAACAGGGTTTTGAAACAGAAATGCTCTGCGTATTAGTCAATTACTAAAACTATTATGGCATATCTAGTCTCCCACGTGAATCCAAATATCTTCCATTATTGTTTTCTGTAGGTCATTGGCAATTCTATCTATAAAAATTGATATATATCTCATCACAGATAAACCTGGCCCTGGGATGATGGCACTGATTCTTCATATTATTTTATATAGTGACAGCATTTAAGATGCTCTAATAAATATACAGTGTCTATTTCTCCACAGTACTGGATCGATGCATATTTGTCATGGGATCAGTATGAATATCCAGGAGTTCAGAATTTGAGATTTCCAGCTGATCAGATTTGGGTGCCAGATATTCTTCTGTACAACAGGTAAGGCAATCATGTATGAAGTATTTTTTAAAAACTTGCAGAATAGTATTGTGGTTACTCAAGTTCATCTAATCAAATAATTCAATGTGATCAATTCTTTTCCTTCTAAGGCACGTGTAACCTGTGGATTTAATTACTACAAAACACGTGACAACCATTAACTTTAAAAGAAGTTTAGACTTTTAAACTTGAAGAGTCATCCTTCCCTTTTGGCAACCTGCCCATAAATATCAAGTTAAGAGGAACAACAGTTGGAGAGTGGTATACATCCACTTTCAATTGTGAACATCTCAAAGACTAAGATGGGTCTTGTTCTAATTCAGAAACATGTTCCTCTAAGCAGGTTGGATCTCAAGCATCTCTACTTTAATTCCCACTAAACCTTATCAGGATTGATCAGAACGTTGCTGACCGGCACTAGGTATGATCATTAGTAATGGTCAACAGTTTATCAAATTCTTTGGTTCTTGCTCCATTCTGAGCTGACCATGAGTACATTAGAGGCTGTTGTGGCTAGACTCATTTCATTCAATACTTAAAAAGAGAAAGCAACAAATATTGAGAATATTTCCCTAGTCCAAAATCTTTCTGTGGGGTGGGTGGGGGTGAACCCTGTTATCAATTGGCTATGCTGGATTAATGGAATAGAGTATTCAGCTACTTACAGAACAAATTATTAGAATGCTTTTCATCTCATGTCTGTTAGACAAAAAAGTAAAGTCTGTCAGCACGTTAATGGACATCTGAGATATCAAAGTAAAGGAAAGACAAGCTACAGAAAATTAAAGCAAAAGGTCAGCAAAGGTCTGGAAACAGGCAAATCTATGGTATCTTGATGAGAGAGGAGACGCAATTGAGATCTGGAGAGCTGGAGATGGAAAGCACTTGTATATCAAAGAATCACTACAAATGTCTTTGGAGTATGTATGCTATGCTAAGCTCTGCTAGGCTATTCATTGTGAGAGTAAAAAAACACCAAATCAAATAAAAACACAATGAAGCCCAACATTTCTGTTGTTCAGTGAGATATTTGTTAAGTGAGTTTTGCCCCATTTTATGGCCTTTCTTGCTTCAGTTGTTAAGTGAATCACTGCGGTTGATAACTTAGTAAAACGGCTGTTAAGTGAATCTGACTTCCCCATTAGCTTTGCCTGTGAGAAGGTCGCAAAAGGAGATCACATGACCTTGGGACACAACAACGGTCATACATGTGAGTCAGTTCCCAAGCATCTGAATTTTGATTACATGACCATGGGGATGCTGGAACTGTCGTAACTCTGACGAATGGATATAAGTCACTTTTTTCAGTTCCGTTGCAACTCTGAACAATCACTTAAGTGAACGGTTGTAAATCGAGAACTACCTGTATCCTAAAAGAAGGCATTAAAATACACATTTTAGTAAAATTACCGCAACTTAAATTTGAGAACAATGGTAAATTAATATAATTCAGTTATCCTTTTTCAGATCTGCTATTTGCAGATCTCACATGACCCATCAGTTAAGAGAGGACAGAATTCTCTTTCGAGAGCTACTATGAATTAGTAGAATTAATATTCTTATCATTATTGTGGTTGGTTGTACACTCAGCCAGATGTTTAGACTACATCAGAATAGAATAGAATAGAATAGAATAGAATAGAATAGAATAGAATAGAATAGAATAGAATAGAATAGAATAGAATAGAATAGAATAGAATAGAATAGAATAGAATTCTTTATTGGCCAAGTGTGATTGGACACACAAGGAATTTGTCTTTGCTGCATATGCTCTCAGTGTACATAAAAAGAAAAGATACATTTGTCAAGAATCATAAGGTACAACACTTAATGAACAAATAAGCAATCAAATCTGACTTTTTTAATCCTACTTATTGAATCCTCCCCAAGGAATTGGGATAGGCAGATGTTGCTTGATAAGGTTAACGGTACTATGTAAGCGAATACTATTATTATGAAACATTTTATAATTGTCATTTTAAATTTTGGATTAATGTTTTGGTGTACCAAAGGGAAAAGTATTTTAAGAAAGCAACACCAGAGTGCCATCAAGTCCCAGTCACACAGAAAAAAATTGACTTTTATTAATTAATCTGCTGAAGTTTTAATTGAGTAATATAGTGGTTTAAGCTTATTCATCTAATTGCTACACACTGAAGAACTAAAGTCTGATAATGAATTAGAAATTATATGTGTATAGTTGAAGCATGTGATTTATAATTTATAATCCCTACTCCACTACATATGTATTCTGATAGTTCTGCTAAAATTGATACTTATAGTAAAAAAGATTCAAATGATAATAACTATTATTATTACTATTATTATTTTTCGATGTTTTTCTAACCAATATTTAATTGTTTCTGATGCAATTTACAGTGCAGATGAAAGATTTGATGCAACATTTCATACAAATGTTTTGGTAAACTATTCAGGATCATGTCAGTATATACCTCCAGGTAAGAGAGTTTTTAATATAAGTATTTTAATCAATTCTTCAGGAAGGAAAAATATCTGTGAATGTACTGTAGATTAGAATGTTTAGGATATGTTTGCATTAATAAAATATTCTGTCATTACTGCTGCACAAAAACATTCTTGCTTGTGAATAGGAGTGAATTTTGCTAAGCACTCAACTATCAGGCATAACTTTTGTAAACATGACAGTTATTCCACCATCAGAATTTATATTAGCAGTAAGCTATGCATAGGTTGCTTTTGTGGAGAAAAACGTGAAAGTGCCAAGCAGACTTGTCCATATCTTTGTTCAATAGGTAAAAGAGCAAAGGGTTGCTTTGAATGATCTAAACACAATTTATGCAAAATAAACACATTAAGGACTCACTAAAAGTAACACAGTCCCTTTGAACATCTATTCGGAGATGAGTTGTGTGGACTTCTAAAGATTACTTTTTTAAAGGTTGAAATATTTTTGAAATAAAAGTAGGTTCTCTCTTTCTCTCCCTCCCTTCCTCCCTCCCTCTCCCTCTCTCTCTCTCTTCCTCCCTCTCTCTCTCTCCCTTTCTGCCTCTCTGTGTGTGTCTGTCTCTTCCTCTCTTTCCTTTGTTTCACTGGATTGCAAGTTGTAAAATCATACAATGAGCTATCAAACCTTTACATCAAAGCAGGAGAACATATACATCATGAGCAGTGATTTTGTGTTCCAGTTTTCCGCAACAATATGGTTTCATATGATCTGGATTAGAACTGTTGCATGGATGCTGGCAAGAGTTAAGCTTTTATTCCCACCTTTCAATTACCTCTATCCATTTCTCACACTGAGAATTCCAACACCCTCCCCCCCTCCCTCTTACTGTTGGCTGGCAGCCCTGGAATTCACAGATCCAAATATCACCCAGGGACAATTTTGCTTACCTTCCAATTCCAGCTGAGGTCAGCTATCCCTGCCACCACCTACTTGATTTGTAAAAATTTCAACCTAATGGTGGCAGGAGAGAGGCAATAAAAACAGATTCCCATCTGCCCACTGAACATGAGCGATATCTCGGAGGGAAAAACTTATCTGAACTGGAAGGCTAGTTCAATGGTCCTGTGCCCCATGCTGGAAATACTGTGCTGGCTTTTTGTAAACAGCCTAAAATGTAATTTCCTTCCCGTCAAGAAGAAGAGTTTTCTGTCCTCTTGTGGAAGGAGGGATGTACATTCCCAACTTCATTTCTGTAGGGAGAGAAAAACTTTAACCATATCTCCTGTTTGCTGAGCCCCAGCATTTCATGGCAAAGTCAATTTAAGTCTCAAATAGACCACAGTGTTATAGAGCGCTATGTTTTATGTCAAGCATTTTGGAGATACTATATCTCATTGTCCCCCCCCCCTCCTTCTGCTTTTATTTTTAGTCAGTGAAAGATGGAATAATTAAGTGGCAAAGAATGTGTGATAAATATTAATTGCTGGTTAGACATGAAGTATTTATGTCAGAGCAGACAGTCCTTAGGGAAAAGCAAAATTAGAGAGAACATTTTATTGCAGCAAAAGATGTTAAAAAGCTGATATAAATCCAAAGAGAAAATTTAGTTACGGTGTTACTTTTTTTTAATGATAATTCAAAATGCATATCAGTCTAAATTGTGTGTGTTTGTTATTTTGTTTCAAGCATTATAAATGAAGTTTCAAACAGTTAAGGCACTCTGCTCATGGTTTGTCACTGAAGTTGGAAGGCTTCCACTGAAGTTTATTGAACAAGCAACTTGCCACATTTTTCACAGAGGACGAAACTATTCTGGCTTTTGACAGATTTATGTACTCTGAACCAAGACATGCTTCAATTATATAAAGCGTTATGTAATGCAATTTAAATGCAAATGGAGTAAAGGATATTTAATCCCACTGCCACAATGTATTGCTTACCTTTATGCAGCCAAACTCTCCTAAGCAATTTTCTTTCAGTAGGTTCACCTGCAGTACTGGAGCTTGGCTAAGGGAAAACTGGTGCCATTATTGGGCATATTGAGCATAGAAAGCAATGCTGCATTGCTAGGATGCAATGACCCCACATTACTTGGGAACAAGCAGCACTCTATTCCTTGGTAGCAATGATTCGTGCATGTTAGTTATATTTAAATGTGATTAATCACATTTAATCAATTAATCAGTGGAACAAGTTGCCTCCAGAAGTTGTGGATGCTCCAACACTGGAAGTTTTAAAGAACAGATTGGGTAACCATTGTCTGAAATGGTATAGGGTTTCCTGCCTAAGCAGGGGGTTGGACTAGAAGACCTCCAAGGTCCCTTCCAACTCTATTATTCTATTCTATTCTATGAGAATTCTGGGTCAAATTTTATTTCACCTGTAAAAAACAATTATTTCTTTTTTAAAAGTATTCAAATAGAACTGTTCAAGTTTTCTGCATTAATCCTAGCAAGCTGTTAGTTTCTCTTTTAATGTTGTTTTACATGCCAGCTTGCATTTTGATGATAGTTACCAAGATGGATATTATTAGGTTTTAAGACCAATAATTATGAAAGTAGATTAGCAACATCGATGATACTTTCTGTCTTCCTGAGTGACAAATTATTCAGAGTCAGGAAAAACAAAATCTCTGAGAGCCTAGCATTTCTCTCATCTGGGAAATAAGGTGATATCAGAAGACCAATCTGATACTTGCAGACATGGAATATAACAGGTTATTGTAGGAATTTTTCACTCCCACCCACAGCATTTGAAAAACATTCTTTGAAAATGAACCTTCTTGTAAGCTAATAAATTAAACTAACAAACTTAAACCGCCAAAGAGCTAAGTGCCCTGTGGGCCGTCCTCAAAAAACCTTTCAGAAATGTCCCAGTAGCTAGAAAATGTGAGGCACTGAAGTGAGAACATTAGTTTCACAGTATGAATAACTTCCATAGCTAGCAATTCAGCTGTTTTTGCTGAGGCTGAAATGGATAATATACAGTCTTCACGTCAATACATGCTACTATAGAGAAGAATTTGATATCTGCGCATTGGAGGCAAAGCTGCTTTGAGCTTTACTGATACTTTAGAGTAAGGTTTCCCAACCTTGACAATTTTAAGACATGTGGACTTCAACTCTCAGAATTCCCCAGACAGCCATCTTAAAGTTGCCAAGTTTGGGCAACTCTGCTAAAGATATTTCTTCTATTAACTTTTGCTGCACTCTCCTCCAAAGAGTGCAGCTAAAATTACAGATTTAATTTATTAGCAGATGAGTTTGAAACACACTTTAAAGCCATCAGCCCCTTTAATGTTTGGTGTAAATATACATAAATGTATATCAATGCAATTTCATCCCATTTTACTCTTGTCTTCATCAATTTAACATTGTCTTTCCTTACAGGCATCTTGAAAAGCACATGTTACATTGATGTCCGCTGGTTTCCTTTTGATGTACAGAAATGCAATTTGAAATTTGGTTCATGGACACACAATGGTTGGCTGCTTGATCTGCAAATGCTCGAAGCTGATGTTTCTAACTATATATCAAACGGTGAATGGGATTTAGTAGGTATGTTGAATTTCTTAAAGAAGCTTAATGAATCAAGATTTTCTTAAAATCCTGTTAGTGAGGGATAATTATATATCTGTTTCTACTCCAGCCATGCTTCAATGTGTTTTCATATCAAGTGTAAGATAAATATTGTATCACTCATACATTGCCACTTAGTAATACCGTTCCTAGGATCCTGCACCTTTTGGTTTGAGAGAATGGAATAAAGTGGGTCAAGTTTAGGATAAAGATAAAAGGCTCTTTCAAATCAAGTTGAACTCTTGAAAATTTCTTGACTGCACCTTTATAGTTTTCATGGAATCAGTTTGGAGTAGTAGTGAAATCCAAATTTTTTTATTATCGGTTCTGCGGGTGTGGCTTGATGTGCATGGTGGGCATGGCAGGGGAAGGATATTGCAAAATCTCCATTTCCACCCCACTCTGGGGCCAGCCAGAGATAGCATTTGCTGATTTTCTGAACTACTCAAAATTTCCGCTACTGGTTCCCCAGAACCTATCAGAACCTGCTGGATTTCACCCCTGGTTTGGAGGTTGTTTTTCTTTTTCTTTTATTTAAATCTTTCCAGTCTCCCTACAACCAAGATATTTTCAGACTAATACTACCCAGTCCTAATCCTGTGAGATAAGTTACATAAATTATATCCCACTAGTTCAAGGAATCAGAGTATCTCAAGTAGCCAGTCCAACAGAGGAACGTCAGGTCTCCTGCTTCCTCTCAGCAGAAGGACTGACCATCCAGTGGGCTGCTTTATCTGCTGTCCATCTGCCTATTCAGCACTTGGACTTTTCCTCCTTGGCAGTAACCTTCAACTCCAGAATCAAACAATATATTAACTCTGCTTTCCAACTATATTACAGGTTGTCCTCGACTTACGACCATAATTGGGCCCAGAATATATGTTGCTAAGTGAGAAATTTGAAATAAGTTTTGCCCCATTTTACGACTTTGCTTGCCACATTTCACATAAGTGAATCACTGCAGTTGTTAAAATAGTAGTAGCCCGGCTGTAAAGTGAATCTGGCTTCCTCATTGATTTTGCTTGTCAGAAGGTCGCAAAAGATGATCACGTGATCCCAGAGCACTGCAACCGTCATAAATATGAACCAGTTGCCAAGCATCTGAATGTAAATCACGTGACCGTGGGGATGGGGCAATGGTCATAAGTGTGAAAAATGGTCATAAGTTGCTTTTTTCAGTGCTGTTGTAACTTTGAACGGTCACTAAATGAACTGTTGTAAGTTGAGGACTGCTTATGTGCTGTAAATAATTTCGGGAAACAATAATGCTTAAGATATTGCTGAACTACAGCGCCCAGCATGCTTTGCTGTTGGCTTGTATGCTAGCAATTGTAGATCAGCCAATCTTAAGAGAAAGAAGTCCTCCATCTTTGCAAACTAAGTGCACTTCCCCCCCCCCCTTTTCACAGTTTTTATTTTTAAGAAAGGAGAGAGTTGCAAAAGAGGCTTCCTTGCACTGACATCAGGGGTAGGTTCTAACTGGCTTTACTACCGGTTATCTTTGTGCGCGCCCTTTGCACACGATCCCCTCTTTGGTCGCGCACTTTGTGTGCAATCACCGTGCGCATGCTCTGTTTGCTTGCCTGTGTGCCAAACTTACTCTTTGCACAAGTGCGTTGCGAATCTGCTCAGCTGAGGTGCGGCAATCCGCTCTGCCGCACCTCTCAGCTGGGCGAAAAAAGAAGAAATATAAGGTTGGCATAATGCCGGGGTGGACGGGAGGACTCAGCTCCTGAAGACAGAGAACTGGTTCGATGATGTCATATCGACACCGCTACTGGCTCTCGTGAACCGGGCCGAACCGGGAGGAACCCACCACTGACTGACATATCTAAGATGTCTTGTTTGACAGGGATAGTGTATTGCCCCCATTTGATTCCTCTACTGTGGCTTCAGCTCAGACTACAATTTCAGTTCTCCGACACCCTAAGAACTGAACCCCTAAGAACTTGCATATTTTATTTCAAAACATTTCTTCTGTCAGCTTATGTTTAAATATTCATAGGCTTGGAGGTGGGCCTGAGAAATCTATGCTGTTCCTACAGCTGATCGACTATGACAGCAGTGGATGTGTGCCGCAAAAGTTACTTCCAGTGATAACAAAATCCTGGAATTTAATTCTTCACTTATCAGAGCTGTTGCCCAGGGCCAGGATTAGATTTAAACATAGTGAGACCCTAAGCTATGGACTGTATTTGGCAGGGACTACCAGAGAATATAACACAAGGAAACATAGCAAGAATGCTGCCAAGATGAACAGAAAGTGTGAACGCATACTGAAAGAAGGCATAATTTAATCAAACTAGAAAGTGCCATATGAACCATACAGGAGAGCTTAATTTATGGAGGCTTTCATATGTGAAATTATAATAAAATCATGACAAATGAAAATCTGAAATATTGGAGGCCCCCTTCAGACATTGACATCTTAAGCTGTAACTTGTTTAGTTTATGGCTAAATTCAGCTCTGCCTGGAGGAAGGGAGAAATTTTTTTCTCGTTATGAATGCCTGCATATTTATATATTTCTTGCTCACACTGAAAGCTGGTGTTTGGATGATTTTTCCCCCAAAAGCTGCAGAGCTTTTTGTAGTATGCATTTTAAAAAAAGGCTGATTTGTAATGTCACAACTTTTTAAAACTAGGCTTCAAAACTTCCCCATGTTTGCCGTTTCAGAGTTGATGTTCATACTGCACATCTGTTTCCGTCAGACTATTGAACTTTTCCAGCCATGTCCTTTAGGCTTGCTTAAGCCATAGTCTGGATGAAAATTATTTTTTAAAAAATATGTAAAGTGGGATGCTGAAAGAAGCAAAACAGAAGTAGCATTGGTTCTATACAAAGGCAACACAATGAAAATATTTTCCATCTGCTGTCCTATAATAGCTTGAGACCTACAACCTCAATCACTAAACATTGTAATAATGGTTGATTACTATTTGCAATTTGATAGAGATATTGAAGAATAGTCCATTATACCTTACAGTTCTATAATGAAACTGATCAGAAGAGTAATGGCTACTGTATATGCTTAGATAATTTTTGTATTTCATGTTGTTTTATTGTGGCTGTACACTACCCTGAGTCCTTCGGGAGAAGGGCGGTATAAAAATTTAATAAATAAATAAATACAATTTTTTAAAGGAACATTGACTGATTCTTCTGAGATATGTTTGCGCTGCTTCATAGATTTATATGGATTTTTCAATGTGTACAATCATATGCCCTTAGAGTAAGATTAGTGCTGTGACAAAGCTAAATATTTATCCTGAGATGGTACTAATACATTATTTCCTAGAATATTACGGTGTTCACAAAAATTACTGAAAATGAATGGGACAGAAGCATTAAATAAGCTTTGGCTCTCTGGATATTTAGCAATTCAGTTTTCAGCATTTCTCACAAATAGCTAGGCTACTCAGCAATTTCTGCAGGACCACAGCTTCTCCACACTTTCTCTAAGAAGTAGTAAAAGGGTAAAATAATCAAGGTGATCTGATATGGGATACCTGGTAATCTACAGAATGAACAAAGTCACTAATAAATTGGTAGGTTCTGCTAGACTTGTCTCCTGTTCCTAAACTGGGAATTGGTTTAATACTTAAGATGTACATCTAAGGGAATGCAAAGGTTAGATGAGAGATATAAATAAACAGTTGGTAGGAAGGAAATAAAGGGCATGAATTACAACTCATAGTTAAGTCATGGAACCCTACATGACTACAAACTACCTTCCAATCTTGAAGTCTAAATTCACGTTTGCTGCCTCAGCTCAAAACATATTATCCATTCAGATATCATCAGGAATCATGACTAATTTTTGCAAACCATGATTTCACACATCACCTGAACTGACCTAACACATTGATAGAAAAGAAGAGTGTAGACCAGCCTTTCCCAACCTAGTGTCCTCATGGTATATTAGACTTCAACTTTTATAATCGATAACTACTAAATTCAATATATCTGAAGACATCGGATAAGGTCTAGATCCCTGACTGCCCTCAGTTAGCAAGAATGTTAACTGTTCAGCTATTTTGAAAACAAAATTGCATATTTCTACTCTTATTATATTTTCAATTTTCTTCTGTGCAGGTGTCCCAGGCAAAAGGAATGAGCTGTACTATGAGTGCTGCAAAGAGCCATATCCAGATGTGACTTATACTGTTACAATGCGCCGTCGCACCCTTTACTATGGGTTGAATTTATTGATTCCCTGCGTCCTTATATCAGGCTTAGCATTGCTTGTTTTCTTACTTCCAGCTGACTCTGGAGAGAAAATATCTTTGGGTAAGGACTAAGACAATGCACAGTTTAAATATGTAGAAAAGAATGTATCAGCAAGAGTTGACAAAGGCTATATCTCTTCAAGGATGATTTGTGTTTTTGATTATATATACATATATCCTTCAATGCATTGATTAAGCCAAAACATAAGAGAGTGCCTTTCAGCATTACTGTTTTCTACTATGCTGATCTCCTAAACATAAAGGAGCATTTATTTTGATTATGCTCATGTGTCCATCCAGAAATACTGCAGTCTAGAATTCTACCATCTTAGTCTCAATTTTGCTTTCTAGACTTTTTTTTAATGTTACCTGCAGTGTGAAACTATGTATGGGGAGGGTTCACCATAAGGCTGTTTTTCCTGCCAGTCGGCCCTGCTCAAAATTGGGGAAATCTGGATTCAAAAGAAGAAAGCAGATTATATGGAAAAATCTATTGTTATCCAAATTATACTAGAAAAGCAATGTTTTCATGATGTTCAGAATACTTTTTAAAAACTTTCTACAACAGACATTTCTCTTAATCTAGAGATATTGCCTATCTAATAAATGGAAGGTGCACTTTATTTAATGACCTTTAAAGTGGAAAACATGCATGACTTCAGTCCCGCTTCACTTTTTGTCTCTTTCACAATTTTGTTATAGGTATAACTGTTCTTCTGTCCTTGACGGTTTTTATGCTCCTTGTAGCAGAAATAATGCCTGCCACATCAGATTCAGTTCCCTTAATAGGTATGTTGATGGTGCACCACTTCTCATGATAAAAAATGAATCAGGTTTAAAACTGCGTAAAATTTATCTGGATCAGGTTCCTGCCTGGGCAACTGATGGGAAAGTGAAGGTGAAAGAGAGGAGATGGGAGTAGAGATGGGGAAAAAAAATCTTTTAAAAATATTTTTCCCCATATTGGAACACAAATTTATTTGCTTTTTAGAATTAGATCGTGACTGTAGATACCAGTAGCAACTTTTGTTGTCCCTTGGGAAAGGGAAAAACTGTTTCCAAGACACTTCCTTTCTTCTCCAAAGAAATTTGGAGAAAGAACTAATTTCTTCTGAGTTGTCAATGGACCACAACAGGAATTATAAATACAGTTAAATAAAACCACGTTCTGATGAGAATGGGAATTCATTGGGAACCTTTCTCATTCTTACAGTTGTTCTGTAGCTTAATTCACAAAATGCTTGGCCACACTAGGAAAACTGCAACATAAATTTACTGATCAACAACAGATCAATTATTACAAATGGAATGTTAAGTCTGCATAAAACTAGTGTAAGGGTAAAATTTCATGTGGTGACTTTTCAGTTCAGGATGACAAATGATGCACTTGTGTGAATGAATTATAGACTATCATGCTGCCAAATACCAGAAATGTAGTTATTTCATAACATGGTAGGTAAGATGCCAGGTAGGGACCAAATTGCATTTTGTCCATCTCAGCAGTCAGTTTTAAAGCAGCAGTCAGTTTTAAAGCAGTCAGTGTTAGAAATCATTTTTAAAAACCCCATAAATGCTGACATTCCCTCATCCAATCACTTACCCACAATCTATCTGGATCTCACTTAAGGCTCAGGAATCTGAGTAATTGTGTTCCTTTCCCTCCTTATTTTTTACCCATAGAAGGTCCTTGTGCCCAGTCCAGGCAGCCAAAGGTTAATAACCGATGCTTTCTTAGTTTGAGAGCATGACTATGTATTCTCAGTTCTACCCAGATGCGGCTTCCTGAATAGTGCCATCTCTTCCAAGAGCAGTGGTAAAAGTGTTCCTGGAAGTCTCACCTGTTTTACTATTCCCACAATGCAGTATACACAGGAACGGACTTCAGCTGCCTCTCTCCTCTACCTCATCCCTTTTAATAATGCATCTTTATTCTCCTCCAATCCCATCTTTTCTGTCTTCTAGCCATTCATACTTCCCCAATCCCCTTCATTCTCCCATCTCACTCCTCCATATTCCATTTCTTCCCATGATCATCTGTTTACTTCTTTCTTCATAAATAAGGCCATCACATCATTTTCTTCTTCTCCTTCTTTACAACTCAACACCAGCCTCTGGCACATTCCTCTAAGCATCAAGGAGTGACTTCGTTCGCCTCCTGATCCATTCCTGTGTACAACCTCAATATATCTATTTAAATATATACTTAAACATTTCTATTTAAATATATACAAAAATATTTCCTTTAGGTTTTAAAACTGTTAAAATAAAATAGAGAGGAGCTGAAAAACTTGGGGGAGATCATCCTATCCCAATCATTGTGAACCTCAGTTAAGAATTGAGCAGATGCAAAACTAAGAACTGTAGTTTAAAAACATTTGGGAATGACAATAGATAATTATGCGGTGCAAATCCGCAGCGCTTCATCAAATTAAGTACAGTAGGACAAGACTTGAAAAATGGCCCGAGTTTTAATCTCATATCCCAAAATGTGGATTAGTCATGCAGGAAAAACATATTTTTTGAAGGTTGAGGTCCTAATGAACAAACCAGGTTTTTCAAGTTGATTTTGTGAGCTTTTCTCTTTTTTTTAGACAAAGAATGCCTAAAAAACCTCATTGATGCTTCAAATATTTTTTTGTAATGCCTGAACAATTAGAGCATATCGAATGTATTTCAAATGCACTGTACAAAGTAGCCATTTAGGTCAAAGATACTTGGTACCTTTCATCTGCTTAGTGGATTCGATTTTCCCTGCTGAATTGCCATAAAAGAAGAACGATGGCTTTCACTACAACACACAGGAAGACAGATGACTCAAAGACAGTGCCACTGGTTATGCCACTAAAGTGAATAAACTGTCCAGGAATGAGACCAGTCCAATAAATAGAAGCTTCCAGTTCTATCTTCCTAAACTGAGGAAATAGAGTTTTCCAGCTTAGTAGTCTTTATGGAAGAGGAAGATGCCATCTTAATTCATTAATTAATTAAGCAATGAATTACTCCAGCTTTTTCCACCTAGGAGACCAAGGCATAAATTTGCTTTGAGTGCTAGCTGTTCAAAAGCATGAAAATGCAAGTAGGTAAATAAACACCATTTTGGTGGGAAAGTAACATGCTGGCCATATGACCACGGGAGCACCTTCAGACAATACTGGTTCCCTCGGCTAAGAAATGGAGATGAGCACGGCCCCTTAGAAGTCAGAAACGACTGAGCAAGGGATTTTTTTACCTTTATCTTAGAGGAGGGATCTCCAAACTTGGCAACTTTAAGACTTGTAGACTTTATTTTTTTTTTTTAATTTGATTTATATGCCGCCCTTCTCCAGAGACTCAGGGCGGCTTACAGTTCATTAAGCAATAGCCTTCATACTTTTGTATATTTATATTTATACAAAGTCAGCTTATTGCCCCCAACAAACTGGGTCCTCAATTTACCCACCTTATAAAGGATGGAAGGCTGAGTCGACCTTGAGCCTGCCTGGGATTGAACTCGCAAGTATTTGCAGCAGCAGCTGGATCTTAAATGCTGCCTTTGTAGGAGGCATTACTCCCCTACGCTACTCAGGCTCCTCCTTTAACTCCCAGAAGTCCTCAATCAGCCATGCTTTAGCATTAAATGCTTTTATGTCTATTTTTTTTGTAAAAAAAAATAATGAGAAACTTTCTGTTTTCACATTAGCAAGAGAGAAAGGAGATATTTAAGCAGTTAGGAAGAGCGATTGGAAAGGAGGAAAGCTGGTATTTTCCCCCTACAAATACAAAACATTCTGAGAAGTATATTTATATTTCTGGAATGTAGTTTGGTTTGGAGAATATTACAATCAAACCAATGATATATTGAGGGGTCTTGGAAGAATACTACTAGTGCTATAATAGAACTTTTATGTTCTGAGCTCTGCTGTGAAGTTAGACTACCAAATGTAAAGAAGCAAATCATCCTGAGGAATTTCATGCCAACTTTGTCTGAGTCCAGGAAAATGTTATCCCCCATAACGTAGCAAAGTTCTGTACAGCTGCTGTGAGTACACACAAACAATTGACTCAGGGGTGGTATTCACTTACCTTCACTACCGGTTTGCAAATGTGAGTGCACACGCCACTTCCACTCATGCACAGGGCCTTCCGCGCATGCACAGAGCATCAAAAACGGGACGTAGGTGGGCCTGGGTGGGTGGGTGGGTGGAGCATCCTGCCGCCGCCGCTACCAGTTTGCCCGAACCTGATAGAACCAGCTGAATACCACCACTGAATTGATTACTGCACATGCCTGACACCCATTTCATTTATCTTACGGCTATGTGGTTGGTTGGTTTGTTTTCTATCTTTGCTGAAATTAGTTTATATGTGTTCTGTTGTATTTGATCACTTACCAAATAAATATCATAAAGAGGAAAACCATCATTGCTTTTGCCTAATGTTCGATATCAATGTTTTAGAAACTTGGCAACTAGAAATTATGTGGATGTCAACCCCTGAATTTCCCGTCAATACTATTTCTAAATTTTTTGTCATGTAGCATTTTTCTCTTGTTTTTGTTTGTGAAAAGGCTTTAGAATACTTTTATTGCCTTGGACATTTGTTTGGCTAATTTTATTAAAATAATCAGTACCTACAGATTCAATGTTTTAAATTTAAATGCTGTCTAATATATCAATATATGTATATCTTTATTTATATCTATCTATCTATCATCTATCTATCTATCTATCTATCTATCTATCTATCTATCTATCTATCTATCTATCTATCTATCTCTTTACCTCTACCTTTACTTTTACCTCTATCTCTATTAGATAATATGAGCTGATGAAAAATTTTTTTAAATAGCTAATTAAAAAAAAACTCATGGAGAAAATTAAACTCAACAAAATGGAGATAATTAAAAGGAATAGTATTTTAGATATAGTCAAATTATTTGAACTTTCACTATATGCATGTAAGTAATAAAGATATAATGTAGGATTTGTAAAAAAAAAAGATTGGGTGGAAACATCTTTAAAGAAAAGCAAAAGGCTCTTTTGGTTAAAGTAGTCTATTATTATGGAGAGTCATCTGTGCCAAACCAAAGCCATAGAGACCAGCTGTATTTATTAGCTCTACCATTCCTGCTGACAACTAGTGGAGCGCAGTCCTTGAAGAAATCCTTGGGCTCAGATGATATACTGTAGTGGCCAAAATTGTGGAAACCTTTTGATAAAAGTGTATTTTCTAAAACTAGCTAATACCTCACTTTTTTTTGGAGTAGTACCATACAATTATATATCAATGGAAAGATAATTTAATCAAGAATGTAATGCAATAACTTTTATGAAGGATTTGCTATTAGAATAGCAGTTACAGTATAAAGAAGAAAAATGAAACATGTAGAAAAAATGAGATATACAAAAATTATCACCATGTCAGTTAATACTTAGTTGGGTAACCTTTAGCATGAATTACGGCCTTACAATGTCTTCCCATGGAGTGAACCAAGTCTTTTAGTTCTGCAGCTGTTATAATGTGCAACAAAGATTGAATGATTGCTTCTATTAACTGGGTTTTATTGCTGGGTCGCTTCTGACTAACAAGTTTCTTTAGTTAGCTCCATAGATTTTCAATTGGGTTAAGGTTTGGGCTATTCCCAGGCCATTCCAGCAGTGGAATATGATTATCTTGAAACTCCAAAAATAGGTGGTGTTATTAGCCATCAATCCTCAAAAATACACTTTTCCAAAAAGGTTTCCACAATTTTGGCTACTACTGTAAAAGCATCCTGGCAGATTGCTTTGTGAATGCTAAAATTTATTAATATTGCTCTGTTGTTCTTATTTGTAAGAGAAGGAAGTTCCAAAGCAGTTTTCCAAAACCATGTTCCTTATGAAAGGCAGTGTGGTTGCTAGAATCTTGTGACTGTTTTGCATTGTGATGTTTATAGATATGTAGTTCAGCAGGGACTGTATCATTGGTGCAGTTTAGTAGTAAAGCATATGCTTTGCCTGTGGTAAAGTCAAAGATTAGCCCCTGGAGCTGGAGATACTTTTTCCTGAAACTTTGTAAGTCACCATTCGATGGACCGAGCAGTTGAGTGAAAAACAAGAAGTCCTTGATTTATGAGCACAGTTGGGACTGGAATATCCATTGCTAAGCGAAGCAGAGTTGCTCCTGATTTTATGGTCTTTTTTCTATAGATATTAAGCAGATTATTGTGGTCATTATGCAAATCTGTCTTCTCCCATTGACTGCTTGCTAAGAGCCAACTGGAAAGTTTGCACATGGTAATCACATGACAATAAGATGCTGCAACAATCATAAAATCGTCCTGCTTCCCAATTTTGATTCCATGTTCACAGGGACGCTGTGACAAGTGCGAGAATTGCTTGTAAGTCAATTTTATCAGTGCCTTTGTAACTTCAAATGGTTGTTAAGGAAATGGCTCTATATGAAGTACTACCTGTAGATGACCAGTTAAATGGACTGACCAGGGATTTTGCTCAAAGGGTTTTTCCAGAGAAATATATAAACCCAGATTATAGACTGAAATAACTCTTCCTCCGCCCTTGATTGTATGAGGCTGTGTCTGACTTAAATGATATCCCATGTCCTCCAATGTCCCAAACAGTAATGGCCACTCTTGCAATGACTGTGTCTCCCCATTGGTGCCTTCTGTTAGGCTTCTGTAAGCACTCTGAGAAAATGTGCACACATCAGCTGAACATTGGGTGTCTGACAGTTCTCTGTGGTCAGGTATTGGCCATCCCTTGCTTGACTGCTCATTCTCTATCATCACTGTATACCCATAGTAGTAAACCATGCCATTGCACATAAAGCATTCTGAGATTCTTGTTCAGATCAATCCTTGTTGTGTTTTGCACAACTGCAAAAAAGGAGGGTTGGAAAACAGAAAGGCTGGTTGTCTGGACAGAACTTAGGACAGCTTCATATAAACTTTGTCCTCCCCTTTATCAGTGAAACTAGAAATACTTCACACTCAAGGAAGGCTAGGAGAAATTGGATGGAAATTAATACGCAAGTTGTGTGGGCAATATGATCAAGCAATCTATGAACACAGTGATATTTTTCAACTCTGCCTGAAATGTCATAGCAACACAAATAGTTTCAGCTTAGTCCAACTTTCTTTCCCCCCACGCTTAATGCAAGAGGTGATGGTAGAGATTCCACATTTGTAAGAAAATACCCATCATGTATGATTTGATTGCTTATTTGTACCCTATGACTATCATTAAGTGTTGGACCTTATGATTCTTAATGAATGTATCTTTTCTTTTTATGTACACTGTGAGCATATGCACCAAGACAAATTCCTTGTGTGTCTATCACACTTCGCCAATAAAGAATTCTATCTATCTATCTACCTACCTACCTACCTACCTACCTACCTAAGAGGGAGCGTGCATTTCTTATCATTGTAAAAAACAAACATGGAATGAGTGTTGTTGCACATTTATTCTTGTACAATAGATCTATTAATATCACCCAATATTTTCTCCCGTGCCTTTAATGGTGGTCATAGAGGATTGAGGATGAACTCCCCTCAGTTTCAGAGTAGCCATTCGAGATCATTTCTTGCACTGTGGCCTCCTTCATTCCCACAGGGACTTTTTGTACTCATGAGCTAGGCTAAGTTCTAGAGCTAGACATATTTTCAGCAAGACAAAAGATGTGCCATGAATGGTCCTGGCTAGAGGCAGAGCAAGGCTGATCTGTTTCTTGCTATGTTTACGGTCTTCTGCTCTCATACTTGTTTTGTGGCCACTGAAACTCCTGTCTCTTCCATTTTCTTTGCCTCTTTGATTCTCTTTTTGCAAGAAAAGTGTTAAGCTGGGAAGATAAGACTTTTTTCCCCCAGTTCCTTGATTTTCTGCGTCAAACTAACTGACTCTTCAGGCTAAATAACAAGCTTGCCCCTTTTAGTCTATGTGGAGACTGTTTTATGTTTGTATTCTTGCCTGATATCTGTACTGGTACAGCTTTACCTCCTTAGTGGGAGTAGAAAGAAGGCTGCTGCTTTGGATGTATATTTTAGAAAACATGCATATTTATTCCATTTGCCTTTCCTATAAAAAGACCATAGAATGAACTCATGCATCCCCAAGCAGCTATATTTTTTCTCTTTATTTGTAAGCCACGGAAATCAGATGGATTTTGGTCTCTCTCCCTCCCTCTCCCTCTCCCTTTCTTTTCTCCCCTTTGTACCCAGCCAAGTACAAATGGTACTATTGATGAAGTTACAAGGGCATGGCAACCTCCATAGATCCTTCTGAGATATTTGCATGACTCTATAAGCCTCATTAGCACACTCAGTTCTTTGTATGATGCTACCTTTGCTGATTGAAAATTTGATAAACAAGAATAAGAAAGGAGAACGAAGAGAAAGCAAGGGACATGTACTATTTCAATTAGATAACACCAGTGCTTTTTTTTACTTGAGGTCTAGTACTTTCCTCTACTCATCTGTAAAACACTGGATGACTGCACAGAGAAGCTGATTCAAGAATGAATTCTTCTTTCCTCTAATGGGCAATTTTTATTTTTCATTTTTTGATGATATTGTAGCAATATTTTGCTTGTCTCCGCTAGCGGTCATCCAGACTGGTCAGGGGAGGAGAAGCAACAAAATAGTCAGCATTTACTTAGTGGCCTTCATCCTGCAGTGGATAGACAAGGGCTAGGATGATGATGATAATGGGTTTACTACAGCATGTCTTCCTACTTATCTAGGACTTCCACATTTTTCTGAGAACATCACTTCCTGATAATATTTAATCAAAGAAAAGGATGTGTTCATATGTTCTTTTAAAATGGAACCTATGAACCTTCTTTGAAGCAAGAATATTGTGTTCAGGTAGCTTAGGAACATGGGATTCAGCTATGATTGACCTACAATTCCTAGCAGCCTCAGCTTTGGCTAGGCTGCGTGGGAAAGTGCAGTTCAGCAAAGTCAGGAGAATTGCAAATGTTCTGTTCTTGAGTTAGCTGCCTATTCAGTGTTCTTGCACAAATGAATGAGTTCATATACTTCAAAAAAACTCACTATGTATTAGGTTTTTTTGAAAAATCCCTACAAAGAGACACATCTTCGAATAGGATAATGAAATGTTGATACATCTTGAAATACAGAATATAGAAGGATCCATAAAATTAGGTTTTAAGGTATAAAAAACCTAAATCTTTAGGTTTTAAGATAAAAAAGGAAAATTGTTTATGAATGGAAACTTGTCCATAACTTGGAGTTCCTTAATTTTGGTTATAAGTTCCTTCTATAACTAAATATCTATGGAGATTCTCAGTCACCCAGGTCATGATTGTCCCAAAGGTGCTTTTTAAAGAGGCAACTGGTTTTTCTGGTTTTTCTTGGAAGACATTCCACTTCTCATTCAAAAAGCTTCTTCAGCTTCTTGAAAAAAAGCAGCTTTAGGACAAGTTCCTTCCTATGTTCATTCAAATTCTATCTTACCTAAAAATTCTATCCTGCAAATATCAAGAGTCTGCAAGTATCTTTCCTCCCCTTTCCATTCAGTTATATGTGATTCTCGAGTTTGCCTGTCAAGTCCCTGCAGTTTTCTTGGCAAGATTTTTCAGAAAGGATTTACGATTTCCACTTTCCTAAGGCTGAGCAGAAGGGATTAGCCTGGGGTCACCCCGGTTAGCTTTGTGTCTATGGAGGGACTAGAACTCGGATTCTGCTGATTTGTGGCCATTCCTCTTCCCCACATTCTGTGTAAACTATGATCATCCAGACTTCTTCACAACAATTTAAAATCACCCTCCCTACCATCCATATTTATTACAGCAGCAAAACAAATTCCTGTAGAAAGTACACGTTACTCAATAGGTAAATGGTCTGAGTAGTCCAGAATGTGCCCTGAATAGTTCTATCTCTCTCAACTGTATCCCTAACTGGAAAGAGAGTTCAGACTGCCTTCAGCTGCACATATGCTTCTTGCTTACAATTACAATTACTACTACTACTACTACTACTACAACTATACTACTACTACTAAGAAATGATTACTTCTCTAATGCATATGAGATAGCCACTCAATATTTGTGCTGAAGATATAAATAATTGCTTCCGACCAGCCATTTTCCCCTCCCAGTGATGGGATTTAGATCATCCATCCATCCATCCATCCATCCATCCATCCATCCATCCATCCAATTATCACATTTCTGAACTGCCCATCATCCTCAAAGTGGTTCTTTACATGAGCTTTCAATTCTAAATTTTAAATGACATATACACATCCACTAGCTAATTTGTTTGACAATATCTTCCAAACTACTTTACCAACCAGCTTGTGTAATGTCTTGCAGGACAAAGAAATTGGAATATCTTAAAGGTTTGTATCTTCTTGTAGCCTGTCAGTTGTCTTAATGAAAACATTGCCCTAAAATGACCTGCATAGGTTACTTGGCCAAAAGAAAGAATTTGCTCTTCACTCTTCTATCACATCTCTTTCTATTAGTTCTTTTATTCCCTATAATATTTGCATTCAGACGCTTTATTTTCTTTCTGATTGCCAAGCAAGATTTGAAAACTAAAGATCTTCTTCTCATCCTCATTCTTGACAGTCTCCTACAACTTTCGATTATCTCTTGGTGAAGGTTACATGTTTAAACTGAAAAGTACTGTTCTTGTGAAACTTGGATTCACTATCCTCTTAGCAGAGATACTTTTGTGCCTTAAAGAACATTATGTTTACTAACTAAATTTGCTAAAATAGCTATTCTATTTGAGGGGCTACCGCAGAGATGAGGGGAGTCAAGCTATTTTTCAAAGCACCCGAAGCCCAGACAAGGAATAATGGATGGAAACTGATCAAGAAGATATTCAATCTGGAAATAAGGAGAAATTTTCTGACAGGGAGAACAATCAACCAATGGAACAGAAGTTGCCTTCAGAAGTTGTGGGAGCTTCATCACTGGAAGCTTTCAAGAAGAGACTGGACTGCCATCTGTCAGAAATGGTATACGGTCTCTTCCTTGTGCAGGGGGTTGGAATAGAAGACCTACAAGGTCCCTTCCTACTGTGTTAATCTGTTAAAAGTAATATGCAGATGGGTATCGATTAATTTTACAAACAGAGGCCTTTTTAAATAGACAATCTATTTTAATTAATAATTCAAGTAACATTAATTCTATCTTCTGGCTCTACTGTGCTCTTTCCTTCCTTCCTTCCTTCCTTCCTTCCTTCCTTCCTTCCTTCCTTCCTTCCTTCCTTCCTTCCATACATACATACATACATACATACATACATACATACATACATACATACGTTTATATTTGAGGAGTGTGCTTCTGACAGATTAAGATACACATGCACACATAACTCAGTGTGAATTGGCAATCCTCTGTCCTTAAGAAAAGGAACTGGGTGGGTTTTGTATCCACATTTCTCGTGCAGAAGGAGGCTTATCTTCTTTTTAGAAAAATTTAGTGGCATGTTTATTAAATTCTCACACAAACAGAAAGCCTGTATAAGTGCATGTACCTAAATATACTTCTAGCAGACACATCAAAGAAGCAAGAGAAAACAAGGTGGCAATAGGGTAAAAGAAAGAGGTAGTTGCTTTAGAATAGAATAGAAATAGGAATAGGAATAGGAATAGGAATAGGAATAAGAATAGAATAGAATAGAATAGAATAGAATAGAATAGAATAGAATATAGAATAGAATAGAATAGAATAGAATAGAATAGAATAGAATAGAATAGAATAGAATAGAATAGAATAGAATAGAATAGAATAGAATAGAATAGAATAGAATAATGGAGTTGGAAGGGATCTTGGAAGTCTTCTAGTCCAACCCCCTGCCTAGGCAGGAAACCCTACATCACTTCAGATAAATAGCCATCCAGCATCTTCTTAAAAACTTCCAGTGTTGGAGCATTCACAACTTCTGGAGGCAAGTTATTCCACTGATTGATTATTCTAACTGTCGGGAAATTTCTCCTTAGTTCTAAGTTGCTTCTCTCCTTGATTAGTTTCCACCCATTGTTTTTTTTTCTACCCTCAGGTGCTTTGGAGAATAGCTTGACTCCTTCTTTGTGACAACCTCTGAGATATTGGAAAACTGCAATAATGTCTCCCCTAGTCCTTCTTTTCATTAAACTAGACATATCCAGTTCCTGCACCATTCTTCATATGTTTTAGCCTCCAGTCCCCCAATCATCTTTGTTGCTCTTCTCTGCTCTCTTTCTAGAGTCTCAACAACTTTTTTACATCGTGGTGACCAAAACTGAATGCAGTATTCCAAGTGTGGCCTTACCAAGGCATTATAAAGTGGTATTAACACTTCATGTGATCTTGATTCTATCCCTTTGTTTATGTTATAAATATAACTGTTTAAATACTTATAGCCTGTCTCATCTGTCTAATTTTCCTCTGCATGACCACCTATCTTCCTTTCCCCTTTTTCTTTTTATCTTATCCCATATTAAGTCCTACCACGGGTTAGCTCTTCCATCCATCTGATGAAGCAAACTGTAAAATGTGTTAGTCTGAAAACGCCTCCCCAGACTGAATTTTGGCTGTTCTGTTTGATTCTTCTGCAAAGGCTAGTAAATTTCCCCTGAGGGCCAAAAATTATAATCTGTCACTTTGTACAAAAGCCTGTGACAGAAGACTCCCGGAGGAGCTACTATGACATATGTTGAGGCTAATTAATAATCTTGTTTGCTTTCCTTTTAAACTTCATTGCGTTCGTTCTTCCTTCATCTCTACTACAATACGTTTGCCTGTCCAAAGAGTGAGTAACCTATGCCCATGTGCATATTTCTCTGTGTGAAAGAGAAAACGCAAGGATAGATTTATGAAGGCTATAATCACCCTTGCAGTTCTTTCATTTTAAACTATAAAAAGAGATAGTGAGCCAGGCACTGTTTTATGGGCAGATAACTTGTAAATCATGAGCTGGCCACCAAGTCCCTAGTTCACTTTGGAGGGGTGGGGGTGGGGAATGTTAAGATGTGAGCAGGTTCCTGCCTTCATCAAAATACATAGGCTGATCGAAGTCCAGTGCTTTGGCTGGCGTATTTCTGTGATATGTGTCCCTACACTTTCTAGTTGTGGCTGCAGGGTCTGAAACAGAGCAAGGAGATACACTATTGAAAGAGACTTCCAGCTTAAACCGAAGTGTTTAGGTAGAAAGAGGTGAGAAAGATAATGATCCTAACGGATGAAGACAGGAAGCTGTAACACTTAGAAATAGGCTACTGAAACTGGCAAGGCATGACATGAAATTAGAAAGGAAGCGATAGACATTCTAAGCATACCAGTGAGTTGGGAAAATGGGTTTTAATTCAGAAGGTAACAAATGTATGTGTCACATTTCATGGTTGCCTTTTCACAACTGCTCTCCCTTCTTACACTGCTTCTGGGATACAAACATTTCTTTCCTCCATTGCATGATTGGTTTAGGTCCGTAGAACTATCAAATTGGGTTTGTTCTTTACAAGAGCTATTAAATTTTGATTCTAGCTGTTGTGCATACAACGGAAAAGCCAGACTACAAGCGAAGGCATGTGTATAGTTGGGGATAATTGTGGCTGGACAATTGAATTTTGTAATCTAGTCATGAAAGGAGCAGAAGTCTCCTGAGCAGAGTAACATAGAATGGCTACAGCAGTCATAATAATTATTTTATAGTGCAGGTATATGATATTAAGCTGTAAATATAATGGTTGTACTGGAGCCTCTCTTCAAATAATAATGTAATTTGAAATCTGGGATAAAAAGTTTAGGAGCTCATTTGTACTGGAGATCAGTGCACTGTTCCACAGCAGAGGAAAACATTGACTTAAGGAAAGCCTGATCCATCACTGATCAGTGTCTTGTACTCCATCTCAAACTGTTCCGGCAACACAACCATTGTCTATGTTGATTGCATAGACTTCAAAGCAGCATTTAATTTTATATCTCAAGCGAAAATATGGGAGATGTTAGAGGTCTGTTAAGTTGACCAATGTCTACTTCATTTAGTATGTACAGTATGCTCCTCTCATCAATCCTATTGAATCTAGAAAGGCACCAAGCAAGGCTACATATTGGTCCCACTCTTATTCAGTTTTTATGGTGGGTCCTCTCCACAACATGGACTTTCACTCCCAAAAATTTGCTGGAAGACACATATGATGCAGCAATACTTTCAAGAAGGCTTTCTTGAGAGCAATGAGGACACTAAGGCAGTCCTGCAAGAAAGATTGGCTGGAACTCAATTATCAGAAAACTAAAATTGTGGCATTTTCCAAAAGGCCTAAGAGCCATTCCTGAAACAGAGATGGATGGCCACAAGTCTGAACAGGTGATCTTCTTCTTTTACCACTTCAATTATCCAAGGAACAGGTCTCCTGTACCAAATACTGGGGAGTTTTCCTTCATTTACCTTGAGTAGCAAAGCTCATGGAGACTTCATTGCTGAAAATACACAGAGGAGTTCATCTGCCCTTCTTAAATATCTTAGGACAATAGGCATACCTAAGTACTCAAAGTACCTCAACAAAGAAAGGCCTTTACTCTGGCATGATGTCATGACCTCTGCTTAACTGTATTTGAAGGCTGGAACAGAGAAATCCTTACTTGGAGAGACCATGCTGCTGCGATTCTGCACAGACAGAAATAACACAGGGTGTGTTTCTCTGGTGCCTCTACTACAGAGACATTTGCACTGGTTTTATCTTACCATTACTACAGAAATATCCAGGGTGTACAGGAAAATTTTATACCACCCTGTTGTTTTCAGGTGCCCACTCTGCTACAGTATACAATCTTCCCAGGCTCAACTAGTAAATTAAATTAGGCCTAATAAGTGCCTAGTTTGCCATATTAAGCTGCTTTGCAACTTGATAGATATAGGTTCCACATACTACCTTTTTACATCCCTATACCAATCTAAATATCTTACCTTTTGTTTTAGATTCCTACTGTTACATATCCTTTTAGTTTTTAACTTATATATCTTTTTATAATTCTTTTTTTTAACTTTTTCATTTTTTTCTTTTTCTGACTATAGATATTTCTGTAATATATAATTACACACATAAACTTTATGCCTTTTTTAATGATAGCATCCCATCCCTTTATGCTGATCTATGGCAGCAATAAAATTTTGATTTGATATAAAGTCCAAATTAATTTATTTCAGCCACTGAGGTCTATGACATGGACACGTATAAATTACATTATACATTTACATTTACAATGTACATTTAATCAATATAGCGAATGATTTGATTGCATTATGGCAGATATGTGTCAATGAGGTCAGGAGAGTGAGGCAATGAGGTGAATATAATGGATTTCTTGAGTTAAACAAAGAGCTTGCAGAATGCCTCTGGTTGAGATGTTTTCTTCAGTGAGTGTTATATCAAATGTCCTTGCTTTCCAGTGTCTCTACTTATCTGAATCAGCAATCCTTTGTGTTTTACAGCTGAGCTAGCCATTTATTTTTCTTCGGGAAAATGCAGATCGGGAGGGACTGAGTGTCTTTGGAAGATGGTGATTTATGTGTCTGGAGATAGAATGCTAGTTTGCCTTCAATCACACAACGAGAAGAGGTCATTCATTAAAAGAGCTCAGTTTCCATATCAGACTGCATATTGGACATCAGGCCTGTGTAGCAATTTGCACCACTTGCTTCTTAGATACACCTGTATCACAGACTTAACAAGTGAAGACCTGCACTGCACTGCAATCTAAACTCAAGAGGATATTTTAAGTGAGAAGTTAGATTTAGGATGTGCTTATTTATAATTAGAAATTACTTGGGAAAAGGTCTGGGATTCTTATCTAGAATAATGTACGAGCTTTGCAGCATAAAAATATACCGGTAGTTAGCAGAAGAATGAATGAACTAAACAAGCGAGCAACCCAACAATCAATAATGCCAGACTTTAAAGCAGCAAAACTACATGACTTATTGGAATATGATATACAATTCTGGTCGCACCTTTCCAAAGATTAGTTGAAGGGAGCATCAAATTCTCTCAGAAAAAGAGAATAAAGGAGTTGAGGGTGATAATTTAGGGGGAGGGGGGAAGGGACTGGATTTGGGGAAAGTGGTAAATAAAAGTCAAAGATGTTGGCCAATAACCTTGCGCAGCAGAAAGAATGTGTGCAAGGAGAAACGCTAAAGCTGTAAGTTTTCTGAGAAAGACTTCTTGAGTCTGGGGCTTGAGTGAAATAAAAGAAAACTTTATTTAGGAATAGAACATGGTGATAGGAAAGCCTCCCTGATTTAAGTGTGTTTACAGCTAAGAGCCTATGATGTGCTCTTCATTACAGAGGGAGAGCAAGTCAGTTGAGAATGTGAACTGCACAAAGATAAGAGAGAGAGAGTTGAACTGAGAAAACCCATGTAAGCAAGGTTAAATTCTGACAAAAGACACATGATATGAAGATTGCCTAATGTTAGAAGTCTGCATCTTCTAACTAAAGGTGATTGCACTTAAGTTAATCACCCAGCAAAAAACAAAAACAAAAACCTTTCACAATGAACATGAAAAGCTTTAGAGTTAGAACAAGTGAAGTTGTGTAATAGCACAGCATGCTTTAGACAATGTTATGGAGAATGTAAAGTAAGGTAAAGGAGTCCCTGCATATTTTACTCCATTAGTCATTGCTGACTATTGGGGGCAGTGCTCACCTCCATTTCAAGGCCATTGAGCCAATGCTGCCTAAAGGCCAGTGGTCATGTAGCCAGCATGATGTCACAGTGCACTGTTACCTTTCCTCCAAAGTGGTACCTATTTATCTACTGGTGTTTGCATGTTCTCGAACTGCTAGAATGGCAGGAGCTGGGGCAAGATGGGAACTCACCCTGTCATGTGGCACTGAGGTCTCAAACCTGGGCTGCCATCTTTCCAGCATCTTAACCGCTGAGCCACTGCACCACCCCTTATGGAGAATGTATGTCAGGAATATTAGCCTCCTTTACTAGGGGTACTGTACTGTTAACCACTGAATGCTAATAGAAAACAATTGTTCATAATCCAGTTTGCTTGACCTGCAAATTTATTGCTTGGGGAAAAAAAGGGGCCATTGGGCTAAATGGTCCAGCATAATCATCCAAAATGATGGATGATGAAACAGGTATTGTGACTACACAGTGCAAACACCATCCCTTTTATACCTGCATCATGATGTCACAAACATATGTCAGGGGCAGAGCTTGACACATTTTTCACTGTTCTCGCCAAATTATTGGATTCTATGGATGCCTGTATGGATTAATGCTTAATAGTCTTTTATACTACACTGTATGCACAAGTGTATGAAAGACAAGATGACCCAAAACTAGATCAGTTGATTAAATCTTTGTTAGGATTACTGACCAATCCAAAATAAACGCTCTTTTCTGAGAGTTTAGAATGGTAGTAGCCTTAAAATAAAATAATTATATTTCTGAAATTCTGAACTGTTGAAATGGTCTACTTAACTATTAATATAAAGAGATAATAAACAGACCTTATCCAACCCTAATGTATTGAATATATTGAATAAAACCGGTGGAGAAACAAAGGTAGTTATAGGTTAGGGGGGAAAATCCCTCAAACTTGATTTAGAGCAGAGATGTCTAACCTTGGCAACTTTAAGACCTGTGGACTTCAATTTCCAAAATTCCCCAGCCAGCCATTTCCACAAGTCTTAAAGTTGCCAAGGGTTGGACACCTCTGATTTAGAGTTTGTTTCTGGAGGAAATATCCAGTGCAGTCTTACAATTTATGAAGCTAGTGTACAGGGAAAACTTGGGTGACTGTGCATATTTCTCTGTCAAATGCTATGCCATTAAGACCTGATGAACTAAGTTCTTTGTGTTCTTCTGTAAGAATTTTAAGAGTTTTAGCCAGTGCCATAGCTTTCCCAGCAGATGCTTAGCATATAGTTTGCAAATGATACTTAGACTGATTTTCCAATAGCTACATGGAAACTAAATTTTCCCCTCTTTCTAATCCACTGGAATGTTGGAAAGTGATTATGTAAAGAGGCATAAAACTCTGTGAACAGTCTAAGTTTTAAGGTACAAAATAAATTGAGACTATATCTTATGTGGTGGAAGAAGCTAGTGAAAATAAAATAAACTTTGAAAATACCTTGAAACGGACCATGGACTGCAAAGGAAAAAAAAATGCCCATTATATCCTCACGAGATAATTATTTGGGCAGCAACTAGGCATGTTGCTAATTGCACCATCCTCATCTGAGTCTCTTCTGGTCATCTGGCCTAGAATAGACCATTAGACACTCTGCCTGTTGCTTCTTTGTGAACTGCACAAATGCAGTATGATGGGTTAGCATATCACACACACACACACACACACGACCGATATACACACTCCCTGATTAAACAGGGAGACATATACACACTCGGACATAGACAACACACATAGGCACATCTTGATTAGTTCCTGGGAGCTAAGTGTATTCACACATCAGTAATACAAAAGTTCACTGCACAGAATAAAATATAGATGTCTGGAATTTCTTCCAACACCTTTATTAGCACAGACTATAGGAAACATCTGCCACTATTTGCCAGAGGGTAACTGTTTCATAGAGTAAGCCATGTCAAATATTCTTGAATTTCTGACTTTTAAAAAATCTCTTAGGGTGTTTTAGTTGTTTTTGTTGTCTTTTTTCTGGGTCAAAACATTTGACATAAGACCTCTGTATGATTCACCTGTAAGCTTTATAAGATGAGGATCTTTGTTTTGCTCCAATCTACCGTATGAATCTGGACTATCATCATCATTGGCTGTGCACACATTGAATAATAATAGCCATAGTTTCTGGATCAATAACAGGCAGAATGTTGTGTCCAGTAGAGATTAATCTCTTTCAGGTTGACAGAGTAGTAGGACTGGCAGCAACTGAATTTATTTGATAGCTTTCCTGGGCTTTCTCTAGGGAGGCTCACAACAATAATGTTGAGAGTTCAGCAAAATGAATAAATTAATGAACTCAGCAACATACCAAGAAACAGAATCTCATATTGATTAATTGTTATCAAATACAACGTTATGGATGGCGAACAATAAGAAGTAGCTGGAAAAATGTTGTAGCTCAATTGATAGCCTTGCTTACAATGGTTTCAGGCATCAAAGAAACAAAAGAGAAGTTTGCTTGCTACTGAGGTATAGAAATTTACACACAATTCAGCTAAACTAGAAAGCAATTGTAGAACACCCATCCATTTTTAAAGAAATTGCAGATGATTCATATATTGCTACTCTCATTTGAGAAAACTGGAGCATGTAAGAGTCCCTAAGTAAATTTTGTTAGTCTTAAAACCTAAGCAGGTTGAGTTATTACTTGGATGCTGAGTTATTACTTGGATGGGAGACTACCAAGAAATTCCAAAACTATGTATTAGGCTGGGAAATTGAAAAATAGTTCCCTCCCACAAAACAAAACAAGGTGCAGACAGAATGAAGGAGCAGGGTTGCATCTGGAAGGAAGGGAAGGAACAGTGGAAGTAGGAAGTGAAGCTGCCTGTGAGTGACAAAATAGCTGGTTAGGAAAGAAAGAGCGAAGCCCTATTTAAACATTGCAGAAAGGAATTAAATTCAGTAAGCAAGAGGCTTTTATTTTCAGGCTCCAACCAGTTGCAGCACCAAGCTAACCAGGCTTAGACTTGGGTAGCGGTTGGATGGGACAACCTCAGAGAGATCCCAGCACCATAGATTATATTGGGAAGCTGAAAAGCTTCCTGGATGAAGGCAGTAGAAAACAACATTCATATGGCTGTCAAAAAAATGACATGGACACGTCTGGGGAGCTCAAAGCAGACTGCATTTTGGCCGTTCAGTGCCTTCCAGATAATTGGGGCCTCAGCTTCTGGCCAATGGCAAGAGATGGTTGAAACTCTAGTCTGAAATACTTTGAGCACAGGAAGGGAAAAAAAATGACCCCAGGGACTGTCCTTTCATCCCTGATATATCAATGTGCAATCTATTTCAAGAGAACACATTCTTTGCTTTAAGTATAACAGTTTTCTTCTCACATTGTTATCTAGTCAGAGTTGCTGTTAGCTCTGCATGATAGATGTTTCAGACTGATGAAGCAGCAGGTGAGAAAAGAGTGAAGCCTCTTTCCTTTCTCTTTCTCCCTTCCATTTCCTGCTTGATTTGACAGCCCACCCACTCTTTTTCTCCGATAGCAAAGGAAGACAGGAAGATATTCTTCCTTTTGTATGTTTACTTTGTATGTTTACTTTCTTAGTATTGTATGAGTTCTTGGAATCTGAAGTAGGAAACAAGTTGGTCAATGTTTTGAGAAGGAAGTTTCCTGGGATAATCCAGAGGGTGGGAAAAAGACAGCAGCTCATTCACACACCCACACACACCCATCCACCCACACATACCTGCCAACTAAAGTGATCTGACAAATTCATTGATGTGTGCTTATCTTTCCAATAGACAGTGGTCTTCTTTCTATTATGATAGGATGATTGATTGATTGTATATCATCAAGTTATTGTTGACTCCTAGCAACCATATAAACAGATCTTCCTTTTACATCGTAATTGCATCTTAATATAAATTTATTTACAGAGTGTTCATTGCATTTCTTAACTGTTTCAACCCCCCTCTTTTTCATTACATTTCTAAAATTAATCCCTGGACTTCAGTAAATCCTTCTCTTTGCTTTATTTTTGGTTTTCTGCTCCCGATCTTTTCTAAGTTAAAAAGGAGGAGGCTTCTTAGTCATGCTTCTTTATATGTGGTGCTATTACTCATCTCCTGAACTGTCCTTCCAACATAGTTCCTTTTCTCCATTGTCCAGTCTTTTCACCATTCAGCCTGCTCTTCAATTCTTCCTTCTCAATTCTTCTTAGTGGGATCTTCCATCACACATTCCACCTGCTTCTGATTATCCTTTCTTCTTTCTTTCAGCAGTTGACCTCTTCCATGATACATGTGCATCTTCAGCCTAGAAAGAAATTCTAAAAGCCAGATGTGCTTGCTTGGGGGTGTCCAAATTAAACCAAGAGCCTTCCCAGAGGCTCTGTGAGATCTTTCATGCTGTTGTATGAATCCAACTCTGTCATAAAGTACACCATCTTACTCATAGCAATTGACTCTACCACAGGGCTCCTATTTTGCTTCTCACCTGGCTATCAGCTCTAATTAGCATAGCTAATATTCAGAGGTGATGGGAATTGAAGTCTACCACAGATTCTGATGGGCTAGAATGTTTTACAACTTCATCTATAAAGCCATAAACTTCAGTCAAATGGCATTTCTGTGTACTGCTGTCTTTTCAGATAGCAGCCCAAAGAAAAAATGGCCACTAAAATAAGAAATTGCTTTGCTTATATTACATACTTCAATAGGTTAAGTTACTCCTGTGTCCTGAAGTTCTAGTTCCTTTTAAATATCTTCTTGTGAAGAAACATTCAAAACCTGGTTTTTTAGATGGTTTTTTAGACGTCATCTATTCTCAACTACATTTATTTAGTCTTCCTAGTCCATTTCTTGAGACTTTTTGCTATTCCAGTGGGTGCCTCTAAACAGTTAAGAAGCTCTTCTCTTTTTCTCTTTCTTTCTCTCCTTCAACTGATTCTCCATTTTTGCAGTAAAAATGCAAGATAAACAGTGATGTCTGAACTGTATCTAAACAGGCACATTCTAAATAAATAGTGTCACAAAAGACACCAATGTTATGCCAACTTAATTGTTATAGCTGTCCCCCAAAGAGAGATCTGGCTTTTTTTTTCCTTGTTAAGGTTCCATCCTGTAAAGCTGGTTGGGAATTGTGAGCTGGTAGTTGGGATGGTTGAAGTTATCCAGAAGCATGAGCAAGGCTTCCCCTCTCTAGACAAGAATCTCATATGTTGGGGAGTAGAAAGTAAGTTTATGGACACCCAGAAAAGGGCAGTTTGCAACCAAGAACAGTCGAGGTTTTTTTGTATGCTGTAAAGAATGCTGGGAATTATAGTTTGATCAGTAGACTGATAATTCTGCATTAGATATCAGAGGCAGGCTGATATCTGCTATTGTGTAAGAAATAAAATAATGCGGCCCCATAGAACAGTGATGGCTAACCTTTTCCGGACTGAGTGCCCAAAGCGCACATACAAATGCATTTGTATGTGTGCTTTGGGCACTCAGTCCGGAAAAGGTTAGCCATCACTGTTCTATGGGGCCTGAAACCCCAAAATGCAATGCTCACGTGTACTCCGTGCATGCGCATATGGGGTCCCTGCATGCCTCCCCCATGCATGTGCATGCTTCCCCTGCACACCCCGCACATGCATGTGCAGCCCCCTGCATGCGTCCCACCCTGGTGCATGCGTCCCCCCTCATCCTTTTACCTTTGGAGCAAATTATAATTAAATCCCAATATTCAGTTCAATGTTTTGAGCTCAATTCCTGGATGTAAAGAAATTTAAGGATGACTGTGAGGGAAGGTATGGAAGAACTGTTAAGAAAGCTGCAACATCAACCAAATGTTACTTTCAGTCATGGGCCAGCAGAAAACTTGCAGAAAACTTTACACAGAAGCAAGCATGAGAAAGACCTGCCTTGATTTTGTTTAGTATAAGATGGGACAGAGAGACACACTTGGACCGGCTTTCAAAATGGATGCCAGCCCTTCAAGATAAGACGCCACTGAAATTTCTGGACTGCCCCTTTATTAGTGTAGGGTACAGTACATGTTACAATAAACAAAATCAAGGAGGCATTATTTTGTGTTTGTTTCTCATATTTCTTCCTTTGTACTGGGTAAATCTTTCTGTACATTCTTTACTCCAAAGCAATTTCTAAAAGTCTTTTACTCGGGATCAAGTGATTCCAGACATTCTTTTGAAATGTACCATCTTCTTTTTATGGTTGAATCTTTACTGCTGTTTTATCTTATAGAAAACATCCACCTTTTTGAGCAACACAACACAACACAACACAACACAAGAGGCTCAATCTCTTGTGTTGTGAATGTGCTGTTAAAAAGAGACATAATACCAAGATCATGTCTGCTAACTCATGTTAATTTAATTAACATGAACCGTATGTATCTAAACCTTCTTTTAGTTGTCTGAGCCAGGCCAAATCTTTGTTCGAGATCTGTTGGGGGAACACAGTGGAAGAACATAAAACAATTATTGGATGCAATTAGGCCTTGTAGGCTGGGGAGAAAGTAAAGAGACTATTTTGGTTGCTTGCTGTTTTAAAACCATGTTGTTTTCCATTAATGTCATCGTGCCTGGGGATCCAGTGGTGTTATGGAGCCTGTGAGTTAGTTATATTGATAGCAGTTGTAGAGATTGTACTCTCCCACAAATTAAGTTTTATGGTTTTAACTGTTTTAATGGGCTTTGCATTGCTTTTTATTTTTAATTGTTTATTGTTTTGTTATTTAACTGTGTGAACTGCCCAGTCACAAATGTGAAATGGGGGGTGGAGAAGTGCTAGATAAATTAAACAAACAAACAGTGTGAAGTTGCCTAGAGCCATTTTGGATTTGGGTAGCCTAGCAACTCGATAAACAAGTAAGAAGCACATCAGTGGTATAATTATATCTACACTATATTCATCTAGCATGGCTCAAATATTTGTTCAGAATTCCAACATGAGGTGGAATTCGATGTTAAATATTAGGAAATTATTTTTCTTAAACATTGCTGGCTTACTTTAAATGCTCTCTGAGCCCAGGCTTCAAGCTGACACTCCTAAGTTTAATTATCTTGCCTGTTGGGGAGTTAAGCTCAAGCCTCCCACAATATCTTGCAACCACTGTTGACTTAATAAAGGTTTTTGCTATCATACTGCCTGCTCATCCATAAAAACATTTCTAGCTGCACCATGCATACCATTTGCAGTTGCTAAGGATTATTGTCTTGAGCGTCTAAAAAAGAAAAGTTGCTGATACGTGATCTAATAACATTACCTCTTTTCTCTTTGTCATCAGCATTCTAGAGCAAAGAACGTGATAAAAATAGGAAGTGTGGAATTAAATTTAATAGGGCTAGAAGTATGTAGTTGTTTCATTTTTTTTCTTTAATATGCTTTAACCAGATGTATTTTGTGGTAACTCTTTTGCAATGTAGCATTATGTATTACTAAAATTATTTTTTTTTAGGGCTTGAAAGTTATAAAATAAACCTGTGATCAGTTACTCTGGGAATCCGAAAACAATAAGTAACTGTTTATTCTTGTTTCCCTTTTAAATCTGCAGCTCAGTATTTTGCAAGCATCATGGTCATTGTTGGTTTATCTGTAGTAGTCACAGTCTTGGTGCTTCAGTTTCATCATCATGACCCTCAAGCAGGAAAAATGCCTCAGTGGGTAAGTGACCACTACAAATCAGCTTTCACAAACAGCGATATTTTATATATCTCATCACTTATACCATGCTAGAAAGAACAGATGACTTTAAGGGTAGGATACTAATTCTTACTTCCTCTCCTCACATTGATTTATGTTGAGCCTGCAGGATTTATGACTGACCAGGCAGGAGACCTTTCATCTTTACTTTTGGCTTTTTCAAAAAAGTATTTTTATTTCTTTTAATATAGAGAAAAAGAAAAATAAGGAAAAGTGAATTAAAAATTAAACAAAAGCAAGAATACAGAACAGTCTCTCTCTCTCTCACACAGACTTCTTACTCCGTGGGCGGTTTGTGTCTTCCTTAGTCATGGGTTCTCTACCAGAGGCCTGGGAGTTTGGGGGTTCATGCAGTATCTTAGCTGTTCCTAGCACTGCACTCCTTTGGACAGAAAGCTCTGATGCTCTTCCTGGGATCTGTTGGAGCCACTCTTCCCGCTTAGATGTCACAGCTCCAAGTGTTCCTACTACCACTGGAACTACTTTGAGCTTTGTTTTTTTCATCCATTCTTCCTCCTTCATGCCCTGGTTCTTCTCCAGCTTTTAATACTTCTTCTTCGCCATGTTATTGTTACTTTTTTTCTTTTTTAAAAAAAATTGATTTATATGCCACCCTTCTCCGGAGACTCAAGGCGGCTTACAATGCGTTAAGCAATAGCCTGCATACTTCTGTATATTTACACAAGGTCAGCTTATTGCCCCCACAAATTGGGTCCTCAATTTACCCACCTTAGAAAGGATGGAAGGCTAAGTCGACCTTGGACCTGGTGAGAATTAAACTCACAGTAATTGCAGGCAGCTGGATGTTAAATGCTGCCTTAGTAGGAGGCATTAGCCTCCTACACCACTCAGGCCCATGTTTACTTGGCACATGTTTACTTGGCACTGTTGCATATGTCACCTGTTCTTCTCCATGATCTTCTGTGGAATCTCCCATATGGACCTTGAGGGTCTAGTTCCGTGATGGTGAACCTATGGCACGTGTGCCACAGGTGGCACACAGAGCCATATCTGTGGGCACACGAGTCCTGATGTGGATGCCAGGTAAGTATAGTATCAAAAGCCGCTGAGAGATCTAACAGGACCAGGACAGAGGAGCAACCCCTGTCCTGAGCCTTCCAGAGATCATCAACCAATGCGACCAATGCCGTTTCCGTACTGTACCTAGGTCTGAAGCCTGACTAGAATGGATCCAGATACGTCGTTTCATCCAGGTACTGGGGGAGCTGTCGTGTAACCACACTCTCAACAACCTTCGCCACGAAGCGAAGGTTGAAGACTGGACAATAATTAGCCAATACTGCTGGGTCCAGAGAAGACTTCTTGAGGAGAGGCTTCACCACCGCCTCTTTCAGGGCGGCGGGGAAGACACCCTCACCCAATGAAGCATTAATAATCCCCTGGAACCAGCCTCATATCACCTCCCGGGAAGCCAGCACTAATCAGGAGGGACACAGGTCCAGCAAACATGTGGTCGCGTTCAGTCTGCCCAGAATCCTGTCCACGTCATCAGGAGTCACAGGATCAAACTCATCCCAGATAACGTTCTCAAGACCTGCCTCAGTCATTCCCCCTGGAACTACCCAGTTGGAGTCCAGATCTTCCCAAATCTGAGTGATTTTGTCATACAGATATTGAACAGAATCCTCAGCTCTTCCCTCCAAGGGGTCCTCCTGCGCTCCCTGGTGGAGCAGGGAGCGGGTCACCCTAAACAGGGCGGCCGGGTGATTATCTGATGACGCGATAAGAGCAGCAAAATAAGTACATTTTGCTGCTTTTATCGCCACTAGGTAATTCTTAATGTGAGATCTTACCAGTATCCGGTCAGATTCAGAAAGACTGGCCCTCCAACAATTAGTAAAACATCAGATATACTAGCATGACTTAGTTTCACCTGACCTTTGCCCCATTTTTTAAAAAATGGCCACCTAACCACAAGCCATTGCTTCTGTTCTGCCAAAAGCATGCACCTCTGAATTTAGTTCAGCTCTTTGTCACAACATGAGTGTCTTCATGTAGGGTTTGGGTTTTTTTGGTCCATTACCTTCTTTTACCTTTGAAATGTTTTCTTGACTTTTTTAGTTTACAGTTTCAAATATCCTGATGAGTTTCATTTGAGTAATAACCAGACCCGACTCTGCTTAGAATCAGCTATGGTCATCTTGAAGAAATGTTTTTCCTTAGTCTTGGCATTTCACGATCATCAATAGCACCTTCTGAAGTTTTTTTCCCGTTGCTTTCTCATGTATATCTTTTTGGAATAATACATCATCACATATGGTATTGCACTTTTGCCTCTCCTCCACTGTAAAATTCCCTCCACATGTAAACATTCTAAGATGTAATTTTTAAACATTAAATATTCATCATCAGGAGCGTATTAGTTCTTCCTTGTACTTATTAAAAAGGCTCCATTGGTGTCTTGGGAGCTAAACATTGTGATATAACAAAACATTGCACGACAGAAGTGCTTGTCTTATTTCTTTACATTTCTGCCACATAATACTCTGTGAGATCTGCTTGTTGCAGGAATCTGAGTAATTGCTCCAAGACATATTCTTTAGTTGTACGATTGTTTTTCATCTTGTAGATATTTTCTACAAGAAAGTTCAAGAAATGTTTTGAGTATTCTCAGTAGCAGAGATATTAGTTTATTTAAAAGCTACCCAACTAAATCCCCAGTTAAAACAGACTTTGAATTAGATACTTTGCTGAGTATTTTTCACAAAACAAATACAGGTAATCCTCGGCTTAACAACCATTGGTTTAACTACGATTCAGAGTTATGATGACATTGAAAAGAAATGACTTATGACCCATCCTCAAAGTTGTGACGGTCACACCACTCCCACAGTCATGTGAACATGATTTTGGCACTTGGAACCACCTCACATTTATGATTGTTGCAGTATCCTGTGGTCATGTGACTGTGATTTGTGACCGTCTTCCCAGTCATCTCTCAACAAGCAAAGTCAATGGGGTGAGCTGCGTTTGAATTACAAGTGTATGACACAATGACTAATTTAATGACCTCATTGCATAGCAGTCAATTTTTTTGTCCCAATTGTGGTCATAAATTGAGCACTACCTGTACAGGAGTGATACCTTTCTTAGGTCTGAAGCTGGTTCAAAGTTCATAGGGATTTTTCTGTCCAACAATTAGAATAAAATAGGAAATGATAAAAGAAATAAATGAAACAGTTTAGACTGTTTGTGTCAAAATAGCAGTTGGCCTTTTCCTGTTCATTACATTTAGCAGGCTTAGCAATCGCTTTCAATCAAATTAAATTTCTTTGACTTCAATAAATGCAACTTTCCAGTGATTGGATTCTTGGCAAATGTTAATTTCTTGGGAGCAATCAAATTCTTCCTAAAGCTACTTGTAAGCCTTATTATGAAGGATTATAGGTATCTTTAAGAAAGAATCTGTTTCTGCAGCTGGAATAAAAAAGTGATTTTGTGAAAATACCTGAGAAGCGTTTTTTTTCTCCAGATGAACAGTTTAAGGCTAGAGGAAGGGCTGGAGGAAGCAGATAATTGAAAAATGATTTTGTCCAAGGTCTTTGTAATGAGCGGTTATGCTTCATATAGCAATTTACCAAACGGCAATATTCTTTGTGAACCACATTGCTCTCTTTTGTGCAATCATTGACAAGACCTCCATGAAGGGCACTGAGCATTTCTGTCTTTTTCAGGTCCGTATCATCTTGCTGAACTGGTGCGCTTGGTTTCTCAGAATGAAAAAACCAGGGGAGAACATCAGGCCTCTCTCTTGCAGATACGGCCACTCGAGGCACCAGTCCAGTGTCAGCAGTGTAGAAATGAACATCTTACCAGGACACCATTCTAGCAACGGCAACATGATCTACAGCTACCATGCCATAGAAAACCCCTGTTGCCCACAGAATAATGAGATAGACACCAAGGGCGGAAAGGACCAGAACTCTTCGCCTGAAGATAACGACAGCACTCAGAGAAAAGTTTTAATGGACACTATCCCAGTGATTGTGAAAATCCTGGAAGAAGTTCAGTTCATTGCAGCCCGTTTCCGGAAACAGGATGAAGGGGAAGAGGTCTGCAGTGAATGGAAGTTTGCAGCTGCTGTCATAGACAGATTATGCCTTGTGGCATTTTCACTTTTTGCCATCATCTGCACACTTACAATTCTCATGTCCGCTCCAAATTTTATTGAAGCTGTTACAAAAGATTTTACATAAGCCTCTCCAAAATGAATAGAAGAATGCCCCAGTGTAATTGGAAATTACGAAATGATGCCATTAGTTTTGAAGAACAATGAGATTTCAAATGGAAATAAAGACTTTCTATGCTGAATTCAGTATTAAAAAAAGTCGGCATGTGTTTCAAATTCCAATTGTCTCCCCAGTGTTAGATATTCTAGATACAGAATTGGCTCTTGTTCTTTGTTTCAAATAGTGTCTTCTCCCTATACTTGTGATCATAATCACCAATATTAGACAAGAAATCAGATACACAGCATACACTTTACTGAGTAAGTAGAACCTATATGTGCTACTAGGAAACACTAGTGAACATGTTGCTGCATTGGTAAATTCTTCCTAGAAACATGATCTTTGCTAAACGTATCGTTTTCAATATTTTTGTTTGGCACCGTTGTTTAACACAGATTTCATCTCCAGTAATGTATTGAATGATGCTGTTAGTTGCTGTTTGCCAAATAAATGGCAAGTTTTAGCTTTTACTATCACTGTGATAATCTGAAACATTTTCCACTTGATAACAATGTTAAGTCAATGCAATACTTTTTTCTAATAAGTTAAAATGTTTTCATTGTTGAATATTCTGTTTTTCTATTACATAAATTACGCCCTTTCCCTAACTTGAGTGCTGCGGCTGCACATTTATTATCTTTGTCTTTGAATTTATGTCTGAACATCTCCAATGTCCTTAAATTGCACCAACCTTATTGATTTTAATTCTCTTACAATTAATATATATCGCAACCCCAAATGTGTATGGAATGCAGCACGTTTCACTTATTACTGACAACTACTGATAGAAATTGGAGATACAGATGAGCAAAATTAATGCACGTCAAAGCAAGGTTCACTTTTTCTGCACTATATTGCTTTGAATGGAATACACATTCCCATCACACCTAACTGCACATTAAAACCTGGTCATGACTCCTTGTAGTTTTTACCTTCTACAGAAAACAATTACAAACTTTTTTTTCTATAGAATAAAAAGATTCAAGAGTTCAAGAAGCCTGTAAGATCACAGATGCTGAAAGATGTTGTTAATCTAGCTTTTCCCCCCATTAGACACCACGGTTAATGAATAAAGGAATTGTTCATTCTAAGTCCCCAGAATTTGCCAAACGCAAATAATCACATCATACATTAAATTCACCCAAGAACACAATTTGTACCCATCAACTCTTGGAAGTATACAATGTAAAAATTTTCCAACTGTTTGCAAGCTGCCAATTGTTGTGATGATATCTTTCCCTGATAATTATTTCATCTGGAAGGTTTGAGAGAAACTGAGGAAGGATTTACAGCACCTTACAGATAAAACAAAATCAGCCAAAACCATTGTTTTTTTTTTAAAGGATCTTCTTTTATAATCAAATCACATTTATAAAGAAAATGAAATATAAAGACTAAAAGGATAAGATTCACAATAAGTTAATTTGATACAAAACATGCACGTTTTGTAGACATTTTTTAAACACCTGTATTACTGATGCAAAAATCCATGTGATCTGCCAGTGAATGCATGCAAAAGAGTCGAGAGAAATGAAAAGTGAATATTGATTCCAACGTGTTGATAAAATGTAATGCACTTTAAAAAATGAAATTGAAGAGAAGTATGGCCTTTTGACAATGTGTTTTATACAGGAATCTATTTCCATAGGCATGACAGTGATGGAGTGTTACTGTTCCCCACCTGGAATAGAGTCTCAGCATGATGCCAAGGTCTTGCTAGAAGACAGAAACTCTACGCTGCTGATTATTCATTTAGCTGGCAAAGTAATGCAGATCCTTTGGATATCCAATAATCGCTTGATCTTTTTGAAGGAAGTAAGACGGTAACCACAAAATTGGTAGAATGACCTAATTACAAAAAAGAAAATTGTTAGTGTTTCAAAGTCCCCATGTTCCTAAACTGTTCCCCACCTCACCCACAGACACAAAACCCAGAATAAATTCTAGAAGAAAGAAAACAATAGAACATGCTCATTATATTTGGTTTAGAGAGGTGGGCAACCACTGGGCACTGGTATGCTGCCGATGTTAAGCAATAGGCATGCATGTTGGCAAAAGTGTGCAGACATGAACAGAAAACCTCTTTTTCATCTTATTAGGAGGAGAGAACTATAAAGAAGGAGCTCATAATGCTTTCTTCCTCAATGCAGTATCACGCTTGCCTGAGTTCCCCTGCTGATCTGATGACTGCTGACAGAAGGGCATGTGAAGGTGACAGCAGGAACTAGGGGTAGAGAAAGTCATCCAGGCAGACTGCCTTGCAAGCTTTGGGGTCTGCATGCAGCCCATTGGAGGCCTAGTATTCCCATGAATTGGGTCAACTTGCATGCAGCTGTGGAACAGGCTAGCTTTTCTGGAAGGGGAAAAAGTCTATATTTGCAAAACTGCCTACTCTTTTGGCAAAGTGTACCTTGGTGTACTTAGGTACTTTCAAAATGCAGGCACCATAAATCAGAGACCAGCATGTATATTTTGGGTTAATGTGACATTATTCCTCAGATACTTGCATTGATTATAGTGAATCGCAAGAAAAGGCTTGCCATGTGTTTAAACATGGCACACAAGCACACTAAACCATAATGCTTGAAAATCATGCTTCTACCATTCTAGGAAATAAAAGCCCTTCCATAAAAACCATAATTAAAAATGAAGATTTCTTCTGGTCCTTTGGCTCAAAAAAAATTAAAGACAAATTCTAATCTGATGGCCACAAACAAGGGCCCTAAATTGCCCAGCTCTGCTATAGTTTATGAGACCATGAGATCAAACCATTTTCTTTATATTATTTTCTTTTGGTGATAATAGGAGACAATGGACACAGTGCAAACTATACAGAAAGAATGCACAAATGTTTACCAAATTATTTTAAAACAACTACATGGTTGGAATGAAGTTATTTCTTAGCCTCTGTTTCTCTATTAATGGATGGTGACCAGTTGCACTAAAGTTCATCCCTAGGACTGCATAAAGATCTCAGTCTGGATCAGATGTGACAATAAATCCTTGTGGAAACAGGTGAAAATGAACATGCTACATGAGAACATTAGGAGTTGAAAGACAGAATTTTAACTAAAGAAGTTTAAACAATCGAGCCATTTAGAGGAATGTATGTATTAGTTGAAATTCTAAAATTCTGCTGATTTGTTTTTTCTTCACTATTGATAGGGAATTCAGCTGAAAGGGGCAACAATGCAGTCAGAACATGAGTCGGTTGAGCTGGCCATAAATAACCATCAATGTTGTAAGATTATCTAATATTTTCATCTAAGAAAGCTTTTAGTTCATATGACATACTAGCCCTATGAACGATTTCTATGTTTATACTACCAGTAGTGTAATAAAGGAAGCAAGCATATGGGAACCAGCAAAATAACCAACCAAACAATCTGTGATGGTTTTTCATCTGTGCTATTCACTTTTGAGCTGAGCTGAAACAGAAGTTAGCAACAGATGTCACATCCTTATATACTGTCCAGCTTCAATGGAGTGGAATGTCCTCAACATATCACTACTCACTTTGTCCCTATTCAAATTACCTAGAGTTTTTCATTTCCACTTTCTCATTCATAATTCTAGGGAAGTATCTATGATACTAGTGTCAGGAAGTTGGAATATCAGTCCACATTCGTTGACTCATGTGGCATTACCCCCACTTGCCACATTCCCAGAAGCAAGTTCACCGATAAACAGGAAGGCAATCTACACTCTTTATTCTGTAAGCTATTTGCAAAGAGGAAGATCTCTTACAACAAAGCATACATCCTTTTTAAGGAAAAGGAATGACTATCTGATAACTATCCAAAGAACTTGATTCTGCACTTTTTGTACCAGCTTCCAGATTAAAAGAAGGAAGGATTTATCTACTCCCAGGATCTGGTTCAGAACCAGGACCTATTCCAAGTACATCATTTTGAAAACCCTTGTAAATACTATCGGTGTGGAAAATTTCAAGAGTGGGACTGTGGTAACGTAGATGATTTCCCTGCATTTTAAAAAACATAATAATGTCATGACAGGACTTTAATTTCAGGCCTCTGGCCTTTTATCAAGCTGTACTTCAGCCTGAATCATTGGTTCCTTGTGATCTCTCGCACCCTTGAGTTAGATGGAAGATTCTCTGAGACACTTGTCCCAGGAAGCCCCTTCAAAGCATCACCTGGAAGATGACTGTTATTTGGGGGTTGAATAAAAGTCATTTGCTAGGCTGCCATTCATGTATATTTGCCAAGTTGATATTAAAAAATAATTACCTGTGGTGGACAGGGTTCCTGCTCTAGCTCCAGTTTTGTAGAGGGGTGCATGATACAGCGAGAAGTGGGGTTCATAATTTTGATGTGGCTCAAAATGAATTACTGGAAGCATTGGGTTCATTTGTCGAGGTAACGCATCTTCTATAACCATTTCGTCATCATCCCAACGACTGGCATCCATAAACATGCCATGAACCAGCACCCCATCCTCAGGAGAAGGCAACTGAAAAAAAAATAAGATGGAAGGTGCGAGTCAAAGCTGAGCTAATAATTCATTAGCACTACCAAGCTCCTATCTTCCTCAGGTACCTATTCTTGAAATAGAGCAAAACATATTTAAAAAGTATCAGAAATCAACCACAGTACAAGATAAACATGATGGTTTTATATAAAGATATTTCATGTGAATTAAAGATTGTCCTTTGTGGCTGGATAGTCATTGCAGTTATAGATTTATAAATACCTTTTCATCCATTGGTAATTCACTGCCAAAGTGGCACAGTTTCAAAGCTTCTGATACTTGTGTTTGGTCTCTGTAGACAGGAATGACGTTGTAACTAAAACTAAGCTCATCAATTGGTAAGTTATATTTTCGAGCATGATTCTGAAGAGTTCCTGAGAAGTAAAAAAAGGGCCTGATTCTCTTTTTAAGAACAAATAACCAGTCATCAAAGAACCATTAACAATGCACAGTAATTGGAATTCAATTTGCCCTCACACAAACTCAGAAATATGTTCTATATTTACAATCTTTCTTGGCAAAGTCCAATTCATAATTTAATCTTCAATATCGCAAAAACCTTTTTATACAGCACTGCTTTATTACACTACCCCACTGTTCCAGCATCTTTTTAAAACAAAGAAAATGGGAACCATATTATTTTGAACAATTATTATGGCCCTAATGTATTGGTTTACTTGTGAATACCTTATTGGCGTTTTATTTATTATTTTTATTACTTTTGTTAGTTCAAAAGAATAAGATAGGAATAAAACTTCCTTGTAAATTATGAGAAGGCTTAAGGACCTCCCTTTTGAAAGTCAAGCAGTGCATGATTTCTACTGTATTGCAGAGTGCGTATTTAACAACTACCATATTTTTCGGAGTATAAGATGCACTTCCCCCCTTAAAAGTGGATGGATATGTCTGTGCGTCTTATACAGTGAAAGCTGCTGAAGCCCCGCCCACCTGACAGTCCCCACCCTTCAGCATTTTAGGCCTCTGCTCGTTGCGTTTTTGGCCTCTGCACTCTCTGTTTTAGACTGTTACAGGCTGTGGAGATTGCCACAGCACAGCATCGATTGCCGTCTCCGCGTGTCATGTTTTCGGCCAGTTCCAGGCAGCGGGGATGCAGAGGACAAAAATGGGGCATGTGGAGGCTGAAAACATGACATGTGGAGGCCAAAAATGCAACGCATGGGGGCGCCAATTGGCGGCAATGTGCTGTGGCAATCCTGGCAGCTTGGAACGGGTCTAAAATGGAGCATGTGGAGGCCAAAAACACGATGCATGGAGGCCAAGAACACAACGTATGGAGGCCAAAAACGCAATGTGTGGAGACAGCAATGGGCTGTGGCAATCCCCACAGCCTGGAACAACTGATGGGTGGTATACCAGGCGGCCGATCCAACCAGCAATCAGCTGCTCGTGCTGAATCAGGCTGCGATAACATGCTAAAGCTGACCAGGCTGTTTGCTGCAAGGATGCTAGCCAGATGAATACGGATGGATGCTGGTAGGCAGAGAGAGGATTTTTTTTTTTCCTCCCCAAAAGCTAATGTGCAACTTATACTCCACAGCGTCTTATACTCCAAAAATTACGGCATATTTTCCAGTGCATTTGAGCTGCTTTTCACTTATTCTAGACTTCTTCTATCTTAGAGCAGGCAATACATTATAAGTACACATGGTTTTGTAGGATGTTTTGCTGCCAGATCTTAGAACCACAGAAACATGGTCAACTGGAATTGTTATGCAAGATTAATATAATGAGCACTGCATGTTTAGGTTAGCAAACTGCTTCTGACTGTGAATTTATTTTCAAAATTGAGAAGAAGGAAAGAATAGCCTGCTCTATATCATCCACTGCCTAAAACAACATTCGATAAAAATGCTGCTTCAGATACCTTATTTTCCGGATACTCTTTTGAAACGAAATGAGCTATACCAAGGGTCTCCAATCTTGGCAACTTTAAGCCTGGTGGACTTCAACTCCTAGAATTCCCCAGTCAGCAAAGCTATACAACCCATGATTTCAAGATTACCTTCAGTACAGGGGTGAAATCCAGCAGGTTCTAACAGGTTCTGGAGAACCGGTAGCGGAAATTTTGAGTAGTTCAGAGAACCAGCAAATACCACTTCTGGCTGGCCCCAGAGTGGGGTGGGAATGGAGATTTTGCAGTATCCTTCCCCAGCCACACCCTCCAAGCCACACCCATAGAACCGGTAGGGAAAAATTTTGGATTTCACCCCTGCTTCAGTACACTATTTGCATCTCTTTCCCCTGTTCTTCTTCACTCTAGTTACAGCAGCAACATGGAACTAGAATTATTTAGGAAAACTGTTGGCTCCAAATTTATTGGCATGTTATCCTCTCATCAGCCCATGAGCAACATGCTTTCAGGATACTAATTCAGTGGCTTTAAAGCTTCTTCCTTTTAATAACAATTTTATTTCCTTTTTTGCGCAGATTCAACCATAAAGGGGTTTTGGGGAGGCCTCAGGCCCTGCAGGGCAGGACACTGATTTTTTTCTCACTGATCAGCTGGTGGAAGAAGAGTGTCTGGTTCTCATTACACCCTCTTGGTTTTTAGAAGCCAGCAGCAGTGGCAAAGAGAATTCTGCGGCCAATTTAAAAATGGTTTGAAGGGGATTGGGAAATGGAAACAATGCCCTGAGAATCTGATCCCAATCAATCAGCTAACAATAAAGCGGCTTGGCAGGCTATTCTGAGCATCTGAAACCAAATGTGAGACAACTAGCTGAACAACTGGTTTTCCAACCCTTTTGTGGGTGTGCTACCATTTAAAACATACACAGGTGACATCGGGGACAGAGACATTTATGAATGTTTACCCGTCAAAAATCCTTGTGGAAAAAAGAAACCAGAAATCCAAAATGATTTAGGTTGACCTCTTTTGAGCCAGAACTAGGGGGGAAAAAAACAATTGATATACGTTAGGCATAAAATCCGACATTCCATTTAACTTATTAAACAACCAATTGCTGTTATTTTATTTGCAGAGAGGGACAACTGAACTGGGTTTGCCAGGGTTTTACTTCTCCATCTAAATGGATATGGCTTAGTTCCTTTTGGTCCTAATCCAAGAAATCTTCGGTGCTGCAGGATGACAATATTTGAAGTTCTCCCAGACAGAATGAAGCTCAGGGCTTCTCTCACACAGATCAGAAGCTGGAAGAGGTGAAGAGCCACTCTTAGCATCTGCCTTAATTTTTTTTCATACCATTTTGGGTGCTTAGTGGGAAGATAGCAGGGTGAAATAGACCAACTCTTTCTTTTATTCCCAATCTTCCTGATTATATGACTGGTTTAAGATTGGAGCTCAGTCAAAACAACCACGAGTTGTTTTGACTGAGCTTTGCACTATGTTGGAAGTTAAAGAGAAAAGAATGGTTCTGATGCAAGGTCGAAGGTCTCCGGATCACGGTACCTGCATAAATGCTGATGCACTCAGTTTATATATACAGCACACCAGCCACATATTATTTCAAATATTATAATCATACAGCATAATTACGGCATCTTAGAGAAGTGATAAGTTCAACATCTGATGGCAATGTATTATCAAACCATAGCAACAAAGATACTTTGCAGAATTACAAAGGTACATAAAATCCCACTGTTAATTTTTGATGACAAAACTATATCCCTTTTACAAATAATTAGCTAAACCATTTAGGGAAAGCAATAATGCCATGACTCTCCCTTCTCCATTATTCTCCATGCCAAGAATAGGGAATATTACCTTCATTCTGCCAAGCGTTTTCTCATTAGTTTATTTGCTGTAAGTCATATTTGGCATATTAATTTAAACAAGACAGAAGCCAACTTGTAATAAATGGAAAGGCAAGCATTTGGCATGGTTTTTAATTTCTCCCCCTTTAAAGTGTTTCTTGTACCCACTTGTTTCATAATAATGGAGCCTCTGACCTTCATTTTTAACAATTTGAACAGTTTCAGCTGTCTGAAATTGTTACTGTTCCCTGAACTAATTTTTCTTCCAGTTATGATTTTTTTTCTCCTGACATACATACTTAATATGCATATTCTTTCAGATATGTTTTTTCTGTGCACATTTTTGAGTTGCGAATTGCAGTTTGGTATGCTAATGCATTCTGGTTTGTATACAAATTTCACAAGTGCTCACTGACCTGTGTTTACATGAATTTACCTCATATTTTATCTTTTATGCTAAAATAATCAATGATGTCATGCAGTATTTCTCAACCTTAGCTATTTTAAGACGAGTGAACTTCAATTCCCCAGCAAGCCATGGGACGTCTGGAAGCTGAAGTCCACTCATAATAAATCAACTTTTTTGTGGGAGGGGGACAAGAAAGCTGAAGAATGAACTTGGGTTAACTTTAATTTTTAACTTTCCTAAAACCTCTTATACCTGAAACATAGCCTAAATTATAGACCATTAGTACAGTGAACACCTATGAATAGCATTTCTACTTACATCTATGAAGCTTGTCCTGAGCACAAGGTCTTTCACCCAGGCCCCCAAAGGTTTTAGAGATGGATATGCGGCATTGGCCCAGAGGCCTGGAACCTGATTGTTAAGAAAGCTGTGGTAGACTCTCTCCATTTCTTCGGACATTACTACAAACCCCGCAATGGCTTTGTTGAGTGTTTGTAGAGAGTTCTGAAAGTTGAACAACAATACTACGCTTTAGTCTGTTATGGAGAGGAAAAGAATATAACAATAACTGTATTTTCCCAAGGCAATTGTATTGCCAACTCACTCTTACATTAGCTTCAATTTAATGCAGTGTTTCTCAACCTTCTCAACTTTAAGATCTTATTGTTGTTAGTCGCGGTCGTGTCCGACCCATCGCGATCCCATGGACAACTTTCCTCCAGGCCTTCCTGTCCTCTACCATCTCCATTTAAGTCCATTTAAGCTCATGCCGACTGCTTCAGTGACTCCATCCAGCTATCTCATTCTCTGTCGTCCCTTTCTTCTTTTGCCCTCAATCTTTCTCAGCATTAGGCACTTCTCCAGTGAGTCCTTCCTTCTCATTAGGTGGCCAAAGTATTTGAGTTTCATCTTCAGGATCTGGCCTTCTAAAGAGCAGTCAGGGTTGATATCCTCTATGACTGATAGGTTTGATTGCCTTGCAGTTCAAGAGACTCGCAGGAATCTTCTCCAGCGTCGTAGCTCAAAGGCCTCAATTCTTTGGCGCTCAGCCTTCCTTATGGTCCAACTTTCACAGCCATACATTGCAACTGGGAAAACCATGAGTGGATTTCAATTCCCAGAATTCTCCAGCCAGCCATGTTGGCCGGAGAATTCTGGGAATAGCAATAGCACTTAGACTTATATACCGCTTTAGAGTGCTTTATAGCCCTCTCCAAGCGGTTTGCAGAATTGGCATATTGCCCCCAACAATCTGGGTCCTCATTTTAGCCACCTCAGAAGGATGTAAGGCTGAGTCAACCTTGAGCCTAGTGAGATTTGAACTGCCAAATTGCCAGCGGTCAGCAGAAGTAGCCTGCACTCTAACCACTGTGCCACTGTGGCTCACTGAAGTCCACTCATCTTCAACTTGCTAAATTGAGAAACATTGATCTAATAGCCCTCCAAAATGGAGCTGCAGAAGAGAAAATCACTGATAAAATCTCAGCAGTGCTGCAGCAATGTTTTCTGAAGTTGTCTATACAACATATGCAGGTTGCTTTCACATCTTCTAGCACATTCTTACAAGTACCCGTGCCTAATTGTAATAAGGGGTTTAGCAGTAATACACTGTATCTGCTTTATATTATCTATGTTTGTAAGAGGTTTTCCCAACAATTTTTAAAGAGGATTCACAAACAACTGGAAACTATCTACCATATTCATTTGAAAAGACAAAAATGCAACTATTGTGTCTCAACCTCTTTCAATTAAAGGAAGCCAGGAAAACAAACATGGTGTGACCAATGTTCTGAGAAATAAGGATGAAATTTTTCTGTCAGTAAAAATATATGCCTGTGAAAATAGTGAGATAATTCCTGGAACTGTTTTCCTGATTTGTCACTCTCTTCCGACAAGGTTAATGCATTCTTTCCAATGATGCATTCTATGAAAGCAACATTTCTCCCATGCAGCCTTCATATCAATCTTCATTAGTCAGAAATTATTTCATGCTGCAGTAGGAGTGAGAGGGGCTTTTGACTTCCTGTTCGCTTCCCAAATGACTTTGTTGTGGGAAGCTGGCAGAGAGTGCTGCATATCATGATCACGTGACTGTAACTGACTATAGTATAGTGATGCTGCAGCAGCCACAACTCTGTGAATACAACTGATGTGAAGATCCTTGAAATTCCCAATTATACACAAGTAACGCATCCTGGATTTTTGTAGCAAAATCTTTAACTTAGTGGATTTAAGATATAGAGAGTTCTTGATGTATAACTATTTGTTTAGCAACTGTTCAAAGTTGAACTGAAGATAGCAAAGTCCACATTTTGGATAGAGAGGACCACTGGTTTGAAAGACAGGGACAAAGAGGCAATCGATGTCAAAATTGAACAGCCCTCTCTCAAGCAGGGGAGAGGGATACAACATCATCTAGCTCCAGTCGACAACACAGTCCTTTCAGCAGTTCCAAGAAGGCTCCACACCCATTTGTACTACTCAGGTGACTGAGGACACAGATAAACCTCCAGGTGGCCTCAGTGACTCACTAAAAGGATGCAAATGACCAGCTGTCTGCAAAGAATATAAATCCTTCCATCCCCCACCATCCAGTCAGAGCTGAAGAAGCTTTCTGGATGAGAAGTGTTTTCAAAAAAACCCCAAGAAAGTCAAGTTGCCTGTTGAAAAAGCATCTTTTGGACAACTATGACCTGGATGACTGAGAATCTCCATAGACATTTGACCTAATGTAAGGTTACAAATAGACAGGGGAGCTTTAGTAGTATATAAATTAAAGCAATCCTCAATTTATGATAACAATTGGGACCAGAACCTCCAGTGCTAAACAAAGCGGTTAAATGAATTATGCCCGATTTCATAGCTTTTTTGCTATTGTTATTAAGCAAATCACCACAGTTATTAAATATGTCCCATGGTTGTTAAAGAATACAGCCCTCCTCCCTTGCCTTTGCTAATTGGAAGTTAGCTGGGAAGGTTGCAATAACGATCACATGATCTTAGGAGGCTGCAACCGTTGAAAATCCCTGCTGGTTGCCAAGCACTAAATTTTTGATCATGTGACCACAGAGACACTGTCACAGTCATTAGTGCAAAGACTAAGCACAAAATTAAGCCATTAGGTCATTAATTAAGTTGAAGATTGTTTCTAATGCCATATGTAGAAAAAGGAGTAACACAGATAAACCACCCAAACTAGGCTTGCTAAGTCCCAATGATATCACAGGTATTATTTAGCAACACTCAGTCTTACATATTCTCTATCTATCTATCTATCTATCTATCTATCTATCTATCTATCTATCTATCTATCTATCTATCTATCATCTATCTTTATCCCTCCCCCCCCATATCATCCACATCATTTTTCTTTCATACTTCTTATCCACCCATCACTTTTGGAGAGAATCCCTGCTTTCCAATTTATTTACTTTTTCTGGAAGAATGATAGAATACGTTAGAAAAACATTTTGATTTAAATCCCAATCATAACAGCAGAATTCATTCCATTAATTGAGAAATGTATGTTTTTATACCCTTAGCAGACTGAGAAGACCATTAAAACGATCTATTTCTTGCCCAAGAACAGTAGTTAGAGAATCTATTCGACCTTTGCTATCCTTCACAAAAAGTATCTCTGCAGCAAGATCCATGTCCAGCTTCTCTGAAAATAATAAAACAAAACAAACTCACATTGTTTTCATCTCTTAGAATTTTAGTTACCACACATTTAAAAAACACAGTGATGGCTAATAGATGATCTGAGGAGGGATTCGTTGGACAGCAGGCAATATAGGATCTGCTCAACACCAGATTTCACACCAACTTAGAAACCTAGGAATGTTCCTTTATTGTTAAGAGGCTTTGAAGGCAAAAGAGATGCTTGGTCAAGGCATTTACTTAAGCCTTTGGTGATGGCTAAGCATCTAATCCCCAGGCTTTCTAAAGTCTGAGAGTTTACCGCCAACCTTCCTAAAGGGAAATTGTTTAGTGGCATTGCATAAAAGCATAGAGCAATGGCAATTAGTCTTCCTTGCCTCAGTTTTGACTTTTTAATCTCCCCCCTCAGCCAAAGGACAGTGTTCCATTCTGGTAGGAAATAGTCCATGCCTATGAGGGTATTCTGGGCACCAACTTCACACATCACAGCAGAGATCCAAATTAAATAGCTTCATGAGATAATGTATACCAATCAGGGAAGGATGACAATCGTAATTTTTCACAGAAATTTGATTTTCACAGTAAAATCAAATCAAACAATAAAACAAAACAAAATAATTTCCCCAAATTCTCCAAGGCTTAGTAGGCTAAAAACATGATACTTCTACACTTTCACTATGAAAGAGAGTAGTCCTGAATTCAAAACATCTGGTATCCTATGGCAGATGCAGAGGATCTTATAATGCTAAAATACAGTTTCTACTTCTACAGTAACAGCACTAGAGTGTTACTGTAGTAAGAAGAGTAATAGCACTCTTCTATTTTCTATTAAATTCTACAAATTTCAGCTAAAAGTATCTCTATTTATAAAAGGAAGGAAGGAATCATAAGAAAGACTTTTTTCTCTTCCTCTTGTCAGTTCTGACTTTCCTTTACGATAGTTATTACTACAAAGTAGTTGGTTAGTTTGTTTTAATATATTGTATAAATCCAAGTGATCTCTTCAAAAAGTAAGTGACTTTATTTCAATAAAAGCTGGGCCTTTTGTTGGAACTTTTGAAATAAACCCTTTGGAAAATTAGACAAATGAGACCGCTACAGTATAGCATAGAACTATACTCAATATCAATATACTGAGTTTACACTATACCCCCCAAAATTGCTAGATTCAATTGCTAGATAGGGCATTCTCCAGATTAAATAAACAATTTTGAAGAAAATATCATATTTTTCGTATGGTAGTTCCCTTCCCCAAAGTGGGTGGAAGACGCACTTCCTTCCCTCCCCCAAAGTGGGTGGAAATGTCTGTGCATTTTATAGAGTGAATATTGCCGAAGCCCTGCCCATCCACCAGCCCACACCCTTCGGCTGTTTTCGGCCTCTGCATGCCCCATTTTCAGCCTACGCGCGCCCTGTTTTCAGCCCATTCCAGGCGGCAGGGATTGCCACTGCCACCAATTGGTGGCAATAGATGGTGGTGGCAGTGATCCCGCCACCTGGAATGGACTGAAAATGGGATGTGCAGAGGCCAAAAACGGGACATGCAGAGACTAAAAACGGGATGTGCAGAGGCAGCATTAGGCGGTGATCCCCGCAGTCTGGAACAGCTGATTGGTTGTATTCTGGGATGCAGATTCAACCACCAATCAGCTGCTCGTGCTAAATCAGGCTGTGATAACATGCTGAAGCTGGCCAGGCTGTTTGCTGCAAAGATGCTAGCCAGATGAATACTTATGGATGCTGGGAGGCAGAGGCAGATTTTTTTTTTCTTATTTCCTCCCAAAAAGCTAGGTACGATTTATGGTCCGGAGCGTCTTATAGTGCAAAAAATACAGTATTTTGTGACTTCCTTTGCTAATGAAGCAAAACAAAGGAACAAATCTAAGGATATATTTTAAATGTACAGATGCACTGGCATATTCTGGAAAGCACTGCAAAATTAAGTACACAATTCTATGAACATACAGTAGATACAGATTTTATATTTGAATAAACATATACAAGAAGCTGCCAAATGGCATTCTGGCAAGTGGATTTAACATTCTGTTTACAATCAGAATAGACAGCCAACTATTTAACAGGGCTGATATTAACAGGACTTATCAATTAACTATGATTTTCTAAATAATTATTCATTAAGAAAATATTTGCAGATATGCACTTAAAGGAATAACTTGCCTCAATTAAGACCATAGATCATCCCTCAAAAATGGCTTATCAATAGCAATGTCATTTGTATGTTATTTTTTAAAGGAAGCTAAAATTAAATTAGCTTTAATCTGTATTAAATAAAATCATTATGCTGATTACTGCTTATTGCCTTATAGCAATTTTATTTCAGTCTGCAGGGCAGAACTATACAAACCACAAATGGCCTTACAAGCATTTTTCAGGGTGAAGATTTTATTTTGTGCATTTTTGAAGTAGTCTAGGTGAAATCCATGGTCAAGTCCAGCACAATGTCTATATTGTGATTATAGAAACAAGGTACACTTCAAAGGTATGAAGATTACTTTCATCTTACATCCCTACTCTCAGTTACAAGATGTTTCCTCAAACGATTGTCATATTTTTATATTTTTGTTTATTTTCTCAATATTAAACACGAAGAACAAAAGAAACTTAAGTATCACACAGATTTTACTAGAATAACATGATCTTAAACAGCGGATAAACGAATTACATAAAAGTTATTCATCTTGAATTGTTTATGTTCCAATTACTTTGTAATATATACTGGAGAATATTTATTTTTAAATGGCTTTTGCCATTAGAATCATTTAGGAGACTGATGTATTTCCCCAGCCAATGTGTACAAAGAACTAAGAAATTTTTTATTTCTTGAAAGGAATCTCTGGCGACATTGTGGTAGTTTCAGTTGAACAGCCCCTTTCTGTATAAGATTGTATGTTGTTGAAGATAACCTTAATACCTCTACTTATATAATACAAACACAAATAAATATTTTACCTCAGGGACCATGTGTCTCTCCAATTCTTTTTTTTACTTCCTCTAAACCTTTCTCCACTTCAAATGATGTCTATAGAGGAAAGGTTTTGATCACACCGCCATGGCTGCCATATTACCTCCCCCCCACCCCACTTCTCCCAGCAGATGTCAATATCCTTGTCTTCAATTAAAATAAAAAATACTGATTCTAATTTACCATGCAATGCTGGTCATGGAACAGACCACTTCTTAAAGATATATAAGTTATATAAATGTGAATATGTGGAAAGTGATTGTTTAATTGAGTTAACCGAATACTTTGTACATAATGGAATAAGGCAAGATAATCCCTGATATTAAGAAAAGTAAGCAGTGATTGTCATACCAGGAATTTTAGCAAGGATTGAAGTAGCAAGCTCATGCACAATCTCATCATTGCTTTTTCCTGATCCCTGGGCTGTTGTTCGTGGCTGTACATCAAGTATTGTAGTAATCAAAGTATTAGTTTCCTTTCGCTATAAAAAAAGAGAAAATATGAAAGATATTAATTTTTAAAAACCCGTATTAAAAATAGCTGACACTTAAAATTGAAAGATTTCCACCATCACTATGAAAGCATACTAATTCTTTATCAAGGTGAAGATTTCACTCATTAAAAAAATGGTTCTGTGTGAAAATAATCTCACAATGTATTTTTCCCTTTGGTCTTTGAAATTGCTTATAAAATGCATTCATATTAGGTTGCTCATTTTGATTCTTTAATCAACAGAAGTATTTAAAGCTAATTAAACTAGTTGGCAACTCAGTCAAATAAATAATTTTAAAGCTTTCAGTTGAACGAAAGGCAATCCATCTACATGTTTTTAACTTAATGATCCACTAACTTTTTAGAATATAGATCAGAAGTAGCCTTAATGATGAAGGTTGAATTCATATTTAATGGTTTTATTAATTGCTTTGTAGCAAAATAATTTTTAAAATCCTTTTGCTCGTTCTGAAGGACCACAATTTCTTAGGCTATGTACATCTTGTGAAATGTTTTTCAAAATGTTGAGCTTTAAGATTATTATATCCTTCATTTATTTATAATGACTGATATACCATCAACCATCATTAACATTTTAAAAAACCAGTTCCTCAATCTTGAAGTAACCAATTTTGATATTTGCTTTGGAAAGTTTAAAAATGAGATGATGATACACAAGATAAAATGAGCTGAGGGTTCCTTGCTGCTCTCTGAGCATGGTTGTTTTCTTCCAGACGTTTCATTACCCAAGCTAACATCATCAAAATGAGCTCTTTATCACCAAATGTCAGTGTTTTTACTATATATTTTTCAGGCTAATACTCCATTTCCTCACAGGAAATATTATTGATAATGAAATGATTTCCAGTAAGATAATATATCTTGTTTTGAGGAAATACTCAAGTTCTTTCTTCCTTTCTGTGCCCCTCTTGAATTTATTTATTTGCTCCTGTTTTTGTTTTATACAGTTTTTGTGACTTTTACATTGTTCCTTATTTTTAAATTTTTTAAGTTGCTGGGAGTCAAAAGCATGTAATAAATTGCCATTATTACATACACAAAATGTGAAATTATAGCTGCCAGTTTTTTAGCTGGTGTTGGCTGCATACACATTGAGTTCTTCCCAAGAACCTATGATGTTGTCCCAAAGGTGCTTTTCAAAGGGCAAGTAGAGTTTCAGTTCTGAACTGAAGAAGTTTCCTGGATGAGAAGTGAATCACCTTCAAGGAAAAAACAAAAAACTCTACTTGCCTTTTGAAAAGCATGACCTGGATGACTGAAAATCTCCATAGAAACCTAGGATATAAGCTAGCATAGTAGTGAATCCAAGCAGTGTGGCCTTTTGTAATCGACAGATGGGAAATTTATCAATGTACATCAGTGGTGGGTTCCTCCCGGTTCGACCCAGTTCGGCCGAGCTGGTAGCGGTGACGATATGACATCACCGAACCGGTTTTGCCCCCTGCCCTCCCGGGTTGTTCTTATCTTTTATTTGGCCCCACCCCCAATCTATTGCTGCCTCCTGAGTCCCAGCTGATGGCTAGAGGGAAAAAAACTGTTTAAACTCTTGCTGAGGGGCTTCAAAGGACCGCCCTACAGCTGATCAGTGTTAAAAGAAAACAAATGAGTAGACCGGTGCCTGCAAAAATACATGAGATCAGTGCCTGCAAAAATACATGAGTAGATCAGTGTCTGCAAAAATAAATGGGTAGACCCAGTGGTGGGATTCTACTTCGGTAGAACCGGTTGTTAAGTAGTTAAGCAGTTCAGAGAACCGGTTGTTAAAAGAAATCTCTTTTTGTTTTTTTCCACTTTAAGGGTTAAACCTGTAAGGATTAATTACAACATTTGGTGTTGTTTCCTAGCCTAATCTTTATTACAGAAACTGCCTCTCCAGCAGTATGCCTAGACTTACTGTCACTTCCGGTTCCGGAGGCTATTTTTTTGCTTGACTTTCTTAAAGGGGAAAGGTTGTTTTAAGCTTTTTACACTGCTGTTTAATAAAAATTATAAAAAAGCCAAAACAAAACAGAATGATTAACTGGAACATCTGTAAAAATTATCATGTAGCAATAATGGAAATATAGATTTGTAAAATTAATTCAAAAAATTAGCGCTTAGAGAATCTATGCATTGACAAAATTTCAAAAGGCCATGCTGCAGATACATTATGACATCCTAGCTTCTTGGGAAGAACTTGGTGCATATGAAGGCCAACACCAACTAAAGAACTGGCAGAAGTGATTTCACATTTTTGTGTACCTAATATTACTTGATAGGTGGATAAAAATGCCAAAACAGTTCTAAACATCTGGCTGACTGTGCAATCAACCATAATAATTTATTTTAGTTAATATTACACAAAGACTCAGACTCTATAACAGATGACAGATACCTGAAATACTCCCAGGGAAATCTTGCCCTTGAAATAAGATTTTGTATTTTAGATTGCAGGAGTGAATCAGATTTCTGCCGACTGTAAAGGTGACCTGCCCCATGCTGAGAGAACTAGGTGGAGGTGGATGGTGGAGTTTAGAATGTCGGTCCTTCCATTGAGGATAATTAAGATGATTTTCAATGAATGATTTAAAATAACCTCAGAGAAACTGCATTAGATGTTAGAGAGCACAATTTTATTTAACAAGAATACTGCAGGATGATAGTTTAAGTTTGAAATTATTCTTCTATTAAGCAAAATTTTAAATTGATATGGCAATATTATTGCTTAAATACTATTGGTAATGAAATATGTATAACATACTTATAATAGGTTTTAAAATAACTGAAAAGAAAACCTTTTACATGACTGAGAATTATCTTAGTAATATTTTAGGGATGGACACATTTTAGCAATTCTGCACAGAACACTTAACAATTACTGCTTGTTATTTTTGTGCAACTGACTAACACTAGCAAAGTCCTCCTTTTACGCTGAGCTGTAAAACACAATTTATCTTAAATTAGTTTTGAACATTTATTTTGAGTATATTCGCACCTGGAATGCTAAATTGGCATTTTCATGCATTCCAAATATTTCTGGGTCATCAATCAAAGGAAGGTTTTCAATATACTCCTTAAAGTTTTGCAAACTGTCAGCCACAGGGGCAAAATATATTCCTGTTTTATTAAAAAGAAATAGAAACTTATTAAAAGACAAACACAATAACAATTTCATGCATTCTATATGATGCAATTTTATATAGATACAACTTTAATAATTAATATCATACTGCTAGCTTTCAGAGAACATTCTACCACTCTACATGATATGTATCAGATTAGGTCTTCCTAAAGTTACAGGAGTTCAAATATTGAAAAATAACTTCCCAAACATGTACATTAAAAATTGTCTAAGCATTTTATAACACCTTCATAATTTTCCTCTATTGTTTTACAATGCAATATTTGTTGCTTTATGAAAGAGTACAGAAAACACATTAGTACAGAACACCATTTATACAGAGCTTGTTTGAAACAACAAATAATATTGCTTTTATTTGCTGTTTTGATTGTTGCTATTTCTGTGTATTTAACTGAATGCTGGTGTTTTATCTAATTGGGCTTAGAATATTTTAAAGTTATTTGAAATAACAAATAACTTTAAAATATTCTAAGCTCAATTAGATAAAACACAGGGAATTCAGTTAAATACATAGAAAGAGCAACAATCAAGACAGCAAATAAAAGCAACATTAAGCAAATTTTTTTTAGAGCTTGAAGTTCTTTTTTTTAAAAAAAAGTTTGAGAAATAGAAAGAGCTCCATTGAATGTGGATTTTGGGGAAGCATCCTTGAGGAGAGCCTCTCTCCTTGAGCTCTCCTCAAGGACGCCATCTGAGAGAAGGTTTTCTCCCTTGCCACCACTGCAAATTTGATGAGGATACTAAGAGAAGAGCTTCTGAATATAATTTCTAGTCCCTAAACAGCTGCAATTTGCAATGCCCTTTTTCTTCTAAACTGGTCCCCAGTGAAGAGGTACTAAGGCACCAGTCACTGAACAAGCAATTTTAATATTCCTTGGGGAATTTTTGGTTGTGTTTTTAGCACATAGAATAGAATGACATTGACATTTAATTACAAGGTGTTGACAGCACAGCTACCAGGGTGGCAAGGAGAGGGAAAACTTGCTGAAATTAGCATTGTGAATTAGAAATAATGTTCACACTTCTTTTGGAGTGAAACTTCTGGTTGAATTTATGAGAAACTATTTGTTTTTTAAACTAACAAGAAGAATTAACACATTTCAATTAGCAAATAATTGCTTACCCATAGAGAACATTAAACTGTTAATACACACACAAATATTTTATATTTATATACTGTATACAGCAATCTGATCGTGTAAAGTGAAGACTGGCTAAGTAAAGTGATGGGTTTTCATTTCAAAACATGAAAGAAATTATTAAAAGTTATCAGATTGTGTTAATTCACTTGAGCAATGAGAAGGCTGTTCAGTAGGAATGACATGGAAAGAGTTAACTAAAACATGTCCCTTGGGCATGCAAAGAAAGCCAACCTTTAAGATAGGATTAAATAAGATTGAGGAGATCCAGTTTGGGGTAGCGGTTAAGGCACCAAGTCAGAAACCAGGAGGCTGTCAGTTCTAGTCCTGCGTTAGATACAAACCAGCTGGGCACTTTTGGTCACTCTTTCAGCTCTGGGAAGGTGGCAACCCACTTCTGAAATCTTGCCAAGAAAACTGCAGACATTGATCCTGGCAGGAGTGAAGACTGATTCAAAAGGATAAAAAAAAAAAAAAACAGATTGAAAGTGCAGAAGGACTTTTAAAATGTCTAGGGTAGCAGAAAAACTAGGTATCTTAAAGTAGAAAAACAGGTATAACGATAGATAACTAATTGGGAGAATAAAAGTAGGAGAACAGAATTTAGGCCCTGGGAAAGGCTCAAGCTCTCCAGAGCCCTTGGGAAGTTATTATTTTTTAAGCACTGAGGAGGAGAGTTTCAAGAAAGTTTCAGCAGCTTTTACCAGTTTTGGGGTTTTTTTTTTCTTCAGAGAAAATCACTGGACGCATGTAGAGAATGAAAAGCAGAATGGATCAAGGGCTGAATTTTCTCCAGTCTTTGGAATTAGAGGGAAAGAGTACAGAGCCTATTGAGACAAGGTACAAACTATGCTTGGCATTGATTTTAATTAAGACCAATAGTGTTAACATTTCCTCTGATCGTGTTTTATGAGAATGGAGACGCTTGGGCAGTTCAGGCTCAAATTAGTACCTGAAACACTTCTGATTGAGATAGATCTACACATAGATACGTGCATCCTAATAATAGGGGGAAAAAGGTGAATTACCTGATCACCCACTCTAACAGCATGGAGTAAGGTATTTTTTTGGTACAGAAATACATTCTTAATTTGTAGAGCATTCATGCAGGGAGAATCAAATCATAGTTGTACTCAACAACTAGCAGGAAGAGTAGGAGAACGAAATCAATGCAAATACTCTGAAGGACAAGACCAGAAGATGAACTACAATTTAATGAAAAAAATGAAAACCTGCAGTGAATGTAACTGAAACCACAAGAAACTAGGAAAACTATTCACAAAGATGGCTTGGAAGGAACATAGCTTCTTCATATTGTTAATGGGCTGTAACTGTTTGTTTCAAATGAATTGAGATTAGATCAGAAAGAGCAAGTTATGAGACAGATGTGCTTGAATGCTTGACTGAGAACAAATAGGGGAAGGGAATGGAGGCTTTGTAAGGAGATGAGCTGCACATTTCTTCCTTGTAACCAAAGGAAATGGGCAAACAAATGTTAAGGTTTCAATTATTAGATTATATTTGACTATTTTAAAAGAGAGGATGCATCTATTGGGATTAAAAGACCGATGGGTAGGTCAAGCCTTGCAGAAATTTCCAGAGCTTTATAATTGCATTACACATTACATTTAGATAATCTAATAGATATTAAGTACTCCTACTACAGCTTGTAAAATATGTAGTAATTGTGAGAATGTGTACAGACAGCCAGCAGGCTTTCTAGTGAACTGAACTGGAACATTTCTATTAATAACTTCGACATGCAGCTCTAATTGAAAAAAATAATTATATAACAATAGTGTGGTAAAATCAAATGCTTCTATTCTTTCAGTGATTTTCAAAATAGGCTCATGATATTTCATCAATAAAATGAAATAATACTGACCTTCATATCTGTATTCCTATCAATCTCAAGAGCCTTGAAGACTCTGTACCACTTCATTCTGCTAGTCATGTACACAAAGGAAGTCTCATTTTGCTGAGACTGTCTTGGTGATCATTCCCTGCTCTGTACATAGGTAGATCATGACTAGTGCAAGTTCAAATAATGCAATATTCAATATAGTGTGAATTGTAAATTGATATGAGGTTGTGTTTAATGTGACCCAAAATTGAGTCAAGGCAAGGTTAACTTGGGTGCAACCACATAATACAGTTGTGGCTGGCGAGTTTAGATGCTGTTAATCTTCATGGGCACAAATTGGAGAAAAAGAAGATTGTGTCAGAGGAAAACAGTTCAAGTTTTAAAAAGAAGATGCTTGTTGTTATATTAGACCAAAAATTTGATGCAATTGAACATGAACAGGGTCTTAGCAACATTAAAATAGGGCATGTTGGAATGCCTGAATCTACGGTAGAATTGTTTTTTTAATACTGCTTTTTATAACTACTCTATGACTTTGCTAACCATACATTTAAATTATATTATTTTTGTCCTTCACGGTAACATTTCATTAATATAACTATAAACAAATTATGTTGAAAATCTTTCTGTTGAGCTGGAACCTATTACCATATTTTCCATCGAAATATCACCTTGAATAGTGTGAATTCAAATAATACAGCTAATTTATAGGATTCATTAATTGCACTAATCATTACCTATTTGTATTATTCAAGTGGTGGTTCCTATACCTATATTCCCTCTATACACCAATAAAGACACCTTTTTTCTGTAAATGCTTTTCATCAACAACTTGCTTCTTAGGAAACAAGTACTGCTCCTGAAAAAGCAAGTTAGTGAAGCAAGAAACCACTAGTGGATGACTATAATTTAAAATAGCTAAAACTTTTGCTAATAATTGTGCCTGCCGCCAAATACAATGTGGGCTTAGAAATGTCTAACTACAGTATGCGAGAGATTCAATTTTTTCCCCTTTATAGAAGACTTTTTGAGTTGCATCTACTGAGAAATAAACTCAGCAAAAAGAGCAGTAGGGAATAAAAATAAGCTCACGCAACATATTGTAGATATGTAGGTAGCGTCTTTCTGGCAATCCAATTGAAAAAATTGGAACCAAGTGACATATTGGGAAAGGTTGATCAAGAAAAGACAAAACTGAAGTCGAACACAGTTGGGAATCAGGAGGTATGAAAGGAGAACTTGAGTAAAGTAACATCATATCCTCATCTAGAAGACATCACTCATTTGCACTCAAAAGTCTGGGAATAAGGATGCTGGCGATGCATTTGCCATACGCAGAACTAATAAACCATTGTACTGTGACGGTGTGCTCTATTTAGCTCACCAGCAAAAGAAACTACTGCAGCTGACCTTGAAAGGAACAGAAGGAAACACTGCATCACAAGGGCAAAATCTTCTATATTTGAACGTATAGAAACTCGACCATCGAAATTCTAAAACTCTTCTCTTCATTTAACTTTACAGTTTAGCTCTCCTGAATTCAGGGAAAGGTTTTAAAAATGGCAGCTGCATGAGCCAAAGATCTTGCCTTTTTTTGGACTGGGAATAATCCAGAAAACAGCCACATGCTGATACCTATAACAATTCAGATTTTAAGAAATTGAGGGAGAGCACGTTCTAACATATGCCCAGTTCCTTGTAAGATAGAAATATCCATGAGGGCTAAATTGATGAACATAAGGATAGGTGGCAAATGAGCAGTTGGGGGTGAATGAGAATACATTGCAGTCACTTAAAGAACAGATTAAATTATGAGGATCTGAAATGTATTGCTGAATACCTGAAATTTTATTAATTTAAAATGAAATTAAGTATATCTGATTTTTATAAATTATGTCCATTCTTTTAAGGGAATCAATTACCTATGTATTTATGTCATTGGAAATTATAGCTTGGTGAGTTCTTTTGAGGGTTAGGCTCTGGTGTACATATTCAAGGTTTTATATGTGACAGGTGGCCAATATACCTCAGGTTGTGTATTCTTGCTCATAATAACCATTCCAGGGAAGAATGCAATACCAGTAATTAGTTTTATTCTTCTCAAACACAACTGAATCATTTTAATAGAGCAATTGTAATCAGTTTAATAAAAGCTTTTACTGATGTCAGATATTGGCAATTTAAAATGTATTTACCTGATTCAGAATATTTATACTCATCTTCTAAGGTTTCAGGAGAAAAAAACCTCTTTAGGATTGTGCGAAGACACCTTTGATCCCAAGCATCTGTAACTCGTCCTCCATATGTAATCTCCCCTGCAACATTATTTGTTTTATAAATGATCTCATCATTCATTATCTTTAATGTAACACATTTTTAGCTTTATTTTCTCTGAATAATAATTGAACTGGTGACTTCTAAAATGTGTTATCATTTATCTAAATTTCCTCTGACTACATTAATAGAAATGTGCAAAATGCCAGACTCTCAAAATATGTGTAATAAAAGATTAATTTTAATAATTGGTGAATATGCAAAATTTTGCAGGCTGATTAATACTTGCATAATTAAATAACGTGCTGTTTGGTGGAAAAAGTGTAAAATATGGATACCTGTGTATCTTATAACACTTTGTGACTAATTCTTTTCCTTAACTATGGCAACCTTTGGTGTACAAATTTGGGTTATGAAAACAGTAAGATTATTCTATCATTTAAATAGAAACATGTAGCCAAAATGATAAACATAATAGATACCATTAGTGCAAATTGTGACTTTCAATTTTCATATCAGATTTTGAAATTTTGTTTTTAAAAGATTTTAGCTGAAACAATATTCAACCTTTTAGAGCTTTATGGCAACTGTAATAACGTCATAAATATATAAAGTTGTACCTACTTTGCAGTTTTCACTGAACTGCACTGTTAAGTATATTGCTGGCCCTACCGCACATTAACAATACTGAAGCTGAGAAATGCCAGCAGATTGAGCTCTGGGTAATAAATGTATTGAAACAGCCAGGAAAATTAACAGAGACCGAAATCATAGTAAGAGTCTAATACTAATTTTTACTATGTGAGTTTGTGTTTTGTCCACAAATCAAGGCGAACACTGTGTTTTTCCTACAATAATAATGATTTATTGATTAAAATTATAATGAATTCATTATATATCCTTGGGAAGGACTCCATAGGTGGATAAAAATGCCAGATCCAATCTGAACATCTGACGGTGTGACAAGCCATAATAATATATAAATAATAATTTATTGATTATTCATTAGGCTATATTAGAATAATACATGTTCCCATGAGATATAAAACTCACCCTACTGCTGGTCTGTAAGTATAAAATGTAAACCAAGACAAGACCATGAAAATCATATTTCTGTATCACTCCTACAATTTACCCCAATCCACGTATTCGGTTCCCAATTGTGCTGTTTTCTTCAAATGAAGGGCTATATCATAAATATTCTCAAAGAGGAGCAAAACCCAAGCCTTTTCAGAACTTAATCTCCTCAAATCACTTAAAACAGACCCATGGAGATTTCTGTATTACAGGGTAACAAAATGGAGCCTACTTATACTTTAAAAGGGGCTTCCTCTTGTTTTGAGCAACTTATCTATCTGCTGGGTATATTTAGTTTTAGTACATGGGAAGAGGGAGATCACTTATTTTCCTGAAAAAGAGGACATGTGCAGTCTGGAGCTGCTATAGAACCAGATCCCTCTCTGTTTCCTTAGAGCCATTCCTTAAGAGTGTCTTTTATCAATTTTCGCTGATGTGACAACTGTGCCTTTTCCTAGAAGAAAATTGCTTTATACTGGTAGCCACCTTGCTTTTTGATTACCCCAGTGTGTTTTGTAAGGTGATGCCTTTGAATCTGGCCTAGAAATCTCAATTAACACAGAGCTCAGTAGTGAGGCTACACTTGTACTAAAAGACCTTCACTGGCTTCAAGTTTATTTCATAGTGAAAGACAATGTGCTGGTTTATATATTTAAAGCCTCTTAGAGAGCACATTTTTCTAGATAATGAAGTAACTGGGGAAGTTTTTCTAAAGTTGCCTTAGCTTTGCTAGTGGAATCCAGGGGATGAGCCTTCTTTCTAATTGCTCCGATCGCTAGAATGCAATCCCCATGGATATGGACTTAAAACAATTTGTTGGTATTTAAGAATTTCGTAAAACACATTTAAACTTGATGGTTCTACCCATTTTCATGCTTAATTTTACTTGCTTGTTTTAACATTTTAACTGGATAGTTGTTATAATTTGCCCTCATACCTGTAGCTGTAGAAGATCCTGCATTCTACTGGTAAAAAAATGTACAATTCTGTATCAACAATTTGCTGACAAATGGACAATTAAGGGCTTTCAATTTTTCAGTTGGAAAATTTTAATTTGTTGCATATATCACACACAGAAGAAATCAGTAGCTCTATGGGTAACACTGATAGTTCTGTTCGGAAATGAAGATACTCCATAATGCAATGAAGATACTGGATATAGAGAAACAACAGTCACCAGATATTTTTTCTATGCAGGAAAGAATGAATTGCTTGTCCCAGCAATTAAGTTGTTGTTATGTATAATTGTGAACTCAGTGGGATAATAATTACATCAGTAATCAAAAAGCCTTGAAAATGAGTATTTAATATCCCAAACAAACCTTCCTAAATTCATTTGGTCAGCAAAGCATTATGAACACTCTAGCTGAGATATTCTCAGGCTCAAAGAACCAAGAGTAACACGTGGAGCTACTTCTGAGTAGTTCCTTTATTTTGTTGGCCTACATAAAGCAATTATCCACAATAACTATACATATGCTCTATGAATTGCTAGGGAGGGCTTGAACTTGCTCTCTTCCTGCCCACCAGATAATCCATTGTCTCTTTGCTCCTCCTGCCTGTGACTCTGGACTACATTCCACCATATATATTCCATTCCTCAAATGAACATATAAGTGGATCTATGAGCTAGTGATTATGACTTATAATCAACAGCCCCTTTTGTGCTATGGCAAACTATTTTTAAAACTGAGAGAAGCTGGCATAATTCCACAGCTTGATACCACACAGATTTATTGGGAAAGTTCAAATAAAATTCCCAGCTGATAGTCATACTGGAGGATTATGTTTTTGTTTTTACGTTTAAGGTTAAAAAGTGCATTGGATAACACAAAGTCCTTGGTCTCACATAAATAATTCTCTGACCCCAATCACTTACAGCAGACATTTATGATAGGTAATATGTATGGATAAGTACAGATGTCACAAAATTATTAACTTGATACCTTTACCTGTTATATATGTGAGGGCATCCCAGGGTATTTTTCCTTCTTGGCAATAAAGATTGAGGTTTAATAAGGCACATTCTCTGTCACTGTCATTAAATTCATAACATATGTTCCAACCAAGGGGTCCAAATTTTTTCCTTTCCTTGAAGATTAGAAAAATTAATTTTTTTGGTCAGCGTTGAAGAATTTCATGACAAAAATAAGAAATCATAAAAAACCCTGTAAGAATTATTCAGTTCCTTCACAATTTCTATAGTTCTCCCCACCAGATTCTATTTCGCGGGTTCCCATGGCTTATTTCAGTTAGTAATAATATCAGATTTTCATTGTGATAATGAATCAATAGAAGATATGTTTGTCCTAGAAAACTGACAAAATAGCTCCTGCTTTTCTGAAGAATGAGATGAAAGAGCTATTTCCTCTTTAGTTGCTTTTTCTAGTTGTACCTAGTTTTCTCTTGAGATCTATATTACCGGAGGAACAAACTGAATGGCAATGATTAAGAAACTAGGGAGAATTATATAATACGTTTCCACATGCACTGATTAGAAAACAAATCAAGGTTTTTCCTGACATTCTATTTTCAACAGCTTGAGTAAAAGCAGCAGGTGAAAACCTGGCTAGAATGTCACCCTGGTTCAAGAAATCTTGGGAAAGCGTTTTTGAACCATTTTCACAAAAATACAAAAACTGTTAAAGATGCAATTAGATTTTTATATTTATAGCCCTTCTTCTACATACAGCAGATGCATGTAGTTTTCCAGTGTACAAGTTAGAGAAAGGAATAGATTACAATCTTCTTTTAAAGGATGATACTGCATCTCTGATCCAGTGAGTTTTGATGCCCAGAAGCTTCAGGGTAAAAGATTAATGCCCTTTTGAAAACACTGATATGCAAGACATCAGAATCAATTTGACTGTATCATAGGAAATAGATGGAGAAGGAATAATCCAGTCTGCAAGACTACTTCCAGATGCAAATTGTGGAACTATTAAGTCTATTAAGTATTGATGTCAAATAAAGATGAGTTTTACTTAGCAAAATCAAAGAAAGTAACATGGCAGCAATGTCCAATCAAGAGTACAGATAGCCAGAATTCAAGTTCAATGTAAGGAACAAATTCAGCATGCCTAATGTAGGCATAGGATAACTTCAAGAGCAATTCAAATAAATAAGAAACACTGACAACTAAAGCAGAAAAGATCATTCTTCAAGTTTCAAAGAGGAAATGATCCAAGTGGCTTTGAGGATGAGCTATTGTGTTTGACAAAAAAAAAAAAAAAAAAGTCAGAGGATGAAAGCCTGGGCAACAAGAAAGAAGTGTGATGTCTGAACACAGATTTTCAGCATTAAACATGTAAGGACAAAAAAGATATCTCAATCAAGAATGTCAACAATGTTTTGAAAATAACAAGAAAAATGAGAGGTATTTTTAAAATGAGAGGTAGCTCCAGAAAATTTACAGCAAAGGAGGAATATTCAATCATAGAAGAGGTCTAACAGAGACAAATGAGGTTAAAGGAAGATGGAAAGACTCTTCTAAAACCCTTTACAAATGGGATTATAGAATGACAGATACATTTATAGAGAGGACATATATTCAAGGACTGATTCCACTAGAGAGTGAGGTACAGTAGACAATAGACTAGCTGTCAAATAGAAAAGTACAAGGCACAGAAATGAACTATTTAAAGCTTTAGAAGAAACACTTAAAATTAAGAGCTTTACTCTTACAACTAATATGGAACAAGAAAATATGGCATAGAGATTGGAAATAGACACAATAATTAATTCAATAATAAGCAAATTACTGAAGCACGCCTTCACATAAACAGGGTTGCTTAAAATCTTACAAAAACTAGAGAACCAAACATGAACACAAAAGTATCAAATACACAGGCACATTCTAGAATAAGCAGTGAAACTAATTGTTTTTAAGGAATGTTTACAATGAACAAGAAGCTTCTGTAGGAATTGAATTTGAAGAAACACCAGTTCAGAAAAGAAAGAAAGTGAGCTAAGGATGCATTTTGTTCCTGATTTGTTTAACTAATTCAAAAAATATATTCAATGAACGACAGGATTAGAAGGGATGATACTTGGAATCAAAAGTGGTCTTCAAACAACTAAGAATTATTAGATGAAATAAAATTAAAAAACAATTTGAAAAAGTTCATTATGAAATTGAAAATGTGAAGTGAAAAATCTTTGTTAAATATTCAAATATTAATGTCAAAAACAAGATTTAAACAGTCCATAGTAAAGAAAAGAAACCAGTAGATAGACTGATGTTCTTGAGCACAAAAGCATATAAGATCATGTGCTGAAAAAGTGAAGAGGAGATTTATCTAGGGAGAAATGAAATGACAAACTAGAAATATCTTTCCAACACTTAAAGTTAGAATGGTTAAAAATGGGTCTTTTTGTGGAAACATGGAGGTGAAAGCTGGATGTTAGAAATTGTTCCTGAACATTTAAGGCTGATTACTCTATTGATCAGTAAGGAGAAGCTCAAATAATTATGCATGATTCGTGAGCAAATAGTGATCTATATAAATTAATATGCTTGGCAAGATTGAGTGGAGCAGAATGGGAAAACAATATGTAAGGTAAGGAAATGACTCAAATTCCTCAAATGTCTTTGGGACAGCTATGCACATATGCAGGTCAAGATGGCAGGCAATTGTCCATATAATCGTCAAGGCCAAGGCCAAGGCCAAATTACTGGCTTTTTTCTTTAACATCCAGCCTATATGGATGAGACCTCTTTTCTGCAACAACTCTTATGACTAAAAGAGAATTGCTGATTCAAAGAAACACTATGGTTGCACAGCAGATTTAAATCCAGATCTCCCCGGTTCAAGTTCAATCAACTGCTATACTTATATTCAACACTGGTTGGCTCATTTCCAGCACATGGATCATACCCAAGTTGAAATCAGGAATTATATACCATTTTTCCCCCTAATCTTAGGGAGGAGAGAAAGGATTCTATTTCCAGAATTAGGTATAATTATTTTCATTTTATAATCAGCGGGTAAGATCAGAGAAACTGAGGTATATCTGAATTCCACTGAAATCAGTATTTCATCAATATTTGTATTTAGAATTCAAAATGTGTCCCTTCATTAAATATGGGCAGTAACTCAATACAAATAAAGCTTCTGAATAGACCTGGATTTCTATTCCATAAATGTCTATAATATTTTATTGCACAATATTAACAATCTGCAGATATTATAAATATTATATTTTATTATGAGAAACTTGGATTCTCCTTTTGGTGTCTTCCAACATTCTTTATGCTTAGTTTTGTCACAAACAGTTAAGAGAATTTGAAGCAAAATGGAATGGAGAAAAAAGTTCAACTGAGATGAACAAATTGTTACATAAATATTTACAGAGTATATTTTCTTTCTTTTACAGCAATAAATTGGATTGGATGAAATTAAATCAAAATGTTTCTGAATGCAACAACAGGAACGCAAATTTTCCACTCCAATAGATACTTGATATCTTAAATTTTCTTTAACTGAAAACATGTTTAGGTTGACTAAGATTTTACTGGAAGCTTGATATAATGACAATCTTATGAAGTAAATAAGAAGGCATTAGTCAAGGCAAGCAAATTACCTTTGCCTCAAAGCCACATTCCCAAGGAGATAAGATTGTTACCACAACTACAGAAACATTAGGACATAAGGAAGATTTTGATAAGCAAACTCTGTATTGAAGGTCTGCCCACTCACGCCTTTAAGGCTTTTGCTTCTGCTGCCTCTGATATCATATAAAAACAATTTGTGCTTCAATAAAAGAAGTCACCTGATACTATTTCCTCTCTTTTCCAAGCTCTGTGCTGCAGTGGGAATGCAGTTTGCTTTCACCAGTGATCTGAACTGATCGTTTGCAGGCTGTTTTTTAAATTATGATGAAGGTTGCATGCAACACAAAGGCTACAACTCAGAGGAATGTTACCAGAACTTTGAGTTTTGCAGAAAGATTACGGATAAATTTTTGATGTAAATAAAATGAATAGAGTAGGCTTCACGAACACTGCTGTTCTGAGCTAATATACAAGTGATAATTACCTGTGTGACCCATTCCTCAGAATGGAGTGATGAATCTGAAACAATCTGGCCATTCTGAAGGTGATTTATCTGTTTGTGGGGTTTAATAGTCCAGAACTGGAGAGGTTAGGACTGTGTCCAGAAACCACAAATAACTTACAATCCTTGAAGATTTATTTCAAGAAACAGTCAATTCACTTCCAGACTGACTGATTCAATGTGTTTTCAGAGAGAATAAAAGGAACATTTTGAAGAATGCTCCAGCAGTAGAACCTTAAGTTTTGCACATCCTTGATATTAATATGCCTATTAAAAATATCTCATCACTACAACATACACGGATGATAACTATTAATTATTACTTAATATATTCTTAGAATAGGAGATACCTGAATAATTGCATGAAAAAAGCAAATGCCAAAAATGATTTTTCTCCAGATTTTGCCCAAGATATTTTCCTCAAAAAACGTGGGAGTCATTTCTGTGAAGGCTCTTCTGATGTTTGCCCGTAGACCTTTAGGGGGTTCATTTGTTACCTGAATGGAAAAATATATGTACACACATGTATCAAATTGATTTTCAAATATATATGTTAACAACTTCCAGATAGTATTCCTATGATGCTTCTATAAAATTATGTAATATGAAATAGCTATGAAGCAGCGGTAATTCACACACATCATGCCTCATTGCATTTATTCATTTGCACAGCTACAGGACTAGGTTTTCCAGTTGTGCACTGTGTTGTCAAGTTAATGCATGAATTAGTAGCTATCTGTATGCAAATGACATTTTCTAGTCAGAGGAAAACTCTCAGCTTTTAACCAAGTTAATATATGAGATTACTTATCCAAAGTTGCATATTGAAATGAAAAGCTTCAGAAAGTAAGGATATGTAAGGTAGGAAAAAAATGAATCTGCTTACATAAATGATAAATATGGAGCAATTGTAGTTAGAACTCATACAATAAAGTTGTCTTTATCGTTTTAAAATACAGGTAGTTCTCAACTTATGACCACAATTGAGCTCAAAATTTCTGTTGTTAAGTGAGACATCTGTTAAATGAGTTTTGTCCCATTTTACGACTTTTCTTGTCACAGTTGTTAAGTGAATTGTTGCAATTGATAAGTTGGTAACCCAGTTGTTAAGTGAATTTGGCTTCCCCATTGACTTTGCTTGTCAGAAGGTTGCAAAAGGTGATCACATGACCTTGGGACACGGCAACAATCATAAATATGAACCAGTTGCCAAGGATCTGATCATGGGGATGCTGCAAGTGTCATAACTCTAAAAAATGGTCATGTCACATTTTTCAATGCCATGGTAACTTGGAATGGTCACTAAATGAACTGTTGTAAACCGAGGACTCCTGTACCATTTGAGATACTTGTCTGATATAAGTCTGTTTTGTGGGTAGAAAGCATTTTAATCAGAGATACAATTAGTAAAATCAGTGGAAGTGGAAGATTTAATGGAAGTTAAAATCATTTTCAGGGCAGAGATTTCCCATATTTTTGGAGAAGGCTAAATGATTATTTGCACTGATATTCATTGTGGCCAATGAAGAGGATAAGAAACATTTCTTCCCTCTTGAGGAGGTGAACTGGAGTGATATCTGATCTAGAACAGGATTGGAGAATGTATTCCAAATTTCAGAGGTGCTATTGCTGTACTGAACAGAATGGTAATGAAAATATGAATAGTAATGAGAAGTTAACACTTCTGGGAAGTGAAGTGCTCACATTCTCAGCCTTTTAAAATCCTCAAACTTTTTGATGTTGGAAACATGGGAAAAGATCTGGGTCCAGAATGTTAAATTTATACAAGCACAGAATTTGAGGGAAAATTTTTATAAAATGTTTTATAGATGGCATTTAGATGCCATCTATAAAACATACATACATACAAGAAATTGTCATGTATGTATCCAAATGTTCAACCTAAAAGTTGGAGGTGTGATTGTTTGGATGCTACAAACTTTCATATTTGGTGGACTTGTAGAAAAGTGAAAGCATTTTGGATTAAACTCTGGTGGGTTATGCAAAATGTTTTGAAAAAGAAGCTTCAATTTTCTCCGCAGTTTTTTTTGTTGGGTATAGTTAAGGATTGCTCACCGAGTGAAACGAGATTGATTTTATATATGATTACTGCAGCTAGGCTACTGATTGGACAATATTGGAAAAAAGACAGTGTACCTACTATAGAGGAATGGATATCAAAGATGGCTAATTTTGCGGAAATAGCGAAGATTTCTGCATACTTAAAAGACAGGACCCATGAAGCTTTTGTTAGGGAGTGGAAGAAATGGATAGATTATGTGCAGAACAAATATCAAACCAAGAAGTTTCAACTAGTATTGGATTTATAATTACTTTTATTATAATTATTTTATTAAATATTTGAAATTATATTGTTATTTAGAAAACTTATTATGTTATATATATTTCCTATATTATTACTTAGAAAAATTATAAAATTAAAAATAAGTTTATATATATTTTAACTATTTTATTGAACATTTGAAATTATATTATTATCTAGAAAACTTACAATGTTATATATATTTACTATATTACTACTTAGAAAAATTATGACGTTAAAAATAAGTTTACATATATTCGTTATACTGCTGTCTAGAAAAATTTTAAGAATATCAGTTAAGTTTTTATAAATGATTTATGGTTAGTATATATATGATTTAGGGGGGAAAAATATAATGTTAGAAGTACCTGATAAGTGGGTATATATGAGTTATGTTTAGTAAATATTTTAGATTAATTTTACTTTATTCAATGTTAAAACCTATGATATGTTATCTGGATCTCACCTATACTTTTTGTTTAATAATGATTGATATATAAGATTAATGTTTTGTTAGTAAAGGAAGCCTGGGGAGGGTGGGGAGGGGAGGGAGGGGAAGGGAGTGGGGGGGAAGGGAGTGGGGGTGGATGGGAGGGGGGATAGGTGAAGGGAAATGGGGATAAAAATTGTATTGTAAAACTTTTTCAATAAAAAAAAAATCCTCAAAATTTTCATCCTCAGAAGATCTGCTGATGCCTCCCTAGACTGTGAGGATTGAATTATGGTTCCTCAGGTCAAAAAAGAGTGGCCATCTCTGGCATAGATAAAATAACCCACATACTAGCTTTGTTTCCAATGAATGGGGAATAAATATCGGCATTTTGATTTTGTTTATGGAACAAGCAGAAGAACATGTGGCCTTTATTTCAAATGACTGATTGCTAAAGCAGGATTTTTAATTTTTTTAAAAAAATCAGTTTGTTTTTAATACTAAGTGTGAAAGTATTTACTTGTTATAGCATACCAAAGTGTATTACAGTCATTGACTAAGTCTGCACATATGGAATTATTCAAGGAACCGTCTCAGCCAACTGGAACTGGCCCACCCTACTTGTACCGGCAGAGGCATGCTGCGGTCAAGCAATTCTAGCTGGCAAGGTCCATGAGAAGGGCCATTTCTGCTGTGGCTTCTGCACTTAGAAACATCTTGCCTCCTAAAGTGAGATTGGCTCCCACTCTTCTGACCTTCCACAAGAGCCTGAAGACCTGGCTCTGCCAGATGATTTGGGACCTCAATAGGGGAGCATCACACTGGAGCTGATTGATGAATTAAGAGGAAATCCCACCTCCCCCTTGCATGTCTTGTTCCCTTCCTTCCCATCTAATAACTAAAATGTAATTTTGATTGTGATTTCTATTTTTACTATTTTAGAAATATATATATCTGTTAGGATTTTAGTGTTTTATAATGCTATAAGCCGCCCAGAGTTGTTTTTATACAAGATGGGAGGCAAGTAAATTTAATAAACAAACAAACAAATAAGTAATTAAACATGGTCTTGTATTTGTCATTTATATTTTGTTATTTGTTGTCTTTTAAACGAGCCCTGTAGGCATCTCTTTACTTCCTTGATTTCCTGGGATTTCTTTGTAAGAAACTAAAAAACACTCAAGGATCTGTAACCTGAGTGAGGACGCTCAAAAGCAATCATGTTCCACATAATGTCTGTCTCCCCATTCCAATAGGATACCAGGTGCTAGATACTGAGTAAATCCTCATATGGTGCCAGGAAAGCATTCAGATTTATCAGCTGCCAAGGGCAGGCCATTTTAATTTGCCTATTGCCTTTGCAGAGTTTGTTGATAGCAGTAATATGCAGCTTCACCTGACAGCGAATTGACTGTAGCAAAGGATTTAGCGCACTGTGCTCCATTTTTAGATTGCATACCTTTTGTTCCAATGGGAACAAAAGTTCAAGTCCACAGCACTACAAGAAACCAGCCTGGCACCACCCTTCTGACAATGACATGTAGGATGTCCAGCAGGCTGGATCACACACTAATGAAAGCTTTAGCTTGTTTTTACAGTATAGTCTCAAAGAAAGATGATACATTCAGGCACCAAGAGAAGGCGCACAATTCATCATTGACGTGGTCTCCTGTAGGATCAGACACACCCCCACCCCCCATTTTCTCTGATTTTGCTGTCTAGACTGCCAAAACATCCCACACCCAAAACAGAATTATATCTTTTATACACCTCTAACCATGTTTTTGATAATTTTATATATGCCATGTCTGTTCATTACATAACTGTACTATGCAATGATAAGGCCTTACTACAGATAGAGCTTCATTTATCAATACAACCCAAAACCAAGGGGTGTATTCTGTTAAGGCAGCCAGTCTCATATTACATTGTTGACAAACCTTTTTGGACCATGCAAATAAAAACTTCATTCATTTGTAGACTTTGCCATCAGGACAGGTAATAGTGGCATCAGGAGCAGTGTTTGCCATTTTTATGGCACTTCATAGTTCATAAAGCAGTTGATAATTAAATTTAGGGTGCTTTAAAGTATGGAAGCAACAATGTTCATGGAATAACCATGCAGTTATTGAATCTGAAGAGGGCTTGAGTTATTTCCATCACAATTTAATATTTTTTTTATCAGATTTGATGCACTGCAGTCTTGGATGAGCCTAAACATTTTATTCATGGAAATAATCTTTCATATAAAACATAATAAAACAACCACTACATGTGCAAAAGCAATCAATTTTACAGAAATCTTGGAACTATTTTTAATGGATTTGAGCAGCAGCTCTTTCGTTGACTGGATTTTAACTTGATGGACACTAACCAATTTGAGAATCCAAGTCAGAGAAACAGCTATCAAGGAAAAATGAGTAAAAGAAAAAATTAAAACAAAAAAGATAATGCTTCCAGGGGCTGCTTTGTACCTCTTTCTGAAGTATATCTGCTTTGAATATTGCAGAACTTAATCTTTTTTTAATAAAACTTCCCTAGTCTTCACCAACTGAAATGAAAATTTAATATAAATTAAATAATGTAATTATATTTATATAAATTCTTCCACTTTATCATGCCTTTTCCACTCACTGTGGTGTTCCATCATTATTTAGGTTATAAATCCCTACAGAATCTCTTATGGATTTTGATGCTATCGTGTTACTTAAAAACAATTAGATGGAACAAAGTTCTAACAATTAGGGTATTTGGGCTTTTTTTTTATGCTCATTTTTTTTGCTGCTCATTTTTTTTTTAGAGAGGAAGCAATTTTAGAAACAGATAATTGCAGCTGCAGTGAATTCAATTTGTTCTGTATGCTGAAAATAATTTACTCTGCAACTGTATTTTCCATTTTAATTTTTTTTAAAAAACCAGCCCTACCTTGACAGAATTCTGAAGGACAGTAACAGGGAAAGTAGTACATGGCATGGAACTCAAGTAGAGTCGAAAGTTTTCATGGATAGTGGCACCTGAAAATATAGAAATTTTAATAATACGTATGATAAAACAAGACATTTGTAATATAGTGAAACCAGAAACCAGAAAATGCCTTTTATTTCTTTCCCTGGTCTCTGAGACTACTCCAGTGTCAGAGCAGAGGGGGAATGTTACAATTTCTGTGAACCCTGACCAGGTTTCAGGGCTATTTTTTTTAAATATTGGGAAAATGTAAGATTTGCAAGAGCCAAAGGAAGATTTCTAGGAGAAGGTTCACATTCCCACACCTAAATTCTCGCCTTCAGCTGGTATACAAATCCTTTAATAAAAGTTTTGAGAGAGAAAGAAGATAATCAAAGATCTTTCTTCCTTCATGTTCCCTTTTGGAATGCTGAATTCATCAAAAATCTGAGTTTTCTAACTGTGAAGGAAAAATTGGTCAACAGGCCAGTTCCCAAAACAAAATGCATTTTAAACTATTATGACCATTGCTCACCAATTTCTATTCCTCACTTTTCAGCAGATTCTATTTAATAAAAATTGAACACGGGAAGCAATCTGAAAACTAATAATTCTAAATTTTTCGTGCTGAATGTGACCTAAGTTTCTATGATGAACATAAACTGTATATATTTCTGAAAGGTGGCAAAGCAACAAAGCCAGTAGTGGGATTCAGCCAGTTCACACCAGTTCAGGAGAACCAGTTGTTAACTTTCTGAGCAGTTTGGCAAACTGTTTATTGGAAGAACTAATTAGGGCAGAGAACCGGTTGTTAAATTACTTGAATCCCACCACTGAACAAAGCATACATTTTCATCTACAATACAGATAGTTCTTAAGTTAGCCGAGTCTTGCAGTCATTAAGCAGTTTTTTCCCCTGAAACTGGAAATTAATGCCAGTTTCTGGCAAAAATATGGTAAATCATAATCATGTAGCCTTGCGTTGCTACAACAATGTAAATGTGTATGTCAGTTGCCAAGCATTGAAAATGCAGTTATATGACTAGGTAGCAGTGGCCCAGAGATATTGGGTCATAAGTACCTTTTGGGGGTGCCCACTGTAACTTTGAATGGTAGCTAACCAACTGGTTTTAAGTCAAGGACTACCTGTACATGTGTGAAACATTTTTATAATAGACCCAAAGAGATACAATTATTTCTTTCAATTAGAACACAAAGAAATCAAAACTGTGTAGGACAGAGGTTAAAAGTTAAACTCAACATGACATAAATCTATTGACATAAACAAATTTGGGGGAAAATAAACTATTGCTGCAAAAAGGAATGAGGATTCCCATTCTCTCCATCATATTACTTTCCATATAATTTAACATTTTCCTAGTGATTATTTTTGAATTTTTATTTATTTGTTAGATTTCTATCCCATCTTTCCCATAAACGCTCAAGGCAGCATCATACCATTCTTCTTTTGGACATTATATATAATTGCCTATTATGTTTAGTTTATTCAACAGAAAATGAACCAAGAACTGAAATCCCATGATTCAAGTCTTATCTTCTATTGCCAAGAGCCTACAGCCAACCAATTTTTTTCAGCAACTGTCCAGCAACATGGGAATAATAATCAGGTTCCATTTTATGAGGTTATTGCAAGGATAACTGAGATGTTTGTGAAAAAAGTGATAACCATTAAAAATAAGAGGTATGTAAAACCTGTCAGGAATGTTTCAATCTCAAGAACTGCAGTAGAAAAGTAAAATACCCATAGAAACATTGTAGCTATTAAATTATAGGATTGAAATATTCAGAAGGAGATCACCAACCTTTCATCAATGTTACAATCTTTTTCTTTTAAATGTTACAATCTACCCCCAACCTCCAACATGGCCCCGTAGTTTAAATTCTGAAACAACTCTGATTTCTTTCAGATGAAGTATTCCTGAGAAAGAAAAATAATTTTAAAATACTTACCTGGCTCTGTAAATGTTTTTATGAGCTCTTCCATTGGTAACATCCATGAAACAGCTAAATGGCAATTCTGAAGAAATATCCAGTTTCCTGTTCTCAGTGCATCCTTAATCATTCTTTCAGCAATAGGTCCTTGTCCTTGTCCTAAGGAGATTGATTGCACTCTGAAAATCAATGCATTTTGTTAGTACTCATATTATACATATCTGAAACACATTATTTAAATATTCTAGATGCTTAGTGATTAGCAGGATCAATTATTTACAACTAAACATAAAAATAATTCAACTTTCATATAAACTGAGCAATCATTTATTTATCCATTGAAATCAATACAGGATGTTTTGTATGCTGTTATTATGAATTTGGATTACATTATGCATCTTCTGAAAAGCAGTTTTATTACTTGATACTGAATACATTCCACACTCAGAGGTCACATTACCTGCTCTCTTTATTCACTTATTTCTTTTATTGTATTTATTCAAAACATTTCTACATGCCTCATCAAAAATATAAGAAGAAATGTTCGATAACATTCAAACCATTAATGCAGTAAGTTTTAAAATGATTAACAAGCCTTTTTGAACAGGTGCCTCAACCAGTAGGAACAGCTATATATTTTTGAAATGGCGGAAAATCCTCAGGCTAGACCAGGCGTGTCAAACTCATGGCCCGTGGGCTGGATGCATTACACGGTGGCCAGGCCCATCCCTGTTTTAGCGAAGGGGGGAAAAGTCACAATCTGTCACGTGACGACAATATGATGCCATGAGTTTGACACCCCCAGGCTAGACCTTCTCAAATACAGCTGACATGAATCAGTTGTATAACTCACACCATCTCCCTGTGAAACCTGAAAGCTGCAAAGCGCAAAGTGAAGGCAATAAAAACTTATTTTGAAAGTTCCATGAGGTCTTTGTTCCAAGAAAAATGGTAACATATCAAAACTCTTAAGCATGACCCAAAAAAGGTATGTCTGCCCTCAATCACTCTTTGAACCCAATGAAGTGCAAAAGGGTCTCCTCTTCTAGTTCTAGAAGTGGTACCAGCCTCTGAAACAAATAATCATATTTGAAATCCTGACTATTTGACAGTCCTATTCAAACAGCAAAAAGCAAAGGCTTATCATCTGCCTGATGGATTGTCCTTGGCTTGCTTTGCAACTCTAAGACTGTTGTATCAGCAACAGCAGCACCTCTTTCTTTGAATATGTGTCCAATTATCGTGGCTCATTTTTTCCCCAATAAAATTCTTGAGAGCTCAATATTGTTGGAGCTATGAATACATGCTACTATTTCTATTCTACAAATGACTAAGGAAAAAAATTAATTTTCCCTTGTGTACTCCTTTGTGAGATAGATGAGCAGTTTTTAAAATTATATATCAGATTTAGTCATATGCATACCAGATAAACCAAAGCAGGGGACAAATGTTTGTGAACCTTTTTATGCTGTTCATAAAAGATCTCTAGTTTGGTATCACATTAGGGAAGAGCACGAGACTCAAAATGTCCAGAGGAGCAAATATATCTTTAATGCATACGAATCTAATTTGACAGTTTACTTGGCTGGAACTGAAGCCAGAATAGTGCAGCTAAATACTGTCAGCCAGTGGCCAAATTACGACATATGAATATTTAGCATAGTATTAATAAGTACAGGCAAAGTTTAATTATTACTGCTCTATTTTTTCTTCACATGGTCTCCTTTCTTATATTTTTAAAAATAGAGAACTAAAACATTAAATGTATCACTGCTTGAGGTTTTGGCAGCTTCTTTTAAAAAATTTAAAGCATTAAAATGTCACGTCTGATTCATCCAACTTCAAAACAGGCAAGACAGATGTCAGAAACAAAATATTTTTTTCCTTCTTATTGAGGCAACAGTTCTCATTAATGAATCCAATCAGAACTAAATGTTGTCACTAGTGACAGCATACTACTTATTAGGAAGGAAAATGGAAGACTCCAGAAGGAGAATTAAATGTAGACCACCCTCTAAATGGGGCATAGTGCTGCTAAAAACTACATAACCTGGGGATATTTAGCATCTTTTCTTATATTTTTCAAGGCAGCCTTTTTCAAGAAGTTTATCATATATGTATATAATCCCATTTTAAAAAAAATTCTTAATACACCATCTTGAATACAGTCAAATGAAAAGAATGCATAGTTTTACATTTAAATGGTATCATGTAGTCATATAGAATACAGGATAACAATCTATACCGTTCTAAATAATCTCGCTCTTTTGCAAATCTTTGGAAAGCTCCCATGGGGTCAGAGCCTGTACTTAAGATGAACACCAGCGGTGTGGCAGGAGACATATCTTGGTAAAGAGTTGCCAGATCAACTGGAGGATTCTCAATGAATTGCTTCCCAAGATTCTCCATTACAAACTCGGTAAGTGCTGACACGATCTAGAAATAGCAACAGAGTTAATTTGTCTAGCGCGAGAGCATAAGGGGTAAGCAAGTACATCTGGTTCCAGTATGAATAAAAATAGTGGAACAATAATTGCATTTATTTTTGAACACTATTCATATAAAGTTAAATTGGTTATTTATTTGCGTATACAGGAAATCCTCAACTTATGACCACAATTGAGCCCCAAATTTCTGTTGCTAAGTGAGATATTTGTTGTGAATTTTGCCTCATTTTACGACTGTTCTTGCCACAGTTGTTAAGTGAATCAATGCAGTTGTTAGATTAGTAACATGGTTGTTAAGTGAATCTGGCTTCCCTGTTGACTTTGCTTGTCAGAAGGTCGCAAAAGGGGAGCACAAGACCCTGAAACACTGCAACCCTCATAATTATGAGTCCGTTGCCAAGTGTCTGAAATTTGATCACATGACCACTGGGATTCTGCAGTGTGAAAAATGGTCATAAATCACTTTTTTCAGTGCAGTTGTCACTTTGAATGGTCACCAAATGAACTGTTGTAAGTTGAGGACTAGCTGTATTTTATTATAAACTACAGATAGTCCTCTCTTACTGACTGACTTGTTTAGCAACTGTTCAGTTATGACAGTTAAAAAAAATCAATCAAAGTCAAATCATGATTTTTTGCATTGCATTTCATTTCAACCCAATCTATGTGTATATTTTTATTTTTAAAATATAATTTTCTGGGAAGGCATCCATGAGTTTCACTAGATTCTCCAAGGGATCCAGGGACAAAAAGTTTAAGAATGTTGAGTCTAAACCACTAACATCTTATTGGGAATGAAGGAGAGTAGCTTTTCTTCCTGCATTCCTGAAAGGACACTACTAAAATAGCAACAATGCCTTAAATTCTCCATAGAAAACTTACCTTCTCTTCCACAAAACATTTCACTATAATTAATTTCTGAAACATGGTCAGTCTACTATCCCAGGGAATGTATGGCTTGTCATCTTTTTTTTTCTTTTCATCAACGTCAGACTTATAGCCTTCCCACTCTTCTGGATTGATACGAATATCAAGTTGTCCTAAAAAATTGTAATAGTTTCAAGTCATTTTCACAATGGGGTTGATATGGAATTAGAATATATCTAATTCTATCTCCACATGGATCATTAAAGGTATGGATCTTTTAAACAATATGGCTATAATGATATCTCTTTCGAGTGAATATTTAATTTAATTTAATTAATTTAATTATTTAATTTAATTTAATTTAATTATTAGACATTCTATTGAGAATCAGTTATTGGGAATCAATACAGATACACGTTGGTTGATAAAATTTACATGCAGTTAAGACATACGTGTCAATATAAAGAAATTAAATATAAATTAAAACAACCAATAATAAACTGAAGTTAACAATTTATAAAAATAAATAAAATAAACCAGAAAAAGGATAAATAAAACAAACCCATGAAATTAAATCAAATTAAAATAAATTAAAATAAACTAATCAAATGCTCTTTAGAAACTTTAGAACTTTTCTAAAGTTTCTGCAATATTGGAAAGTTTAGTTTTAGTTTTAGTTTTATTGCATTTATATACCGCCCTTCTCCCCGAGGGGACTCAGGGCGGTTTACAGCCATATTAAAACAATCACGTATAAAAATTAAAACTAATAAAATAATTAAACTATTCGGCCGTAAAATTTAAAACCCCTAAAAACCCCTATTAAAATTGACACAAATTTAAGATGAAGAAAATCTTAATTCTAATGGCAGGGTATTCCCTTTACAGGTAGTCTTCGATTTAGGACCACAATTCAGTCCAAAATTTATGTTGCTAAGTGAGAAATTTGTTAAGTGAATTTGCCCCATTTTGCGACCTTTTTTGCCACAGTTGTTAAGTGAATCACTACAGTTGTTAAATTAGTAACATGGTTGTTAAGTGAATTGGACTTCCTCATTGACTTTGCTTGTCAGAAGGTCGTAAAAGGGGATCACATGACCGCGGGACACTGCAACCGTCATAAATATGAATCATTTGCCAAGCATCTGAATTTTGATCACATGATCATGGGAATGCTGCAATGGTCATGTAAAAAATGGTCATGAATCACTTTTTTTCAGTGCCGTTGTAACTTCAAACGGTCGATAAACGAATTGTTGTAAGTCGAGCACTACCAGTACTCTAAAAAAATGGAATATTACCAAAAAGGTCTCCTGTGAAAAATGCACTGGATGTTTAATTTGCCTGCTTTACTCATGTAGTTCTTTTTCCTGATCTGACTCTAATTTCATTTAGCATGCTTTCAAGCCCTAATTTTAAATCCTGGTTGCCATCAACTCTAATTAGTGTGATATATAATTAGTTTAAATGTAGCACTATTATACATGACAAAAAAAGAACAAGGAAACAGAATTTGGGAATGGTATCAATGTTATTGTGTTTTTTTAAAAAAAAGTTTTTATTGGAAGATGTTGTGAGAGCTATTACTATTAGAAACTGGCATTTTAAAAGATATAAAAACAATGGAGTGGAATGGAAAAATAGGAGAGATTCCATATCCCCCAAGTTGCCTCTTGATTTGCAAACCATGACTTGCAGACAGCCAGGATACTGTCTTAATGGGAGTATTTGCTGACAAAGGAAGAGGCTCCAATTATGCAAATACCAGTTGATAAAGTAGGCTTTAGTTGCTGAGACTGTCATTAGGGAACTTAAAAAGAAATTTAGCATGGATCTCTCCCACAGTAGATTCACTAAAAAGCAGTCTGCCACTGCAGACAGCAACACTAGACTGAATCCCACAAGGTTTATCTTTTTAAAGGTCTCTAAAAAACCCCAAATATCTAAACAAAAGCAACAAAGTTGTGTATGATTAAAATACTTTCCTTACCATTTGTATTTCCCAATGCAAGCTTTTCTGATATTTCTTATGCAAATTTCTCTAATGTGAATGTTTAAAACATAAAATGAAGTGGCAGTTGCACTTGCTTTACATGGCTATAGTTCTCCCCCCTGGGAGAGGTTTGGAGTAGATCAAACTAACTAGCCAGAAAGAACACCTTTAAGCACTTCTCCCTCCTATGCTGTCTAGTTTGGAAAACAAGATCTTTATAGTAACTAACTAACAGGATAACAGAATAACAGAATTGGAAGGGACCTTGGAGGCCTTCTAGTCCAACCCCTGCACAGGCAGGAAATGCTATACCCGTGATGGCGAACCTATGGCACAGGTGCCACAGGTGGCACATGGAGCCATATCGGTGGGCACGTGAGCTCAGCTCTGGCACGCATGCTTGCACCAACCAGCTGATTTTCGGGCCTTCTGGGCCCACCAGAAGTCAGGAAACACACTGTTTCCGGCCTCCGGAGGGCCTCTGAGAGGGCAGGGAAGGGCGTTTTTGCCCTCCCCAGGCTCCTAGAAACACTCTGGAACCTGGGGAGAGCAAAAAATGGGCCTACCAGGCCCACCGTGCCATCACGTGCCGAAAGCGGGGGGAGCATGGGGGGGCAGGGCGCATAGAATTATGGATGTGGGCATGTGTGCGTGTGACCCCACCGTGCTCCCCCCACTTTTGGCACACGATGGCAAAAAGGTTAGCCATCACTGTGCTATACCATTTCAGACAAATGGTTGCCCAATCTTCTAACGAACTAACTAACTAATTAACTAGCCAACCAACCTTACTAAACCAACTAAACCAAGCTAACAATTAGATTATACACAGTAAGCAGTCTTAAAAAGGGAATTTAATTATTTGAGAGGAATCCGATTTATGCAGCAAAAGCATAAAACCATTTCTTGTATGAACATTTTTTTACAATCTCTTTTCAAAAATATGTTACCTAGTTTAATGAAAATGGGCTTGAGCAATATGTCTTTTTGAATGCCCTCAAAACTTGGAAGTGTTTCTTCTAAGTCACAGCACATAAACCACGTATTTTCTTCCAGCCATGGAATCTGAGGTTTGGCAGGCCGCTCCTGTTACAAAGATGATAGATGTGTAAAGCAAAATGGGCAAAAGTTGTATAGAGAATATATTCAGCCTGCACATTAGATAAAACAGGAATACAGTTGAAGAATATTCAAAGCATGACATAATTACTGTATTGCCCAGTTTTCTGATCAATCCTTAATCTCAGATCTCTGAGTAGTTGCTTAATGATAACAGTATGGGTATAGGTCGTCCTTGACTTACAACCATTCCTTGGAGTGTATGCATCAAGATAAATTCCTTGTGTGTCCAATCACACTTAGCCAATAAAAATATTCTATTCTATTCTATTCTATTCTATTCTATTCTATTCTATTCTATTCTATTCTATTCTATTCTATTCTATTCTATTCTATTCTGTCCTTTAGTGATCACCTGAAGTTACAACATTGAAAAAAGTGACTTATGACTGCTCCTTGCGCTTATGACTGTCACAACATTCCCAGTATTCAGTATTTCAGGCGCTTGGCAGCCATCACATATTTATGACAGTTACAGCATCCCAAGATCACATGATTGCCATTCGCAATGTTCTCAGTCGGCTTCGACAAGCAAAGTCAATGTGGTAAGCCAGATTCACTTAATGACCACATGATTCACTTAACATAGGGGTGGGCAACTGTGGCCCTTTTACAACCTGTGGACTTCAACTCCCAGAATTCATGAGCCAGCTTGAATTGACAGGTTGAAAAAGGGCCACAGTTGCCCACTCCTGACTTAACAACGAAAGTGATTCGCTTAACAGTTGTGGAAAAAAAGTAATAAAATTAGGTGTGACTACTTAACAATTGCCTTGTTTAGCAACAGATATTTTGGCTGAGAACTCTCTATCCTTTTTTTTAGAGTTTTTCTATTTTGGGTGCTCTTTCTGTTTCTTCTTCTTTATGCACTCTAAAACACCAAAAAGAACAGCACCTTTCTGGGCATTTCAAAATTAAATTGATTTGAAGGCTAATACCTACAGAAAAGGAATGTCTCAGCCTAGCACTGCCCAGGCCTTTCCTTGTTTACTGACAGTATACTTGGCTGTATCTTGAATGGTTGTATCTCTATTCATTGTTTCTTATAGGTGTAAGGGGGTTTGGTAGACAGACAGGCAGAAACTTTATTTTGGTCATTGACTAATAAAAGTATATTCAATTAAACAAACAGCACAAAGCTATCCCTTAACAACAAGAACTATTGGTAACTATTTGTATAAGGGTGTTTTGTTTTTCTTTGTTTTCTTTAAATTCTCAATTAGAAGTTGGAATGCTAACCTCTTGTTTACAATGACCAAAAATAGAGATTTGAAATTTCACTAATTATAAAAATCATGCCCAAAATACCTTATCCAAACCAGCAGCTCCACGCAGGAAAAAATTCCATTCAAGGTCTGTAAGTTCTTCTTTCTGCCGCATGATTTCAATGCACAGCATGAAGCTGTAGATGAGTTTGTGCTGTTCAAAAAGGCCTCGGGAAACATTAGTGTAAGTTGCATAGAGAGTCTGACTAAGTAGGATTGCTAATCGTAATACCAGAACATCATTTTTTTCAGAAGTTTCAATTGTTGTATTAAATAGCTACAAAGAAAAAGAAAACGGGCATTAAAGAAGATAGGGAAAGTGAGATCCTGAAATTTAAAAAAAGAAGCAGAACATTAATTTAGATTTTTAAAGACTTTTTCATCTGGACTTTATTATTTTTATAAATAAATGGAAGTGGTGAACATACCTAATATTCCTTTCCCCTCTTATTTTTTCCACAACAACAAAACTGTAGGTGAGTTGGACTGAGAGATGGTGAGTGGCCCAAAGCATGGGACCAACTAATTTTAATTAATTTTACATGTTGCCTGACTCAAAGTGACAGAATGACAGATTTGACAGGGATCTTGGAGGTCTTCTAGTCCAATCTCTGCTCAAGCAAGAGACCCTATACCACGGTTGTCAAACTTGTCACGTCACATGATGTTTTGCAACATTTTTTCCATTTGCAGAGCTGGGGTGGGCAAGGCCTGCATGTGACGCATTCAGCCCGCGGGCTGCCAGTTTGATAGGGGAAGGATACTGTAAAATCTCCATTCCCTCCCCACTCCAGGGGAAGGTTACTGCAAAATCTCCATTTCCTCCTGATCAGCTGGGACTTGGGAGGCAGAGAATGGATGGGGGCGGGGCCAGTCAGGGATGGTGTTTACCGGTTCTCTGAACTACTCAAAATTTCTGCTACCGGTTCTCCAGAACCGGTCAGAACTTGCTGAAACCCACCTCTGAGAAAATTGTCTTTGTTATGTCTATTTTTTATGAGAAAAAAAAATAGCTAGTGAAAATATGCAGTTGAAAGAAAAGTTACCAACCTGTTTGAAATATTTTAAAGAAAATTGATACATTGGATCAATATCAGAAAGACTTGCAATTACGAAATACATAACTGATCCTCGAGTAGCAACAGGGCGATATTTTTCACGAGCAGCGTTTATCTTTTCTTCTGTAGTTTCTGCTTCTACAAGCCTTATTTTAATGGCACCAGAGGTAATCTAAAAGCACAAATTATAAATTTTATTTAAGGGCTTATATTTCCGCTCTCCCCCAATCTCTCAAAGCAGCTTACATGAAATGGCCTCCTCCAATTTTCCTCCACAAAGTCCCTAAATAATAGGTTTAAGAGTAACAGACCTAAACTCACCCAGGGTTGAGGATAATCTTAAACTTGAGTCTTCTTGATCCTAATGTTGTTTCTAATCATTATAATACGAGCTCATTTTAAACATGGGAAAAAAATTTCATAAAAGAAACCTGCTGTATCATTTTGGGAAAGGCATGGATAATAACAACAAGAATATTTCATTTTTGTACATCCTTTTTTAGGTGTTCAATGGGTTGAAACTGTACTCAGTTACAGTATGTAAATTTTCTCATATTAGAATTAGTAGGATATAATTGGAGACTGTGTTTCTAAGGTGAATTAATTGTTCTAAATTGGCTTGAAATATGAAGGAGATTCTTTATGTTAGAACTGTGAACTGAAGTAGTTGCTGGCAATTAATGTTTCTAAATGTTGTAAATCTAATGATGTCCCTGAAATGTAAGGCCTAATAAACTGATTTGTGATCTTGGCATAAACAAGAGGTTTTTACATGTCATCCTTTTTCATATTCCATTGTTTGCATAAAATTCAAAAATAGAATCTATTTCTTAATGAAAAATGATAGTATGTCCACTTTGTAATATGCACGATGTCAAATAAGTTATCCCAATTATTCAAATATAACCTCGTCTAGAATATAATCACTGAAAATTACAAGATAGGTATATATGTTGGTAGGTAGGTAAACATACTGTATAGATCGATAAAAGTCACAGACAGACAGACATAAAATGCTCCTGCCTTTGAATCTTGAAGTGTATTGATGAGTTCTTCATTGTCCAGAATATTCCCTTCTGATGTAAAAAGCATTTTTAGAATTTTATCTTCAATTGCTTTCAGTTGATTCTTATCAGCATTGATTCTGATAATGAGCTGTGTTCTTTGTTCCTCTAGTTCTGGTCTCTCTAATCGCACAACATCACTGAAATGATAATTAAAATGTACAATTGGTGAAATGAGCACCGTTATTATAAGTTAATGTTTTAACCATTATTTGGTACAAAAAGAATTATTTCTGATCCTTTGGAGTACAGGAACACAACCCCAATAATGTCCAAATGAGTATCATGACACTATAATACAAGCTTCACTATTCTCTAACTGCATTTCAAGTCTGCATGCAAGCCTGTAATGGATAGAAATTGCATTGCTATGTCATAATGCAGGTTTTATTATTTGCCTTTCCCTGACACCCAAGTGCTAGATGGAATGCTTTATAGAGGGGGAAAAAAACAATTGACATTCACAAAAGAGAAGATCAGCAGGCTTGGGAGAAGCTCCCCGCCCCCCCCCCCGCCCTAAAAAAACCCAGCTTAATGTGAGGCGAGCTTGGGCATACAATTCTGATTGCCTATAGGGCAAAAATAAAGTAAGAAGGAGAATGCAATGAAGAATTTGGAAAAGGAAGCCATTTTCACTTGTCTTTGAAAATGTATTTTTAAAAATCCTCAAAATGTGACAACTGTTTTTAGAAATCAATGAAGAAATGAAAAATTTAAATGTAATTTGGAATTAATACTATCATGATTACAGGTAGTCCTCAATTTAAGACCACAATTGAGCCCAAAATTTATGTTGCTAAGTGAGAAATTTGTTAAATGAACTTTCCCCCATTCTGTGACTTTTCTTGCCACAGTTGTTAAGTGAATCACTGCAGTTGTTAAAGTAGTAACACAGTTGTTAAGTGAATCTGGCTTCCTCATTGACTTTGCTTGTCAGAAGGTTGCAAAAGGAGATCACGTAACCCCGGGACACTGTGACCGTCATAAATGTAAGTCAGTTGTCAAGCATCAGAATGTAAATCACGTGACCTTGGGGATGCTGCAATGGTCATAAGTGTGACAAATGGTCACAAATCACATTTTCAGGGCCATTGTAACTTTGAAGTTATGAAATGAAAGTCGAGGACTATTTGTACTCAATTCTGTCATAAGAAGGAAAAAAAGCATTTGATCATGATCATTCTTAGCCCTGTAGCAATACATTATCAAAATCACCTCATAATTTAAGAATACGTGTAGGTTCCTACTTTTTCCCTTACAATTTATAGTAAAGCTATTGTGCAATGTATATACAAAAGATATTTTAAATACTATTAGAAAATAGGCTTAGAAATTAATATACACACACACATATATTTATTTTTACGTATTTATTATTTATGAAATCCCTAGCAATAGAGATAAAATTGAAAGATTGGAACTATTTCAATATGGAAAGCAAGGCTGCTGTTTTAGCAATAATCATCCTCATTTTATTATTTATTTATTTATTTATTTATTACAGGTATTTATATGCCGCCCTTCTCCCGAAGGACTCAGGGCGGCGAACATAAGTTAAGAAACATGTACAATAAAATTGTATTTTAAATCAAATAACTAATTAATGATAAATAATAAACCCAGAATCAAAGTCAGCCTATTTGCTTGAACAGCCAAGTCTTCAGCTCCCGACGAAAGGAGCGGAGATCAAGAGCCGTCCGGAGCTCGGTAGGTAATTCATTCCAGAGGGTGGGAGCACCCACAGAGAATGCCCTACCCCTGGGCACCGCTAGATGACATTGGCTTGCCGTCGGGACCCTGAGGAGAGCGGCCCTATGTGAGCGAACAGGACGGTGGGAAGCAGGCAGGAGAAGGTCCTGTAAATATCCTGGACCTAAATCATGTAGGGCCTTATAGGTGAGAACTAGTACCTTGAAGCGGACCCGGAGAACCACTGGTAACCAGTGCAGCTGACGCAGGAGGGGTGTTATATGGGAGTAACGAGGGGCTCCTGTAACAACCCGTGCGGCTGCATTTTGGATCAGCTGGAGTCTCCGGGTGCATCTCAGGGGCAGGCCCATGTAGAGGGAATTGCAGTAATCCAAGCGGGAAGTAACCAGGGCATGAGTGACTGTGCGAAGGTCATCTTGGTCCAGGAAAGGACGCAACTGGCGCACCAGGCGAAGCTGTGAGAAGGCCCCCCTGGTCACAGCCGTTAGATGGTCTTCTAGGGACAATCGAGCATCCAGGAGGACACCCAAGTTGCGAGCCCTATCAATGGGGGCAAGTTTTTCTCCATCCATCAAAAGTGATGGGGTTTCTGAAATCCGAGATGCCGGCATCCACAGCCACTCAGTCTTGGAGGGATTGAGTTTGAGTTTGTTTCTACCCATCCAGGCCCGTACCGCCTCCAGGCAACGGGACATCATGGAAAGGGCATCTCTGGGGTGGTCTGGGGTGGAGATGTATAATTGGGTATCATCAGCATATTGATGATATCTCACCCCAAAGCCACGAATGATCTCACCCAGTGGCTTCATATAGATATTAAAGAGCAGGGGGGAGAGAACCGACCCCTGAGGCACCCCACAATTTAGGGGCCTCGGGGTGGATCTCTGCCCTCCTGTCCATACAAACTGTAAGCGACCCGAGAGGTAGGAGGAGAACCACTGTAAGACAGTGCCTCCCACTCCCAACCCCTCAAGTCGCTGCAGTAGGATACCATGGTCGATGGTATCAAAAGCCGCTGAGAGGTCAAGTAGGACCAGGATGGAGGAACAACCACCATCCCGAGCCCGCCAGAGATCATTCACCAGAGCGACCAATGCCGTTTCCGTGCTGTGTCCGCGTCGGAAGCCCGATTGGTACGGGTCAAGGTATTCCGTTTCCTCCAGGAACTGTGGGAGCTGTTGTGCCACTACAGTCTCAACAACTTTTGCGATGAAGCGAAGGTTGGAGACGGGACGATAGTTATTAAGTGAATCTGGATCCAGGGAAGGCTTCTTGAGGAGAGGTCGAACCACCGCCTCCTTAAGAGAGGCGGGGAAGTTCCCCTCTCTCAACGAAGCGTTGACAATTGCCTGGATCCAGTCTCTAGTCACCTCCCTGGCAGCCGAAACCAACCAGGAGGGACAAGGGTCCAATAAGCAAGTAGAGGAACTAAGTTTGCCCATAATCCTGTCCACTTCCTTGACAGAAACAGGGTCAAACTCAATCCAGATATTGTTCTCAAGACCCACCCTAGTCTCCCGATTGGATTCTGTCCAGTCAGAGTCCAATCCGATCCGGATCTGAGCGATTTTATCATGCAGAAACTGTACAAAATCCTCAGCTCTGCCCTGTAAAGGGTCTTCCCTCACTCCCTGATTGAGGAGGGAGTGGGTCACACAAAACAGGGCCGCTGGGCGGTTTTCTGCAGATGCAATGAGGGCGGCGAAGTAATCTCGTTTCGTCACTTCCATTGCCACTAGATAAGACCTAATATGGGTTCTTAACTGTGTTCGGTCAGATTCAGATCGGGAGGACCTCCAACGTTCCTCTAGACGTCTTTTCCGACGTTTCATTTCCCGGAGCTCCATGGAAAACCAAGGAGAGACCCGGGATCTGCGGCGGGTTAGAGGCCGCAAAGGTGCAATTCTGTCTAAGGCGTCAGTAGCTGACCGTTCCCAGGATGCCACTAGAGCCTCAGCTGAATTGCAGGATTGAGAGGTGGGGAATATCCCAAGCTCCTTTAAGAACCTTTCTGGGTCCATCAGGCGCCTGGGGCGGAACCATTTTATGGGTTCCATCTCCATGCGGCAAGGGCTGGCAGATTGAAAGTCCAGTCTAAGGAGGGAATGGTCAGTCCATGACAGGGGAGTGATGGAAAGTTCCCCCCTACCATGACCATTTATCCACTGCCCAGAGAGAAAAACCAGGTCGAGTGTGTGTCCTCCCCTATGAGTTGGGCCCTGAATAACCTGAGTCAGGTCCATGGCTGTCATGGAGGCCATGAACTCCCGGACTGTCTCAGATGACTTGCCGATCGAAGGCAGATTAAAATCTCCCACAACCACAAGGCTGGGGAGTTCAAGTGCCACTTCAGTCAAGACATCGAGCAGTGCAGGCAGGGCTGTGGCAACATAGTTGGGAGATAGGTATGTGACCAACAAGCCCGACTGAACTCCAGGGTCCCACTTTAATAGAAGAGACTCACACCCGCCTATCTGAGGGACAGTGACCTCCTTGGGACTCAGACCCTCCCTGACAACCACTGCCACGCCCCCGCCACCATCGCGGCTGGTGCAGAACACGAAAGCCTGGGGGGCATAAGTCAGAGAGAGGGATTCCCCCCTCTTGCCCCAACCAGGTCTCCATGATACAGGCCAGGTCTGCACCCTCCTCATCAATAAGGTCTCGTATGAGGAGGGCCTTATTCATCACAGACCTGGCATTCAAATACACCAGACGGAGACCAGGTTCCCTCACTCTCATATCCCCAGGAAAGCAGGGTGAACAGGAGGTATGGGAGCAAGCCACCATCCGAATGCTTCTGGTGTGATGCTCCCCCCTCCTACTTTGATTTCTTCTGCCCCTTCCCACCATCACAGGTATAGAATGTCCCACCCTCCTCTGAGCATCCCCCACGACTCCCAACCCCCCCAACCCGTCGGGACTGTCAGCATGGCATGGCTGCTGAACCTTAAGAGACCCCCCAGTCTCATTTTTATTATTAAAAACCACCCTCCTCCCAGATCCCCTTAAAATTGGATCTAAAAATTTATTTTAAAAACCCCATAGCTTCCGTTTTTTAGCATACCACCTCTCAGGGTTCCAAAACCCATCATCAAGGGCAGCCCTTGATAGTTGAGAGGGCCAAACCTGCGAGAGGGGGGAGTCTCGCAGTGCAAGGAGCTCCGCAGTTGAATACATTGAAGAATAGCAACGAGCTGAGAGTGATGAAGGATCATTTTCTTCTAAAGGGTGTTAGAGATGGTTAAAAACAGGTAGATTAAATAAGGGAGGAAAAGATGTTAAAGAGAAGACAATATGCTAAAAACATCAGAACATCATCGCCCTCTCACAACGATGGGAAGTCTTGTGATTATAATAAGTCTCTTCAATGGTGGGAAAAAGTCTCAAAGGCTGCCCTCTCACGGTGACCAAACCAGAGTCATAACATCAAACAAGAAGATGGTCCGTCCCACGATAGTTCAAGACTCTCGGTGTCTGTGTCTCCTCCCATCCTGACACCAGCAATAGCCGAGGCTTAGTTCAGAAAAAAAAACAAGGTGTAGTCATAGGATGGAATAAATGATTGAATAATCCGGGTAATCCAGGGAGGACAAGATGGTCAAACAATGGTCAAATAAGGCTGCAGATCAATCAATAGCTGTAAATTTATGCTGAGTGGTCATATTAGGCCTAAGTCTAATAAGGGGGGGGAGGAACAATCAAAGGGGGGGGGGAACCAACTGTCATCCCCCAGCTAACAATCCTCAGTCCCTTCCCCATGACCTTGATCTTCAGGCCATTCAGCCCATTAAGTTGTTAAGCCCCCTTCCATGCTTCAGAAAAAAAGGGGGAGTGTCCAGATCCCTCAAGACTGAGGGATCCTAACATTTGTAATGCTGCCCTTTTCTCCATCAATAACGGGGCGTCTTCGCAGCCAGGCCTCCAGGTACTGCCACCGCCCTCCAGCTGTCTCAGCACTCCTGCCAGCACCATTGTTGCCCTGGCAGCCATCTAGGCCCTGACAGTTGGGCCTCAATTGTGGCGTTCTCCATACTGTTCTCTAACTTTCTTCCCGACAGTCAGTTGTTCCTCAGGCTCCATCCACGGCTCTATTGAGTTGGCAATACCTCGGCTCGCTGGGACGGGGGTCAAAAGATGGTTAACTGACCCCCGACACCCCTGAAAATACCAAACATCGCCTCCCTAAGCTCAGGGTTCACTGCAGAGCTGCCATTTTGGTCTGTTGCCCGATTTTGCCAGATAAATATTGTTTCAATTGTATTGGTAGCATTTGGCAAATATCAAAATTGAGGGATACATTTTGTCAGAATTTTTAATTTTATTTAAGTAATTATTAGTAATTTGTTTATTGTAGTCACAAATGCATACATTGATATGCTGTAGAACAAATTGTCTGCCATTTAACATTATGAAGATTACAATCTTTCTGCAGTTTCCCTCAAGCTAGTTTGAGGATGAGTTAAAGCTGGATGAGTTAAAGCTGGGAATTGTGAGAGTTGTAGTTTCCCAACAATCTGTGCATATGTGTTGTTTTATTATTAAACTACTCAAATTTAACTGAAAATATCTTTAATCACATTGATTATCCTTTTGAAACATGCTACTAAGAATATTTTTCTTCTGTTTAATCATGTCTGATTCTCTCAGAGACCACCTGAATAAGTTCCTGCAGTTTTCTTGGTAATATTTTTCACAAGTGATTTGCCATGGCCTTGAGAGAAAGTAACTACCTCAAGTGACTAGCTTTGTGTTTATGATGGAACTACAATTCACAGTCTTCTGGCAACTAGCTCGATGTCTTAACCACTGCATCAAACTGGCTTTCCACTGAAAAGATACCAAATCTTTAAATGTATTATCATGCCTTGCTTTTTGAATCATGGTGCCCCTCCATTCAAGAAAGCAATCTAGGCTGTCATTACTTGGATACAAAAGAAATTGATTAAGGAAACATTGACATAAATAATCTCATTTATCTAAAACGATGAATTTGTTTTTTCTGATTTTTAGAACAGGCTCACTCCTTTTATACATCTTTTAAATCTTTACTGAATATTCCACAAAGCAAAAGTTACCTCAAAACATTAGGGAGAATTATTAGGGTTCATTGCAAGAACTTCATGAAATATTTTGGTAAATGTTAATAGCAATCATTGTTAAGCATTTGGTAATTTCTAATTTGATTTACTAGAAACCTACAGATTATTAAAATGTCAGAACATGATACTATAGCATAGTCTATTGGTCATAAATGTCTCTAAATTTCTTATAGGTTTATAATAAAGAGAGGATTTTCTAGAAATATTTCACTATATGCCTCCCAAATATAAATTAGACAGACTGACATAAAGGTAAAATTGCTTACAATCATGTGTAAACAATCTCATTCAGGAAATGGCATTAGAATCATAAACCCACCAGGCATATGCATATTGTACTAAACTGCAGCATCATAAACACAGTGAACTAGATTAACCAGAGTTCTCAAAAGCAGGAAATTATATTTAACTCTTCAGTGAATATCTGATTGCTTTCTCCCAGCCATGTAGGGGGTCTCAAGTGGAAGCTTCTGGGCAAATTTACAAATGATTTTTTTTTTACAATAAACACTGTTATGCAGCAATGATTTGGAACTCTAATTTTCCAGGTAGAATAAAACAAAAATACATAAAAATGTTTAGTGTTTTATATAACTCCTTTCAAGAGCTTCTTAATATTGATCCAGATATCAGTAAGTGCTTTCATAAATATCTTCCTACTATCAATTTTCCCAATTAGTAAAAACAAAACAAAACAAAAAAAACCACCAACCCATGAGTTTGCTATGGATTAAAAATTTGGTACTAAAAGGTTGGATTGAGGAGGAATTTTACTTAGTTTCTTGTTTGGCCTTTAAGTGTCAAGGAAGGAGAAAAATGTTCAGTCAACAGAAAATATTTCTTCCCATCTATTTTGTTCTCCAATGTCAGAATTAACTCTGATTCTAGGGAGGCAGGCAAAAAAAACCCCTCAATTTGAGGTTAAGCAGGTTTTCAGTATAGCTTCCCACAATGGGGAACCCCACTTTAAGCCCTGTATAAATTTATTTAGCTTTTACAAAAGGATAGCATGTCAGTTGAGTTGATAATGGCAGGCTGGGAACAGCAGTTGTTTTAAGCAGGTCTTTTTCCTTAGTTTTATTTATAAGTGATAAGATGGTGGGGCCACTGCCATATTAAATGGTCTGGAAACTATAAGAAATGAGGGCATGGCCTGTTTTGAACTATGCAAATGGATGTTTCGCACCTTTTTGCTCCTCTCCCCAAGTTTCCCCAGAGACAATAAAATATAATAACATAAAAACGGGCAGAACTAGTGTTCTTAACCCTCTGAATGGAAGCTGGAAAGAACAGTGACATTTACAGAGATACAGTAATCGGCATCTCAACGCTGGATCCTTGAGCGTGGAGGAGATTTTAATTAATTAATTAATTAAAACTCATTGGATAGATTGATATTACCATATTTTGGAATATGAATAAGTTCTTTTGTAATGCTTATCAGCACACAACCACATTTCAGTGAAACACATTCTTCTATTACCGATGAATATTATGTTTCCACGACTTTGTTTAATCTAATTAATGAATATACATAATACTTTTTCACGCCTCACAACAATAATAGAAGAAACTAATATTGCTTCATGCAGGTGAGATGAGGCTACAGAGATATTGTGCAGAATTCACCCACACAGTCTATAAGACTGAGGAAATGACACTAAGAAATAGAAGCAGTACCTTAGCAGTTGATCTTCCAGACCAGATCGTGTAACAGTGAAATTGATTATAGTTACTTTGATGCACACCTATAAGAAAAAGAAAAAAAGAAAAGCATCTGCAAGGTTAAAAAGAATGTTATATTCGGATAAAAAAATAATGATAAAAAGTTATTTATGATCCTTCAAAAGATAACAGGAAATTCACATTGCAGCCTAGTGGATGTTTATTCAACCATAAATCTCAATTAAGATCCTTTAATGAAATAAAAATTATATATTTTATAAATATTTTGAACTCTGAAACTGTTTGCAAAGATGTTAAGATATCCCTGAATTTTGCAAAGCGGTTAAGAACTACTTGTGTCCCTTAGCTTGGTGCCAAACCAACCAAGCTAATGTGCTTTGATAGGACTTGATATTCCCAAGTACAAATGACATTCTTTATCAGTTTCAGTTGTTGTTACACTGCTCATTATTTCTGAAAAGTTATACAGTAACTGTGGCCTTGAATTGATTTTTCACAATTGGACTATAAAACATTTACTACCCCACCAAAATCATTTTATGGTGACATGGAAATGGCACCAAAATTAATAGCCCAATGCTTTCTTCTTCTTTATCTTCTAATATATACTATTTCTCATATTGTAGTGTCATTATGTTGTAGCTTTCCCTGCCCTGTTTCAAATCATAGGTGAAGATTTAAAATGTATGCTACAATATTGTAAAAAAAGGTTAAGTGTTGTAATATATTACAGAGAAAGAGGCAGAATTTAACATAAAATGCTTTTTTCCTTAGCCTTCCAATGTCAACTGTATTACAAAATCTACTATATTTGAGTGATACATGGAAAATTCTGATGTAAACTATTTATCCAGATGCTGACTCATTCACTATCTGATTCACAGCTTGAGCTAGCCTAAGGCTTCCTTTTAGAAGTTTCGTTGGAAAAGGCATTGTGACTGGTTCTATGTAATACCTCAAGGTGTAATCTATTATTTATTTAGCCCAAAAGGCTGGGTTCACATAAATAATTATGCATAAACCACATTAAGGCTTCGTTGTAATGGTATGTGAGAAGACCTTCAGAAATAGGATGAAGAAATAGTGTCTATGGAACAGTCAAGTAAGAGATACTGTAGCACAGCCTGCACCTGCATTTTGGGCTAAATATTAGCTGGTACCAAAAAAGAGATAAATTGAAAGCAGGATTTCCATCTTATTGTGTTGTTCACGTAAGAGAAAGAGATAATTATTTCATTATAAAAGCAGGAATTGTTTCATAATGGATCCATCACTTTTCTACAATAAACAAACTTACCTGAGAGGTTTGTCCTTTAACATATAGTATCTCTTATCTTTCTTTTTCTCTCTCATATACCTCATCTTTGTAGGAGCTTCCATATAAAAGTGTTTGAAAGTTGCAACTGTTTTTAATGTTTTCTGATAATTACTATAACAGTTTCTGGGCTCCATGACCATATTTCAAATTACATTCTATTTCAAATGTTATAAGTGAAAGAAAGTAAACAGTTTGCCAATTCTAGCCCATTTTTCTCCATAAAAAAAAAAATTGAGAACCATTAGAACACAAGCTGATTAACATTCAGACTTCCCATTTCTTATAGCAAATTATGCATGCAAAAAAAAAAACAAACCCACAAAGCAAAAATCATGGAACCCAGAAAGTGTCATTAGCACACTGTCTATCAACTGTACAAAAACATTCCCAGTATAACTTTTGCAGATGTTGTTAATTTAGATAAAAGAAAGCCTAAGATGGTTTTGCAAACAAAATATACAATTACTTTAATTGAGTGGAAAAAAATGCCTCTTTTTAAATTCTTAGAGTCTAATTTTATGTTGTCTACTCAGAATTATGCTCAATTGAATAACTCTGCAGAAAATTGCAGCTCAGCTACAACATCTAATTAATATTATACCTCAGGTAAATAGTGGGGATTTGGCATTTTTGTTGTCATGTAGAATTTGAAATTTTTATCATAATCTATGTCTGAGTCTCCAAGGCGAATTAACAGTCTTCCGCCAGTAATGAAAGTCTGCTTCAAAAGAATAGGTTCCAGGGCTGGATCAAGCGTTTCTTTAATCTATTGAAAATGAAGAAAAGCATACATTTTACCAAGTATGATTTTGAAAAATCATTTTAAAAAATCAGGTAGCATTTAAGCCAGTGTTCGCGAACCTTTTCGGCACCAAGTGCCGAACTGGGAGCAGGCGCATACACGCAGGGGAGCACCGGGAACCAGAAGAGCGCACAGGGAAGCTGAGTTTCAAGTTTCCGGTATGCGCATGTGCGCCAATCACCTGGTCTTCCAGTTTCTGACATGCACACGAAGATGGAAACCGGAAACTCAGCTTCCCGGCGCATGCATTTTCACTAGGGAGCTGCTTTTCCAGTTTCCAACGCTCCCGTGTGTGCGAAGACCAGCTGGTGGAACTTGGAAGAGCAACGGGCGACAGCTACCATGCTTGCATGCCACTTCTGGCACACGTGCCATAGGTTTGCCATCACGGCATTAGAATGTTTAGAAGAGATCAGAAACAAGAGGTCAGATTTCACAGCCATAGCTACACTTGAGCCACAATATCTTCATATATTGATACATATATAATAGTATTTCAAAAGCTGGAACTCTATATGTAACAACTAGTTATATAATTACCTCTCTTTCAGTTTGGACCTTATCAAGCCCAAAAGACCAGCACAATTCTCCCGACCTACAGGATTCCAAGTTTCAAAACCTTACTGGTGTGTCATACTTATTAACTACTACACCATATAAAGGGCTTTGAGGCATTCATATAAGAAGTCCATTGTCTAACTTTACCATTACTATTACTATTATATTCAATAAATATGGATAAAGCTGATAACTTTCTAGGATGCAAAGCTTTGGGATATCTCTTCCCTAAAATGGGAAAAAGTATTTTCAGGTATTCACAATGATAAAAAGCACAACTAGGATGGTTCTCCCCCTCACCTCCTTTTTTATGCTTTTCAACTCAACAGACTGTTATAAAGAAATGATATAAAAGAGCTCAGAGCTATATCTTTCAGCAGGATAACTTTCTAACACTGAATAGAATGGAAGCAGATTTGGGATATTGAGGAATAAGCTGGCCAAAGAAAAACTGTGTTTTAAAATAAATGGCCCTGGTTTGGAGCCATGGAGAAAAGAATTTTAAAACTTCTACAATACGGTACATCTTTTTTGGAAGAGGCAATTGGACAGTGAGCTGGAATGTTGTTACAGATAGCCTTTGACTTATGACCTCAATTGGGACTGAAATTTTTGTAGTCATAAATTGGGTCATCCCATGACCGGATTTTATGACCAATTTTAATATGATTGTTAAGTCGAATCACACAGTCTTTTTATAAATTAAGTGACAAGGATTTTACTGTAAACTTTTTGAAGTTTAATCTATAATCCAATGTCCTCTATTCACACGGAATTCTCATAAATGGCAAATAAGTAGCACGAGGGCCCAAGAGTGGTATGCAACCCTGGGAATGGTTGGTGGCTTGAAACACACCCTCCGCCTTTTGTAACATTTTACATTTTTAAACTTTTGAACTTGTTTTAATTCTGTTAAACCCATTCGACGCTGTTTTTTAAGTATGTCTTTTTAGGTGACCGCATGTTTTGTTTGTAAACTGTTTAGGGGCATTCAGGTGAGATGGGTGGGGTAGAAAAATAAATAAACAGATAAATAAACATAGATTCTCCCAGAAGTCGAAGAAAGTCATTTTTCTTATGGAGCTTTTAGCAAACAATTGTAGCATGCGGAATAAATCTAAAAGGCATAAATAAAAGAATAATAATATTATGGTATGTAAATGCAAAAAGATTTAAACCTCTTCTAGAAGCACAGGTAAACCCAGACGAATAGCATTCTCCAGTGTACGCAGGAAACCAGTGTCTGTGAGCTTAATTATTTTTAAACCACATTTTGCTTCTTTATTTCTTATCCAACGGTTTGCCTGTATATTAAAAAAATATGATTAAATGTGAAATTTTAATTGAACACTAAAAGGACTGTTCATTTTATTTGTTTCTTAAAACATTCAGACCCTAAAATGATTTTCCTTCTTATTTCTATAATTGTTGTATCAGCACAGAGTGAAATTGAGGTCTACAGCTTGCCTTATTTTTTTAGGGTGATAATTAGAGGTAGAATGAGAATTTGAATCAACATTTCTCAAATTTGCTCATCCTTTTACAAGTAAAATTAAGGTAAATACAAGAGTAGTTTCCTCCACTGCCTGGTACGTGAGATCCTCCACCCATGGCAAGGAATTTGTATGAGAAAGAGGATTGTTATAACAAGCAGCAGAGGGGTCCTTCAAATCTGATGCATATAATATTGGTGGTATTAACAGTGTAGAGTATTTTTAACAAGGTTTGAGAGAAAGAATACTATCAGCATTGAGGATATGTCAGAGTCCATTTACTATCAACAATCATCTATTTATTTGCAGAATCTAGGAAACATGAATGGTTTTTTGTCCTCTCAAGTTTGAAAATGCTTTGAAAATGTATATATTTTAAAAAATACGGCGAATATCTAAGGAAGATGCTATTGGCAGCCTGGATCTGGAAGGTTCAGGAGGCGCCTACTTTTTACATGGCAGTTATAAGAATGAGAATTTGATAAGGAACTTTTCATGACTGCAGCTTAGCTATTGTTTTGAATTTCTGGGCTGTGTTTTTTAAAACTCCTTTCCTTGGCATAAAGAAAAAGAAAACAGACTACAGGGGCAATATGATGACCTTGATAGAGAATTACTTTAGTAATCCTGCCTCCCACCACAGAATAATGAATAAACAATCACGTACATAGATTTTAATTTTCCTTTATAATTTAATCATAAATTTCCTATTCTATTTAACCAAAGAAAGAAGAGAACGATATAATGGCAGATAGAAGACAATGTCTAGTTAATTTGAAACAACTATGGCCTTTCTTTCACATAGCTACCTTGTCCTACAAGTACACCTATCTTATCACCGGGTAACTCTATTTTGTTTTATTTTATTTGTTAGATTTATGTGGCCACCCATTTCAAATACACAACTCTATGTGGTTAAATAGATATTGCTGCTTGTGGCTATTATTGCTGTATGTTACCATTACAGAAAGCTGTCAGATACTACTGTGGTATATATTGAGCCTAGAGAAAGAAGTGAATAGTTCTAGGGCCAATTAAAATGTTGAAGGAATTATGGGTGTTCAAAAATCAACAGTTCTAGAAACAGAGTAGCAGTTATTGGGTATATCTGTTATAATAATTGAGAAAGAAGGAGGTGTGTCAAGGTTCCAAGCAATAGACCCATAACAAGCAAAACTCTGAGGCAAGTAGATGCCTCAAAGAATAGCTTTATTACATATATCATATTGGCACAGATCTGGTGAAAACCAACTCTGACGGTTCCTGCGGTTTTCATCTAATTAAAACCAAAAGTTTTCATTTTCTCAAGACAAACAGTCACATGGTCCAATCATGGCTCCGTCTGGTTACCTGGTGACATCACTCCTCCTTCCTCTGACCAGGCGTAATAAAAATGTCCTTGGTTCCCAAGAGAAAGTATTTTATTTTAGTTACAAAGTCCCAACTATCTCAATTCTCCCCTCCCTATCCCTTATCTCCAGTGTGGCAACTCTGAAGCTCCACGATGGCTTCCGAGTTGACAGAGTGCTTGTTTGTTCAAAGAATCCAGATCACGGTGATAGATTGGTGAAATTGTGGCTGAGAACCAGAGGAAAGGTTCAGACGGTCAGTGATCCAATTTGACAAAGTCAACGGTAGTGTGTTCAGAAAAGCAGTGGCAAATCCCTAAATTCTTCTGTATCTTTCTTCTTCTTTTCAAACTATCAGAGCAAGTTGATAGAAGAAGGAACAGAAGGAACATATTATCCAGAGCCTAGAAAACAAGCTTGATCTCTAAAGGACCATAAACCAACAGTACTGAATAATAATTGCACAGAAGTCTTTTATATATAAAAACAAACTATATTTCTTGAATATGCCAGCTATGAATGAATGATTAAAATAAATACTTACCTGATCCTGAGGATCAATCATGAGTGGCCAGCGCCGCCCACGTGTAACTAGAATGCCATTTTCAGTAGAAACATAATCACGAGGTAATCCATCAGTATTCCATTGTCGAATTTCATAGGGGTCTCCCAAAATATTTATAAGACTGAAGTCAGAACTAATAGGAATGTCTAGATCTTGGCATTGTTTGATCCAGCATTCAATTAACTAATTTGAAGGGGGAAACACAAATCAGGAAAAGCTATTTCGGTTACTGTATGAAATACTAATTATTTTAATCAAGACAAAGTTTGCATGAGAGTTAATAAGGCAGATGTTCAATATGAAGATATATATATATATAACTGGCTGATCTAAAATTATATAGTAATGTTTTGGAATATAAATAATCTTATAAACCAAAAGATCTTTCTCTTAATGAGATTGTCAAAATTAGTAGGACCAGAATTCTGATTTTTCAGCAATTGCTTCTGACTTTGGTGGTGGAAAATTACATAGAAATGTAGCTGGATAGTAGTCAATGGGATTGGGAAAATTCAAGTATAGGTAAAAAGAACTGCATTGTCATCTACATTGAATAACATAATAATAAAAATATCTCAGGTCTTTGGGAAGACTGTGCAACCAACCATGAAAATCTAATTATGAAAACATTTTTGCTTTTGTAGGCATCTATTAATGATACTAATCAATTATGAAAATATGTTTGTTTTTAGACATATTGTTTTGTTTTTAGATAATTTTTGGACCATTTTTACTTTTTAAACAATTTGCAATTTCTATTAAAATACAGGTAGTCCTCGACTAACAACAGTTCATTTAATGAACTGTTACAATGACACTGAAAAAAGTGACAATTTTTTCACCTTTGTAGCATCCCCATGATCATGTGATCAAAATTCATAGGCTTGGCAACTTGTTCATACTTATGACCGTTGCTCTGTCCCAAAATCATGTGATCATTTTTTGCGAGCTTCTAACAAGCAAAATCAATGGGGAAGCCAGATTCACTTAACAACCAGTTACTAACTTATCAACTGAAGTTGTTCACTTAACAATTGTGGTAAGAAAGGTCATAAAATAGGGCAAACCTCACTTAACAAATGTCTCACTTAACAAGAAATTTTGGGCTCAATTGTGGCCATAAGTCAAGCACTACCTCTAAATAAGAACATAACATATTTTACTTTCCTATAAAATATCTCCATCTGTATATAACAGTAAACCTTTTCGGCACATGCCAAAACTAAGAGGAGATACACATAGTCACAGAGAGATAGTTTCTGAGGAACTGCTATTGCCCCCTTAGTACTATCAATTATTAGGGTACAGGGCAGAGTAAGGATCTCCTCCTCCCCCTGTTTTAGTAGCAATAGCAATAGCATTTAGACTTATATACCCTTTTACAGTGCTTTACAGCCCTCTCTAAGTGGTTTACAGAGTCAGCATATTGTCCCCAACAATTTGGGTCCTCATTTTACCCACCTTGGAAGGATGGAAGGCTGTCATCTTTGAGCCTGGTGAGATTTGAACTGCCAAATTGCAGACAGCCAGCAGGCAGCAGAAGTAGCCTGCAGTACTGTACTCTAACCACTGTGCCATCATAAATATTTTACCTGAGCGGCATGCATTAATGCTAGCTCCCAAATCACTATTTCCATTCTACAGTAGTTTCCACTTACACATTTTTCCTTCTTTTTGATCTTGATTATTATTTTAAAGAGAAGGATCAAAAAAATATACAGTTTCCTTAGCCATCCTTGACTACTGACAGCAAACAGGGAAAAATCATGATTTGGCTGTGTAGATTTTTTTTCAGTTCTCCATATGTGGAAACGTTATTTGCACTTATTTAGATTTACAACTGCTTCTATGATGTACAGCAGCTTTTATGAAGCATATCGGCTTTAGAATAAAAGTCAAATCACTAAAAATTATAGGCTAGACAAAATAAATATTTTAATTAACTCACCAATTGTCTATAATGTGCAGTAAAAGCCCCATAGTAAGCTACACAAGCAGCAGCTATGAATACATTTCCAGTGATATTTGAAATCTCTGCCTCAAAATTCAAAATACTTTCTTCCCATCGAACTTGTTCATCCCCTAATGCAGCTGTAAGTCTTCCAGCGCGATTGAGACGAGCCTGAGTCAGTGCCATGGTCTTTGCTAAACAATGATAATTCTATTAGATCATGGTTATAATTCAGTGTAATTCATTTTGTTAACTATTTTTTGTCTTTTGAATGAATAACAAAATATAGCACTAGAGTTAACAATGTGAAAGATTTCATTGTGGAGTAATTCTTAAAAAATAGATTATGAACATTTGATTTTGTGTTGATACATTTCTCACATATGGATATTTTGCTATTACATTTTGTGTATACATCTTTAGTGAAGGTATATTTTTGAAAGATAACATGTCAGCAGGATTTTAAGATGTTAATAAACTACACTGGTGAACTTTTACAAGTAGTCCTCGACATACAACAGTTCATTTAGTGACTGTTCAAAGTTACAACAGCACTGAAAAAAATGACAATGACCATTTTTCACACTTATGAAAGTTGCAGCATCCCCAATGGTCACATGATCAAAAATTCAGGCACTTGGCAACTGATTCACACTTATGATAGTTGCAGTGTCCCAGGATCATATGATAACCTTTTGGGACCTTCTGACAAGCAAAGCCAGATTCACTTTACAACCGTGTCACAAATTTAACTGCAGTGATTCACTTAACAACTTTGGCAAGAAAGGTCGTAAAATGTGGCAAAACTTACTTGACAACTGTCATGCTTAGCAACAGAAATTTTGGCCTCAATTGTGGTCGTAAGTCAAGGACTACTTGTATTGGTACAGACTTTATGAGAGTTTGGAACTTGTTCCTTACACTAAGAAGGTAATTAAGAAATACCACTCTAAAATATTTTTTATAATTTTTAAAATAGGTACTTACCAAGGCTTTCTTTTTCATTCACACTTCTTTCATATTGGTCTTGTAATTCCTGTATTTGTTCCTCTACCTGTCTCAGTTTTTTTTGCTTATCACGAAGGGTCGCTAAAGTTGCATCAAGTTCTGCCTAATCATAGTACAAATTAATTCAAATTATTATTCTGCCATATATTCCGAATGTCTTATTTTATTCATTTGCACAGTTGCTTTACAGCAAAATAGAATATAGAAGAAACTACAAATGATTATACATTATAATTACTTATATAACCTTATAAATTATATAACATTTAATACATATTCATGTTCACTTTGAGGACTCTCAAGATTTCCTCAAAATGAGTCACCACCCTTAAAAATAGAATTGCATTTGAATCAAAGTTTGAATCAAATCCAACTCTTTTGGTATCATGCTAAACTAACAATTTATTGTGACACCAATATAATTAAATGTAATTAGTAAATGGAACAGCTATAAAATATTCCTTCCTACTCCGATTCATGCACACATGCTTTGCTGAGAACAAAAACATTGGAATGGGAATTATAGCAACAACTTTCCTTGAAACATTTTGAAACGTTTGTGAGAAAATGGGCAGCAACAGAGATTTTCCTCCCTGATTTCAATTTTATTTTATATTGTCATGCGATGGTTCTCATTTATCAGATAATCAAATATTTCTGAAATGTTGCTACTTCACTTAAAGACATGTAAAGTGGATGGACTAATGATTTTGGGGTATGTTAGCAAAATACATTAGATTCATATTCAATTTATAGTCCTCCATTCTGTTCATATTAGGGTCAAGACAGCTAACAACAACCAATTACAGAAATGCCAAATATATTTCTTCTCTAAAATATATAAATAACATTATTATAGCACGCACACACACCCGTGTGTTATCATATAAGCATCTTGCTACAGAAGTAAATTTTAATTGTTCTTATAAAGATGTAAATTAAGGCAATTCCAGAAACAACACATTCCCTAATTTGGAGATCATGCAATAGAAATGTAATGAGGAAAACAAAATAAAAACACAAACACTGCCACTCGTAAAAATAAGCTGATGGTTTTAACTAAAAAAAACCCCATTCACTTGTAATTGTCTCAACTTTAGATACAGAGATGGCTTGATCTGAGCAGAAGCAGGAAGTACATAAACTGAGCCCTAGCTCTGTCAGTTTGATTTAAAGGAGAGTTTGATAAAGAAAAAATAATGATATTGAAATTGTTGTGGTAACAACGCTACTCCTCAAATGGTAATATGAGGAGATTTTTTCTGAAAGCTAAACTAACCAAATGTTCTCCACCACTGTCAGCTTTGTCTAAGGAAGCAAATGCAGAAGGGCAGGCCTAAAGAATCAGCAAATTCTTCTTTGATTCTTATGCTCTTTGCAAGACAAGAAGAGTAAAATATTCTATGCCCCTGCAGGTTTAGAAATGAAAAGGAAAGAGAAAGAAAGACATCTAACATTGTGAATAAAGAATTCCAGTTTCCATAATCCAAGACAGGTTACATGTTAATATAGGAAACAGCCTTGTATGAAAGACTCAACAGCAGACCGATTCTATCAGAAAACGTGCTTGCTTTCGTCACCTAGTTGCTAATAGGTGAAAACAGAAGAGAATCTTGATGAACGTGAATTGATTCACCAGTTAATAATCAGGCCACAGATAAAAAATCCTGGGAAAAAAAGAATAAATACCTGGGCAGCATGTAACTTCTGCCTTTTTGGTTCGACCACCTTCACAATGCGAGAGTATAAATCCATAGCTCTCACCCACATGCACATAGACTTGCATGCTTTTGACACTTTCTCTACCTTTTCTGGCACAAAGTCAGGATTGTTTATGTATTTCTGAAGCTTAGCTAATACCGCACCCTTTATATTTTCTTTATCATATTCTAGAAGCTTCCTCAGGAAGGCAGAATCCCCAAGTAATTGTTTTGCTGTTGCCCAGTCAGGCCTGAAAGATTAAAATGAAAAGATTGATGAAGATCTTCCCTGGAAAATATACACTCTAAAAAGATCAGCATTATAGGTGTTGTTTTTTTTAATACTCCAGTTTTAAGATGAAATATATGTTTAATGACCTACAGGTATATCCAGTATGCAGACTTGGTGAAAAGAGTTAAAAACAATTATTTAAGCCTCTGATCTAGGGAGAAGATATACAGTAATACAAGGGAAACTGTGTGGGATGCTGCATGTTTAATTTACTGTTTTGCAGTATCATAAACTGAAGCTCCTCTGGTTTGTCCCACAGTCAGCCAAGATGGTCAGACTGGGTTTTGCATTTTTATCCACTAATTGAGCCCTTCACAAGGATCTGGGATAGACAAATGTGAATGTTTGATGGAGCAGGATGAAAGCTATTCCAAGTAAAGCTTATTATTATTTATATTTTGTATTCTACCTTCATTATTTTTTATAAGTAACTCCAGGCAGTGAACATACCTAACTCCTCCTTCTTCCTATTCTCCCCACAACAACCCGGTGAGGTCGTTGGGCTGAGAGAGAGAGAGACTGGCCCAAAGTTGGGACTAGAATTTACAGTCTCCTGCTTTCTACCCTGGTGCCTTAAACATAATTTAATTCATTTTTTAAAAAATAAAGTATATTAGGCTGCTAAAATTTCTCTTCCTTTACAGCATAGAAAATCTAACCACATCCCAAAACGTCAAAATATATAATTTCATTATCTTGAGGCAGTCTTTTTGATCTTTCTTTTTCCTTGGCAAACACAAGGTTCCTTTCTACTTTTTAAACAGAAAATATGTTTTCATCCATATCATTGACATACTCTAAAAGTAAATGAGAGATTGATAAAATATGCTGTCATTTTTGATGTCATACATAATTCTTTTTTATGTAGAAATGGAAAGAAGACAATTTACAACTGCAGCTTGAGGCTTAGTTCTGCTGAGAAACTGAAGTGCCAGCACTAAATATTCCAAGTGTTGTAGTTTATTTGGCAAATAACATTACTGTAGGCTGTCTGCAATCCTATGTCACACCTTCTAAAAGCAATGATTAAATGTAGATTTTTATTTCTGAGTAAACATATATAGGGTTACACTCTTTATGGACTGTCATAAATAACCTGAAAGATGTGATTAATTACAGTCCTTTAGTTATAGGAAGAGAAACTCATATATGAAATGTTCTGATTTCTCTTCCCTAAAAAGGATAGTTATGTACATGTCCTGTTTTTGTACAAAAGCTCAAATTGCTACATGACAAAACAAAATTGTTTTAAAATCAAGACTACTGAAACATAAGCAAAGCATCCAAAAAGGAAAATAATTCTATATTGTTCTATATGATTTAATGCTCTCACAGCATCAAAAAGTATATGTAGAATACAGATTCTCAAACTGATATCAATACATGAAGAGAAGATGGCCTTGTAAGAAATTGACAAACGTATAAACAAACTGATACCATTTAGTCATAGCTATTGAACAGTTATTCCACTTTAAACTTGATAATATTGGACAGCATTTCTATTTATGTAGAGTCACTGAATTCAGTGAGGCTAATTTTTTTCTAAATCTTATTACAAGTACATCTAATACTAAATCCATATCTTTATTTAATAAACATGTGTAATTGTATAATATAAATATATATTATGATTAATTTACCCAAAACAAAAATTCAAGTTGATAATCTTGTATTAAACTAATTAAGCAAATGAGTTATTGTTGTTTTAACCATTTAGGTGTGGAATTGTGGTGGGTGGGAGTATGTTTGGGAATTATGTGTGTGGGACCTGGTCTTTGGGTGTTAAATAAATTTTGTTGTATGTGTATACTGTGTATACACATACAACGACAATAAAGTTTATTATTATTATTATTATTATTATTATTATTATTATTATTATTTAATCTGTAGTAAGATTCACAGCTTTTGAGGCTGGTTAATAGCTCAGCAGCTCGAGTCCTATCCAAGGACCTAGGAACTGTTAAGGTATCGTTGGAGGATGTAAGCTGTTCCGAGCAAGGTGGTTTTTTATAGAGTCAAAATGTTCAAGTCCGGTAAATTTAGAATTTCTAAATAGCAGGGTAGCCCTTTGGGTATTGCTCCAAGGGCTCCAATTACAATTGGGACAACACACAATTTCTTTTTCCACAGTCGCTCAACCTCAGTTTGCAAGTCCCGGTACTTTGTGATTTTTTCTTGCTGCTTATCTTCAATTTATTATTATTATTATTATTATTATTATTATTATTATTATTATTATTATTATTCGTATCCGATTATTGGCGACTTTATAGGCAAGAGCTCTTCATGCTATCCTATCAAGCACAGCTTCTTTCAATTGTTGGATGTACAATTTGTATCAGATCAGGGGCTAGCATGTTTTTGCTTGCCCCTTCTTCTTGTTCCTTTAATCATTCCTAGAGTCATTGCCTTTTCCAATGAATTTGCACTCATGACATGATCGGAATAAATCAGACATAACCAAATGAGTAATCATTGGATTATGTCAAATGAGTAATCATCATAAAACATCAAAGAGGTGCATCTATTTAGGGAGTTATTCATACTTGTAAGTAGATGGGACATACAATGCTTAAAAAGGTAGAGCCAATTTACAAATTTATGTGTCAGCTTTGTCTGGCTTGACATGTACAAAATAGAATTTAGATTACAAATGAGGATTTTTTCCCCCTAACTGAAAAATCACATCTTCTAGTAAATATGTAATAGTTGATTACAAATGTCAGTCATGAGATAGACTATGCTAAGGCAAAATGGACTACTATGAGATATACAGCCATCCTTATATTCCCTATAAGATGAATCAGAGCACAGGAGATTTTGCCCATTGGGGAAAACAGTTTAGAGAATGGTGTGGGCATTGGTCTTTTGGAAAGCTTAAAAGTCAATGAAATACTTATGCCAATAACCAACTGAACAGCTATATTTCGAGGCTGTGCCACAATAGTTGACAGCTTGTCTGGCGGGAAAATGTATAAAAAGGGCAGCTGGAACAGTGCAACGGCAGAAGAAATGTGGAAGGGAAAAATAAGAGCAAATATTGGGAGGAAAAGGGTGCTGAAGTCTACTGTAAGCATTAAGGAAGAAGTGGAGTTTGGTGATAATAGATGAAATTCTACTATCTAGAATTTTACAATGAGATGGACTAGAGCCTTGAAAAATCAGAACTCTTATTGTATTTATTTATTTTTTATCCCACCTTTATTATCTGTATAAATAATCTAAGGCAGTGAACATACCTAATGCTACTTCTTCCTCCTCCCATTTTCCCTCAAACACAACCTTATGAGGTGGGTGAGTTGAGTGACTGGCCCAAAGTCAACCAACCAGCTTTTCATGACTAAGGTGGAATGAACTCATGGTTTCCTGATTTCTAGCAGAGTGTCTTAATCATTAGACGAACCTAACTTTTAGAAAAGTCTACTACTATGCCTCTCATTTGCTTTCCAATAATTACAGTTAAAGGGTCACACATTACTGGATTCCATTGGGATATGTTGTCAGCTACTCATTCAAGCCAACATTTCTTTTCTCAAGATTGCATACCAGCTGCAAAAGACAATTATGTGACCTTGGGAAGAGACTGAGTAGTTTTAAAAAGTTGCTGAGAAGTGCCAGGTGCGCTCTGATGCATGCTTTTCCTTTTGAATCTGAAGCCCTAATATCGGGAGGGGGGGGGGGGGGAGGAAAGACCTATCTATAACTATTACCAAGGTCACCATGTCTATGGTTTCATCTTCATGATGTTAGCTATTCAAAAGCTGTAGGGAAATTTGTATCAGAGGGGTATCACATATATTACACAAAAGATGGAAAAATTAACACATGCTGAAGAAAATTGCTTTCAGAAACAACATCACTCTAGGTGAAGGGTAAAGCTACAAGTCAATGCAAAAGATTAAATATACAGTATAGCAATCTTACTTTGCATTTAAAAGAATACAAATAGCTTCCATCACTGTCATGACAAGATCAGGAGGTTTAGTGAAAACTCTGATTTCAGAAATATCTGCCTTATCTAAAGAATCTAAGGCTTTGTTGGCAGCTTCTAAAGCTGGAAGGGCTTCATCCAAATCTCGCTGGGCATCATCAGCTATTGCCTGAGTTTCCTCCGCCTTTACTTTTGCAACAGCTTCATCTTCCTGAACAACACGCCGAACCTGGAAGAAAAAAGAGTCACCTTGTGGGAGAGATGGGCAGCATAACAATTTAATCAATTAATAAAATGAAAAAGAAATACATATTTTAAGAAAATTTTTTTTAAACATAGGTAATCCTCGACTTAAGACCACAATGAGGAACAAGATTTTGGTCGCTAACAATGCGGTTGTTAAACAAATCATCATTTGACCCTCACCCAATTTCACAATTATTTTCAACATTGTTGTTCAATGAATCACATGGTCGTTAAGCAAATCCAGCTTCCCACATTGGCTCTGCTTTTTGGAAGTCGGCTGGAAAGGTTGTAAATCGCCATCCTGTGACTATGGTTGCAAATGCGAGCCAATTGCCAAGTGCGCAAACTCATGTGACTATCAGGGGTGATGCAATGGTCGTAAATGCAATGGTTTGAGGACAGGTCGTAAATCACTTTTTAAAGCACTGTTATAGCTCCAAACCATTGAGAAATGAATGCTTTTAAATTGAGGATTACATGCATGTTTCCTAAGAAAATGAAATAGAACAGGTAGCGGTCATTGGTTTTATGAGAATTCATAATTTAGTGGATCAGATGAAATATCCTTAAGCAAATTTCTTCTAGTAGGAAGAACAGTGTATGGAGGGGAGTGTAGACGGGCCTCCAATACTATCTTCCCCATTGCCTCAAAGGATTCCCTAGTCTCCAGAGTTTTAAAGCAGAGGGTGGAATTGTATAACCAGAGAAATTCCTTTTCAGACAGTAGAATTCTGGTGGATCAAAAACCTCCACTGAGAAAAATTCTGGTAAATTTATTGTTTCTATTGTAGTAAAATTCTTCTACTAGAGCCATGGTGGTGCAGTGGTGAGAATGCAGCATTGCAGACTAACTCTGCTGACTACCAGCAGTTCGATTCTGACCAGCTCAAGGTTGACTCAGCCTTCCATCCTTCTGAGGTTGATAAAATGAGGACCCAGATTGTTGAGGGCAATATGCTGACTCTGTAAACTGCTTAGAGAGGGCTGTAAAGCACTGTAAAAGGGTATATAAATCTAAATGCTATTGCTATTGCTACTAAAACAGGGGGAGGTGGAGATCCTTACCCTGTTCTGCACCCTAATAATTGATAGTACTAAGGAGGCAATAGCAGTTCCTCAGAAACTATCTCTCTGTAACTATGTATATCTATGTGTGTAGACTATGTGCTATTGCTATTATGATATGATCTTTTAAGATGGGGTAAGATATCACTTTCTTAAAGAAGAAAGTTAAAAATTGTGCATTGATAATGCTTTCCCTACCCAAAGCAATCCAGACTGCATTTCATGTAGTCTTTGGCTTATGGTCACAATTTAGCACAAAATTATGATCATAAGTTGTGGAAGTCATGAAGTGAGGTGCCCATGTGATTGCTTGCTTAATGCCACAATTCCTGCTTTCCCCATTATGGTTAAGTGACTCTCAATGTCATTAAGTGGAACATTTGGTATTCACATGTGTTTTACCTGGGTGTCCTCCACCCTGAGGCACCCTTTCCACAGTTTCCATGACCTTCACTCATCCTAGTCACTCCTCACTCCACTTACTGAAGATCATCTTTGAGAAAGAAAGCTTGCCAATCTTGCTAATCTTCCTATACAGAAGCCACATGATACTATTCTGGAAGAAGCACCATTTTGGAAGCAGTGGCAATTATGGACTTGCAAAAATTGTGGCAACTCCCAAAATGGCAGATGGGCCAATTCTGTTTCTCAAAGGTGAACTCAAAGATGTTTGTGCATTCCTATTTATTAGGATTACAAAATCATTTGGCACCCACATTCTTATAACATACTTATAACTTATAATGCATAGACTCTTTTGTTTTTATATATGTTTGCTTTTATACATTTGTTTTTATATATGTTACTTTAGCTAGGAACTGCTGAACAGAAAAATGCTATCTGATATATTCAGATAGAGGAAGACACAGTGGAGTTACACTGACATATCTATATCTATATCTATATCTATATCTATATCTATATCTATATCTATATCTATATCTATATCTATATCTATATCTCTATCTCTATATCTATATACATATACATATACATATACATATACATATATATATACATATATATATATATATATACATATATATGTACATATCCTCTACATAATATTTAATAACATTTTATACCTGATCAGCATTTTCTTGATCAACTGCTAATTTTTCCATTAAGGCCTCAACATCCACTGATTTCTCCTTGAGAACTGGTTCTAAAGCAGAAAGATCTAATTTCATTTTGTCAACAAGTACATTTGTCTCCAACAGTTTGGATAAACCATTTTTTACCCGATCCCGAGCCTGAAAAACAAGCAAATAAATACTGATATTTATTTCAGTACTTTGAAAAGATACTATCTTAAAAATCTGATGCGGGTGGCTGTTTTCAGTAATTCTATGGATAATCATAGTTAAATTATAATGACCATAATAATGATATGAATATTTCAATATGTATTTATCACCATCATTTTAATTAGCAAAATCAGCATGTCAAAGAAATTACTTGTCTGGATAGCTTTAGAATTTATTTTATTGAAAAACATTATCTTTTATAACAAAGAAAGTAAATATTTCTGTCAAGGTTAATCTAGTTTTCACACTGTAATTGACGTTTGGTTGCAATGTTTTTTACTCAAAGACTGTTTTATTCTACTAGATCTCAGGGTAGGCTTCCTCAACTGGTATTCTTCAATCAGACCATAGCTCCCAGAATTTCCAGCCAGACTGGTCTAAAGCAAGGGTCCCCAAACACCAGTCCCCAGCATGTCAGAAACTAGGCTGCAACAAGCAAAGCCCCATCTGAGGGATACTGGTAGCACACGAAACCATGCCCCCTTCAGTCTGCGGAAAAATGTCTCTCCACAGAACTGGTCCCTGGTGCCAAAAAGTTGGGGGCCACTGGTCTAAAGACATCTGAAGAGTGAAGAAGGCTAGTCCATATTGTGCCAATCTAGTAGGTATTCTTCGCTGAGACATAGACAAATATATTCCCACCCATGCTGCTATATCCAGTTATGCCTCTTATTACTTTGCCTCATATACCGTAACATTTGAAGCTTATGGATATTTGCAGTCCTAGCTCTTTGTCTACATATGAAGACCAGAATACATTGTCATTCATTGGACTGATTAGCAGCATCTGTATGGAAGACAACCACACAAAACTCCTATTATTTGTGAAAAGTATGGCTAAAACCAGCGACATACCTGTTTTTCATTAATGCAGATTGCCTTATTCAGAAGGCAATCTGCATTATGTTGACATCTGAATTTCTTACACAATCATGCTAAATTTAGATATAAATTGAATGGGAGTTATATTTAAGCCAATTTGATAGAAATGATACCTACACTCCTAATACTGAATAGCAATATTTTCACTACAAAGAACAATAGAAAGAAGTGTTTGTATGTCAACAGCGGGGTAGAATATAAAACACACTTCTTATACTTAATTCCATTATTATTTTAATAAAGATCAACTTACTGAAACCAGTTGCTTCCTTTTTTCAGCAAGCATGGACAAATAAAGATTGATTAACTCTAAATAGGAAGTTGGTGTTGTGTAGTATCGTCGCCGGAGCTCTGCATAATACTGCTCTGCCATTTCTGTAACACTCATGTGGATGTCTACACACATTACAGAAAGTTTTTCTTTCATTCGATCAGTTCCGAGATCAACATGCATAAAAAAAGTTCTTGATACAGAAAGAAGTGCTTCTTTTGGCCACTGGGGAAAAAAAAAAGAGAAAATGGCTACCTAAATAATCTTTCTTGAGGTATATATGCAATACACAAACCATTTCTTTTCTAATTATTTCAGCAGAATTGTCACTGAAAGACTAAAAGGAAGTGGAGGACATTACTGAATTAATTAATTAATATAATATCCTACTTTCGTATGGCATGAACATAAGGCAGTTGCTTTAATTTATGATTTATGGAATTGGTAAGAAATACTAATGTATTCCACTTGTAACCCATGAAAACATTAATGAAAATTGACTATTGAAGTATATTTTCCTTTTAGTTACTACTATATTTAGTAGAGATATTTCTACTTTCCCTATAAAATATAAAAGAATTTTCTCAAAAGCCATGAATGGTAAGAAAGACCAAGGGTCAATATTTGACCATTACCCAAAATTATATTAACTTGTGCTTAAATTATAGGTTAAATGTAATGGTGGAGGATTTAGAAAAAAGTAAACCTGATGGGAAAGTAGCAATCCTTGAAGTCGATTCATGAATTATTTAACATCTTATCAACGTTCTTCGATGAATTATTTACCTGCACAAACCAGTCAATAGTGCAGCAATTCACAAGGGAGGGAAACATTCGGCATCGTGCTCGGAAAGCATCTCCAACAGGACTCATACACAGGACAATGTGTAGCTTCTGTCGGACTCGACTAATGAAGTACTGAAATACCTGAGAAAAGACAAGTTATAATTCGGAGATGGAAAGTAAACATAATTATTAATATCATTGCCAACATCCACTTTTTAGACAGTTTGTGTTACTGAGAATGATATATTACAAGAAGCGATAGTCTAAGTGACTTAATTACAGATAGTCCTGGACTTACAATCACAACAGCCCAGCATTTCCATTGCTAAGCAAGGCAGTTGTTAAGTAAGTTTTACCTCATTTTATGACCCTTTTGTCACAGTTGTTAAGTGTATCACTGCAGTTGTTAATTGAATCATGTGGTCATTAACCGAATTCCCATTGTTTGTCAGATGCCAGCTGGAAAGGTTACAAATGGTGATCACATGACTCCGATATAGTGCAACTGTCATAAAAACATGTCATTTGCCAAGTGCCTGACTTTTGATCATGTGACCATGGGGATGCTGCAATGGTTGTAAATATGAAAAATGGTCATAAATCAGTGCCATTGAAATTTTCGAATGGACACTAAATGAATGGTTGTAGATCAAGGACTAATTATATATCTCTCTAATTCCTATAAATTGCTGATACATTTAAATATCTATAATAAACATGGCTTTAAATTATACATGTAAAGCAGTATTTATAATATCTTACCTCATCTCTATTGCCCTCTGCTATTCCTACTTCTTTTGCCTTGGGTCGAGTAGCTGCCATGACAAACTCCAGTTCATCCTTTTCAAACAGATTAGGCACCTCTCCAGAATTCAAAATATTGTTTATATCTTCTAGGAATTCTTCTACAACTATCTAAAGGTTTTATAAAAACCATGTATTTAAAAAGTTATATTGTTAAAAAAAAGAAGTCAGAAACCAAACATTACTACAAAATAAGGGAAAAGAGAACTAGTACCCATTACAAAAAACAGATACTGTTACTTCTAAAATATGTTTTCTTCTCAGCTTTACTGTTAATTTGTCATTCCTAAATCATATATAAAAAGCCAACCATTAAGCTTTTCCCCACATGATGTTTAAATCCAAAATATGTTGTTTAAAAAACTGCAGTATTAATGAGCATAAAACCTATCATTGCTGCTAAAATCTGAACAGATGTCTTCTTTTTTTCAGCATGTTATTTGAACTGTTGGATTGTTTATCCAAGACTGATAATTTGTACTATTTTGATTTATCTTGAATAGGGCTTACTTCTGAACATAAATAAAGACTGAAAAATTAACCTCATTTAATTTTTTCTTATTAATGTCAAGTCCTTAGAAAAATAAGGAAGTTTTAAGCAACATTTTAAAAATCTGGATAGTTCAATTTTACTGATTTCCTTTCTACCACAAATTCGCTAAATCCAAAATACTTAAGAGAAGTTTATATTTTCAATAGAACCAAGATTCCCCGGATAATCATAATATTGCCAAATTTTATTCTGCTTCATTAAATCAGTACAGTAAAAAGTAGAAGAATGTCCATTTGTACCACAATATCCCACAGAATATAAATATTCTATATTGTATCTTCCTAATGATATATGTCACTCAAATTCAGAAAAACAAACATTACTCGAAAATAAGGAAAAAGAGAGTGGGATGCAGAAAGAAAGAAAGAAAGGCACATGCAGAAAAGCAACTGATGTTGTTCAGATGAGTAAGATTTTTATGAATTTTTGCTGGATTAAGTTTAAAATGGTGTCTTATTTTTATTGTTTGTTTGTTTATTAAATTAATAGGCCACCCACCTTACCTCAAGGAACTCTGTTTTAGGATTTATCTACTAGTACATGGTATCCCAGTTTGATAGTGATTCTGTGCATTATCTCAATATTTTACTTGTTTGGAATATTTTTCATACCTTTTTGTTAAATTATCTCTGTTGAAGTAAAAATTCTCAAACAAACTGTTTTCTGACAGAGATTTGGGGGAGTTAAGCTAAAAATTGCTACTTTAATATACGTTCCCAGGGAAACTAAAATAGTCAGCTAAGCTATCAAACACAGAAAAGGCCAAGAAATGCTGATAAGCTGGGAGGCCACAGAACTCTGGCAAAGCAAAAGAAATTAACTCCCTTGGGGGGATGGACTACAATCACAGAATCCTGCTTTTAGTTCTCTCAAAATCCCATTGTCTTTGTAGTCCTGCCCTATTACCTTATAGTTGCACCTCAAAGGCTGCATTGACCCAACTAGGTATGTGATCTAATCAAATACTTTGTGCTGGCTATACCTCATGGAATACCTGACTGTGGTGTCCATTTACATATATATTCTACATACATATTCTAACTTGCACATATCTCTTAAAAGCAATTGTAGCTTCACAGGTTTTTTTAGGCCTCCACTATTTCCTTCAAAGCTGGCAATAAACCAATTTGTGCTTCAGTTAATAAATTAATCTGATTCAAATATATTCCTGAAAATATATTTCCTACTCTAAACATTCTTTAGTAAGGGCTTTGAATAACCCCCATGCCGAAACCAGTTATCAAACCAGTCCATCAGACCCCAGAGTAAGTTTCTCATGGGAAGTAAGCTGTCTTGCTGTGAAGCTAAACCACAGAATATCCTGCAGCATAAGGGAATGCTATTGATTATCCTTGAACCTGACAGAAAGAATTCGGCACATTTAACTTTGAGAAGAGATGACAGAATAACAACATGATAACCTTCTTCAGACACCGAAAGACTGTCACATTTGTTTGTTTCTATCATTCCAGGGTGCACAATCTGGATTTAAGTTACAAGAAGGAGGATTCCAAATGAATGTCGGGAAAAAAAAGGAAAAAAAAAAGAAGGACCAGTTTGACCGTGGAACAAATTAGTTCAAGAAGTAATGAGTTCTCCTTCACTGGTTTTCAGACAGATTATACGGCAGGGCTGCCAAACTCCCGGCCCATGAGCCAGATGCGTCACATACTGACCATGCCCATGCCTGGCTTAGCAAAGGGGACAAAGTCCCAATACATCACATGATGCTACTGTGATAATGTGAGTTTGACACCTCTGCTCTATGGCCATCTGTCTAGAATGTGTTTTTGCACTGAGCAAAGGGTTGATTTAATGGCTCTTTACAATTCTATCATTCTATAATCATTCTATAATGTTTGATCAATTGCTATAGGGTGGCTTCGTTATTCAATTTGTTCTCTGATAGCTAAGCTGCTTCCATTTCATGATACATAATTAACATGCTCAGATGATGTGCCTTTGGCAGTCTGATTGCATATAACATACCGTATGTCCTAATGATCATCTCTTTTGCTCCAGTTAAGAAAAAATATGGATTTAGTTCAGATTTCAAACTCTATGAAATAAATCCATCTAGGCCAGAAATTAATCTTTTGAGAAAATGGAAGAAATGCTAACCATTGGTTAGGGTAAATGGAAGAAATGCTAACCATTGGTCATTATCCTTACCAATGAGACTAATTTCATCAATACCAGCATGTTTATCAGTTGTTATTATTGTTGGGTGTTAAGAGAGAAAGAGATTAAAACATGCCTGATTAACAGTGATAAATTATTTATGATCTATATACATCGCACAGAATTGCCTTATTGGGGAGATAAGCATCATATAAATTTAATGAACAAACACATATTTATTTCACACAAGTGAAGTATTTCATGCAAGTTCCATTTTTTTTCTTTCACAGAGTAAAAGAAAAGGCAAAAACTAAACAAAAATAACAATAATGAACTAAAATAATTGGTGATGATATTCATGATGATCTATCACCATAATAAAGATTTGATTTGATGCATGTGCATCAAAGAATAAACAGATTTTAAACATCCCAAATTCAATATTGGTAACCAGACCAACACTGATACAGATTACATTATTAGAAAAACCACTGCCAATGTATAGCTAATGAATAGCAGTAAGAGTTAGAGAATGTAATTTATTGTGGGGGTTTTCAAAGCTGTTTATTGTTGTGTTAATTTTCAGCCAGAGAGATATTTTTAAGTACTGTTGCTCTAATTAAAGTTGGGTTTTAGTTTTCTAACATATTGCAATAGTAAATTTGGCAGCTAACGACAGGGATTGAATCTATTACTTTTGCTGCATCAATTTCTATACTTTAGGAAATGTGTATAATTAAAAGCAGGATTCATTATGAAAGATTGTGGGGTGATTTTCTTCAAAAACTTTGTAATAAAAAACTAATTGAGCATTATCACCAAAAATGATAATATGTATGAATTTGCAGATCATCCTACCAACACTATTAACAAGTTTATACAAATTTAGTATAGTGCCTCCTATTGATATTTATCTGATCCTGATGTAAACTAGATTTTAAAAGGATTTTTATGCTTCAAAGAGTAGAAAGATGTAAGGAACTGTATCAAGTTCAGAATCCTAATCCTCCAAATTTTGATAAAAACTTTCAGGAAAAGCCTGCTGAGCTTAATTAAATTTTACATACCACTAGAGAGATTTCCTTGCTATTAAATGAGGTAGATACAGTGGGGCAAAAAAGTATTTAGTCAGCCACCAATTGTGCAAGTTGTCCCACTTAAAAAGATGTGAGAGGCCTGTAATTGTCATCATAGGTAGACCTCAACTATGAGAGACAAAATGAGAAAACAAATCCAGACAATCACATTGTTTGATTTAGAAAGAATTTATTTGCAAATTATGGTGGAAAATAAATATTTGGTCACCTACAAACAAGCAAGATTTCTCGCTCTCACAGACCTGTAACTTCTTTTTTAAGAGGCTCCTCTGTTCTCCACACATTACCTGTATTCATGGCACCTGTTTGAACTTGTTATCAGTATAAAAGACACCTGTCCACAACCTCAAACAGTCATACTCCAAACTCCACTATGGTGAAGACCAAAGAGCTGTCGAAGAACACCAGAAACAAAATTGTAGACCTGCACCAGGCTGGGGAGACTGAATCTGCAATAGGCAAGCAGCTTGGTGTGAAGAAATCAACTGTGGGAGCAATAATTAGAAAATGGAAGACATACAAGACCACTGATAATCTCCCTCGATCTGGGGCTCCACGCAAGATCTCACCCTGTAGGGTCAAAATGATCACAAGAACGGTGAACAAAAATCCCAGAACCACACAGGGGGACCTAATGAATGACCTGCAGAGAGCTGGGACCAACGTAACAAAGGCTACCATCAGTAACACACTATGCTGCCAGGGACTCAGATCCTGCAGTGCCAGACATGTCCCCTTGCTTAAGCCAGTACATGTCCGGGCCCGTCTGATGTTTGCTAGAGAGCATTTGGATGATCCAGAAGAGGATTGGGAGAATGTCATATGGTCAGATGAAACCAAAGTAGAACTGTTTGGTAGAAACACAACTCATTGTGTTTGGAGGAGAGAGAATGCTGAGTTGCATCCAAAGAACACCATACCTACTGTGAAGCATGGGGGTGGCAACATCATGCTTTGGGGCTGTTTCTCTGCAAAGGGGACAGGACGACTGATGTGAGTGTACAGGAAAGAATGAATGGGGCCATGTGTTGTGAGATTCTGAGTGCAAACTTCCTTCTATCAGCAAGGGCATTGAAGATAAAACGTGGCTGGGTCTTTCAGCATGACAATGATCCCAAACACACTGCCTGGGTAACAAAGGAGTGGCTTCATAAGAAGCATTTCAAGGTACTGGAGTGGCCTAGCCTCCAGATCTCAACCCCATAGAAAAGCTTTGGAGGGAGTTGAAAGTTCGTGTTGCCCAGCGACAGCCCCAAAACATCACTGCTCTACAGGAGATCTGCATAGAGGAATGGGCCAACATACCAGCAACAGTGTGTGCCAACTTTGTGAAGACTTACAGAAAACGTTTGACCTCTGTCATTGCCAATGAAGGATATATAACAAAGTATTGAGATGAATTTTTGATATTGACCAAATACTTATTTTCCACCATAATTTGCAAATAAATTATTTCCAAATCAGACAATGTGATTGTCTGGATTTGTTTTCTCATTTTGTCTCTCATAGTTGAGGTCTACCTATGATGCCAATTACAGGCCTCTCTCATCTTTTTAAGTGGGAGAACTTGCACAATTGGTGGCTGACTAAATACTTTTTTGCCCCACTGTATATAACACAGTATTGAGATGAACCGTTGATATTGACCAAATACTTATTTTATTTATTTTGCAAATAAATTCTTTCCAAATCAAACAATGTGATTGTCTGGATTTGTTTTCTCATTTTGTTTCTCATAGTTGAGGTCTATCTATGATGACAATTACAGGCCTCTCTCATCTTTTTAAGTGGGAGAAGTTGCACAATTGGTGGCTGACTAAATACTTTTTTGCCCCACTGTATGCATCAATCTTATAATGTTATTAATAGTGTTAATCAATGTTTTTTTTTTAAAAAGAAAGAAATGCTTGATAAATAATACCAACCATCTCACAGTAACTGGGCTATTACATGGCAGTTCCAATTCTCCTATAAAATGTGATTTATGTGAAGTGGGTCTATTGGAATAGCAGCCTAAGCATTCCTGAATGCAGTTCAACTAATATCGTATCTGACCAAGTGACCAATCTTGAAAACTTAAAACTTTGAAAAGTTTGATCTACTGAAATGATCTCAATGTTAACAGGTCTCAGTTTTTAATGTAGTCAACTCTTCCACTACATTCTTCTTCATTCTATACCACTGTACTTAATTTTTATTTCTATTCTACAATGTATTATTTGGATTCTATAATGAAACAATTGGGGGGAAAAATGGACTTGTTTTTAGGAATGAAGAGAGCTTCCTTAATGTCATGATATATCTTGATAAACAATGCTTATTATTGGTTTATATACAGTGTGTGTGTGTGTGTGTGTAAAAAAATCATGAGTGGTAATAGACTTATTTGTTTGTTTGTTTGTTTATCAAACTTCTTAATTTCAAACAATTTTATAAATTAAAAAAGCCAGAACAGAATAGCACAGAGGCTATTGTGTGGAAAAGGTGAAAGTGTATTTAACACCAGCCTGATAAAATTATAAATGCAGTAAAGCAAATGGGTGTTTGTGCTGTTCGGGGGTGGGGGGTGGGGGAGTGGGGGGGAAGAACTAGCAGCCATAGAGATAAGGACTTGAGCGAGCCTTTTCCAAACAATTCCCTACTTTGATTAACATTACATCTTTATCAGCCTTTTATTGTATTGTTTCTCAAGCTGAGTGAAAATTGACCCTCCTGCTGCTTTCAGGCAGCAAATGTGTAAACTGTCTAAAATTACTGGAGGCACACCATTATTTGAAAATATGTGGTAAAGTTGATTATGAGAAGGGAGGCTATTCCAAGGTGAGTGCAGGGAGTCAGGGGGGAAACTAACAGCAGCTGCAGAGAATGACCATTATGAAAACTCACAGAGTGTGTGTGTGGGGGGTGGGGGTGGGGGGTTGTTGGTAGTTAAGTCCTGGCTCAGGTATGGTATAAGAGGTATTGTAAATTGAATGTTAAGATAATGAAACTAAAGCTTGGAGGCAGATAGAGGGAATGTTTATCTCTTGAGTTCCCAGTCCCTAGTGAGGTTAAGCCTTAGTGGTCAGACATTACATGACTGGGTTTTTAAAAAACAGATACTGGATAAACTAAATATGAGAACAGTGGATTAGGTGGTTTTAGAGCTTTCTTAGGGACTGTCACTGGAGGGATGCTAATCAGCTCCTTAAGAGCAAATCAATATATTTTCCTTCAAAGCCAAACATAATGTCAATTCCAGACATTCTGCTAAATCAGTGTTTCTCAGTCTTGGCAGCTTGAAGATGTGTGGATTTCAACTCCCAGAATTCTGGGGATTGAAGTCCACACATCTTCAAGCTGCCAAGATTGAGAAACACTGTGCTAAATTACCTGAAACTGCTCATAATTCATCCAAAAAACCTCTCAACTATTTTTGTGATTCTGGGTTTTGGCTGAGATGCAACCCAAGGAGTCCTGGAAGCATTTTATGCCAGAAATAAGGCAAGACTGGGATCTCTCCCGGCCTTCCCCTTTTCATCTTTCACTTGTTCCCAGTATTACCATCCAAACTTCTATAATTTTTCTTCATTGGTTCAATTTTTTAAGGTATGAGAATTATGTAAATCCACAGAATCTTATTCATGTAACATGGAAACATTTGTTCAGTTCTATCCTCGATTCATCAATTAATACTGGCACAAATATCTATTTTAAACATGTCCTTTCAATAGATCTAGTTTGTTTTATAAATGCTCAAATTACTGTATCAAACACTGTTTACATCACTGCTTTAGCCACAATTACTGCATGTTATTCCACACTTCAATCACTTATTAATGTTGCATGGAATTTGTTGTCATTTTTGTTGTTGAAAACAATGTCCTGATATCAACATTTCATGAGCTTCATTTCTTTTTGTTTGTTTGGGGTTTTTTGCCATCATTTTTATTCTTGTATTTTTACACTGGTTTAGGCATGTCAATGGATTCTTATAGTGTTATTTTTTCTCTTTCTGTAATTTATGGGCACTTTTTACTTTTATGGGGAGTGTCATAAACCAGTAGTGACTCTCATGCAGATAGTTGCAAGTTCTCAAGTAGCTAAGCATTCTTATTCATGCCATAAAAGAGTACATCTTCCTAATTTGCAATTGTACATTACTAGCTAGGTCCCTCTATCACTTTTCATTACAATTCCTAGAATGAAGCGTGAGAATTCTTTGCTATGCCTTGAATTACCTTTCACCAAAAGCTAGCAAACTTCATTGCCTGTCATAGGCAATGACATCACAAGGCAGATAGAGGTAATCCTTACTTATGATCCAATTACTTACAATCCAATTAAGCCCAAAATTTATGTTCCTAAATGAGAAATTTGTTGAGTTTTGTCCCATTTTAAGATTTTTCCTGCCACATTTGTTAAGTGAATCACTACTGTTGTTAAATTAGTAACACGGTTGTCAAGTGAAACTGGTTTCCCCATTGACTTTGCTTGTCAGAAGGTTGCAAAAGGGGATCACATGACCCCAGGACACTGCAACCGTCATAAAGGTGAGTCAGTTGTGAAGCACCTGTAAATCACCTGATCATGAGGATGCTGCAATAATCATAAGTGTGAAAAATGGTCATAAGTCACTTTTTCGGTGCTGTTGTAATTTTGAATGGTCACTAAGTGAACTGTTGTAAATCAAGATCTACCTGCATTACCAAAAGCAAGCAAACAAACAAAGAAACAACAGCCCACATCTTGCAGAAACATGAATGAAACCAAATTTTATCTTCATCCTGTGCTAGCAGAGTTCATCTATTTTCAGTGTCTTATCTAAACTTTAAACATTGAATGACATTTAAAATTCCCTTTCTGAAGTGCTTTAGCTGCATGAACAAAAGTAACATAACATAAATCACATCGCATTTCATTATATTAATAGTGCTTTATCTGCAAAATGAATTTCAATATTATTATATCATACCTGGGTGTCTGTGAAAAGGAAAACCATGTCTTTGTCTTCCACCCCTGCCATTTTGTATAGCTTCCGAAGGTCTTCATGGAAAGAGTCATAATTATAGCCACGACTTAGTTCTATTTGAAAGCATTTATAGCCACAAATGTGAGAGGCAAGTCTAGTCAGAGACTGCTTCCCTGTGCCTCCAACACCGACCAGGAGGGAATTTCCTCTTTCCTGACGAATCATCCGAGCAATTCTAGGATGAAAATTGAAATGACATTTGACTTTGATAAAACTTACAAAAGTAAAGACACCATTCTGCCATACTCATCCATGGCATACTGTACGTACAGGAATTGAAGCAGAGGAATTTTCTTTTAATACTCTCCCAGGACATGACTACAATACACGGTTTGGTTCAAGCACCCTCTTATTGTGGCTCAGGAATCACCCTTACCCACATAACTAAAATTTGATGGCAAAAAATCTCAATACAGTTTCCTGTGTTAGATTTGCTTACCGCTTAATTCTGAGGCAGAATTAAGTTTAGGCAATATAATATAATCACCACCAAACTTGTTCTGATTTATGAATTTGTGGGTTGTTTTACTTTGGTACAAGGCCTATTGATGGCTTCAATGGCATAGGTTGCTCACTGGCATTTTCCTTTTTTGTTCTTTGCCCTATTTGCATACCATGTCTTTTCTAGTTCTGTTTCATACAGACTTATTTTGGTTTTATATTTTAACTATTTGTACCATATTTATTTTTGATATGACTTAAATAGTGCTTTCTACATTTTTGACACATGCATCTTTTTCCTATTCTTTTGCTACTCTTCAGTGCTTTCCAACCAAATATTATGAGTCTTTCTGCAATCTCTGTAGAATATTTTTAGATTTCAATCGGGTGTGGTGATAATCTTACTTTATTCAAATGCCACATTACCTAGAATATTTAGAAGGACACATAAAATTAGATTCACATTTTGGAGTGAGCTTGACTTTGCTTGCTTGGAAACTGACCTAATGGTTGGTTTGTTTATAGCTAGCTAGCTATAGCTATAGATGATATAGAGACAGAGACAGAGAGAATGATATAGATTAGATACATAGACATGTAAATTATATTTAATAAAATTTAGATATTGACCATCTCACTCACAGAGTCACTCTGAGCAGTTCACAGGTAAAAAATTAAAAACCATAAAAATATCAGTAAAGTAGGAGCCAAGTAAAAACCAAGATAGAATAATTTAAAAGCCAAGAAATAAAGGCAGAAGGGCGCTATATCTCTGATACGTATTGTCTATATATATGATCTAGTTTTGGTTCTGGAATTGTTCTGGAACTCAGGAACTCTGGGTTCTAGGCTTCCCTTAGGCATAAAAACCAGCTGGGCGATTAAGCCTGGTCATTCTCTTAGAGCAGGGGTCCCCAACCTTTTGGACCTCAAGGACCACCAAGTTCATAATTTTAAATTCTGCGGACCACTAATATGAATCCACCATGGTGCTTGCTGAAGCGCCTGGACTCCCAATGACAGGATGGGGTCCTTCAGGCACTCTCCCTTCTCTCTCTCTCCCACTCTTTCTCTCTCATTCCCTCTCTCTCCCTCTCTCTCTCCCACTCATTCTCTCTCTCATATCTCTCTTTCTCTCTCCCCCCTCTCTCATTCTGATTCTCTGATTCTGATTCTCTCTCTGATTCTCTTTTTCATTCTCTCTCATCCTGATTCTCTCTCCTTCTCTCACTCACTCTCTCTCATTCTCTCTCTCTCTCATTCTGATTCTCTCTCATTCTCTCTCATTCTGTCTCTTTCTCTCTTTGTGTGTCTCATTCTGATTCTTTCTGATTCTCTCTCCCCCCCTCTCTCCCACTCTTTCTCATTCTCTCTCTCTGTCTCTTTCTCTCTCTCTCTCTCTCTTTCATTCTCTCTCTGATTCTCTCTCTCTCTCTCTTCTCATGAGCCAGCCAGCATCTTGGAGCTGAGAAGAAGCCAAGTGTCTCCTCGAGAGATCGAAGTGCACAGAGCACCAACAAGGGCTGGAAGAAACGGCTGCGAGATCCAGCAAGAGACAAAGCTTCGCTCCTGCTCTGGAATATGGAGTGAATCTCCATCCCCCCCCCCTCCATCTTCCTTTGCCAGGCAAGGAGTGACTGGGAAGGGAGGGCGAGGACAGCCACTGGTGGGTTCAGCTGACAAAAAGCTACAGCAGGGGGAAAAAAGAGCCCAGGCTTGCTGCCACCCGTTGCTTCAGCTCACCTGCACACACACACACCCTTGCACCATTACCTCATTCTGGCCAGCGAGGGCTGTACTGCAAAGTTGCAAGTTGCACAAACCTCATGGTGGGGTTGAGATTTACAACTCCACCATGAGCTGCCTGGCCAGTCCCATATTCCAGAGCTCTAGTCACAGGACTGGTCATTGCTCATCCCGGAGCAGCTCCTCTACCTGGGTGCACCGTGGACCACCAAAATTTTCTTGTAGACCACCAGTGGTCCACAGACCATCAGTTGGTGACCACTATCTTAGAGAGAGATGTAGAAAAGTTGTTGTAGGGAAAAGAGAGAGCAGGAGTATTAGATACGTCCGCTGTCTGTATGTGAAGGGTGGGGGGATAAAAAAAGGATACCCTTGATATTTAGGAATGTTGAATTTATTATACCTGAATGCTTTAATTTTACAAAAATATAAACACTTGGAACTGCCTATATTCTCAGATGATACCCTAATAATTCTTTGTTCCTTGTTAAGGACTTGAATTATTAAGCTTTCACTAGCTCATTATTTGGAAATGACTAGCCTGGTCACAACTGCAGTTGTAACCTGAAGACTACCTATATGTGACAAAGGTATGTCATATATTTCATATATACTTGATATTCAATAATGTATATATAATATTAATACTAAATTAATGATAATTATTTACCTTGAAACATGCTCTACTGCGTCTTGGAAAAATACCAGCTTGACCTCTTTAGAGCTTGTTATATTGTAATCATCAAGATAGTCTTGTAAAACTCCGATAATCTTTTCCATGTCAGGTAACTCTTCATAAAGTCGTTCAGCTTTCTCTATTCCAATCTACATGGCACCATTGAGAAAAATCAGATGAATATAACGAAATGATAATCTAATGATAATTGAGAACAGACACTAATGAAAGAAATGTAGTGATGAAATGACAGGAGTGAAACAAAGTTGACAGAGATTGTACAAAATTAAGAATGCAGAGAGAAAAGTAGCTTGTCATACCTCCTGGATCTATTAACTAAGTTAAAATGTTAGGGGTAAGATGGTTCCTTGTGAATGTAGGTTCATTGGAATCCTCTTTTTGTTTTTGACTCCCTGTCATGGATTCATGGGAAACGCTATAGCAAGTTAAAAGTTAGTTCAATGAACCATCTCCTTTTTTCTGTTCTTAAACATCATAGCATTTTATTTATTAATGAATGAATGCATATCCTAGTTTTCAACTATAACATCCTTCAAAGCAATTTGGAATATGTCATAAAATACTCCCGGCTGATTGATATGGAAGAAAAGAGGACTCAACAAGGTGATTACTGATCCATTGCTCAGCAATGAACAGATGGGAATACATCATTTTTAGATGTTTACATTTTCAACTATCTAAATCTAAATGAACTATCTAAACCATTTCCAAAGGGGTTAACTTTAACCTCTGTTTGTTTTCTTGTTTTTCCTTTTCATCTTGATAAGCTCACTGGTGGAAAATGTATATTTGCAGTACAGATATCTGTCACTCTCTAGGCTTTCTTTTTACAAATATAACTTCATATTCTTATTCGTTTATGAAGATAACTTCTAAGAAAATGTACATATTTAGTTTCTTGGTGGAAAAAACCTGACATTCTTAACATGAAAGTATACTTTTTTAATCCCCTTGTCATCCAAGCAGAAATTATAGTCTAAGTCCATGACCTACTGATGCTGTCAACTGTTATAAATGAATCTTACAAATTTGCAGTGAGACTCTCTATTCGATATACTGTATATAAATAAACTTCCAGAAGATGCCTGGAGCAGGGAAGTCTCCCTTTCCTTGGCTGTTCATCTAACAAATTATTTGAAGTCCAGAATTTAGCCTTTTGGGAAAATATATAAAAAAACCTCTACTACATGTTTTTTGCTGACACCAGATCTATGTTTTGATTTGAAGTCCAGGAGGTCCACAAATCTTTTCAGGGTCTTAAGCATTGTTCTTCAAAAAGAAATGACAAAATGAGGACTACCACTTAAAACAATTTTGTATCCTTATTATAATTAATATCTGTGCATATTGCGGACATTTCCTTCATTCATTCCTTCAATGAATCACATCAGTTATATAGGTAAATATTTAATTAATAGATTTAGTGAAATGAGACTCAGTGCCTCAGAGATTACTCCAGGAACTATTCCAAAGCAAAGGAGCAAGAAAACCATCAACATGTTCACTCCATATGTTTGTGCCATGGCCATCTGCTGATCAGCTGTTTACTTTCTGCACTAATTTGATCTGTCAGTTCTGAAAGCGGCTCAGAATTTATTCCTAAATATGACACTTTCAGAAAATCTAAAAGACACTTCAAATCGAAGAACATTCCATCTCAATAAAAGAGATACCATCATTTGTGGGGGGAAGGAATTCCGTGAATGTTATTAAGCTTAGGCATCATTCCATTCTAATACTTAATAATTATGTAGATTTTTCATGTAAAAAAATAACAGATGTCTTCAAACTAACAGAGATTTGGCAGAGGGAGTGGTTTTAAACTTCACTTTTGCCTTTTCACTCTTTGGGGTCTATTACTTTTTATATTTGAAACAATATCTCAGTACATATGATTTTCTTCAATTTTTACTGCATTTATATTCCACTATCCCTTCAAGGCCTGCATTTGGACTATGCTTGAGAATTTGAATGTTTTTCTAAATCAGGAAAATAAATTGATTGTAAAATAAGATACTGTATTATTGTTCAAGCCTCTCTATTATTGATCTAAAAACACTTTCATGGTTTTATTGAATGCCAGCAGCAAAAGTCTGATTATTAAGATAGTTATTGTAATACTGGATGCTGAAATTCATACACCTTTCATAAGGCTAAATCAACTTTGACTATAGAAAGGCTGATTCAGAAGGACATTTTTAAAATAAAAGAATAAAGCTAATCTTAAAGTTATGATTCTATATATGTTGGTAGTATGCTCACCTTAATGTAATCTCCAAATAAGATAGGTTTCGATGCAAATGAGTCTGGGTCAATTGAAACTCCAAAATATTTGCCTACAAATTAAAATAACTGGTTTGCTGATTTGTAAGTACAGAATGTTTATGAATAAAAAATTAATCAGACATACACAAATACATTAAATAAGGATTCTTACTAGCCATGTCGCTTAACATGGAATAAAAATATTGTTTATCTTCATTACAGATGAGACGGTCATGAAAAATTCTTTGGCACTCATGACAGAATAGTCTAAATATCTGATTCTGGTCTCGAACTGACACTGGATCACACTGCAGTATACCTGCATAGAAAAACAAATGCTACTTACACAACAAGCAATCTTCAATACTTTTAAAAATATGTACATATTCACCAACTGATAACTGCAACATCGAACTATTATTCTATGCAAATTTGTGATTAGCTATGACAACAGATCATTATAAATGCAATTTGCAAGTAAATATTTTTCTGTGACATGCTACTGTTTCTAAGGTATTCAAAAAAACACAGAAAGAGTTATACTAGATCAGACAAAAAGCCCAGCTAGGGAAGAAGTCTTTTCTCAGTAATTGGCTAGCCAATTACTGAAGGGAAGCTCACAATTAAAATATGAACATAGTAACAATCATCGGTCATGTTCTCCAGTATCTGGAATTAAGAGGCATGCTGCTTCAGATCATGGCAAGACATGACTAGGAGTAGCAAGCCTTTCCTAGTTATGCTCAATGTCTGTAGCCTTCTTTTTCATCCCTGAATTGGGATGAAATTCATCACTGAATTGTCATTCGGTGTGACAATCTGATTAGTGTTAGCTCTTTCATGTGCTGATTGCAGTGCACTTCTATAATTGGTCTGTGAGAATAGCCTTGGGAGATAGGAGGAAGAAGAACTGCAGCTAGTCAATGTTCAGAGAAGAGAATGAGGGTGGAGGAAGGAACCTTCTCTAGTTCTTTGGAAACTAAAAGTGAGGAAGGGGAGAAGTGTTTTCAGATTCTCAAGATTCTGTTACTGTAACCTTTTAATAAAGATAGTGTCAGTACTCATGTTTTTGTTTTCTTGGCTGGATTACCTCAAAGGGATATGAGCTATGTAGCAAATATAGTAATGTTTCAAATATAGTTTATGTTTTTATTGTACTTTTACAATCTGTTTTGTGAGTGTTTCACATGTAATAGCATTTAAGAACCTAGTGTGTTAAACTAAGCAACTGAATCTTTAAATCTTAAGAACGTTAAGATTTTTTATACATGGCAGAAGGTCAAAAGAAAATTTTTTTGGAAAGGTTTTACAACTGGAATGAATTTTTTTCCTTTTCTTTGGTTAATTCATTTGAAGTATGTTGAATGTATTCCAACTATTATTCATATTCTCATCCAATGAATTTGTCTAATATTTTTTTAAAACTCTCTAATAGAGTGGCTAGCAGTAACTATTTTATACCAATAAATTCTACACATAAAAGTAAAACATTTCCGTTATGTGTCCTAATCTCTCATTCAAGCTCATTGGGTGAATTCAGGTTATACAGGTAGCCCTCAAGTTACAACAACAATTGAGTCCAAAATTTATATTGCTAAGTGAAACATTTGTTAAGTGAATTTTTCCCATTTTACAACTTTTCTTGCCATAGTTGTTAAGTAAATCACTGCATTTGTTATGGTTGTTAAATGAATCTGAATTCCCCATTGAATTTGCTTGTCAGAAGGTCTCAAAAGGAGATCACATGACTCCAGGACACTGCAATTGTCCTAAACATGAACCAGTTGCCAAGCATATGAATGTTGATCACGTGACCATGGGGATGCTGCAACAGTCATAAGTGTGAAAAATGGTCATAGGCAGGGGTGAAATGCTACCGGTTCGCTCCGGTTCAAGCGAACTGGTAGTGATAAAAGCTACTGGTCTGGTTGAACTGGCAGTTTAAGAAGTTCAGGCGAACCAGTAGTTAGCTACCAGTTTGGGTGAACTGGTAGTGAAAAAAAGCTACTGGTTCCTCTGAACTGGTATTTCTGACGATCAGCTGTGGCGCGGGGTTTAACTTTGCTAGAAAACAGGAAATTCTGCTTTCTAGCAAAGCTAAATCGTGCGCCAAAGCTGATCTCCCCCCTCACTGTTCTACTTACCTTCCAAAGGCTTCTTTTACCGGGTATTGTGCATGTGTGCACAGCGTGCATTTGGTGTGCACTGCACATGCACACAGAGCACACATTTGGTGCACAGCACGCATGTGCAGCCAGTGAACCAGTAGCAAATCGGTTCGGATTTCACCACTGGTCATAGGTCACTTTTTTCAGTGCCGTTGTAACTTTGAATGGTCACTGAATGAACTGTTGTAAGTCGAGGACTACCTGTAGTATTCAGGGAATACTTCCCCTCAAACGTGCATCATTTTAAGTACCTACATAATGCTCCATACTTGCTTTTTTTTCTAAGCTAAAAAGCTTCAAATATTTTAATCTTTTTGCACTTAAGGTGCTGCAGGCCTTTGGTCATCATGGTTACTTTGCACTTTCTTAGGTCCCCTGGTGTCCTTCTTGAGACAATTATGAGGACAGAGGTAAGGTGATCAAGTTCGTTCAAAGGTATACAATATCGGCAGTTTTATTTTTGATTTATTTCCTAGAGATTCTCAATGTAGCATTTGCCTTTCCTCAAGCATCCTTATACTGCATTGACATTTTCATTAAGCTGTCTTCCTACCTGAAGCCCCCTTATCTCAGAAAGAGGCTGAGCTCCTTGAACACTGGGGGACATTCTCTGCAATACTCAGCAGCTTAGCAGCAGGATTCAACCAAGAAGTGAAAGGCCTGCTGAGATCCATTGTATGCAAACAGCTCAATATTAACCATCAAAAACTGGTCTTTATATTGAGTTTGAATTCTTGACCCTATTTATTTTTGTTTTACCACATGCAAAGCTCTTTTCTACTTCATTTAGTTTTATGCCTCTCTTGACATATCTATCACTTCTTAATAGCGAAGTATTTACTATAATGTAAATTTATAGCACAAGTATTCTTTTAGACATAGCTATTTTGATTAGCATGTCATATTTTCTGCTTTTTTTTCTTTTCACCAACATTTGTACATATTAAAATGTCTTCAACCATTATCTCTTTACTAAACATTCTACCAAGGTAGACAAGGATGAACAATAGAGCTATCAAATTTCACACACACACACACAAAACTAAGCTATACTCAAAGATAATAAAAACTATCCTGGAAAATTTGCAATAACCACCCAATTTTGTGTAAAAAATTTAGTATCAGTCTCTCATATTATCACCAAATACTGTTGTTCCTACATATTGTATTTATTGGGATGGTATACAGCAAACCAAATTCAGATGCTGTTAAGGTAATTAATTTCATTTAATACAGTAACTTTAATAAACATCCTAAAATGATTAATAAATAAGGTTAACAGTCTTCTTGCATAATGTCATTAAAAATTCAGAAAATTACTTCCCCCACAAATTATTTGATGCTATTTTGTAGTCTATGTTTTCCTACACTAGCTTAAAATTGGTATCTACAGCTATTATTTATGGTAATAAAATTATTCTTCCACTTGAATAGTCCTGAAGCTAATTTTTTTAAAGTAAATATATTCAAAGAATATACAATCTTCCTGTTTTTTTAGTAATTCATATTTTGTTAAGTAAAGGAGAATATTCCAAAGGAGAAAGTTGACTTCTCAGTCAAATTTGTAAAAGAAAATCATGTAAATGCATGTCGTAAAATACTAGGTTTGATCCAGTGGTGGGTTTTAAATTTTTTTACTACTGGTTCTGTGGGTGTGGCTTGGTGGGCGTGGCAGGGGAAGGATACTGTAAAATCTCCATTTCCACACCACTCTGGGGGAAGGATATTGCTAAATCCCCATTTCATCCTGATCAGCTGCGACTTGGGAGGCAGAGAATAGATGGGGACAGGGCCAGTCAGATTTTTTACTACCAGTTCTCTGAACTACTCAAAATTTCTACTATCAGTTCTCCAGAACTGGTCAGAACCTGCTGAAACCCACTTCTGGTTTGATCATAACCGAAAAAGACTAAACGGCGAGATTGTAAACCACTTGTCACACCTATTTAGCTTACAGCTCTTTTCATTCTCTGCTATAAGGCAAACACCAATCTATCTTATTGGAAACATTGTACAGAATGTCATGTCTACCACAGAAAACAACTTCACAAGGATTTTTATAGTACAAAGAATATTTGTATTATAGTTCCATGCCACGACAATCAAAAATTACTCTTGGAGGCTCACATAAAAATACCACTTAAACCACCTCACAGAAAAATAAAAACGCAGTGAAATTATACAAATGAAAAGAAAATAGAATATAGCAACCACAATTCAAATCGTGGGAAGGGTCTCTGCAAAAGCTTGGTTTTGAAAAACTTCCCCCAGCATAGGGGAAGCCAGCTTGACCTCCACTAAGAGGCTATTCCACAATGCTAGCATTTCAGCAGAAAAGCAGCACCTCCTTGCCTCAAAACCAAAATATGGGAAATATTAATACTACTAATTCATGTTTATTATTAATCACACAGTCATATCTAGAGAGGACTGGAGGATGCAATTTACAAAGTTTACCAAATAAGGTTCTATACACTAATGAAAAACCTATCTGGGTTTGGAATGTTGACAGAGTTATTGTTGTTCACATAAAATGGCGGGGGAGAGGTACACTTTAATATAATCACCCAGGTTTCCCCCCCCCCCCACTCCAGATATACTTATGGGATCTACGTGGAACTCAAGAGCTATTCTTGAAAATAAGGGTGTTGCTAAGTAGACATAGGATTGGAACTAATGCATATATTTAAATTAAATAGCCCTGAACTATATAGTTTGATACTTTTAACTGTGAAAATTCTTTCCTCCCTCTCTATTTTTTTTTACTCCACACCTAGAATATTGTCTTTATTCCTGGAAGGATATTGAGAAACTGGAATGTGTCCAGAAGAAAGCAACCAACATAATTAGGGTCCTGGAAGGAAAAATTTATGAGGAATACTTGGAGACATTTGGTATATTTAGTCTGGAGAAGAGAAGACTGCAGTCGGACATGCATTTGAATGGCTGCCATGTAGAAGACAGAATAGATTTGCTTCGTGTTGTTTCAGAACACAAGCCAAAAATAAATGAATTTAAATTATAATGAAGCCAATTTTGATTGGGTGTTAAGGAGCATTTCCTAATGGTGCAAGCTGTTCTGTAGTGGAATAGGTTGCAGTGGGAGAGGATGTGGATTTTCTTCGCTGGAAGAATTTAAAACAGGAACTGTATGGACATCTGTTGGAGATGTAGTAATATGATTTCTACACTAAATGTGGAACTGAACCCAATTAATGTTCTCAATTTCAACAACTTCTAGTTATGTGAACTTTAATTCTTAGAATTTTTAGCAATGGTCATCTTGGCTGTGGAATTCTGGGATCTGAAGTTCTTGCATGTACAAGTTGCCAAAGTTGGGAACACGAGACAAGATGAGTTCTAATCATTATATTCTCTGATTCTATGTGTGCTTTAGGAAATACAATAAATGTAATAGGATTGTCCACTTCTGTTTGGATAAAAGTACATTAGAAATACATAGTTAATTAATTTCAGACCACACAAGCCAGCAAATATTATTACAATATTTGGCATTACATATTATAGATTTCACTAGGGCTATAACACTAATTATTTTATCTATATGTAATTGCACTGGATTCATCTGTTTTTTGAGTATGATTGGTACAGATTGTACCACTCTGATCTGAAGTTTTCTCTAACTAACCTCTTCAAAATAGGCATCTTTGCTCAAGAATGTGGCAGTACTTCTAAAAATACTATATTAAATATGATACTTTTATGAAAGAGCATGCTAGCAATGATGTTATTTATGGTTAAAGTATGAGAACAAATCCTCGATTTACAACAGTTCATTTAGTGAGCATTTGAAGTTACAGCAGCACTGAAAAAAGTTATGACCATTTTTCACACTTATGACTGTGGCAGTATCCCCATAGTCACGTGATTTACATTCGAATGCTTGACAACTGACTCACATTTATGACGGTTGCAGTGTCCCAGACTCATGTGATCTTCTTTTCTGGCCTTCTGACAAGCAAAGTCAATGGAGAAACCATTGATTCACTAAACAACCGTTTTACTAATTTAAGAACTGCAGTGATTCACTTAACAAATGTAGCAAGAAAACCTGTAAAATGGGGCAAAATTCACTTAATAAATTTCTCACTGAACAACATAAATTTTGGACTCAGTTGTGATCATAAATTGATCACAACTGTACTAAAAACAAAAATATTAAATGTATGTAATGTGATAAATATAGAGAATAATTGCTGAAGATGTGAGCACAGAATCTGAACAACAAAAAACTATTATATGGAACAGATATACCTTACCTTGGACACATTTTGACAAATCACGTAAATTAAACACATAATGAGATTTTGCTGGTGTTGGGAGCAGATCAATGCTCATTCTTTGATATATTTCAACAGCAGCCTCCACTATACTACTTGCACACTGCTTTACTGCTTGGGCAAATTCAGCTAGGAAGCCTTTCAGAATTGCCTAGACCGAGGGAAAAATAATATAAAACACAAAGCTAAATATTTAATTTTGTTTCTTTCGTTTACAACAGTCTTGTTTTACAAAATCACTAAAAGTGAATCTATAGCTCTATATCAACCAGGATCAGTAAAAAGTAAAAATAAACAGGATCAGTAAAAAGTGCTGAAATTCTTCATCTACTCTGAGTACCATTTTCTACATCTACCAAAATTCCCAATTTATTATGATGGGAGTGCCAATTCATAATTTGCAAACAAATTAAAGCAATAAAGAAGCATCTGAAAGCAAGAGTGTTATTTTTCATTGCCAAACACACTCAAGGTTCTGGATCAATGCAGCTGATGGAAAAAAAAATCCATTGTGCATCAGAGCAATTCATCCATTCACAGCTGGAACATATAGATTTGGCTTGCAATGTTGCTTTTTTAAATACTATAATTTTCTTTAATTTGTAAAGCTACAGAAAGAAAGAATGCATCTGGAAGGTATGCAGAGAACATTATCTGTACAAATGAGCATTAAATGTACTAATGTTTTTTAGCCTGAAAATCTTTTCTCCAGATCTAAATCTGGATAGCTGATAATCTGGAGCCTGGATAGCTCAACAGACTAAATAGCCTGTTATTAACATTCAGCTGTCTGCAATTATTGAAAATTCGAAGTTCAAGGCTGACTCAGCCTTCCATCCTTTCTAAGGTAGGTAAATTGAAGACCCAGTTTGTGGGGGCAATAAGCTGACTTTGTATAAAATATACAAAAGTATGAAGGCTATTGCTTAATACATTGTAAGCCACCCTGAGTCTCCGGAGAAGGGCGGCATATAAATCTAATTAAAAAAAATGAAATTACCAGCAGCTTTTAGCCCAGCTGTCTATCTGGATCTAGTACTACACAACAATATGCTAAGACAGAAAACCCAAAGAAATACATATATATTTTGTGTTTCTTTTATGTACATAGATGGTGGTACTCACCTGAAAAATTTGTTTAAGGCTATGTTCAGAGGGTGTTGGAAGGCACAGCATAGAAAAATGTCTTATGAAACGTGGGGTTACTGGATTACGTCCGCCACCAGGAGGTGCACAAGCTGAACAAATAGTTACATCCTGGGGAGAAGATGATTTGTGTGAGAAATTAATAATCTGTGGTGCTATTACTTCTAAAGATCCCTGTTTCAAAGAATATATTTATAAATAAACCATAATTCAATATACTTTATTGAGATATTCTATTCTAGAATATCTAGAGTATTTCTAGAATATCTAATAGAAGCTATTCTATTCTTACTTCAATTTTTAATTTGGTATCAAAATACCTGTACTATGAGCATAAAGGGTTAGCTTGAGTTTATACAATTCTGTGTTCTTCTACAGTTTTGAATATAAAGGAATCCAGATGGCATAACCCAAGGAACTTGACAAATATTGACCTAGCCAAGTACAAGAGTAATTTGATCAGAAAACTGCTGTCCTCTAGTGGATTGTTTCTTCTGGTGTTTAAATTACAGGAAAAAATCAGCAGATTTTACCTTCGTCACAGCACAACTACTGACTGTGACCAGACATTAATAAATTAGGGGGAAAAAATACACAGTGTCATGCAGAGTATTCAAAACAGGTGCTTTACAAAATGTACTATTAGTAAGGGAACATCTCTTTAATGTGTTAAAACAGCCCCTGTCTCACGTCTGCTTCAAAGGCTATTTCTGGCCCTCTGTCCATGTGTGCATAGGCACTTAGTTTTACTAATAGTCCTAGCAGAAATATTATCTTGGAATATATGTCATGCCCAGCATATACTTTTTTTTTTGGAGTATAAGACGTACCTTTTCCCCCCCTAAAAGGGGCTGAAAATTTAGGTGCATCTTATACACCGAATGTAGCCCCACCCACCCACTGCCCTCCACCCTTTGGCCTGTAATCGCAGCAGTTACCACCTTGCAAGCAAACAGCAAGAAAAAACAGCTCCTTTCAGCTTCAGCACAGCCTAATTGGCACAAGCTGATTGGATCTGCCTCCCGACTCTCAGCTGTTTTGCGCAGGGCTCTGCTACTTGCTGCAAAGAGGTAAATTGCTGGAGCAGATTTTTTTTCCTTGTGCTAATCAAGCTATCCTGAAAACAAAAATGAAAGTAAAGCAGGCTGTTTGCTGCAAGGAGGCAAAATTGCTCAGAGGCAGAGGCAGAGCCAGAGGCAGAGCCAGAGGGAGATTTCTTTTTCTTCTTTTCCTCACCAAAAAAGGTAGGTGCGTTTTATAATCCGGTGCATTTTATACTCCAAAAAATACGGTAATTTGTGTATATACTGTTGTTGTTCTCTATCCCTATCTAGTGGCCAGGGCCAAATACCAATCTGTATTGTTTGGAAGCTGACCCGTCCTTTATGAGCCATCTACCCATGAACCCTCACTCCCAAAACAAGTGCATCCTGGGAAATCAGACTCCATTTCCTTTAACATTCAGAAGGAAACAGAAGCATCAGGAAGAACTTCATTCATTCATTCATTTTTGCATGTATTTCTATTTTCCCAGTTTCAATCATCCTGTTCCTTTAATAAAGCATCCAGATTTACACACACAGTCTGTTGTATTGGAAGATAGCTGGGTTTAGCTGCACGTCAATCTGCAAACAGAGTAATGTGTAGCGAGGACAGAACAATATACATGCAGAAAACCAAACCTTGAAGCCAACTGTGCAGCCTTGCAAAGGTTCAGCTTGCATTGACACTTTGAAGAGAGAGAGACAGACAGACACTTTATTTGTGCTGATCTGCCTTGCAAAAAGCACTTCTTTCAAATAGTTTGCAGAATCCTAGGTACTATGTTACTGCCACATCTTAGTCCACTTCTGCCAAGGTAAAGCTGCATTCCTGGTAAGGTCCCCATATTATTTGGCAGTTTGCTGACTGGGAGAAGAGAGCATGCAAAAGTCAAACGCATACGCTATTTCATTGTGCTCCTTTCAGCTGTAATTGTCATGTGCCCTCTGATACAGGCCTCACACTGAAAAAAAGGGCACACGAGGGAAGTCACCTTCACTCATTCTCCCTTCCAGCCTAATCATTCATATATTAATGAGGTGAAGGATTAGGAAGCACTGGACACCTGTGGTGACGTAAATAGCTTTTAGGCCTTAAGCCAGCCCAGACATGCCAGGACATAGAAGCACCCAGGAGATAATATCATTAAGAGCTTTCTCGCTGAAACAGAATAGTTTATAACCCATGGTTGCTTTTCCTGAAAAAAGGAAATGATACATCATTCCTGCCTCCATTTCTCCTGATGGTCCCTCCTGCTAGTTATATCTGATCCAACCTGATATTTTGTCTTAGGGCTAGGAGATGCATGCTAGGAGGTCACTGGGTAACCAATGCTGAAAATTTTCAGTCCATTTTGGAGCATAAATTGAAGAATTACACATCAAAATAGGAGCCCCAGGCCTTAGAGAGGTTTAACATAACCTTTTTGATTTTCATTTTAGATCAAAAATTGCAAAAGAATGCACCTCTGAAAAGCAGCCATTTTGTCCCTGAGGCAGATTGATATGGCATGATACGATATCTGCCTGGACCAAACAGACACTGAAAAGAAAATATCAGATGAAGCAATATTTGAGCTTCCAGATGGAAGAATGGGATGTGGAGGTAATACACATGCCTGCAGCAACTTGCAAAGGGAATGTTCACCATTTCTGTTATGAACATAGCTTCTCTCAAACAAGGTATAAAAAAGACCAAGAAGAAGGAGGCATAGAATTAAATCCCAATAGATTAGATAAATTATTTGAAAACAGAGAAGAAAAATTAATTTCAAAAATTTATAAATATCTATTAGAATATGATTTGGCAGAAGAAATAGTAAAAGGACAGATGATAGCCTGGGCCAGAAATATCGGAAATAATATACAACTAGAAGATTGGTAAAGAGTGTGGGAAACCAACCAGAGAATGACAAGGTCTGTAGTTTGCAAAGAAAATCAGTATAAAATGTGGTACAGGTGGTACTTGGCCCCATCCAGATTGGCGAAGATGTACCCCAATCTTAACCCAATTTGTTGAAAATGCAAACAGGTACACGGGACTTTCTTCCATATCCGGTGGCTTTGCCCAAAAACAAAAAAATACTGGGGAAAAAATTAAAATTTGGCTATTGGAAATAACGGCAGAAGAGATAGACCTCAAACCAGAAATTTTCCTACTGGGTATGATCAGTAAAAATATTAGGAAAGAATTAAAATACCTAATACTGCACATAATTACAGCAGCAAGCCTGGCATTCGCTCAGCTTTGGAAAAAGGATCAAATTCCAACGGAACAATTAATAATCCAAAAAATCTACAATTGTGTTGAAATGGACAGGCTAACACAGGAATTAAAAAATAAGGTAGACTCGAAATATTATATACCGTATTTTCCGGCGTATAAGACGACTGGGCGTATAAGACGACCCCTGACTTTTCCTGTAAAAATATAGGGTTTGGGCTATACTTACTGTATAAGACGACCCCTCTTCCAACGCACACCAAATAAAAATTAAAAAACAATAACTGGCTCACCCACAATGTAAAAGCAGCTGTGCTAGACCCAAAATGGCCCCTGCAACAAGCAGGAACCTCACACAGCCACAAAAAGCCCAAAAAAACAACTTTCACACTTTACACACACAAAATTCCACATATAGCTTTGTGAGATTTTGTGCGTTTGTATAGTTAGAGTGAAACTCTACAGAAACACACTAAATCTCAGAAAGCTGCACAAATTTTATTATTTATTTTATTATTTTATTTTATTTTATTTTATTTTATTTTATTTTATTTTATTTTATTTTATTTTATTTTATTTTATTTTATTTTATTTTATTTTATTTTTATTTTTATTTTTATTTTTATTTTTATATGAAAGTTAAATTTAAAACTTCCTAGCCTAAAACTTAGACCTAGCCTTTAAATGGCTAGGTCTAAAAAGAACAACTAAAAACCCCCCCAATTAACTATTTTTTTAAAGCTCCCAAAGGGGAAAAAAACCTTACCCAATAGAATAAGGGTCTCCAACTTGGCAACTTTAAGACTTGTAGACTTCAACTCCCAGAATTCCTCAGCCAGCTTTGCTTTGCTGGCTGAGTAATTCTGGGAGTTGAAGTCCACAACTCCCTGCCTGCTTGATTGCAGGCAGGGAGATTTAGTTGCTTACTGATGCAATGGATTGCAGGCAAGGCAAGGCAAGCGTTGCGGCTAGCAGCTAAGGTAAGCAAGCTGGAGGGGGAGGGGGATTTTTGCTACGTATCAATTAGCAGGCAAAAATTAGCAGCTGGGGTGGCCAGCGTTGTATAAAAAGGAAAGTTTTTCCCTTTTAAACGGGGCTTGGCCATCCAAGCTCTGGCGATCAGGCAACTCAGCTGGGATGACCAGCCTTGTGTAAAAGGAAAGTTTTTCCCTTTTACAGGGGGCTTGCATGTAACTCAGCTGATTAGCGGCAACTCAGCAAGCAATTCAGCTTGGCTCCTTAGAGCCATTTAAGGCTCCTCAAAGCCTTTCGGACTGGTCTGCCTGGTTACAGGAGACTGACACCCGACGTATAAGACGACCCCCGACTTTTGAGAAGATTTTTGTGTGTTAGAAAGTCGTCTTAAACACCAGAAAATACGGTAGTATGGAACAAATGGCATGAATGGATAAAACAAAAACAAAGTTTGTAAGACAACAAAATTAACAACCAAATACCGCCAATAACATATATGTATGTATGTATATATATATATATATATATATATATATATATATATATATATATATATATTGTAGCTAGTAATAATATATTATGTATTTTCTATTTAGCTTTTCTTTTTTTTTCTTTTTCTGTTTATATTACTTTTTCATCACTTTAATGTATGTAGTTAAATCTGATATTTTATCTTTTTATACCTAATAAAGATTATTTTAAAAAAAGAAAAAGGAAATATCAGATGAAGCAATATTTGAGCTTCCAGATGGAAGAATGGGATGTGGAGGTAATACACATGCCTGCAGCAACTTGCAAAGGGAATGTTCACCATTTCTGTTATGAACATAGCTTCTCTCTGAATTTACCTTCTTTCTCCTGCTGCTACAATTGTCTAGAGTCCTTGGGAGTCGGGCTGTTACAAATTTAAATAATAACAAGGACGACAACAGTTGGGAAATCTTCCAAATGCAATGACTCTTTTTGGTAAATCTGTGACACAAAAATATGGCATAGATATACGCAGAGAACAATAATAAACCAACAGCTTGTTCTACAGGGCAAAACCTCCATTATATGCAGTGTTCCTTGCTTGTATGAACTGGAGTGAAGAATGTCTTACAGAAACAACAAGCCTCAAAACTTTACATGCATCAGAATCCAGCCCTTGGGAAGGAAGACCGTAATTAGCACTATTTATAGCATGTCTCTAATGAAACATGGAATTAGAACAGTCAGAGGCAGTGAAAATAGACTTACATGGATTTCCTTCCAAAACAGTTTATCTCGGTCATAGAATCCTCCAAAGTCTTGGTATTGTCTAAGTAGTTCAATAGGGGGCTGTGAGCCATAACGATCCAGTTTTGGCATGTTTAAATCATCCACAAAAATGACCACTCTTTTTTTCCCTGGCGCTCCTAAACAATACATGAGTAAAGAAACCACTGCTGATAAGCCTTGCCATAGAATAAAGATACATACACCAAATATTTAGTATTTCAGTGTGCATTAATTCTGCTAACCCTACAATTCTGATTCTTCAAATGTTCGTTTACACTTAGCAATGTTGAAAAATCCTAAGGCAAAGCTTTCCACAGGAATAAGCCCTACTACAAATTCTCTGAAGCTCCATTTAGGTCCTTGAGCTTAAACAGACACTGTGTAAGGCAGAAAGTGAGGCACGCTTCTCACAGTAGGCTGAAAAGAAATATGCCTGAAAAAGGATGATGACTAGATTGTGTGAAAGCACACATTATCATTTTGAAGACCCACACTTGAAGATAGCCAGTCTCTTTCTCCCATGTACCACACATTTATGCTTGCTGATGGAAGGGCAGACTGGTTATTGAAGACTGCCCATCTGAAACCAGCATCTGTCTGTGCTCTAGTTTCTAATCTGCAGTGTTAAGAGAAGATGGATAGTTAGCTGTTTGACAAATGTCAGGCAATGCAGTTCCCCTGGGAAATCAATATAGCAGAAGCTTGCTTGATCCAGAGGAATAAGGCAAATGCATGCAGAAGAAGGCAGGTTGCCCAGCTTATTGGCATGTGTGTTAAGTATTTGCTACCCAAAAACACCAAGGAAGGATTCTGATTAAAAAATGCCATTACTTGTTGTGAAAGGGGCTTGGCAAACAAAAGAAAGTAGACAGGATACTGCCCTAACACGAAAAAAGGACACTTCCTTAGGAAGCAAATACTTGGACACAGCACTATTTTTTTTTATATTGTGAAAAAAAAAACCCAGGAAGGATGGATCTATATTAAAGGCTGCCAGTTTACTTCTTCTATGGTCTGATTTAATCTCAAAATGAATGAGAATTTTATTAATAAAATTGGGGGCGAGGTTTGAATGATTTCCATATTACTGTACAAATAATCCTCAATTCATTTAGTGACTGTTCAAAGTTACAATGGCACTGAAAAAAGTGATCTATGACCATTTTTCACACTTATGACTGTTGCAGTATCCCCATGGTCACCTGATTTAGATTTGGCTACTTGACAACCAACTTACCATTAATGACTGCCGTGTCCTAGGGTCATGTGATCAACTTCTGCGACCTTCTGACAAGCCAAAGTCAATGGGGAAACCAGATTCATTTAACAACGGTATAATTAATTTAAGTACTAACAAATATGGTGAGAAAAGTTGTAAAATGGGGGCAAAACTCATTTAACAAATTTCTTACTTAGCAACAGACATACTGGGCTCAATTGTAGTCGTAAATTGAGGATTACATGTAATACCAAGAGGACAACTAATAAAATGTCAGGCCCAAAATAAAAAAGGACAAGTGGCAATTCTTCCAAGGTGAGTTCTTTATTGTTTCACACCTACAGACAAAACCTTGCCCGACTAAGGATTCTGCTATCTGCATTTACAATATACTCTGAGAACTATTAGGGAGGTGCTGTCCTTGTCCTCTTTCTCTCACACATAATATCTAGGCTAAGTTGCCTCTTACTCTTCTGGAATGCACCCCTTCTCTACTGGGGATCCATCTCTTCACTACACTCCATCACATAAAACTGCACGCAGAGAGGAAGTTCTCAGAGATATATATTTTACTAACATTTCAAAACATTTGCTCAGGAAATACAAGAATATTTGATTTGTAGCTGTAGAGATATTTAATGTTTTTTTAACAAAAGTAAAATGACTACCTTAGAGCAAATATCTGTGTAAAATAGTATGTGCAATAGAGTTTGAGCAAGATCACGTAAGCAGTTCTAAGTAAAAACGGACATAAATTGTCACTAATTCTGCATTTTTGAATCAGAAAAAAGTAAAGCTTTATCAGATACAGAAAGGGAACAGTCTATAAAAACCAATTTGAGGTAATGACCACCAGTGTTATATTCACGGGTGATATATTACTAAACAGTTGTCTGTAGTAAAAACCTGCTGAGGCCTCTCTGAAGTAAGACAATTGCCAAACAGGATGAAGACATATGGCAATGTTTTAATATCCCTTCTGCAGAAGAAGCAGTTGCACAGAAAGCGTATCATATTTTAATAGGGCTTCCTTAGTAGAAAAAAATTAAGAGATTGACCGGACAACAAGAGAACCTGAAGAGGTCACACCGAAGGGATGAGAATAGTCAGAAGGCAAGCACATCACAGTGGGAAACAATTAAATCAGGCATACTACTTCTGAATGCACACAATTTTAACGTCAATAATGGCATCTAAAAGGCTACTTTCAACAAATGAGAAGTCTTTTTGCCTTATTGCACATATTCCTCAATAAGCCCGAGCATTAAAGTCATGGATATCAGAAGAATTCAATTTGTCAAACAAGATTTTAACACCACTAACCACTATATATTTGACAGAGTGGGCTTGCTGACTAGTCACCTAGAGACCACATCTGAGAACTAACTGATCTTCCAGAACTGATCTTCCAGAAAATATTGAAGTAAGGCATACAGCTTTCCTAAAGGGAAAAAAATTGATACGGTGCCATTCGGGGCAGAGTTGGTCTTCTAATGTGAATTTCTGCTGCCCACCTTGCTGCCCATACTACCTTTATAATAATAAAATAAAGGTGAAGGTGAAATAAAGAAAATGCTGGAATTACTTTTTAAAATTAAAAAGTAGCTGCCTAAAATCACTGAAACATAAACAACAAGAGCAAAAAGGTTGAAAAAGAGGACAATCATAAACATTAGTAATTTGTATTGGAGACTGGAGTGTTCTACAGGTGTCAATACATTCATTTCTGAGAGTGGGACCTTAACCTGAGCAAGTATTAGTGACACAAGATTGACAGCTGTATCAGAAACGAGGATTGTAATTTATAATAGATAATGTATTTACAGAAAATACATTATAGGGCTAATCAAAGACTTGGATAACTACATTGTACCAGGAAGAGTCAGAACTTATGCACAGAAGTCAGAATTGAAGGGATTTCAGATTAATTGTCTTTCAGATAAAAAGCAATAGAATGTTGAACAAAGAAAGCCCAGAGAGTAAACCCCTGACTTTCCATCTACAATTTTCTCTTTATGGTCAATAGCACTTAGATTTGGTCCTCCAAGCTCTCTAACAATTTGGGATATTTTTTTGGTACCCACTGCATTTTTCTGGTAGCCTTACATTTTTGCACATCTTTCTAGGTTGCTTTGCTCTTTCCCGCCCAATATTTTAATCTTTAGCTCCTCCTCAAAATGAATGCCTCTATTTCAGTCTTCTCAAATTAAATGGTTCAGAAGTATCTGATTTTGATTTTCCCAGTCCCTAACTGACTATGCTGGTTAGGGATTATATATACCGTATTTTCCGGCGTATAAGACGACTGGGAGTATAAGATGACCCCCAACTTTTTCTGTAAAAATATAGGGTTTGGGCTATACTTGCTGTATAAGACGACCCCTCTTCCAACGCACACCAAATAAAAATTAAAAAACATCAACTGGCTCACCCACAATGTAAAAGCAGCTGTGCTAGACCCAAAATGGCCCCTGCAATAAGCAGGAACCTCACACAGCCACAAAAAGCCCAAAAAAACAACTTTTACATTGTGGGTTTACACACACAAAATTCCACATACAGCTTTGTGAGATTTTGTGTGTTTGTGTAGTTAGAGTGAAACACTACAGAAACACATTAAATCTCAGAAAGTTGCACACATTTTATTTTTATTTATTTTTATTTTTATTTTTATTATTTTTATTTTTATTTTTATTTTTATATGAAAGCTAAATTTAAAACTTCCTAGCCTAAAACTTAGACCTAGCCTTTAAATGGCTAGGTCTAAAAAAGAACAACTAAAAAAACCCCCAATTAACTATTTTTTTTAAAGCTCCCAAAGGGGGAAAAAAACTTACCCAATAGAACAGGGGTCTCCAACCTTGGCAATTTTAAGACTTGTAGACTTCAACTCCCAGAATTCCTCAGCCAGCTTTGCTTTGCTGGCTGAGTAATTCTGGGAGTTGAAGTCCACAAGTTGCTTGCATCAGCAAGCAACTAAATCTCCCTGCCTGCAATCAAGCAGGCAGGGAGATTTAGTTGCTTGCTGATGCAATGGATTGCAGGCAAGGCAAGGCAAGCCTTGCGGCTAGCAGCTAAGGTAAGCAAGCTGGAGGGGGGAGGGATTTTTGCTACGGAGCAATTAGCAGGCAAAAATTAGCAGCTGGGATGGCCAGCGTTGTGTAAAAGGAAAGTTTTTCCCTTTTACACAGCGCTTGGCCATCCAAGCTCTGGCGATCCCAGCTGAGTTGCCTGCTAATCTCAGCTGGGATGGCCAGCGTTGTGTAAAAGGAAAGTTTTTCCCTTTTACAGGGGGCTTGCGTGTAACTCAGCTGATTAGCGGCAACTCAGCAGGCAATTCAGCTTGGCTCCTTAGAGCCATTTAAGGCTCGTCAAAACCTTTCGGGCTGGTCTGCCTGGTTACAGGAGACCGACACCCGGCGTATAAGACGACCCCCAACTTTTGAGAAGATTTTTGTGTGTTAGAAAGTCATCTTATACGCCGGAAAATACAGTAATAGAAATACATGGAAGGCATCCTATTGGGGAAGGCTATTTTTGTGTGTGCATGCAGGTTTGAATGAATGTTGAGTTCTGGTGACTGCCTAACCCTGCAGTTTTCTTGACAAGATAAGTGGGTTGCCATTGCTTTCTTCCTTAGGCTGAGAGAGAGTGATTGTTCCAGGATTACCCAGCTGTCTTTATGCCTAAGGCAGAATTCCCGGTTTCTAACCTTACACCAACTTTATATAGGCCATGCTGTAATAACACATTTTGTGTAAATTAGATATTTTATAGTATATTAGCAATAGCGATATCACTTAGATCAGGGGTCTGCAACCTTAAACACTCAAAGAGCCATTTGGACCCGTTTCCCACAGAAAAGAAATCACTGGGAGCCACAAAACTTGGGTGGGCATGGCCAACTCACTCCCAGTCACATGACATATACCCCCTCAGCCACGCATACCTGGCTCCAGGTGTGGCTCCGGGTGTTTTCTATGGGAAATGGGTCTTTCTCTCTCTCTCCCTCCCTCCTTCCCTGTTTTTTTCTTTTTCCTCTCCCTCTCCCTCTCCCTCTCGCTCGCTCCCTTTCTTTTCTTTCTTTCCTTTCTTTCTCTCCCCTTCTCTCTTGTTTCCTTCTTTTCCCTCTCATTGTCTCCCTCCAGCTCTCTCATTTCTGTGTCCCTCTCCTTCTCTCTCTCATTTACTTCTCTCTCATTCTCTCCCTCCATCATTTTTTCATTTCTCTCTCTCTTTCCCCCCTTTTTCTCTCATCTCTCTACCTCTTTCCCTCCCTCTCTCTTTCCCCCCTCTCTTTCTCTCTCTCTCTATGTGTGTGTGTATTACCTCTTGAACCATTTCCAAAAACAGGCGAGGGTTGGGTTTTTTGTTTTTTGTTTGATGTTCTTTCTTCTCCTTTGGGTGGTTTTTACCATATAATTTAAATCAAGAGTCATTTCAGATTCCCAGATAAATGAAGCTCTTTTATCCCCTTGCTGTGGCTCCCTGCCGGCTGGCTGGCCCTGCCCCTCACTCTCCCCTTCCAGTAACTCCTCATGTGGGCTGAGAAGGGTGATGGCAGGGATGAAGACTCGCTCCATATTCCAGAGTGGGAGAGAAGCGCCCCTGTACTTGCCTCTCATGTCATGGACGCTTTTTCAAGCGCTTCTTGGTGCTGCGCACCTCAGTCGCTTGGGGAGACGCTTGTCCGGCCCGGGTATGGCTGATGATCTGCGTCGCAATGGGCTCCAGGAGGAGAAGGGGACGCTGTCTCCCCCATTGTGAAGCACGCTAAATATAAGTGTGCTGTGCAAGGTGCTGCAAGAGTAGCACTAAAATGAAAAATGCTAATGTACCATTTTCAGAACAATTATGAGATTATTTATTTACTTATTTATTGAAATTTATTTTTTTTACAGTTTTGAACTACCTGGCTGTCTCCCCCAGAGAGGGGTTCTGGGCAGTGTACAACAATTAATTAAATTAATTAATTGTTAATTTAAACCTGAAACAGAAGTTGTCAGATGTTCTGTATCTATGCTTTGGTAGGACTAGCAATAATAGATTTCTTTTATCTACTGGATATAATGGTATTTATCTTCCATTTTCTGGTGAATATTGGAGAGAACTATGACAAAATCCACCAGTAAGTTTAAAGCTAAAATCAGGCATGTCAGAGTACAGTGTCAGCAAGGAGGCAGGCAAACATAAATAATATGTAAAATAAATAGCCTAACAGCTGCAGTAAATCAGCTTTATGTTCTCTTCTAGCAATATGTTGTTAAAAGTAGAGAACAAAAGAAAGCCTTGGAAATTTTGATAGGGTGAAGGCAATAGAAGACGAGTGGTAGCCTATGATCATCAGGGCTGAAGAAAGCTGTGCACAGCAAAAAAACCAAAACTTTTAAAAAAAATCTAAACTGCCTTTAGCGTTACCTATAAAACAATGTAATTACTTGCATCTAAGGCAGGCTTCTCCAACCTGGAAATCATCAGATCTTTCGGTGCTGCAAATCCCAGAATTCCCAGCAGCGAATATAGGGAATTGCAGTTCAGATTTATCTAGGGAAAAGCTGCTCTAGGGAGCAAATCCTATGGGTCCTGACAAAGTAGATTAATCTATAAAGGAATTTTGTGAAGAAATATAGTTTATTTTGCCATTTCTGCTGAAGGGAAAGGAAGGCACATAATTCTATCCTCTTTTCTTTCATAATATATCGGTAAAACAAGAACAATATATGGCCAAACGATGTTTAGGTTAGAAAGCAAAATGCTTTTTCTCTTGAACATACCTATTGACAAGATTCAGAGCATGAAAAAAAGTCCTAACATAGAACAATACCTCTGAACCTTGACAGACTTGAACACTAGGCCCTATCTAACAAAATTAAATTCAGTGGTGAGAAAAGTAAAGTTCTACATTTAGACAAGAAAAACCAAATGCACAGGTATAGAATAGGTGGTACCTGACTCAATAGTAGCAACTGCGAGAAGGATCTTGGGGTCCTAGTAGACAATTACTTAAATATGAACGAGAAGTGTGCTGTAACTGCCAAGAAAGCCAAGACAGTCCTAGGCTGCATTAAAAGAGGAAGAGATTCAAGATCATGTGAAATGTTAATACCATTTTATAATGCCCTGGTAAGACCACATGTGGAATATTGCAACCAGTTTTTGTCGCCATGATATAAAAAAGATGTTGAGACTCTAGAAGGAGTGCAGAGAAGAACAATGAAGATGATTAGGGGACTGAAGGCTAGAACCTATGAAGAATGGTTGCAGCAATTGGGTATGTCTAGTTTAATAAAAAGAATGACTAGGGGTGATATGATAGCGGTGTTCCAATATCTAAAGGGTTGCCACGAAGAAGAGGGGGTCAGTCTATTCTCCAAACCACCTGAAGGCTGGACAAGAATCAGTGGATGGAAGCTAACCAAGGAGAGAACCAACCTAAAATTAAAGAGAAATTTCCAGACAGAACAATTAATCAGTGGAACGGCTTGCTCCAGAAGTTGTGGGTGCTCCAACACTGGAGATTTTTAAGAAGAATTGGACAATTATTTGTCTAAAATGGTATAAGGCAGTGATGGCAAACCTTTTCGGCACCGAGTGCCCAAACCAGAACAAGTGTGCATGTGTGCTTGTGCATACTCCAGAGAGCCGGAAACCTGAAGACAAGCTAACTGGCACGCACATGCCTGTTTTTTGGCCATTTTTGGAGCTGTTTTCAGACCATTTTTAGGCCGTTTTCAAGCCAAAAACAGGCCTGAAAAATGGCCCCAAAACGGCCTGAAAATGGCCTGGAAAATGGCCCCAAAATGGCTGTTTTCAGGCCGTTTTCCACTGCTCTGGAATCTGTGAAGACCAGCTGGCAGGCACACCAGAAACCAGAAAAGCAGCTGGCGACAGCATGCATGGCCCACAGCTCTGCGTGCCACCTCTGGCATGCGTGCCATAGGTTCGCCATCATGGGTATAAGGTTTCCTTATTGAGCAGGGTGTTAGACTAGAAGACCTCCAAGGTCCCTTCCAAATGTTATTCTGTTATTTCTGAAAAAAAACCCCAACCTTAACTATTCATTAGAATCTAAGTTTTCGATCATGGCTGTATCCCAACATTTAAAAGGTGGAGGGGCTGGGTTGTCTATTTCCCACATATATTCATATTATTCAGGGTTGAGCGACATGTAGCCAAAGAATCAAAAACATTATATGCAATTGTGTTTGTATTTAGTCTCAAGTAACAGAAATTGCACTTTGGTATAATTTTAACATCATTTTATAAACAGGGAAGGGAAACATATTTGATAAACATCAGCAATTGGGAATTCCTGCATGACACAAGGAAGAGAGAGGCTGACTGAAAAATTCTCATTAAACAAAAACTCAGGTTAACATGATAGAACATAGGTAATAAGATGAATATATTAGATTTCTCAAATGCCAATAGTGCCCTCTTGTGAGAGAAGTGTTGAAGCATACAATGAAGCCTACATTCATATTTCAAGTCAGTTTTCCTTTTGCTGTTACTTTGAGGTACAACTATATTGTTTCACATTCAAATCTGAAACAGGAGGAGTATTAATGAATTCCCCTTATCAGAAAACTAATTTTGTTCCAATTTTGTTAGGTCATCAAGTGCTACGTAGATAAGCAAACCAAACAAAAAGAAACGCAAAAACAAAATAATCAAGTACAAGAAAAAGAATGTAATTATTTATCTTTACCTAAAATGTTTTTTCTTTTTTTTTCTAATTTTGATTCTATAATCTCTTGGGTCCTGGCTGAAGAAGTCTGAGCAGAGAAATTTAAATAAACAGGAACATAGCCGGCTTCATCTTGTATTTTGTTAAGCAGTGATCTTGCAACTACAGACTTTGTAAAAGAAAAGGGAGAGAAATAACAGAACATGTAGATTTCCTCCAATATTTACTATACTATGCTACATGTGGAGCAGACTACAGAATCCTATGAGCAGTATTACATTTTCCAATCATGTTTCTTCCATTTCTATGGACCACAAAAATGTTCACATGCATGTTTTTTTTTTCTCTTTTCCCATTCTCACTAAACAAGGGATTCAACAAGTCTTTCAAAATGTTTATAATGCATTTGTTTTTCATCTTCCTTTTTAGCTGATCAGAAGATACGGCAACCTTTATAATGAAGTTATACTTGTAACGGAGAATTAATTTCCCAAAATGCAGAAACTATGACTCTTCCTGTAATCCTTCACACACTGTGGAAATTTCTAAAGTTAACTTCAAGCCAGAGGAAACTTGATGTTGCCTACAGGTGGGTCCTCTGCTCCTGGCTGCTTTTAAATTGACAAATTTAAAAAATTGACAAAAAAAAAATTGACAAAAAAAAAAAAAAGAATTTCATGCCAATTTGCTGCAAGTTCTGCAGCTTTGGGATGTTTGTGCAAAGTCATGGCACACATCCAAAGTGTGTGTGTGTGTGCGTGTGTGTGTATGTATGTGGCTTGTGTTGCAACAGAATGGCTAATTGCAGAGATGGGAAGAAAAGGGTTGAGTTAGGCCTACAGTAGGAAAAAATGTTCCTTCTTCTCTACAGATGATGCCTTATTTGGCTCACAGCCCTTGTGCTGTTATTTGTTAAATAATGAACAATTGCACAACACCCAACTGTATGGTGGGAGTCATAATTAGATTGGGCCTTAGTCAAAGAATGCCTTAATGAACATTACTTTAAATGTTTTAATAGGTCCTCTTAAATCTGCTGTTTTTTTACCCCCAAAACCAAATAATTTTACTATGTAATCCAATACTTCTTACCTTGCCAACTCCAGTAATTCCTGTAAAGAGCACGGAATGTTTGACAGCTAGCAATTTTTCCATTAGAAAGCCATAGCGTACAGTGTCAGTGGTAGGAACAAGCATTTCGAAAAATGGAACTGTGCTTTTGTATTTAAAGGTTGGTATAATTCGCTCCCAAGGATCCAAACGTCTTGTATCATAATCAATGTAAACACTCCACAAATCACCAGAAGTTGGGAGCTAGAAGGTGAAACAGTCATGTTAACGTTCTACCAAGGACCAAGAGCAAAGAATGGAACATATAGGAAAATTGGAAACGTTCTATTAATACAGATATAGGAGTTTGAACCATAAATTGCTCAGATTCTTCAATCCATAAACTAGTAGAAACTACTACCGTAATACATTCTTGGGTTTTTCTCTGTAATAATGAAGGCAGAATTTTGTTCATTATCCTCAGAATTTACCATTAAAAAAATCTCTAATGCAGGTACTGTGTTTTCCCCAAAATACATATAAGACCCTGTCTTATATTTTTTTGAACTCCAAAATAAGTGCTTGGCCTTATTTTCGGGGATGTCTTATTACTTTGGGGTGCGTAGAGCAAAATGGGCTCCTCTAGCCGTCTTACCCGATTTCCAGCTCTGTCTCCCTAACCCTAACCAGAAGAAATGGCGGGGACCGGCTCCGCATGCGTTGAAATATTTTTGGGGAGGGCTTATTTTTGGGGAGGGCTTATTTTCAAGGGAGGGGCTTACTTTAGCACATGCACTCAAAAGCTTGATTGGGCTCATTAACAGGGGATCTCTTATTTTAGGGGAAACGGGGTATTATACTATGCATTTTGAATCAGCAAATAATCAAGGAAAGTTTTATTTATTTCATGTTTGCCAGTTGTTGTACATGAAGCTTACTTAGGTTTTAGACCAATAATAAATCTTACAGAGACTAAAAGCCGAGAAGGCTGTCTATCAGTCTTTCAGACGACAGAAAATTATATCAATGATGCCGTAAGTGCTGTATCTTTATTTACTGTGAGACCTGGAGGGCAAATAGAGTAAAATCACCTTGCTTTCTTCTTCTCTCTCCACCTCCCAGAAATCAGCAGCAAATGCTGGCAGAGGTGGCAGGAAATGGGGAAGCTGATTTTTTAATATTAGCACCTGTCAGCAAACCTGAAAAAGAGCTGACAGGCACAGATTGGGTGGAGGTGTGTGCGTGTGGGGGGGGGGGCTTTTTCAAAAGATAAGCCAGGAGAAAGAACCAGCCACTTCTCTCTCTGCTGCTTCATGGAACAACTTCCATGCCATTCCTGTCTGCTGTACCTAGCCTACCTTTCAATCAAGATTCAGTCTAGTCAATTTGTTGAATTAAAAGTAGCTGATCTAGGATTCTGAGTCACAGATATGCTTGGAGACCTCATTATGAGGAACACCCCAATTTGAAAAATCTGAAATCTCTTACTGTCTAAATTATAATAGCCCTAGAGAGCTGGTTCCAGAAACCAAAGGGGAAGAGAGATGTTTTCAGCTATGTTTTCTGGTTCAGTGGAGGAGGTGAAAGCAGATCTTGAGACACAGCAGAAAAAAAAGAAAAAAGACTGCCAGTACGTGATTAGGTGCATGTAGGGAAAGGTTCTAAGTAGTGTTACGTGTTTCATCATTTGGGGATGGAATATTCCATTTCTCCCCAGGCAATGTCAAAATACTTTTTCAAAATGCCATTCCAGGGGTGGTTCCCATCCTTCAAAGCAGAAGCAATTCAAGGTGAGCCAGGCTGATCCAGCCCTGAAACAGGTTAGGAAATTGGTCCAGAGCATGTTAAACATTTCCAGTTCAGGGAATTTACTTTGATGATCCAGAAACTGCTGGATCATCTCCAGTTCAAGAGGAGGTTTAGCAAGATCTACAGAGAAAGAGAACTTTCCCGAGTTCCAGAATATTCTCTTCCCAAATCTGTGAATTTTGCACATTCCTGGCCTAACATTATTTTAAAGGGATGCTTGCCTGGGGTATATCTGTTGTGGCCCGCCAGCGACCTGCACGGATTGTGGCCGACGACAAGGAGGCTGGTGTGGGTCAGACAGCGAGGAGGCTGAAGAGGATGTGGTGCCAGAGCAGAGACTCAGCCAGGGACTTCAGAACCTCCAGAGGCTCCTTCAAGTGAAGAGAGTGAAGTGGAGGAGCCTCTTCTCAATGCTCGAGCATGCAGGGCTGCCAAAAGGCAGGAGTGGCTACTCAGGAGGAGATCTCCTCAAGAGTAAGGCTTGGGGCTAATTGGCCACTCCCTTAGCCTATTTAAGTTCAGTCACAGATAGCACATGCTGCTGGAAACAACGTTCAATTACTACGCAGAACATTTTGAGAGTGAGTTTCTTGTTATATCTTGGTTTCTGGGCTGGTTGCCAACCCTTGTCGGACTTCGTTTATTCTCTGTAATTCATAGCAGGCTGATAAGGACATTTGCACTGGAAGCCTGCATTTTGAAAGGGGTCTGTTTGTATTAAACGGAGTTTTTGGAGCTTTGTGTGTGTCACACTCCTTGGGATCCGGAGCTGGGGCAGAACAATATCTGAATACAGAAACATTTGTTAATATCTCTTTTTATAGGTTGAAATAAAGGAAACATTATTCTTGTTTTATAGCAACATGGTAATGAAGAGCATTACCACAAATGCCAATGAATTATTCCCACAATATATTTCATACCTTGGCATCAGGGTTATCCTCAAATTGCTGTCTTACAAATGTATCAAAAGCATCCCAACAGTTCTCCATTATATTTCCACCCAAAGACCACAAATAACAGAAGACAAAGGTTTGGCACACAAGAGAATTTAACCGTGATTGTTCCTGTATAGATAGGAAAAGATGATTAGGGTTAGGTGACTACAAAGGTGATTTTGATAGAAAAAAGTATAAGGAAAATATGAGGAATTGATACTGAGGAAATTCATACTGAGGAATATGAATGTTGCAAATTTAAATTTATCTTCCCTGGGAAATAGTAGATTACTTTAAGAAATATGTACTCCACATATTTTGAGAAAGAAAAATAGAGCAAAAACATATGTGCACATTATATTCATATTTTATAATATTTAAGCACCATGCCATAATGAACAAATATATTAGAATTTTAATACATAAATTCACAAATAACTAATATTCACAGTATTCAGTAGAAATATAATGCATTTCTACAATACACTCATCCTGAACAATTCAGCAAGCATGATCAGTAACTTTTGATATTTTATTCTCAAATGCTGCCATTGGAGTTTTGAGTTTAGCCTGGATCAATATAGCTTCAAGCATCTGCAGCGGTGAAGGTTGCTACTGGTTCTGTCCAGTTCTTTAGAACCGGTAGTAAAAGCGATGGGAGACTCTGCCCACCCGCCCGGACCTCATAATTGATGATCTGCGCATGTGCAGAAGCCTGCGTGCGTGCTCCCATTGCAAACCGGTAGTAAAGGTAAGTAGAACCCATCCCTGAACTGCAGATCTCCTCAGAGTTCTGGAGGCTTCAAGGGGCAAAACTGGTGCTAAAAGGATTAATAACACTCCATAAATAATTATTCAAAATACAAGTAGTCCTCGCTTCACTACCGCAATTCGGACTAGCAATATAGTTGTTAAGTGACATATAACGTGTCCATGCCTGACTGACAATATCAGTTCAGTTGCTAAGAGAATCACCCTAAGCACAAAATCATATGACAAAGACTTGCGATTTCCTGCTGGTTTCCCTATTGGGTTATCTAATCATGTCAGAAGCCAGCTGTGAAGATCAGAAAGGTAATCATGTGACTACAGGGATGCTGTTATAAGTTCAAATGATCAAACAGGGCAATCTTTAACCAAAGATATTTGTATACCTAAATATTGGCCTGATTTTTCCCATTTTAAGGTGGTTGAAAAATAAAAGGGATGCCTTAAGCTAACCTAATCAATTTCACTCATTAGCCCCCCACCCCGAAACCAGTCCAACTTAATCACAATATTACCAGCTTGTGGCTCACCTACAGAATAGAAATAGGAATTATAGTCCTGAGCCAAAAAAAAGTTGACTGCTTTCGTTTCCATTCACTGATAACAGAAGAAAGACACTTAAACGACCCAATTTTAGATTTGTTTCTGTAAGACTGTGTTGTTATAGAACGCTGTAGAGAATCTTGAAAAGAGTGCACACTATAAACTGAAAACAACCCACAGAAGACATTTGAGAGTGGTATCAATAGTTACACTTAATCATAAACTATGGGGCATGTTTCATGCAAACATAGTCTGAAGAGCTGACATGAAAATTCAATTAAAATGTAATGAACTGAGAAATTTTAAGGAAAAACGAGTTCTGACAATTCATCAAACTTAATCAATGAGGATTGGTCATTAGTCCATTTTTTCAGCACGCCCATAACTTTGAGCAGTTGCTGATTAAATGGATATAGGCGGTAGGCTAACTTTAGAATAGAATAAGACTGGAATATGTTAAAATTTTCCACTATTTCTTTTAGACCTCGCAGATCCCACCATGTAGGAAAAAGAAAGAGGAACTATACAAAAGGTAAAACAAACAAACGTACCAAGTTCATGCTGGGTCCTGCCTTTCCAAGAAGTAATGACTCCAGTAAACAGCAAAGAGTAACAACTTTACTGATGTCCACTTGCTTTATGGCTTGGGAACACTTTTTATGAATATATTTTAGGCCATCTTCAACATAACGAGAAAACAGTTCAAACAAGTATGTTCTTGTTTCTTCATTGAGCTAAACAAAAATCAACACTGTTGTACAATTATTGTTTCCTCACCAACTCAGAAAAAAATGTACATTTCATAAGAAGAAAGCAAATCTGATTATTAGTGTATATAGTACTGTACTTTAAAGTCTCCTTTGCCAATATGTCTAGAATCAAAATAGGGTAAATAAGAACGAAAAGGGAAGTACTGGTATGCCCAGAGAGAAGATTATAGCCATTTTACAAAGCCATTTCAACAATGAAAAAGCAGATTATGAGAACTGAGAATCTCTTTCCTTCCTCCCTTCCTCCCTCCCCTATACTGCCCATCCCAAATTCTGGACAGTTTACAACAATATAGATAAAGTAAAAATAAATTGCATGGCTATCAAACATGATAATTGTCCAATGTAACATAACAGCAAAGGCATGTTTATAAAAGAAAAACATTCAATATCTGCTTGAATGCCAGACAAAAAAAGTCCAAGTGCATCTCTGGGAACAGTGTATTCCATAAATATGGGGCCTGTAAAAAGGTGGCCTTAGAGAATATTCAATCTTAACAAAAATGTGCAAAATGCTTAGTTATTATTATGTACTAGACAAAACGTACTTTTTCTTCAATGCCTGCCATCCATGTTTTTACATAGGGCATCCACTTCAATTCCTCTGGGTCAATGTATACCATTCCACATCGGCTTACTGTGGCAGGTGAAGCAACTCTTAAGTCTTCTACCTAAAATTCATACAGTAGACACTGCATCTATTTCTAGTTCAGCATATTCTTAAGCAAAGAAAGCAATGCAGATAAAGTTGTATCTTTGGTTCAGAAATAACATCTCTATTTCTTTGTTAATTGAGATTGTAATCTCAGACAAATACAGGAATTGTTGGCTTTCATAGCAAAGAGGAAAGCTAGGCCCCTGAAGAAGGATTTCCAAGTCTTTCATATCCTTCATCAGAATTCTAATCAGGGGTCCTTGGTGCTTTCTGAGCTTGCTTGTTTTCTTGCAAACGTTTCATTACCCAAACTAGGTAACATCATCAACACACTAGCACTGATGATGTTACCTAGTTTGGGTAATGAAACGTTTGCAAGAAAACAAACAAGCTCAGAGTGCACCAAGGACTCCTCATTTCAACCCTGAGCTACAAATATTCTCCTTTATTGGAATCAGCTTGCGTCAATGGCACACACTGGCTAGCTTCTCCCAGTAACAGAGACAACACATGAGACAGTCATAAATTATAAAGTCATACATAATAATTAAAAAACCCTTTAAACCTAGCCCAGGTGTATAATTATTGTTCAACTGCATAACAATTGCATAACAATACAAGCAAGATTTTATGCTACACTACATTTACTGCCTCATATAGAAGAAATACAAGAAAGAAAAACATTGAAAACAGTAATGGATTTCCCCAATGCTAAAATGTAAGAGATAAAGTTAGAGCTCTTTTTTTTTTCATTTTGAATAAGACAAGAGGCATCTACATTTATCCAACTCAAATTAGTTTTGAAGATCTGAACAGTGATGCTGTTCTTGAGGAAAACACTGGAAGAAGCCCGGTGAAATCCAGCGATACTCTGAACACAGCATTAGAAAATCCATTAAAACTAAGAATGTAAATTACCTCAAACATCATGTGGATGGATGGCGTGAGTTTGATTCTTTCACTGTTAGCCAAACAAAGCATCTTGTTGTCATCTAGAACCGTGTTCAGATTTTCGATCCATAGTGCATCCACAGGTCCATCACTGATGATCCATTTATGATCTTCAGAGGTGTCGACCACAGCAGCTCGCACACTAAGTGCCATTAAACCATCTTTCCATTCCAGAGTTAAATTGTTAACTTCACCATATAGCTCACCCATAGTTATTGATTTAGGATTCAGAACATATGTTTTAACTGGCTGGAAAAAATGATATTCCTCACCTGCTTTATGTAAAGTTCCAAGTGTATCTGCCAAAATTTGGTAAACTGTAGTTTTTCCACCTCCTGTTGGTCCAACAAGCATGACCCCATGCCTTACCAGCATAGTTTCGTACAGCTGAATCACTTTACGGACCATGGTAGCTTCAGTCTGCAATCCTTTGGAAAGAATGGTATCTACTATTGTTGACTGCAGCACTCCATAATTATGTTCTGGGATTATGACTCCAGGGAAAAGATCAGATATAATTCCACTAAGAGACATGAAGCACAAAGATTTGTTCATTATTCCAACAAGCCGGCCTGACCTAAGTTATTTTCTCCTTTTAATTATGAATTTTAATTTGTTTTAAATTATTGGGGTTTTAATTATCAGCCAAATTATTTAATTCATTTTATTCTATTTTAAACTTTTGTATTTAAATGTTTTATTTATGGCTGTACACCGCCCTGAGTCCCCCAGGAGTAGGGCGGTTTATAAATCTAATAAATAAATAAATAAATAAATTTATTTACATTATTGGTACCCCATCATTACCAGTGCAAAATTTAAGCTATCAAAGAGAACATTTCACATTGGAAATAAGGGGAGTATTTGAATTCAGTTGTTCATTCCCCTAATTCTCCTTTTCCTTTATTCCATCTCTCAATTGAAATGCTGATAGACATGGTTGGGTAAAACCCATATTGGGATTGGGGGTTTTCTATTCCCCAACTATGGCCAGAATACAGAAATCAGCATAACAAGATAGTTGTACATATTCAATAGGAAAAATAAAAAGTCCAGATTCAAAACTTTTAAGCCTAAAATTGCCTTGTCCTTGCCACTTCCATTTATTAGATTGAAGCAGTCAGGGATACAATATCAGAGAGGATAGTCAGAAACGAGAAATATTCATAACAAAATCTGGATTTTCAGTTCAGATTTTCATCCAACATTGTCTCCAGAAGTATTTATTTATGAAATTTGTTTGCTGTCCATCTCACCACGAGATGACTCTGGGTGACTTAGAGTGCAGAGTATAACAGGATTCTGCAGTTAAGCAAATCTTCATCTGCTTAGTGTATATATGGAATCAACATAAACAAAGGCATTTTTGTTATGGTTATCCAGCTTCTGATAACCTCTTGCTTGAATTATTACAGTACAGTCATTATGGGATTGCCTTTGAAACAACAATAGGCTAACTAATTGCAATCATACAGAATAGACTTTAAGATTGCTAACTAGGACAGAAGAAGGAACCAAACCTCATCAGTTCTTTAGCATATTTATTGATTCACAATCAGTTTCTGGATCCAGTTTCAAGTGCCTAAGAGTTTAAGGAAACCACCTGTTTTCATTTTATTTAATTGTGTAACTTATAACAAAATAAAAGTAATAATTAATTTTAAAACTACCTGAACAAAAGAGCATCATCCGCAAGAAATTTTGGGAGATTCGAATCTCGTAAGGCTCTTATTAAAACAACTTCTTCATTCAGGTTTGGATGTTCTCTCTTTAGTGATCTAAATTTTCAGAAAACAGTTTTTTAAATTTATATTAACATTAGTATGTCAGTTGCATTAGACGTATATATATATATAGGTATATATATATATGAGTTTTATAACTTCTTGTGCAATAACACTTTTGATGAATACCAATATTTGATAAGTATCAATCTCAGGGATTTTGTAGTTATCAGGGATACAAATAAATAAAGGAATAAGTAAATATTTTACCCTGCCATGACCAACACAGATTTGACAGCTCTCATTCCAAAATCATAGTGGTCTTGTTGGGAAAGCTGTTCACTACAGAGCTTATACATCTGAGTCATCTTCCTTGCAAGTATTTTACTTGATTCAAATCCTTCAGAATACAGGATAACCTAAAATATAAAATGCATTCTTACAAAAGTCAGAAATCCTAAACATAACTAAATATTTATTTATTTATTTATTTATTGGTTGGTTGGTTGGTTGGTTTGATTTATATGCCCAAGCTCTGGTTATTTATAAATAACCAGAGAACTAATTTGTTCTACTGATTTAAGATGCTGGCCTAGAAACCAGGAGATTGTGAGTTCTAGTCCTGCCTTAGGTATGAAAGTCAGTTGGGTGTCTTTGGGTCAGTCACTCTTTTTCAGCCTAACTCAGCTCATAGAGTTGTTATGGAGAAAAGAGGAGGAGGAAGGAGTATTAGGTAATTTTATTTAGTACATATAGTATATATATTAAATAATTAAAATGTTAAGAACAGATACAGTTGATTTTAATAAAAATCAAAGCTAATTGCAAACCTATTAGCCTGTTGAAGAAAGTATACGCCAAATATCTTTAATTAAAACTTTTAAATAGTTTTAATAATAGTAATATAATAATTAATAGTCATTATTAAAGCTATTGGATTGAAAATATTCCAATATTCACTTTGAAAATATTCCAAAGTGAAAATATTCATGCTGAGGAGCAGGAGGGATTTAGAAGGGATTGTTTGATCTTGGTTTGGCCCGTTGTTTAATCATGTACCATTTAGCCAAAAAAACCCTCCTCGTTGCCCAAAGGCTCCCTTCTCACAACCTTCACATATTGCAAATTATGTTTTTAATTGCTTCTAAGCGGGAGGTTTGGAAAAAACATTGTTCTGGTTTAGATAGATTGGCTGGACTGTGGAAAAGGCGTAAGCAATCGAATGATGGACCTGCTCTACTATTGTTAATTGCTGCCTCTGGCCCTAATAATAGGTAAAAAGTACCTCTGCAATCAAAGCATAGTTTGGAACCATCATAGAAAATGGCCTGAAGAGCGCTTTTAGATTGTCAGGTAACTCTGTTCGTCCAGCATAGCCAGGATTCATAGTAATGAAAGCTGCACAAGTCATAATTAATTTGATTTCGCGTCCTTCAAACATAAACCGAGTGACCTTTTGTAAAAGAAAGAAAGAAAAAAAAAAGAAAACCATTACATTTATATTTATATTCAAATTACATTATTCTTTATTTTAATCATAGATCAGAACCTACATGAATACAATATAATTATACATAAAACATAAGATATTAATTTATATAAAATATAAAACCATAGTATCATAAATATAACAATAAAGCAATGCATATGAAAATTAAAATATCTGGTTCAGCATTATTTCTTCCCATTATATACATATTCCAATGTCTGTTCTGAAAAGTAAAAACAAAGGAAGCAATGTTTCAAAGTCACTCCAATCAGATAAGAACAGCTAATGTCGCCTATATTTTCTATAAATCACCACATAGTGTAGCTCACTGCATGTGTTATTTATAGGAACTGTTCAGTTATAAAGATATTTAGCTAGTTTAAGCAAGTAATAACTTGGAACGAAAGACACATTTATTTGATGTTCTATCTCATTAACTCGTTTTAACACTTGGTTTAGCATGCCTAGGCCCTAAAGCCATGAGAAATAGTGGTGAAAAGCCACATGAATTGAGTTTAGCTACAATGATAGCACCATACAGAATGGCAGGAATCATTCAAAACCAAAGGTTAAACCTAAAAGGCACCAGATTTAATTCTAATTCAAAATTAAACATGGCAGCCCAAATGTTTGCCTTGACTTTCAATAGAACAGTCTTAACAGTGCATTTGGGGGCTTGGAAAATAGATTTTGAAATCTAGAAGTAGAATATAGATTGGATTCTATAAAATAACTGAGAAGAGTACTTGCTTCAAAAGTACTCCAGAGCCTGGATAGCTCAGCAGACTAAAAGCATTGTGATTAGCACCAGCTGTCTGCAATTACTGTAAGTTCGAATCTCACCAAGCTCAAGGTGTACTCAGCCTTCCATCCTTTCTAAGGTAGGTAAATTGAGGACCCAGTTTGTGTGGGCAATAAGCTGACTTTGTATTAATATACAAAAGGCGATTGCTTAATGCATTGTAAGCTGCCCTGAGTCTCTGGAGAAGGGCGGCATATAAATAATTTTTTAAAAAAAAAACCCTAAAAGCACAAACATATACTGGGTACCCCTAGCTTGATAAACTAGCAGCAGATCTCTTCTGGATATTTTGGGGTATTGCATATTGTGTTCTTTTAGGATACCAGAATAATGAAAAGCAATGCTCAAGTAATTGAATCCTTGATGTTGCTCTCAATATCTCCCTTGTTATTATTTATTTACTTGGCATATGGCATTTGTACATTAAAAGCCAGGAAGTCTACAATGTTATTACAGAGAAGTTTGACTGCCTAGAATTGCTAGTTTGTTTAGTTCACACTCCAGGGTGCACTGCAGGGGGCAAGCTAGCTCCACATATACAGTGGCTATGGCTAATGACTTTCTGTGGGAATGTCAGCATCATCCAGGGCTTTTCTCCACCAATTTTGTCTCATATTCAGGCACATCCAGCACTAGTAGGTTTCTTGCTATCGCACAAAGCACTGTTAGCTTCCCACTAGAATGGTATCTATTTACCCACTTGCATTTTTGCATGCTTTCAAACTTTTAGGTTGGCAGAAGCTGAGGTGAGTGATGGGAGCTCATTCCGTCACGTGGTGCTGGAACTCAAACTGATGGAATACAGCAAGCTGACCTTTTCTGGCCAGCAAACCCAACATCTTTAAGCTGCTGAGCCACCATGCTTCTTCTCCCTTAATTATATCAGCAATTACTTTTTAGGGTTTTTTTTTTTAAACTGGAATGTTTGATATTTATCTTATTAGTGCTCCAATGAAAATGACAAGTTTGTGGACAAATTACAGCAATGTCTGCATAGAGCAGGACTGCTAGCATTAACCAGCATCCTTCGGAGAATGAAAATCATGTCCTATTAATGAATTTATATAAAAATTTAAGAGGTATGGGTAAAAATGTTTCCCTCTTTCACTCTTCTTGATACAGAGAATCAAAAAATGCTAATTAATACTTATGTACCTATTACATTTGGAAAAAAAACCCATGAAACAGAAATCTGGTACCTTTGCTGCTTTAGCATTCCTTATCGTAATCAGTTGTTGGGCTATAACAGACAAAACTTCAATGTCAATTCGATTGAATTCATCAAAGCAGCACCATGCTCCAGACTGTGCCAAACCACTGAAGAAACGCCCCATCATCTGAAACAATATGAATACATTGATGTTATGTTGACTTAAATGTTTATCCTGAAATCAGTTGTAGTTTCAAGTATCCATTCCTAAAGTGCATAATGAGAGGGATGCGTACATCCAAGTTTCATGAGTCTGTGTTAAATCTCTGCATCACTTCATCAAAACAATAGAAGCCTATTTCAGATTTACTCTGACTTGTTTGTATGTTTGATACCAACTGGCTCATTCACCCAAAGTAAATTAGGGCCTAATGAATTAAAATGCAAAATATAGTTTGCATAGTTGCATTTTAAGAGCCGTGGTGGCACAGTGGTTAGAATGCAGTACTGCAGGCTACTTCAGCTGACTGCCAACTGCCAGCAGTTCGATCAAAGTTGACTCAGCCTTCCAGGTTGGTAAAATGAGGACCCAGATTGTTGAGGGCAATATGCTGACTCTGTAAACTGCTTAGAGAGGGCTGTAAAGTACTGGGAAGCAGTATATAAATCTAAGTGCTATTGCTATTGCTATAATTTGAAGCTGGACAATTTTGTGTACTGCTATTGGACATTACATCTAAACTTGGAATTCTGGTTTAACAGTTATGCTACATTGCTTTATCCCAATTTCAAAGAGAAATATGAAGGAGAGACTCAAAACTGAAACATAGTCCATAAAACTAAGAGGCAGGTGTAGATACTTTTATGGTTCTTTCCATCTTTTTTTAATGGCATCAAACTTCTTTACCCGCCATGCTTCAGCACTTTTTCACAGCACTCTATAGCAACCAGGCCAGGCTTTTTATAGCTGATTGTGGATGATTTCATTCATAAATATTTATATGTAGATGTTAAAAGCATAGTTACTCTTAGAATCTATACCGACAGTTTAATAGATGCAATTACTGAGTGACCTAATAGACTTTGCTGTCATTTTCCACTCACTTTATGCTAACATTTGTCCACCCCTTTAGGAACCAGGTTAAACTTTTGTAGTGATTGCCAACCAGTGCTAAAAAAAAAAAAAGGAAAACAACAAAAGAGTTCCAAGAGTGACTAATGCCCTTTAAAGATTCTCTCTAATTTGCATCAGTTCTTCATCCTTCCAATGATAAAAGAACTAACAACGCTTACAAGTTCTGAGCAATGAGGAAAACATGTACGTAAATCAAGCAATTATGAATTTGAATATTTAAGAAGCAGGTTCTGGCTTATTTAATAAACCAAGATTAGGCACATCACATCTAAACAAAGCTACTGACCTTTCTACGACAGTATTAAAGGGACTGAACAGAGAGATAGATAGAATAATCATAGAATAATCCAATTTGCTGTAATTAATTCTGTTAGAGGAATCATTAACATGAGAAATAATTTCTGTAACATCCTACCTTACCATGGGCCATTAATGTTCAATTCCCCATAAAATTATTGGAATTTTTTTCTTCATATTTTTATTCAATTATCTCATTTTATTCCAGGTAAGGTATCCAAAGATCAATCAGTTAAGCACTGGATGAAAATGACTGGCTCATGTTTGATATTATTATTATTATTCTACAGAAATTATTAGTATGCTTTACTACAAGCAAACAAAAAACAATTCTCCTGTTTCTGTAAACCTGCTTGAATGCCATACCTTGTAATCCAAGCCATCTGAACAGTTGAACACCACACACTGGATGGCAAGTGCTTTTGCAAGATCTTTAGTAGTCTCTGTTTTTCCAGTACCGGCAGGTCCAGCTGGAGCTCCCCCTAGGTCAAGCTGCAGGGCTCCCATCAGGCAAAGATAGCAACGATCCTGATGAGATTTAATGTATATTCAATTAACATGTGCACAATATTGTAAGACAATCTGAATATGACATAACTGCAACTGCACAATTAGGTTGCAACATCAAGTCATACAATTATTATATAGGATATTGATGGAATTCTGATTTAATTTTGGACCCTTGGGTGAAAGAAAAAGCAATTGGTTTCTTAAAAACCTTTTTCTTTACTTCTAAATCTGTCCCTAATGTAGTCCTGAGGCTATGTAGGCTAGAGCCTTTTTGCATAGAACTGAAATCAGGGCACAGCAATTAATTTTATTTTTCACTTTAAGCTTAAACTAGTCTCATGGGGCTACCCCAATCAATCTAATGGGACCTGTATTGTATTTATTTTTTCTGCTCCTTTACTCTACTCATTTTTTTTCCAGTGGAGTTTTTTGGTGTGGGAAAGGAGGTAAGATGTTCTATTACAAAGGTACTTTTAGCTGTAAGATCTATTTTATGAGAGGAAAAAGTTTAGCCTCAAAGCTCTGGGGTGATCATCCCTATCACTCAATATCATCAACCTTCACTCTACCACTTTTAGCCTCCCTCTATTAACCCACTGTTGCTCTGCTGTATTTCCTGTTTCCCCTGCCTTTTTTTTCATTTCCCAAACCTCTTTTGCTACAGGCTCTTTCCACTGAAATAATTTACCTATCTGCAAGAGGTTAAGTTCTTAAATTTTACAGGCAAGAAAATAACAGCAACACATTACCGTGAGCGGTGTTATCACTAATCTTGGACATGCACCCAAGTATTCATAGGCATAGGTATATTGTGATAAAGCCATTCTTGCCACACAGTTATCTAAATCAAGATCCCAATAGTAGCGCAATTGTCTTTGCCAGTCAAAATTGTCCACAGAATCCACCTTGGCAAATAATGGAAAATATTTATTAGATTTTTTAAAAATGGAAAACCTACACATATTCTTTAAACAAAATTAATGTACCTTTTGATGTACAAGTTCTGTAACAATGTCTCTTGCATGTACATCAATAGTAATCAGTGCCGTTATGATATTTCGGTGAATTTTGGGAAGGCTGCCACGGACTAGCGAAGCCAATGCATTTAGTCTCTGTGAAATGAAAGCAAATAAAATGTCCTGAGTTAACATAATGCCTTGCACTGAAAGGACAGGAATAGGTTACATTGAAGAAAATGATATTGAATCCAAAAAAAATCATAGGAACTTTCTTGAATATTTTCATCAGCAATGAAGATCATTGCCGTATTTTATATTGTTTCAGGGATCTCTGCGAAACAGGAAATAAATGGTCATCCATTCAAGAACTTCTCAGCTATGTGAAATGTTTTTTTAGTAGGCATTTCAGACTAGAATAACTTATGCTTTATATAAAAAGCCACCCATCCACAATAATTTTGATTTTCAAATATTTCTACATTTTATATTTACTAAAGTATAAAATAACACCAATATGTTAAAAAAAATAAAAGATACTGAATATTCACCTCAAAATTCTCATTTTCAAACTCTTCCAAAGCTACTAAATGATCTTGATCTTCTCCTTCTAAACACTGAGTGAGATCACGACACCACATGAGCTGAGAAATGGTCAGCACAACCTATATAAAGAAAATGAAACAGAATTCAGACAGAGATATCGTGTGCTGGAGTTGATATCTAGTTTTATTTGATTTTATTATTTAAACATTCTGATTTTATCATTTAAACATTCCTGAGTATTTCTACCACACAAAACTTCTGAACTTTCAGAACCATTCTTCAACAATCTGAGTCCAGTAGGCTTATTACCCCACTGATCTTTACCACCAATCTGAATGTTTCTGAACTTGGTTCAGTATAAGCAGCTACATCTATTAACAGTCAACCTAGGAACACATAATATTTATTTGATAGATTTCTATCATAAAATTGGGAATATCCCAAGAACTCAACTATTGCCAAGGAGCAGTATACTGAATTCGTAAGATAAAGCAAAAATATGATTCTGCACGTCAAGCCATTAAAGAGAGTGGTTTACCTGAGAAGGATGTCCAGCAATAACCCACTCTGTTCTTTCTCTGGTTTGATAATCTGCAATGGCAGCTTTGCTCAGTCGTCTAAGGGAAGTAAACATTGCTTCTTCAACTTTACCGAGCCAGTCTTCAACATTCCCTCTGGCCTTAAGTCCTTTTCCCAAGCCAACCTAAAAAGGCAAACCTTCCATTCACTGGGAGGGTAACTGTTATTGTTTTTTTCCCCAGAATTCATATCACTCTTCTCCCTCAGCTAGTGCCAGGTAGGCAAACTCCAGTAAATATGCTTTACTACAAAATTATGTAATTCATATTTATGCAGCACAAAAATGGAAAAAAAATGCTTCAAACATTCTTCGTACAAAAGTGCTAGTTTCTTTCTAAATATTCTCCATCTCAAATATGACTTTTTAAAATAACTGATTCAGCAATATTCAGACACCAGATATTTTATTTGCTCTAACACAGTACCAGAAAAGCGAATCCAGCATGAGGTTCTACCAGAAAAATAGTCTTTTTTTTTTTTAATGGAATCATGAAGAACCAGTTTCATTTACTTTCACTGGTATATGAATAGTTACAATTCTTGCCTATGGGAAAAACTAAAACACCAGATATTAAATGGAATCTAATACTGTAGAGTGATTTATATACAAACTATAGCCTTCCATTCATCCACTCTTTACAGGTCTCTTGCAACATACCTTTTGGTGAATAATCTTATTTAAAATTATCATAGGCATAAGCATTTTTATAGGCATTTTCCTAGAATTTTTTAAAAAAATGCTTACCCTTTCACCTTCAGGGGACAGCATTGCTAGAATATCATTCGTGAGAACTTTTTCTTCTCCCTCAGCTGGTGCCATGTAGGCAAACTCCAGTTTAGAAATGGAATCAAAACATTTCCTTAAATGAGGCTGAACTGCTTGAGGATTGCGAGTTTGGGCCAATATTTCCAAGAGCTCATCATTCGATAAAAAGTAGAATCTGAGATAACATTAAAAGTTGTAAAATGCAAATTTAAATACAAATGAAGCCTACTTAATGTTTTATAAAATACATTTTATAATTATACTTAATAGTCTTTTCAAAGTTGGGAGGACTTAACATGTCTAATGAACAAAAATAAAAAAGAACTGGGTGGATCATTTTAGGCAGCATTCCTCACTTTAGCTTTATGAAAATATAACATATTTCAATGGTACCTACTTTTATTTAAATGTACAGAATGGTGTGAGACGGCCTTTAAGCATCTAATTAAATTCACTGTTTGCAATGAGCATCATTTTAAATAAATAAGAAACTGGCAATGATAATCCTAAACTGAACTAATTAAGTCCTAATTACTTTTAATGGAAGCAAATTAATTCTTTCATTTAAATCAATGGGATTCAATATATGTAAACTTTGCTAGGATTGTATTCCCGGCTAATAAAGGATAAAGCAACAGAACAGATGACTTAATTATCTTCTTACTGATTCTTAACTAACCTTGGGAAAATGACTCTCTTGGATTCCAAATAGGCCTCCAGACATTTCTGAATCTGATCAAGAAGAGCATTATTATTCTGAAAGGTCTCTAAAAGGCCTGTGTCAGAGAAAAATAATGGATAAAAGTGTAAAATGAAAACAGGTACTGTCTGAAGATGAATTTTAGCGCATGCCTATATTTCAAACCATGTTATCCTGTGAGATGCAGTCTTTTGAAATAAGACAAAAGCAGAATAAGTATTAATTTAATATGCGATATGGACAACTTTTAGATCCTACTCAGGTGAGGTGAGTCTAACCTACATGGAATGTTTTTAGTCACTAAATGTAGTGCTGAGGGTATTAAGAATTTTTTTCCCAGAAATCCTGAAAAAACATATTCTAGAGGAAAAGGGAAAGAACAGTAAAAGCACATTAACAATTAGCAAAGGGTTTTAAAGGAATAAGCACTTTTCAATACAAAATGAGATCAGAATATGTAAGGAGTTGTGTATACATTATTTGATAAATTTCTGAGTAGATGTAGGAAACAAGATGTGTGGCTGCCTTTGAATGGAAGGGATACATGGTTTAATGCAAGCAGTATGTAATTTAGACATACTGTATTATTACCAGGCTGAGTAGCAGCACGGAGGGCGTTAGGTAGTCGATTCACTTTCCTCATAACTTCCTTCCAAGACTTATCTACTTGCAAGAACATTTTGGCTTCTGCGGGCAACTGTCTTTGAATATCGGGAGCACTGAAAATGCTTTCTAAATAGAGCCAATTCCTCTGACATGTCAACCATTCCTCCTAGAAAAAAGAAACATATCAGAAAAACGTTATTCACAATCTTTGGAAATGCTCCTTTCTATTTGTAACAAAAATTACACAGGGCACACTTTACACGTATAACTGGGGTGCTTTTCCTCCACAAATGTATGAGTGTGGATACTGGTTCTCAAGCAAAACTGCCACCAATCTATTTCAGCAGAAATAATGAAGGGAAACCCTTTCAAAATCTTTTTATAGTGACATTATTTAATATTCCCTGAAATGAGTGCCGATACTTTCTTTACATCTCTTCAAGCCTTTAATAAAGAAGAATCAATGCCACTTGACTGATAAATTATTTGTTAGGTCCTTCAAGAGCTCAAGACAATACAGTCAGCATTTTCCCTATAACAAGAGTGGATTGAGAGATATTGACTGCTCCAATGTCACATCATAGCTAAGAGAGGATCTGATCCTGGATCTCTTTGAATCTAGTTGAATATTTTAATTATAATCTATATGAGCTCTTAAATATTAACATTCTAAAGGATATTCTTGTACAATAAAATAAAGTATCCCTCAAGTTAAGCTTGACTCCTAGTGACATTACCAGAGATTTTTTTGGCAACAATCAGAAATACTTTGCCATTGCGTTCTAAGTTATAAGTGAGGTTACAGCCTTTCATTTTCCTGGAGATCTTCCATTCAAATTACTAATTGGTCTGACCAAATGTAGCTTTTTTGAGATTAGCTAAAATGCTGTCAAGTGAGCTGTACCCGAAATGAACTAAGCGTTTATTAAATAACATTGTCTTTCTTTTAAGACAGACTTTAAAATGTAGAAGAAATTATTTAAAAATGCGGTACACACCAATGTCTGATTGAATAAAGAGAGCTGCTTCTGCCATTCATCAACGCGTGGCTTGAGAGGGCCTACGTATCGTGAAGAGGCAATCGTTGCTATATTAATAGTACTATCATCTAGAATGACCTTAAAAATAAAAATAAAACAACATCCACATTTCTATTACATGAACTTCCAGTGATACATGATAGTTCAGTATTTCTTGTCTCAGGACCCCCCTCCCACTTTTAAGAATTATACAGGACCCCCAAAGAACTTTGTATGGGTTATATTTATCAATATTTACCTGCAGTGTGGGCCTAAGCCTGTGTGGGCCTCCCCCACTCCAATTTACAACTGTTATTCTGGGCTCAGTGCAGGTCATAAATTGAGGACTACCTGTATCTATTATTGTTTGCATACCACCTGAACAAAAATAGCTTTGAAAATGGATTTCTCATTCTTGTCCACCATCTAGATAAGTTCCAGACAGTTAGCATTGCATTGTGTAATGGCTTCCCCAGATACTGGCTTGGATGACAAGGAAGAGCCAATTCTGGGGACTTTGGAATGGGGTACAGAGGAGGGTCAGGAAGAAGCAGGGAATTCCATACCCGGGAGGATGGACAAGGGAAGGAGGAGAGGGCAGGAACTTCATAAGGATTGTTAGGGGAGCGGCTGGATGAATGCCTGACTGAAAAGGAGAAAGAAGAGACACAGCTGGAGCCAAGAGGCTCGGATGATCAGCCAGAAGTGCAGGGCAGAGAAAGGATGCAGTTAGCAAGTATAAGGAGAAATTGCCTTCTCCACTGGATCCAGGGCGCACAGTACCTGAACGGAATAGAAGTTCACAAGTCTTCTCACAAGAAGACAGCTTCATCCCTCCTAATGATCTGCACTGGCTGGCAGCTACCTAGCCCAGCATATGGAGAAAAGTAATGTTGGAGACAACCTATCCATTTCCTACCAGGCATGCGCTCCAACTTTATGACTTCTTTTCCCTGATTCTGAACCTGTGTCTTTTTTGCTGACCTCATTTGGACCTTGGATTTTGGACTTGGGCTTTAGCTTTGTGTGCTTTGCTTGGACTGTGGACTTGTATCTCCACTTCAGACCTTTTGTGCAGATTTATGGACTTGATATGGCTCAGGGTTCAGACTCCTTGGAAATTGCATTTTTTTCATGTGAGCGAGCCCTGGGGAGTAATGTTAAGGGATTTCAAAGCCTCAGTAAAGACTTCGAACCCTCTTGGGGTGTGTGTGTGTGTGTGTGTGTGTGTGTGTGTGAGCAGGACAGGACTGCTCACTGTAAATACCAGAAGAATTATATGTTTTCTCACTGAGGCTTGGTATGCTTGACCAATAAAATACAAATGGTAAAGATATTAAAAACTAACAGACCAAAATAAAGGGATTTTTATTTTAAAGCTGGTTGATCTCATTGCACATATGTGGACTTCAATGGGTGACTGTTTTCCTAGAACAGAAAGATAGGGAGTGGCAGGGCGCAGGGACAAGGGAACTGTGCAGTGAAAGAACATAGTAGCCGGTTGTCTGGATTGAATATTTTACAAGTTTTTGCCAGATTTCTCAATCTGGACAGAATAAATAGAGACAGTTTGCTTTAAAAGCTAATTTAGACAAAAATAATTTCTAACCTGAATGTCATCTGTGCCACCAAGGATGAAAACATCTTTTGAATCACGATGAGGAATTACAATGAATTCTGTTGTTTTCCAGGCATCTTCCACCTGGAAGAAAAATATAATGCAATTCTGAATATAATTTTGACCAACTAGATGCATTCATTCATACCACATAAGCTTATCAACAAACGAACAGCATGCACAGCTAACAATATGAATGTTCCATTTATGGTTTGTTTACACAATTTATACACAGCTGCCTGGGATTATCAGTGAACCTGCTAAAAGGAATAAAGAAGGGCAACTACAGGCTTCTCCACCACCACCAAGTTAGTTTGTTGATAAAATGGATCCTCATACGTAGATAAAGTTAAGTTGCTGAATGAATAAATATACAGGTAGTCCTTGACTTATGATCACAATTGAGACTGGAACATCAGTTGCTCAGCGAAGTGGTTGTTCAGTGAGTTACACCTGTTTTGCAACAACCTGGTTGTTAAGTGAATCACCTTGATTGTTAACTGAATCACATGATTGTTAAGTAAATCTGGCTTCTCCCATGGACTTTGCTTGTCAGAAATTGGATGGGGCTTGAGTTGCAAATAGAGATAATGTGACCCCAGCACCCACATTTTAATCATGTGGCCACAAGGACACTGCAAAAGTTGTAAATACAAGGGCAGGTTGTAAGTCATTTTTTTCAGTGCCGCTGTAACTTCAAATGCTTGTTAAATGAATAAGTCAAGGACTACCCACATACATAGGAGGAGGTGGAAAGGGGAGACAGAAGAAGAGCTAAAAATCTTCAATTTTTAATTTTGCCTGTAAGAAGCAAAATAAACAAACAAAAATGCTTGATAAATTACTATTTAGAAAAATCCAATTTACAACACTATCATAAAACCTCAAATACCCACATTGGCATCATGACAGCTATTATGTCTATTCCTTTTCTGATTCCCTTATCCATGAAGTTTTTCTACTGATGTTATTATTGTAATTCAAGCAGTGAACTATTCAACGTTTACTTCGAAGAATGTTGTGCTCTTCCCTACGTCGTATTAGAGTGACTCCAAGTGAGTTTAATAAATATATTATTGAAGCTTCAGTATAACCAATCAATACAATGTATTTCAGTCCAAGATTAGAGTTTTTTATATTGTATTAAAAAGTACCTTTTTGAGAATAATCTCCAGAGAAGCTTCTCCTGAAGCTTGTCCAGAAACATCCTGAATCTCCTGAGTATATTCAAAAGCACTGATCTGAGTAAGTCGCTCCAAGGTTAATGGATTTTCCACATCTATTAATGGTGAACCAACTATTTGTTCCAGAATTGCCCAGTGTCTGGGTTTCAAAAAAGGATTTCTAAGATCTGTGATAACTGGAAGCTGAAAGAATGAAAAGTGTATCAATACAGTTCAATTCACACCATTTTCCTGTTTCAGTGAATAGTCGGATTAACCAACAGGCTGTTACAACATAATAATAAATTATGATATGTTCCATCCAATCTTAAGAGATGACTAGCTCATAACTTTCCAATATTTTAAATACATATTTAAATATAATAAGATATTATTTGGATTGCTCTATCTTTTTCTTCTATGCCAACATTTATATCTGTATTATTACAGGCTATGTTTTTTGAATTTCTGTGTTAACATAAATAGTTTGCTAATCATACGAAACACTATTTATCCTTATTCTTCCAATGTGGTCAATATAAAATGTCCTTTATGCTGTTCCATAGGCCCATCTTCAGTGCCTCTGAGCCTCCATGGGCCATGAGCTAACAAAAATCTCTTCATCCCACTCCTCAAATAGAAAATAATAATGCTCCTTACTTATACTTCCAATTCCATCTCCTGCATAATCAACCATGTATTTGCCAATATTTGCCATATTGTATAAATGCATATTTATAAAAATAAAATCTCTTCTAATGGGTTGCTTCATGTAGGATAGTGGTAAGGGAAGAGTATTTTTTAACACTGCAACAGGGTAGGTACATGACCAAAATAGCACTGCACTGCACACAGGAGGTTTTCTGAATGGCTGCAAGTATACTATCATGGTACTAAACCTACTAAGCCCTCATAAGCAGTGTTGGAAGAAGAGAAAGGAGAAAAGTTCTAAATGACGTATTAGCAAACAGTAAGATGTGGCAACTCCATTTTTATGAACCTAATGCACATCTGTGGAGTGGGGCAATAGAAGAAATTGATTGCAAAAGCTGCAACATCCAGGTTTCAGAAATTAAATTCTGAACCTGTGTGCAGGTATGAAAAACGAATTGGCATGGCCAGAATCGTTTCTCATAGAAAATAAATCTATACATGGATTACAGAAGGTGCTGAGTTTCCAGGTGGCAGAACGTTGATTCCAGCGTAATGAATTTCTTCTGATTTTTCCCACTTTCTTCCTTTTGGTTTCCCCTATACAACAATTATAAATACTTAAAAAATAATCTCTTTGAGGTCTTCATTCTATGCAATGAAGAAAGATGAGATATTTGAAGCTAGTATGAAATACAATTTAATCTTGAATGTATCAAAATATATTTTGGTTTATATTGCTGAAAAAGAGTAAAACGACGAATCCCTTTGTAGATCTTTAAATTATGTGATTAAGGGAGAAAAGGAATTTTAGAGTTAGATATCTGAATATGCTCTAGATCACATCCTACTAGCAACTTTACTATGCTACAATAGAACTCTGTTAACTAGCTATTATGCTATGAATCTGACTTAAAAGTAAAACTATGGCCAGCAGTTTAACCCAAAATGTATGTAGTATTTATTAATTCTTCTATTCATTTCTTGATTTATTCACATTTGATCTTGCTTCACTATTTACTCTGAAAACTCCTTATTCATCCATGTCTTGTATCTTTAACTCTGAACGTAACATTGTAAACATGAATCTGACATGATGAATATTTCTGTACAATTTTATTTCCTTTTAGAAACTTTCCTAATTTATTGCCCATCTTACTTTTTTTTTTAATTTGAAAGTGTTTCTTTATGCTACATTTTCAAATGGCCATTTGTACCTTTTCTTTCATTTTCTCCACCTTCTCCTTGAGTTGTGGGACAACATTATTAGGTGGCAAGCCTTTTTCCAGCTGATTCACAAATTTAGCATATTTGGAAACTTGACCATTCAATAATTCTGGATCCAAGCTATCAAATTTAGACTACAAAAAATATGTAAGTAAAAAAATATCAGTTAGAAAACTTCTTTGGTATATATGTTAGAAGAAATTTACTTTAAAATAACCTACAAAAACCAAATCTAATATAAGCCAAAAAAAAATTAGCTTCAGCGAAGTCAGTAGCATACTTACTTAAAAATAAACCTGAGAATTAAATTAAAGTCATTAAATTACCATGTATTTCTTTTTTGAAAGAAGCTTACTCCACAGAACAATATTTGTCCATGGAAACCTGGTCCTTCCTGGAGCATGAGTGTGAGATGAATCCATTCAGAATAAGAGGTTTTTTTAAATGAACTGTACAGTGGTTGGCCTTTGGTATTCTGCTTTGTTTTCTGTTGTTATTTTATTATTTTGTACTTTGTGTCCTAGATATTTGCGATGCTTTGTTTCTAGTCCTTTTGTTTTCATGTTTCAATACAACTGTAATTTATTCAGAGTTCCTTTAAAAAGTTAGGAAGCCTCATAAAACAAATTGATTTGACTACCAAAAATGTCTACTTGGGGCGGTCCTTAAAAAATGTCATATAATACAGTTGGTCCAAAACAACAGCACCTTATGTACTTTCTGGCTACTGTTGTTAACTGTGTATAATCTTGATTTTGCAGGCTCTGCATTAGTTGCTATTTGGTTTCGAAATACAATTTAAAGTGCTGTTTTTATCTTATAAAGGCCTTTATGGCTTGGCACTTGAATATTTTATTATTAATTTTTTTTTAAGTTGTTCTCTTTCAAACTAAGGTAACAAAAGCCAGGGAAGAATAAGAATAATTTTAAAAGATGGTTTAATTTGGCCCATAATATATTTGTCTCCTTTTAAAATTTTCCAGATTGTTAAATCATTGCATTTAGATGGATAACATTAAATTTCAATATATATAATTACCTCCATCCAATCTTCTTCAAGTACTGACCATTCAGAAAGAGAGTCCCACAACAGTTGTTTCAACTTCAGCTCTGCACAAACTTCCTCCAAGGTATCAAATTTTGTTATATCCACCTTTCAAGAAACAATTGAAATAATGGAATTACATTCATTTGAAGCCCATATGTTGCAAAATATGATACGTATTTTAAGAAAATCTACAATACTAAATACTGATAAATTGGAAGAGGAAAAATCAATTCATTTCAAATAATAAATATATAAAGCTACTGTTTCTATGATTATTTGCTATAAAATAGCATTATTTAACCAACTAAATCATGATCTCTGGCTTGTTTTTTTTAAAAAAATAAGGCAACATTCTCAGGAGATAAAATTAAATGGTAACTAAGTCTTGCTCCTAGTCAGAAAGCAAAGGAAAGAGAGAAGAATGTGAAACTATGCTTTGTGTGTGTGTGTGTGTGTGTGTGTGTGTGTGTGTGTGTATGTGTGTGTGTGTGAGAGAGAGAGAGAGAGAGAGAGAGAGAGAGATGGAGACAGATCTTGGATAGTACATTATAATTTATTGTATTCTGTTGAGCACTGTATTATAAGAACCAGTAGGACTGAGTGATACAGACAGAATCAACATTTACTATTGTTTCAATAGAACCATTCTGAAATATGCAGAATTAGAATAACAGTCTCATTAAATAAACTAAATAAGGGGTTATTAGGAATTCAAGCACTCTTTCCTAACTCTGATTTTATCATTATGCCCTTATGAAATTGGTTAGGCTCAAGGCATTCAATATTCTATCACAGAATGGGAATTTGAACCTGGCCCTCCTATTGCATCTTTAATATAGCACACCATCTCATACATCACAGGACTTGTTTCATTTTGCAAATCATAATTTAAACATCCATCTACAAAGCAGAATGGAATTGTGGACAAATTACCTTGAAGTTTTTCTGATAGGATTTATACTGGAATGCCCGCTTTTGTATTTCATCAAGAATGGCCTGCAACTCGCTTAGAACTATTTTCACTCTCTCTTGATCAGCATCTGCGTCCAAAATCTGAGGATCCTATTAAAAAAAATCAAAAGTCATTTTATAATCAGCTATCATTAAGGTTACAGATAAATATTGTACAACAAACCATAAAATTAAATTCAGTGAGGAGACAGATTCTATTTAGAGTACAGTACAATGTAAATGCAATTAATTTTTTCTGCTTGGTTTAATTCTTACTACAAAAGGCACCAAGTAACACTGATCAATTTTTCTCTGTTATCAACTGAAAAAAGAACTAGGCAAGTATTTGTTTCAATATCAGTTGAGCAGGAATACATAATAAATGGATGGCTCTCAACAACTCTATCATCTACTTACACGGGGAAGGTAGAACTGAGAAGTATTTTTGCTCATGGCCCTGATTTTCCAAGGAGTTAGAGGGTACAGTATGTACTGTTCACCTTTCAAATTCTATCCAGTTCTATCTATTAAAAGTAGGGCTGTGAAGGTTTTCCTGTCACTTTTAATGTGCATGTGCCATTAAAATAGATTTTTCTGAGTGAAATCAAAGCTTGCCATATTTCTTCATTTAAAAACACAAACCCATGTGGAATACCCGATTTATGAGGTTCCTTACACTGGATCCATTGGGTTGCATTGCTTTTCTTGCTTCTTAGTCAAAGACTTTGCCTTTTTACCCAAGGCATTTTTAAAAATATCAGCTAACTCTGAGAATTATTGCTGGGGAAGCATAGTTCTACCACATAGTATGGGTTTCTAATTCATCTTGGGTTTAGCACACCCAACTACTGAAACTAATAAGGGTAAATAACTAGTAAATAATAACAAGAATTATATTATAAAAAGACCTGCAAATAAAAATAGAAAAATTGTGGCAAGAGAAAGCATGAGTCGTACCAATAGTAGTATTCCTTCCTTGGGTGCAACCTCAAAGCAACTGGAGGACCACTTGAACATTGAACATCGGTATTGACAAAATCATTACCAATCAATTGTACAAGACAGCTTTACCTGGAACAGCTTTCATCCTGTAGCAATACTTTTAACACCATCAAATATGAACATCTGCTTATCTGAGGTCCATGGGAAGCACTTGATAAGTGGATAAAATGCCAATTCAAGCTTAAACATCTAGATGACTGTGACAAACTATAATTCAATAATGCAGGAATATAAAGAGTAATTAATTTAATACCTGTGCTAGAAGTCTAACTTCTTTAACTTCTTCATTCAGATCGTGAACATCTTCATCTAGAAGCTGGCAGAATTTAATAATGCTGGCATCTCTTTCACCCACAGATTTATCAATTGCATTACGGACAGCAACAATAGAGGGCTTCAAACTTGAGAACAAAGCAAAATCTTCAGGAGGTGTGGGTATGACATACTGTTCAATAAGCTGATACATCTTAGAAACCACTTTTGATTCATCGTCAAGAATTTCAATCTGAGGGAAGGTAGAAACAAACTATTTTTCCATTTTGTTCGCAAATACTTTGATAGGTTATCTTAAAACACTTCACGAATCTAAATTGCTATCAAATGCCATTTTAAATACAGGGCAGAACCTGATTTTAAAATTACACAAAGAGATTGACGTTACCTGCTACCTACATAAAAATCAAGTTCAAATGCACTCATTCTCACTCTCACTCACTGTGTCCAGAGTGCACTAGGCCTTTCGGGAGCCTCCACAACTTGAGTCACTCTCTGCTCTATTTAATAACCTGCATGTTCCTTTAATGGCTGCATCAGGGAGAGCATCAGGGAGAGTGGGGATCATTAAGTGAAGTCATCTTGCTTAATGGCTATCACCACTTGTGACCATAATGGGAAGGCTTCACTGTAGTCATAAATCAAGGACTATTTGTACAACTGAGAATCATCAGTACACTTACTACAAACTGGGAGATCACTCCCAGTAGTTTTATATACATACTATATCACATGAAGAACAACATTTGTTGTGTTGCACATGCCCCTGCCTCTGGGTCATGGGGGAGACAGAGCTTCTCTCACTGGCTCCCAGGATGAGAGAAAAGAAAGAGAATTGGATTTCTTGGGGTCATAAGCACAGTCACAGTTGTGCTTATGACCCTAACCACTTCACTTAACAATTGAGTTACCAATTGTGATGGCAAAACAAGTGCTACCTCTATTAGCTAGATTGGGTATAAATTCCACTGATTTTGCTGTACTTGTCCTCTATTGCATCTCCTCCAACATCCTGCTGTCCTCCAAACATTTTCTACTTCACTTAGTGCCAACACAGCCAGTAGCAAGGGATTGTGAAAGATGTTGGAAACATCTGGTGAGTGCTAACTAGGCACTGCAGATGTGAAGGAAAATTACTCTTTGACAGGCCACACAACCAGTTGTGATACATAGGTTTCATGCCCTATTTATTTCAGCTAGGATGTACAGCAAGACTAGATTTAGATATGCACATTATATTGTACCTATCTCCCAGAAAAGCAAATGCAGGAGAACACAATTATTACCCGGATCAAAAGGATCTATCTGATTTCTTATGAGAAACTGACTAGCATATATGGGTTTCATGAATTGTAGATAGAAGGTGTCAGAGTATCTAAAAGCAAGCAAAACACATCCGGCAATGGCAACAAAATGAAACTTGTTAACTCGTGCTACTTAATAAAAACAGTATGGTGAACTTACCCTATCTTGTATTTCATCAAGGAATGTCAAAGTAACCACATATTCAGTAGTTGTACTTGGCAGAAACTCAAGTTTAAATTTAGCATCGTTTGCCTCAGCAAGAATGGTGTTCACTTTTTTCTTTGCAATTACAGGAAGCATTTCATTAATAACCTAAATACAAAAGAAAGTATTAAAAGCATTAGTAATATTATAAAAAGACATGTTACATTTAGATAGGAATCTACTTAACATGAAACTATTCTTTAGTAAAGATTATGTATCTTATAATGAGTAAATGCCAGGGCATGATTAAATGGACATAGGTGACTGAGCCAGTCACTTCCTTTCAACTCAACCCACCTCATAGGATTGTTGTGGGTAAAATGGGAGAAGGAAGGTGTGTTGGATAGATTCATTACTTTAAGGGGTTTGTAAAAGTAATAAAAGCAAGATATATATAAACAAATTAAATAAAATTTCAGTTCATAATGCATAAAATAGACAAAAGAATTTTGGGAAATGTCTTTTAGTTATTGGAAATAGAAGTCAATACCTACCATACCCCAAGGGGCATATGAGATTTGCTCCATAGCATTTTCTTTCCAAGCTTTTTCATAGAGTTCAGTGCACAATTTTGAGACAGTTATTCTGTCTTAATCCAACCTTAACTCAAGATTATTGTAGGGATTAAATGAAGGGACATTTCTATTAGTTTCCAAAGAAAAGCTGGGATATAAATGCTATTAGTAATCAATCAACCAATAATACATATATCTTTGATGTTACATTATCTCTCTTTCAGTGATGCGGTGGATGTGATGTGCTGGTGCCTGGAGGCTGTGAGGGTCTGGATGGGAGTCAACAGGCTCAGACTTAACCCAGACTAGACCGAATGGCTGTGGGTATTGCCTCCTAAAGACTATGTTGACTGTCTTTCCTTGGTTCTGGGTGGGGTGGGGGAGAAATTGTCCCCCTCAGAACGGGCTCGCAATTTGGGTGTCCTCCTAGACCCACAGCTAAGATTAGAGCAACATCTGACAGCTATGGCTAGGGGGACCTTTGCACAGGTTCGCCTGGTGCACCAGTTGCGACCCTACTTGGATCGGGAGGCTCTCCTCACGGTCATCCATGCCCTTGTCACCTCACGGTTAGATTATTGCAACACGCTCTACATGGGGCTACCCCAGGGGTGAAATGCTCCCGGTTTGGACTGGCTCGGGCGAGTAGGTAATGATGGTGGCGGGCAGTTTGGAGAACCGGGAACAAAAATCCCTGCCCCCGCCCCCCATGCCAAGCTGAGCCGTGTGATCATCAGAGCCTTTTTTTTCTTTTAAATGGCTCTGACGATCCAAGCTCTGACGATCCCAACTGAGTTGCCTGCTAACCATTAGCAAAAATCCCGCCCCCCACCCCAGCCTCCAGCTTGCTTACCTTAGCTGCTGGTCACAACGCCTACCTTGCTTCGCTTGCTATAATACCTGCAATCCATTGCATCAGCAAGCAACTGAATCTCCCTGCCTGCAATCAAGCTCATCAGTGAGAGCTCTATCTGCCTGCCTGCCTGCCTTCCACATTCTATTGCAGGGGTCTCCAACCTTGGCAACTTTAAGACTTTTGGACTTCAACTCCCAGCAAAGCTGTCTGAGGAATTCTGGGAGTTGAAGTCCACAAGTCTTAAAGTTGCCAAGGTTGGAGACCCCTGTTCTATTGAGTAAGTTTTTTTCCCCTTTGGGAGCTTTTAAAAAAAAAAGTTAATTGGGGTTTTTTTTAGTTGTTCTTTTTTTAGACCTAGCCATTTAAAGTTTAGGAAGTTTTAAATTTAGCTGCTTTTATATAAAAATAAATTAAAATAATATTTGTGCAGCTTTCTGAGATTTAGTGTGTTTCTGTAGCGTTTCACTCTAACTACACAAACACACAAAATCTCACAAAGCTGTATGTGGAATATTGTGTGTGTAAAGTATGAAAGTTGGTTTTTTGGCCTTTTTGTGGCTGCTTGTTGCAGGTGCCATTTTGGGTCTAGCACAGCTGCTTTTATATTGTGGATGAGCCAGTTGTGTTGTGTTGTGTTGTGTGTGTGTAAAGTGTGAAAGTTTTTTGGGGGGCTTTTTGTGGCTGTGTGAAGTTCCTGCTTGTTGCAGGGGCCATTTTGGGTCTAGCACAGCTGCTTTTACATTGTGTGTGAGCCAGTTGTGTTGTATTGTATTTTGTAGGTTAAAAAAGGGCAAAGAAGTGACATTGACTTGGCCACGCTCACCACCAAGCCTTGCCCACTAATTAAGCCACACACACGGAAGTAACCGATAGCAAAAATTTTTAGATTTCACCCCTGGGCTACCCTTGAAAAGTGTTCGGAGACTACAGTTGATCCAGAACGCAGCCGCGCGAGCTGTCGTGGGTGCACTTAGGTACACCCACATTACACCAATTCTCCGCGAGCTGCACTGGCTCCCTATTGGTCTCCGATCACAATTCAAGGTGTTGGTTATTACCTTTAAAGCCCTACATGGCTCAGGGCCAGGTTATCTTCGAGACCGCCTTCTACCACATAGCTCTCAATGACCGGTAAGATCCCAGAGTTTATTTCCTCTGGGTCCCGTCAGCTAAACAATGCCGGCTGGCAGGCCCACAGGGGAGGGCCTTCTCTGTGGCTGCCCCAGCTCTCTGAAACCAGTTACCTCCTGAGGTCTGGACCATCCCCACCCTATTAGCCTTCCGTAAAGTGGTGAAATTTCACAAACAAATTTTTCTGGAAAATCCCCTTAGTATGCAGAAACTTTCTTGTTTATTGGCCCCATTTTATTTCTAATCTGGTATAGGAGCATTAAAATGGAAGTTAAAGGACAATGTGGATTTACCTCCAAACAGCGCTTTGGTGATGGAATTAGTTTGTCTTTCAACCTTTTAGCATCTATGAGGAACAAACCTAATGGTCTCTTTTGTTTTATTGCCAACGCTTCTTTGTGTTGTCTGTGATATTTCTCCAGTTGTTCAGCAAAAAATTTAACATCTGTTTATTTTAAACAGAAGGATACAGTTAGTCATTTACAGATGGCTTGAGGGGAAAAATTATATTGTATTTCCTCATGGGAAAGAATACACATTTCCCCCTTTTTATTTAGAAAAAAGTTTTTTGGTTTTTTTTAAGTGATGAACAGAGATTATTCAAAATGGGTTATCTTCTCCTGCCTGGTCTATAGAGAGTTTTTACAGAAATAAACAAATGTTTATTTTGTATGAAAACAGCCACTTCCAATTCCAGAATGTTTTGAAACCTAGACACAAACAATCTCAACTCAGCAATACAATTTCAGCGAAGTGGTAGGTTTTTAGGCCAGCCATTTGCTTAACAATAGCAAGGGATTCTGTTTCATTCCATTCCGTTAACTGTTTCTCTGATAAAATATCCTGGAAAATACCAAAACTTTTAACTATTTAAAAAATGGTTGCTGTAAAAAATGGTATTGCAGATTTCATGAGATTAACACACTTATTAGAACTGTGAAAAGCTTTGGATTGAAAGGTACCATAGCAGTTCAGACAGCAAGCATGCTCACAGCATAAAAAGGTAACTATAGAAGAGGTAAGTAGTCAAGGAACAACAAAAAGGATATTGTGTCACTGCAATGAATATTTCATATTTTTTATCATGAAGTTTATATTAGTCACTTATATGCAGCAACATTTTGCAATTCTTTAAAGTAGTTGTGACTTTTTCTGGGATTGCTGGTTCCAGTTCCAGTGTGATCCTGGAAAAAGGCTTGTTTGCAGATTGAAAGAATCCAGGATTATCTACACTACACACCCTAGCCAACCATTGTATAATAGAATATTGCAGTCTTCCTTTGTTTTTATTCAAATTCAGCTCAAAAAGGAAATCTACAGTTGAAACCTGGTAGAGAGAATTTTAGATTTCACAGACAAATCTAACTTTGCTCTGAATTTCAGACAATGACCCAAACAATAGTGAAGCAGATGATTAAACTGTCACATGTACATGTTTTAGAAAAAAATCCCTTTGGGCACTTAGTGGACATTCAGTTTAAAAGATACCCCTTGCCCCATTAGGCCATTAAAGCAAGAATTTATTCTCTCTCTGTGTGTGTGTGTGTGTACACACTTTATCTATAATCCTTTAATACTTATGTTGTCTGGAGAATAGTTTTGATCTAGTGATCAAGGCACCAGACTAGAAACCAGGAAACTGTGAATGAATGACTTTGGGTCAGTCCCTTTCTCTCAGCCCAATTCACTTCACAGGCTTGTTGTTGTGGAGAAAAGAGGAGGAGGAAGGAGTATTAAGTTTGTCATCTTGAGTTATTTATTTAAAAATAGCAGGATAGGAAAAATGTTTAAAAAACCTTAAAGCAGGGGCCTCCAAACTTGGCAATTTTAAGATTTGTGGATTCCAACTCCCGGAATTCCTCAGCCAGTTTAGCAGTAATGAACCTTTAAGGCCCCTGCCTTAAAGGTTCATTACTGTAGAACAGTATCAGTGCATCAAACCACCAAATTTAATTATGGATACACCCACGAATCCTTCCATTTTAAGCACTATATCATACCACATACAGACAGTCAATGACCAGCTACACACCATTCACAGTTACCGCTGAATCTCATCTACCTTTGTCTGTGCTTTGCAACGCTAACATAATCACTAACGTGTCAGAGACAACTTTCTTAAGGGCTATATGACTGGTTTAGGTGCAGGTTGCCAACTTTATTTCAGAATATAGTAAGATACCTATATTGGAGAAAGTGAAAAAGGAAGCCCCTTTTCTCCTTTTAAAGTATGTATGAAATATAATATTTTCAGATAAAAGAAAGATAAAAATAAACTTGACTCCTAGTGGCTTTATGGAATCGCATGTAGTTCACACTATGGAAGTCACTTCTCATTTGTTTTTTGTGGGATGTTCTTATGGCCGTCCATAAGGACCTCCTTAACATCCCCAAATTTGGTTAAAATTGGCTAGGTGCTGCCACCTACAGTAAATGAACTTGTTTAATGCCACATCCAGGGGATTTTCTGTAATTTCGATATTTCAAATGTTTACTGGTATAACAGTCTTCTAAGAAAATCATTTTCTAATCAAATGAGGCAAAAAATGTAACAAAATATAAAACAATATTTACCAGGCTCTTCTTTCTTCAGAGCTTGCAAATCAAGGCTTTCGTTTTCTCTGAAAAATAATCGAAACTTTTCAAAAGTAGCTGCATAAAAATTTGCTGCTTCAAATGCTGAATCAATTGTTTCCTAAAAAGTAAAAAAAGGTATTTAAATTATTATAGTCTTTAATTAACTTCCATCCATACAACGGTTCTATTTCATTTCTTCTCCTTTTTTTCACTGTCATTTATTACTATGCTGTGTTATTCTTACATAGAAGCAACGATAGCAAGCATATAAAAGTTAAAGAGCAAGTTGAAATATCTACCCTAAAATAAGTAATCATTGTGCTAGCTTGTACTACCAAATTGTTTTAGGTAGATTAAAAAAAAGAAAGACAGTATTTCAGTAGAGTTCAGTAGGGCTCTACTGGCACTCTTGTCAGAGAAATCCAGATTTAAGGATCTCACAACCATGTTGCTATTGGCCAGGCATTCTTTCTAAATTTAGCTTACATGCAGGATTGTTGTTGTGAGGATAAGTCTTCAGTTGAGGTGAATTTAAGCTATTGTTACGCAAATTCAAGATTTTTTAAAAAATCTATTACATTTTCATTTGCACTCAGCTATTAATGAATAAATAAATGCATTCCATAATTAATTTGACTCCTCTTTGTGATGCCCAATACCAAAGCTGTAAAGTGTGTACTATTCTTTTCTGAGGACCAAACTATTATTAATTACGTTACTTATTATAAATAGCAGCTGCAAGTAATGGAAAAGATCTACCACCATTCTTTGCTGTAGTATTATTCACAGTAACGTGAATAATATTATTCCTAAACCAAATTTGCATTGCAAGGAAACCTCTCAGTGACACCAATGAGCTTTGATTATAATCATTATTCCAAGCCACCAGCTGCAATTTGCATTAACAAATCTCCCATTGTTATTAGGGGACCATTATCCCAATATTGAACAAACAACCTCAGCTGCTGTTTGCCTTTTGTGTGTATTAGAGGGAGACATGTTTAACCTTACAGTTTGGTTCAAAGAAGTTTTATTAGCCAGTTTATTTTCCCTTCTGACTTTTCATGGATAGCATTACTAATTTAGATATATAGGTATAGATCTATAATAGCTGTTGTAAGAATATCTTTAAAAATTATTGATATTAGGATTGTTCTCAGAGAAGACACAGGGAGAAGAAAAAGATTAGGAATAGAATAGGTGTGAAGCCACCTATATTGAGCAGAAGCAATATAGAAAAATGCTGGAGGCACATGGTAACTTTACTGACAATGGCAAAAAAATCAATTCATACTTCATGGGAGAAAACAACAGTAAATCTATTCCTTTATTTTTGCCAAAAAAACCCCCACATGGATAGAAAAACTAAATTGTTTGGTGATGTAGTGCTGGATGATGGGCCCTCAGGTCACTGGCACTCAACATGCTACTGAGGGAGAGCTGAAGATGTCTCAGAATAGTAATGGTGGTGATAACATAGCTAGAATAAAGTCTTTGGGATGTCTAGTTGCTGATGTTGCCATATAAGAAAAGAAAATCCAAGGGTGCAAGATAGAATTACAGTAGGAACATAGAACATAAGAAGCATGAACACAGGAAAGTTCAACACAGCATAAGATGAAATGAAATGACTATAAATTGATACCTTAGGCTTCAGTAAATTGAGATCGACTGTGAAAAAAATGAAGTGGTGGATAATTTCTGCCTTTTAGAATCAACCATCAACACCAAAGGAACAAGCAGTCAAGAAATATGCTGCAAACTAGCACTTGGTAAAACAGGTATAAAGTCCTTGAAAAAGATATTCAAATGCCATGATGTGTCTCTACCTACAAAAATCAGTATTGTGCATGCTACAGTATTCCCTGTGACACTGTATGGAAGTGAAAGTTGGAATTTGAAGAAGGAGGCTAGAAAGACTATTTACACTTTTGAACTTTGGCACTGGAGAAGATTCTTTAGAATACTGTGTACAGTCCAAAAAAAGAAAATGGATCATCAAACAAATCAACCCAGAATTCTCACTTAAGGCATAAATGAGCAGGCTCAAATTATTTCCTGGTTGGGAAAAGTGAATGGAAAGACAACAACAAGCAGCAAAGTGGATGTCCTTGGTTACAATGGTGATGCACAAGCCATCAAATTGTAATGGAGAAAATCTCTATTTATATGGTTGCTAGGAGTCAAAAACAACTTTTTTAAATAGTTTTTTTATTTTTTAAGACAAACTTTTAGTACATCATTCATTTCTTCCATGTGACATTTTAATGTTATCTTCAAAAGTTTCTTCTCTTCTCTAACTCTTCTGTCTTCAATCTCACCAAGTCCATTACAAAAGTTTTCTATTAGTATAATATTCTAATTACAACAATTTATTTTCTTCAATCTCTTTTAAAACTTATTTATATCCCTTTTCTAACCAATAGTAAAATTTATTCCACATCTTAAAATATTCTGAATCTTCTCTTTCCTTTATCATCATAGTTAATCTATTCATTTCTGCACAGTCTAAAATTTTTTTAATTACTTCTCCCTCCGATGGTATATTCTCTGTTTTCCAATTTTATGCATAAACAATCCTTGCTGCTGTTACTACATGTATAATCAAATATATACTGTATTATCTTAACTAATTTTCTCTGGTAAGATACCCAGTAGGAATAGTTCTGGCTTTAAGTCTATATGTTGTTGTATCATTTCCTCCACCCATAACTTAATTTTATTCAAATAGTTTTTTCTTCAGGGCATATCCACCACATGTGGTAATATGAACCTGGGAACTGGTGGCATTTCCAACATTTAGCTGATTTATCTTTAAACATTTTTACCAGTTTCTTAGGGGGCATTTGCCATCTATAAAACATTTTGTATTGATTTTCCATGTATGCAGTGGACATTATTAATTTATAATTTCTTTCATATAATTGTTGCCATTTATCCAATTCAATTGAATATCCATTTTTTTTTTGCCCAGGCTATCATTGTTTCTTTTACTTGTTCTTCCTGAGTCAAAAACAACTTGATGGTACATAATCACAAGGACCAGATGGATTACATCCCAGAATTCTGAAGGAGCTGACAGACATGATCTTGAAACCATTGAACTATATATTTCAAAAATCCTGGAATACTGGTGAACTATCAGAGGACTGGAAAACAGCTAATGCAATTCCCATCTTCAAAAAAAGGGGAAAAAGAGATCCAGGAAACTACAGACCAAACAGCCTGACATAAATATCTGGGAAGATCCTGGAAAAGATCATCAAGCAATGGATCTGCTAACACCTAGAAGCAAGCAAAGTTATAACAAGAAGCCCACACCGGTTTGTCAAAAACAGATCATGCCAAACAAATCTTATTTCATTCTTTGATAAAGTGACTAAATTAGTGGACCAGCAAAATGCTATGGATATAATGTACTTGGATTTCATTAAGGCATTTGACCCACAACCAACTTCTGAGTAAGTTAGAAAAATGTGGGATAAACAGCATCACCACCCGAAGGATTCGTAACTGGCTGACAAACCGCACTCAGTGTGTGATCCTTAATGGAACTAAATCTACAGGGAAGGAAGGAAGCAGTGGAGTACTCCAAATTCTGTCTTAGACTCTACTCTTCAATATCTTCATAAATGATTTAGATGACCAAATAGAAGTGGAACTCATCAAATTTACACATGACACTAAATTGGCAAGAATAGTCAACACCAGAAGATAGGCTCAAGATCCAGAAGAATCTCAATAAACTTGAACACTGTGCCCTAACAAAATGAAATTCAATGGTGAAAAAAGTGAGAAATTTTACACTTAGGTAAGAAAAACCAAATGTACAGGTACAGAATAGGTGTAACCTGCCTTAATAGCAGTAACTGCAAGAGTGATCTTGGAATTCTAGTGGACAATCATTTAAATATGAGCCAACAATGTGCTGCAGCAGCCAAAAAAGCCAATGTAATCCTAGGCCTGTGATGGTGAACCTATGGCACTGGTGCCACAGGTGGCACACGGAGCCATATCGGTGGGCACGCGAGCTCAGCTCCAACACACATGTGTGCACCAGCCAGTTGATTTTCGGGCCTTCTGAGCCCACCAGAAGTCAGAAAACATACTGTTTCCGGCCTCCGGAGGACCTCTGGGGGGGTGGGAAAGGCTGTTTTTGCCTTCCCCAGGCTCCTAGAAAGATTCTAGAGCCTGGGGAGAGCAAAAATCGGGCCTACCGGGCCCACTGGGCCATCACGTGCCAAAAGCGGGGGGGGGGTGGACACAGGGGGGTGGGGCGCATAGAATTATGGATGTGGGCATGCGTGCGTATGACCCAACCATGCTCCCCCCACTTTTGGCACGCGATGGTAAAAAGGTTAGCCATCACTGTCCTAGGCTATATTAACAGAGGGCTAGAATCAAGATGATGTGACATGTTAGTACAGTACCACTTCATAATGCCTTAGTAAAATCACACTTGGAATATTGCAACCAATTTTGATCTCCATATTATAAAATAGATGTTTAGACTCTGGAAAGAATGCAGAGAAGAGCAACAATGATGATAAGAGAGCTGGAGGCTAAAACATATGAAAAACGGTTGCAGGAATTGGGTATGTCAAGTCTAGTGAAGTGGAGGACTAGGGGTGACAGTTTTTAATATTTGAGAGGCTGCCACAAAGAAGAGAGAGTCTACTGTCCAAAGCATCAGAAGGCAGGACAAGAAGCAATAGATGAATACTTAGGAGAGAACCAACTTAGAACTAAGGAGAAATTTCCTGACAATGAGAACAATTAATCAGTGGAACAGGTTGCCTTCCGAAGTTGTGAGTGCTCCATCTCTGAAGTTTTTAAGATGAGATTGGACAGTCATTGTCCAGAATGGTATGGGGTCTCCTGCTTGTACAAGGGGTTGGACTAAAAGACCTCCAAGGTCCCTTCCAACTCTGTTATTCTGTTAATTATTCAGTTTTGAAACTGTTACTTAAGTACCTCTGCAATATAAAATATTTAAATGTAAATAAATTTATAAACAAGGGTGTCATATACCTTTATTTGTAGGATAATAGTTTGAAGATGTTTATCATCTTTAAACATTGTTGATAAGCTTGGTCCTTCACCACATGTTTTTTCTTCAATTTTGTTGTTAATAACAGGACGAGTGAAGGCATCAAAATACTGATCTGGAACAAGGTTTGCAACAGATAACACAGTTGCCTGAAACTGAGACACAATATCTGCCATAGCATCCTGTTTGACCAAATAGAAGAAAATCAGTTGAAATGTTTGTTATACTAGATATGAAGGTTTGCATAGCATTTTCAGAGCTCTTCACATAAATATGGTTGAATCCTTTACAACAATTATAAAAATTTCTCATGAAGACCCACAAATCTAACACTTTGAATGCCAAGTCTCTAGAGTTTTCTATTTTAAATTTTCACTTCTTAAAAAAAGAATATGAGGACTGCTGTGTATTGATTTGTGTATTAAATTACAGTAACCTTAACAATGCATAAAACCTGAATGCCACCTAAAATTGAAATAAATTTCCAAAGTTCATACATAATACTAAAGCCACAGAAAATATCAAAAGGAAAGTCGCCTTTGCATAGTATCTCTGATAGTGATGTTAATAAATAGTTAATTAAATGCCATGGCTAGTCAGTGTCAGTGGACAAATGGCAATGCTGCCCAGAAGTTTTTATTTAAAACACGGTCACCCCTGGATTACAAATTTGGAGTTTTTTCTGTTGCTGGCTACATACTTTTCTTCCCTTCCTAATTTTCACAGCATCTTTGTCATTGCCAAAATGACTTCAAATAGTGCCTTTTATGCAGCAGTTAACTAGAAAACTAACTAGAAAACTAGCAGTTAACACTGCAAGTTTCATTCCTTGTAATCCTACACTAATAGCAGTTCAACTCATTAAGAAATAACGGGTTGTCCTTGTTCATATTGTATTGTTTAAAGATGAATATTCTTCCCAAATATTCTGGTCAGACTCAAAGCTAAGTTATTATTCAGTTGATCAAAAATTTCCAGAGGCACCTTCCAGCCTAAATCTATGCCAGTTGAGAATTACATCTGATTCAACTATAATTACATTTTTTTCCATTTTTAAAAAATGGAAACCTTTTGAGAACTAAATGAACTTTAACCTGGAACTCTTCTGCAGTTGGTTCAAACAGCAATGCATGGATCTCTAAAATTAGCTCGACAAGAAACATTGGAATGGATGCGTCTTCTTCCTCTGCAATCACTGAAGTAGTTCCCTAGAGTAAAAACAGAAAAGAATGAATTAAGTCTTTTTTAAATTAGAACTAAAACTCTAAAGCCCTCTAGCCTAGAAAGTTCCCTATTTGTTAGAACGTAAATAATTTTGAAATAATGGTTCAGATAGCCAGAACAATGTTCACAGGCCCTATGGTACTACATGTTTCGGAATGTTGGTGAGGGTCTTTCTTTTCTTTGATCATGTTACTTCTTTGTTTTAATTATGATTATGAGGAAACTTCAGCTGTTTTTCTTCCTTTCTCTTCTGTCATATCATATTGTATTCATTCTTTTTAAAATGCATCCTTTTACTGGAATCCTTAATTTTGATACTCATTTCTTAAAATAATATTAAAATTGATATTTTTAATCAGACCTATCCAGTTTCTGTGAATATTGTTGTGAATATTATTTATTAGTTAGGATTTGTAGAGACTTTTTCTGGCTACTATTCAGCACTAATGTATCATTTCTTATGTTATAAGCCTTTGCACAGAACTCTTTAAAGTATTTTCCAATTAGAAAACATACTGTAAAGGTAAGTTTCATTAATTTTCATTGATAACATGGATTCAAGAAACACATTTTCACAGAATATGAAGTCAGGAACAATATATTAGTTCAAGACAAAAAGATTTATATTGATCAATAGAAAGCAATGATTCTGCTTTAAACAGTACATTTTCTGAAATTTTGATCAAGTCATTCTAAACAGTTTGAACATCTCACTTTGAAGAATATTACCTTCTTTTCCACAACTTCAGGTGCTTCTACATCTGTATTCCATGTTTGGATAATTTCTACAAGTGGTGTCTTCTTCAACTTATCAGTAAGGTAACGCAAGAGAGTAGCAACAGATTTAACTGCCAAGACGTGCATAGTATTTACTATAAGATAATCAGCAAGACGAATAAAGCTGGGAAGAAGGAAACAGATCAACAATGCAAAACAAACTTCTGTCTTAGCACAGACAATCTCATGGGCTTTAATGAGGCTTTTCACGTGTGTGTGTGTGTGTGTGTGTGTGTGTGTGTGAGAAAGAGAGAGAGAGAGAGAGGGAGGGAGGGAGGGAGGGAGAGAGAGAACATTGAAAAGAAATACTATCCTGACTAAATTAAACCTGGAGAATAACAGCAATTTATGGGAAACTAAACCGGGAGAATAACAGCACTGACAAAATTAACAGAATAAATTTAAAACAAATTTAAGCAAGACTCTATATATTAGATGTCACACATCAAGGCAAATTCATATGCTTAATAGTATGATGCAAGACTCCCCCAGGCAGTTTTAGTGTACAATTTGGGAGTGCTCTTGGGTTACAGTAGAATTATCACTTAACTATAAATTGTACACCAGTTGGTCTGTTCTTAGATAAGACAATCACTTAAGATCTTAGTCCCTTTCCAATTCAGGTATTGCAATGAGCTCTAGTTTGGGCTCTTCTAGTTTGAAGAATATTCAGAAACTTCCACTGATTCTGAAGTGGATTCTACAGTGTCATGTTCAATATTGGTGTACTACTGTACACCACTGTTATGAGGCTGCACTTGCAGTCAAGGTCCTGCTTGTTATCTTTAAAGCTTTACATGGAAATGGCTCAGGAAATCAAGAAATCCTTAGAGAAATAGGTAAGAACCACAATATATGCGAAGAGGGCTGAAATATTCCTTACAGTAATGGGATGATACAATAGTTAAAACGCAGTATTGCATGCTAATTCTGCTGACTGTCAGAAGTTCGATTCTCACCAGCTCAAGGATGACTCAGTCTTCCATCTTTCCAAGGTTGGTATAATGAGGACCCAAATTGCTGGAGGCAATATGCTGACTCTGTAAACTGCTTAGACCACCATTCCCCAACCCTTCCTGGTAGGTGGCCAGGTGCAGGGAGGGAGGGGCAAGGGAATGTTTAGTGTGAGTTGCAGGTCCAGGTGCGTGCATGCATGCAAGCATAGCTTCATTTATGTGAGTGTGTCCACTGCTCACGCGAGTGGGGCTGCGAGTGCTGGTGCCCATTGCTTGCATGAGTTGGGCTACACATGCACCCAGTCCACCATTCATGTGGCCCAGTTGCAAATAGGCCATGGCCCGGTAGTGGGCCATGGCCCATAGGTTAAGTATCCCTGGCTTATTTATTGTGAGTTCAACTAAGGAGAAATTTCCTAAGGGTGAAACCAATTAAGTTGGCCACACCTACCCAGTCACATGACCCATTTCCCACAGAAAACACCAGGAGCCACAAAACCTGGGCAGGTGTGGCTGGGGGGGGGATATCATGTGACTGGGTGGGAGTGACATTGAGTTGGCCATGCCCACCCACTCAGTCACATGACCACCAAGCCACGCCCACAGAACTGGTAGGGGAAAATTTTGAATTTCACCCGTTTTGAACTATGGTGCTGGAGAAGACTCCTGCCAGTCCCTTGGACTGCAAGGCGATCAAAATGGTCAGTCCTAGAGGAAATCAACCCTGACTGGTCTTTAAAAGGCCAGATCCTGAAATGAAACTCAAATACTTTGGCCACCTAATTGGAAGGAAGGTCTCACTGGAGAAGAGCCTAATGCTGGGAATGATTGAGGGCAAAAGAAGAAAGGGACGAAAGAGAATGAGGTGGCTGGATGGAGTCACTGAAACAGTAGGCTTGAGCTTAAATGGACTCCAGGGGATGGTAGAAGACAGGAAGGCCTGGAGGAACATTGTCCATGGGGTCGCAATGGGTCAGACATGACTTCGTAACTAACAACAAGAAGAAATCTTTATCCTATTTATTTTGCCCTTCAAAGGAAAAAATCAAAATAGCTTTGGAAATAATATAATAAGAGTTGGAAGGGATCTTGGAGGTCTTCTAATCCAACCTCCTGCTCAAACAGGAAACTCTACACCATTTCAAACAAATCGCTGTCCAATCTCATCTTAAAAATCTCCAGTATTCTAGAAACAAGTCATTCCACTTTCCAGAGTCTCAACATCTTTTTTTACACCGTGGTGGATAAAACTGGATGCAATATTCCAAGTGTGGTCTTACCAAAGCACTATAAAGCAGTACTAATGTGATCTTGATTCTGTCCCTCTGTTAATGCAGCCTAGGACTGCACTTGCTTTTTTGGCAGCTGCAGCACACTCCTGGCTCATATTTAAGTGATTGTCCACTAGGACTCCAAGATTCCTCTTGCAGTTACTACTATTGAGCCAGGTACCACCTATTCAGTAAAACAACATTACACTATATAATTTCAACAAACAAAAAGCAGCAACAAAATTCAAACAAAGGACCAAGGATAGTAAGCAATAAATAATATTGCCTAAGTTAAAGCAATAACTTAACAGTGCTTTAATTAACATTAAAAATGTTTCCAAGTTATTGATTTCTATTTCATACTGGCCAATGTATTGATTACTCTTTCATATTGCCAAGAAACATAAAGATATGATATATGCAGTACTAAATATAACAAGGAAGGAATGGACTATAATTTTCACATTTATTTTCACTACTATTATTAAAGATTAGCTTAGTTTCTTATGGAAGGACTGCTGAAAGAAATATTTACAACATTTACAAAATAGGATTTAAGGCCTTTGATTTGATGCCTATGACTCAGGTCACATAGCATATTAACCCATAATCAGATGTTTGTTTCTGTTTCCACAAAGCAGGTGAAGCCTAAATTATAACCGCTTTTTGCAAGAAGCACTTTTGCTGTTTTACATCTACCAGTTCTAAATTGCGAGAAAGATATTTTGACAAGACACCCATAGATATATTATTACTAACCATGTTAGTCTTCCACACTGAGCCCTTTTATTGGCCTGTTCTGTGTATGTCATTCTTTCAGGTTGTTCGCCATACAATTCTTTCTCGACACGAGGAACAGTTCCTACCATAGTTTCTTTTTTTGTTGCCATTGTTATCTGTTCTGAGGAAAAATACAGGTAGAAATTGCTGTAATTATTCCAGGCACAAAGCTGAACAATGGATCTACAGTTAAAGAAACAATCTATTCATAAACTGTTAGTTACAATTTTAAAAATCTATTGCCTGTTGACTTAGAATGGGAGGGTTATACTGATCCCTGTGAAATTTTACAGGGGCCACTCAAATGATTGGGACTAATACAAAGCAAACTGTGGATTGGGTTAGGCTGTACTTCCCCCCCCCCCCCAAATTCACATTATCTTCTCCCTGTTGCATATTGAGATTGTAATGGTCGGTAACAACCCCCCCCCCCCTTCTTCTCACAGTACATAAAATCATATCTTGATTCTGTCTTACTTTTATTCATTTTTTTCTATTGAACTAGATCCACTTCTCTGAGTTTTTCAGAAGTGGTTTGCCATTGTCAAGGGCTCAGCGAAAGTGTCTAGCCCAAGGTCACTTAGCTGGTTTTGTGGAACTAGAATTCACAATCTCCCAGTTTTTAGCCAGATACCTTACCCAGTAAAAACTGAAATTCCCAAAGTTCAAATGTTGCAAGAAATTATAATTATTTGAACATGCAAAGAACTTTCTAATCCCACTTATCTGAGATAAAAGAAATACACACACATTTATGAGGCATTTAGAATAAATATATAAATATTATTTATTGTTAATATGGCAGTTTTGTACCTGTATTCTCAACAGTATAAAAATAATCATCAGGAGTGAAACCAGCTTCAAGCAGTGCAGTTCGACATGCACCTCTAACCACTTCTTTGGCTAATTCTCTGAATTCTGATAAACGAGATGCCACCTAAAATTTTAATGCAATTACAGGTGAATAATGATTAAATTTCAGTTAAATTATTTATATGAACTACTGAACAACTCAAACATGAAACTCACATCTTTTAGCTGACTGAACTGAGTACCTTTAAACTCTATCAATGTATATATATAGCCCTTTTCAATTTGACAAAGTACCATGTCACTAATTCGATAACACATTTCTTGGATGTTTAGAATTGCTGGTCTCAAACACTGCAAAACAGAACAAATCAATAAAACAGAAAGAACTATTAGAAAGTATTGTGCACATTTTCTGAATAGTACAACAAAAGCAAATTGGTTGGCTTTCATATTTAGAACTATATTTGAGACAAATTGGAAATCACATGGTTACATCCATTTTTTCTACTTTCTCTGTGTCTCCCAGGTTTTTTTTCCATATCTTGATGAAATAAAGGGGTCTTGGCAGGTTTACACATAAATTGTCCAAACTGAAATATAAATGTGCATAGTTGATGGCTCCTGGAAAATGGCTCCTGGATATTAGTGTCTCTGAGTTCCCATATATTAAAAATATTGTCTTTACTACACAGAAGAGGGATGTCAAACTCGTGGTCCACGGGCTGGGTGCACCACGTGCTGGCCCCACCCTCACCCAGTTTAGCAAAGAGGAAAAAAGTCCTGATACATCAAGTGACGCTGCCGTGACGACACGAGTTTGACACTCCTGACACAGAGCTATGCAAAGTATTTGTGATCATGCATTATCAAATATATAATGTCAGCAAGAATCTATATTTTGTTGTTGCTTTTTAAAAAGCAAATGAACAAAGCAGCTTTCCAATTTTTTAAAATAATAAATTTTTAAATTCCATTCAAGGAAAAAATTCTCCCAGTATTGTATTCACTAATGAAAGGAAGGAGAGGCTGTATTTTCCAATAATTAAAAAATATTCTCCAGATAGAAAAACAAGTTTATCATCATCATCCAGTTTGATCTAATGGTTAAAGCACCAGGTTAGAAACCAGGAGACTATGAGTTCTACTCCTGCCTTAGGCATGAAAGCAATCTGAGTGACTTTGGGCCAGTCTCTCTCTCAGCCCAACTCACTTCATAGGGGTGATGTGGGAAAAATAGGAAGAGGAAGAAGTATTGTTTCATCATAGCATCCCTTAAAAACTCCTCTGTGTGCATGAATGGATCTTTCTAAAGAGCACAGAAGCAGATCAAGGGATTATTGGAAGAGAAGGGAATAAGTGAAAAACTTCCCGTTTGCATTAACCGGCATTTCTGATAGTTCAACTATTTTTCTGTTTGTAAAATATTTCAATCTCCATAAATTTTTTAGATTATGAGCTTTATTGACTTTCCATACTAACTAAACTTTAGCAGCAATAATTTAGAGCTGTGGAACTATAGCTATGTTAATATCAATATATTTCACACAAGGAAACCTACAGTACACTGTAAATCATTTTGATATTAAACAGTGACCTCTTCAAAACAATACAATGCTTTAAATTATCTAATGTCCTTCATATGTATTATTATTTTATTCATTATTTCATTAAGAAAAGCTCAATACGTACAGCATTAACAATGAATAAGTTCTTCTGTAAAGCTCGGCGACATGAATTAATCGTTTTACAGCGGACGTTCTTTCTCCATACATTAAATGACTTCCATTTGCGAAATATAGCAAATATAGTGATTTTGATAAGTGCCCTATGATAGACATATTCTTGCTCCCAGCGTTCAAGTTCCAGGTATTCAACTTCTCCATTATATGTATGAATAACTGCTTGTGGACTAATAGTGTAGTAGTCATTTTTGTTAATGCAGTCATAGCTTACAATTCTAAAAATAAATAAAAACACATCTTGTTTAATAGGATAAATTATAGACATGAATAAGCAATGATGGATTATCTATATATGCCTATTCTGTACCTGTAGGAAACAGAACCTAACAGAATAATACTTGTTATTTTTGTATCATTCCGTATCATAGGGTTTGCTACTAATCTATTAATTTTAAAGGGTGGCAATTAACATAACTTTTCTGATCATGGCAGGACATTTTCTGACATATCCTGGATAACTGAACATGTTGCATTGTTTTTTAAATTATTAGATGCAGCCTCATCCCATCACATTTATATAAAATCCACGACAAGCTATAATGACATGAAGCAAATCTTTATTGATCGAGGACGGAGTGATTCAGTGATTCGGTTTCACCTTCAATGCAAATGGTAGTACTAAAATATGTATATGTATTTCAAACTTTAGTTGTTCACATGAAAGACATAAATCAGGGTTTCTAAATGCATTAGTACTCAAATGTCCCTGCTCAATTTTTGTACAATTTAGCACATTTTGTATTTGCATGAAGCTCTATCCTGCATCAAATTGTTGTCCCAATTTGCTAAAAACAATAATACGACAGCAATTTGGTTCTTTCCTTGCTAGATTAGGATACAATATATTTTGATTTTTTTTAAAAAATTGCTCTGAATCTGAGTATTGGGTCATGCTCTGCAGTGAGTAGATATTCCAATTCATGCTTTCAAAGCATATGATATGTTCTCTGCATAGTTCTAATGGAAATGACAGACATTTTCTCCCCATTTCTTTCAGCAATAGACTGTTAATTGCACAAGGGTATTTAAGCTGCCTGAATACTGAGCATACAATAATTATCAATGTATGCTGGTAGTTGTTATATAAATTACCTGACAAAACTATATGACAAAACAGATATTTGGCATCTAATAATACTGTCTTTCTATGTTACCACAACTGTTTGAAAAAAATCCCATATACATTCATGAAATAGACAAAATGTTAAAAAGTTATAATATTTATGTAGTTACTTACATTAAAGAAACCAAAATATCTTTACAATCCCCAAGGCATGTCAAAACCTTTGGGTACTCCTAATGTTTGGAAATTGAAAGTTGAAAAATTTGACACACCCTAATTATAGTCTATGTCTTTTGAGATGTATACATTATATAATTGCCTTTTTAATCAAAATTTAACAGTATTCCTCAATTGATAATTTCCTATCAGTTTCCTCTTTCTAAGGAAAAAGACACAAACTTTCAAATTTTAGCACCACATTTATGTTAAAACATATACATATAAGAAAAATATAGAAATTAGATATAACTATATTAAATTACTAGCTGGATACCTGTGTTTCGCTACGAAACTATGTGATGGGGCTTGATAAATTGACACTTACAGCTTGAAAATTAATGAGTAGTTGCTATCGGCCTCTCCTTTCCCCTTCTCTCCCTCAGCCTTGCCTCACAGAAAGGTCTCCTATCCTCTCCCCTTCTCTCCCTCAGCCTTGCCTCACAGAAAGGTCTATTCTACCCTATCCCCTTCTCTCCCTCAGGCTTGCCCCACAGAAGCCTCCCATATCCTATCTCCTTCTCTCCCTCAGCCTTGCCCCACAGAAGCCTCCCCATCCTATCTCCTTCTGTCCCTCAGCCTTGCCCCACAGAAGCCTCCCGTGTCCTATCCCCTTCTCTCCCTCAGCCTTGCCCCACAGAGGCTTCCCATCCTATCTCTTTCTGTCCCTCAGCCTTGCCCCACAAAAGCCTCCCATATCCTCTCCCCTTCTCTCCCTCAGCATTGCCTCACAGAAACGTCTCCTATCCTATCTCCTTCTCTCCCTCAGCCTTGCCCCACAGAAGCCTCCTGTGTCCTATCTCCTTCTCTCCCTCAGCCTTGCCCCACAGAAGGCTCTCCTATCATTTCAAAAAATCCTTTCTTAGTGAGCACCTAGAAGCCAAGAGGAACATACATGGCAAATTTCAAGTTTATAGGCTTTACGGTTCTGGAGATTTCGTGATTACGACATAAGTGGTTTTCATATATATATATATATATATATATATATATATATATATATATATATATATATATATATATATATATATATTTCTTTGAGTATATATATTAACCATCAGTAGAACAGAGATTGGTATTATAAGTGGTAAATCTGGAATTCATGTTAAACATAAAATTATTGTTTTTTAACATACAATTACTTCAACATTTAAAGGTAACTCACTTCAGGTTATATGTGTCATACTCAATTGATGATTTAGACACTGCAGGAGTCATGTACAGAAATCCAAGATTTTTGTTTTCACATATTATTCTTATAATCTGTAGAGGATCTGTAACATTAGCTTTAATTACTTCTTCCGGTTCACTAAATGTACGTAAAGGTGGAGTCGAACTCGGTTTGCAAGCACTTGTCTTTAATATACTACGTGGTTGCTTAGGAGGAGTTGGAACTCGTACCATTGCACTCAGTATCTGCGATAATAAAGGAAAGAAACTTATATATATAACTCAACATTTTTTTAAAAAAGGTTCTATTGATTTCCTGGGGTTTTTTTAAACCCAGCATTTTCCTGTAGATTCTTAGGAGTAAATCAAAAATTTACTGCACAACAATAATATTTATAACTGCTTCCCTTATATATTTTTTTAAGACAATCAATATCATGGTTTATCACTATGTACTGTATACTAGAATGGCTTATAAAAATTTGGAACCTTTCCCTTCCTAAGTTAAATTAACAAGAAGTTCTACTTTCTTCTGAAGTATGGAACTAAATTATGTTTCATTCAAGTAAGTCTGAATTGAAAGATTTAATGAGAAATTTTATTATCTGAAAGCTACAGTGTTTCTGAGCTCTTTGTTGTGATCTAGTAAGCAGGCCAGATAAATCTACTTGGATTCCTGAAGCAAAGTGCCAGTTGCCTTCCTCCACACTCCACATCCACAATTCAGCTGGCCCAACACCTGCACATTACTTCGGTGCTCATGACAGATAGCATCCTCTAGGAGAATTCTCAGGGGTTTATTTATTTAATGCCTTTTTACTGATAACATTTGTTTACCACCTGAAACCAGACATCTCTAAATTGCTTACAGAATAAATGCAATGCAAGTTGCTATGGTAATTAAAATGGTAACCCAATTACACTTCAGTTTAATCCATGCTAAACAGTAAATAATACATTGAATTAATTGAATATGGCATGGCTTGTACAATTAAAACCTGAATGCCTTCTGGAAAAGTCGTGTTTTCATCCAGCTCCAGAAGGCTCTGAGGGTGGGAGCCATCTTTGCCTCAGCAGGCAAGCTCTTCCGGAGAAAGAAAATTGCTACTATATAGAGAATGCACTGCTTGAAATTGGTTTCACTTCTGATGATTTTATAGTATATACTATACTATATTGAGTATATATGTATACTCAATACATATAGTATTGAGAATACAAGTACAAAATTTCAATATTAACAATAAATAATAATGTTTATATATTTATTCTAAATGCTTCATGAGACACTGTGTATTTCTTTTATCTCAGACAAGTGGGGTTGGAAAGTTCTTTGAATTTTCAAATAATTGTACTTTCTTGCAACATTTGAAGAGAATGCCTATTGTAGAGCCCTCTCCTGCCATACTTTCTGATAGATGAGGACAATTAGCAAGTATTACTTAGTTGTTTGGGTATAATGGGTGGTAACTAGTGAAGAAAGGTGGTCCATAAGACATTTGGGCCATGAAGCTTGCCTGATTTTGTAGGTAGTGACAAGTACCTTGAATTACACTCAGAACCAAACTAGTAGTTAGTGCAGCTCCCACAGCAGAAAGGCAACATGGCAGTATTGTCCTCTTTATTTTTTGTATTTAAACTTCAAAAATTTTTCATTTAGCATTTCTTCTAAAAATGTTAACTATAATTTTATATAAAAGTTATATAAAAGTTAAATAGCAATGGAACAATAAAACTGGACTGCCGTTTTAGATTAATACTATAGAACAGAGGTGTCAAACTCAAGGCCTGGGGGCCAGATCCGGCCTGTGGGGTGCTTAGATCTGGCTCACGGTGCTGTCTTGGAAACAGCAAAGGACTGGCCTGTGGTACCTCTGTCAGCGATAACGGAGCTCAGGAAGGCCGCCGCCTTTGGCCCTCCTCAGCTCCATTTTCACTAGCAGACGGTTGCAGGATCACAGCCAAAAACTGAGCTCAGGAACCCGTTTTCTCTGGTAGAGTGTTCAGATGCCCCCGACACAAGTGACATCGAGCTGGCCATGCCCACCCTGGCCATGCCCACTCCACCGCAATGCCAAACACAACTCTGATACAGCCGTCAATGAAATAGAATTTGACACCCCTGCTGTAGAACAATGGTATAAATATGAGAACAATAAGAAAAAGGGGACTGCATTGGTCTTACAGTGAACCTCCTTCATCAGATGAGAACCATTTATGGCAAGTTTAAATGCAGCTTCAAATAATGAAGAATTACAACTGGCCATGTACACTTTCTTACATTAATAAGGAAGTGAAATCTCCTTTTATGTATTTTTTCAAATTTAAATAACTGGAAAGTGACCTGATTTTAGGATATCTGATAATGTTTTAAAAGCATGCTGAAAAGGTGAACCATGTATGTTTCAATACAGCTATTTCATTAACTCCAACAGGTAAGGAATACCTTAAAATTATTTTTATTTTGTTTTATTTTATTTTATTTGTAGTAATAAATTGTAAGTGCCTTGAACATACAGGTAGTCCTTAACTTACAACAGTTCATTTAATTCGACGTTACAATGGTACTGAAAAAAGTGACTTAACCATTTTTCATATTTATGTCCATTACAGAGTCCCCATGGTCATGGGATCAAAATTCAGACACTTGGCAACTGTCTCATATTTATGATGATTGCAGTGTCCTGGGGTCACATGTGACATCCTGACAAGCAAAGTCAATGGGGAAGCCAGATTCACTTAACAACTGTGGTAAGAATGGTTGCAACATGTGGCAAAATTAATTTATTATTATTTATTATTGGTTCGATTTATATGCTGCTGTTCTCTGGAGACTCAGGGCGGCTTACAATGCATTAAGCAATAGCCTTCATTCTTTTGTATATACCTGCTTATTAGGTCTTTTGGCCTCCCCTAAACTGTGTTCATTTTTTATACAAAGTCAGCTTATTGCCCCAACAATCCAGGTCCTCATTTTACCAAACTCAAAAGGATGGAAGGCTGAGTCAACCTTGAGCCTGGTGAGATTTGAACTCGCAGTACTTGCAGGCAGCTGGCAGCTAAGTGCTACTTTAACAGCACTTTAGTCCACTGTGCCACCAAGGCTTGTTAAAAATTAATTTAACAAGTGTCTTGCTTATTTTGGGCTCAGTTGTGGTCATAAGTCAAGGCTTACCTGTATTTTATTTGAAGGGAAGATTAAAGTATTTAAATAAAAATATGCGTTCTAAATCTCTAAGGACAGACAATACCTGTCTTTCTTTCAGTTCTTCTTGGAGTTCAGATGAAATAGCCTCCACCGTACCAGGCCATTTTCTTTTCTCTGCTGAAGTTGTAGGCTTTAATACTCCAGCTGCTAACAATTTTTCTCTGTTCTTCTGGTATATATATTCAGGTTGTTTTTGGTGCTGATATATTTTTAAGGCAGGCTAAATTAAGAATGAAGTAAATTTTTAAAAATTAACAACTCATCGATAGAAATGTTTTGTACAAGTTAATAGACAATAAAATAAAATTAGCTAACTACAGACTCTGTCATAGTTCTTTAACTATGGATAGGGAAGACAGCATGTACCACTAGGCAGGAGTCTGATAAATTGAAGAACCATGCTTTTATTTTACATGGATTGCACATTCTCTTAAAGCAAAGATTCACACTGTTAGTGACTTATAGCATTTTCTAAAGTCATCCAATCATCTTGTGTTAATAACAGTGATAAGAAGTATTTAATTTCCTGATTTTAATATGTATTAGTAAGTACATGGTCTGCCCTCTGGACAGGGGATAAATCCTGGAAACCTCAACTAATCGAATTGTACTAGGCTGATTTTTTAATCTAATTGGAAGAATTATTTATAAGGGTCAAAATTCCATTGTTACAGAATGCATTGATTAATCTTTCTTAATGTAACTATTGTAGATTGCAAGTTTAGAAAGTTTATTTTTTTCTACTAAGAGATCCATGAAATTTTAGGATCATGAAATTATGATTAATTTGACGATTGATCTCTGCAATGTTTGTATAACATTTACTCATACAGAAGAACTGTATTTCCTCAACCCTGATAAGCAGTAATCTAATATTAAACGGTTTAATATCTTTGTAAATTCCCATTTCAAAATTAACTGATAATCAACAAAAAAATATAGACTTAACTTCAGTTTTCTACATATAAATACTAAATGTAATGGTATTTATGCACCAGTTTTTCGTAAGACTAAACAGATCTGGAAAAAAAATCCCACAACTTTTTCCAAATTAAAAATATAGTCTTAAAATCAAAATCAACCTACTAAAGGTTCTAGCTTTATAGGCTGCTGCCGCTTTCTAGTTCTTTCTTGAGATTTTGTGTTATGTTCAAATTTCAGAGCTTCAGGATTTGGTGCCATCTGTTTGGGAGCCACACTGGTCAGTCTATTTCTTAATTCATTTATTGAAGGAGAATTTTTCCCATTAGAAGACTCTTCACTTGAACTCTGATTGCTTCTACTAACTGTTGATTCCAGTGACGGAATAGAAGGCAATAAGACTCTTTTTGACATAGCGGCCTGAAAATAAAATATGCAACCTTAATATAAGTCTTAATATAAACAAACTGCCTTATAAACATTAACATTGTCCTGTAACCAAGAACAAACTAAGGCAAATAGATAAGAATATAAAAAGAAAATGTGTATTGGTATAAGCATATTAAGATCTGAGAAACACCATACTGTTAAAGTATCCCATTTTGGGGATGGATCAAGATACAGCATAAAATATTAGAGAAAGGGGAGGAGGGATGGATGGATGGATGGATGGATGGATAGATAGATAGATAGAGATAGATAGATAGACAGACAGACAGACATAGAAAGGGATAGATAGATAGATAGATAGATAGATAGATAGATAGATAGATAGATAGATAGATAAACAGACAGACATAGAAAGGGATAGATAGATAGATGATAGATAGATAGATAGATAAACAGACAGACATAGAAAGGGATAGATAGATAGATAGATAGATATAGACAGACAGACAGACAGACAATAGATAGACATAGATAGATAGACATGGGTAGGTAGGTAGGTAGGGGGAGAGGGAGAGAGAGAGAGATAGGCAGGCAAGCACACACACGCACACACACACACACACACACAAAGAGGCAAAAATTAATAATTAACTATGATTTATTCTGTTTAGAAGTTGAGCCCACATTTCTTTCTCTCTACTATTTTAAATGTCGCGACGGCAAAGGAAAGAAGTTGGCACCCTCGATTGCCCCTTGCTCTCTCTGGACGAGGCAGTTTTTGGAAACCTGGCTCAAATGCCTTTTCCAAAAGGGATGCTGCTAAAAATGTCGGAAGACAGCATCCTTTCCGGGCTGCAATAGTCGGAGCAGCGGAATTCCCTCACTTTCCCCATTTTTAGAAAAGAAGAGGGGACACCCGCGCGGGGTTTACCGTTGGAGGAACTTACCTTTCCCGTCCAGAAACTACAGAAACTTCAGACCCTCCAGAGAGTCGCCCCGTTGCCAAGCAACAGTCCCCAGGACCGTATCCCAGCATTCCTCGGGCGGGACGCGACGAAGGGGCGGGAAAGCTAGTGTCACTATGGTTACCACGCCAGGGCTTCCGCGTGTCACCTGCGGTCGCTCTGGATTAATGAGCCCCGCCCTCGTTTTCTTCCCATGCTATGCGCAGCCGCCTCCCTAAACCAAGTCAGGGCTGTCCAAACGATGCCATATCGAAGAGATTAATGCTTAAACCTTGGCAGACCTGCGATCTGAAGCATCATCAGATTTTAAGCATTTTGCTGGATCTTGAACCGCTGCTCAAGAATAGGGAATAGGAAACAGGGATAGGGATAGGGATAGGGATGCAATGGGATAGGATAGGATAGGATAGGATAGGATAGGATAGGATAGGATAGGATAGGATAGGATAGGATAGGTTGGATAGGATAGGATAGAATAGGATAGGGAATAGGATAGGATAGGATAGGATAGGATAGGATAGAATAGAATAGAATAGAATAGAATAGAATAGAATAGAATAGAATAGAATAGAATAGAATAGCTTTGTCACTTTAAATGTACACTAATCAGCACACATTAAAATGAGATTGTGTTGCATTGATGGAATAAATATCCAAATATCACACAGTATGATTGTCCCCATCTATTATAAAGGCAGTGAAGTAGATGGATATACAGCCCTCTAATCAGTTTTTCCACTAGCCCTGCAAACCATCACATATTCTATTCATGTTTTGCTCTAAGGTTAAGTGCCTAATTTATTGTGTCTTGCATAGGATTTTCCAGTCGAGAAGAAACTTTTTTTGTTCACTCTTACGTCACTTGAGCGACATCTAGTGCCAGCGCAATGCTATACTTGTAGTTGAGCGCAGCTTCCCGTCTAGTAAATGTGACTCTTCAAATGGTCCGGAAGATGGAAAGGTGTGGAAGAATATTGAAGAAGGGAATCTTTGGTGAGGATGGCTTGTAACGAATCCAGAAGAGTTAAATGGACAGACAGAGCTACCTCAGATAATAAATTGATGAAATCTGTTTGCTGCTTGTGACCTGAATCTTAGTTTGCTTTATTAGAAAAATATCAATATTACTCCCATGTGGTCAGATTTAATATTTTTCTTTTATTGTAATTTAAAATATATATTTCAGTATACTGAAGTGATAAAAAACCTCAAAGAATAAATGTTTGACAACAGCTAGAGTTTTCTAGGGTGAGTGGCCATAATAAATTTAATAATAGATAATAATAAAAGAAACAAAGTGACTGCATTTTGTCTTATGTGGAAATGAGAGCTCAGTATATAAGTATCAAAGCTAAATAGAATGCTATTAGGTGATTTATGAATGTGCAGAAAGAAAAATTGAGTGCAGAATTTGTTATTTAAGAAATGTGTAAAACAAGAAAAGGCCAACAATAAATCTTCACTGAATGCAAAACGTAATGACTAGTGTGAAAGATATATGCCAAGGTGGTGTACCCTATAAAAAAATTAAGTTGAATCACAAAACAAATGTGATGAAGAATGAGTGAAAGGGAAGGGAAAAAGAAAGTTGTGGTTGATGAAATCCTCAAAAAGAGATGAAAGTTTGAAGAACAGAAAGCAATGTCCAAGCTAGAGGCTATGAGTTCAAGTGCCGCCTGATGCATGAAAGCCAGCTTTGTAACCTTGGGCTCGGTGGTCTCTCCTAGCCCAACCCACCTCATAGAGTTGTTATGGGGAAAATAGGAGGAGGCAGGGAATATTTGAATTATTTTTTAATAAAAGCAGGATTTAAAAAAATGAGTCAATATGAGGACATGATTGAAACAAGGATAGTTTGTAAAGCTAGAAAAGTGGAGAGGCTTGGTGATGGGAAACAGATTTGACTGAATTCTTTATCTCATGCCTTAATATCTTTGGCTTATTATTTTTGCTCTGTAGAGCGACGGTGGGCAGTAACTGAGGCGAGATAGGTGTAAATGAACAAGGGTTTATTGCTAACAGCTAACAAAACAGCTTCAGAACTAGAACAGCAACTCAGGCGTTTGACAGCTATTTATACACCAGCTGTCAAACCGCTCAGCCAATCAGGCTGCCGGAATTCTCCCGCCATTTCTGGGTGCATCTTAGCCAATGGGAATGATGTGTCGTATGTCTGAGGACTTAACAATTTTTTATTCTGTTTCTTTCTTTCAGTAACATTGCTTTCCTAAAGGGAATAGTATAATAGGTATAAATTACATATATTGTATTGTAGGAATTATAGGAAATTGGATACTGTAAAATTCTTACCAGAACTTTTCTCCTGGTTGCTAGACCTCCATGGTTGAAAGCTTTTGGAAGCCACTGAAGGAATCCCTTTTTCTGTTGCCTTTCCCTTTGCATTAGAACAATTAAAAAGCACCTGTCAAGTATCCCTGATCTGATCAATTTTAATCTTTTGCCAAGATCTTGTTTCAAAACTCATGTTTTGAAAAAAAAAAGTAGGGATTGTACCCCTTTCCACCCCTTTCCTGGAAGAATGAAATATTTTAGGAAATATTAAAAAGGCTGAATATTATGTTTCCCTGGTTGAGAAATGGAGAAACATGTTTTAAAGACAAGCAAATTCCCACCTTTGTTAATGGGCCAGAGGCAGAAACTCAATTTTTGACAATAGGACCCATCTGCAACACAATAGCAACAGAAACTAACACAATGGGACCCATCTAGGACAGAAACTCACCACATGGCACCTGGGAAGATTACATCAGCCAGCAAGGTTAGCTAAGACCCCCACCCCCTGGGAGTCTGACAACTAATCAGGATACTCTTTCGGGGCCCGAGGAAGTTCAAAGTCAGAGAAAGCATAAAACCCGGGGACTTGCTGTATCTCGTCCCCTTTTCTGTTCAGGAACTCAAGCCATGTGATCCTGTCCACCATTAAACCATCTTTCCAAGCAGTCTCCACGTTTCCAGTGTCTTTTTCCCCACTTGGAGCTGAACCCAGAAGGATATTTCTTCCAACAGTACGCTTATATTTCTTTTTCAGAAGCATCTCTCTTGAACAGGATGTTCATTTTCTTTTCAAACCCAACATTCCTTCATTTTTTCTTGTCATTATTTTTTAACCACGTTGCTGAGTTCTTGAACTTGCTGTTTTATCCTAAGAACATATTGTAATGGAGCTCCTATGGGTACTTACTATGGCTTGCTTTCTATAGTCTCTCCTGGATTTTGGAGGTTTTCTGCTTGACTTTTAGTTCTCTGTTTACTAAGCCCCTCATCGTTGTATTTGACTACATGGAATTCCTTGGCAATTTTTATATACAGTAATATATAATTGAATTGTCAGGGCAGCAGCCAAGGGCTCTATTGTTTTTCCCACAAATGTATCTCACTCTAATAAAAGTTTCTGATTCTTGGTAACCGTAAGATGTATGGAATAAGGAATTCTGGGAGTTGGAAGTCCACACATATTAAAGTTGTCATAGCTGAGAAATACTGTTCTAGGTTTCATTTAAAACTTAATCTATTGTTGCTATCTCTGACTTAGGGCATCTAATTTAAAAAAGTGGATAAACACAGTTACAGTGGCAATGAGTACACTATTGGGAGACCTGAAATAATAAGTTAGGGATATATTGCCATGAAGTAAATCTAACTACCATATGTTAAAAGTTGAAAACAACTTTATATAGAATTATTTATAAATTCTTTATTGGCCAAGTGTGATTAGACACACAAGGAATTTGTCTCCGGTGCATAAGCTCTCAGTGTACATACAATAGTGATAGATTATTATTATAGTCATTGTAAATATACATTCATCATAAAAATTTAGATACAACACTTTGTGATAGTCATGGATACTAAATAAGCAATTAACATAAATCATACTAGGATACTAATTAAGCAATTTAAATCATAAGATACAAGCAACAAATTATAGTCATAAGAAGATAAAGTGATAGGTAATAGGGAAGATGAAAATAATGATGGTAATACTGCCTTTCTAGTTTGACAGTGTTGTAGGAATTAGTTGTTAGCACAGTAATGGCATGGGGGGGGGGGGACTGTCCTTGTGTCTAGTTGTTCTGACACGAGCCACAACTCTATAGTGTTGTTTTGAAGGTAGAAGTTAAAACTGTTTATGTCCAGGATGCAAGGGGTCTGTAGATATTTTCACAGCCCTCTTTCCGGCTTGTGCATTATACAGGTCCTCAATGGAAGGCCGATTGGTAGCAATTGTTTTTTCAGCAGTTCTAATTATCCGTTGAAGTCTGTGTTTGTCTTGATTGGTTGCAGTGCGAAACCAGACAGTTATAGAGGTGCAGATGACAGACCCAGTAATTCCTCTGTAGAATTGTATCAGCAGCTCCTTGGGCAGCCTGGGCTTCTTGCGTGGGGGTAGGAAGAATATTCTTCGTTGTGCTTTTTTGATGATGTATTTGATGTTAGGTGTCCATTTTAAGTCTTGAGATATTATAGAACAGTGATGGCTTTTTGCCTTTGTGTGCCAAAAGCAGGAGGAGTACGTATGCCCACACCCACGTGTGCCCACACCCATAATTCAGTACACCATGCCCCCACACGCATGCGTGCGCAACACCCCTGCACTTTCTCCGCTTTTGGCATGCAATGGCACGGTGGGCCCAGTAGGCCCGCTTTTCCCCAGACTCCAGAGGCTTTCTTGGAGCCTGGGGAGGGCAAAAACAGCCTTCCCCACCCCCTCCAGAGGCTCTCAGAGGCTGGAAATAGCCTGTTTGCCAACTTCTGGTGGGCCCGGAAGGCCTGAAAATCAGCTGACCAGCACATACCTGCGTGCCAGAGCTGAACTAGGGCAATGCTTGCGTGCCCACCGATATGGCTCTGCATGCCATCTGTGGCACACGTGCCATAGGTTCGCCATCACGGTTACAGAACCTAGAAACTTAAAGGTCTCTACTGTGCTACAGTATTGTCTAATATTGTGAGCAGTGGTAATGTAGGAGGGCTTCTCCTTCTCCATCTTCTTGATGTTTTTTTTTTAAACTGATGAGTTAAAAAAATACCATGACATAGTTATCCAGTTGATGCATAGGTAATTGAGAGTACCATTTTTTTAGTGACAAATTTCCTTATTCTCTCAAGATTTTCCTAACACACAGTCTTGCTATTTAATTATCTTGGTGCCATCACTATTAGGAGGGGCTGAGTAAAACATATGTGCAGCACTCCTGAGAAATGTGACTCATAGTCTCATTTAAAAAAGGAAACAAGTGTAGCATTAAACATACGTGAGCTTTTCTCTCTCTATCATGATTACTAGAATAAACTTCACACTTAGCTATTTATTACTTAGCTTGGGAGATTGAAGTGATCGTCTACTATTGTTCCAAACTTACTCATATGAACTTGACAGAGTCTATATTTGAATTTTTGCAATATCAGTGTGCCATTTCTTGTCATTCACAATGATGTTATTCCCAATTCATCTTTGTCTTCTCTAGTCCCTTTCAAGTAATACAAGCCACTATAGAATTCACCATGCTTTAGAGATCAGCCTTTCCTCTTCCAAGCGGTACTATAAGTGAAAGCCTGCTGCATGACATCATACTGATTCTCTCTAGAATAGAATAACAAGGTTGGAAGGGACCTTGGAGGTCTTCTAGTCCAACCCCCTGCTTAGGCAGGAAACCTTACACCACTTCAGACAAATGGTTATCCAACATCTTCTTATAAATTTCTAGTGTTGGAGCATTCACAACTTCTGGAGGCAAGTTGTTCCACTGATTGATTGTTCTAACTGTCGGGAAATTTCTCCTTAGTTCTAAGTTGCTTCTCTCCTTAATTAGTTTCCACCCATTGCTTCTTGTTCTACCCTCAGGTGCTTGGGAGAATAGCTTGACTCCCTCTTCTTTGTGGCAATCCTTGAGATATTGGAACACTGCTATCATGTCTCCCCTAGTCCTTCTTTTCATTAAACTAGACATACCCAGTTCCTGCAACCGTTCTTCATATGTTTTAGCCTCCAGTCCCCTAATCATCTTTGTTGCTCTTCTCTGCTCTCTTTCTAGAGTCTCATCATCTTTTTTTCATTGTGGCGACCAAAACTGAATGCAGTATTCAGAGTGTGGCCATACCACGGCATTATAAAATGGTATTAACACTTCACGTGATCTTGATTCTATCCCTCTGTTTATGTAGCTTAGAACTGTGTTGGCTTTTTTGGCAGCTGCTGCACACTGCTGGCTCATATTTAAATGGTTGTCCACTAGGGCTCCAAGATCCCTCTCACAGTTACTGCTTTTGAGCAAGGTACCACATATATTGTACCTGTGCATTTTGTTTTTCTTGCCTAAATGTAGAACCTTACTTTTTTCACCATTGAATTTCATTTTGTTAGATAGTGCCCCATGTTCAAGTCTGTTAAGATCCTTCTGTATCATGAGCCTATCTTTTGGAGTGTTGGCTATTCCTGCCAGTTTGGTGTCATCTGCAAATTTGATGAGTTCCCCATCTATCCCCTCGTCCAAGTCGTTGATGAAGATGTTGAAGAGTACTAGGCCTAAAACAGAGCCTGGGGATGCTCCACTGCATACTTCCCTCCATGTAGATGCAGTTCCATTGAGGACTACATGTTGAGTGAGATTGGTCAGCCAGTTAGAAGTCAATCTGGTGATGATGTCTAACCCACATTTTTCTACTTTATCTAGTAGTAAGTTATGGTCTACTTTATCAAATGCCTTACTGAAGTCCAAGTAAATTATATCAACAGTATTCCTCTAGTCTGCTAATTTTGTCACTTTGTCAAAGAATGCAATAAGATTAGTCTGGCATGATTTCTTTTTGACAAACCCATGTTGGCTTTGGGTCATTACTTTGTTTGCTTCAAGGTGTTCGCTGATTCGTTGCTTGATTATCTTTTCCAGAATCTTCCCTGGTATTGAGGTCAGGCTGATAGGTCTGTAGTTTCTTGTATCTATTTTTTTCCCCCTTTTTTGAGGATGGGAACTACATCAGCTCTTTTTCAGCCCTCTGGCAGTTTCCCAGTGCTCCAGGATCTTTGAAAGATATAGTTCAGTGGTTCTGCGACCTTGTCTGCCAGTTCCTTCAGAACCTTGGGGTGTAATCCATTCAGTCCTGGTGATTTGAACTTGTCTAGGGTAGACAGGTGTTCACTTACCATTTTCTTCCCTATTTTAACTTGTATTCCTAATTTGTTTTTTGTGGTGCTGTTTTTGATAGGTTGGACTGTTTTTTTCCTTTGTGTAAAAATGAGTTAAGCATGCGTGTCAAACTCGCAGCCTGCGGGCAGGAAGTGTCATGCACTGGCTATGCCCATGCCGGGTTTAGCGAAGGGGAAAAGTCACGATACGTCATATGATGATGCAAGTTTGAAACCCCTGCTCTATAGCAAAGAAGTCTTTACAAACTATGCCCATAAGCCCTAATCTTGTATTATTTGTCAAATTTAGGTTCCAGCTCCTTGGCTAGGCTAATAGGGTTTGGAATTCAACATCTGGATACATTGTCTTTGTATTATTTTCACTTCTTCAGTCTTGCTTATTCTTTTCAAACATTTTTGCACAATTAAGTTAGAATTAGATTACTGATTTTGCTTTGGTTTTGTCTCTAAACATATTGAAAACAATAGTTCTTGATTTGTGATATTATAAATAGTAGACCAAAAGAACCCATGACATTCCATGCATGAGTTCATTTTCACACCCATTATGATCATTTCAATTAGACCCTGTAGAAAATTACCAGTTATAAGACTAATTAACAGTCTCAATTACAATTTAACAGTAATTTGGGGACAACTATACTCTGCTATAGCATTCTAGCTTAAATGGTGCAGACAGAGCAGAAAGAAAAGGCAAAAGTGTGACAAAAGGCATAGTTTATTCATCTACACGTTTTGCGTAGTATGACACTTTTTGATATGTTGAGTCAAATTCATACTGAACATTAATGATGAATCTCCAATAATCATATGCCAAACCACCCCCATGATCTGAACTAAAGTTGCTAGGTCAATTAGTTGAACCATTTATTCAATTTTTCTATTCCGGTCAAAATCTATTGCAATCAGAAGAGATTAGGAACTAAGCATTGTAAAGGGATGTAAACAGTTCTTATCTATTGATAGATCTGAGTTAGGTTCTGAGTGCTGAACTTATATCCATTATTTCTTTTTGCATGAAAAATTGACCAAATTTCATTGTCTAAAATATTTACTAATATTTATTTTATTTATTAAGTGGCCCACAGGAATATAAAAACTTCATATATAAAACAATAAAACAAATAAAAAATAAAATAATATAACCCCCCACCACATCACACAAACCATTTAATGGGCTCCATCCCACTCTGCGTTCCCCAGGCCTGCTGGCAGAACCAGGTCTTCAGTGCCCTCCGGAAGAGAGAACGGGCCATTCTAATCTCTGGGGAAATGAAGCTCCAGAGAGAGGGAGCCACAACAGAGAAGGCCCTTCTTCTGGGTCCCACCAGGTATATCTCCCTAGGGGATGGGGCCCATAATATTCCTTGCCTGTCCGCTCTGGTGGGTCAGGTAGATATGACTGGCAAGAGATGGTTCTTCAGATAACCTGGTCCCAAGCCATGAAGGGTTTTAAAGGTGACAACCAGCACCTTGAATTGCACCTGCAAATCGGCAGCCAATGCCGCTTCTGCAGTAATACATGTGCACACTGAGGTCTGCATAAAACCATGCGGGCCACTGCATTTTGCACCAACTGGAGCTTCTGGATGCTCTTTAGGGGCAGCTCCATGTAGACTATGTTGCAATAGTGAAGACAGGAAGTGACTAGGGCATGAGTGACAGTGAGTAGGGATTGTCAGTCCAGGAAAGGGCGTAACTGGCACACAACCCGCAGTTGTGCAAAAGCCCTCCTGGCCATGACCGCCACCTGCTCTTCGAGAAAAGGAAGAATTAATATTACCCTGCCAGCTTAGAAACAGATGTTCTGTCATATATAGAAGCTCCACCATCTTTAGGCAAGGTTTAATAATCTTTCTGAAGAGACTGGGATTAGGGAGCATTTCTTTATTTCAAATAGGAGTCAAATAGTGTACAAATAAAAGCTTACAGTAATAGTCATTGTTTTAAAAAAAGGAACTAGTTTTTAGAGAATTTTTAAAAAAGGAACAGATGGATAAAATGTCAGTGGAAGAAATTGCTGTTATAGCCAGAGAACAAGGCCTCTCAGGAACAGGTAGAAGGAAGAGAACAAGTTAAATCTGGCATTCTTTTTAATCTCTTCCTATTGCTTTAAAGTGCTGAACATTTTCTTTACCATAAAACTAGAAACAACATGGAAACAAACCAACCCCCAAATAAATTGTATTCAAGTCAAATCCATACAGCTAAATAACAGCTATGTTACATATATATTTCCCAAATAATTCTGGGACAATATGAAATAATTCTTCTGCAAGGGAAGAATAAATAATGGCTCTCATTAAAAAAATATCTTTTCCTGCATTGGGTATGGTCAAAACAGTTAATCAAGTTAATGGTCCAGATTCAGGAAAAGGATGATTTCTAAAGGAATAAAATCCACACAGATGATTTCCTGTTCAGGCAAAAAAATGCTTTCCTTTTTCTCTACCCCCAACCCCCCTCCCCCTTTTTTTAAAGGCACATAGCTGAATATGGGAGAGTCATTCTAGCTTCAACAGATTATTATAAGCAACACAAAAGTCAAAGTGAAGAAGAATAGAAAAGGTCTGCTAGAGGAGCTCGTTTCTGCCTGGATATGGCGGGATTGCTTGTGTCCTCGTGGCTGAGGTTCCACAGAAATGTAACCATTAATGATATGAATCCTCAGAGGTGGCTCGGTGGTGCTATAAGACAAAAAAGACAAAAAATCCAATTAAATGCAGTTGATCAAAAAGGTGGGGGGGGGGAAGACAGACAGGCCCTGTCAAAAGCTATAGTTGCATAATAAGATGCATTACACTGCACAGTTCACAAAAAATGTAGATCTTTGACCATGTATGGAAGCCATCCATTGAATCTTCCACATGCATTCCTTGCATAATACATAGTAAAAGTGATCCAGTTTCCTAACGTTAGTTTCATTATAGCTGCCAGTGACTTCAGATAGGGTTTTCTTCGTATTAAGGAATCCTTTCCCATTGCATTCAAGTGGGAATTTGTACGTTTCTGTTGACATTCCCAGCTCTGACTTTCTGTAACAAATCAAGAGCCTAATCCGCAGACAGTTTTACTTCTTTGCTCCTTGCAACTTCGTATCCTTATTACCAATGTTTGCACATCTTAAAATCTCTCTCTCCATTTACTTTTCTATCCTCTGCAAACATTAACAGATATTCTGCCGAAGTATGCAAATCCATTGACTTGCTTTGTTTTTCTCCATAATATCAATTTTTCCCCAAAGCAATTCAAATTATAATCTTTTGAGAATTTGTACAATCTTCCTAAGGTGAATAATAGTCAGATATTTCCCAAATCGTTGCATTGATTTAAATTAACTTTCAGGATCAGAAACATCAACAGTATTAAAGCTTCTGACTTTTCCCACGGAACCATTAAACCTTGGGCTGTTCTGTAATTGATCCACCATTCTGACTCCTTTGGTTTGAGGATAGATATTTTCTTGGGCAGAAATATATTAACCTTGGCTATAAGCACCATTATAAACTTGAAAGCATTCCATCCCAGCTTCCTTAAAAACAGATTATCTTCTTTCCCCTCACTTTCCTTTACCCAATTAATATGCCATATATGGGGAGATGATAACCTCTAAAAGAGGCTCCAGAAACTGGAACTAAATTTTCAAAAGATGAACCATGCAAAAGATGCAAGAAATGGACCATTGGTATTCGACATGTGAGTGAGAAGTGAAAACCTGACATCATTTTGCATCCCTGTCAAAATGACGTGGTTTCTTAGTGCTCTGTTAAGCATAAAGTAAATTAAAATTCCAGGCAAAAATTGAAAGTAAGTATTGATCAATTAAATAAAAATATATTAATTTCAAATTAAACCAGTCAGTCTATACCAGCTGCAATATTCTACTCCTGTGTGGCAGTACATTAAACCAGTGGTCACCAACTTTTGTGGCTTGACCCAGCTGGGGGAAGAGGGGAACTGGGCCACACGAAGGTGGGCCTGTACACGCATGTACAGCTCAACTTGTGCGAGCGGCAGGCCAGCACGTATGTGCGCAAGTATCTTCTGGCCTGCCGCTCACACAAGTTGAGCTGCGCACTTGCTCCAGCATGGGCTACAGCCGCAGGGTTAGGGACCCCTGCATTAAACGAAAAGAAACAAAACATGGGAAATTTGAAGGTAGTTAATGTACCTTTTAACACATCCCTAAAGTTTTTTTAAAAAAAGATGTTCACAGACATATAGAAAATAGCCAGTTGGCAGTTTACGTGAAGAACAAATAGCTTTAGTAATGAGATGGGCAGCATATAAATTAAATAAACAAGCAATACTGATGGCAGATCTCTCCAAAGAGGAACCAAGACTAACATCCTGCTTAACTTCCAGAAATCAACAGAAAAACACTTTTTTTTTTCAGTGCTCAGTACTATAAATGGTCCTGCTCCAAACCAAATGATGTGGAATGATTAATTTATGGTATATGCTGTCACAGTTCTCTCCCTATACTTGTAGATTATATAGCTATATTCATCCATCTTTTAGTCGAGTTATTAACAATGAAACAAGAAAATACCAGAATGTAATGGGAATAGCAATTACAATTATTTTTAACCCTTGTTAATGTTTAATTTATTACAGTAAATGACAATTGGAGCCTCAGCATATTTTCACTTTTGAAATGATAATGTTTTCTTGAATTTTTTTGTAGCACGGCCTGTTCTTTGTAACCATAGCTTTGATCTTTTTTTCCTTAAGGTTGAGAACTTAAAACAGAACTATTGTGGCTTTTAGACAAGATAAGACAGTGCTTCCCAAACTTGGATAAATTACACAAAATAGGATAAAAGTCAGTGGTGGGTTGCTCCCGGTTCAGACTGGTTCACAAGATCCGGTAGTAAAACCGGCAGGAGGCTCCGCCCACTGACCCAGACATTATCATAGGTGATCTGCGCATGTATAGAAGCTTTTGTGCATGCGCAGAAGAGCATGTGCACACAGGCGTGATGCGAACCGGTAGTAAAGGTAAGTAGAACCCACCCCTGATAAGAGTGTTTTTTTCTTTGGCTAGTGACACATAACCTTTTATCCAATCACAACAGGGATATTTGAATAAGGATTTTCGATAGGCAGATTTGAGTAATGAAGGAATGTACTGTAAACTGCAGAGAATCTTTCTTTTGTGGTAAGCGGAAAAGTCAATAAATGAACAAATTATGTTCCTCTTAAGGGGCTCCCTTTTTGTTATTTCTCGGAAACGCATTGCCTGCTTCTACTCACTCATTACCTTTCCTCGATGCGTACCCAAAGGTCATTGAACTGACGTAAACGCTGTTTCTTCTGCTGTTTCTTCTTCTTGTTGTATTTCCTCTCTGCTTTCTCCAGCAGGTCCATGCTTTCGGGCAATAGTGTGTGGGGCAACAGGTCATCCTCCTCTTCTTCCTCCTGTTGTTGGATCTCTTGGGAGATAATGTAAGAGGCATATTCTGGGGATGTTGAGGAGAGGGCGGACAAGAACTTATGTTGATTTTTTCCACTACAAAAAGCAAAATAAAATAAGGTTGAGAATAGGGGTTAATTGTCTTCCAAGTTAATGTACAGAACAAGTAAATTGCTACGAACATTTCAAGCCTGTATGCTGCAAACATCTCAGTCCCTTGAAAGTGCCAAAAATGTTTAACACGGCAAAAGTGCCCATTCACCTTCTTTTTAAAGCTGGCTATAATAAGATAGAAAAAAAACCTGTGTCCCATTGGTTTATCATTTCAGAGATGTTTCCTTATCTAAACAGAAAACAAAATGGCCGTGGGCTGGCAAAAATTCAGAGGGAGCAGGAACAATTTTTGACTTCCTGTTGGTTTCCCCATTGAATGTCCTAATGGGAAGCTGTCAGTGAGCATAGAAATGTTCCTTCCTTCCTTCCTTCCTTCCTTCCTTCCTTCCTTCCTTCCTTCCTTCCTTCCTTCCTTCCTTCTCTTCCCAAAGAGAAGGTACATGGTGGCTGCTGCTGGATAGGGGAGGGAACAAGGGATTGTGCAAATGGCCAGTAAGCTGTCAAGGAGCATTGAAAATGATGACATGACTGCCCCAGTTGGAAGTTGACAGCTTGGCAACACTGAAGCAGCCACACTTCCCCAGATCACATTATCTCAGTAGTAATCGTCCTGGCATTCTGTAAGTTACCCCATTTGAGGTAACTTGGTTAAAAAAGTTTTGTTATATGATGCATCATTTCATCCAGTTAAAGATTATAGACACAAGAGTTTTAGTAGTTCAGGTCATTATGTATCATAACAATCATTATGATCACAAGTAGTAATAAAATAAGATGGGAACGTGACTGACCTGATTTTACATTTCTTGCAGCAGTCATTAAGCAAACACAGAGGTTGTAAGTGCAAATGTGGTTGTTAAGCAAACTTGTTTGCTATGGTATGATTTTGCCGAAAATTTTTGGCAAAGCCAATCGTAACCCATGGTCATGTGACCACGGGACATTGCAAATTGCTGCAAATGTAACAGAAATAGCACTCCAACACAAAGCCACTTCTGATACTGTATTGTCCACAGAATGTATTAAAAGGAAAAGTAAAGGAAAATCTCCTCTTTGTTATTAAAGGCAATTGAAAGGATAATAACCTGTATCATGTGGTTGGAGAGATTATCTTCAGTCTCTCCAAATGCACAAAATACCATACTGTATGCGCACACTATCCATTGCATGCTAATGGCAACGTTTGAAAAAATGAAGCATTTGCAAAGCAGTGGATATTACATGATTCCCTTTCTCCTGTGAGTTGAATTCGCAAGAAAGGCGGAAAGTAAAACAAACATCCTTGATGCCTTTAATGCTCAATGAAATGTACTCAGTGAACCTTAACTCAGAGTGGGAATGTAAAATAAACTTCAGGTAAACTGTTTAAAGCCAGGCAAATAGGAGATGAAGTGCAAAAGTTTCTTGGGAGAGCCCAGATGAGAACAGGATGAGTCTGAATGTTACTTTTCCCAAAAGCAACTCGAGAGAGAAAGCAGCATTTAGACTTCACTAAGGGTTTGTACAGAGATACTTCCCATTCCCTCTGATGAGTCAACATTCTATGACTCACTCATCCATAAAGAATGTTTAAGAAAAAGGATAAACACCACTTCCATATGATTAATTACCGAAGGGAAAAGCAGTCAAAGAAAATGAAATATTTCCTTCCATTCTGGCGAAACATGGGCAAATATTTAACCATCTTCATTATATGCTGATCACAACATACTTTTACTTGGTAGTTCATTATTATAACATAGCAGAGTCTTCCTCCTCCTACTTTCCCTCCATCCTTCCATTTATATGGAATAAAATTCCCACTGGTGCAGGAGAGAAAAGGTCATATTGCAGTCTAACATTTCTTGAACTCATCATGTTTTGGATGGTTTAGAGAATCCCCAGCACACTGAGTGTCTTATAATCAGTAAAACAAAAATATAAATTTAAGTCAACGTTAAAGGATTCTTGTTTTGTTTATTTTGAACTGTTGTTGTCATGGCCAGGTGTAATAATAGAGCACGACTGTCAAACTTGTGGCCAGGGGGCTGGATGTGTCATGCGCTAGACATGCCCAAGTCCAGTTTAGCGAAGGGGAAAGTCACAATACGTCTTGTGACAACACTGTGATGATGTGAGTTTGACACCCCTGTAATAGAGAATGACATCGTTCTATTCTTCTGCTGTTGCAATTAGAATGCCGTGTCCATTGAAATTATTTGTATGTCTTCAAAACCTCCCCTCCAAAGCCATTTTGATAATTACTTGTGATACAAAAGTCTATTTATTGAGGTATTTTTTAATTGTATTAAAACAAGATATAAAATAATAATTAAGCTTTCACTTTGCATTGGGACAGAACTGAATGGATTTTCATATCTGCTATTTCCCAGTTCCTGCTTTTTTTAAAGAACTACCAAAATGACTGGCACTCTACATTGGAGGAATTGTTCTGGAATGTGTAAGTCAGCTTTCATCCTCTGAAAAGATCATATTTCAGTTGATATGAAACTTTCTGGTGTTGCTATCTGCGTGAATGCCAAAAGATATGATAGGGCCTGACAAGTCTGCTATATTTGTGAAAATTTATTCATATATGGAAGTCATAACTTGGCACTTCATTTGTCAAGTGAGGAAATGAAGTTTAGAGAGGGATATAAGTTGTTGGAGCAGAGAGCAACTCACAAAAGTGACATCCAGTACCATTTACCATGGACAGATAGAAGATAAGATATCCCTTAGAGAAAAGTAATACTTGTGTCATCTGGAAGAAAATTATAACCTGCATCATTAAATTAGAAACACTATTCCATGAAACTATACAGTAGTGCATGATGGCTATGGAGACATTATATTTTCACTCATTTTACAAATATTGAGCTTCTATGTGCTAGGACTATTGACACAATGGTCAGCTTGTGTTTTTTCCATCAGAGAACTTGAGGCATGAGTGAGAAGCAGAGGAGGGTGTGAGAAACTGGCAGGCTTTTCATTCTGCAAGTGTCCAGGTTCATACCTTTTTACCTTGAATAAACTGGAGCAGTTTCAACTCCAAAATGCATTTTCTGTTATGTTTTATTTCCTGAAGATGCTTAATACCATTATTGTTAGAGCAGTTGTTACCTGATTGCTTGCCCAGCGGATGTATGGTCTACTTCATATCCTTCTCTCCTCAAAACATCAATGACTGTATTGTTGCCCATGAAATGACCTTTAGATAATAAAAGAGAAAAGCCCCAAGTAACATTGATCAAAACACATAAACAATATTTTAAAGTACAGATTAGACAACAATGCAAAGTTTATTATGAACACCTGCTTTACTTGATCCTAGGAAGTCTCTATTAGAAACCAGCCATCCTCTAGCTAGGGACTGAGGTTGGGAAAAGCTGCTACAGCTATAGGTATTGATCTAATCATGCTGGATTTAAGTTTAGTTATAATGAAACATAAGAACATAGAAAACTGACAGCAGAAAAAGACCTACAGTCTATTGAGTCTGCATTTTGAGTTTTTGGAGTTTTAAGTTTTCTTATTTATTCTTTTTTAAATTATTTTTATTTTTAAAATTTTTGTCAGATGATGGATATAGGTATATCCCAAGCATGTTTAACACTCAGGTACTGAGGAATGATTCCCTACCTTCCCTGGAAGTTGGTTCCAAGCTTCTACCATGCTTTCTGTGAAGTAATATTTTCTAACATTACTTTTGAATTTATTTCCTGTCATTTTGAGTTGATGCCCACGTGTTCTTGATTTTTTGCTTCATATTGAAAATGCTACCTTCTAGAACCTTATTCACACCCTTAATATATTTAAAGGTTTCAATCATGTCTTCCCATTCCCTTCTGTCCTCCAGGCTATACATATTTTGTTCCTCCAATCTCTCCTGATGTGTTTTGTCCCTTAGACCTTGCTCCTTTTTTGCTCTGAATTTGCTCAGTTTTATCAGTATCCATAGTAGAAAGTGAACCTTAAAAGTAAGATACTTATAAACCACAAATATAAACAAACTTCTCTTAAAAACATAATAAAAATAATTTTAAAAACAATGTTATTAAAGCATTAATGCAGAATGGAAGATTTTCAAGCTCCTGAGAACCTTCATGCCTATCTGCATCAATAAACAAGCAATCCAGTAGAGCCAATGTACTAATTCAGAAAGCAGAAACATCTCCCATGAATTGGGAGAGATCACAGCAGGGCCTTATCCTGCATGATGGGGTAATCTGGAAAGGTCCATACTAGACTGTTCCAGTAGGTTTCTATGAGGAACCATTGAACATATTAATTAAGAAAGTTTAAAAAAATGGAAATAGATAGGAAACAGGATTTTAGCAAACACAATAGCGCTTAGACTTATATATCACCCCATAGTGCTTTACAGCACTATCTGAGCTGTTTACAGAGTCAGCATATTGCTCCCAACAAGCTGGGTCCTCATTTTACCGACCTCAGAAGGATGGAAGGCTGAATCAACCTTGAGCCCCATTGGGATTGAATTAAAGGCTGTGGAGAGTTAGCCTGCAATACTGCACTTTAACCACTGTGCCACCAAGGCTCCTATACTTAATGAAGCTCATATCTAGATTCATCACTAACTATTGTTCATTATGAATCTCCTAATATAAGAAAGGGCCTGAGAAGAACTAAATAGTATATCAATCTCCAAAGGGGTTAATCTGAACAAGTCTGGACTGATATTTTTATATAAATTTATATTTATATAAATTTTCCTTCACCCCATCCCAGAATTCAAAAGATGCATAAAGAGCAAAAATGCAGGATTACAACATGCAAAACATGTTATATAATTATACCATTGTATGATGGTGTCTCAAGAATCCTACACTTCTAATCCTTTATTATTAAGAGAGTATTTCACTCAACTGTATAATGAAACATGGACAAACATGGACTGATTTGGGAAGAAAGTTTCTTTACTGCCTCAGAAATAGCATTCTAACTCATTATAAATATTAAACACATGAACCTTTAGAAATTCATCATGACTCAACAAGCATGTTTTTATTGTAACAGCATGAAAGATGATACCTATTAGTTTCCTAAAATACTATTTGCCTAATTAATATTCAGGTGTTATTATGCTGATGTGATTTTTTCAAAGAAATCTAATTTTCAAGGTAAGAAATAGAGTGGCCAGGACCGTATTACCATTCATAAGAAAGAACCAAGTTTTTTGGGGAACAAAGGAGATGATACAACAGCAACCAACAAAAGAAGTAACTGTCCGTAAGGAAGAAATGTAAACAAAGGAACAAGTACAGCAGATAAGAATGACAACCAGAAGCAAGAGACACAGAAGATAGTCTTCAATTCCAAAACAGCTTTGAAGCTCTTATAGAAGCAATTGGCTTTGAACCTTCAAAGGAAGAAAAAGATCTTGTGTAACAAACACAATAATAGCCTAACCTTGAAAGGCATAGACAATGTAATTGCACCCTGGAAGAAGACACAGAGAAAGTAGTTCGATACTAACCACTATTGGAAACAGAAACAAAAGCATATTCTGACTGTAGCCATTAGCATATGAAATAAGCTGTCTACCATGTCATGGATCAGGCATGTGACAGAATTTCTAAGATGTATGAAGGCCATTACTCTCTGCTAATAATTCATATACAGGGAGCAACTACAACCACATCATCAAGCATTTGTAAGAATTTAAAATAAAACTAAAATTAATAGAAGATCAGATGGGTACCCCTGTGGAAGAGGAAAGGGAAAGAATACTGCAGATGAATGACTGGCTTTCAAAATATCAGTGGGAAAATATCAAAATATCAATGGGAGAATGTTGTTTTCTGGGACTGCAATCTGAGTTATCTTGATTTTGGAGTGCCAGATTAAAAAAAGGTTGCACCATATAAGAACTACCAAAAAAAGCATTTGGCTAAAATGCGGAAAACTTGAACATGAGAAGTGTTGAAACAGCACAAATCCACCTATTTCTGCAAAAAAAAAAAAAAAAAAAAAAAAAAGGTTTACTGAAGCAAAGAATCCTCTATTTCATCTCTTGGTCATCTCTTGGAGATTCCAGCATGTTATTCAGAGGCTTTGCTTAGTCTTTCTACAGACATCTACCACACATTTCTCAAAAAGTGAGATCTTGTTTTATATCCAGCTGAGGAAAGCGCTAAGGTAATCTCACCCTACACGACAAAGAGCGGGAGAACATCTTTACTAGATTGTGAGTCTGAGCATTCAGTCTGATGAACAGACTGCACTCACGACAGTTACTCAATTCCTATAGGTAGTCCTCAATGTACAACCACAATTGAGCCCAACATTTCTGTTGTTAAGTGAGAAATTTGTTAAGTGAGTTTTGCCCCGTTTTACAATTTTTCTTTCCATTTGTTAAGTGAATCACTGCAGTTATAAAATTAGTAACACAGTTGTTAAGTGAATCTGGTCAGATGGTCAGAAAAGGGGATCACTCTGACCCTGGAACATTGAAATCATCATAAATGTGAGTCAGTTGTCAAGCATATGAGGATAGATCACATGATCATGGGGATGCTGCAATGGTCATAAGTGTGAAAAATGTCATGTTACTTTTTTCACTGCCATTGTAACCTTGAATGGTCACTAAATGAACTGTTGTAGGTGAGAACTACTTGTATTTGGCTTTGTATTCTCCAACAAGATTTCAGTGCAAAGAAAATAATTGGAAAGAGCACCTCAAAAGAGCATAACTGAAGTTTGAGAAAGATTTTAAAAATACACCCTCAGGGAATATCTTCTGACTTTCGACCAATGTACACTTCCTGAGTCACTTGACTCATACTCTATGAAGCAACTTCATGACTGTCTAGCTGAACCTGATATGTATTTCTTTTGTAAATCCTAAAATCCTGCTTTCAAAAAAGAAGAAAAGGAAAATCCATGAATTTGGTCAATTTGACACTGATACTTGGAAAAATTATACAGGAGATCACAAAGTGACTGATTCCTGGAAAAGCTGGAGAACAATGAGGTGATTACCACAAATCCCCATGGATTTACTAGGAACAAGTCATATTAGACTAGCCACTCATTTTTTTATTAGATAGCTTCCAGTAGCATCTTATGAAGCTGCTATAGATATACGTATGTTTTGTCATTTCAGCAAGTCATGCTGAAATGTCAAACTAGTTTCCCATGAACTGGATGGCTTGGTAATTATGTGGATAAATTGCTGGTTTGAAAAATCAGATTAAGGACTTTGTATCAAAAATTCTTTATCCTCAGTGAGATAGCAAGTAGAGTAGCACCATGTTTAGCCGTAGTCTCTATGCTTTTTAACATTTTTATTAATGACTTGGATGACAAGCGGATGAAAGAATTTAAAAATTTGCAGCAGACACAAAGTGGGAGAACTAATACTGTAAGCGATAAATACAACTCAAAACCATCTTTTATCAGTTTAAAAAATTAATATGAAAAAGTTTTTGGAATTGTAGCTAAGACTGACAATGTAATATGCTGCAAAATGTAATTTTAATGTAATTTTAGGGTGCATAATTTATTGCACATCATTTAGTGTTAATTAGACCCTATTGTGAACATTTCTGAGCAACATTTCTGAGCATCACACTTTACTGTGTAGTGTTCCTTTAATATTGAAAATTATTATCAATATTCCCTATCATTCTCTATTTTTTCTACCACTACTGAACAATCAGAAATCAAGACTAAAGAGAAGAACAATTGTCAAAACATGTGTAGAATGGGAAATTAGCAGATACATACACACACACAGAAATGCACACACACAAATGAAGGTTTCACTTATTAGCTTAGGCATGTCCAAAAGTGTGTAGAATGAACCTTACATTATTTCAAAAACATACCTAGTGTTCAGCAAACCGTACTCTTGAGTGCATTGCGCTCACCTGTGATAATCTGTCTCTTCCCTGTCCTGAAAGCTACCTGCACAATTGAATTGGCAGGAAGGATCTTATCTTTGCATTGCAATTTGCTTCCCTTCTACTAGAAATCCTTGGCAGAAATGTACTTGGATGCTGTTGTCCAAACACAGGCACATCCTAGACTTTCTGGCAATTAAGAGAAGTGCTTTACTTTAAGAGATTCGCCTACCACTTTCAACATTTCTTTTAAAACAGCTATGAATGAACACGGTCACCCCAGAAGCGTAAGATCAAGCAGTCTCACTCCTGCGGGAGGCTGTCCACAGAAGCATGATAGGGAGCAGAAACCCTTTTCATCTGTTTCCTCTTTTGGCCTGACACACTTGAGTGACTCCAAAGAGAAAGGCCCCCGGACCCTTGTGCCAGCAGAAGCCCCTCCTTTTTTTTTTCCACTCAGCTCTCCATTATCCCTATCCTACTACATGAACACAGGCGTTCGGGAGGTCAATTTACTTTGGCAGTCATTGTTCTGTGTTCAAACTCAAGAAGGGGAGAAACTGAGATCTCCTTGTAAGTATCAATTCTAACCAAGTGGGTAAATAAGCTATAGTCTTTTCATCTAGTCTTAAATAAAGAGAGGTACCCACTGTTCTAAAGAAGGCTTCTTTTTTTTGCCCCCCCCCCCCCGAAAAAGGTGGATTTATTCTTTCAAGCTTGACAATAGACTCAGATTTATATTCTTTTAAATGTTTTGCATCCTGCTAAACAGAAGAGAACTTTACATCACAGAGTGCTTTCACCTATAGCACAGATTGCTGTTTAGTAGTAGTAGGTCCTTTCTCTGATGTTTACTTCTAGTTTCTAGGTTTAAATAGGAAGCACCCTTCAGTCTTGAACAAGCCAGATCCCACAATGTGGATAAGCTTCAGTTGGGAAGGCGTCAGCATGTGACCCGTTTTCACAACGCTAAGCCAACAAAGATGGCAACATAAGATAAAGGTGTTAGACCAACATCGTGGCTCCCTAAAAGAAGCAAATTAATTGGGACTCTTTTCAGTCAGGGCTCCAACCTGGGAATGGGACAAAGGTAACATTGATTGCTTTCTTAGATGGCCTGTTTGAAACTTAGATGAAGGTAGTGCGCCCCCCCATCCTTTTTGACCTTTTTGTGACCTTTTGTGACCTATGGTATCGTACTGGACCATTGGACCCCAACTCTTTGGGGATTGCAGACCAAGGATACTATTTTGCAGTAGTTCCTCTTCTTCCTCACCGGGTATTTTCACTCAGTCAAGGAACGGATGAAAGATCAGCCCACTGGCCTCTGATATACAGGGTGCCATAAATATATGTGCTCTCACTCCTTGTCCATTAATATCCAAGTTAAGCCACTTTACATCATCAGCCTGGGTTGTAGGAGAGATGCTGCCAATGCCCTAGTGCATGAAGATCTTAAGGGTTTTGATGGGGCAAAACAGACTGCAGTTGAACCCAGGAGCATTGTTGATCAGATTGTTCTATTAATATCAGTGTTATCTCTGGGCGAGTATTATTCCGGAAATAGCAGATCTGAGATCTGGGTACCTTTCTGAACGTACAGCTCCTGCTTGAACAGCAAATGGAAGTCAGAAGGCTTTTGCCAATTTTGGCCTTATCTGGTGCAGAGACATCAGCTAAAGCAACTCAGAGAGCTATAGGTACAGGAAGATCTAGTATAGCCCTACACTGTCGGTGGTGTATGTGTATCTATATATCTACTTCTATATATATCTATCTATTTCTATATCTATCTATCTTAAAAAATGTTACAACTTTGAATAGTCACTAAATGTTGTAAGTCAAGGACTACCTGTATTTTAACCTAGATCTATTTATTAAATGTATTTATTAAATTTCTATGCTGCCCACTGTACTGATACTATAAATCTGGTTGGCTATCCCATCACTGCTCCAGAAGCCAAAGGCGGCTTTAAGAAACATTCTATTTAAATTGTCTGCAAACATTTATAACGTTTTTTGCATTTCATTAAACTGCTGCATATTTGTACTATCTTCACCATAGTTGGAAAAACAAACAAACAAACAACCCCTTATTGCATTATATCTTAAGGAAAGTAAATTCACTTTTTCAGCTGTGGCCACAACATGGTTAGAAAATATATTAATAAATATATTGTTTAGTAAGCAAATAATACTAAATAATAAATAAAAATATTATTAAAATATATCACAGTTAATAACAATACTGAGTAAATGTCATGCTTTTATAATTCCTAATGAAGTACTTTCATTTAAAAAGTTATATGTTCTATGTTTCAAGAGGTATTACTCTTGCAAATCTCTTTGGAATCACTGAAATGGCGACACAGAAATGTGTTGTGAGGGGAGATGAAATCCGTCTCAAGTATGAATATTTGAAAACATTTTAAGGCCTAATAAGAATATCTTTATTGGAAAACTATTGCCATTCATCTACAAAACCTGTACATTTAAATCAGTACATAAGTTCAAATATATATTTAAACAAACCTTTAATTATAGGTTTGCTGCCAGGAATGCTCCAAGTTTAAAAATGGCTAACGTTTAGAATTTTTTCACTAAAACCAATAATCAAAAGGATTAGCCAACATTAACACTCCACACTACATGCCCACAGAAATTCAGGGAGAAGTGACAGATGTTAATTTACACAATGCCAACACCCAGGAGTATACAAAGACTGACTGGATAATGTGCGCCTGATCAGTTTTTCCTTGAGGGAAAAGGACATTATGCAGATGATTGAGTACATACTGTCTCTCTGCCAGTATAATATTTATGCATGCCAGAACGGATAATATCTGAGATCATTTGATTATCTCACAAAATAAGCACTGAAATACAATTGCTGCTCTCTCCCCCTTGCGTGGAGTATTCCAGGAATTCCTCCAGGTACCACAGTCTGACATTATACACTAGTCAATTCAAACAATGAAATCCTATAAAAATACTACAGGCATTTTGGGGCATAAATGCATGCTTTAATGCAGTGGCCCCCAACCTTTTGGGCACCAGGGACCAGTTCTGCAGAATTTTTTTTTCCCATAGACCGGAGGGGCTGTGATTTCACATGCTACCTAGATCTCATGCATGCACAGATGAAGTTTTACTCACTTATGCAGCCCAGTTCCCAACAGGCTGCAGACCAGTGCCGGTATGAACCCCGGGAGTTGGGGACCCCTGCTTTAATTAAAAAAAAAAACCACTGTTGATTTTTTCATATCTAAGTTGTCAAATTTGTATCCAGTGACTTCGTTTACATCTTCCAAAGTGTTCTCAGACCAGATTCACACTTGGGAGGTAGGTACAGCCCACCAGGTGAGGTTATTTTATTAGGAGGAAAATGCCAGTTGAAGCCAATTTTATGTTATAATAAGCCCAATTAAAATTCTGTATATTTAGGTTGGAGCCTAAGAGATCATTTTCACCTTGAGGAAAGACAGAGAATACAGCTATAAATGATACTATTCTAGAATACTGAACCTATTGTCAGAGCGGCAATCAGCCCCGTTACCTTGCCTGGGGTAATTGCCCTCAATTAGAGTCGGATCGTGGCATCTTCCTTGTGTATACTTTGCAAGAAAATAAACTGAAATGAATTTTCTAATTAAACTCATATTTATTTGTTATAAAGAAATATAAAACATCTTACTAATCTAAATTAGTTACATCTTGGCAAAGTGCCCCGGCTACCTCTTGGCAGCCGAACAAAGAGAAGTTTTAGAGAAGAAGAAGGGAATGTAGACATGCACAGTAGCTACTGATAAGACTCTGGCAAGCTATGGTAAGTCTGAAAGTCCAGAAATAAAAGCTCAGCTGGTAAATATAAAAAAGCAGTGACACCTATGCTGTCACTTTGAATTTAACCATGCCTGTTTGTTTTTGTGACTGCATTTAAATTTATGTATTTATTGGATTGATATGGCTACCCATCTCATGAAGCAACTCTTGATAGTTTAAACATAAAAACATGAAAAATAAATATTAAAAACAATAAAACCACATAAAAAATAAAAAAGCAAAGAAAAATCCATTGATAGCGGATTTTATAATGAGATAGTGAAGACATTTAATGAGAGTACAACACATCTTTCAATGGCTATGAAGAATTGCCATTTTGGGCATTGAAGGTGCAATGATTCAGTGTGTTCTCTTATGAATTGGATGTTTCCACATTACTAACACAAAGAATTAATTTATCCATGTTATCTTTTAAAAGACTTCTAAAATGTATACCTACCAGCTCCAAATGCAAAGAAGAAGCTTTTATCTGGATACTCTTGCAGTAAATCTTTCACTCGCTTGCCCATCCGCTCATTCCGCTTGTAGATAAGCTCATGGCGGAAGTAGTTGTCAATCTCCTGAGCCATGATGCGCTCATGAGGTTGCAGAGATGCATTGATGAAATTTGGGACCTATGGGAAAGAAAGAAGATTATACAACATAGCAGATCAAATCTCTGTCCCTTCCTAGCATGTCCCAGAGATTTGTTCCAGAGAGTTGGGAAACTTGAGGTTTTATGCAGAGGAAATGCAAAGAAGAGTTGGAAAATGGAAATCTATTTACAGTATATCACAGAAGTGAGCACACCCCCTCACTTTTTTAAATATTTAAGTATATCTTTTCATGTGACAACACTAAAGAAATGACACTTGGCTACAATGTAAAGTAGTGAGTATACAGCTATATAACAGTGTAAATGTTTAGACATTAATGGCTTTGTGTTGCATTATTTTGAGGGGACAGCACATTTATACAAGCTGTATACTCACTACTTTACATTGCAGCCAAGTGTCATTTCTTCAGTGTTGTCACATGAAAAGATATACTTAAATATTTACAAAATGTGAGGGGGTGTACTCACTTCTGTGATATACTGTACACCAGAGTTAGCTCATTCTTAATATTTCTAACAGTCTTGTGACAGGCAGAAAAATATTGACTGTACTTAGATCCTCTCATGCTTCACTTTTACTTATTAGAACCATTGCATTTCTCCAGGACTGGGCTTTCTCTTTTGAGGTCCAATTTTGCTTTTTGTAAATAAAAGCAAATATAGCCATATAGCCATATGCTTAATATGGCGCTATTTCATGGAAGGGTCTATTTTGTTTTCTGATAGTTCTTTTGTCATTAGAAATGCAATAGAAGCACAATGTACCATTTTTCTAAATGACTTGCGTATGGGGAAAGACAGACAGGGAAAACAAATATTTCATTAGATTCATCTGGTAAAGGCCTTGAGCTTTAAAACTAAATACATTCATTATTTCCAGCCCTCTTTAAAGAAAAAGTCACAGCGACATTTATATTTTTAAATGCGCTTTTTTTTCCATTTATGTTCTTGTACATCAGCCTTTTATATTTCTTTTCCAAATACAAGATTTCTTCTCTTTTTAAATTCCACCTTGCCTTGCAATATGAAGTTATTTTTGACACTGAATGCATACTCCCATAATTTTTTTAAAAAAATTAGATTTATATGCCGCCCTTCTCCGGAGACTCAGAGTGGCTTACAATGTGTTAAGCAATAGCCTTCATACTTTTGTATATTTTCATACAAAATCAGCTTATTGCCCCCACAAACTGGGTCCTCAATTTACCTACCTTAGAAAGGATGGAAGGCTGAGTCAACCTTGAACCTCAAACTTGCAATAATTGCAGACAGCTGAATGTTAATAACAGGCTATCTAGCCTGTTGAGCTATCTGAGGCTCAACAGGCTAGAATTTGATTTCCCATTCTTATAAAGTAGGATTTGTATTGAATATCCAGTTAAGTTTTCTTAAAGCATTCTTAGAATTGTTATCATAAATCAGCTTTGCATATTTTGAAGGAATACAAAGTTTAGCAGAAAAACTGCTGGCAGGAAAGAAGACTCAAGTTTTAAGATTTGTTTCATTCTGTAAAAACCATTTCCAGAATTGCTGAGCTTTTTGCTACCAAATGAGAAAGTACATTTGCAACCTGATTACAAGTAGTCCTTGACTTACGACCACAACTGAGCCCAGAATTTAGGTTGCTAAATGAGAAATTTGTTAAGTAAGTTTTGCTCCATTTTATGCCTTTTCTTGCCACATTTGTTAAGTGAATTGCTGCAGTTGTTAAATTAGTAACACGGTTAAGTGAATATGGCTTCTCCATTGACTTTGCTTGTCAGAAGTTTGCCAAAGGTGATCACATAACCCTGGGACACTGCAACCGTCATAAGCAGTTGTCAAGCATCCAAATGCAAATCATGTGACCATGGGGATGTTGCAACAGTCATAAGTGTGAAAAATGGTCATAAGTCACTTTTTTTCCATGCTGTTGTAACTTCGAACTGTCACTAAATGAACTGTTGTAAAGTAAGGACTACCTGTATTATATATCCAACAGTTTTTGGAACATGAATTATATATTTTGACAATCTGCACTAGCAGTATATACTAGCAATAAAATATCTTATACTTGTTTTCTCAAAGTGTAATATTAGCAAAAATGTAATATTTATCTTTCACTAATAGTCTCATTGTTGCATATTAATTGTACTGTATAAATTACGCATCCGTTAGATCATATGGCCCTTAACTAGTTCAGTTTCTGAATTGTATTTCAGTAGCAACTTGTAAATAAGCCCCAAAAGATGCTACAAATTCTCCCTTATGAATTTTTCAAATTAGTCAAGTGTGTAAGCACTGTTTTTGTAATTTCTTTTGAACTGTGATGCTTATTTGAAGAAAGACTCTTGAAAAATATATATTTATCCATTTATTTCTTAAGAAGTGCTTATATACCACTCCAGTTAGAAAACATTCTAAGATCTTATGTATTGTATCCTTATACATGATGTTCAAAACAATAAATCATGAGAACAAAAGTAAATTACCAGTGTGTGTGAGAGGATGGAGAGAGGAAGCCAATAAACACTCAGTTCCATTCAGTCACCCTGACTCTACTTGAATAGGGTCAGCAAGGTCATACCTTGAGTTATTTATATAAATAATATAAATTATTATGGGATAAAAATAATAATTTACATTATTTATATAAATAACTCAAGGTAATGAATATATTTAATACTCCATCCTCCAGGTGGATAAAAATAAACTAAATTGTGAAACAGCATCTGGCAGCATCACTAATTTCTTAACTTGTACTTTTGATTTTCAAAACCATTTAACTTAAACTTGATTTTAAGGATATAATACTGTGTTTCCCTGAAAATAAGTCCTCTGATAATAAGTCCAATTGGGCTTTTGAGCGTATGCGCTAAAATAAGCCCCCTCCAAAAATAAGAGCTCCCTGAAAATAAGCCCTCCCTGAAAATAGTTAACCACATGAGCAGCTGGTCCCCGCCATTTCCTCTGGTTAGGGTTAGGGAGACAGAGCTGGAAATCAGGTAAGACAGCAAGAGGAGCCCTGTCTTGCTCCATGTGCTCCAAAATAATAAGACCTCCCTGAAAATAAGGTTAAGCGCTTCAAATAAGCTACAGTTACAAAGCATATTCTCAGAAGCTTGGGAGAATCACATTTTTATGATATCAAAGAAAACGACAGAAGGTTCATATAAAAGACTATAACCAGGAGAAGAATAGAGGCTATGATATTTGTGCAATGCTCATTCAAAAGCTCAAAAAGGTATTCAGAGCCAGTTTGGAAGGGCACAAGTACAAAGTTCAGAACAGATAATGCTGCTCACATTAACCTCCTGTAGAAATCTTTCATATCAGTTTAGCTATCCCATTTTCAAAGACAGCCCTAGATAAATCACGCTGGATATTGATCTTCTAATAAATAGTTTTCACCTGTAAACAGAACACTAGACTTATTGTGAAGGTTCCTACAGCGGATTACTCCTCTGATTTGCTCAAGCAGCAAGGTCAAATTTCTTCATCCCATTGCAAATGACAGGATAACATAAGTGATTCATTTAAATTGTTTTGCACTTGAAACTTCCCTTTTTTGAACTCAAAACTGCTGCTTCAGGTTTAAAACAGATTGTTCCGACCTTACAGAAGTCCCAATGACTGTTCTGGAAACATTCCAGTATCAAAAGGCACCTTTATTTCAAGCTGAAACGCCTTGGGACTGGTTGGAACAGTCCTGGAGCATTTCTGGTGAGATCAAAATAGATCACTTTGAGATCACAATATTTTGTACACCACTAAAAATAAGTATGACCTCAATAATAAAAACAGAAACAGACAAATAGAAAGAAAAAAACAGTACATCCATCAAAGAGAACATTTAAGGGAAGGAAGTAGGAAGGGAAGACTACTATCTTCCCTCTACTATCTTCCCTCTACTATCTTCCCTCTACTATCTTCCCTCTACTATCTTTACATTAATATTTCCCTTTCTTACAGTAGAAGACAACATCCTACCACACATAGTTAGGAGCCATAATAAAAACCCAAGATTAATAGTAATAGATTGCCCACTGAAAAACTGACCTGCCAAAGCCAAACTCAGCAGCAGTGAAAATATTTGATTTGTAATGCTTTTAAAGGTAAAGGTAAAGGTTCCCCTCCACATATGTGCTAGACGTTCCTGACTCTAGGGGGTGGTGCTCATCTCAGTTTCAAAGCTGAAGAGCCAGTGTTGTTCGAAGTCGTCACCGTGGTCATGTGGCCAGTATGACTAAACGCCAAAGGCCCATGGAACACTGTTTCCAAAACTGGTTCCTATTTTTCTACTTGCATTTTTTACGTGCTTTCGAACTGCTAGGTTGGCAGAAGCTGGGACAAGTAACGGGAGCTCATCCCGTTACGCGGCACTAGGAATTCAGACCACTGAACTGCTGACCTTTCGATCGACAAGCTCAGCGTCTTAGCCACCGAACCACCGTGTCCCTTTTGCCAATGCGTCCCTTTTACTTTTACCTCCTGGCAAAAGAAGAAATAGACGAGCAAGCTCCCACCCCGAAATATCCCCAAGGGGAGTCTTACTGGCTGAAGTGATAAAATGTGCTGCTCTCCTTGTGCAACAGACTGTAACTCCTTGAAAAAACATCAAGGGACTTCTTTTTCTTTGTTATATTCTTACTTTTTGTATTTTTCTCTCTATGTCATTCTTTCCTCTGCAATATTTCTCTTTTTATTGTTTGTTTTTTGTAATTTGTATTAGTTTTTAATCTTTTTTTTAAACACAATTATTGTATATATATAAAAAAAGACCTTGAGACTCATAAATCAAAAAGGGATGTATCAAGGAACAGCTGCCATTAAGCACTTTTTCATTCCAGCGTTTGTTCGTTCAACAAAGGATTTTGTTGAAAGAAAATAGGATTCTCGTTCACTAAGATTCAATTGGAGGGACAAAATGTGTGGGACAGGAAAGGAGACAAGGTTTAGTCCTGCTCTATCTGCAGAAAGCTCCCCATGTCTGTTCATATATTTGCATTGTGGTAGTACTACAACCTCAGCTTGCTGGCTGAGGAATTCTGGGAGTTGAAGTCCACAAGTCTTAAAGTTGCCAAGGTTGGAGACCCCTAGTCTAAACAGCAGTGAAGTCCCACTAATGAAGCCCCATGCATATCTGCCCCAAAGGTGCTTTTCCAAAGGCAACTGGACTTCCTTGGTTTTTTCCTTGAAGACGTTTTGATTCTCATCCAAGAAACTTCTTCAGTACTGGCTGAATGGTGGGGAACGGAAGGATTTATATTCCTTAGCAATCATCTAAATATAAATCCTTCCGTTCCCCACCATTCAACAGAATTGAAGAAGCTTCTTGGGAGAGAAGTGAAACGTCTTCAAGGGGAAAAAAAAATCCAAGAAAGTCCAGTTGCCTTTTGGAAAAGCACTTTTGGGATGACCTGGGTGAGTGAGGATCTCCACAGACACTCCATGCATATTTTGTACCTGTAATCACTATGGGATGGATGATTAAATATCCCTTGATATTTTGGGTTTGAGGAGTCTAGGAGGATCCTTGTGGGTAGGCATGAAAGTGATCTACAGGTTTTTCTGCATCAATTTTGAGCCGTCAGGATCAGCTCTACTCTCTTCAAGTGGGTTAATACATGTAACTTTTAAGATCAGAGAAAAGAAGATTGCCAATCACATGGCAATTGCATAACTTATGTCCTTTGTGTCTTTTGACTAGAACCATCTCACCCTGAAGTTATCGAGAAATGTCAGGAAGATCCATTGCCAAAGGGAAAGACACCACAGCCACATATTCTGAAGTTTAGACTTTACTTTCCTGGGTCCAGCTCTCCCATTCAGCCAGAAACACTATCTAACTCAATGCTTTGCGAGCTTTGATGAGAAATAAGTGAGGTGAGTTTCAGTTGAGACTAGCAACCTGGTGGTTTGTTTTTTAAAGAACGTCATATATGCACATGCATAACCATGTGTTAACAGGAGACTACTGAAATATGCCAGTGATGGAAAACCTGCATGATTTCCCCTTATCGTTAGAGAGAGCCACCAGCATTGCACACCTTCAAGGACAGGAAGTAAATGAGATTACTCAAGGGAGCCATATATATAAGACTCTCAAATCTTAGGGTCATGATGCCCACACATTTCAAGCACGTGACTTGTCAGTGATTAGCTGACTGCCTCTTGGATAGCTGATTTCCTGGATTGGAGAAGAAAAACCTTTTCCTACACCAGATGTTGCAAGTATAAGAAGTGGCTCTTTTCCATATTCCCTGAAAAATAAATTGCTTCAAGGACAGGATGTTCACCTCATATTCCTCTGTCTCCAGATCACACATAGTTATGGGGCTCCACATTTAAGAGATGTGCCACTAAAATCACAGCAACATTGTATGAAAATTGGTTCTAGAAGGGTATAATTATAATACTTATAATAGCAGATGCAAATTACCTCTCCCACCTCCTGAAAAGCAAATAAGAACAACCAGGGACTTCTCATCTTATTTTGCTATACAGAGGTCTCTCATTGGAAAACAAGACTATTTGCCGAAATTCTTGCTACTTTAAGCTTCTTCTTAATAAACCTTATTAATCAAATCTCTGAGAGGCTGGTGTTTGGGATTAACTGTTCCAGGCTACCACTAACAGTTTTGACAGCTTGGTGAATACTCTGAGTTCCAGAGAAAACTAAATAGAATTGTTCATTAACATGGCTCCCTTACTATTTGATATATACTGAGTGTGTTCTTTTCTTTTTTCTTTTGTAAGATAGTGGATGGATATGTGAAGGGTAGTCTCCCAAAATCCAGGAGCAGGAGTACATTTCTTCTATAATAATAATAACAACAACAACAACAACTTTATTGTCATTGCATACATTGAAATTCACTTAGCACCCAAAGACCAGGTCCAACACACATAACAATCCCCAAACAACCCACCACCACCACAAATTCCCCACCCCACCACCACCCAAACATCCACACAACAGACCAAGTAATGCTGTCCAACAGCTCCCTTTAGTTCATTGTTGAGTGCAATTATAGCTGCGGGATAAAAACTATTCAGAAAACGTGTGGTCCAAGTTTTAATTGTTCTGTATCTTCTGCCAGAAGGCAACAGTCCAAAAAGATTGTAAGCAGGATGGGAAGATGGCATTTCCATCCTAAATCAGTGATATATTATTCACTCTTTTAAAGTATTGTATTGACCTCCTGTCCTCATTCATATCTGAGATAATGAAAAGTATGGGATAGCAATAGTGTATATTTTTGCAAATACAATTCCATCGCTAAAGGAGACATCACATGACCACAACTTGTAGCTTCACTGCTGGCTTCTCCACTATGCTTGTTGAAAGTCAGCTGTAAAATGTGCAAATGGTGATCATGTGGCCACAGAATGCTGCAACAGTCATTAATGCCTGCCAATTACAAAAGTGCCTGAATCTTGGTATGACTGCAAGGATGCTGTAACAGTCATCACTGCAAAGACTAGTAAGGTGACTTTTGCAGCACCATCATAACTTTGAACAATTGCTAAACAGGCCAGTCATTCAGTGAGAACTATTTGTAATAGCTACATATCACTGGTTATAAACACCAAAAGGAAGTTAACATGTGCTTCCTTGTTTATTGATTATGTCATCCATGTCCATTTAATGTACTCAGAAAAATAGGAAATGCAGGACATCTCACTATGCTCATGTAAAAGCTACACAGCTCAGGAAGCCATTGTATAGACATGGCAAAATGAACAGGCTGTAATTTGGCAAAGTACTGTAGTGAGACAAATCCATTTTTCCCTAGTTTACTATATATTTTTAAAGAGCAGAGTGGTGGCTTAGAAGTGGAGCTCTTCCCTCACAATCAAGAGGCTGTGAGTTTAATTCTAGGTAGTGGCAAATATTTCTCTCTGGGCGTAAAGAGAAAATATCTACTGTGAACTCCACCTAGGCATCAGGAAGGGCATCCGCCCAATAAATGCTCAGTTCCATTCAGTTGCCCCGACTTCATCCCAATGCAAAGGATTACAACAATAGCAATTGCACTTAGACTTATATACCACTTCATAGTGCTTTACAGCCGTCTCTAAGCGGTTTACAGTGTCAGCATATTGCTCCCAACAATCTGGGTCCTCATTTACTGACCTCAGAAGGATGGGAGTCAACCTTGAGCCTGGTGAGATTCAATCTGCCAAACTGCTAGCAGCCAGTGATCAGCAGAAATAGCCTGTAATACTGCACTCTAATCACTGTGCCACCACAGCTCATAATTTACAGGGTTGTTAAAAAAAAAAAAGTGGTATCTTTTTAAATTAAGTTGAATAGAAGTATGTGTTCCCTCTCTATTACAATAAAACATTTAATTCAATAAACATATTATAAACTCTCTTCTTAAGCAGCAAATCAGCAACAGCCCATCAAATGCCACCAACAAATATGTTTCTGGAAGCACAATTGCCAATTGCAGTGTTAACAAAGAAGCATGGATGCTGACTTTGAATAGTGGAAATAAACTTGTCTTTAAAATGTCCAGTCCCTTGGGGATATGGACAGCTCACAGGAGACGCTAACTAGCAGTAATGTGAGCAGCACAAGGGGATGGGGAGACACAACTCACTTGGGAAGTATCATGATTGAAGATGACATTGTTGAGGTCTCCACAGTTGTAATGCTTGATAAGGTCCTCTGTACTGTGAGGAATCTGTAGACTGCCTGCTCGGAGCTTCTCCTGCTGCAAGAGAGTCTGATTCAAAGCAAAGATCACCTGGGGAATGGAAAGGAGGAAAAGGGGAAGGGAAAGTTCCCAATCAGTCCTTAAAACTCATTCTTAAATAATATATATTAAACTGGAATAATAAACATTTGGCATTCATTTATGTGTGTGTCTGTGCATTCTATCCTAAATACATCTTTTAAACATTCAACCATCTACAAAGAGGAAAATAATTTATGTAATTGTTATTATAAGAACAATGTCATCATCAATGTCCCAAATAAATAAATAAACTTATAGGCCTGTGTATGACTCATATTCAGGAAAAGGCAACAAAGAACATTTCTGGAAGTCGTGCAGCACCAGTGGGCTCTCCTTTAACGCAACACATTCTTTCCATGGCTCACATGAGACTTTTCCCACAGCAACAATGAAATTGTTAGATTTGGGAATACAGAAAGTCCTCCACTTACAACTACAATTGAGCCCAAAATTTCGTTGCTGAATGAAACATTTGTTAAGGGAATTTTGTCCCATTTTACAACCTTTCTTGTCACAGATGTTAAGTGAATCACTGTAGTTGTTAAGTTAGTAACACAGTTGTTAAATAAGTCTGGCTTCCCCACTGACTTTGCTCAGAAGGTCGCATTTGATCGTGTGACCATGGGGAATGTTGCAACAGTCATAAGTGTAAAAAATGGTCATAAGTCACTTTTTTCAGTGCCGTTACAACATTGAACGGACACTCAATGAACTGTTGCAAGTTGAAGATATATTCAATCAATAAATGGGTGCTTGGTTCAAATAGATGCTAGCAGATACTCCATGCACTTCTATGTCCTCTTTATATCTTTTACAGTTCAAGTCTGCTTTGCTCTGCAATGCTATTAAAATTATTCAATGCACTGGAAATTTCAAGTTTTTATTCAACTTCTTCCTTTAAGAAAAATGTAACCAGACTACTGTATAAATAATTGATTGGAGGAGAAACGGTGCTTAATCCTTCCTTTCAGACCATTTATTCTCTGCCTGTGATTTTTTTAAAACTTTGAACAACAACAAAAAATTCAAGGTAAAAAGGTTTCAGCAACATCCCCTTCCTATTAGTTTCAAATGTCTTCCTTGCGATACTAACAAAATATTTTTAAAAATACATTAGGTGAATTTTGGTTGTCGTTTCAGCACCAATTTAATTAAGCTTCCTGGTTAAATTTGGAAGCGTAGTAATTTGGCAGCAGCTTCATAAGAAGCTGAAATAGAACCATGCTGTGGTTTCCATAATGGCCTCTTTAGCGGATGTTGGGTAACTTTCCCCAGGAGAAATACAGATCTTGAAATGCCAAAGAAAGCTTATAACCAACCAACTGCTAATAAGCTTCCTTGTACATCTAGACTTACAAGACTGCAGTACTGTTACTGAACACAAGAATCATGTTTGCAGGCTACAGCATTTCTGGCTTACAATGGAAAGGAATTTCACTGCTCCATTCAGCAGAAAATCCTCATCAGAAGCCAAATCAATGAAGACGTTTATACATTTCACCAAAATCGCTTGATTCAAAAAAAAAAAAAGAAAAAAAAAAGAAGTGAGGAACCATCTCAGTGCTTCCAATCAATTATCCTTTCCTTTGAAGAAGTACTAGAAGGACTGAGTTCTGTGCACTTAATGGAAAATCAGCAAAATGTATCAAAAAGAGCCATTTTCGTGAGTCGTCACATCAGGCAGCCTTGAAGGGCATTTCAATCAAAGCAGAGTATTCTTTAAGAATTTGCTGTATGTATGAATGTATGTATGTATGTACAGGTAGTCCTCGATTTACAACTATTTGTTTTGTGGTCGTTCGAAGTTACAATGGCACCGAAAAAGTGACTGATGACCAATCCTTGCACCTCTGCAGCCTCCCTACAGGTCACATGATCAAAATTTGGGCACCACCAACTGGCATGTACAGAATTTAGAATGGTTGCAGCCTCTTGGGATCACATGATCACCACTTGTAACCCAGCCAACTTCCAACAAGAAAAGTCAATGGAGGAAATTGGATTTGCTTAACAACTGTGGGATTTACTGAATTGCAGAGATACACTTCACAATCGTGGCACAAACAATAACGATAAAATCAGGTGCGAGCTCAGGTAACAACTGCCTTGCTTAGCAATGGAAGCTCTGATCCCAATTGCCGTTGTAAGTCGACGACTATCTCTATGTAATGTGAAGTATGTAATAACTTATGAACTGAGATCCCTGAATTTTCTTTCTTAAAAGAAAGAAAAAAGGAAATAAAAGGAAAGTATAAAACATGGCATTCAGCTCTGGTTTGTTTGGGGAAAACAAGTTAGAATTCCTAGATCAAACATCATGTTTTTTTTAAAACTCCACTTACCTTTTCTAGCTACCTAAATCTGTTTTCATATAAACAAAACAAAACCAACCGTTTTGCAGTTATAGAATTCCCTGCAGATCAAACTATAACCAAAAAAAAAAAAATAACCAAAATATATTTTGCCTGTGGTCTTTATGAGGGCATAAACTTTATTAAATATAATTCACCTACCGTATGAATAAAGTTGCAATTAAGAAACCAATATTCTTTTACGTCCTGTAAAGAGTGGGAACTTTATGGCCTCCCTCGCAAAGTAATAGCTGTTATAAATGGAATCCTCTTAAGTCCAACCTCACAGCTCTCCAATAACAATTTTTCTAGCAAGCGTTATCGCATTCAGAGATTGCAATACCAGGTGCAGCTTCAAACAGGGCGCCCTTTGTGAAAGGTTTATCTTTAGTACATAGTCAAGTGACCCGCAAGTCCGAGGCTTTCATAACAAGGGGGAAAAAAATTCCAGAGCTTGTGAATTTGAAGGTGCTCTCTTCACATGGAAGTGCTTTTGTTCACTGGCAAAGGTGCGGGGGAGGAAAGCGTGAGGAAAATGCAAGCTTATCTCAAAGTGGGCACCCAAAATAAATGGCATGTGGCAAGTACTTGTGCTTAGTTCCCTTTTCAGTATTTCCTTTCCACATATCCTAGTAGCTAGCACTTCTGTAATGTTCCGATTATTCAAAGCATTTCATGGGAATTATCTCAATCGTGGTTTACATAAACATTGGGAAAAGTAACTCTATTGCAGTCCAGTGTTTTAGCTAAGGTTGTCCAGAGATCTAACTTGGATGATGAGGGTTCATGGCTTAGAGTGTTCAAGTTCTAAGTTGGAGAGGTTTCTTAAAGGTCTGTCTATGTAGAATCTCAGTCACCCAAGTCATGGTTGCCCCAAAAGTGCTTTTTCAAAAGGCAATTGGACTTTGCTTTCTCCTTGGAGATGTTTTGCTTCTCATCCAAGAATCTTCTTCAGCTCTGACCGAATGGTGGAGGATGGAAGGATGTATATTCCTTGCAGTTCCTTAATGATGTTCTACAGCAATTTAAGACATGTTTTATAAAGGTTGGCTCTGATTTAAGGTGAAATTGATACATCCTTTAGATCAGGGCTCCCCAAACTCTTCAGCTCATTGACCCCTTCATAAAGTTTCAGATAGTTCTTTGAACTCCACACGCTTACTATATGAAAATGATTTAATACTTTAATAGGACTATCACTACTAAGAATAACAACAGTAACCGCTTAGATAGTCCCTCTGACCCCTGGCACCAATAATGACCATTCTGAGAGACCTTGCTTTAAAGTTTATAAGTAGACCAGTGTTCTCAGCAGAGATTATGCGCTGGTAACTTTTGCATTATGTTACTTCCAGTTCAACATAGAATTGAAAAACTAAATCTAGTTTGGGAAGTGTAACACTTAGATTATATCGAGTTTAGGTCTAAGGACAAGTTGGAATGGAGATTTCTGTTTTTAGATCTCCGGTATGGCTTCCTCCCACTTAAACAGTAAAAGGAAAATGGATAATTCTTTCCTCCACACACCACTCACTCTTTCATCCAATTAAAATGCCCTCTTCCAAAACTGCTCTTTGCTCTGCTGATTAGAACATAATAGTGGTGTACAAAGTCTCTCCCCCCCCATTTTGAATTCAAAATACCCCTCTTTGAATGCAAAGCAGCTGTTTCACATTCAAAATGAGTGGTTTTCCAACATTCAGGGAGTGTTCGGAGCTTCAGGCAGATCTGTTTAGAAGTGTATGGGTGTGTGTGTGTGGGATTTACACACGGTCATAACAGCCCATTTCAGATGAGAAACAACTGTTTCAACGTCAAAAAGGGGGCATTTCAAGTGGAAAGCGGTTTTCAAAATGTTTTGAATTCAACGTGTTTTGCATACACCCAACAGGGGCACATGAGCTTCTTTTACTCAATGCTGCAACTTCGCAATATTTCACTGGGAAAATTTCAGAGGAAGAAAGATTCTCTTCCTCTCCTCACCAGCAGCAGCAGGAGCAGTAGCACCATCATCCTAATTGGATATAATATCATTATTTGAAAGACCGTAACTATGATTCTCTTCCATCCTGAAGATGATGATCTCACCGTTACTAATATTCTAGATTTTGGAGAGGCAAGACTGAAGGAAAATCTGTAGAGATTCTCAGTCATCCAGGTCATGGTTGTCCCAAAGGTGCTTTTTCAGGAGCCAACTGGACTTTCTTGTTTTTTCTTTGAAGATGTTTTGCTTCTCATCCAAGAAGCTTCTTCAGCTCTGACAGGATAGTGGGGAATGGAAGGATTTACATTCCTTGCAGACCGCTGGTCATTTGCATTCTTTTAGAGGGTTGTTGAAGGACTTGGAGGTTTATCTGTGTCCTCAGGGTCACCTCAGGTCAAAAGACTTTTAGCTATACAATTTGGGATGAACACCCTTTAAATGGTGTGGGAGTAGGAATAGATTTCCAGAGGAAAAAAATGTAGACTACAGGAACCAGGAACACTACTCAAGAGGTGTTTTAACTAATTGATTCCATATTCATAAATACATAAGTGAATATAAAGAAGCTAAACTCTCCTCTTAAATAATGTTTTATCCAGGATTTTTTTAAAAAAGTGACATTCACTAATAAGGAAATCTATTACCGTCTGCCAGATGTTTAAACTGGATTTGGCATTTTCATCAGCCTATGAAAGTCCTTCCTAAGGACCTGGGATAGGCAGATGTTGTTTGTGGGTGTTAAAAAGATTGTTGCAGGATGTAAGCTGTTACAGGTAATGCTATCTTTTGCAATTGACTGATGGAGATTTTGTCAATGCCGATGGTGTTCAAGTAGTGCTCCAGATGTTTTACTATTTCACCCAAGGGGCCTATTGCTATTGGTATAATCTTTGTTTTCTTTTTCCACAGTCATTCTTCTTCTACCTGTGGATCTTTGTGTTTTGTAATTTCCTCCTGTTCTTTCTCTTCTATTCCGCTGTCTCCAGGCATTACCACGTCCACTATCCAGACTTTTTTGTCTTTGTTATCGACAATTGTTAAGTCTGTTGTGTGACAGGTGTTTACCTGTTTGAATTCTAAAGTCCCAGATCACTTTAGCTCCTTTGTTTTCTATTAATTTGCCTATATTTTGGTCCCATCATTCCTTCTTGCAGGTAAATGGTATTTCTTGCAGATCTTCCAATGCACCATTTGTCGTGCCATTGTTTGTAGTCCATCTGTGTGATCTTCTTGCAGCAACTAACTAGGTCAGTGATGGCGAACTGAGTGCCGAAAAGGGACTCAAGTGCCTGGGCCGCAACCCGGAAGAGGAGCTGCCCAGGGCGCATGCACGCACCTGAAAATGAACTTCCGGTTTCAGCTACTGAACTTCCGATTTCAGCCAGTTACTTTTCCGGGTTTCTGCTGGCACGCATGTGACGATCAGCTGGCCAGTGCCACATGCAAAAAGGCCATGAGCACAAGAAACCCGAATGAGGAACGGGTGATGTCATGCGTGCCAGGCCACTTTGGGCACACGTGCCATAGGTTTGCCATCACAGAACTGGGTGGTCTACTGTTTCTCCTGCTTCTTTGGAGAGGCACTACTTGCTGTCTGTTACTGTCTATTTTATTCTTCATTTTGTCTTTAGGTCAATTTGATGTCTCCAGTACTCGGTAGGTCTTCCTGGTAAACTAGCTTCAGTACATCTTCTTTACTATCCTTCAGATATTCTTTCAATCCTCTATTTTCTTCTTCAACTGTCTGGTGTACTTGCATCATTTCATGGCCACTTATTTTCCTTGGAGAGTAGAATTTATCAACGTTGCTGATGGGCATGATTCATTGTTACTATTTTTCTAGTTGTCCTTTCAAGGGCTTATAGTTCAGCTCATGTCCACTTCACTGTTCCACTATGTATCTAATGGGTGGAATTGCCCTGGTATTAATTGCCTTAATAATATTTCTTCCATGGTGGGTTTGCTTATATTTGATGTTACAGTATTGGCACATTGGTGATAGTGTTTCTTTGGAACAAGCTTCAATGCAGGCAATGTATTCCGTTGTTTTTATACTAATCTAGAACTCAGTTATTCTTTGTTTCCACTATTATTATTTTTAGTTAGAGGGCTTTATTGTTTCTGACCAGAAAGCAGAGGAGAGGATGCCTGATTTGGAATGAAAACAATTCAATATCTGTGCTGGCTTCCTCTACTGCCAACTGGTTTGCCTCTATAGTCTGAAGTACTTCTGGTAAGGCTTCAATTTCTTTGCTCTTGGGAAGACCTTTGCAGTTCTTCCAATTCTGCTTCCGTGAATACTTCATTTCGTATTATAATTTATAATTTATTATTATTTATTAAATTTATATACCGCCCTTCTCCTAGTGGACTCAGGGTGGTGTTTGATGTTGCTCTGTTAGTCTCTATTTTATTTCTGATCTGTTGTTCTTTCCAGAGTCCGTCCATTCTTTTCAGATACCCTCTTCTTGTTGGACTTGATTTGTAATAACAGATTATTATTTCTTTGTTCTCAATTTTTGTGTATTTGCAATGGGTAAACAACTTTTCTTCCAGTAGTAATGCAGCTGCTAGCCCTGGCTGCTCAGCCAAATTATGGTAAATGTCCAGGAATTCCAACACCTAGTGAATGATGACTTGAGCAAGGACTGATCCAAAATGGGTTTCTGTAAATTACATCTCATCATATTCTTTATGGGAGAGACACTCTTCAGTTGGCTGCTCTGATGAAATCTGTCCAGTATGGCTAAACCTCTCATAGGTCTCCTCTTCCTCAGAGCTCACAAGCACCACAACCATGTCAATGTAGTGCCTCACTGGGAATCACAGTAGTGTGTTACTAGGGAACAACAATGGTGATAATGAAAATATTTCTACCTTTAAAAAAAAAAAACATTTTGGCAATTTAAGGCAGCAAGTTTACCTAATACTGCTTCCTCCTATTTTCCCCGCAACAACAACCACCTTGTGAGGTGGGCTGTGTTAAAAGAGAGTGACTGGCCCAAAGTCACACAGCTAGCTTTAATGCATAAGGGAGGCCTAAAACTCAGTCTCCTGGTTTCTAGGCCAGGACCTTCTAGTTTGTATGATTTAATTTGACTTGCTTTGATTAATTACATTTTACCATACTGAAATCTATAACAACCTGCTTTTCTACCAAGCTTTACCTATGCAAATATGCAAATCTTGGCATATAAAATAGCCATTGTTAAGCCTACATAGCTGTCAGAGACAACACTAAGGTTTCACTAAACTAGAGTGAACTGGCATGAAACAAAGTCTATCCTTCTCACATAATACATGATAATTCCTGTACGAAACTCAAAACTCAAAAATGTGGTAATATACAGATAGTCCTCGACTTACGACCACAATTGAGCTCAAAATTTATGTTATTAAGTGAGACATTTGTTAAGTGAGTTTTGCCCCATTTTATGATCTCTCTCGCCTCAGTTGTTAATTGAATCATTGCAGTTATTACGTTAGTAACCTGGTTGTTAAGTGAATCTGGCTTCCCCATTGACTTTGCTTGTCAGAAGGTAGCAAAAGGTGATCACATGACCCCAGGACACTGCAACCGTCATAAATATGAAACAGTTGCCAAACGTCTGGATGTTGATCATGTAACCATGGAGATGCTGCAATGGTCATACATATGAGAAATGGTTACAAGTCACTTTTTTCAGTGCTGTTGTAACTTTGAACGGTCACAAAACAAACTGTTGTAAGTCGAGGACTACCTGTACACAGAAATGATACATTCTTCAAAATACTTTTTTTAAAAAAAATAACGCTTAGAGGCAACTGCTACCACAATCAAACACAGAAGCAGCTCTTTCTGGTTACAGCTGATGCTCATTTAGCAATCACAATTGGGACTGGCAATTCAGTTAAGTGAAACAGTTGCTAATTGAAACTGTACTTAGGAATTTATTGCAGCTTTCCTTTGCTTTACACACCTGCAAAGGTTGTAAATATGCCAACTGGTCGTAAAGTTATTTTTTCATCATTGGCATAACTGCGAACAGTTGTTAAACGAGGCAGGTGCTAAACAAAGACTATCTAGCAAAAGGGACATACTACAATCTAGCAAAAGGGACATTCTTGCAATATTTCCAACTTTTAAGACAAGGCATACCAGGATATACGATCATTTCTTGACTTTGAGCAAAAGAGCACAATCACAAATTGAGAAATCAGGCTCCTTAAACCAAGAGTGAAATCTACTTACCTTCCCTACTGGTTTGGAAGTGCACAGGCCTTGCGGACCCCCTGTGCATGCGCAAACCCTTCTGCACATGCACAGAGAGTAAAAAACAGGTTATTTCCTGGTTAAAACCAGGAAGTAACGACGACCAGGTGGGTGGGCGGAGCCTCGCACTGCCATCACTACTGGTTCTCCGAACCACCTGCCGCCAACATTACCGGTTCGGCTAAACCAGTGTAAACCAGTAGCATTTCACCCTGCCTTAAACCCTCATGCCAGATTATTTTATTTTATTTTATAACATGAGGTCTCCAAGTGAACACTGAAAATCTGTCCCTTAACAGTACAACGCCTTCCCAAAGGTGCTTTTTTCAAGGGGCAACTGGACTTTCTGGTTTTTCTTTGAAAAAGTTTTGCTTCTCACCCAAGAAGATTCTTCAGCTCTTCAAAAAAGCACCTTTGGGACAACCATGACCTGGATGACTGAGAATCTCCATAGACATGTACAACTTCTTATTCAGCTCTGCAGGTTCCCTTTTGGTTTAAGCCTGAATCTTCAATCTTTCTGAATAGAATTTCAACAGTAAACATAAACCCAAGGGAAAGAAATATTCAAGGGTATGTTACCCCAATCACTGTGCAATGCCCAGGGGTAGGCCACCTCTGACGTACTATGTACTTGCTAGTCCAAAACAAACAAACAAACAGCCACACACCAATTTCAATGTTGTTTTCTCTCTCTCTCAAAAAGCAATTCCACCATTTTCAATATTAGGAAAAGCACCCCCCCCCCCAAAAAAAAACTAAATTTGGATGGAGCATCCCTTACGGTAGAATTGCTACTTACAAACAGAAAAAAAAAGATATTGACTGTCAACACACTGCACAGAATAAGACCAAAGTATTCACTACTTAACCAAAGTATGGAAGCATCGTTACTTTTATCTTTACCCTCAAGGAAAATATGCTGAATGGGCTGTATATTTTTGCTCCCTTATCCTGTGCAGTGTGCTGGCATTCAAAAACCTTTTCTATGAGCTGCAAGTCTCTCTCTCTCTCTCTCTCTCTCTCTCTCTCATTCTCCACAAGCGATACTCCCCTCCTTGCGAAAATGAATTCATGCCAACTTCAAAGTCTCTCTTGAAAGGATGCACCAAGAGAACAAATGTAACAACTGCATTGGACCCTGCCGACAACGGAGAAAATGTTAGTATGGTGGAAAAATAAATGATTAAGCTTTGTAGTCAAGATACTGCTTAGCCTTTTTTCTTTTTTTCCCCCTGGCTAGGATTTCTTCAGCTGTCAGGACAAGGGTTTTTGGTCAGGGAACGGAGGGATAAGAAAGAGACACATCCCTTTTACCAGCATTGTTGGAACAGCCTGCTAGAGAGGCTGCATGGAGAGGGAGGGGGGGTTAGAGTTCGGCAGATGCCTTTTTTGTCAAAAACAAAAGACCCCCGGCCATCCTCTCCACTTTCCATCACTTTCATCCAGGCTGGATCAAAGTGCTATTCTACATATGAAAGGGACCTGGCATTATGCGCCTCAAATTAGCCTATCGCCACCCCGCTAGCCTCCGAGGCCTCTCAACAAAGGCTCCCACATCTGTTCCATCCCTTTGCCTCATCTCTCTCTCTTTCGCTCGCTCACTCTGCACGAGCATGTGTGTGCATTTGTTTTCAGCTCTCAGTTTGGAGAGCCATTCAGCTCCGTGAATTATAGCCGAAGCTGAACATCTTCCCGGATTCAGGAGGAACGCTCGGTTGTCTTTCATTGTCCCCGGGATCGTTTCAACCTCCCACATCACTCAAGACCCTCACACTGGGAATACTTGCAACAATTGACCACTTCTTCATTGCCTTCCTCTTCACCTGACACACACAGGAGACAGGGCTCTGTGTCTCATAAGCAGAGTCTGCGGCCCTGAAATCAAAGCGATCCTTGAATCAAAGGCAGCATGGCTATGAAAGTCAATAATCCTCTTTTGTCATGGAAATGGTTCATGCCAAGCACCAAGAAGAAGAAAAGTGGAATTCTTCACTCAGATGCTTTGCGCTTCCTTAGATGTGCTACGTCTGACTCTCCGATGCTTTTGAAGCCCTTCTCAAAGTGCATAACCTGAACATTGTCCTTGATGACAACAGGCTGTAGGAGGAATCCCCAGAATATGATTGAACAAAACAGATGGGCAAACTTTCCAGATTTTATGCAACAAATTTCTGCCATCAACCTGAGCTTGACTCTAGCATTTTCAGGGAATAGTACCCTCATTCAGCATTCAATTCATTTTATTTTTGCTAAACTTATGTTTCAAATAGAATCCTTGCTACATAATTTCTAAGAACTGAAATAAAAAACTGAAATACAATCTGCAGATATAATATTGCCCAGCTATCTCTTAAATAACACAGATATGTTAAATACCTGCTCTGGGTTCATAGTCTTGGGATGTCCTGCTTGAATCAAATTATTTTAATAACGTTTCATCCAATGGAGATTTGTTTTAAAAAATACTCAAATATTTTCCCAGATCAAATACGATTGATAAGGAGCCATTATAATTAAGCAAGTTGTGGATATTTATATAGGACATTTTCTGGATAAATTGACATCAAAAGCATTAGCTGCAAAATAAAACCAATGGCTTTCTAAAATTTAACAGTCAATTTCTGTGCTTATTAACTATTAACCATAACGGACACAAAGCAAGACTACCTAGCATTCTATCTGGATTTGAGATAAAATGGACCTTGCTTTAAAACTGCTTTCCAGAAATATATTTTAATACATACAGAACTAAGAGAAAAAGCAGGACAACTTTAACACATATCCATAGATCAGCTATAGGTAGGTTGTTATCTTGCTAATGTTAAACTACATTTTCTCCTTTAAGATGGGCACACAGGCCCCAAAAAATATAGTGAAGATAAACAGCACCCCAACATAAGATTAATGGTCCAAAACACTAGCTGCCATACATATATGGACATCTTTAAGGTGGGAGACAAATGATGAAACATGAGTTCTGATGAAAACCAGAGATGAAATCCAGTAGGTTGTGACAGGTTCTGGAGAACCAGTAGCGGAAATTTTGAATAATTCGGAGAACTGGCAAATACCACTTCTGGCTGTCCCCAGAGTGGGTTGGGAATGAAGATTTTGCAATATCCTTCCCCCAGGAGTGGGGGAGGGAATGGGGATTTTGCAGTATCCTTCCCCTAGAGTGGGGTGGGAATGGAAATTTTGCAGTATCTTTCCCACCAAGCCACACCATGTCCACCAAGCCACAGAACTGGTAGTAAAAAAATTTGGATTTCACCACCGATAAAGCTGTCCTCTTGTAGTTGAATGTGATTGCATGTAAGTAAATAAAAAAGGGACACAGTTTGTATGGTAACATCTCTATTCTTGGCATTCATATTTCAAGTTGTCCCTCTGTGGCATCTTTTCTTTAATGATCTATTCTGCCATTTCTTTGATATTAGTGTAACACTTATCCTGTGGCGAGTTGTTCCATGGCAAATAACCCTGCAAAAATAGTATAAAATAATGATTTCATTAAAGCAAATCCTTGACAAACAGAAATGTTCTGAATTATAAGAGCTTTTGTTTATATAATGGCTGAGAAAAGGGTCTACAGCAGGGGTGTCAAACTTGCAGCCTCATGTTGTCATCATGTAACGTATGGTGACTTTTCCCCCCTTTGCTTAACTGGGGGTGGGCATGGCCAACATGTGATGCATCCGGTCCATGGGCCGCAAGTTTGACACCCCTGGTCTAGGACAACTTGCTGCAGTTGCATATGCTATTTTTGCAGGGATATCTACAGCAAGCCAAGATTTCACCAAAGTGATGAAACGTGTGCCATGATGTTACCATACAAACTCGGGGGGGGGGGGGGCGGTCTAGGACAACTACCTGGAGCCAGTTTTCTGCAACCAACGTGTCACAGCCAACTCGCCAGGGCCAATTCTTTGCAGGACAACTCACCATGGCCAATTTGCCATGGGACAACTCGCCACAGGATAAGTGTTACACTAATATCGAAGAAATGGCAGAACAGATCATTAAAGAAAGGATGCCACAGGAGGGACAACTTGAAAAGTGAATAACAATTAAAATAATATTTTAATTATTTTAAATAATTCAATTGAATTGTCCCACAGTGGGTTGTCCCACTGGGCATGGGAATTGGGCATGGCAAGATGGCTGCAGCAAGTTGTCCAATTCCACTGAAAAAATGGGAAGGGTATGCTTGAATGTTATTGTGAACATAAATTCTAAATTCCTAAACAAGTCATCCTAGAACTCAGAATGTGAAACAGACACTGCATTTGTAAAGATTCTTGGACAGGAGTGTGTGGCCTTTACTACTATGCTAAGCTCTAAGCCTGGCTGATTTCAAAGTTAACTTAAAATGGAGCTTGCATCCCATTCTCCAGTGTATTTTTCTCCTAAGCTTCTCTCTTCCTCAAGAAAAAGAGGAGGAGGAGGAGGAACAGCTGTATATTGGGAAGTATTCTTGGCATTAATACTGCATCAAATGATTGTGAGGGTTCCAAACAGCTAGGGAGCATGAAAGTCCCCTACAACTTCCCTATACTATAATGTTTATATAGTAACGAACTGTGCCATGTGATGTTATATTTGCATTTCTTGCCTTTACTCAACATTAGATGTTATTTTGAAGGATAAAAAATCTCATGTATTGTGATATAGTATAAGGAATAAAAGCTGGAGCTACAACTGATGTTTCCATTAACTCAGTCAACCAATGAAGAGACTCCACTCGCTCCGCTGAGATATTGTGCTCCATTACAGAAGCAGATGCCACTCTACATGAATATTATTCCCCGCTAACAAATTACACATACCCTAGCTGAACATAAAAGGGAAAAGACCAAGTCTGTTACAATAAATGGCATGTGTGGCAGGCTGGACAAGGTTTATCTCCCATAAAACTTCTCTCTCATGCAGTAGCCAAATTGTCAGATTGTAAATTAACCTGCAAAAACTACAACTACTAACGCAACTTAGTCCTGTTGTGTATGGATGATGGAATAGAAAAGGAATATTAAGGGAAAATTATAATTCTTCCTGAATATGATAACTAAGAGCATATATGGCTGCCCAACTCACTCTCAGGCTGGTTAATTTACAAACAATGGAGACTATATTACACAAAACATCTCTAAGCAAATCACTAATACAGGTGGTCCTTGTTCTCAGCATACAACCACAAATGAGCCCAAAACTTTTTTGCTACGAACTGAGACAGTTAAGTGAGCTTTGCTCCATTTTATGACCTTTCTTGCCACAGTTGTTAAGTGAATCACTGCAGTTATTACGTTAGTAACACGGTTGTTAAGTGAATATGACTTCCCCATTGACTTTGCTTGTCAGAAGGTTACAAAAAGGGATCACATGACCCCAGGACACTGCAACCATTGTAAATATGAGTCAGTTGGCAAGCATCTGAATTTTGATCGTGTAACCATGAGGATGCTGCAACAACCATTAGTATGAAAAATGATAGTAAGTCACTCTTTTCAGTGCTGTTATAACTTTAAACAGTCACTAAATCAACGGTTGTAACCTGAAATAAAAATCAAATGTTTATTGAAGGAATAAATTCATTTTAGTGAAAAGAAAGGGAAGTACTCATGGGGTTATACAGTAAATTTGCGTGCAGACTGATCTACTCCTTCCTACTTTAGAACAGAATAGAATAATAGAGTTGGAAGGGACCCTGAAGTTCTTCTAGTCCAACCCCCTGCTTAGGCAGGAAACCCTACACCACTTCAGACAAATGGTTATCCAACATCTTCTTAAAAATTTCCAGTGTTGGAGCATTCACAACTTCTGGATGCAAGTCATTCCACTGATTAATTGTTCTGTCAGGAAATTTCTCCTTAGTTCTAAATTGCTTCTCTTCTTGATTAGTTTCCACCCATTGCTTCTTGTCCTGCCCTCAGGTGCTTTGGAGAATAGTTTGACTCCCTCTTCTTTGTGGCAACCCCTGAGATATTGGAACACTGCTATCATGTCTTCCCTAGTCCTTTTCATCAGACTAGACATCCCCAGTTCCTGCAACCGTTCTTCATATGTTTTAGCCTCCAGTCCCCTAATCATCTTTGTTGCTCTTCTCTGCACTCTTTCTAGAGTCTCAGCATTTTTTCTACATTGTGGCGACCAAAACTGAATGCAGTATTTCAAGTGTGGCCTTACTAAGGAATTATAAAGTGGTATTAACACTTCACGTGATTTTGATTCTATCCCTCTATTTATGCAGCCCAGAACTGTGTTGGCTTTTTTGGCAGCTGCTGCACACTGCTGGCTCATATCTAAATGCTTGTCCACCAGGACTCCAAGATCCTTCTCACAGTTACTACTATTGAGCAAAGTACCACATATACTGTACCTGTGCATTTTGCTTTTCTTGCCTAAATGTAAAATCTTACTTTTTAAGGGTGCTACCTTAAAGTTGGAAACAAAAGGAAATCAATGGAAAAATTGGGCAGAGAAGAGATGGAGCTCAGGATCCTGCAGCAAGGTAGGAGTGCAAGCCAGTCTTAACCTGGAATGCCTCACACTGCATCATCTGTGACAGATCTCACTAGGTTGGAGGTGATGAAAGTGCATTGTGCAATTGCAGCAACAATTCCAAATACAAATCTGTGAAATAACTCTGAACAATCTGTAAAACACTTTCATCAATGTTCAATATTCTCATTAGTGCAGCATGTTTTAAGTGAGTAACGTGTGTTTCTCAATTAGAGATCTGACCACACAAAAAAAGAGTTGTGAAGGAAATCCATTCCAATTTCCAACTGAGGAAGATTTTATGATATACTGCAGGTGTCACTGTAAGCATGAAAAATCTGGTCTTATCAATCCTTAGTGAATCTTGCAATAGTCTGGGCAGGAAATGTTTACAAGAAGTTAGTTTCCTCTTTTGAGTGTAAACAGACTGGAATGCAATCTTTTAAATATTAATACAATTAACAAATTAATAATATATTATTTATTATTAATAAATTAATAGTATTAGTAAAATGCATACATTCAGGCCTTTTTTCCATTTATAACACTAACAAGACCAACACAAACTAGGCCAACACAAGTAAGGAACTGCAGAGATTCATTTCTCAGCTGACAATCTAAACACCTTGCTCATTTTATTAAAAATATGTCCAAGAAATTATTTGACTATAAAGTTTTGGAGGTAGGAATTAAAGCTAAAACTCCTAATGGCTTGCCATTCTTTTTATCATTCCATTAAAATTAATTGCATATTATCAAATGCTTTTTAGTTATCATATTCAGGAAAAAGTATAATTTTACGTTAATATCCCTTTTCTATTCTATTATGCATACACAATGGCACTAAATTGCTTTAGTTTTCTCAGATTAATTTACAATCTGACAATTTGGCTACAAGCTTTATGGGAACTGAACTTTGTAAAAATCAACAGACGGTGTATTGCTGATGAATCAAGAGGAGCAGATCCACGAGAAGGAAGGAGTTTTTCCATCTTTCTTTCCTGGCATTTATAAAAGTATTAAGATTTGAGTGGGAGGGCTTGTCCAAACAAGTAGTATGAATAAGTGTGATCCGAAACCCATCATTGAGTGCAAATTTTGGAGCTGAAGAACTTTCCATGTAATAACCAATATCAAAACCTGGTTCTAATTGTTAAGTGCCAGAGAAATCAGAAGATCCAGGCAGTTCAAATGGGCATAAAGATTATTGCAAGCTTGAGCTCTGAATCTGAACTACTAATGGTCAAAGCAAATTGGTGGCAGATAAGAGTCAATGGAATTCAAGGTTGGCTGGACTTAGATCTCTTATGAGTGAGAAGGAACTTGAGACTTGTGACCAGTTTGACCCCTCCCTTGGGCTCAGCCTTGTCACCTCCTACACTGAGAGCTAAACAAATCTTAAAATCTCTGCAGTGATACCCCAAAGTGTAAAGTGAAAGCATCTCATTTCCAAATAAGTTTCTTTTCGGACTCTTGTCGTCTCTTAGACATGTGGGAGGAAGGTTATTCTATTCTGCATTTGCTCAGAGGACCAGATGATTGCAAACAATTAAAATTTACTTAACCATAACATTAAAAGAAAATTAATGTAGGGTATGAGATCTTCCGCTTTACACCAATAGTCCATGCTAATGCAGAGAATGAAAGGTGATTATTTTTCACAAGAGACAGCAGAATCTTTTAGTACACTGATGATCTCTTTTCCATTTTTACTGTGTCAGCTACTTCTTTTCAGTCTGACTTCCCCATCAGTTTTATCCCTTTCCCCTACACGAAAGTACTCCGTTGACTATATTTGACTAAATTAGCAATCCAGAAATCTATCTTTTTATCCCCTGCATACATTTATGCAGTTACTCTGCCAAATGTTTGAGAAGTCATTGGATGGGCTATAAGGAGCTGGACACATGAACTGTATCATCGAAGTCCCTTCTTGGGGTTTTCCCCCCTGTCTCTATCTCTCCTGGTTTTCCCATGTTCAGTTAGTTTGAATGTCTGAAAGGATGTTCCTTAAACACTGAACAAAAGTTCTCCAAGTTATACTACTATTTCTATTCATAGGTTTTCTATTCATAGGAATGCTTCTAAATATACTCAGCTGACTGCATGCAGATTCTCTTCCAACTTTCGTATTGAATACTTAAAGGTCTCGCATGATGGATAAGATGGCAAACATAGTTTTTCTCCTCACTGCAGTTATCCACAACAGCTGTTTCAAAAGGGTTTCCGTTGCTCATACATCTACTTAGAGCAGCTAATTTTCAGACGAAAAAATAAAACGATTTCAACTACAGCAGAAATCCCACCAAAAGCCATGTCTGCAATTAACAAACATGCTTGCCATAGGACTGGCTGCATTGCAAAAACTGGAAGCTTACCACAAATGCATTTCTGGATGAAACAAAGACTGTAGAGATTAATCTGCCATGCTTCAAACAGTCCAACCAATTGCTACCAATTTCTTTTTCTCTTTGATTTAAAAAAATAAATTTTAATTTAAAAAATTACATTCAATTATTAAATTTATTTTTTTTTTTAAAAAAAAAATACTACTCGCCATTTATAACCTCTTGGCAACAATCACAACCTTTCCAGGCTTCAATTGAAGCAAAAATCCCACTATGGCCATGATGGTGACCTTATGACATGCGTGCCAGAGGTGACACACAGAGCCCTCTTGGTGGGCATGCATGCCGTTTCCAGCTGCTCTTTTGGTTTCCCCGGCATGCATACATGCCAGCCATCTGGTCTTCGCGTGTGCCAGAGTACCGGAAATGCAAAGACTAGCTGGCCAGTGCACATCCGCATGCCGGCTACCTGGTCTTTGGGTTTCTGGTGCACACATGTGCACCGGCCAACTGGTCTTTATTCATGCCGGAACACCGGAAACCGGAAGACCAGGTTGTGTGTATTCCGCTTTGGGCACTCATTGTTCTAAGTTTTATACAAGAGCTATAAGATTTGTGAAGAGGCAAAAGAATGTGATCATTTCTGTATTGCCATCAAGGACTCTTACTACTTGGCTTACGTTGTAATGTAATCAATCCAAATCACAAATCCTTCCTAAATATATGTTCTCCCAATAGCAAGTGTAACTATATTCCTATCTTTTGATGTAATTCTACTAGAAAATTCCATATAATGTCTACAATAAAAAAAAAAAAGATTTTACTTATTGCCGACTATACAGGGTGGTACTCATCTTCGTTTCAAGGCCATTGAACCAGCGCTGTCCAGAGACATTTATGCGGTCATGTGGCCAACATACATCACAGAGCACTGTTACCTTCCTACCAAAGTGGTACCTATTCATCTACTAACATTTGCATGCTTTCAAACTGCTAAGGTGGCAGGAGCTGGGGCAAGGACAGGAGCTCATCCTGTCATGTGGTGCTCAGGTTTCAAACCTACCTTTTCAGCTAAAAAGCCCAGCAACTTAACCCCTGAGCCACCGTGCCACCAATGACTATAACATCCTTCCATAAATATAAACTGAATCCAAATAAAGGCTAAAATCAGTATGAGAATCCAAGCCTATTTTTTAAAAATTATTATTTCAAACACTTCCAAATTTGATCTATCAAAATGATCCAATCAGAATTTCTTGTCAACTTCCTTGCAGCCAACAGATATATTTATTATTGACTAATCCACTAAAACCTGAAATGTAGCTAGGAAATGACCTGTTCGCTCATTTACATTATCTCAGTTTACACAATCAGTAGATATGACATGAGGCTTAGTCTGAAGAGCTGCTACTTGTTTCAACTGCCATCTGGAGGCCTCCGGCTCTGTCTGGAAATCCTAAACACCTAACTCAGTAATGTAAGCATCTGAAGGCATCTTGGAAGCGGAAAAACCTATGAGCTTGAATCTGATATCGATTCATGTCAGGCTATAAAGTTTTTATAACAGGAAAGATAATGGTCAATGACATTTTTATATAGCACTGGAAACCCAAGTTGCTGGCATGCATTTTTTAAATTTTATCCATCCTGTTGATTTCTTTTAATCAGTCAGTAAATAACGCAAAAGTAGTTGCTAGGCAAAAAACATAAAAACCATAGAAAACTCAAGAACCATAAAAGCAATAGTTTAATTTACAATATTCCTCAAGACGTCCCAAAAGTGTTTTTTCAAGAGGCAACGGGACTTTCAGCTCAGACCTGAAGAATCTTCTTGGATGAAAAGCGAAGCATCTTCAAAGAAAAATAAGAAAGTCCAGTTGCCTCTTGAAAAAACGCCTTTGGGACAACAATGACCTGGATGATCGAGAATCTCAATAGATATTCCTCAAGGCGTAAGAAGGCCTAGAAATCACATCACATTCTACAGGGTTCTCCTTTTACAGGTTTCAGTAAGGCTGCACCCACTTTAAAGAGAATCAAACTGTAGAATGATTTCTAGCCTGTTTTACAGATTTTTCTGAAAGTGTTATGGAGATGGGACAGAAACTAAGTTTTGAGTCTAAGTCCCTTAAGTTCAGAATCGGACTCCTTCTCTCCTGCCAGGAGAATGTAATCTGGAAAGGAACTTTTCTACTCTTCCCAGACATTTTAGGAGAAAAAGTCATCTACGGTAGCTATTTCTTTGCAATCAGCTCCAGAATGATGGCAAACTATGTCCTTTTGCGCCAACACTGGATCTCATGACAAGTAATCTCTAGGAACTTAGGGCAGGAGGGCAAGGGAGAGGAAGAGATAGAAAAAGAAACTTAAATTTGACAAGCAGTGGCTTGTGATCACACGCCATGACCAATGGCAAGTTGAGAAACACAAGAGAGTCTTTATCAAGCAGTCCTGAGCAAGCTCATAATTATTGGAAGTTATGAAAACATCACACTCCAAGTAGCAGGAACTATGAGCCACTGTGCAGATGGCACGTCTTTACTAATGCAAACTGACAGCTTCCCTGACATGCTCAAAACAGCCCTTTAAAGGATCCTAATGATTCTGAAATCTCAGCAGCAGCAGTAGAAATTGTCTTCAGAGACAGAACTGGCCAGCTGTTGGACAATCAAATCTGCACACAGATGCAAAATTGAAAAATAGGAATTCATGAATACATTTGTAAATGTATTCCATACCACTTATACTAACTTGTAAGACTGAGTTAGAAGTTAAAGTATCAGACAGCTTCAGTTTTAGTCATCCCAAATTTAGAATTTTGTGTCATCATTATCTAACTCTTGAGAGTTTTGAACTAAATAAGCCAATTTTAGCTTCTGCATTTGCCACAGAAATTGACAACTGGAAAAAAAAAGATCACTGTGATAACAAGACAATTTAGAAGAATTTCTTAAAAAATATTTTTCCCTGTACTGAACGCAGCAGGTTTGACAAATGGGAAAAATACTATCACTAGAACTAAAAGAGGTTATATTTTTGCAATTATTATTTTGAGTGTAGATGTTTCAGAAATGTAAAGAGCTGGGGAAAACCTCACTAAATAACATAGGAAAGTTCTAGTTCACATTTATTTCTCTTCGGATTTGGCTGTTGAGAATATGTCAGAAATAGAAAATGACCTCAAATTAATACTGTCCAGAATTCATTTTGGGTTTTAATCTTTTGGCAATGTTTGCAATCACAAAGCAGCCCTCAACTGAATCCATTACAGGTAGTCCTCATTTGACAATCACAAATGAGACCAACAACTCAGTCATTAAGCAAAGCAGTCAGTAAGTGAAATCACAACTGTGCTTATGATCGTACTTCAGCTTTCCTTTGTTTTACAGACCTGTGAAGTTATAAATATGGGCACTTGTCACAAAGTTACTTCTTCATGACTGTCATAACTGCAAACAGTCGCTGTCCAAGACAGTTGCTAAGTCAGCACTACCTGTAATTTAACATTTAAGTATTCTGAAAGGAAACTCTGTAACTTAACAATCACATCAAAAGGATAAACTTTTAGGCAGAGGCAAATCAAGTCTAAGTATTTCTTAATGAGGAGAGAAAAAAAGATTGTATTTCAGAGATTTTTCTGAAATAGTGAAAAATTTCCTAAGCCTGGTTTTCTGGCTAGAGAAATAAAGGTATTAAATTCTACACGCAGAGCTATGTTTTGGCATGTAGAAGATGTCAAATTTAATCCTCGTCATTTTCTAGTATGGAAAACTCAAATAATAAGCAGTTAAGGTCTTGTAACGTTCTGTTAGGGCAGACTTTTCCAATGTAGCAAAGTCTTCCTAGTGTATTGGGACTATTTGAAAAAGTATAACACAAAGTCCTCCCTGGTTTTGAAGTTTGTCCTATTTTATTTCCCCACAAAGAATTCTAAACTTGATGGAATAATTTTCCACAAAGGATGATTTTGTTGACATAATGAATACAGGTGTTTTAGGTATTATTAGAATCAAGATTTATATCTCCCTGGGTTCTCTTGGTGAAGAAAAAGACCGAAACAAGTCAGGTCTCATTAGAATGTCCAGGACAGGATTAAACAGATTGATTCAGATTAGGTGCATACTTGAAGAATCAATATTTTAAGTCTTATTTTTAAGTATATGAACACAGCCTACAAAGAACGATCTGTTCTAAAGCAAACAGAACACAAGTACACAAAAGGACATTTTGAAAGACGTGTTGTTCTCAACACCAGCTAAAGACCACTGTGCAAGAGCTAAAGTCTGAATGAGTTCACCTTTTATTAAGAGATAATCTAGCCACATGTAACAATCAGTTAATCCTGTTATAGCAAAGCAACAAACCTCTTAAGAAATTTACAAGGCTGGATATATAAATCTTCCTTAACACCAGTATATGCCAGGGCTGAGGTTATAACAAATCCTTAGCTTAAACATTTTTCACACTCAGATCCAATCCAGCCAATTACAGTTAAGTAGGTGTGGATCGTCTTGCACATTCCTTTCTTCAATGCCTGTAAAATTCATTACCAAATATAGAAAAAAAAATACTTCCATCAAATACTTAATTGGTTACCGGTTATGCTAGATACAGGCTATTTAATTTAAAACTCTAATGCAAAACCTGAAGAACTATTGCTTTTTTTTAGAAAAGTGTTTTCTAGTGCTAATCTTCTCACCTGCTACTGAAGAATATCTAAGTATTTTTCCCCCGATTGTTAAAATGAGTTAAATCAGAGCCTGTCATAACGAAACTGAAAACCTCCAAATGCAGAAAATGAACATCATGGATTGGATTGAATTCAGCCTATTCAATTTAAATTGTCTTCCACCATAGAAAGCAATTGAAATATGTAATACAAGTTCCTGCAGTTGGCAGGCAATATAATATCTCTACAGCAGACTGATTATGAAACATAAATGCTGTGTTTTCTCATAGATCAATTTTGTCTGGCTGGAGCCAAAAGTATAATTCTGCTAGGGTATCATTATTTGCAAGGCAGAGTGGTTTATATTCTGTAATGCATGATGTTTTTGCACCTTTGTAGGCATAAATATTATGCCCAAAAGGTGATCACCTAAATTTTCTAACCTATTCAATGAAATATCAAATGCATTTGATGGTATATAAATAAACATGACGATGTATAACACTTTCCGAAATCCCATAATGCCTGGCAGGATGATCCAGTGGTGAAATGCACTTACCTTCGCTACTGGTTCGGAAATGTGAGCACGCACGCCTCTTCTGCATATGCGCAGAAGGTAAAAAAACAGGATGTAATGACGTTCCAGCGGGTGGGCAGTGCCTCCCGTTGCCGGCCCTACCAGTTCGTGCAAGCCGGATAAATCTGGCTGGATTTCACCGCTGGGATGAACCCATAAAAAACTCTCTTCAAAAACTAAGTGCACTTAAAAGTTGAAGTAGTTAAACCATTGACTCAACAGTAAAATTATATACAAATGGTAAGGAAGTATGAGCGGCATGGTGGTCTAGTGGTGAAGACAATTGCCTCCCACTGAGAAAGTTGAGAGTTCAATCCTAGGTAGTGGCAGATGTTTCTCTCCTAGGCATAAAGAAAAAATATCTGCTGTGAATTCCACATGGCATCAGGAAGGGTATCTGACCAGTATACGCTCAGTTCCATCCAATCAAATCACCCTGACGACTCTATCCTGAATTAAGAGATTACAGGGTCATAAAAAGGGATTTTAAAAAAATGGTAAGGAATTAGCCAATGCAAACCTATTATTTATTTATTTAAAAATTACTGCAAAGAGTTGTAGAGAAATTGATAGCCAGGAAAGTAGAAACCAAATCTGAATGATGTTTTTTCTACACAAAATTAATCTGTTATAAAAGGGCATGGCCAAAGGACATTATGAAATTATGATAATGATATTAATTTCATATATTGTTTTTTAAAATGATATAATAAACCTAGTTCTGCACAATTAATGAATTGATGAAATAATGAACTTCACCTTTCATGATTCATGATTTCAATGAACATATTTCATGATTCATGATTTCATGATTCAAGATTCATGTTTATTGATATTTTATTCTTTATCTACAACCTTTCATCTTTTTTTTTCCTAGCTATTTTTTCTATTGGGGTTATTTCAAATATTTAATAAAAAGGAAAAAATTAAAAATTGTGTCAGAAACAGTGCTCCGAACATTAATCCTATAAAGCTCAATGTCATCTTCTGTCATGATTTCTAATAATATAAAACAAACATTGGGGGGGGGGGGGAGAAGCTATTAAAACATATTGTGATCAGAGTTTACTTCAATTTCTTGTGAAAATAAAAATTAGATCCGATATGAATTTGGTTATTGTTTTTAGACACATTTGTGAGGCAAGAAATTTGATTCCACAATGAAATGGCAGAAAGCAAGTACAAGTTTAAATCAAACCAAATCATGTCTGTAATTTGTTTTATGAAACCTTCACGAAATGCTGTAATTTTATCTGTCATACTCATTCCGAAAATAGATGTGTTGGATAATAAAAGACCATCATTCTCATGAAATTAGAATGCTGAAATCAGGTATCTTGTTATACTTGACAGCAATATGCCTTGGATGTGTTATTTGTTTTGCCCTATTAAGATTGTTGCATCCATAATTTCCCGTGTTAAAAGGTAGCAACAGACTGAATATACTTCCTATGAATAACAATGGTAAAGGTGTGGAGAATGGGTGGCTGCTTTCAAGAGCTTGTACACGATATTTTCAATGTGCCCTCTTGTGTTCAAAGAACGTAGATTCACCATTTGGAAAGATCCATTAGAAAGGTGGCACTATCTACCTTCAGTACTATTTTCTCAGTAAATCTAAGGTGATTCTCCCTTTCTGGAGAGAAAATAGTTTTCCTGTAATGTGAGTAAGCCTTGTAAAAATTAGTTATGTAATCTTCACTTGTGCTTTGAAATGCAGGCAGCAAGTATGCTTTCTGAATGCTCAGAAAACATCAAACCATTTTCCATGATCTACTGAAACAGGAGTGACATTGTACCATCTCACGTAAGGTGAGATCAAGGATAAGCACTTTCAAATTATGTCCTGAGAAATATTGGCTGTATTAATACAGAATAAAATATAAATACTGTACAGTAGTGGCAAATCAGTTTTTCTCTTGCTGTGCATAACCAAAGGACAACAGAATGTATGTTCCCTGAAGCCCTATTAGGTAATTTGAAGCAATGGTAAGTTGAAATAACTGGACTAGACTGGTAGGCCACATTAAGTGGGAAAGCATCTTGGAATACATTGTGATCCTCCAGAAGTACAATAGATCTTCAGCAGATAAAACTACCAAAGGTAATTGTAATGGAAACCAGAAACCATGCTGACTGGGGATTCTGGAAATGAAGTCCACACATCTTAAGGTTGCCAAGGTTGAGAAACAATGCCAAAGAGAGACCAACCCTGTTTGACATAAGAGCTCAACACTTTCATGTCTATTCAGACCTATAATTAAGTAAGTGCCGCTATCTTGTGGGAATATCTTCATTTAAAAGCAGCATTGCAAACTATGTATAGTACCAAAATGATAACATTACAGGTAGTCCTTACAACCATTTGTTTAGTGACCATTCAAAGTTACAACAACATTGAAAAAAGTGACTTAAAACCATTTTTCACACTTACGACTATTGCAGCATCCCCAAAGTCACGTGATCAAATTTTGAACACTTGGCAAGTGGCTCGTGTTTAGGATCGTTACAGTGTCCTTGGGTTATATGATCACCTTTTGCGACCTTCTGACAAGCAAAGAGGAAGCCAGTTTCACTTAACAACCATGTTACTCATTTAACAGCTGCAGTGATTCATTGAACAACTGTGGCAAATAGAGTAGATTTTACCAAGTAGATTGATAGATCTTTATAGAAATGACTTGTTCGTGTTATTATAAAAAAGCAAAAAGTTGTGTTTTGATGTTAATGCCTTATTTTACTGCAACTTATTTTACTGAAGTCGCCTTGGTGGCGCAGCAGCTTGAGTGCTAAAGGGACACCAGCTGCCTGCAATTACTGCAGGTTCGAATCTCACCAGGCAATTACAATTACTGCAGTAATTACAATTATTGCAAGTTCGAATCTCACCAGGCTCAAGGTTGACTCAGCCTTCCATCCTTTCAAGGTTGGTAAAATGAGGACCCAGATTACAGGGGCAATAAACTGACTTTGTATAAAAAAGAACACCGCTGGGGTGGAGCAAAAACCCTACTAAGCAGGTATATACAAAAGTATGAAGGTTATTGCTTAACGCATTGTAAGCCGCTCTGAGTCTCCAGAGAAGGGCGACATATAAATTAAATTAAAAAAAAAAAAAGAACTCAATGCTTCTTTTTCTTTTTAACCTTCCACACTTCTCTTCCCACGCTTCCTCTCCACTGTTTTCCTATTTACTTTTATATTTTGTATCTTATAATATTTTATAACTGAATAAAAAAAATGATAAACAGAGTTTCACAACAATTGTGCCAAGAAAGATCATAAAATGGGGCAAAACTCACTTAACAAATGTCTCACATAGCAATAGAAATTTTGGGCTGAACTGTAGTCATAAGTCAAGGACTACCTGTATTATGAAAATGGAAGTGTGCCTTCCCCCATCCAAAAGGTGATGAATTTGACACCATAGACCAGTGATGGCGGATCTTTTCAGCACCGAGTGCCCAAACTGAAATGCATGTGCATGCTTGCACTGGAGCGCTGGAAACCCGAAGGTGCCACCTCTGAAAATCATGCCATAGGTTTGCCATCAAGGCCATAGATTCATCAGACTTTATTAACAAAACTGTTCTTTACAACAAAATGAAATTATATGCTCTTCAATAACCCATTAGCAAATTTCCATGGAAAATCTTCAGATTTCAGGCCTAAGGTCTTCCCTTACTTCATCCATGGGAACTGGAGCATGTTATATATGGAATACTAGATTAAATTTCGTAGAGAATACGCTAGGTCCTAAATACCATTGTCAATGTTTTCTTATCCTGGATGAATTTTCACTATAATGTAAAACTATTATAGGCTTGGGCTTAAAGTTCCTTAGAAAAGCATATATATGAAGACAATCTAAGAAACTCTAATCTTCTTTTTTCTCAGCTTTTGAAACGCAAGGAAGGAACTGCTGCTCAAACTAGATTTGAAGTCCACACAACTTAAAGTTCCCAAGTTTGAAAAACATTGAACTAGAGCAAAAGACAAATGCTTATCCAGGAAGCAATATAAAGGTCAAGATAACTCTTTTAGGGAAAAGGGGGTGGGGATCACGCATATTCCTTTTTTTAAAAAAAATAATCTTCAAAATTACGCATTTTTTCTCTTTTTTGGTTTATTACAAACTGCGCCTGATAATATCAAGAGCCTTCACTTATGACCTAGAACTATCCAGATGTCCATGAATGCAGATTTTCAGGCTGTATCAACCTCTTGCAGAACTTAGCAGAACAAGGACAGGGAGAGCGTGTCCAACATTTTAGGCAATTTGAAAGGCTTTTTCAAAACCACTAGAGACAAAAGTACTTATGTGAAAGCCTGGGATTCTTTGATAATCATATCATCAGTGGCTGTTTCCAGGCTCTACTGTATGCCATTTTGTTATCATGGTAAGGCACTTTTAGTGTACTTAATTTCAAAACAACAGAGGATGGGCCTACATTAAACATTTCATCTTACTCTAAACATGCTGCTTCCATAGAAGGAATGGCAATGATTTCAGGCATCATTTACCAGATATACAATGTTAACATTTCCCCAGGTCTTCGTGCAACAGCATTTCAAGCTGTACTTGTTTAACGGGGCTAAATTCTAAGACATTTTCCATAACCTGAATCCTTTCTTAAATGTTTGTTGGAATTACATGTATCTTTTCAAACATCCCCATTAAGTCCCTAGTAGTAAGGCACCCAGTACCAACAATAGGGCAGCAATTTGGATTTGAAAGCAAAAAGATGGCTTGGTGAACATAGAAGTGCATACACAGCACTTGTCTGCAATTCTCTAACCCAAATCTATCTTTAATTGGAACTGAACTGCAGCCATGGTTAGAAACAGTACAAATTTGGGAGAAGATATGGGCCCACTCTAAAGGATTGCAGACAGGTGCTATATTTTGCCTTGTAAAGTGCTGCACAGCCCTCAAAGTGACTATAATAATCAAATAACAATACATTTGTCAAGTCATGCTAATTGGCTGTGATTACATATGAAATATGCTCATATATGCTTCACCAGCCTTCCAATCTCTCTTCTTGGCTGGCTAACCAAGAGAAATCTTTTTTATTTTTAGGTTTTTTTCCTAACCAAGATGCTATTGAATTCCAATACTCATCACTTCTAGCCCAAATGGCCTGTGATGAAGGACTTGCAGTCAATATATTGCATTAATCATCCTGGCGTTAACGAAAAGCTGTAAAACAAGGTTCTCTTAAGAACCCCAAATCATGCATTAAAAAGAAAAAAAAAACTTGCTTGCAACTCTAGTTCGTTAAACAGAAAGGTGTTAGGGATCTCAATTTACACATTTGGCTTAGAACAAATACTTGACAGATCTGTACACGTTTGCAGAGTCACAGCAGGAGAAATGAGAAACAGTTCAAGCCTGAACAGAAAAAGTAGCTATAAATATGCGTGTAAAAAGTGTTTTTAAATTAAAAAATAAAAAATACAACACTGTATTCCTAGAACAAATATATTACTATTCAAACAGGAGATACAATGTTTATTTTGCTGGGATTTTAATAAAAGCACAGTCTTATGGGCTGAACCTTCTGTTCTACTTTTATAACATTTATTCTGTTGATCTGTTTCCTTCTTTTGTAATATTAGACGAATGATAAAAAGCTGTCCTAATGTTCTAGCTTCTTCAGGTTCCTTTAAGAAAAGGTTACCAGCTAAGAATTATGAGAGCACAGATTGAGTATTTCATATATCTATCAAAAAATAGTCTGAACATCCTTACCTGAGAAAAATTGAGACCGTTCAATGGATGGCATTGTTCCTCTACTTTTTCAACTGCACCTGTCTGCTTCTTGAGGCGTTCTGCTTCCTGAGCCAGATAGAGATCCAAAACAGGTACACCCCGTGACTTGATGTCCACCTCAGTCAGAGAATTCACCATTAGCATGACCCAAACAGGCCTTTTCCTCTCCCAGTTGCCTGCAATAGCATTGAAGAGGTAGTCTGCATATAGGCCTTTGCCTCGTTGATCTGGAGTCATCCAGGAAGGTATCATCAGCTTGACATACTCCAAATGGCGTTTGAGTCGGCGGTAGAGGTCCCTGGGGAGCACATCCTGAAGGTTTTTGCCCTGTGGTAGGAGCTGGCAACTGGTCAAAGCAGAGATTGTGTAGGGATCAGTGAGGTCCAGCTCGAAGTAGACAATATGACTGTCTTGGAAGGCTTTCTTAGAATTCTCAGGAACAAAATCCCAGACTCGAGTATAAGGGACGTGAATGGTACCAAAAAAGTAAGATGGCGGGTCTCTCTTTATAGTCCACAGGAAGGAGTTTAGCTCACTTTGCTGAAGGAAAGGAAACACAGCAGTGAAAATAAACAAGCCTGTATGTGTGAAAACAACATGGGGAACAACTAATCATTAAGTGAGGTGGATAAATTACATATCCTATCATTAAAGTTACTGAGAAAACTGTACATTGGGTACAACTTTTGAATGAGGCTAAGTTTCTAATGCAAAATTTCAGGAAGACTGGGAAACGTCCAAAAAAAATGACTTCATTAGATATTAGCTAAAGTTCTCATAGTAGCAAGCTACATAAGCAATGGTTCAGTTGAAACAGAGAAGTGAACAATCACTGAGAAATGAACAGAATAGCACAATTATTGATTTCACCTAGAAGAAAATGAACTGAGGTTACAGAGCATTTCTAAAGTGCTGTTTAAATTCGTATATTTAGAAGGCTTTTTTTCTTCTCTAATCTGGTACCTCTAATTTCTTTTGTTTACTACTCCTTATTCTATGCTTTGCACAATATTATTCATCCCCAAAGGAAACTGAACAATACTCCTAATAATGGTATGTATGTAACAGGGAAAAAAAGAAAAACTTTGATATTATACATCAATAATAAACCCTACTGTAAATGCTATTTAAAAACCCAAGAAAACAGCTTCCCAATAAGCAGAAAGAAACAGAATGCTGAAAACAGCCTTCAAATGTCCATAACATGTATTTTATAACTTTGAAAATCTAATAGGAGATTGAAACTAGCAGCCCATAGAGAAAGGCAAAGCGATCTGGGGCGGGATATGGGGGTGAAAAAAAAAAAAGGAAGCCTCTCTTATTTGTTGATAAGATGAATGAAGATAACTGAAAGTCCAAAGAGGCGAGAAGTGTCACCTATCCACTTAAAAGCAAACAATGAATCCTGAAAGCTGCCACAGGCCTAGAAGGGGTTAGGAAGGTCAATAGGCCTTTGTTTTAAATAAGCCTGATCTGTATGTGACAAAGAGCACACAGACAGATCCAAGTCTTTCGAAAAGGCATTTTACAATGAAAAGGCATCGCCCCAGGCCCACTCAGAATTTGATGAACGCCCGCCCACCCACTCTCCACCCTTGTTCTCAGATCTAATGTAAGAAAGGTCCCAGGATGAGACAAAGGCCTGCATTTTTTTTAGACTATCCTATGAAGAGTGATCCTACTTGCTCCCACATTCAATTCTGCAACTTTAAAACCAGACATTGTGGTTGCACAAGAAACAAGCAGTTTGTGCCCTTAAAAAGTGGTTTCTCACATAATAAATTTCTCCGAAACCGGTAGCAAGATAAAAGTTGTAGAACTGGAACCCAGTGAAACCTAAGTTGAATCTTACAGAAAATAGGCTTTTACAGAGCTGACACTTTAAAGCAGGTGTGTCAAACCTGCGGCCCATGGGCCAAATGCAGCCCTGGACAGGTAGTAATGTGGTGGCCTCACAAGATCATAAACTTTAAACATTATTTATAGACACACACACACACACAAACACACACACACACATTAATCATATATTGTATATGCAACCGAAGATAATTCTCTTCACTCAATGCAACCCAGGCAAGCCAAAATGTCAGACAATACTATTATTAAAGCAACGGTCACCAACATTTTTGGCACCAGGAGCTGGTTTCATGGAAGACAATTTTTCCATGAACCGTGTGTGTGTGTGTTTTCGTTTTGCTCACTCGCCCACCGCTCACCTCCAGCTGTGCACCCCACTTCCTAACAAGCCACAGACTGGTACCTGTCCATGGCTCAGAAATTGGGGTCCCCTGCTTTAAAGGACTGGCAAGCAATGAGAATTCAGCTATCATTTTCTGCATCAAGTTCTAGGTCTAAACTTCCGCCCTCCTAATTTCAAACAGGCCTTCTGAATTATGAGTAGCCTGAGGGTTGCAGATACCACCACCCCACCCCACTTTCCAAGCTGACAGCTTTTCCACTGATTTTGTCCATTGCCTAAAAGCCACACCTCCATCTAAACAAATATGTCTCTCCTTGCTAATGGAAGTTCAACAAAAGTGGAGTTAAATTTGACTTTTCTTCTCAGCAAATGGATCTAGAGACTGATCACAGGCCTCTAAACCAGGCCCTTCACTTCCTCCAGACAGATCTGATGGTGGTAGGACTACCTGCCTCATCTCTTTTGTGGAATTACACAAAGCGTCTCCAGCTCAATATGGTTATCCCCAAAACAGTCTATTCAAAGAAGTACCAGTAATATGAAACAAGGAATGTAAAGCATATAACTATGTGTTTGCAGTTAATACTCATATATTACAAGCAGGAAGCCCATTGGTCACATTGGGCACATGTGAGAGAAACTACAACCTATCTCAACTTTTTGAGCCATATTTATTTTTATTGTACATTTTCACACATTTTTACGTGTGACAGGTTCCTGTGTCAATGAGTATCATTAATATACGTAGATGTAAAGCAGGGCTGTCAAACTCACATCGTCATCACGTAACGTATCGGGACTTTTTTCCTCTTCACTAAACTGGACATGGGTGTGGCCAGCACATGGCGCATCCAGTCCGCAGGATGCGAGTCCTGATATAAAGTATTTAATTTTATAAATGAAGTAAATTTTATTATCAATGAAAATTAACTATTTTTAAATTCAATTAATACTTCCTAATTATCACGCCTTTGCCTTTGAATGGAGTGCCTGGCAGGTATACAGATTCACACATACACACACAAATTTATGTAAAGATTTCACGGATATCCATATTTTGGGAGTGGAGGAAGATTTCAGGATTGGTTTCAACTGTAATCAACACTAGGTTTGGCAAGGTAAGGAAGATCAGTGGTAGAGACGAGTTTGGTCTTTACTGAGATTTTTTCCAAAAAAAATCTTTTTGGTGGGGGATTATCTTAAATTTAGGGAGGCTGGAAAGGGATGTACAAGTCAGTTATCCAATAACTTTTATTTTTAAAACATTTAAAATAGACGCTAAGTTCATTCAAGCTATGGCCACTGCCATATTTTTCCAGGAAGAAAAAGGTTGTAATTATAGATCCAAAACAGGAAATAGCATTCCAGTCACACTAGTAACACTTATTACTTTCCTGAATGTTGTACTGCAGTTTAGCAAAAGTATTTACAAAACAGCAGCAATGTGTTTCTTCCAGATGGTCTGAATTTGAAAATGCCATTTTAAAAATTAGACACCAAAATTACACATTGTATTCATCTTCAAAAGCTATTTGACAATTATTAAATAGGGCCATTGGGTCAACAATAAAGAGGAACAATCATCAGTGTTGTCTCTCTTAATAAAACATTTAGATTCCATTTATTCAGGTCAACTTCAGACATAGCAAAAAGATTACACCTCTGTCATTTCCCACAACAATGTCAATAAGAGTGGTTTAATGCAGAAAACTATATTACCTTAGATTATTTCTGCTATGAATTGATTTATTATGCTTCTATTTCATTCAAGGAAAGCCAGTTTGCTATAGTGGTGAAGGCACCAGACCAGTAGATTATGAGTTATAGTCCTGCCTTAGGCATGAAGCTAGCTGAGTGGCCCTGGGGCAGTCCCTCATTCTTAGCCCGAGGAAGGAGGCAATGGCAAACCACTTCCATAAATCTTACCAAGAAAACTGCAGACTAGTTCAGGTTGTCACCAGGAATCAATACTGAGTCCAATTCAGTTTACTATTATTAATAATTTATCCAAGAACTAAAGATTTAAAAAAAGAGAAGAGGGTATCAAACTCAATTTCACTGAGAGCCGCATCAGGGTTGTGTTTGACCTTGGGTTGGGCATAAATGGGAGGGCATGGGGAGGATGCTGTCGCAGCCAAAAACGTTGCTCAGGGGCCCCCTCTGCAGTCCACCCGAGCTCCATTTTCACTGGCAGAGGATTACAGGAGTCTATCGCAGCCAAAAACGGAGCTTGTGGGCTCCCTGTGCAACCTTCCCGAGCTCCATTTTCATTGGCCCAGTCCTTCGCTGTTTCCAGGGCAGCCTTGCAGGCCAGATCTAAGCACCCTGTGGGCCGGATCCAGCCCGTGGACCTTGAGTTTGACACCCCTGTTCCAGAACATTCCTGTTTCAAAAAGACTTAAACAAAATAAAAATATTTTTAATAAATAACACAATGAATTAAAACATAACATTTGCTACAGATATATAAAATTGCTAATTTCTAGAAGACTTACAAGAAAATCAGAACAGTAGACTACCTGGAAAAATTGAGGAATGGGGGATTGGGACTCCTGAAAGGAACAAGGGCAAACGGTTTCAATACTACTCTCAAATGTTGTCCAGACAATGCTTACTGTTTTGCCTGCAGTTAAATATTCCATAAAACCATATGGAATAATGTCACAATACTAAGTGACAGCATTATAAAGTATTATGCAAAGCCACGTGCAAAACTCATTAAACACCTCTCAAGCATTTTGCCTAAAGCACTAAAGTGCTGCAACTCTCCAAGACTTGAGTGCACTTTTTAGAGACTCCACAGATTCTCCAGGCATACCTGTAAAGTCTTCATAGATTATGAAGTCTATGAAGGCATATCTGGTGCGGTCACCAGGATACTGATTCTATAGAACCAAGAGAGGTGGAGATGTGCAACTGACCACACAAAGGTTTTGAGAAATCTTGATATTTTCACATTTCAAGCAGAAGATGTAAAGGTATTTTGCCGAGCCCTCAGAATGCACTAAGATTCTCTTGTAAAGGAAGATGGGAGAGAGGAGAGTCCCTTTCCCCTCCCCTCTGGTTCATACAGATCCATGTATATCCCAAAGGTGTTTTTTTCAAGAGGCAACTGACCTTCTGGTTTTTCTTTGAGGACGTTTCGCTTCTCATCCAAGAAGCTTCTTCAGAGAGCTGATCCCTTCTGGATAAGCATGTGCACGCCGGCCAGCTGATTTTCGGGCCTTCTGGGCCCAACAGAAGTAGGGAAACAGGCTGTTTCCTGCCTCCGGAGGGCCTGTGGGGGGTTTGGGGAAGGCCCATTTTACTTTCTCACCTGGCTCTAGATCCTCTCTATGCATCTGGGAGTTGGGAAATGGGCCATTTCACGCCTCCAGAGGGCCTCCAAGGGGGTGTGGAAGGCTGTTTTTACCCTCCCCAGATGCATAGAGAGGATCTGGAACCAGGTGAGAAAGAAAAACTGGCCTACTGGGTTATCGCATGCCAGGAGCTGAGAGGGGTTGCGCACGTATGTGCAGGGTGGGGCACATAGAAATATTGGTGTGGGCATGCACGCACACGCACACACGAATCTCCCCCACCCACCCCTCATGGCAAGCAATGGCAAAAAGGTTAGCAATCACTACCCTAGACTATGCTCTGCTAAGAATGTTATGCTTGCTTCCACCACCAGAAGTGAACTACAGCAGCAAGTTCAAACGTGGAATGATCGCGTCAACCATCCGCCTTAACATCAAGAAAACTGAGTACTTAGAGACGGTCTCCACCCCTGGAACGCTTCAAATCAATGGAGAAAGCCTAAAGAAGGTGGACATTTTTCGATATCTGGGATCCCACCTACAAAGCAATGGCGACATCAATGGTGAGGTGCGAGCAAGAGTGAATGCAGCCTGGATGCGTTGGCAAGAACACTGGTGTGTTATGTGACATACGAATGCCAACTCATCTTAAATCTAAGATTTACAAGACAAGCAAGAGAAGAGGAGGAAAAGGAAGAAGAAACAACAGTGTAACTGCACCTCAACTTCATGGTTAAAATTAGGACTGCATAATCTGTGGAGAATGGGAAATGATGGACATATCCAGGAAACCAAACATCAGCATTCAGGACATACATGGGTATATCGGAGTGTCCCAAATTAAATGGGTGTACCAAATTTGAATGCATCAAATTAAGTGTTGCAGCATCTTTTTATTATTTTAAATAGTTGTTATAGTTGTAATTTGCTAGCCATGAATGCTAAAAAAATGTGCATACTGTTATTTTTTATCTTACAACATTTTATAAAGTGAAGTGGTATTTCTTATCTTCAAGGAAAAAAAACATAAGAAACTCTATTGCCAAAGAAGCAGATGCCATGTTATTCCTGTAACAGTGGTGGTTCTACACTTTGAGTTTAAAATACAAAGCTATTAGAGTTTTAATCATAATCAGGGATAGTTAACTGACTTGGAGGGGAATTCAGTCTTAATTATATGCTTCTCAATAAAGCTGTATGTCCCAATTAAGTAATGCATATGGCTATCTAAGGCCTCCCACCTCCGGTCATTATGTCTTGGATCTAAAATTACTAGCCTTGCAGTACTCCTCCATAAACTGACCTGCTACACTCCTCCATATATTCTGGAAGATTCCTTTTGGTGACCCAGAGTTCACTTACGGTCTGTGAACTGAAACAATAAGCATTCCAAACTAAAAGATAGGGAAAGCAGGAAGCAAATACATAAGCTACTTTGAGAATGCCACATTTCATTTTCCTTTGATCTCAACCTAAACATCTGGGTGCCTGTCTTAAGTCTGTTGAATGCCCAGCCCAGATGTAAGACTTCTGGAAACATCAAGTCTCTAGAAACATTATGGTCAATTAACAGTGGGATACCCTCCACTGAATATATTTAAGATGAGGCTAAACCATCAGTGATACATTAATCTGGGTTCCTGTTTGAACAGGACATTGAATTCAAAGGTTTCAATGGCCCCTATTAAGTTCATGTTTCTAAGAAGTTGATTAGTCAAGGGTGATTTTCTGGAGAGAGAAAAATATTTCATACAAAATAAATTTATTTTTTTAATTTAATCTTCAATTTTTAATTGAAGATTAAAATCTTCAATTAAGATTTTAATTGGATCTTCCGTCAATTTAAATCATTTGAGATCAGCTGTCTTTTTAAGAAGTAGAGTTAAGATACATTATCCTATTTTGAAGAACGATCTTTCTTTAAAATTCATTTTGACCATAGCTTCAATTTACAATTTACACCACCTATAAAAACAAAATCTTTGCACGGGAAGTGTATTATATAGCTTTTGGAGATTACTGTAAGTGGCAAGGCTAATATGTCACAAACTAGATAGAAAGACCATTAAACAAGGAAATCCATAGCTAGGTCCTTGTCCCAAGAGCTTATATTTTGACAGTAGAAAAGAAAGAATAGGTGGAAAAGTAGGGAGCCAATCAGGGGTGGGTTCTACTTATCTTTACTACTGGTTCGCAACAGGAGCGTGCGCATGCACAGATCGTCAATTATGATGTCCGGGCGGGTGGGTGGAGCCTCCTACTTGCTTTTACTACTGGTTTGCAAGAACCAGACAGAACCAGGAGCAACCCACCACTGGAGTAAATGTGGAGTAGAGCAGTCTTCTCCAATTTGAGAGGTGATGATTATAGGATGAAAGGAATTGTAGACAAACAGTTTAGGACAGCACCACATTGGTGAAGTCTTTTGAAATCTTAGTTTAACTGTTGCTAACTAAAATAATGCTTTGCTCATTGATGTCACATAAAAATTAGATTCGAAAAATACATGGTTTGTGTATAAACCACAATGGGTTGCATTCAAACCTAAACTATGGTTAGTATACATGATACCATATTAAGCAAAAGTTAGAAAAAAAGATCCAGGTATGGGTATATAGTGGGGGAATATGGCCCCTACCAGGGGTGGGTTCTACTTACCTTTACTACCGGTTCGCAACGGGATTGCTCGCACGGGCGCCTTCTGTGCATACATAGGTCAGTGATGATGACATCCGGGGCAGTGGGTGGGGCCTCCCACCAGTTTTACCACTGGTTCTTGCGAACCTGTCTGAACTGGGGGCAACCCACCACTGGCCCCTACGCTCTGAAGTTTGAAGCCCAGGTTTCACAAGGTTGTGTTTATTTATTAAGACATTTTGTATGGCCGTCTAACACAGCCACAGTGCTCTGGTTGGTTTACCGAAGTAAAATTGCAGATACAAAACCCAGTAAGCTCTATGTTTTAATAAGCATAAAAATGGAGGAGTCATATACAGCAGTATCAGGAAGGACAAACAAAAGTTATACTAAATGATCAAGCAACTATAAACTGCATTTGCAACTATGCTCTTCGTATTGTTAAGCAGGGTGAATGAGCTTGACTACCGAGTAATCATCTTCCTGTTATTATGAGAACGAAAGGAAATTAACCTGAAGAAAAGCCACAGATTGCTATGCATTATAATTGCTAAATAATAAAAATGTAATGAGTCTCTATAAACTTGGTTAGTTTTCTGATTATCATTCAAGAGTATGACTGTCTTTGCCATAAGAGGAAACATAGCATAACATGGTTTCAAACCAAAATCTGACTACAAACAGTTCAAGACTTGGAGACAGTCAAAAAGCACTTAAGCACTTGTCAGATCTACTCTTTACAGAGGCAAAGCTAAGCAGGTGTATCTATTTTTCTGGCTGGAAAAAAATACTAATATTAAAACTGAAACAAATGTGATTCGTCATAGGAAAAATTGGGTTTTAAAATACAAAGCCAATACAATGAAGCTTGTTACTTCACTGCACAAACACTCAAAAGTAGGTGAACTTTCAATGCAAAGTTAAGCAATCTCAAGTCTCATTCATTGGCAAAGAAAAAAGAGATTGAAGCCAGCACGGAACTTGCTTCTTCCTGCTGATAATTAATATTCTTTTGACAGCCTGGCTTCTGTAATAAAATATGACTCCATCTGGCAAAGAGAAGGTGAGACTGCTAAGAAGCAAAGCAAGAATCACACACTCAATTTATGGAAGCTACATGAATGAATGAATGTGAATGAATGAATGTGAATGAATGATGAGTATGTGCACAATTCAAGGACCTATGCTCAAAACACTGAATACAAGTTTTAATTTTCATAAATTACCAGGTATACAATGTGCTATAGTGTGTTCAATTCTTTAGGATTATTGTAACAATAACCTTTAAAATTTTCAGACATTACTTCCTAAAAATAGGAAGTTAACATGTGAACATCACTGTTATGTATTGAATATATATAGCTGTGTTAAGCCCTGCTAAAGTGAAACTAACCTTTCGATGACCCTAACTGTTAACTCCCAACTGTTTTGGAGGGAAACTTGATGTATTCATATTTGGGCGGGCTTTTTCAAGTACTATGATTGGTTAAGGCCCAGTGGGCCTAGAGTATAAATTACAGGCATTTGCCTGCTGTTCCTCAATTCCAGTTTTCAGTCAATAAATGATGTAGCTATGCTGGTCTGGTTCTTGCCTACTGAGGCCCACTACACAATAGTGGCGATGAGGACGGGATGCTGCAGGGGAGACTGCAGCTAACCAAGAGACTGAAGTCACTGGGCAATAGGCTGGGTAATGAAGCCCTGGCAGGACTAGTCCTCCCCCAATGGTGGGATGCTACTGGTTTAACAACCGGTTTGGTGATCATGCGCTTCGCCACGTTTGATATTGCCAAGCCACGTTTGATATTGCTGAAAACTTGGTAGTACCGGCAAGCATAGAGACAGTAGCCTACGGAGATCTCAAGAAAAGATTAAAGGAACATTTTGAGCCTAGATTCTCAGTCATCGTCCAGCGCCATGCATTCGAGCAATGAGAACAGAGATCTGAGGAATCTGCAGCAGAGTTTGTGGCAGCCCTTCGCCAAGCTTTGTGCCAGTGTGAGTTCCCTGATCTGGAAGACTGTCTCAGAAACAGTCTCATTTGCAGCCTGTGTAATAGTGAATTACAGCAGTGCCTTTTCGCCATGGAGAAACTGACTTTCCAAGAAACATTGAAGGAAGTCATGGTGGATGAGGCTGCCAGAGGGGCCATGAAGACTCTCTGGCCACCAAAAACACACACCAACCCCCCAGCAATCCACCAAGAGACAGTAGAAAGCTCAGGGGAGGTCAGTGAGAGAGACGAAATTGATCACTTGCGAAGAGAGCCACCCAGACAGACATGCTCCACAGAGCAAGCAACTCCCCCACAGTGCTGCGCAAACTGCGGGAGACAACATGAAAGAGCAGAGTGCAGTTTCCGCACAGCTGTATACCGTGCCTGTGGAAAGCAAGGGCACATTGCCAGAGTTTGCAGAGGTCATCAGTGGGAAACAAAACCTGCGACACAGCAGCACAAGTGGAAAAGGCCAGAGGACAGAACAGAGTTGAATACTGCTCAGGAAGGTGGAGCATCCAACACACAGGGGCCAAACGCCCCATCAAAGAAAAGATAAGACTCCAACTAAAACTTCAAGGGGTTCCATGCTCCATGGAGCTTAATACTGGATCAGTCCTGTCCATTATATTGTCCATGATTTACGACCACATTTGCAAATGTAGCAGACAGCGAGTCCCACTCGAATCATTGAGTTTAGTGCTAACAGACTACCAGAGTCGTCATGTTCCCATAAGGGGCAAAGCTACCATTAGGGTACAATTTAGAGAGTTTGGGGGTCCCCTCAGTATAGTGGTCATAGATGGGCTGCACACCTGTCTCATAGGACTGGACTGGTTCAAGGCCCTGGCATCAGGGTAACGACATTCATCGAACCCAAATAGCCAATCTAGAAGCGGTATGCCAACAATATCCTGATATATTCAGTGCTGAGCTGGGACAATACAAAGGGGCACCCATTTCACTCAATTTTGATCCAGCAGTAACTCCAATCTAATTAAAACTGCACAGCATTCCTAGCAGCTACCAGTAGATGATGCTACCGCAGAAGCCCAAACAATAGTCACACGCAGAGATACATTCCGAGTGCGCCGCTTGCAGTTTGGGGTAAGCGTAGCACCAGGGTTGTTCCAAAGTATTATGGAATGAATACTGAAAAACATTTCTGGTGTCTGCCCATACTTTGATGATGTCCTGATTGCGGGGGAATCAGCAGCAGTCCTGGTGGAACACCTTCACACAGTCCAATATTTCCATGAGGCAGGCCTAAAACTAAAGAGGGAAAGTGCTAGATCGGCATAGAATCCACAAAATTCCTGGTATTCCGCATCAACGCTGCCAGAATCCACCCATCTGAAGCAAAGCTAAAGGCAATTCAACAAGCCCCCACACCAAAATACAAGGGGGAGCTTCAAGCATTCCTGGGCTTGTTCAATTTTTACCACTCCTTACAGCATAAGGCTGCCCTGGCAGAACTGCTACACCGCCTACCGGATAAACAAGCACCCTGGGTCTAGTCAAGCACTCAAAACAAAGCGTTCAAGGCGTTGCTATCCTTGGATTCTGTCCTAGCTCATTTCAATGAAACCCTACCAATAACACTAGCCTGTGACGCTTCGCCATATGGCATTGGGGCAGTACTAAGCCACAGGATGCCAGATGGTTGCATACTATTCTAAAATGTTATCATCGGCTAAAAGGAACTATGCCCAGATAGACAAAGAAGCCCGCGCCATAGTGGCTGGCATTAAAAAGTTCCACGACTTCTTATATAGGTGAACCTTCACCATTTTTACAGACCACAAACCTCTACTTCGGGTGTTCACAGCTGACAAACAGACACTGCAGATCCTGTCATTGCAAATGCTACGATGGTCCATTTTCATGGCCATATACTCATACCAGCTAGTCCACAAGCCGGGCAAGGAAATGGGCCACGCCGACACTCTCAGCCGACTGCCCTGCTAAAGTGAAACTAACCTTTAGATGACCCTAACTATTAACTCCACCTGTTTTGGAAGGAAACTTGATACATTCATATTTGGGCAGGCTTTTTCAAGTACTATGATTGGTTAAGGCCCTGGGGCCTAGAGTATAAATTACAGGCATTTGCCTGCTGTTCCTCAGTTCCAGTTTTCAGTCAATAAATGCTGTTGTAGCTATGCTGTCTGGTTCTTGCCTACTGAAGCCCACTACACAATAATCACAAATGTAACAGAACTTGGATAAGGTTAGAGATGTGAATATCTGAAAAATTGGCCTTTTTTAATATTTATGAGAAAACAGGATTATGAAATACGTTCTAACTTAGTCATTTTAAATAACAGCTATGGCATAAAAGAAATCCTGTATGTTTGGAAATAGGATAGATCAAGAAATAAATTAGCATGTAAAAGCATAAAGAAGGTACAAGCTTCAACTTTGCTTGTACAACTTTCTACAAGCTACAACTTTTGCCATTCTCAAACATTCCAAACGGACCTGTTCCTAAGGACCAGGAACAGAAACTGCTGAGAGTGATTTAAAAATGAGACAATTTATGTCTAGCTCCTCCAACTGTGGATTTTGTTTAATAGCCATGGTACTTTAGAAGTTCAGCTAGAACGTAAGGATAATGTGTAAACTAAAGAGGTTATCGGTAAAGTTGCCTCTTTCCCCAAAATGGCTCCAATGGCTCTTGGAAAAGGAACATTTTGCCCGATACCCTTCTTTCCTTCTCACCTACTTTCGATCTAAAAGAATGTGAAAATCAGATAAAATTTTAATGTAGGCATCAGCATGAAGAGCAATCACCAAAAAGGATACAACAAGGATACCAAGAATCACTTAGTTGAAATGGGTGGTGTAGAAATTTAATAAATGAGCAAACAAACATGGGGAGCATGGTGGCCCCATAACTATTAATTCTAGATGGTGCAAGTCAGATCAAGTATGAAAAGCCCAAAGGTGCAGTCACCATGGGGAAGATGGAACTAAACAGCTTGGGAGATGGCAATCAGATCCTACAAGGTGGCAAGAGAACATAAAAATTTACTAGATAAGGATGTTGACATGGGCTTTTCATTTGCCATCTGAATACACACTGACTAGCTTTTCCCAATTTCATAACAGAATCTAGGGCACACACACTTACAAAACACCAAGCTGTCTAGACAATTTTTCTGAAGGTTATATTTTCTGGATATTATACAAATAACAGGCATACAAAAGGATTAACCTATCTTCCAATTATATCTATAGAGAAACACCTATACCCTTGGAAAAGGAACATTTTGCCAAATAGCTTTCTTTCCCTTTTCACCTACTCAGTTCTTAGTTCTCACCTACTCAGTTGCTTAACAAGCTGGTTGAGAGAACTGGAAAAAGTTTAGTCTATATTCACATTTTCCACAAAATCAAGTTACCAACATACTTGGGCTGAGATATTTCCAAAGCAAATCTAGGTCTCAGCTTTGAACTTCTTTGAAATGAACAAGACACAATCAAGATGCTAACTGAAACAGAATCGGATACATCTCTTGCTTAAGGATTCAGACAACTGCACGGCCAGACCACAAGCAAGAAATGTGCATCTTTTATTTATGAAATTTATCTAACCATCTAAAACCAATCAGATTTTAGGCAGTTTACAGAATCTGAACAGTAAATAGAAGACATGTCAGAATAAAAATAATTGAAAAAATAGTGATTCTTTCTTAGTATTTACTATTTATACATATTTTAACTTTATCTTATTCCATATTACTATCTATATTCTCTATTTCACTTACATTTTACTTGATCTTATCACTATAAGTGATCTTATCACTTTTTCAAAGGATCACTATGAAAAAGCTGTAAAAAAGAGTTTATGGATATAAATGTTGTATGTTTGTGTCTTGTTTTAATGTGTTCACAATAAAAAAAATTTTTAAAAAATAATTGAAAAAAGTCTAAAGATAAAAGGCTAAACTTTGGTTTAATGAGAAACGCTGCTGTTACAGTATATAGCAAGAATATCTGCTTCTGGATGGCCATGACAGAGGGAGCCATTCTTAAGGGGACAAACTATTTCCAGAGGAGGGCAGATACTACAGAGACCAATAAACATTAGCCTACTCATGCTATTACTTCTAGTAGGTGGAAACTCTTAGTAGGCACTTTGTAGTTGTCTGGATAGAAACTATTAAAAAAGATGGTTCTGAAATATACAGGGCCTTATAGATGCAAACAGCACCTTCAGTTGCATTCACTCAGCAGTATAATGTGGTAGTACTGTGATTATCAACCAAGCACATATGCTGCTGTGTTCTGGGTGGTCTTCAAGGATAGCACCACACAGAGTGAATTACAATAAGCTAATAAAGAGACAATATAGGCACGAGTGACTGTCTTCATCCTGTTCCAGGTAAGACCACAGATGGTGCACCAGTCAAAATTCTGCAAAACCCTTCTGGCCACAGTCTTCATCTATCCTTTAGCAGGACCATAGACAGCAAGTTGGCTCTTTTTAGAAAAGTTCAATCCCATCAAGAACCAGAAATGGTACAACCCCGGAATCGGTAAGTAACTCAATCAACAGCTAAGTCTGTCTTCTTTAGGATGAGTCTAATCCTGTTTTTTCCCTATCGGAGATGAAAGCTTCAAGATTTGGATCATTATTTTTATCCACATGTTCCACTAGACTCAGGGAAGGTGGAGGAGATGTGAAACTGAATGCAATCTGCTTATTGATAACATTTCACCCTGAAATGGTGAATGACCTCTTTTAGCAAAGAGAAAGGACTGAATACTGAGACACTTCATACAAAGTGTCATGGGTTCTCCCCTGCTACCATAACCACCCTCTGGGTCTGTCTGATCAGGTAAGGACTAGCAAAATGCTTGACTCCAACTCATGACTTTTGCAGTTGGTTCAGAAAGGATATCTTAGTCAACTGTATCAAAAACTGCTGAAAGTTCTAGAACAGGGCTGTCAAATTCCCAGCCCTTGGTCCGGATGCATCACATGATGGCCACGTCCACTACCAGTTTAGCAAAAGGGGAAAAAGTCACAATATGTCATGTGACATGACAATGTGAGTCTGACACTCTTGCTCTAGAAAGACAAGGATGGCCATGCTACCTCCATTTAGGCCCCTTCAACTATGAAAGTGACTAGTTTGGTTTCTGTTTCATGTCCAAATATGAACTTAAATATCCTTCATAACTTCTGTAGCTTTAGCCCCATCACTTTCTCAATAACCTTCCCCCAAAAGGAAGCTATCCAATTTTGTTACATCCAGATCTGGGCAAGCCAATCCATCTTTTAAGACCTTCTAACATTTCCTCTTCCTTCAAAAAGGCATTGAGTGCAGCCTGCATCAAACTACTTTCCTTCACCACTTTGATTACCCAGAAGGAGCAGGGGTGCAAATCACAAGTAGTATAGCTCAAATTTCAGGGAACTTTGTCTATTTCATCAGGATTCAGAGGTCCAAAACTCTCCCATAACATGTCACCTCTGTCATTGCAATATCTTCTGTCCATTCAGCTTCCAGCAGCTTCCATCCCTTTTGAAGAGATGGATGCAATGTTCTCCCTCAGATGTGCCTTAGAGTACAGAATCATCACTGGAGCAAGTGAGAGTACTTTGGAAGCCAAGTAAGTGGCAGATGGAGTAATACATGAAGAGCGGCTAATCTTTTTTTTTTTAAATGCTTATATTTGAAAGACTGGCATTGCAAAGACCTGTCAATTGATATTAGCCAGCATCTGCTTTGAGTCTGACCAATACATGATGCCTGGAAATTTATTATAAGCCTTTGGGCTCACTGGGGATCATAACATTAGAGATGCATGTGGCACTGCCCAATTCCTTGGATGTAGAGAGTAACTAAATCCCTCCCCCCACCCTATATTTTGTCACAAGTGCCAGATAACCTTTTACTGCTGTATGTAATAAATCCAGAAGTAGCATCTGTCTCTTTACTGTTGCTGCCATGTGGCTTGCCTAAGGCCAGCTAGGGGTATGACAGAAGATGTAAGATTCAAACCAAGACTTACCTATTTATCACCCAGTTTCTCAGACAGCATACCACCCAGAGAATGTGGACCAGCAATTAATCAGTGGCTACAAAAATATGATTAACAGCCCAGGTGTTATCCTCCTGTGATCTGGATCCTTTAAAAATCAGATTTTCAGTCTGGTTTAGAACTACAGAGAGCTTTGATGATTGTGGTAGGGTTAGATACACTGGGAGATAAAGACGGGGAGTACTTCAGGGTGGGTTGCCCCCAGTTCTATAGAACCGGTAGTAAAACCAGCGGGAGGCTCCGCCCACTGACCCTGATGTCATCAAAATGTTCTGTGTTTGTGCGCGGCCCTATTGCGAACCGGTAGTAAAGGTAAGTAGAACCCACCCCTGGAGTACTTCTCTGCTGGTATTGATATTATCAGCCATGTTTTCTTCTAAGTAACTTGAAGGCAACTTTTCTGATAGATCCAATTGTTTCTGAGAGGCAAAACGTCTCAATAGATGTACTCTAAAGATTTGTGTGCCTCAAAGCCACCAGCCTTTGAAGTCCTACAAGGGGTCCCCTTTTTCCTTTATTATTCTTAGATACAACAATTATGTGTTTTCTGGAGAACACTGATCTTACTATAGTCATTTATAGTTTAGTTATCTTCAAGTCAGATTGTTGTAACATTCTATATAGGCAACAACTCCAAGAGATAAAGAGCACAGCAACAGATTATGAGCAGGCCCATGTCAATGATCATATTATGATAGTGCTTCATTGAATGCCATGCCTGTCAATTAGTTTCTAGGGCCAATTCACTGTTTTCCAAAACCCAACTAAACTAGAATCAGATTAGCTGAAATTTAATTACTCATACATACCAACTTGCACAATTAGATTATCAGGAAAGAACTGTGTGAATCTCACCCTGAAGCATTCATTATTTTGGATAGTATCATAGTTTTCTAACTAAATTTTCAGCATCGCTTGGAACTGAACTAAAATCAAGTCAGATTTAACAGTAGCTAAATGCCAATAAGAGCAAAGGAATAATTTAGGACTAGCATAAAACCAGCTGATTTTAGTAGAAGCATAGCTAAAATGCCGTGTGTCAAGGGTTGACACTGTGCATGCTTTCCAGGGAGTAAAGCCCATTCAATTAAGCAGGATTTACTTCTGAATAAAGTTATATGAGATAACACTAATTTCTGACTAACTCTTGCTGGGTTTTTTTAAACATTGTTTTAATCTGCTGATAAACTGCATATTTTAATTCTTGCTCAGCCATCACCACATACCACTCTAATGTCACTCCACCAGACTGATTCCCCAGTGCGCTGCATGACACTAAATTAAAACTGACTTGCTTTCAAGGAATGTACTCAGGATTAAAACCATTTGAAAAGTTGCTTTCTGGACTTTTGCCCCATTCTAACTGAATGCTTGGATTTCTTTAGCAGTCTATTTCTTCAATTTCATTCTTTATTGCTATTATCAAGCCCCACAATTCAGTACATAAATTGCTTCTTAAGCTGGATGGAACATAAGTGAATTAGATCACTATACATTTTAAAGCCATTCTTTTTAGAATTATTTTAAGAAACAAGTGTGACTCCCCTGATATTAGTGTATAGCCTGACCTGGTAGGTGTTTTCTTGGACCCATACACATTCCTGATACAAAAAATACACATGGATTTACTTTTTCCTGCAACTCTAGTTCAAATCTGTCCTGGAGTTCTCAAGTAAGAGTTTTTGACCATTTGTGTGATAAGAAAAAAAGACATTACAAAATTTGAGTAAAACTGCTCATGCCTTAATATTAGACAAACAACTCCCTCCTATGAAGACTTGTTCAGAAGAAAAGGCCACTTCAATAGTTTTTATTTCCTAACTATAGCTGCAAGCATATATTATGTGGGGATAAGCCCTTGGGTGTACATCATCATACTTCCCAGGGTATGGACAACAGCACATGGAAAAGCCCGAATTAGGATGCAGGCTGTTTTGTTTAAAAAATAATTTCACTCCAATGTTATATTTTTGGGTGAATTAGTATTTCCAGGGAACAAGATTATAGAAGCCATCCAAAGATCCGCTTGCTCTTTGCAATCTTCTGTAGAACTTTTCATTGGGGGTGTCTCTGTGAAAAATGTGACCATTTTATTTAGCTAGTTCAGATGCCCCCCAAAATCAGCAGGTAGAATTTTGAAACAGAAAGAAAAAGAAAAGCAGTCTTTAACATATTTAAATTTAGCCATTTAACAAATTTCTTTTTAGAAGAGATTAAAAAACAAACAGAAGGAAGGAGCAGCTACTGAGGTTCATTTGTAATATAGGAATCTTCTGTCTGATTTAGCTCCTCCCCGCCCTCGCCCCAGCCCCCCCCCCCCCAATCTTGGTAAGGTTCGGACAGTGTGAAGGAGGGATGGGGATCCAGAGCTTTGGCGAAGGAGTGTCAAAAGTAAACAAAACTCAAAAGAGGCCGAACCAAACAAACAGCAGGCAGGCACCTCCGCTGAACCTTATCTCCTCTCCCGGCTGGATCTCATTAAAGGCACTCTAAATCCCATCAAGGGCTAATTTACACCCCGCCCCCTCTCTCTCCTTTATGAAGAAAACACCACCCGCGCTATCTCTCCAATCTCTCCGAGCCTGGAAAAGCGGTTTCCCCTTCCTTCCACTCAGCTCCTACACAGGGGGAACCTGGATCTGCAGTTTACAGTTTAGTAAATTCATTCACACGCAACCCGCGGAGTTGCGGGGGGGGGGGACCCAACTCGGGGACCCAACTGGCGCTTTCAACACACCTGGAGTGGAAGGGGAGCAAGACGGATGCGGATACTCTCTCGTTTAGACAAAAGTCCTGCACTGGTGGGAGTGGGGATAAGGGAGGGGAGGGGAGGATTTACTCCCTGAGTAAGTACGGATCTGCCCAGACGCTGACTGCCCAGTGCACTTTCCTGAACCAAAGTACTCCTAAACGTTTCCGACAGGTACCCACCCACCCACGTCCTAAGGTGACATCTCTATAACAGGTAGCTACATTGTTCTCATTGAATTATAAAGCACAATAAGGTGGCGCTCACGATTTGCCCTCAACTGCGGTTTGAAGGGAGGAAGCCTCGCCTCTCTGCCCGCAGGATTTAGGTAGGTCCGGGTTTTAACAAACACACCTCCCGACCAACTTTGCCATCTTCATCCCGCAAGCCCCGTTCAAACCCAAAAGTCCAGTTTTTGGTGGAAAGCTTAAACGCCCTGCATGGGGGAAAAAAATTGCCCGGACGAATAAAGCTCGGGAGGCTCCCTTGACCTTAAAGAGGCAGAAACAGCTGGAGGTGTGCGCGCCCCCCCTCCCCCCCGGATTTTCCCCAGAGGCAAACTCCCCTTCCAAGCCGCCCTCCCCACCTTTGCCGGACGAACTCGGGAGGTGGCGTTCCTTTTCCATCCCGCGCTGGGTGGAAATACCGCCCGCACTTCGTTTCTCCCGGGGCAAGAACTTACTTTTCCGCGGAATTCGCAGCTGGCCGCAGCAGGATCTCGGCTCGGCTTCGCTCCAGCCAGCAGCAGGAGGAGGCAAATCAGCGCCAAGCGAAGCTCGGCGTTGTGCACCACCATCCTATTTTACTCCACACCCGGGGCACGGATGGGTGGGTGGATGGGTGGGGGTAGAGACGCGGAGGAGAAGGGAGACGGGAGTGGAAATCTCATTCACTGGCCCAAGACACGAAAAGTTTGGAGGGAGACTTTGGTGGTGGTTCGGCTTTCTTTCCCTCCCCCGGACCAAAGTGTGTTTTCTCTTCTCAGGGCGTTTTTAAGGCGGCTGTCCTAGCGGCCCGCTTCCTAAATCACCCCCTAGCCAAGCCTTCCAGGCGCTGCCCCCACCTCTTAAAGGGTCTCTGTCCCAGGTTGCGAGGAGGAGGAGGATTCGCCATGTCGCGGGGGGAGGAGGCTCCGTCCCCCGCCCGATCCCTCCGTCAATCTCTCGCTTTCCCGGTTCAAAGTTGTTCCAGGAGCCGAACGGCGGAGTTTTGGATGGAGGCAGCAAGTCACATACGCTAGTGGGATTGGCCGCAGGAGGTGCCTAACCCTAAACTCTCCCGCCGCCGGCCGGAGAAGCCCTCCTCCTTTCCCCGCTCTGACCTCCGCCCCGGGCCCAGTTGGCCTCCTGCTGGATTTTCCGCGTAGTTGTTGCGGCATCCCACGCGGCGACTACCCAGTGCAGAGTCCTTGGGGGCTGTGGTAGGCGTAACGCTCTGAGCACCCACATCGGGAAAACACAGAATAGTTGCGGGTTCATAGAGGAGATCTAGGGAACGCCATCCCAATAAGTCAACCTTTCTTCCTGTTAGACACAACCCCCTTACAGCTAATGCATCCCCAGTAAAGCCCCGCAGTTGTAGCCTTTAATAACTAGGCCGCCTGTTTGGTGGGAATGGGACAATTTGCCACAGCCAACTTGTGGAAAATTCACTGCAGCCAACTCGCCATGGGCAACTTGGTGCAGGACACGGGCAACTCGCCAGGAGACAATTTGTTGTGGGACAATTCAACAATTCAATTTAATTATTTAAAATAAATAATTATTTTAATTTTTGCCATTTACATTTCATTCTGTCTGTTCTTTTGCATCCTTTCTTTAATGATTGTATTCCACCATTTCTTTGATATTAGTGTAACTCTTGTCCTGCAGTAAGTTGTCCTGCGGCGAGATGGTTGTGGCGGCGAGATGGCTGTGGCGAGTTGTCCTGCACCAAGATTGGCATGGTGAATTGTCATAGACCCTAGTCTGGTTTTTAATGACAGTATAAGAAGAAGATGGCATGCTTTGGGTTTAGGCTGTTTTCTGAATGTGGTTTATGCCATAAAGGAGAGTTAAACAGTTTCTGGCCCATGAATCAATATGAATCAGATCCTAGGAAGACAGACTTTGTAAAATAAGGGTGTAATCAACTGACAAGTTTGGGGAGAGGCGGAGGTTGCCTGCTCATTCAGGGAATGAGTCTTGTGATGGCTTCAAGTAAGTGACCAAATCCCCCTTTCACAGAAAAGGTGATGAAGCCACAAGACAAATACGTTGCTCAAGAAAGAGGGCTCCTACTTCCCCCTCAACAAGCCTACTTTGAAGTCCCTGGTTCTTCTTTCATTTCAGATAAGTCAAACCCTTGTGACAAATCCACTCTGCACTGATTTCAACAGTAGCTTTCAGACAAAAAAATTCCAAGAAAACAAGATCAGACTCATTGGCTGTATTCACACCATATGACTCAATCCAGAGTGAAGTGGATTGAGATGGGTGGGAATAGAAATTAAATAAATAAATATGGTTATTCCTAATATGGCTTGTTTTCTGATCTACAGTGGTTAAACCTACACACTGGTTTGTAAATCATGGTTTATAGTAGAGCATGTGTGTATACAGCCAGAAGTACCATTTTCTAGGGCCATCACTGGATTATAAAAATTCAAAGTTAATCAATTAATCCTTTTAATTTAAAATTATTAAGAAAATTGCTTATACCCTCATAATTTATTGTATATCACCCAGAGTCCCTTTGTGAGGGAGATGAGCCATTTTGACTTACTATCACAATTGAGCCCAACACTTTAATTGCTAAGCAAGGCAATTGTTAAGTGAGTTTTGCCCCATTTTTGCCACAGTTGTTAAGGGAATCCCTGCAGTTGTTAAATGAATCATGTGATCATTAAGCAAATCAGACTTTCCACATTGATTTTGCTTGTCAGAAGCTTGCTGGATAGGTTACAACTTCGTAAATACATGCCAATTGCCAAGCACCCAAGTTTTGATGGTGTGGCCATGGGGATCCTGCAATGGTTGTAACTGTGAAAAATGGTGATAATTTACTTTTTTTCAGTGCTGTTGTAACTTTGATCATTAAATGAATGGCTGTAAGTCAAGGACTATCTGTATGACAAATAAATATTGTACATTTCCTGAATAAACTGCTGTTGGCTAGCCTTGCCTAATATTGTATGTCATGCTTAATAAAGAGTAATAACTGAGTTCACCCAACGTGGTAAAACAGAACCAAATGAACCACATTATAGCTTACTCCGATTTAGGAATCTCCTCAGAGAATGAGGAACTTCTGTGAAGATAGCTCTTCCATCCTGCAATTTGCTGAAAGCTATTTTTCCCCAATCTGTTGCCTTCTACATATGTTTGCCTCTAACTACGATAATCCTCAGACAACAATGCTGGTGGAATAACAAGAGTGCAAGGCAATAAGAGAATGGAAGTTTCAAAATAAGCTATGTAAACATTCAGGAAACAAAGCTGACAAATCTCAAATCCACAGGGCAAAATGTGTAGTGCGATAAACCAAAAGGCAAAAGTATCCATACTTTTAAATGCCTCAGATTATTCATGAGGACTTGAAAATATGAAAGGCTCGTCAATTACCTACTGAGTTGGACATAATACAAGTATTATACCCGGACAAAAAAAATTGCTTAAAAGGTAACAGTTCACCTCTTAAAGGTACAGGGTACCTGAGCTGAGCCTTCATAGAATTTATATTCAAATAACTGCCTCAACCCGTCCTTCATAGCGAAGTTTCCTTGTGATATTGCTTGAATTTTTGTTTCTATTAGAACTCATTAGGAGTAATTGTGTTTATTTTATTTATTAAATGTGTAATATCATCAAGTTTATACTACACATTGTATTATACAACTCCAAAGTAAGTTTATATTACACATTGTGTTATACAACTCCAAAGTAGCCAGCCACACTTTAAGTGCTTGATGCAAATACAACTCACAAAGTTAATTTTGGTTCAGTAGGTCATATGAGATGCTAGGGATCCAAGAATTACACTTTTAAGAAACACTTTTAAGAAGTTGGATTTGTTGTTGTTACAGTCCATCAAGTCATTTCTGACTCCAGATGACTGCAACATTTGCAGAAGTGGTTGGACAGTACTGTCCTCCTAAGGCTGAACGAGGACAGGCCCAAAGTCACTCAGACAGCTTTTGTATCTAAGGGAGGACTGGATCACGTAGCCTCCCGGCTCCTAATCTAACATCTTTAAATACTTCTACTAGCTCCCTTATTGGGAATAAGGGAGCTAGTAGAATATTGAGAAAAAGTACTATACATCCTTAAAGTGCAGTTCTTGCCCAGATATGCCCTACTGGACATAATGTTGTGAACAAACATGCTTTGGTTTATACTACTCTTATATTACAGATAGTCACAGAGTCAGAATGGTTTAGGCCAGGGGTGTCACGGTATTATGTGATGTAATACCGTGACACCCAACTGTTTCCCCCTTCACTAAACTGGAGGTGGGTGGGCGTGGACAGCACGTGATGCATCCAGCCTGCAGGCCACAAATTTGACACCCCTGGTTTAGACTGAGGATACCTCATTTCAATCAAGGGTAGCTTCTAAAATGGAGGCTTCATGGTTTCTCCTTCAGAATCATCTGCAACCACTATACAAAGGTAAAGGTAAAGGTTCCCCTCACACATATGTGCTAGTCGTTCCCGAATCTAGGGGGCAGTGCTCATCTCCGTTTCAAAGCCGAAGAGCCAGCACTGTCCGAAGATGTCTCCGTGGTCATGTGGCCGGCATGACTAAATGTGGTCCCTATTTTTTCTACTTGCATTTTTTACGTGCTTTCGAATTGCTAGGTTGGCAGAAGCTGGGACAAGTAATGGGAGCTCACCCTGTTACGCAACACTAGGGATTCGAACCGCTGAACTGCCAACCTTTTGATCGACAAGTTCAGCATCTTAGCCACTGAGCCACTGCGTCCCTTATGTAGCCACTATATACCTGTTCTTTAAAATTAGGTGTACTGTAGGCAGGTAATCCTGAGAAAAAGGACATGGCACAATAAGGTCCTTCTAATCTAGTGAATATGTGATATTGAAAAAAAACAAACAGCTAGAATAAAAATAGCTTTAATAATTAGAAAAGAACAACAACCAAAATTTACTGGGAAAAGAGGCTTGTACCCAGCATATTTTCACATGTACTGGAGAAACAGAAAGAAATAATGTATTGATGTATTAGGGGAATATGTATCTTTTCATAAAAATAAAGGTAAAGGTTTCCCTCACACATATGTGCTAGTTGTTCCCGACTCTAGAGGGCAATGCTCTCAGTTTCAAATCTGAAGAGCTAGCGCTGTCCAAAGAAGTCTCCAGTTATATGGAGATGTCTCCATATAACTAAATATATAAAAATAACCAATCATTAAAAGCATAAGATGAATATTTCCAATTAATTTTTGCCCAGACAGGTCACATTTGAGCCATCCTTTTATATGAATCTACATTAACTCAATAGTATGCTACACTGCACTTACCCATTATATTAAGCTATAGTTTTCTTTTAATGGTTTCTTGGCATATTGCAGTTTTTAGATTATGGTTTAACAGTTTACGGTGGCTTATTCAGCAAATCACAGTTTACGATGTATGAATCAATTTAAACTGTCCTTTAAAATATACCTCTTTTCTTATTTTCACAACAGGACCCTATTTATGACATGAAGATCCTTCTGAAATGTTGTATCCCTGTAAATCAGGGGTCCTCAAACTTGGCAGCTTTAAGCTATGCTGGCTGGAGAATTCTGGGAGTTGAAGTCTACAAGTCTTAAAGCTGCCAAGTTTGAAGACCTCTGCTGTAAATACAAGCATGTAAAGATCTTTAGGGTTGTTGTGGAAGATTTTCTTAAAACTGAAGGAGTTCTACAGTTAGTATTGCTCTTATAACAAATCCAAACAAGGATTTAACAAATCCTTGATGTTGCTACAAACTGAAATCTGATAGAGACCATGCCATATCAATTTGCTTAATCATGACTTACTGAATAAATTATAATTGGTCAGCTTGCATGACACATAGCCCTAAAACATGATTTATAAACCAGTAAGTTCACCAAGAGAGTAAGCCAAAACCCAACAAACTAAATAATTTAGTACAGGTGAGAGGGCAGGCTGCTTGCAAAGCACCTGGGTTGCTGTTGCCCTGCCTTCTCCCTAGCCAGCATAGCAACTGGTATAGTAAGTAGAGGTAATAGAGGTAACTAGAAGTAATGGTGTTGGAGTGGTAGTAAGAGAGAATGTGGTTTGTGTTCATTTATGGAAATAAAGCCTGAAACAGCCTAAAGCAGATAGACATACTGTTGACCGGTAGTAGGACTCCCAAGGAGTAGTAGTGGAGGAGCAGTAGTAGGAGCTGTAGTAGAACTGGGAAAAACAGAATGGTGCACAGTAAGTATTAGCCTTTGAGTGCTTATATATGTGTTGCTTAGAGACCTCTGAGGTTGTTTTGGCTCTCTGAGGTTTTAGAGTTTAAATATTGTTACAACCCAAATCAAATTTAAAACTAAATACAGAGAGAAAAGCAAAACCATTTAGTACTGGGGGCAACTTTCCATCCTACAGAAAACTGACATAAAAACCTATAATGTATCCTAATTTCCATCCCACCATCTGCTCGGTGATCCATGTTTATTTCATATATTTTCACTACAGGAAAGAATAGGACCCATCACCTTCGTATTCTAGAAACAGTGGGCTCCATTTTCAGGGCAATCAATTTTCTCCATAATATTTCTCTGTTTACTATGTCAGATGCTGCACTAAGGTCTATAAAGGCAGCAAACAGTTGTTTCCCCTGACATATTTTGTAATTAGATGGTTACAAGATGGTTACAAGATACAAGATTCACACCTGGAATGCTGGCTACATTCCAGGTTACAATTTGTAAAAGTCCGTAGGAGATACAATGTTCTGGGTGAGGTGTCCGGGTAGGAGGTGAAGGTTTGAGTAGTCACTTTGTACCTGAGACTGGGACAATAATGTCAATACTCCCCATATTTACACAAAGTTCAGTTTCATTATGATGCAATTCAGTTTCCCTCTCCCTAAGTTGTAGAACTAAGAAGAAATTTCCTGACAATGAGAACAATTAACTAGTGGAAGTGGTTGCTTTCTGGGTGCCCCATCACTGGAAGTTTTTAAGAAGAGACCGGACAGCCATTTGGCCAAAGTGGTATAAGTTTGTGCAGGGGGTTGAAGTAGAAGACCTCCAAGATTCCTTCCAGCTCTGTTATTCTGTTACTTGTGGACCACTGTGGTCAGAATGAGGACTATTAGGAGTATATCCCACAGCTCTTGCATTTCCCACTGGTGCACTGAAACAGCCTACGTCAGATATCCAAGTTTCCTTTAATAAGGCTAGGATGGAATTCTTTGGGTACTGATCTTGCAAACTCAGTGATTTGTGGGGCTAAGTTTGCAACCTCACTAGCATTTTAGCTTCTTCAGGGATAAAGGCTAGACATCTATCTAACTGCCTGTTTTCAACTTGTATGGGAGACTCACTCATACTGGTATTAATGTTGCTTTTGTAACCTTCTGCATGGGGCACAGAAACCAGATCAGTTAGCTGTCTTGTATCCTGCAGTTAAAGTTTGTGGAGCTTTTTCTGACTTCTTTAGTAAGTCCTTGTCCTGGCAAGGTTCTAAAAGTGTCAATTATTTCTGCCTCCAGTGGTTCAGCTGCAAACTGCCCTTCTCTCTGTGTCTGAGGTTGCTTATCTAAATAGGCTTCTCCCAAGGACAAGGCTGGTTTGTTATCTTAGCAGGACTGGGGGGAACAACATCCAGTCCTGATTTGTTAATTAAAGCAATAGTAGCTACTTGATGTAATGAACTCAGTGAGGGTGGGGGTGGGGGCTCAGGATGTCTGTATCTCACAAAATATATCCTATGGGAAATATTAGGAAAATGGGCTTCATTTTGAAAAGCATTTTTGGAAGTATAGACTGTTTGAATGTCAGCAAAATTCACTTGTAAGGGACATAGTGGCTCAGCGGCTAAGACGTTGAGCTTGTCGATCGAAAGGTCGACAGTTCAGCAGTTCGAATCCCTAGTGCCGCATGATGGGGTGAGCTCCCGTTATTTGTCCCAGCTTCTGCCAACCTAGCAGTTCAAAAGCACATAAAAAATGCAAGTAGAAAAATAGGAACCATCTTTGGTGGGAAGGTAACTGTGTTCCGTGCGCCTTTGGGGCTTAGTCATGCCGGCCTCATGACCACGGAGTCATCTTTGGACAGCGTTGGCTCTTCGGCTTTGAAATGGAGATGAACACCGCCCCCTAGAGTCAGGAACAACTAATACATATGTGCGATGGGAACCTTTACCTTTAAAATTCACTTATGGCCCCCATTGCTAGGCAGCAACTCTACTGAATGTAAGTCTATTGCATTGTAATAATACAGAAGTAATTGACTTAAGGTGTAACATATTGCTTTCTTTTAACTCCATCATCCATGTTGAGTCTATTAAGGGTGATTTGTAAATAGATTTGTTTTCAGCCCTCCTGTACTTCTCAGGAGTTGGGGGGCAGCGGATTTATTTGGAGTTTGTTCTCTTTTCTTTATCATTTCAGCTATAGAGTCTTTGTTTTGGGTTACAACAACTTGAGGAATTTTGGGGCACAGGGTTTCCTGTTTGGACAAGGACAAGGACAGTCAATTTTGTAGAAAGATTAAATAAATACACCAAGGGACTCTTTCAGCTATTCCACTTTCACTTTCACTTCTGCAAAATGGTCAAAAATTGATAGTATGGTTGGTTGGCTGCCCTTAAAGAGCATTCAGAAACTTCAACAGGTGCAAACTGCAGCTCCATGAGTAATAAATAGTACCATTTGAAGTTACAACAACACTGAAAAAAGTGACTTATGATCATTGTTCATACTTATATAGCTATAGAGATTGAATGAATGAACAAGTGAATGAATAAAATCCTAGTCAAGCCTACAATTCTGGCATTCCCTGTTATCTCCTCTCCAAGTACTAACAAGCCCTAATCCTGCTTGTGTAATGAAGCTTAAATATTTCCTCACCTTTTATTGAATGCTTTGCTGAGTACCGATGAAACTGAATTTATTTTACATACTGCAGAATTAGAACGTTATCCACCCGCATGAAAAAGTTAGCTTGGAGGCTTAACAGAGTCACAAGTTTTCAAGAGATGCATTATGGGCATTAGCCCATAGGAATTACATTCCCCCCGTTTTAGTCTCTATGTAACCAAAACCAAAATAAAATCCAGATTTTTAAAAATAATCAGAAAAATAACTCTGAAGAACAGCATATGTACTTTCAGAGCAGCAAAGGACTATCAAGTATTATGTGTTTTCCATAAGTGTTGTGGGTAGCTATTCACGTTAGCCACTTTTCCATTGATTATCTGCCATCAGCTTGCTGTCAACCATACAGGGGGACTTTCTGCAGGATGATCTGCCACACCCTGGTCTTTCAGGATGTTCCCAGTGGTGTATCCCTCCATCACTGCTATACTCAAATTTTAGTCATTGTTGAGTTTCAAATACACCCCAATTTTGGGTTTTAAAATGGGCCATAAGCGAAGAGCCTTGGTAGGCAGCAGACTAAAGTGCTGTTAAGTAGCACCAGCTGCCTGCAATTACTGCAAATTCGAATCTCACCAGGCTCAAGGTTGACTCAGCCTTCCATCCTTTTGAGGTAGGTAAAATGAGGACCCGGATTGTGGGGGCAATAAACTGACTTTGTATAAAAAAGAACACTGCTTGGGGGGGGGGCAAAAGTCCTACTAAGCAGGTATATACAAAAGTATGAAGGCTATTGCTTAACACATTGTAAGCCGCCCTGAGTCTCTGGAGAAGGGCGGCATATAAATCGAACCAATAAATAAATAAAATGTCTTTCCACATCACCTATTAGCAAGTTAGGTTGAGCTTCATATCCACATGCAATTTGCAAGTTTTTTTTTTTTAAAAATAAATACAACAGATACTTTGCAAGATACCCTAAGGAAATGAATAAGCCTTTCCCTTAGACTGAGTGGGAAGTGAGGGGGGAAGGGGAGAAAGTCCTGGAGATTATCTGCATTTGAAAAGAAGTTTGCTTAGAAGGAGTGATGTGGATTTCAAAGAAGCAGAAGCAACAGAGGCCTATTTACGCCCTTAGATAAAAAGGGTTAGGGAACTTTGTAGTATGTTACTGTATGAAAGCATTAGGTCAGCTGGAAGGGAAATATGGGGAATATATTACAAAGTGAAGTGGTTACATGTAATTACTCAGCAGAGTCAGGCACAAGCTCAAAATAAGGAAGAAAAAGGATATTTTAAATACCTCTTAATAATTGTCACCTCAAAGCAAGCTAAACAAACACAATTTCTCAGCCACTGAAAGGATATGATAGTACATGACCTGAACAGGGACTGCTGGATTGGATTTACTCTCCTTCAGAACTCTGTAGGAATCACACACACACCCCATCCAAAAAAAATCCCACCTCACCTTAACCATTCTGTAGATTGGAATATCAAGCCCCAGGGCAGAAAAAATATATTCCTTTTTTTAACAGCAAAGAAGGAGAAACCCATGCTTATAGTCTAGCCAGTGGGAATGGATGTTAGGCTAACATAGGAACAAAAATATAGAAAATGGGATGAAGATAAATATTGAAAAGATGTATTAAATGAAAGGGGATGTTTAATCATGACATGTCCAGCAGAGCCTGGATAGCTCAACAGACTAAAAGCCTGTTATTAACATTCAGCTGTCTGCAATTATTGCAAGTTCGAATCTCACCAGGCTCAAGGTTGACTCAGCTTCCATCCTTTCTAAGGTAGGTAAATTGAGGACCCAGTTTGTGGGGGCAATAAGCTGACTTTGTATAAAATATACAAAGAGTCAATATATACAAAGTATATATATAAAGTATGAAGGCTATTGCTTAATGCATTGTAAGCCGCCCTGAGTCTCCGGAGAAGGGCGACATATAAATCTAATATATATAAAAAAGATCAATAGATGATATTCTGTCCCAGCTCTTAAAGGACAAATGAGAATCCTTCTGGGACAAAGTTGTCATTGAACAACCCATCATTATGGAAGCTGGAAGCACAATGCAATACTGGCACGTTATATGAAACTGTTTTAGGAAGACATTCAACTCATATTTGAAATACCATCTCCTATCTTCCAGTGTATATCATTTAAAGTAGCTGCCTCATTCAACTTATTGGCAGAGCCAGTTCTATATTTAGCTGCCAATTTTCCTTTGAAACCGTCATCTTCCTCCTCCACCACTGTCCCTCAGGCCTCCACGAATCTTGATTTTTTTTAAAGGCGTTTGGGATTTTGTAAAATAGAGATCCTCTTAAAATGGCACATAGCAAAACAACTCCTTTTAAACTACCAGAGATTGAAAATCTCACATTTCAATCTGGAACAAAGTAAGTGGATCTATAAGGGGAAGGATTAATCCATATATTAATGGATATAGTTATGGATATAATGGGTTACTTCTAGTTATACAGTCCAAATATAGTGTCTCTCTTTTGGAAGCTTCTTTTCAAAGACATTAACCAGAGTGCCCTCAGATTGGAGCCATCAAAAATCCAGATGATCTCAAGATGTTATCACATATTCGAGTTTGCCTATCTCTTTTCTGCCATCAAATGCTCACCTGCATTGTTGTAGACCTGATCAGGTGAGCCCTGTTTTTAAAATGAGTTTTAATGATCTCAGCTGGTTAATTACTTTCCCACACTACAAATTTAATATGAAGCACCGATATTGCCTTTTGAATCCCAATGTGCTTTGTCAATTGGTGTGGTCAGCTATACGTTGTCCTAGTAAGGTTCTCATTCCCCTTTTCAGTGTTGATTCTGCTACTCTTATCAATGAGTAAGTCTCTGGAATACATTGTGTCTCCACTGGGGCCTGCTTATGAATTTCCACTGCTTAAAGATTGATCTTTATCTCAGTTTTAAGTCAACAAAATATTTTTTTTTGCAGCCTGTTTAAGATGACAGCACTCCAAAGGTTTGCTTTGGCCCTCTGGTTACTTCTTTAACACTAAACTGTATTTGAGTCACAACAAAATCATGTCTTTTTCTTCAGTGATGGTTGTTTTCCATCTGTCAATTATGTGCTTCCTTCCTATTGACAAAGACAAGCAGTTGGGTGCTTAGTGTAACATTGACACAAACCATATCTCTCACCATGCATTGAAGCACATCTAACTAAAGCCAACACACTTACTCACGCCCTTAAAGTTAATGTGTGCTTAAATGCTCCACTGAGCTAAGTCTCAACAACTCATTTCCTCTCCACCTCCCCAAAACTATCTTTCCTTATACACTGCTGCTGTTTTCAGCACAAGTATGGGCAAAATTAAAAGAGGATAAAATAGGTTCACAGTTTTACCTTTAAGAATCCATTACCACAGCAAAGTGCTAAAAGGATTGGGTTAAACAATTGCTATATAATCCTTTGGCACCTTCAGCTTTTCTCTTTTATGGAAATGTTTTTTCATTGACATATTAATTGACATCTCTGGAGAAAGCTCTAATATTGGAAAAAGTGGAAGGAAAGTAAAAAAGGACTAATAGCGAGGTAGATAGGTTATGCAGCAATTTAAGTGCACCATTGAAAAAGCTGGAGAAACAGGTGGTGATTATCATGGAGAAAATCTATGGCATGCAATCAATCAATTAATGGACGCATTAAAAGTTCCAGATGACATTGAAGTAATTTATTGCATCTCTTTGCTGCCATCTAGTGGTCAACATGGGTTTTGCAGCCAAGGCATGTAATTGGAAGGAGGCAACCAGCGAATGAATAAGAAGAAAAAGATGTACTTGAGTTGAGTTTAATTCCTGATAACTGCATCCCTGCAGATTTCTTGGTAATGTTTGGAAGTGGCTTAACTCTGCTTCTTTCTGGGATATATTTTTGGCTTCCCCTTCTTGGCCACTAATTTGGGATATCAATTCAGTTCCCTATTTAAATACTGATCAGGCCGACACTCCAAGATAAACCATGATTTGCCAAATGATCCTATAATGGTTAATCATGGCACAGAATTCTTCCCATGTAATTTAGGACTTCTTAAACCACTAGTCAATATAAGGTGCTTCACTGGTGCATAAAGGTAATATACTGCGGCATAGAAAAAGGTTATATATTCCACAGCAGCCTATCTTCCATTCAAACAAGAAATAGAAATTAATATAAATGTTGAGTCTGTTAAAGACTAACTAATCACATCTGTGGTATGGGGAACCAATGTCATCAGAGAATGTATATCATGAAGATATAATTAAAATCTACATTAAACAAAATTGGTATGGTACAAAGGACAATTGCCACGTGGAAAGGAAAAGTAACCCATCGATCTCTACTCCCTTCCCTCCTTAGTCTAATGTTCATTTATATATATAAAAAAACCACTGTAGTCCCAAGCCTAGAACGGACTGCAAGTTTTAAGCAGTCTTTCAGATCCCAGAGTTTTGGTGCATTGTTAGTACATTTGGTGCATTGTTATATTTGTGTGTGTTGCTCTCCTAATCTACCCTTTGGAATTTAATTTAGTTTGCACTTATCATAAGGGACATACAACAACCACACAGTATTTGCCTATTCTTAGCTCTTAAGTGCACAGAGTGTGTGACTCTCAAAATCCACGACTTCACAAAATTGGCAGCACCCATTATTTTCTATTTCAGGCAACAGAATTTTGCTGCTGTCCCAGAATTTAATAAACTACATCAACATTTCACCCTTCTCATGCTCTCCATACAGAAACTGTATTAAAGTGGCTCAAAAATCCATTAATCTCATTCAGGAATGAAATTTTGGAAAACTTTTATCTAAGATATAATAAACACACGCTAGGGCACCTTCCTTGAATTTTAATGTGAGACACTTCCGGCATTGTCTTATATAAATTTATGCTCCATTCATTGAGTCTTGTCTCCAAATTTTTACCCTCAGGATTCCCCCCCAAATCCATGTATTTAATTCTATTATTGATACCACTGGAATTTCAGTGTGTGATTATATCATTTTATTTTAAAATGTAATTGTATTCTTCTACAGATTCAATCAAAATGGGGAACCCAGACTGTATTCCCCCATCTTAAATGCTTCTTGTTACCAAGAAAACAATAAGTATCAGTGATATCTTTGCTTATTTTACATAAATAAACTATTACATAATTTGATGGGTGATATTCATACCTGTGGAAAAATGCCAAGATAGTTGCTTAGTCACTGAAGATGCTAAAATAGAAAGAGAAGCAATCTACTTCCAAGTGTAGAAAAATACAGGGCTCAAATAAATTAACGATAACTGGATTTATTTAAGTTAAAAAAAAATAAAAATGAAGTCATGAATACTTCCAGAGGTAAGGAAGAGGAAATAATAGATATAAAAGTGAGTCAAAATATAATTTATATATGGTTTGGTTAGATACTTTATGGCATGTAATGAAACAAAATTTCTTTCTACCAAAAATGTGTTCCAAGCTAAATTCACACTTCATGCTAGAGTAATGGTTTGATTGGTTTGGTTGCCTAATTTAATATGAACCTGGTAACTTATAAACCCTCTAGAGCCTTGGTGGCACAGCAGCTTAAAGTGGTGTTAAAGTGACACCAGCTGCCTGCAATTACTGTCAGTTCGAATCTCACCAGGCTCAAGGTTGACTCAGCCTTCCATCCTTTCAAGGTAGGTAAAATGAGGACCCAGATTGTGGGGGAAATAAGATGACTTTGTATAAAAAAGAACACCGCTTAGGGGGGCCTGAATGCCCTACTAAGCAGGTATATACAAAAGTATGAAGGCTATTGCTTAACGCATTGTAAGCTGCCCTGAGTCTCCGGAGAAGAGCGGCATATGAATTAAATTTTAAAAAAACTTATAAATTATAGTTTACAGTTTATGAACCTGGTAATTATAAATTATGGTTTACATCTTAAAATTATATGTGAAACAGACTACTCTGGCTTGCTCAGTGAATCATGATTTAGTATAAGGTTTAGCCACAGGGTCAACACATCTTCTAAGTTTAAATCATGACTTGCAAATTGTAATGGTTTTTTTTTTCACACAGCTACTAAGCTAAAATCAATTAGATTATATTATGACTTACCTTGAAGTGTGAACTCCATAAGCTACAGTATATGGTTTATTTTCTCCATTGTCTAATATTTATCATATCTGCCAATATTTAATGTAATAGTCTATGTCTACTCTCTGTGCCTGAAAGGGAAACAAAACAATTGGGTGCATTCTCCAATAGAACCTTTGCTGCCATTCTTTTGTTATTGAAGAGCCATTAAGCTTGAATTCATGATTCGCTTCTTCAGAACTTGAGAGTTTAATAGAAAACTTCAACTGTGTATTCAGATTAGTATTTCTTCACAGATGGATTGAAATTTGTTCATACAGAGGCAAATATCTGAATTTTATTTGAAATGGTTCAAATTTGCCAAAATAAATAATCTCAGCCAGGATCCCAGTCTAGATAGAGAAAATATTAGAAAGAGACTCAGTCTGACTCCTTCCCGATTCCTTGGATTAAAAGTTACAGGGAAAGGAAAAGGTTATCAGATTTACAAAAATTTTATAGTCTTATTCTTATTATAGCCTTTCTCAATAAACTTTAGTTTTGGTCTTCTTGCAAAATCTGTTTCCTGATCTGCACAGCTTCATAGGGCTGATATTTATATATGTAAGAGCCTCTTTATCATCATAATTACAATAGTTACAAGTAATATGTCAGCCAAGGAATGGTAGATTTTTTTCTTCTGATTTTCTTCAGAAGCCAAAGAAATTATCTATGAAAACAAAGTTGGTGGAATATGAATGATTAAGTCAATTAAATCTCCATTATGAGACATGTGAATATATAAAAAATCCAATATATGGATGCAGGTATTTCTGCACACAATTAATCATGAGTTAAAGCAAGCACTGTGCTCTTTTTGACTGAGCTCATCCATATATATGAAGTCATTGGCAGGATTCATCTGATGGTTCAGGCTGAACTTGTCCGATCCTGCAAAAATTATTAATTGGTTAGTAATTGCATGGAAATTACTATTTATTCAATTTATTCAATTTCTATAGCCAATTCAACCCAGTGACTCTGAGCAGCTTATAACTCTAAAATTACAAAACAATATAAAAACATTAAAACAAAGCAAAAAAAAATCATCCACAAAAAGTATAAACGGCAACCCTGATGATTGTAATTAACTGTGAAGCCAAGATGTGGGGTCCTTAATACATCCTGATACCCAGGCCTAGCTGAGTTTTTAAAGCTTTGCAGGGTTGGAGCCATTCCAATCTCTGAGGGAAGAATATTCCAGAAGGCAGAGACTACAGTTGAAAAAGGCTGTCTTCTAGTTCCTGCCCATTGATACTCTTTGGCTGACGGGATCTGCAGTCTGCCCAATTTGTCAAATTGGATTGAATGGTTAGAAATTATTAGGAAAAAAACAACAACCCACAGTCCTTCAGGTAACCCAGTCCCTGGCCATATAGGTGACCTTTAAAGGCGACAACTAATTTCACCTGGAAACACACCAGCAGCCAATTCAGCTCACGGAGTAGTGGTACTACATGTGCCATTTAGTTGGCACCATTTATTAGCCATGCAGCTGCATTTTGCGCAGTGAAATTTCTGAATGCTCTTCAAGGGAAGCCCCATGTAGAATACATTACAGTAATCTAAGCAGGAAGTTGCAAGGGCATGAGTGACCATGAACAGGGTCTCCTATCCAGGATAGGTGCAATTGGAGCACTACCCAAAGGTGTGCAAAAACTCTTCTGGCTACCTCTGCCTCTTGCTCTTCAAGCAGGAGCTGTGAGTTTAGGAAGATCCCTAGATTGTGTCCCAGATCTGCCTGAGGTAGTGCCACCCCATCTAGAACCTTGCCTCCAGAAGGTCCAAATACCCATAGCTACTCCATCTTGTTAGGGTTGAGTTTGAGATCATTTTGCTCCATCCAGACCCCGAACATCCTTCAGGCACTAAGATAGGACACTTACAGCATCACTCAAGAGGCTGGGTTACAGTTATATAAAGCTGGGTATCATCTGCATGGTGAAAACTCATCCCAAACCAATGGATCACTTCACCCAGGGCCTCATGTAGATGGTAAATAGGAGGAGAGAACTGGGCATCAAGGCCAGGGATTGGCTGCTGGGAGTTCGCAGGGGTTTGTGAGAACCTCTAGCTAAGATTCTGTACAGTTCGGAGAAATCCCTAAATCCCATTCGTGGCTGGCCCCACCCCGCCCACCCATCCCCTCTCCCCCCCTCCCAGGAGCCCCCACATGGCCTGTTTTGGATGCAGGTAAGTGTAGGGCGTGCACGGAGGCTCGGGTGTGTGTGAAAAACAGGCCTACTGGAAGTTCAGGAAGGCCAGAAACGAGACATTTTTGCACTCCCGGAGCCTCGAGGAAAGTCTCTGGAGCCCGGGGAGGGTAACCCCCCCATGGTGCAGGATTAGGCCATGCCCACCATGGCCACGCCCACCCAGCAACTGGGCAGAGAACCCCTTGCTAAAATTTTTGAAGCCCACCCCTGATCCAGGCTTCCCACAAAGTAGGGGCCAAAGACCGCATCTGGCCCCATCTATCAATACCGATCGAAACTGAGCCTGGAGAAAGGGAGAGAATCAGTGCAACACAGTGCCACTCACACCCAAATCCAAGAGCCAGCCCAGAAAAATAGCATGATCAATGCTAACAAAGGCTGCTGAAAGGTCAAGAAGAACAAGGATGGAAGCACTACCTCCATCCTGTTCCCGCCAGAGACCATCCATGAGTGTGATCAATGTTGCCTCACTCCCAAATCCTGACTTGAACCTGGACTGAAAAGGGTCTCGATAGTCTACTTCACCCAAAGTCCCTGCAGCTGCCATGTAACCAGTGTGTCCAAAATCTTCCTTAAAAGGGGAAGATTGGAAAATGGGTGAAAACTGTCCAGCTTAGTTGAATCAAGCAATGATCCTTTAAGGAGGAGGTGCACCTAGTGGGACCACTCCATCTTTCAAGGAGGAATTAACTACTGTGCTGGCCCTAACCTGCATCCCCCCGTATAGTTTTAATAGACCAGGTAGGGAATGGAGCTTCGCGCACAAGCATTCTCCACTCATGTGAGTGAAGCTTCACTTGCTAGTCAAGTGCCCTATGCTCATGTGTGAAGCTCCATTCGTGTGAGTGAGGGCGCGCACGCATGTCACTCACATCAATGCAGCTGTGCATGCGTGCTCCTACTACTCACAAGTGCCTCCTGTGTCAGGCCGGGCTGCCAAGGTGGGAAGATTGGGGACCACTGTAGTAAGTGATATATAGATGACTTGCCCTTCTGTTTCCTATCTCTAATATTGTAGAGAAGACTGAACAGCTTTAGAATAGGAGTCCTGAGGCAATTTGGCACACATGAAAGTGAATTTGTTGGCTTATTTATTTCTATACCACTTCCTGTGAAAAATCTTAAAATGACTACAATAATATAATCTACAATCCTTCAATCTAATAAAATATAATAAAATATAACCTACGGTCTGACCTAAGGATAGTACACAAAATTATCTGTCAACGACTACTTCAGCTTCAACCTCAATAATACTCGGGCAAATAATAGCTACAAACTCAAGGTAAACCACTCCAAATTTTGCAGAAAATACGACTTCAGCAACAGAGTGGTCAATGCCTGGAATGCTCTACCCGACTCTGTTGTTATATCCTCAAACCCTCACAGCTTCAACCTTAAACTGTCTACCGTGGACCTCACCCCATTCCTAAGAGGTCTGTAAAGGGGGCGTGCATAAGCACATCAGCATGCCTACCGTCCCTGGCCTACTGTCCCCAATTTCTACTACTGTAACCCGTATCCGAATTCAAAAACTGAGACGCTGATATGAAATCAAACCTAGATGAAACCACATTCATCTTATTGAAGGACCAGGGTCATGGTTTAATATTAGGCCTGAACTAACTTCCATTCTGGGAAGGCAGATGGTTCCATCTGCTTTGTCCAAAATTCTGGACTTTAATTTTTATTATTTTTGCAATCACACAACAGCTAGTCTTGCTACCCATCTGGCTATTCTTCTCTAAGCTCCCTCAGCTTCCTTCCCTAACGCTACCCAATTTTTTCTGAGTTGCTTCCCTGCCTACTCTCTTGTTCGCTAAATCTGCAGGTTTTCTTTGTCCTGCAATCTATAGAAGTACGTTAAGTTGTTTATGTCTGTTAAACACAATACAAAAACATGTCATTTTAAAATTCATTACTAGAGGGAGCCCTGCCACTGAAAAAAGCTCCTGGGAGGACTAACACAGGCTGCTGGATTGCAAATGGTAAAGATTTGAAAGTGAAAATAAACAAATACATATTAAAACATAGTAATAGGTGCCCATTTCCTATCCTGTTCCCACTTCCAAAAATCCATGCAGTTTTTTCCCCCATCAGCAGGGGGAGTTTTGACATTGAAAAAAAGAATCTCAGTTCCATAGCACCCCCTACTGAGGAAAAATCTGTTGGGGAAAGAGAATAGTGGTAATTTGATTATTACAAATTAAAAAATTAAACTCTGAAGTATTAAACATAAATAAAAATAAAAGAAAACATGACCATTTTGGGACACAACTGCCAATTTTTCAAAAGTGGCCCGCAAAATGTTGCATAAAGACTTATGTGATCCTTTGCCTGCAGTAGATTCAAATTGGGTGGGTTCTACTCACCTTTAGCACCCGTTCACAACGGGATCATGTGCCTGACTTGCTTTGCTCGCGCATGCGCAAAAGCTTCTGCACATGCGCAGATTGCTGATGACAACATCTGGGGTAGTGGGCGGGGCCTCCCGCTGGTTTTACTACTGGTTCTTGCGAACCAATCTGAACCGGGGGCAACCCACCACTGATTCAATAATGTCATGCTTTCATGTTTTCAATATTTCTACAACTGTTCATGTTATTCTGCACTATAGTATCTTACTCATTTCTATGCTGTGCATAACATTGCTTACTTGAAAGGGAATAGTTGGATGGGTTCACAAGTACTTTGTATATCATCCAACCTCAAGCTGTTACATCTCAGTTTTCTTACCAAATATCACTTTACCACGAAGTACTTCAACTTAAAAGTTAATTGCTTTAAGGAGACACTAAAGCTTCCCCCCCCCCCCCCAATTGCAGTCTAATTTTAAGAGATTTGTGGCAAGATTGTCTCATGCAGGGGGATTCCCAGTAAGAAAATGAGCTTATTCAGGTTTTAGAAAATATTGTCGTTTTCTACATACCAAGTAACAAGGAAGTAATGGGTTTAAAAAACTTGTTTGAGAACACTTTCGTTATCCCAGAAGAAAATCAAACCACAGCTTTAATTGCAGTCTTACCTAATGACATTATCTCCAAATGCAGGCAGACTAATTACGGATACAAACAGATTTCCATAAAATTTGGCTCTAGTTCATATATGCAAACAGAGGTGAGAAATGGAACCAATGTTTAGGTTCCTATTTCCATTTTATTTTGCTTTTAGCCTGCAGTCTGATATGTGTCTGTTGGTGGCGGGGGAGGTGAGGGGGAGCACCAATGAACTTCTATGCAAGATCAGGCCTGCTTAAGAGCATTGATTTCAAGTGAACCCAAGGCCAAAATAGATGTAAAATAGGAAAGCCCAACTATATTGTTGAGAAGTTCTAGATTTAAATGGTGAGACTGGGTAAACTTCTGTCAACTCTGAATCAAACCTGGCTGAAGCCATCTTTTGCTGCTTCATAGTTGCTTCAAAGTTGATATGTATTCGGGGGTGGGGGGGAGGAGTAGATAGACTGTCTGCAGAGACAACTATGGGCCTTCCCATGGGAACCAAGGTCATCCCAACAGGTAACAATTGAAGGAGAGGAGCCTGCCAACCATTTTAATTGGACAATGTGACTTGGGACACTTGGGAAGGGAAACAGTTACTCTTTTAATTATACTATTAACGTGGGAAACTCCAGAGTTGGTTTTCACTAGCTGTGCCAATATGATGTATCCAATAAACATGTTCTTTGAGGGACCTGCCTGCCTCGGAGTTCTGATTTCTTTGGATGAGTTACTCAAAACCTTGACACCTTCTCAATGTTGCTTCCCAAATGTAAATCACATGCAGTCTAGTTTTACTATCCTATAGCTTATTGAACAAAATACAGGATGCCAAGCTATAAGCCAGGGGTGGCCAACTGTGGCCCTTTTAATGACCTGTGGACTTCAACTCCCAGAATTCCTGAGCCAGCCAGGAATTCTGGGAGTTGGAGTCCATAGGTCATAAAAGGGCCATAAATTGGCTACCCCTGCTATAAATAATGAGTGCTGCAATGGGCCTTGTTTGACATTTTGAAGGCTACCTCCATACATGTGTGAAACTATCTTGATAGTTTTAATGTTATTTTTAATTATTATTTTAAGATATATATATATTGTTAAGCTGCTTTGATTTAAAAACCTGCCATCAGGCAACTCAGCTGGCATCGTCAGAGCCTTTTAAAAGCATTTTTTTTACAACCTCTGCGGCCAAAGAGGTTGTAGAAAAAATGCTTTTAAAAGGCTCTGACGATCCCAGCTGAGCTGCGTGAACATCAGAGGCTTTTCTTTTTTACTTTTAAAAACATTTTTTCTCCCAAAGAAAAAATGCTTTTAAAAGTAAAAAAAAAAAAAAGCCTCTGATGATCGCATGGCTCAGCTGGGCATGTGGGGAGGGCAGGGATTTTTGCTACCGGTTCTCCAAACCACCTGCCATGATTGCTACCGGATTGGGTGACCTGGTCCAAACTGGGAGCTTTTCACCCCTGGGTAGTGCCCAGCTTTGTTTAGCAAACGTTCAAAGTTATAATAACACTAAAAAAAAGTGACTTATGACCAGTTACAACCTTTCACTTACAACTGTTGTAGCATTTCCATGATCAAGTGATTAAAATTCAAGCACTTGGCAACCGGGATGTATTTATGAGAGTTACTATGTCCCAGGATCATGTGATTGCCATTTGCGAACTTCCCAACTGGCTTCCAATAAGCAAAGTCAACGAGGGAAGCTTAACAGCTTGATTCTCTTAATAACTGCAGTGATTTAATGTGGCAAAAAAGGTCATAAAATGGGGCGCAACTCACTTAACTGATCTGTTTAGCAAAAATTCCAGTTCTAATTGTAGCCGTAAATCAAAGACAGTCTGCCTGCATAACGTGGAAGAAATTCAAGCTACCATCTCATCAATGATGCCTGTGCACAGCACTGTTTTGTGTAGATCATGCATTTGTACCAGCGGTGAAATCCTGTGAAGTCCGCTACTGGTTCTGTGAATCTGCTACCGAGCGGATGCTTCACCTGAGGCGTGCCTGGACAGCGCTAAAAAAGGAACATTTTGAAGCCTTCCAAGTCTGCAAAGGCAAGTAGAACAGCAAGGGGGGGAATTGGCTGTACCACGCAATTTAGATTAGCTAGAAAGCAGGGTATCTGACGATTCTAGCTAATATAAATTGCGCATCACAGCTGATCGTTGCCAGCTGATCATCGGAATTACTGGTTCGCCCAAACCGGTTCGAACCAGTGGCATTTCACCTCTGGTTTGTACAGCTCCAAAATAATACATGTGATGTTGGATAAGGTACATTTAAAAATGGGTGGATACACCTACAAAAATGTCTTGAAAATGGGAGGACTGATTGGGTAGTTTTTAATGGATATGAAGGCATAGTTGCTTGCTCTAGCCATCCTTTTAGGAAAATTTTAAATTTGGGAATCTCCTGAATTTACACAGGATACTCATCTGAGCTTTCCTTGGGAAGAGAAAGATAATTGTACAGGTAATCCTCGAGTTATGATCACAGTTGAGCCCAAAATGTATATTGCTAAGTGAAACATTTGTTAAATGTATATTGCTAAGTAAACATTTGTTAAGTGAGTTTGCTCCATTTTACAACTTTTCTTGCTGTGGTTATTAAGTGAATCATTGCACTTAAGCTAGTAATATGGTTGTGAAGTGAATCTGGATTCCCCATAAATATGAACCACCTGCCAAGCATCTGAATTTTGATCATGTGACCATGGGAATGCTACAATGCTCGTAAGTGTGAAAAATGGTCATAACTACCCTGTTTCCCCCCAAATAAGATATCCCCTGATAATAAGTCCAGTCAGGCTTTTGAGCGCATGGCAATAAGGCCAAGCGCTTATTTCAGGGTTCAAAAAAATATAAGACAGGGTCTTATTTTTGGGGAAACACGGTAAGTTACTTTTTCCAGTGCTGTTGTAACTTTGAATGGACACTAAATGAACTGTTGCAAGTCGAGGATTACTTCTATATGCTAATGTTGTCTTTGAAGGCATAAGAATCTACTAGGGGAAAAAAAGCTGGTTCTGTTTATATGTAGAAGACAAGAAGGGTTAAATTTTTTTGTGCAGCAGATTCCAGTATGAATATTGAGAAATCCTCTTAAGTGCCCTCATCCTAGCCAGCTTCGCTGCCTCTACTGAACAGAATGACCTGGCTTAAATTTAATGCTGAGACATTCTTCCTGTACTGGCACAAAGCAAACTTCCAGACGTTTCTAAAAATGGCCTGCAGGCAGAACCACTGTAACCCTAAACACAGGGAGACTATTTCAGTTCCTCACAGGATATGGCAGGAAGACCTCTGCCAATGATAAATAATATGCTCTCAGATAAAAGATCAGATTGACTTAACTCCCCCCCTCCCTAAAAGTGGGGCTGCCATAAAGTAAGAGAGGGCAGTTTGAGTCAAATTGCTTATAGGCTTATTGTATAATAGCATTCACTTTGACTACCATAAACACAAGAAAATTAAAATTATTATTATTATTTGGGAGGAGAGCTACTCAGCCATCCCTAATTACTTCTTTACACGGGGTGTGGATTTATATATGTTACTGGCTTAATTGATTTTTGGCTTAATGCACTTGTGAACCCAGCCAGCTACCAAAGTACCTAGTTGATAGGAATTGTTCTTCAACGTATCTGGATGTTGCAAGGAGACTGATTTAAAGTTAGCCAATTGATCTGAAATGCTGAATATATTTTTGAGATGGTATAACATTTGAATGATAAAAAGAAATGTAAGAGTCTCTCCCCTGATGGAGAAAATCAGTTTCTGCATTCTCAGGAAATGAATATTTACTTCTTTAGCCAAATTTTGACTAGATTGCACAGCCTTACCTATATATGTCTTCCGATGCAGCACTATAAATCATATTCATACCTGGGACAAAATCTTCATTTTATGCAATTAGATGATAAAGTAAAGATGCGTTGGTAGCACTAAGCTTTGACATGATCATAGCTGTGTGTAACAAATACTCATCCATACCATTTTGAATATTTTTTTCTCTTTGCATATCAACTCTCCTTCTCCATTTGGTCCTTGACTTCCAATATGAAGACCTAGGTTTCAGGTTACGGAAGACCAGTGGCAGTTAAAACATCCTCAGCCATTAGCGACGTTATTGTTTTTTTAAAAAATTTTTTAATTTTATTTATTTTGTTGAGTACATATTAGATAATATATATAAGTATAAGCATGAATTGAATACATAAAATGAATACAATTAAAGGGAACATTAGGACAGGGACGGTACAGGACAATTTGGCCAATTTGAATACCACAAAACATAATGGATGTGTTAAGCACATGCCTAAACCACTTAAGTCAATGAGCCTTAAAATTTGGTTGGATCAGGGCTGCAAGGAGATAAGTCCTCTAGTGCAGAATTGCCTGGCCCCACCTGTGATCTTTTCAGCAGCGGGTGAAGACTTTTAAATACTCTTGGTAGACTGGCTGTCTTCATTTTAAAATCAACATTTTCATTTAGGGATTACTGCAAAAAATTATTTTCGTTGCTTTTGTTATGGTGCTCTTTTTAAAAATTTAAATTATTTGCATGGTGCTGAAGGGATTTCATTCAATGCCTTTTCCTATCACTTTTTATGAGGTTTGCAAATTATAGTTCTGGGACAGCAAACTCCATTCCAAAACAAGTAATGATACCAAACGTAATATTTCTCAGCATGCTACAAATTTAATAATGATTTGTTTGTTTGTTTATTTATTTACCCTCCATCTTACCATAAGGTAACTCTGGGCAATTTACAGTTACATATAAGCAATTGTAACAAACAAATATCCCTCTTATTTTTTATCTTTCCTGATTAAACTGCCCTTAAAGTAATGAAACTTGCATCTATCCAAAATTTTTCTATCCTGAGGGGGGAAATAACTTAGAACAGCCATAGAGTTCAGTCTCTTGACTACTAATATGGCTGACACAACAGTGTCCCCTAGTGGTCTTAATATCCAAATCCAGAAAAGTCCATCCAATCACCTACAACTTCCATTTCCCATTTAGAATATAGAACATAGAATGATACCTTGGAGGTCTTCTAGTCCAACTCCCTGCTCAGGCAGGAGACCCTATATAATTTCAGACAAAAGATTGTCCAGTGTCTTTTTGAAAGCCTTCAGTGATGGAGCACCCCTATATAGCTTATAGAAGATGACCACCAATCCTAAAGTTAATGAAGAAGGTGTAGAATCAGGCAGAAATCCTGATAGTTAGGATGATTCAGCTAAGGGGAGTTTGTTTAGGGTTTTTATTCTCATAGAAATGAATCAGTGCCATTGCATTCTTCCTGAATTAGGAGACACTGTTATAGTGAAGATGCTATACTACTTTATCCCCCAAAACTGAATGATTTGGTACTGTAGATAAGGATCCCATAGACTCACTCTCTGCTACCCCCCAGTAGTTGACTAAAGTTCTAATTATTATGTGTGTGCTCACCCAAAGTAATTATGGTTCTAAATTAATCACCCAGCTGCATTAATTTATTCAGTCTTTTATCCATTAAACCACTGGCAATTTGCCCTGGTGTAATCTAAAAACAACAACAACAAAGGAAGTAATTTCCCCTATATCTCTTTTAAATTATGTGCAAGTTTATGGAGCCTTTTAATCAATTACCCACCTAAGATTTATTTCGTTGGGAGGCAGAACAAAATGCAATAATATTAAATAAAGTAGAATTCTACTTTTCTTCACTTTATTTTACTTAAAAGTTTAGCTACTGAAGATCCATACAAACCTCCACCCATAAAACCACTGAAAGACTCATTATAAAATCATCAGCATCAGCATTTCCTGAGGGGACCCATGCTTCAAAGACACAACATTAAAAGGGACTATTAAGACAGAACTTCCTCCTGTTTGTGATAACACAGACTTTACTAGCAGGAGTAGAGGGCTTGGTTCTATTATACCAAGCCCTCTACTTTCATCAGCCATCTGCAGACTCTCACTAACATCTGGATTCCATAATCCATGAAATTTCAATGCCAAACATTACGGCTGGCTTCACAAAATGATGGGCTGTTATCCATTTCATAATATCTTGGCAATTACCTGAATTCTAAGAGTTGCAGTTTCACTGAAAGGTAAAATAGATGAGAAGCTCTAAAAGCTGTATCAGTTCTGACTGCAGTGGCAGTCGTTAAGCATTTGAATATTTCTACAATAAGCGTAGATAGTATATCATGATGATCTAAAACAGGGATGTCCATCTTTGGCAACTTTAAGACTTGTAGACTTTAACTCCCAGAATTCATGCAGGGAATTCTGGGAGTTGAAGTCCACAAGCCTTAAAGTTGCCACAGTTAGACACCCCTGATCTAAAACTTTCTTAAGTATCTCAGGGTTAGAACTACTGTATCAGTTTTCCCATCTCCGAGGTTGATCCTCTCTAAAAGTAATTTTAGTATAAAAGCATGTATACATGTTTGCATCAGCCTTGTTTCCTCCTTTATTACAATAAGACATACCAACAATCTCTCCATTGGTTTAGCCAGTGGTGGGTTGCTACCAGTTCGCCCTGGTTTGGGTGAACTGGTAGCGGAGATGGTGCAGTGAGAACGAACTGGTTCACTCTGACCATCAGCTGGGCCCTCCCGCCCGGCCCTGTGCTATATCTACCTATATTCAGTTATTTTTAGCCCAGCTGATAGGTGTGGCAGAGCCAATTGCTACACCTCAGCTCTTCTGAAATGCAATGTGCTTGCGTGGAGTGAACCGGTAGTAATACCGGGTTGAAACCCACCACTCAGTTTAGCCAACTGTCTTCCACTACAAGCAGAGTCCTGAATAACTGGAATATCTGTATGCTACTTCTTGTTATAAACATCTGGATGCATGTTACAATTACAATTACAATTACATTCTCATTTGTTTTAATGAGAATGGAAAATAATTCTAAAATTAGGTAATGGAATGTGGGAGTGACCTTGGGGGACAGGGGGAAGTGCCCCTGTCAGAGTGCTGGTCTGATAAGAGGCTGCTTAGCTTGCAGTAGGAATGTGGATCGGTCAAACATCTCAGAAGGGACCCTATCTAGTTTTTTGGGTTGTAAAGACAACTGAGAAAGAGAATTATTTTCAGAGTTGCAAGATTCTGTTAATGTAATTTTGCAGTGAAGTAGGATTAGTTCATCTGGCTATGCTGCTTGTCTGGACTGCCTCATAAGGCTTAACATCTTGAAACTTGAAAGTCTGAAAATCTAGCAAAAATGCTGACCTCCGTGATACTTGATTTAGGCAAATTAAATACCAGGGAGCAGGAGATTCAAATTGTGTATAGCAGTAGATCCAACCTTTCTGGCTTGTGGACCAGCCTAGACAAGGGAGAGAGGGGATGGATCTGTGGTAGTGTGGGTGCACAAGTACCCTAGAGCACAACTGGAGCTGCACATACTGCTCACCCAGTGTGCGCACAAGTGGACCTGTGTGTGTGTGCTTCTGCAGCCCGGTTCTGAATGGGCTGCGGGCCCTGCATTGGGCCACAACCTGTGGATAGGGGACCTGGTGTATATGTATCTTGACTTATGTATGACTGTATTTGGGGCTGAAACTTTGGTCATACGTTGTTACTGTTATAAGTCAAGACTCACATAACTGGAATTTTTTCTGGCATTTCTTGCTGCGGTTGCTAAATGAATGCAGCAGTCATTCATCAAATTCATTTGGAGCTTTTTTTCCAGAAACCATGCTGAGTCCTCCCCCAAGAGGACTTTACATAAAGAAACTTTGCCTTTGTAACTTGAAAGAGCCTGAAAGAATACCACCTCTAGGAACTCCATGAAAGTGCACTTGGCCAAGTTTCCTAGAGAGGGCGCTCTAAAGTCAGGTACCCTGCTGTATTTCAGTTTACCTCTTATTTAACATTGGAGATGGAAGCTGCAACCACTTCATGGAAAGGATCTTTTGCTATGTAATTAAGAAGATATCTGGTATCCTGAAAGGAATGGTCATCTGGCTAGGCTGGTGCCTCCTGCCACATTTTAATCTTTGTGTGTTGAGCCCATTGCAATTTCTCACCTTTTCCTTGATAAACAGTGGGAAGACTATGGCCAGAGGAAGACTGAATGGCAGGAAGGGTTGATTTCCTTTCCATAAGGAGCATTTTCCTGTTTCAAAGAGTTGCTCTACTATTTAATTACTTGATATTCTTTCAGCACTCTAAACAAGACTCTTGCTGAGTTTCAAATCTCCAAGTTATCACCATCTAGCTTTCAAGCTGTGAGCTGCTGAATAACCAGAAATGAAAGATTACAATAGTAAGTGCAGAAATTCTAAAACTGAGTAAAGTATGGCAGGAGAGGCAAGACAACCAGCTCAAATTTTGGCTTATTTTTTATTTGGAAAAACCAAAGCTAGAAACAAAGATATAGAGATCACAAGGCTACCATTTTAATCCATAACACCAGGAATGGTCCTATCCATGGAGATAATCTCAGAGACCCTTGAATTATGGCAAGTTCTAGAAACACAAAGTCCCTCTGGAAATAAGAAGCAAAGAACCTGGGAATCACAAACTTGGAAAACTTGAATCTAATGTCTCTGTCCCAATATTTTAATGTGTCGAATCAAGCAATAATGCTTCAAGAAGACCTTATCCAAAATACATGAATCCCTAATGGAAACAGAAATTCTTCAAACCATCTGTTTTCAAAGTTAGAGAAAATCCTGTTCTACTTACTAAAGTAAACCATACCTTACCATTTTGCCCACAAAGGTCCCAGACACCAAGTTAGAGATACAGATGGTGAAGATGAGTTTGTTTGTTTGTTTTCATTTCAAGGGGAAGATAAATGATGCGAGTGGTAAAAATGGAGAAGAAGCTGAAGTTAAATTCAAAATATGCAGGTAGTCCTTGACTTACAAGAGTTTGTTTAGTGACCATTTGAAGTTACAGCAGCACTAAAAAAGTGACTTCTGACTGTTTTTCACACTTCTGACTCTTGCAGCATCCCCATGGTCATGTGATTATAACTGAGGTGTTTGACAACTGACTCATATATATGATGGTTGCAGTGTCCCAGGGTCATGTGATAACCTCCTGATAAGCAAAGTCAATAGGGAAGCCAGACTGTGTTACTAATTTAACAACTGCAGTGATTCATTTACCAACTGTGGCAGGAAAGGTCATAAAATGGGGCAAAATTCACTCAACAAATGTCTCACTTAGCAACAGAAATTTGGTGCTCAATTGTGGTCATAAATTGAAGACTACCTATTCTAGTAGTGATATTAGTGATCTGAATTCAGGTTTTCTGGACAGTGGAACAACTCTTTTAATGTTTAAAGAGTAAAGGGTTTTGTTGTTGATAGTCTTGATCTACATTGAAAAGAACAATTCTGATTGTCAAAATGGAAAGCAGACAAGCTTGCAAGGGACTTGTAAGGCATTAACAAAATGTGAATGGTGATGAAGAGATGAACATGTGAAGGAGGTGCTATGCTAACCAGATTTGGTTTCCAATTTACAATCAGTTATGCAGTCAGAAAGGGAAATATATCTGAATTTGTTGGTGGAGTTGTTGCTGATTTTTTTTTTAATCAATGGTTCAATAATAAGGATGGAGATCTATTGTTGAAAGGAATTTTGTTAGAATCAGGACTTTTCCATATGGATTCCCCAGTGACTTGTGAATTCTCAGATAAAAGAAAACTGTTTGATGTTGTAAAGCTAGCAAAGTAATGTAAAGAGAGAAACTGAGCCCTCAGAATACAGAAAAGAAGATAAAGGAGAGGAGAAAATAATCAGCTCAAAATTACAAAATTGCAAACTGCGAATCACCTCTGTTCCATGCATTTAGAATGGTAAATGTCCTTGAGAATCACACTTCACTGAAAGTACTAAAAGCTTTGAAAATACGGGAAATGCAATATTAAGTGCATGAGAAAATCCACAATGGCCCCCCTCTTTCTGTTAAGTCAAATGGAGGAAATAAGCACTTTGTAACTCTCTCCATTTGAAGCATTTCCTTTTTGCCATTTGAATTTGAAAAAGGTTCAGAAAATTCAGACAATTTGTGGCTTATGTGGACAATACATTTGGAAGATGACTGCAGATTTTAATTCTGATCCTGAAATAGTATGAATAAATAGGTGCCTGATTATTTAACGGAAAAGACATGACAGATCTGTTCTCTGTATAGCAGAACAAAATGGATTAGCAGAAGTAAAGAATTGTTCCCTATTGGACATATGTAGAGTTATGTTATTAGACTCCAGCCTGGATCAAAAATGGTGTGGAGAAGTAATTTCAACAGCTAAGAAAATAAGTGCTATAAATAGCACTGCTTGTAAACTATGGTTCAAGAGAAAAGCCAGTTTAAATCATATTAAGATTAATTTTTTTTACATCTAAAGCAATATGCCTGTATTATCCAAGGGGCGTGTGGAAACTGAATTGGAGAATTAAAGAAAATATCATGGTTGGATATGTAATTGGCACAGGATCCTAGACCGGAAGGATTAAAATTCTTGTGGCTTATTCTAGACATCCTGAAATTGGGATTCTGACACTTAAACATACTGGGTTGGGAGAAACCAGTGAAAAATAATATAGATGGCAAATAAGATTATAGCTTTCTCCTTTTTATCTGTGTTCATCATGACCAAACAAATTCATTCAGTATTCCAAAAATGTTACAGAATCAGAGTAGGGCATGTGATGAAATAAATAAGCATAAAAGTTATCAATGGATTGAGGATAATACAGTACTGAAAGCACAGCAGTCTCTCACACTCCATTGGCATTATTTTCTCAGCAACATTTAGTAATTACAGATTACATATTTTGGTGATTCTGGTGAATGCTTTCAGTTCTCCCCAATCAACACATAACCAGACAGCTTTCACTATTGGTAAAAGTGTTATAAAAGGCATCCATCATTTCAATCTCATTGATATCAGTCAAGAACATAAAACCAATGAGTGTGTCAGAAATAGCGTTGCCAAGAAATAGCACATATAGCTATAGAAATACTCTTTCTTTCTCACATTTCCTGCTTTAGAATAAGAAACCCCTACATTTTTATTTTCTTCATTCCTGTCTTTCGAAAAAAATAGCTAATTACTTTTGTATCCCTGTTTGAGAACATGGTTATAATACCAAAGGAAGGGGAAAAAAGAGACAAAGAAATCGTATACAGAGGATTAAACCTTCTCCGTTTGTTCTCCTTGACGTCGCATTCCACCAAGTCAGTCAATTGGCACATCATGTGTTTTGCAGCTGGATCTGCAATGTTGCAGACCTGACATGCAGATGTTTCAAGTTGCATTTCTTAGCTGTCCAGCAATCAGATGGAATTTTGATGCTGATCATTTGCAGATGTTCCTTCAAGAAAAAGAAGTGGCCTGTCCACTTGGACTAAATTTATTCCTGCTTTGATAAGCGTTACAGTGTTATTGTATGAAAAACTTGATGGTTCCTTCCTGATTTGGCAGGAGAATTTTGCTACCGCCTTGATTGAATTAGATGCTGGAAGCAAAGGATCAAAAAAGGGAGGAAAGAGAAAATGAGATATCTTTTCATTGAGTCTGCAACTTCCAGTAGTGTCTGGGCTATGAGGAATACCAGAAATAAAACACAGATTAAAGAGCAACTAATTCTGAAATCAATGATATAGCAGGAACAGAATGATTTTTTTAATAAGTGATGTTTATAGGGGAAAAAGTATGTTGCTGAACAGATGAAGCTTAATTGTCCAGTGCCAAATCTCAGTCTTGAGAATGATTTTTCATAAGTGTTTATAGGAATAAAGTAAGATATTGATGAACAGTCAAAGCTTAATTGTTCAGTGCCAGATCTCAATCCTGGAAATATAAAACAATAGGTCCTTGAGAGCCAATATAATGTAATGCTTTAAACCCCATCTGGACCATTGAGTCAATATGCTTTGCTCATGCTGTCAGACCTGGAAGCCATCTTTTTAAGTTACACAAAAGTCTACCAGTAAAATTTGCACTTTCTCAATAGCCAATTTCTATTCTGCCTTGGTACTATGAGAGACTAGCAAGTGATAGCATCTTGATGGCTCTAGTCAGGGGCAGGTTAAGGAAAACGATTGGTGTATTTCCTGTCACCAATCCATAATCTCTAACATAAAGTATAAGATCTCACTAGTGTTCGGTTGAATTCGGAACAGCTGGTCCTCCAACCGCTCTCTAGGCATCTTTAGGTCCTCCAACTGGTCTCTAGGATTATCTCTTATTATCATGCTTGCTCAATCTTTCTCATTCATGAATCATTCATTCAGCTTTTTGCTCTTTCTCTATTGGTTAGTCTATCACTCATTTTCCTGCTTTTTGCACTTATCTCTCTATTACCCATTCAACAGCTATGGGTAACCCTCTTCAATTTACAACATTTGTACTATTCGAAGTTACAACAGCACTGAAAAAAATGTGACTTCTGGCCATTTTTCACACCTACGACCGTTATCCCCATGATCATGTTGTCAAAATTCTGGTGCTTGGCCACTGGCTTGTATTTACGATGGTGGTGGTGTCCTAGGGTCATGTGATCACCTTTTGTGACCTTCCAACAAGAGTCAATGGGCAAAACAGATTCATTTAACAACCGTGTTACAACTACAATAACTTAAACAACTTCAATGATTCCCTTAACTGTAACAAGAAAGGTTGTAAAATGGGGCAAAATCACTTAAAACTGTCTCATTTAGCAACAGTTTTGGCACCAATTGTAGTTGTAAGTCGAGAATTAGTCATACCCTAGTCCAACACCCCTTTTCACTATGTTATCCACTTTCTTGCCCCCATTGCTCTTATTCTTTTGGTAGATGGAATTCTCCCAACCTGGAATCAGGCATGATAGACCCCAAGGCAAATCTTACAGATTAAGTTATTATGTGAAGCAGGTCTTAGCTTTTTTTAATAATAATAATAATAATAATAATAATAATTGTCACAGACCAGTCTTACAGATTTTAGCTGATCTGTAGAGAAGTCTGGGTATTCATGAAGGAAGCATCCTTTAATTTTACTCCTCTCCTTTGGCAAATTTATTTTCCATCTCCCAAGAGGCCCGTTTCATTTCCAGACCTGCTTTCCAAAGAAAGCTCAACATTTTCAAATCTCCCTGGAATAATACACACAAGCATAGCCTGTCTATAAGTGAAGCATGGCAATTGCTTCCCTTCCCTTTAGCAAATGGAGGGTGAGGATACATAAACTGGAGGTTAGAAGGTCATAAACTTGGAAAGTCTCAGATGTGACAGATGCTTCCCATTTCTTTGAAACATCACAACCAAAACTGCAGAGAAGTCTTTGTGGATTGGCTCTTTCTGCCTGGGTATCCTTCTACTCCTACCTTATCTACCACTGTAGGCCATTGTTTCCCTGATTTGAAGCTTATACCTCTTTGTATATCCTTTGATTTCTCATTGCTTGATAGAACCGTTAATAAAACCGGAGGGAGGCTCCGTCCACATCAACATGGGTGATCTGCGCATGTGCAGAAGCGTGCGCATGCACTCCCGCTACGAACCAATAGTAAAGGTAAGTGGAACCACCCCTGATTGTCGCCCATTAAAGTTGTTAAGCCTGGATGCATGTATGGCAACATTATGGGGCAAACAAATCCCAGGTTACTTCCTTTGTTTTGCAATTCTACCGTTGACTCAAGGCTAAGAAAGAAAAAACAGATGTCTGAAGAACACACATGATCATCCTCCTTGGACGATTGCACCTTGGTGTAATTCATAGAATGCCACACCTATCACTGTGACATCTGCAATATATTATATTCCTTGATTCTAGTTACAGACTTCCCCCCAACCTTTTGAAAGTCCCTCTTGAGATCGCTATATGTATATTTCAGATAAAAATCAGGGTTTTTTTTTTTTAAGCAATGTGTCGCATTTAAAATCAGCCAAATTCTTTAAAGCTGTTCATCAGGGAACAATAGTAACAGACTAAAGAAGGTCTGCCTCAAAGGGAAATGCATCAAGAAATATATAAAAAGGAATAATTTCTGTTCTTGTGTTTTAAGCAGAAACAGAGTGGAGTTGTATTTTTAACAATCATACAGGTAATCCTTGTCTTACAACCATTCATTTAGCAAGTGTTAAAAGTTACAACAGTGATATATGAGCAGTCCTCGCAGTTAGGATGGTTGTAGCATTCCGACAGTCACATAATCAAAATTCAGGTGTTTAGAACGTCCCGGAGTTATGTGATTGCCATTTGTGACCAGTGGTATCTGACAAACACAATGGGCAAAGCCAGATTCACTTAACCCCATGATTCACTTAACAACTGCAGTGATTTGTTTTACAACTGTGACTAAAAAGGTTACAAAAAGAGCAAAACTCATTTAACAATGGTCCTGTTTAGCAATGGAAATTTTGGTCTCAATTGTGGTTGTAAGTCAAAGGTAAAGATAATGGAATCTCTGCGGATTTTACTCCACTAGTCATTCCCGACTATAGGGGGCAGTGCTCATCTCCGTTTCACTGGCCATTTAGCCAGTGCTTTCTGAAGACATTTTTGTGGTCATGTGGCCAGCATGACATCATGGAGCACTGTTACCTTCCCACCAAAGTGGTACCTATCTATCTACTTGCATTTGCATGCTTTTGAATTGCTGGGTTGTTAAGAGCTTGGGTGAGGACGGGAACTCAGCCCATCATGTGGCACCCAGACCTCAAACTTGGGCTGCCGGGTTTCCAGCCGACAAGCTGAGCATCTTAACAGCTGAGCCACCATGCTGCCCCATAAGTCAAGGACCACCTATAAAAGGAAAATGAAGAACACTCCCTGACGCCATATTAAACAAATTATAAAATTCCCAAAGTATATAGGAGCATCCCAGAACATACCTTTTTAATGGAAGAAAAAGCAGGGGCTTGGATAGTTATGATAATAACTTTGCTCCCCATGACAACGCTACTTATCCTGTGGACTAATAGATAATGATCAGCCATATTTTCACAATGTGTAGATAGCAAGTGTCAGAAGCTTAGTTTTAGAGCATGGAATCTGTAAGAAATTAATGGCAGAAAAGAAGCACGAAAGGATAGAAGCAAGCGATTGTTAAGCAATACTATGGACAAGCTTAAATTTACATTATAGGAATGTCCAGTGCTTTGGAGCAAAAGCTAAAAGGATGACTTAGAGAGGGTACAGCAATGGTTTTGTTTTGTTTTCCAAATTTAGCAACTTTTGGATGTATAGACTTCAATTCCCAGACCCCCAGCCAGCCCCTTAGCTGGGGAATTTTGGGAATTAAACTCCACAGGTCTTACAGTTGCCAAGTTTGAAAAACACTGGGGGTAAATTCAATGCCTTCTTAAAGAAGCCATTTCTTTCCCTGAGTTCCTATAGTAGCTATGCATTCCCAGGAAAAGATGCACTTGAGTTAGTGAGGCAGTGCAAGAAGGTATTTCAGAAACATACCATTGGTACCTTCTTAACTGAAATCACAAGCCAAGAAAAAGATACAACTTCTTTAAAGGAGTCCAACAACTACGGCACTGGTATCCTTGTCTGCTCTGTAGTATCCTTTGAGTTTGAGATCTGAGATGCTGTACATCTAGTAATCCAGTTCTGACTACCTTATTAATGTTGTTATTCTTAGTGTTGTCCTGCATAAAGAGTTGCCTGTGGTAAAATGGGTGGCCAATAAATTGAATGGATGGATGGATGGATCGGTGAGCAGGACTCTCTTGTTTTTCACTGTACTCACTTTGTTCTTATAGTGAAGCTATCAGTGCATGATGTGATAAGGGGTTTTATCAAGTGGCTTATTTGCAGAGCCTGATGCAGATTAGGACTGAGCAGGAGGGACTGGCCCAAAGTGACCCACCTGGTTTCTGTACCTATGGAAAACTAGAATCTTGATCTCCCTGCGTCCAGTGCAGCACCAATCTGCTTCTCTAATTACTGCACCAACCTGCTTCTCTAAAGGAATACATTAATATATCTATTACAAGTGCTGCCCCTGCAGTACTAAATTAACAAACCAGAAGCTGGCAGCTGGGATGGCATCACCTCTTCAAATTGCTTATTTGCTACTTCAAATCTTGGGACCAGCAGATTAATCATTCAAATGAAGTATTAACTGTGAGCATCTTAGAGATTTAGGAAGCCCCGAGCTTTGCATTTTAAATTTGAAGAGATCAAAGTTCCTGGCCAGTACTTGACAATCATTGAACACCGTATGACGCTTTCATATTTTTGTATCATATGGTCTGTTTTTATAAAAGGACAATGTCTTTAATGTTTTAAAGCTCTGTGGCATTTTGCAATTGTTTGAAATCTGTATGTGCTGTATATTTCAGTTGAATATTACTTCTAGTACGGGATTAATGGGGAAAAAGGAAGTTACATATGCCACAAGCCAGCCTGAAATTCAGAGGCTTAAAGAATAATGAGACTCGCAACAGAGAATGATATGAACCACTGACTGAACATCATCCACTCTGCAAGGGCAGTTTTTCCCTGCCAAGAGGCTTTTTCCAAATCTGCTCTCAAGAACTGTTGATGATAACTGAGAATTGCTTGAGGAACTTAGCTGGTTTAAATGGTTCTTATGATTTCACAGTTCAACACTTGCAGAAATTCTTCCAAGTTTAATTCATGATTCCATGCACAGAATTCTTTTCTTAATGCTTGCCATGGTCTCTTAGTAATCCAAGATCAACCCTCAAGGGGAGATCAGAGCTCTTTGGACTCCCAAATAATGAGTCTTCCAGCGGTAAGAGATGTAAGAAAGCTGAAGCACTGAGCCCAGTCCTTAGATTTCAACAATTAAGCAAATGGGAAGAAGGAAAAAAGGAGTTATAACTGTTTTTTCACCTCACAACAGCAAAATTCTTCAGGGCTCTCCATTCAGCTTCTTAGTCATCACAAAACATCTAGCCCCCAACCTATGTAGTAGACCTGCTAGAACTGTTAATCTGAGGGGCTGACTCTAGAATTCCAGAAGCTATGGTTTATTTATTTATTTCATGTCCAGATCAAACCTTAAACTGCCAAAATGAACCCATCTTTTTGACTGTATCATTGGCCAGAAACAAATCACTTTCTGTGCATTCTTCTAGTAGTAACCGACAGACCAACAAATAGGCCGGAGTCTGCATCTTCCCCTGGTGTATTGTTATCTGCTGCAACCCCCACTTGAGCATATTGGTCTTATATTTAGGCAATGCCGCCCTCAACCTATTCAATGTCCTCCAAGTAACACAGGGGAGAGCAAACCCCTCAGCCATGTTCTCTTCCTGGATTATTCCTTGTTCTGTAAATTCTCTCCTCCCATCAGTTTTGCTCCTGCGTGCCTTCAAGAATGTGTGTTCCTGCCATGAAACTTCTCCTAGCTCTAAATTGACGAGTTTAAGGCATGTATCTGTTCAGAGGATATCGGGGATCATTATTTCGTTTGGTTCTCTTGCTATCTGCTGCTACCTCTCTCCTAATCCTGGGTGGAACAATATGAACAAGAGGATACATTTTCTCAATTGGTGTTCAACAGTTCAACTGTCGAATCCTGAGATACAGAATTTTTTTTCTGTTGGGGTAAATAATCAAACAGAATTTCCCATCATGTCAAGCATGATGGAAAAAAAAGCTTTAGCCTATACTTGAAAATATTTGTCCACAGTTTGGTCTTTGCTTTCTTCTAATAGGCATAGAGAACCCGAAACAAATTAACCAAATTAAAATTTTGGTTTGAATTGCTGTATGTTTGATAAACAAGATGCATGGGCTTAATTTGGTTCCATAAAAGAGGTGTGCCAATGCTTTGGCCAAAAATAATTTTAGAAATGCTAGAAGATATTCTGCGCTTTTGGAGTAGAACAAGAAAGCAATTGCCTATAAGCTCCTCTACGTATTTAGTAAAGCATGAGTAACATGGGCATTTCATTTTTTTAAACAAAATAACAGAGTGGGAAGGGACCTTGGAGGACTTCTAGTCCAAGCCTATCTGGAGAATGGATTGACCCTCTCTTTTTTGTGGCACCTCCTCAAATATTGTTTTTCTATTTTGATTGAAACATAAACTTAAACATTTGAAGTATGTCATCTGAGCAGTGCTGTGCTTCCCAATACAGTACTTAAAGTTATTTATTTTAGCGGGGAGGTGTCTTTTTGCAAAATGTGTAAACTTAATTGGTTTACTCACCATGTGATGATGACAGAAATGACCATTCACTGATTTCCCACAACTATTAGATTTTGTGATAAAATTACATTGATATATTGTGTTCTCTTGTATGTTTATTGGCTACTTTGGGAGAGGAAATTCCTTCTTGATTAAATATCCATAAATATATATTATATATATACTGAATCTTATGGCAAAGATGCATCTTTGTTTAACTCTCTTTCTTGCTTGGTCTGTTTGTAAAAGATGACCTACTGTGATGCACCAAAATTGATATAATTTAATAGAAATAGAAATGACAATCTTTTGAGCTTGTGCCAAAGGATTTCAGTAGCTTTAACCAAATCTTGATTAAAGTCTATGAAAGCAGTATGCAAAGCTTCTTTAGGTGACCGACTGTATTTTAAGACCAGATGATAAAGCCCTGTGATGTGATCCAGAGCAGATTAGTCTGATCTAAAGCCTTCTTATGCATCTGGTAAAGTATTCTCTCCCTCAAATATAATGTTTAGAAAAGTCTGGTGTATTTTACAACCTTTCTTCTCACAGTTGTTAAGTGGATGGCTGCAGTTGTTAAGGCAGTAACAGGGTTGTTAAGTGAATCTGGCTTCCCCATTGACTTTGCTTGTCAGAAGGTCGCAACAGGGCATCACATGACCCCAAGGCACTGCAACCATCAGTCCGTTGCCAAGTGTCTGAATTTCGTGACCATGGGGATGCTGCAACAGTCATAAGTGTGAAGAACAATCATAACTCACTTCTTTTTCAGTGATGTTGTCACAAAATAAATTGGTCACAAAATAAATTGTTTTAAGTTGAGGACTACCTGTATTTCTTGCTCTTTTTGAAAATGGGGATAATTCCTACTCTGTGGCTTTATACAAGCCAATCTATCAATATACAGTATGTAAAGGTGTTGAATTATTTTTGAATTACAGTATTTTTCAGAGTATAAGGTGCAACTCCCCTCCCCCCCCAAAAGTGGGTGAAAATTTAGGTGCATCTTATAGACTGAATATAGGCATCCAATTTTTGCTGTCCCAGGCCCCTAGAAGCACTCTGCAGTGTTCGGCGGCCCGTTTTTGCCAAAATGGACCCGTTTTGGGGCTCCCAAACCCTCCATGCATCGTGTTTTTGCTCTCCCAGGCCCCCAGAAGCACTCTGCAAAATGAAAATGGGCTGTGCAGAGCACTGCAGAGTGCCTCTGGGGGCCTGGGACAACAGAGGGTTTGGGAGCCCAAATATAGCCCTTTTTTTTGGCAAAAATGGGCCCACTTTGGCAAAAATGGGCCATGCGGAGCACTGCAGAGTACTTCTGGGGGCCTGGGAGGGCGAAAATCTGATGCACGGAGGCCAAAACCTTTTTTTCCTTGTTTTCCTCCTGTAAATTTAGGTGTGTCTTATAATCCGAAAAATACAGTAGTTTGGGAGATTCTGAATTCTTTTTTGGGACTTTCCTGGTTCCAGCTGTTTATTTATTTATACACTTTTCTCTAACTGATTGCTGCTGCTGAAACAATCTTCCCTCGACATATGGAGGACCCCAATCCACTGCTATTGTGAACTGCTTCACGTTAGCCCTCCTTTTACTGCTAATAATGATTTATAATGCTATAACTACTAATGCCTCTTGAGAAAAATTATTCGTGAATAAGGGCACTCAATAGATCCTGCTTAAAGGACCTGTCAGTGCCAGAAAGAGCTTTCTTTGCAAACAAGCAGCCCTGAACAAGCTAATGTTTTGATCTGTGCTGGATAACCTGTTCCTACTTCATGTAAAAAACGTTGTACTTTAGCTGAACTAAATCTAGCTGTCATAGTGTCAAAGTGCTTTTCATCTGGGTGCTTTGTAATAATTTTGGAGGAGAATTCAGAGTTCACAATCTCAGTTGTTTTTAACTGTGAGTAAAGGATATGAACAGTTTGCAAATCCATCCTAATTACTGTGCATATGTATTTTGTTTACTTAAAGCCTTTATATCCTTCCTACTCGTATATCCTTTTATTCTCTAAAGAACTCTGGATGGATGACAGGAATTAAATGTATTGTAAAGAGAAAAACAAGGCTGAAATCATGAAAGTGACTATTTATACAAAAAAGAAGAAATAGAACATATAAGTAATATAAGAATATAATTAATTTTGATAACAATGTAAATTAAGATGAATATATTATTATTCATGATTGGGCAGGGAATTAGAGAGACATTTCCGGAAATGAAGGAAGAATGTAAACAACGGGAGTGATTATAATAGAAAAGGAGCATAAGGCGTAAAGTGATATTATTTAAAAATAAAATTGAAAAAGATAAAAAATGATGGAAAGAAAATAATAGAGGCAGAAATTGGAATAAGAAGAGATGGAGAAAAATGATAAATTTGTGATAAAGGATGCATAAAAAAGATAAATGTTAGAAAAAACGGGAAGATTAAGATATATTATAATGATGATTTTGATTATATATAAGATGTATAAGATGTGACCTGGTCAGCACTCTGTTCATAAAATATGTATGATGAAAAGGAAAAATTTTCAATAAAACATGTCTAAAAAAAAAAGAATTAAATGTTAATAACTAAAAGCATTTCTCTGAAGCACAAAAAATAAATAAAAGCGCCTCAGAAGAAGAAGGTCAAAGCGATAACAACCGAAGTTATTTAAAAGTTAAAAGTTATTTAAAAGAGCCTGTGTAGCGTAGGGGAGTAATGCCTCCTACAAAGGTAGCATTTAAGATCCAGCTGCTGTAATTACTTGCGAGTTCAATCCCAGGTAGGCTCAAGGTCGACTCAACCTTTCATCCTTTATAAGGTGGGTAAATTGAGGACCCAGTTTGTTGGGGGCAATAAGCTGACTTTGTATAAATATAAATATATAAAAGTGTGAAGGCTATTGCTTAACGCACTGTAAGCTGCCCTGAGACTCCAGAGAAGGGCGGCATATAAATCAAATAAAAAAAAAAAGTTATGAAAGAGGGATTCATTTACACAACTAGTAAAAATTATAGGCCAAAGACCTTCCTACCAAGGTTACACAGGTGGTTAGCAAGGAACTGAGAAGAGACATCTTTTGGAGGAAACTCCAAGGCTTAAGAGCAGCCAGCAGAACAATTTGCTCTTGAATCCCAGCCAAACAGAATTTGAGTATTGTTGGGAAATGAGTGCAAGGAGAGCTTTGTTGACTGGTATTGATCAGTTCCATGGACAGTCTTGGTCATCTCCAGAGATAATGCCCTCAAAATGCGGTTCAAGGTGCTGGTTACCATCTTTAAAGCGCTCCATGGCTTAGGACCTGGATACTTACGGGATCGCCTTCTGTCGATAACCTTTCACTGACCAACACGCTCCCACAGAGAGGGACTCCTCAGGGTGCCGTCGGTTAGACAATGTAGACTGATGACCCCCAGGGGGAGAGTCTTCTCTGTGGGGGCACCCGCCCTCTGAAATGAATTGCCCCCGGGGATACGTATAATTCCTGACCTGCGTACCTTTCGCTGTGCCCTTAAGACTCTGTTATTTCAACAGGCTGGACTGGCTTAACATGAAATTGGATGGGGTGTTTTAAATTTGTGGGTTTTTAACTGAAGGCCCAAATATTTAATTTGTTTTAAATTGTTTTTAAATTTTGTATCTCATACTGTTTTATTGTGGCTGTACACCGCCCTGAGTCCTTCGGGAGAAGGGCAATATAAAAATTTAATAAAACTAAACTAAAACTAAACTAAAAAAGGCAGCATCTGAGCCATCTGGAACTACATGTTTCCATCTTGCAGATTTGCTGGCACAATCATAGAAAGTTACAAGTACAGCTAGTGCTCGACTTACAGCAGTTCAATTAGTGATTTGTTCAAAGCACTGAAAAAAAGTGACTTATGACCATTTCCCACAGTTTTTCACAGTTATGACCTTTGCATGATCCTGTGATCAAAATTCAGATGTTTGGTGGTGGACGTGTCCCAGAGCTAGGGAATATTGGACAAAAATCAAAAAATGGTTGGAAGAAATTATCGAACAAAAATTGATATGAAGCCAGACCTATTTCTTCTAGGTATAATAAAAAGAAATATTAGTAAAGAAATTCAATACCTCATTCTCCATATAATCACCGCAACCAGAATTATATTTGCCCAGAAAAATGCAATGATCATAAATAAGGTGCTAGAATGTGCAGAAATGGACAAATTAACAATGGAATTAAGGGACAGGGAGGAACAGTGTATTATGAGACATGGAACAGGTGGTATAATTGGCTCGAAGATAAGTGTTAAATTAATGTATGGTGATTATATAGGAAAGATAATAAAACGGAAAAAAATACATGTTTAGAGTATAGTAGATATAAATCTACTATGTAAATATTGTATATATTATACTAATAAGCAATGAGGGAATAAGAATGCATATGTATAAAACAACAAGCTTATGGATAAACTGTAATTAAGAAACAATTCCGATATCGGAAAGCTATAAAAGTGTAATTGTGATTTTAAATATTAAAAATGTTGAATAGAAATCTTTTTTTTAAAAAATTCAGATGTTTGGCAACTGGTTCGTATTTATGATAGTTGCAGTATCCCAGGCTCATGGGATCACCTTTTGCGACTATCTGACAAGCAAAGTCAATGGGGAAGCCAGATTCATTTAACAACCTGGCTTCTAACAATCAATGCAGTGATTTGCTTAATAATTGAGGCAAAAAAGGTGGTAAAATGGAGCAAAACTCACTTAACAAATGTCTCACTTAACAACATAAATTTTAGGCTCAATTGTGGTCGTAAATCAAGGAGTACCTGTATTAATGAGCTTTTCATTAGGAAAATGGTTAAGTTGAAAACTTTAGAGCAGTGTTTCCCAGACTTGACCCTTTGAAGATGTATGGACTTCAACTCCCAGCATTCCTCAACCAGCCATACTGTCTGGGGAATTCTGGGAATTGAAGTCCATGCACCTTAAAATAGCCAAGTTTGGGAAACACTGCTTTAGAGGCAAATCATTTCTTCAAATAATTCCTAGTTAAGGTATACTTAAAAACAGGTTGACATTAATCAGGCTGAAGTCCCTAACATGCTGTAGTTTGTCCAGCTGTGGGATTCTTCCTTCAAGCTTGCCCTAGGACAGGGGTCTGTGGCTCTGGAGTTGCATGTGGCCCTTTCATCCCTCTACTGTGGCTCCTTGTCACTGGTCGGCTCCACAATTGATAGGGCTTTGGGTTAGGACAGGTAGAGGAAAAAGGATGCCGTGCTAGGAGGAGACTCTATGATGGGGGGGGGGGGGAACCAGACTTCGAGTTGGCAGAGGAAAAAGGATGCCACACTAGGAGGAGACTCTATGGTGGGGGAAACGGACTTCCGGTTGACTCCAGAGTTGAAGCGGGGCTTCCAGTTAGGACCTTTGTGGCTCTTTGAGTGTCGCTGATCTTTGCCCTAGGAAATAGAAAGGGAAGTCCTTTGGACCTTCTTGTCAAAAAAACCCCTAGAAAAGCTAAAACTCAAATCTCGGAAAACAGGACGGCGCAAACATAAGTAGTGGGGTAACTGTGCAATTTTGTGGTAGGGAAAGTTTTACTCAGAAATTTCCTTGTTAAACCAATGAAACCAATTATTTACATTCAAATAGGATTTATTGGTAAAGGGAAAACAGGAAAAACAAGGAAGGCGGATAATGACCCACATCCGTATTTCCACAGAAAACCAATGCAGACTGCCTAGCTAACCTTCCTTAAATAAACTTTTGGATATCAATATATGCTCAGGGTTCAGTGCAGAATGAAGGTTGGAGAAAGATCTGGAGCCTCAGGTTTTAATGTTGATATGAAAGCCCTCCTTCCTTCTTCAGCACAAGTCTCTATGTTATAAAATATAGAGAATAAATGAAAGCCAACCTATTTGAAAAGAGTGACAATTGCATTAGCTTGTCTGGAAAATGCTTCCTCCTTGATGACTAGGTTTTTGCCAGTAAATCAAAAATTGCCCACCAGCTAATGACCCTGGGTGCAGAGGTGGGCTTCACATAATTTAACAACCAGTTCGCACCAAAAATGTGAGTGTGTATACCTTCCATGCATGTATGCGGCCTTCTGCGCATATGCTTTGCTCACACACGTGCTTGCACGCATGCATGCGGCTTAAAACACGCAGCTAAATAGGACGGCATAGCGCTGTCGGGCCCATCGGCAGGTCACAACTACCAGTTCGCCCAAACCAGTATGAACTGGCTGACTCCCTACCCTGCCTGGGTGGAGTGATAAAAACATAAACTAGTTTTCACCAGCTGCGTCATTATATAAATAGGATTCTATGGGAGAGGTTTTTGTGTTTTGTTGTGTTTTGTGTTTTGTATTGTGTTTTGTTTTGTGGAGGGCGGGATACTTAAATGTCATTTGTTCAGACTTCTCAGCATGGGGATAATTTATCAGATGTGTTAAAGATGACCTTGAGTCAGAGTTACCTCATCTGGAAATTCCATGAAGTCTTATTTGGCACATTTACAATCTGGTAAATACATCTGTATTGGATTATTATTATTTATTACATTTATATGCTGCCAAACGTCCAATGATTCTAGATGTTCTTCTAGTAACCAAATATTCCAGAACAGGGTTGTCAGAATGAAAAGGTCTCTTTTCTCTGTACTGGAGAGCAGTCACCCTTGTTGAATCTGAGGAGGTCCAAATTTTTCAGAGAAGAGATGTGGAAGATCAAGATGCAGTCCTGTAAAACTAATGATGGAATTCATGAGCATGAATTTCTGAAAAATAGTATTAATAGCAACAGCACTTAGACATATGTACCACTCCATAGTGCTTTATAGCACTCTGAGCAGTTTACAAATGTCAGCATGTTGCCCCCAACAATCTGGGTCATCATTTTACCAACCTTGGAGGGATGGAAGAATGAGTCAACTTTGAGACGGTCAGGATCAAACTCCTGGCAGTGGGCAGAATTAGTCTGCAATACTGCATTCTAACCACTATGTCACCATGGCTCTTAACTGATAATTAGTTTATAATTAATGAACAACTCTGAATGAATATGCATCTGATCATCAGATGACACAATTCTTTGTAATTCACTTGTACAGTATGATTATCCTTCCATGTTTTGAGATATTATCAATAATTGAATGCAGATGAGGCATTCATGTCTCATGTGAATTCATGTCTCATGTGAATTAATCCAGAAAAAAATATCAGTAGGGCCGTAACTGCACATATGCAAAAGAATGCGATAAGAACAAAATAGTATCATGTTGATAGTTAAATGCTCTGAACCACTTAAAACTATAGCCGAAGAACATTACTTTCAAATGCTCATCCTTACCGATTAAAAACTCACTTCAAAAGATGAAAAATCAAGCCTATTAGGAGGGAGGAATTCAGGGTAGCCCTTAATCTTCAGAGCTGGTTTTCTAATCATAAGCAATCTTTAATGTAGAGATATGTTCTAAAATATTAGAGTTCCACATCTGCAATCTGAAGCTGTACAGTTCATTTTTTGACATTTATCTGATGGGTTTTTGGCCAGACTCATTATCATCTCACTTCCTCCATAAGATATGACAGTTTTTCTTGTCATAATCTTTGAAAAAGGAAGAAATTATTCTTTCCTACTACAAGTATTATTGAATCCAGTAACTTATACTTGGTGCTTTTAGAAAGACATATGGTCTCCATTTAACCCGTATATGATGATAGCCAGCTGCTCTTTCTCCCTGTCTAAGCATGGGAATCATATGCAAAGCAAGTTTAAAACTAACTTAAAATTAGTGTTTGTAAAAATGCAGATGTTAGGTCTTCATTTGACTTGCTGAAGCCTGTTTCCCTCCTCACAAATAGCTCTGGGACATGGACCCCAAAGGAGTCTCTTTTTGTGGTGACCTTTCTTGGATAAGAAGAACTTGCTTCAAGGGATATGCCTGGTACCCTTCTGACAAAGCCAGAAAGATAGTGCTCTCTGTGTAGCAGTTTGGTGATTGATGTTTTAATGATTCATAGTATTTTATGGTGACAGAGTAACCTTCCATTGTTATATGGGATGGAACTTCTTGGAACTTCTTGGAATTGATGGAACTGGTTCCATTTCAATCCTCTGCTGTAAACTGGTCAGAGCAGGAGTGGGTTCTAAATTTTTTTACTACCAGTTCTGTGGGCGTGGCTTATTTTGTGGGCGTGGCTTGGAGGTCATGTGACTGGGTGGGCGTGGCTAGCAGGTCATGTGCCCGGATGGCCATGGCTGTGTGTATAGGGACTACTCAAGAGGGCTGAAAAAAGTCATTTCTGACAGGTCCTCGCACTTATGACTGGTCCTCACACATATGACCATCCTCACATTTATGCCCGTGCAGCATTCTTAACAACCATGTCACTCATTTCACAACTGCTTCTCTTCATCATGGTGATAAGATAGGGCAAAAAACGTAAAATGTGAGGACAGTCGTAAGTTTGAGGACTGGTCAAAAGTGCGAGGACCAGTCAAAAATAACTTTTTCAGCCCTCTGAGTAGTCCATATGCATAAAAGAATACAGCAACAAAGAGGGATGAAGGAAGGGAAGGGAAATTAGAGTAGAAGTGAGGGTAAGAGAGGGAGGAAAAGAGGAGGAGAAGGGAAAAGGAAGAGGAAGTAGGGAGGAGAAGAAGAGGGGAGGAAGAGAAAGTAAGAAGGAAAGAAAAAAGAGAGGTGGTAGGTTTGAGGAGAAAGATTGTGGTACATTAAAAAAGATGAAAGGGAAGAAAGCCAACCCCAAACAAATATAAAGATATTAAGATAAAGAATGAATTATTAAACTTTAAAGAATAAAAGAGAACAAATATGAATAAATAGCAATAATTAGAAACACACATACAAACATACAATGTATTTTCTTTGAACAGAGTATTTGGCTGGTTCACAAATTTAAACAGTATTTAGTCATTTCAATTAAATTTACAATTTCTATATTTCCTTCTTGCCATATTTATTCCTCATCTCTTTTTTTAAAAAAACAATATTACCCTTCATCCTCATCTCTAATCTTAATCAAATTCAATTTTTCCCTTCTATTCTATATTATACCCCTTCCCATTGTCATCTATTTTTACATCCATCCTCACATTGGTTAATTATGTAATATTACAGTTGTTTAATACAAATTTAACATTTTAATATAAATCAATTAGTTATATAACTATCTTTTTTGTATATTAATTAATATGAACATGAATATTCCAATTGTTTCCATGCAATCTAATTTCTTATAAATCAATTAATTATATTTACCAATAATAATAAACCAAATAATTTTCCCCATATATTCCTCCATACCACAACTTAACCATTTCTCCTTTAAACACAATATACAATTAATAGTATCTCAATTATTACAATTCCCTAGTTAAATAGAGCTTTTTTTCTTTTATGTTTTAAAATCTTGAACTCTCCTCTTTTGCCCTAAATTTCCCATTGTTTGCAGTTTTGCACCTACTTCTTTTGGTGAGGAAAAAGAAAAAGAAATCTCTCTCTGCCTCATTTTGTCACGTTGCAGTAAAGGCCCTGCTTTACTTTCAGTTTTGTTTTTTCAGCATAGCTAGGGGGGAAAAAATCTGCTCCAGCACTCTGCAGCTAGCAACAGAGCCCTGGCAAAACAACTGAGAGCAAATCAGCTGAGAGTCGGGAGGCCGATCTAATCAACTTGTGCTAATTAGCCTATGCTGAAGCTGAAAGGGGCTGTTTTTTCTATTTTTGCAGGCACCAGTCTACTCATTTGTTTTCTTTTAACACTGATCAGCTGTAGGGCGGCCCTTTGAAGCCCCGTGGCAAGAGTTTATACAGTTTTTTTCCCTCTAACCATCAGCTGGGACTCAGGAAGCAGCAATAGATTGGGAATGGGCAGGGTAAGCAACTGGCGACCGGGCCGGGAACCGGTTCAGGGGCGTGGCCAGCCAATCTTATTACCAGTTCTCCGAACTATTAAAATTTCTTACTACCGGTTCTTGTGAACCGGTGCGGGAGCAACCCACCACTGGGTCAGAGTCTTGGTAGCTGTGTGGTATATAAATATTTCTATACAACAGAAATACAAATACATATAGTACCTTACTACTGATGTTTCATTGCTCTGCACAGATGTTCAGTTTCCATAGCATAAGCCTGGTGTGCAACTGGTCCAAACTCTTCTCCTTATATATATCTTGTATACAGAATACTGTTTATCCCCAGAGATGTGTATGTGGCTTACATACAATGCATCTTCAAAGGTAATATGAAGCCATGGCACAGTGGTTAGAGTGCAGTACTGCAGGCTACTTCTGCTGATCACAGGCTGCCAGCAGTTTGGCAGATCGAATCTCACCAGGCTCAGGGTTGACTCAGCCTTCCATCCTTCCAAGGTCAGTAAAATGAGGATTCAGATTGTTGGGGGCAATACGCTGACTTTGTAAACCACTTAGAGAGGGCTGTAAAGCACTATGAAGCGGTATATAAGTCTAAGTGCTATTGCTAATATATTGGTAAAAAGTCTGTTCATACAGGTTCCCTTGAAAGTAATAAAAAATGGTTCACTTCAGTGAACACAATATTCCTTAATGGTTGTGAAGTATTGTGATGGAATGTGCACGAGGGGAGGTGGAGGGGGGGAAGAGATTCCAATGAGAGCACCATGATTTTTCAGGGAGGAAGTGGTATATTCCAGAGAGAAGCCCAAATTAAGAGACTGTACAGTCCTGAGCTGGCTGAGGAAAGGAGGAAGGGGTTCAGGTTAACCACATCTGAGAATCTTCCACAGGATATCTATTAGATTAGAAGATTATAGCTCTAGTCTGGTGAGAATCTGTCTGTTAGGTATAAGCAAATAAAGATTTGGACTTGTTTTGATTGCTGTCAGGTCCTGACTCAAAGACAATGGTGAAATCTAAGTAAGTCCAGATTTATACTTTTGTTAGGATTAATCAAAATGTTAGAAACATATTTAAAGGTAGTCCTTGATTTACATGTTACAACTGGTTATTTAGCAAACTTTCAAAGTCCTAAAATGTCACACATACAATGTCAGGTTTGTGGTCGTTGAGTGGCTCAGTTGTTAAGCAGTCACATGAAGTCTTGTTTAATGACCACTTCTGTGACTGAGATTCTGGTCCCAGTTGTGGTCATTAAGTTAAGGCTACCTGTACGTGCTTTTCACTTTTCCAGAACCCTTCCTGGGCTAGATTTTACTAAAATAAATGAGTAGGAAAAAAGCAAGAAACCCTGAATGTATTGTATTTGGATTGCAAAAGTTAAGCCAGGGAAGGGGGAATAAAGAATTAAAATTTGATATGTCCTTTGTCTATTACCTAGTGGTCACCTAGATTGTTGCAATCGATTCAATTTGTACAGGTAGTCCTTGATTTAAACCATTCATTTAGTGACCACTCGAAGTTGCAACAGAATTGAAAAAAGTGACTTATGATCATTTTTCACACTTACAACAGTTGCAGCATTCCCATGGTCTCGTGACCAAAATTCAGATACTTGCAACTGGCCTGAATTTATGATGATTGCGGTGACCTGGGGGTCATGAGATCACCTTTTGCAACCTTTGGACAAGCAAAGTCAATGGGGAAGCCAGATTTACTTAACAACAATTTTACTTACTTAACAACTGCAGTGATTCATTTAACATCTGTGGCAAGCAAGGTCATAAAATGAGGCAAAACTCATTTAACAATTGTCTTGCTTAGCAATGGAAATGTTGGGCTTAATTGTGGCCATAAGTCGAGGACTACCTCTATTTAAGAAAATCTAAAGTTTAAGCAATGAGATCTGCAATTTGAAGGTAAAATCTCAGACTGAGCTCAGCTTTTGGCTACTACATGAGGACATCCTTATGGAAGCCCCAGAGTTGGCAGCAGTTAGAGAAAGGTGTTTTACCACTGCCTTCCTTGTGAATATTATTTTTAATTCTTAGCCTACAAACCTGAGTATTCCTGGTGGCCTCCCATTCAAATACCAACCAATCCAGTCCTGCTTAGCTTTCCTGAGCTCAACTAAATTCAGACATAAATCCTCCAGGGGTGGGTTTCACTTACCTTTCCTATCAGTTCACACATGCGTGTGCCACTTCTGTGCATGTGCAGATCATATTTGATGACATCTGGGTGGGTGGGTGGGTGGAGCCTCCCACTGCTGCTGCTACAGGGTCGCCGGAACTGAGGCGAACCAGTAGCAACCCGTCACTGAAATCCTCCCGCTATTGTTTTCAATTGCTTCATGAGCTTTGAATCTTTTGTGCCATCTTTGGTTCAGGACCTATGAACACTGTTCTACTTCAGTCATATTAATGAGTACTACAGTAAAATTAGCCCTTCGTAATAAACTTCCCATTATTTCTTGTTCACATTCCCCCTCCCCCACTGCTCTATAATATCCATTGGTCATCATGAGGGTTATTTTAAGATTCTATGTAGAATCCAACCTACATAGTTGCCAAGCGTTTTAATTTGAGCTAAGTATGAGTGTCCAGTGGAACTTCCATTAATTCCTTTGCCTTGTTTTTTTCTGTTTGTCAGAAAAATAAAATTTTATATCTATGAATCCTAACCCTCAATAGCTAAACATAGCCTGATAGAAAAAGGAGTGGATTCATACAAGTCTCCTCCACTGAAAAAGTTGGCTTTCAGCCATCCCATAATGCTTTTCCAGGCACAAGGTGTCCTCTTCTGTCATCCTTTAACAAGGACTCATGTATACTAGGCTTCTGAACCATTCTTTAATTTCATCCGCAAATGATTATAATCAGTGGTGGGATTCAAATAATTTTACAACCAGTTCTCTGCCCTAATGACCAGCTGGGAGGGTGTGGCCATGGTGGGATGTCCAGGGGGTGTGACAGGCAGTACTTGGCCTCCTGCACCCCCCTGGGAGCAAAAATGAGCCACCCGGGGGGACGTACCACCCTCTGTGCCCTGTTTTGGGCCTAGGAGGCCTCCCTGCAGCCTCCTGGGAACGAAAACGGGCTATGGAGGGGGCACTGCACCTCCCCGTGCCCCATTTTGGGACTAGGAGGCCTCCCTGCACTTACCTGGGAGTCAAAATGGAGCACATGGGGACTCCTAGAAGGGGAGGCGAGGAGCCAGTCAGCAATTTAACTACTGGTTTGCCCAAACCAACCCAAACTGGCTGAATCCCACCGATTATAAAACCATAAGTAGCTTGCAGCTTTGAAATTTCAGAAGACCTGCCTTGTACTATCCATGGCTTGAGAACTTCTAAGAGATGCTTTTTTTGGTCCCATCAACATGTAAGGACTTTTTTGGCAGGATGTAAGAGAAAGTTTTTTCACCGGGCACCCACAACCTTTGTTATTCCCTTCCTATGCATTCAAGTGCAAAGGCCATCAAGCTTGTTTGTTTCACATAAACATGTTTTTAACATGGCCAGGCTTTTTTATTTTGTCAGTTTTTTTAAAAAATAATGCTTTCTTATTTTTTTGTTAGCAAATGTTAATAATATTAAGACCAGTATTTGAATTCATTCCAGCAACATTAAACCTATCAAAGCTGTAAGACTTAACTCTTAGCATTATTAAGCCCCATGACTGACTTAGCAAAATATCATTTTACAGTTCTCACAAGGTTGCTTTGATTAGGTAACTAATATATATTAAATATTGCCTCGTAAATGCCAAGAATTATTTTTAGACTCAACTGAGTAGAGGAGACATCAATTACAAAAGTCCAAATTGTATAGAATAGATACATTGATCATTGAAAGGATACACAGCAAGTTTTTGGTTTTTTTTTTTATGGCAAAGAAAAAAGTCCTGCCTCTTCCTTTTTTCTGCTAAAGTTGCAAAACTGCCCCTCTGTATCCATGTACAATGAAATTCAGGCAGTCCTAACAACAATTCAGGAAATTCAGTTCCTAATAATGGAAGAGACTTATTCTGCTGTTTCAATAAAAACAATCCATCCATGTCTCCCCAATCAGCCCTTCTTCTGGAACTGGAGTCAAGCCAATTGTTAAGTGGTATGGTTTCCCAAACTTCCTGGAAGCACCCCCCCCCCCAAATCACATTGGAGGGTGCTGTCAATTCAAAATCACTAAAGCCCCAACAACTGCAAACAGCCAAAAGCTCATTTCGTATTTTACACAAACCTGATTTCAAGCTTATTCCCAATTTGAACAAAACAGCCTGAGGATATGTGCAACAAAAAAATGATAAAAAATGTGGACAACAAACAAATCAATTGTTAATTATTGTCTTAGCAACAAGCCAGGGAAACCGTAGGATGTTATGGGTCAGTATCAGTGGTGGGTTGCCCCTGGTTTGCACCGGTTCTATAGAACCGGTAGTAAAACTGGCAGGAAGCTCCGCCCACCAACCTCGACGTCATCAGAGCTTCTGCACATGCACAGAAGAGTGCGCAAGTGAAGCGAGCCCTGTTGCAAACCGGTAGTAAAGGTAAGTAGAACCCACCCCTGGTCAGTATTCCTGGAATGCGACAGCAATGTCTGTGCCTGACTTCAACTATACAGTAGTTACTATGCCAGCACTAAACAATAATGCTTACTTGCTTATTTATTTATTTAGCTCTCTTACATATGTGCAAAATTTCCCTTTGGTGGAAAGATTTCATTGGATTTTTGTCATTTCTATTACTGTGGTCCAGAGTATCTGTTAGCTGTTGCGTGCATTCAGTACCAGATGTATCTTGAACCATCTCTGATTTTCCAGGAGATGGCACACTTTGTTTTATTCAGTGAACTTCATTCATATTTCACCCACAGTTTTGGAAGAGATTTGCCTAGTAGAGTTCTCCTCCATTGTCAGGAATCCAGAGCAGCTTTTCCCAATTTGATGTGTTTGGACTATAATTTCCAACTGTAGGGTGGTCTAATTCTACTAAGAAAGACAGGAGAGTTGTCACTCACACCTCCACCTCTCTTCAGGTATTTTTTGCAGACCAGTAAATCTCAGCACAGGATCTCCAATACAGATAGTCCTCAATGTACAACACTTAATTTAGTGACTGCTCAAAGTTACAGTGGCATTGAAAAAAAGTGATTTATGACCGTTTTTCTCACTTACGAGCATTGGCACATGAACAAAATTCAGATGCTTGACAACTGACTCATATTTATGACAGTTGCAGTGTCCTGGCTTCATGCAATTACCTTTTGTAATTACCTTCTGACAAACAAAGTCAATAGGAAAGCCAGATTCACTTAACAACATGTTACTAACTTAACCACTACAATGATTCACTTAACATCTGTGGCAAGAAGAGTTAAAATGGGGCAAAAGTCACTTAATGAATGTTTTGCTTAGCAACAGAAATGTTGGACTCAATTATGGTCGTAAGTCACGGACTACCGGTATTTACCTCCACTAGCACAAATATTCTTTTAAAGATTGATCATTTGTTATAGAGTTTGACCCATATTTATTTATTTATTTATTTATTACATGTATTTATATGCCGCCCTTCTCCCGAAGGACTCAGGGCAGCGAACACAAGTTAAGAAACATGTACAATAAAATCACATTTTAAATCAAACAACTAATTAATGATAAATAATAAACCCAGAATCAGAGTCAGCCTATTTGCTTGAACAGCCAAGTCTTCAGCTCCCGACGAAAGGAGCAAAGATCAGGAGCCGTCCGGAGCTTGGTAGGTAATTCATTCCAGAGGGTGGGAGCACCCACAAAGAATGCCCTACCCCTGGGCACCACTAGATGACATTGGCTCACCCTCGGGACCCTGAGGAGAGCGGCCCTATGTGAGCGAACAGGACGGTGGGAAGCAGGCAGGAGAAGGTCCTGTAAATATCCTGGACCTAAATCATGTAGGGCCTTATAGGTGAGAACTAGTACCTTGAAGCGGACCTGGAGAACCACTGGTATCCAGTGCAGCTGACACAGGAGGGGTGTTATATGGGAGTAACGAGGGGCTCCTGTAACAACCCGTGCGGCTGCATTCTGGATCAGCTGGAGTCTCCGGGTACATCTCAGGGGCAGGCCCATGTAGAGGGAATTGCAGTAATCCAAGCGGGAAGTAACCAGGGCATGAGTGACTGTGCGAAGGTCATCTCGGTCCAGGAAAGGGAGCAACTGGCACACCAGGCGAAGCTGTGAGAAGGCCCCCCGGTCACAGCCGTTAGATGGTCTTCTAGGGACAACCGAGCATCCAGGAGGACACCCAAGTTGCGAGCCCTATCAACGGGGGCAAGTTTTTCTCCATCCATCAAAAGCGAGGTTGACATGGGGCTTCTGAAATCCGAGATGCCGGCATCCACAGCCACTTAGTCTTGGAGGGATTGAGTTTGAGTCTGTTTCTACCCATCCAGGCCCGTACCGCCTCCAGGCAACGGGACATCACGGAAAGGGCATCTCTGGGGTGGTCTGGGGTGGAGATGTATAATTGGGTATCATCAGCATATTGATGATATCTCACCCCAAAGCCACGAATGATCTCACCCAGTGGCTTCATATAGATGTTAAAGAGTAGGGGGGAGAGAACCGACCCCTGAGGCACCCCACAATTTAGGGGCCTCGGGGTGGATCTCTGCTCTCCTGCTCATACAAACTGTAAACGACCCGAGAGGTAGGAGGAGAATCACTGTAAGACAGTGCCTCCCACCCCCAACCCCTCAAGTCTTTGCAGTAGGATACCATGGTCGATGGTATCAAAAGCCGATGAGAGGTCAAGTAGGACCAGGATGGAGGAACAACCACCATCCCGAGCCCGCCAGAGATCATTCACCAGAGCGACCAATGCCGTTTCTGTGCTGTGTCCACGTCAGAAGCCCGATTATTACGGGTCAAGGTATTCCGTTTCCTCCAGGAACTGTGGGAGCTGTTGCGCCACTACAGTCTCAACAACCTTCGCGATGAAGCGAAGGTTGGAGACGGGACGATAGTTATTAAGTGAATCTGGATCCAGGGAAGGCTTCTTGAGGAGAAGTCGAACTACCGCCTCCTTAAGAGAGGCGGGGAAGTTCCCCTCTCTCAACGAAGCGTTGACTATATATATATATATTATAGGTCAAACTCTGTAGATCAGTAATCATAACCTAAGGCATCAAGGCCACCAAATTGTCATTCCCCAGAGAATCTGCCTCTTATAATTCTGTGAACAAGGTAGGTTGAATGCCCAAGAAAAAGTTATTTGCTGAAAGCCATTTGGTTATGGCTTGCTTGAATCAGAGCCTTTTTTTCAGTATATTTAGCCCCAATATTGCACAAATTTCAAACAGAGGCAGAATTTAGATCTGTGAAAATTAGTTACTGTTTTTTTCTAGATTGATTGAGACATTGCGCAGTAGTGTATGTGTATGTATGTATGTATGTATGTGTATCTGTCTGTCTGTCTGTCTGTCTGTCTGTCTGTCTGTCTGTCTATCTATCTATCTATCTATCTATCTATCTATCTATCTATCTATCTATCTATCATCTATCTAATGATGCGGGAAAACACCCGAGATTTTAACTTTTTACATACACACACCCGCGAAAACTTGAGAAGATATATATATATGTGTGTGTGTGTGTGTGTGTGTGTGTGTGTGTGTTATATATATATGTAGGTCTTTGGTTATTCGGGTTTTCTCCCACGTAAAATTGGAAGTGTCTTGGCGACGTTTCGACGAAGTCTCATTCGTCATCTTCAGGCTGGTGTTCTCGGCTTTGTGCTTCCAGGAGCAATGTGAAATCGCAACTGTTTCTTCCTTTTAACTGCTAGTGGGGGTGGGAGCTGATTGGGTGGGAGCTTGGCTGTGTTCTGATTGGGTGGAGGTGTGTTCTGATTGGTTGGGGGCTTGGCTGTGCTCTGATTGGCTGGGGCGTTGGTTGTGCTCTGATTGGCTGAGGGTGTGTTCTGTTTGGGTGGGGGCTTGGTTGTGCTCAGCTTAGTCTGAATTGCAGGGGGATTTGAGCTGGAGAGCTGCATTGTTGTTGTTTGGCTTCGTGTTTGTGGCCGTGCCAGCTCTTCATGGTAGGTGTCAGTCTGCTTCATGTATGGATTGGAGGGGTTTAAAGTGGCTAATGATGCAGCTGCGGTCTGGCTTCTGGTCCTTGGTGTGGGTTTGAGTCTGCTTTCTGCGTGGATGTGTGGTGGTGACATCCTGTGTGGCTCTTGTGAGTATGGGTCTGGTGTCATTCCTCATGTTAGGGACTCATTTGTCAATAAGGGCGGGTTTCCAAATAACATTCCTTGTGTTAACTGCTAGTGGGGGTGTGAACTGATTGGGTGGGAGCTTGGCTGTGTTCTGATTGGGTGGAGGTGTGTTCTGATTAGTTGGGGGCTTGGCTGTGCTCTGATTGGCTGGAGGGTTGGCTGTGCTCTGATTGGTTGGGGGTGTGTTCTGTTTGGGTGGGGGCTTGGTTGTGCTCGGCTTAGTCTGAGTTGCAGGGGGATTTGAGCTGGTGAGCTGCGTTGCTGTTGATTGGCTTCGCATTTGTGCCACATCTTCATGGTGGGTGTCAGTTTGCTTCATGTATGGATGGGGGGGTTTAAAGTGGCTAATGATGCAGCTGTGGTCTGGCTTCTGTCCGTGGTCATGCCTCATCATCAGTATGGGTTTGAGTCTGCTTTCCACGTGGATGTGCGGTGGTGATATCCTGTGTGGCCCTCGTGAGTGTGGGTCTGGTGTCATTCCTCATGTTAGGGACTCATTTGTCAATAAGGGTGGGTTTCCAGATGGCTGATAGGTGGGAGCTATCATCTCGTTTATTCATGCTGTGTGGGTGTTTTTCTATCTTGATGGCTTCTCTGATTATTCTGTTGTTAAAGTGTTCAGTTTGGTGATAGTTCTGGTCTTTTTAAAGTCAATTTCATGTACTGTGGCTTTAAGGTGTTGGACCAGGGAAGAAGTTGGTTCCTCTTTTCTGACTGAAGGTACAGTATTTGTACTGTAAAGGTACCTTTACAGGGAGGATACATGGGATGAGAGTGTGGCTAACTGATGAGGGTTTATAAGCCCGAAATAGATCTATCTTAGTCTCCCAATGGGCAGCAGAGGGTCTGCTGGCTGCCAGAAATGTAGGTCTTTGGTTATTCGGGTCTTCTCCCACGTAGAATTGGAAGTATCTTGGCGACGTTTCGACGAAGTTTCATTCATCATCTTCAGGCTGGTGTTCTCGGCTTTGCTCCTGGAATCACGAAGCTGAGAACACCAGCCTGAAGATGACGAATGAGACTTCGTCGAAACGTCGCCAAGATACTTCCAATTCTACGCAGGAGAAGACCCGAATAACCAAAGACCTACATATATATATATATATATATATATATGTATGTATGTATGTATGTATGTATGTATATGTATGTATATGTATATATATAATTTATAGCAGTCTATGTCATCATCGAGCAAAACAATGCAATATCATGAGGTAAAATAAACAGTATACAGAACAAACACAAGAAAAAGGCGGGAGAAAAGGGAAACTGCCCATACTTATAGCAACCAACCATAGCATAGATTGTCTGATGCATGAGTCAGCACTCTCTAACTAATTAACTACAACTGTGTTTTCTAGCTGATTGTACATTTTACTATTCTAACTACTAAACTCAATATCCTAGCAAGAGCTCATACATACATTTGTTAACTACGGACTCATCCTTGAGACATGAACTTCGAATTAAAATATATTTCAGTCCCCAAATTCTTGGATATTTTCACAAAAGAAGCCCATAAGCTTTGTTATATCAATGGGATGTGTAGAGCAAACAGGGAATCGTTTTGTTGCTGCTAATCTTGAACAACTGGGAGTCAAAAATCCTTGCTGAGTTCTTTGGAAATCATCCAAAAATGCAAGAACACTGAAGTCCTTCCAGCTCTGAATAGGAAACCTGGCTCCCTGGTACAAACAGCTCGTGTACAACACAATCCCATTTGCGATTGCATTTAAGATGTGTGGGCTTCAGCTCCCAGGATTCCCCAGACATCATGCAACATCTTAAAGCTGCGAAACACTGTTTAAAATTAAATTAGTTGTTCTCTTTGTTATTCTTTTTCTTTCTCTTCGGAATCTATGTATGTTATTTTTGTTCACTTTAAAAAGTTCCCCCCCCCCTCCAAATGTATTAAAATGTATATTCTAATACCCCAGAGAACTCCTGCCAGTCATCTACCCTGTTTTTTCCTCAGATGGGAATGGATCAATTGGATAAAGCTTATGCAAGCTGAAATTCCACCCAGAAGAAAAGCACAGAATCAGAGCAGGTTGATGCAGATAAATGCTATATTAGATTGATCTCAGGTCTGAGGTATCAAGCACCTTCTTAAAGTCACCCAGATGCTACATTTCATACCAGAAATCAATACTTTTCTCTCAGTTTTCTCCACCTTTTAACTTACCACTATTGTCACTGCCTAAAGATCCTGTTGTTGTTCTCTTTCCCATCCCTTTCTTTGACAGCTCCTTTGTAAATTGATATGGTCTTGGCAGCCTCACTGTTTTTTACATGTCTACAGAGCATGGAACATACTTAACCCTGGTTTTAATGATATCAGCAGCTGAGCTGCCTGAGCAAATGATCTGTTTGGGTGTCATCAGAGTGCTGTAAGGACACAACTGCTGATCTTAGTTGATACATTATGGTCACTAGCCTAATCAACCTTTTGATCCAATGTTGAAGATTGGAAATGATATGAATCTATGAAATGGGCCACAGTGTTTTTAGGCAATCTGCAATTGCTATCTATTCAAGCTTATGCACCAACATATTATACTGCAGACTATTTTTTCCTAGGGGGTCTAAATTTTTGCATTCATTCTGAATAAACTCATATTTTCTCTATACTAATACTGCACTACCAACTGCTGTCATACACAAATTCTTGGTTTCTTTGACATCTGATGCCCAGACTGCTACTGAAAACATTGAATTAAATATCGCACATTGCAGTATTTCTCCACAAGAAATGCCATCATTTATTTATTTTCCCCTTAGAAATTTCCCCATTAGAATCTATAAGTGGCATCTTACCAGTCTTAGAATATTTGGATTTATGCTCACCTTTTGTGTTTTTCAGCAGCAATATCCCATGTGACATCATCTGTATCAGATTGCTTGCTGAATTTCCAATATATTATGCAGTACCTTGTCCTTGCCAAGGGAAAAGAAACACACATTTTAAACAACTACCATGTTGTTTAAAATATGTATTTTAGTACAAAAATGTTATCTCAAAAGCTAATTAAGACCACTTAGCTCCAAATGGTAAACGCACATGACTAGACACAGGCAAAATGAGGCTATTAAGGAAAGTGATGGAAAATATCTAAGGTTGTAATTATAAGAAATAAATTGGATATACCTCTAATGCTACTAGCAGTTCAATCAGGAATGTCCTGAAATAGGATGTTGTGTGTTACAAACCCACCCAAAGAGTTGTTGTACCCTCGAATAGTCAAATAAACATGTAATACTTTAGCCCATCCCCAAAATTTCTTGTAGACGCTAGTGCACGGGGTGTCCAATTTTGGCAACATTAAGACTTGTGTATTTCAGCTCCCAGAATTCCCCAGTCAACCATCTCCATTCTGGGAGTTGAAGTCCACAAGTCTTAAAATGGTTAAGGTTGAGTATCCCTGCTCTAACGAGTCCTATAAAGAACACTTAGATTGGAGTGGAATGGAGTGGCATGAAAGTCTGTATATAATGGATTTTTAATACTGGAACAAGTTTTGATTTCATTCTAACTGAGTCCTATTTCATGTGGCTCTCAGAGAAGAACCAAAGCAGCTTGTAATAAGAGCCCTCAATGGCATAAAAACAATTATATTTTCCCAAGGATTCCTTCAGATGAACTAGGAAGGTGTTTTTCCACACCTGGAGGAAAATCATGCTTTCAGAAATATCAGATAATTTAGCCCTCTAAGACTACATTTCAGTAACTGCAGATCTGAAAAAGAATTAAAATATACATATGAATCCCAGAATTCTGTGGATTTTGATTACTTTATATCCCCTTCCACCTACGCCATTTTAATCTTAAACCAGTAGCACTGCATCAGGAGTAGGCAGTCCAATATGCTTTGGAGATTTCAATTCTTATCTGTCCAAATCATCACAGTCAGTACTTGGGGAGTTATCCAAAATATACAGAAGGCCTCAGGATGAGTATCCTGTACTGTATCCCCTAACAGTCTTTCTGGTCTACCACTATTGAGGTGTGCAGAAAGCCTAGGCTATATTTAAGATCATTGAGCAAAATAAGAAAAAGAAGAGAGACAAGTTTCAAAACGATAAAGAAACCTGTAGGAACCATTGGTAAAATAATAAAGGTTTTTCTTACTACGGTAATTCTTCTTTAAGCCTTTAAGAATCTATTCTAGGACAAGTGAGTTGATCATTTCAGAATAGAATAGAATAGCAGAGTTGGAAGGGACCTTGGAGGTCTTCTAGTCCAACCCCTTGTTCAGACAGGAAACCCTACACCACTTCAGACAAATGGTTATCCAACAACTTCTTAAAAATTTCCAGTGTTGGGGCATTCACAACTTCTGCAGGCAAGTTGTTCCGCTTATTAATTGTTCTAACTGTCAGGAAATTTCTCTTTAGTTCTAAATTGCTTCTCTCCTTGATTAGTTTCCACCCATTGCTTCTTTTTTTTTAATTGAAAAAGTTTTACAATACAAATTTTATCATTTCTCCCCCCCAATTCCCCCCAACCCCCCTCCCCCCTCCCCCTCTTGGCTTCCCTTACAAAAAAAGTATTATTCTTATATGTCTACCAACATTAAAAAAAAATAAAGGTGAAATCCAAATAACATATCAGATATTTTTAACATTAAACTTTTTCTAAATATCAATATATTAAATATTATAATATTCAATAAAATCATTCTATCATATAAAATTATTCTCTCTAATATATACTATAATATAACAGTTCTAATGTGTCAATCACAATTCCACATCTTATTTTATCTCCTTTTTCATTCAAACATATATATAAACATATCAAATATTTTTTAACATTAAAATTTTTCTAAGTTTCAATATAGTAAATATAATAAAATTAACTATCTATATTAACTAGTCCCCCTTAATACGTCCCCCAATTACCTATCCCTAAACGTAATCCCTATATCCTTAATCAAATATTAACTGATACTTCTTAGTTTGATATTTGTTCTGCACATAATCCACCCATTTCTTCCATTCCCAAACAAAGGCTTCTTGGGTCCTGACTTTTAAGTATGCTGAAATCTTTGCCATTTCAGCAAAATTAGCCTTCTTCAAAGTCCATTCTTCTATAGTAGGTACACTATCAGTTTTTCCAGTATTGTCTAATCAGTAATCTAGCTGCAGTAGTCATGTATAAAATCAATCTTGTTTCACTCGGTGAACAATCCTTAACTATACCCAACAAAAACAATTGCGGAGAAAATTGAAGCTTCTTTTTCAAAACATTCTGCATAACCCGCCAGAGTTCAATCCAAAAGGCCTTCACTCCACCCATTGCTTCTTGTTCTACCCTCAGGTGCTTTGAAGAATAGTTTGACTCCCTCTTCTTTGTGGCAACCCCTGAGATATTGGAACATTGCTATCATGTCACCACTAGTCCTTCTTTTCATTAAACTAGACATACCCAGTTCCTGTAACCATTTGTCATATGTTTTAGCCTCCTCTCCCCTAATCATCTTTGTTGCTCTTCTCTGCACTCTTTCTAGTCTCAACATCTTTTTTACATTGTGGCGACCAAATTGAATGCAATATTCCAAGTGTGGCCTTACCACCATTTTATTGAAGTTCTCTATTTTAATATGGTTTTAAGACATGTATGATTTTAAGGCATTTATGTATATGATTGCTATGCCCTCTTTCTCCTTTTCCTTCTCCTTCTTCATCCTCTCTTGCAAAAGCCGGACAAAATGTTTCATTCAGCACATATAAAGAAATACATCTTGATTGGGAACTCTAAAGGTGCCCTCCAGACAGTTGTTAGTAAAGCTGAAGGAACTTCCCTTCTGAAGTTCTGCAGAGAGGAAAGGAGATGCCACTGGCTTTTATCTCTCCTGATGTGACTCAGCTTATCTCTCCCAAACACTTGAAAGATAGGGGAGATTTAGCGGCATAAATTGTAAAGACGTATCTTAAATGGAAGGAAAACATTTTAAATCAAAATAAAATAATCTTGTAGTGGCTTCACTGTTGCCTAGGGAAAGTATCCCAGATGCTTCTGTCATAGAGATGTATTGTATTCCCTTAATAACTTATATGGATTCCAGAAGCATCAGCCTGATGTGTTGAAGTTTATTGTAATGAAAGTATATGTTTCAATATGGTTGCACATTAATGCAGTTCATTTGCTTTTAGTTTAGCATGTTCTCTGCATCCAACCACTGAGATAACGGTTGGAAACTTATTTGAGAGATAGATCCACTTAGAACTAAGGAGAAATTTATTGACAGTGAGAATAACTAATCAGTGGAATTACTTCCCTCCAGAGGTTGTAAGTGCTTCATAAATTCATCACTCCTCCCTTTTAAGAAGTGATTGGATAGTCATTTGTCCAGAGTGGTAAAATAGCTTCTGCTTGAGCAGGGAGTTGGATTAGAAGACATCCAAGGTTTTCCCAGTATTTTTTCCTCCAAGCCATCAAGATCTTTCCATAAATCCAAAGGGGTCTTCTTGAGTGTGCTAGATTGGCTGGGTTCCCCCAAATAATAATTCCCCTCATTCCCCCACATGGTTTTGAGACATGAAACCCCAATGGCAATGTTGCAAAACTGTCCTTACCTTTGGGGATGAAGATGTGTCTCCATACCAAGAGCTGCCCTGCTGCTCGGACCATCCTGATCAATGGAAAAAGGTGACATATCAAAGAAGATCCATCTAGCTCAGTTTCTCCTTTCTATGACTGGCCAGTCAAGCCTGCCCATTTTTTGCCCCTCCAAGCCCCTTCTGCAGTCCATCAATGATGCCCTAGCATGCCCATAGTTTAGGAAGAAGGCCATGAAACTTGTCAGGAGGCAGAGGACGTTCTTCTACATTGATGTCCATACAACCTTTCTCTTTTCCGGGAAGAAAAGAGAAAGTCAGAAGAGTGGGGAACAATGATTTTCTACCCTACAGCTGGTGTCTTAGCAGCTGAGATGGTCACACTTACTCTAAAAAGCTTTGGTACTACTCTAACCAAGCTAGGTGTTGGCATTTCACTACATTAGATAGCTGATTCTGTTGGTGGCCTTTGGCCTCTGCCTTTCATGAGGGAAACAATCTGTTCATGAACAACAGAGAAACACAAGCACAGAAGGAATCATAGAATCTTAGAGTGGAAAAAACTTTTAGTCCAACCCCTTGCCCTAGGCAGAGCTCCTCATACCACCTCAGAGAAATGGTTGTCGATATCAGACCTGGAAGCCATCTTTCTACCTTTGTGCCTTCAGGCTTCAGGCCTGCCATAAATTCTACTGTGGGAAAATTGGGGGGGGGGATTGTATAGAGTGAAGAGGATATGTAGTCAAAATAAAGTTCTTTCTAGAAAGTCAAGGCCATTGTGCCCTGCAGTTGTGTTGAGAAGAATGAGGAGGTATCTTCTGTTCCGGAGAGTACCTGATTGGTTCGATTGGTGGACATGTGGGTGAAGGGCAGGGTCTTGAACTTTTTTTTGGGTGAGGAAAACCCGGAAGCTCTTAGATTTGGGTTTCCCCAGATGTGCCAATATGACATCTCTAATAAAAGTTAGCTTTGAGGAACTTCAAGGCTTGGAGTTTTATTTTGTTGGGGGTGTTACTTGGAACCCTGACATTAACACAAATCGGAGATGATTCGGCTCAATCTTTTCTCTAAAAATCTCCACAATGAACCACACACAACTCCAGCAGGAAAACTCTTCCACTGCTTAACGGTTCTCACTGTCAGGAAATTCCTCCTTATTTCCAGGGTTGGATCTCTTTCCAATGAGCTTCCACCTGCTGTTTCGTGTCCTACCTTCAGCTTTTTTTCTCCTTCAATATTGAATCTTTAGTTCCCTCCTGCGTTCAATTTCTTAAATCATGAAATCTCAAAAAGATCGTTTTTTTCCCCCAGTCACTCAGTCATGTCTAATTCTTTATGACCCCATGGACCATAGCACAGCCAGCCCCCCCACATCCTCGACTGTTTCCCTAAATTTGCCCAAATTCATTTCAGTGCAACCCCCTAATTGTGCCAGGCACAGGTGGGTTTCAGCAGGTTCTGATCAGTTTCTACCGGTTCTGGAGAACCGGTAGCGGAAATTTTGAGTAGTTCGGAGAACCAGTAAATACCACCTCTGACTGGCTCCACCCCCATCTATTCTCTGCCTCCCGAGTCCTAGCTGATTGGGAGGAAATGGAGATTTTACAGTATCCTTCCCCTGCCATGCCCACCAAGCCACACCTACAGAACTGGTAGTAAAAAATTTTGAAACCCAATCCTGGTGCCAGGGACAATCATACCAATGGAGGTGAGCATCACTTGGAAAGACTCTGCAAATATTGTCACCTTCCACTGCAAGCCATAAAGGTCTTTCCAGGAATCTAAGGGTCTCTTCTTCTTGAGGCTGCCACCCTTCCCAGGAGAGGTTTCCTCCCCATCCCCAATCAGACTTGAGGCATGACTTCCCCAACAGGCATGTTGCAAAACTTTCCTTACCTCTGAGGTAAATTGTGAGTGTAAGAGAGGAAGGGAAGGGTTGCTCCTTCTCCTGCCTTTTGCCACTGTGTGTGCACTGAGGATTAATGCTGGAAGAAAGGGCCTCAGATCAGTAGCCCTTTAAATCCCCCTTTGCATATTGGCCCTTTTTATTCAGTTCTTGGTTAATTTTAATGTCATAATTCTTAATGTTGACTCTCTTGACATTTTTACTGTTCTTGTTTTTTTATTATGTGTTTTTGTATAGTTGTGTGCAGTCGTCCAGAGTCCCTTGACAGTGATATGGGAGGATATAAATTTGATAAATTAAATAACATATAATATAAATTGCTATATTGTAAGTCAGTCCCCATTTTTAATTCATTAATTGAAGATTCCGCCCCCACCCTATTGCATATTGGTCTTGGTTAATTATAATGTTTTAATTCTTAATGTTGAATGTTTTGATGTTTTTCCTCTTCCTATGCATTCATATTGCATTTTTATTAATTGATATAACTTATCTATTGCTATATTACAGGGACACGGTGGCTCAGTGGCTAAGACACTGAGCTTGTTGATTGAAAGATTGACAGCTCGGCGATTTGAATCCCTAGTGCCGCTTCCGGTGAGCTTCCATTACTTGTCCCAGCTTCTGCCAACTTAGCTTTTGAAAGCACGTAAAAAATGCAAGTAGAAAAATAGGAGCCACCTTTGGTGGGAAGATAACAGCGTTCCTTGTGCCTTTGGCCACATGCCATGCTGACCACATGACCACAGACCACAGATCATGATCACATGATCACGGAGATGTCTTTGGAGAGTGCTGGTTCTTTGGCTTTGAAATGGAGATCACCGTCCTCTAGAGTCAGGAATGAATTGCACATATGTGCGAGGGGGACCTTTACCTTTTTATTGCTATATTGGAAGTCATAGGCAGCACCCATCCACATTCCATAAAAGGCAAAGTAAAAAGAAAAAGCCTGTTTCTGGCTGATTCAGAGTTCTTCATTTCAGCAGTCTGACTATTTGTGGGAGAGGCTTGCCTTTGGTTGAGGGCAGGGATGAGAAATTTCTCCATATATGAAAGCTTAACCTTAGGCTAAGATCCTATGGAAAGACCCCATGCCAACAAAGGCCAAGAGAACCCCAAGGACATGGAAGAGTCTTTGGTCTTCAGCAAAATAGTTGGCCGGCAACATTCCCTTTGCTACACTGGTTTCTAATGAAATTCGGTCAGATTTGGTCAGTATTGTAATCCATGGGTAACCATCTGAGAAATTCACATCATATAGAAACTGTAAACATAAAAGAAATCAAGTAGAAGACTTTAGCTCCACCTCTCTCAAAGATATTTCAATATCACATGTGCCCACTTTCATTCCTGAAGTCCTGGTTTACTGTCAGGATAATGTAAAACTAAAGTGATGTGCCACCTTCCTTCTCTGGAGGCTTTAACAAAACCAAGCCATCTGTCTAGTGCCATCTGCTGTTTCTTTAGAAATAAATTGGCCAAGTCACTTGAAAACAGGTTTTCCAACACCTTGCTACTCAGCAGGAGATCCAATGCTGCTTTCACCAGGGTTACTTTTAGAACTAAGTAAAACTATTTTTCCTGGAATTCCTGCTGTCTTACCTTTGCATCCAAATGTGCTTTGGCTGTATTTTTTTTTGACTAACAGCTCATGTCTCTCCCTTTGTCTAGTCATTAACTTTGCATGTTTTGTGTTCCCACTACTTCTGTTTCCCAGATCTGTAAATCTGGCTTTTTAAAAATGAATTGAAAGAAACACATGGAAATGCAACATTGATCTTGTACTACTGAAGCCATACTAGAGCTTAAATTATGTGCATTCAAGTTACCGCTCAAAGGCACAGCAAGAATGTAATGTATGACCTCAATGCTGTAGTATTTATATGGTAGGTTACGTTTATGCCCTGCCTTTTCTCCAGCAGTGCATTAGCTGTAGGGTCTCCCTTCATTTTATTATAGCAACCTTGGAGTAGATTAAATTCAAAATAGTTGGCCCAAAGTCATCCTGTAAGTTTTCATGATGACATATATTACTATTACCCGTATTTTCCGGCGTATAAGACGACTGGGCGTATAAGACGACCCTCCTCAGAGCCATTTGAGGCTCGTCAGAGCCTTATGGGCTGGTCTGCCTGGTTACAGGAGAATGAGACCCGGCGTATAAGACGGCCCCCGACTTTTGAGAAGATTTTTGTGTGTTAGAAAGTAGTCTTATACGCAGGAAAATACAGTATTTTTAATTGCAGGGGAAAAAAGAGAAAAAAAATAATAATATAAAAGAAGGAAAAATCTTGATGAAAAAGGCACTGAATATTTGCATTCAGTGTTGCATATACTATATACATTTTAAAATGTAGCGTAAAGGATTTGTGACAATTCAGTTGATGCTAATGGAACAATTCCAAATTGTAAAATAATTGTCAGCTTTTCATTTGAAGCATTGCCCAAGCCTGTGTAAATATCAGGCTTGGACATGGAAAGCTTAAATATAAATACCATTAAAGATATAGACTTAAACCGTTCAAATTCTAAGTCCAGAAAAGATAATGAAAATAATTGTTTCGTATCATTTTCTGCTAATTGTAGAACAGGGCTAGCTGCAGATAAGGAGCTGTGAAAAGCCCTGCTGCTATATATCATGCTGCTAAATCCTATGAATAGCTACTTGGAAACAAATCTCATCAAATACATTGGAATTAACTCTGGTGAAAGTGGGCAAAAAAAAAAATATTATAGTTTTTGAACGATGCCTCTGGCTTCTGAAATTTCTCCTCTGTTGAAGTAGACACATAGAAAATCAATGATAGATTGATCATTAACAGCCTTCACTAATTGAGAGTCTCTAATGGTCCGTGGGAATGCCCTTGAATATCCTGTCTGAGGAGTCAGGGCAACAGTCAGATAAGAGACATGACAGCCCGTAGAAGGAATGGGGGCATGGAAAATGTCTCAGAAAGGACCCTCCTTAGTTCCTTGGAAAGACTTGTAAAATTCTATTACTGTAATCTTACAATAAATGTAGTGCCAGTATTCATGGTATTAGTTTCTCATGTGGATTACCTCAAAGGGTTGGCAGAGGCCTCCAGAAGCACTGGATGCAGGAAGATGGGAATTGAAGTCCAACACATCTTGCAGGCATTATTCTTTTACATAAGAATTGACGCAAGAATGTGTTGTGGTCTGCCAGCAGCCTGTGGAGCTGGCAGTGGAGTCAGACAGTGAGGAGGCTGGGGAATAACATGGGCCAGTCCTGGAGTCTGGGAAAGGCTCATGATGAGGGCTCTGCATCGGAGGCAGAGATGGAGCCAGGGCCATCTGGGAGTTATACGCGGACTCCGGAGCCTCCAGAGTTGGACATCAGAGAGCCAGAGGAACAGAAGGAGCCTGTTCCTAGTGCACGCATGCACAGAGCTGCCAGAAGGCAAGAACAGTTAAAACTAAAGGGACGACTTGGGAGTAAGGCCTGGAGATGATTGGCCCCTCCCATAAGGCTTAAAACATTGGCCCTTTGCAGGAAAGCAACGTTGTTAATTCTATTCCCAGCCGGCATCTCTGTTTGATTCTGGACTCTGTGTGGCTTTGCCAATTACGTCTTTGGCAGCGTGTCAAGGGAGATAAAGGTTGGTGATTATCCCAAAGGACTTCTCCCGAAGGACTTTTTGCAACTAATTGGTACTCAGCTGTGAATGAACGTAATTCATAGTTGTTGCAATAAAAGGGGTTTTTGGGACTACTTGTTTTAATGACTCAGGAAGTCTAGATCACAACAGAATGGACAATCATAGGCAAGTGCAGCAAAGTCAGATTATGTCAGAATGGTGGCATGCGTGATGATCTCACAAAGCAAACCCATCCTTATACCCATGTATCCCAACATCTGATGCAAATACTTAAGTCATTTTTGCATCATGATGCATGTTTCATCACTTAATTCCTATGACATGTTGTGGGGAATCTGGAAAAAGGAATAGAAAGAAGATTAGGTAAATAGTAGACAGAGGGTGAGTCTGTGAGCAACTTATTTCCTAAATGGAAGCTCAAGCCAGGTGACAAGAAATCTAGGAAGGAGTATTTCATAACATACATAGTTTAATGGAATCTCCCTATAAGTGAGCTTGGGAAATTCCTCTTTTATTTTCAAAAATTCTCTATTTACCTCCAGAATAGCATTCAAAAAATCTTACTGAAATCTGTATTCTGGTTTCCTAGATCTTGCCCAACTGTCTGAGGCTTATTTCCAAGTTGAGGCATTGGCTAGACCTTGAGAGGCAAACCAATCTCATAAGAGATAAAAACAAACTTTATTTTTAAAGGAGAATATACTGTATAAACTGTAATATTTTTATTTTTTAAATATTTAAATGGAAATATTCCTTGTGGAATGCAGAGTTGCACAACTCACAAGAAAACAGTACTTTCCAGAAGAATTATACTTTCCTTCTCCAATGTAATGTTCCAGGTAATCCAGAAGATGATACTGATTTGCTACAAAGAAAAAAAAAGAGAGAATTTGTTGTAAAAAAGGGCGAAGCAGGATTCCAAATTACACTGAGGAGCAAAAAAAGTGTGTGTGTCACACAAGCAAAAATTAGTTAATTGTATGATATTTTTATGCCCGCTGGTTTTCAGTTTTTTGCTGACAGGCAGAATTTTTAAGTGACATACAATTTTACTTTGATAATAGCCTATATTTACAAGTTAATTAAAAATACAAAAGTGTTACCTAAAAATTAACAGTGTTTGATTCTTATCAGTGGTGGGCTGCTCCCGATTCTGCTGGTTTTATAGAATCAGTAGTAAAACTGGCGGGAGGCTCCGCCCACCCGGCACGACATCATCATTGGTGATCTGCGCATGCACAGAAGCGAAGCGAGTGCACGCGCGATCCCGCTGCAAACCAGTAGTAAAGGTAAGTGGAACCCACCCCTGATTCTTATGCTTAATTTAATCTGGAACATCTTTCCAAAGCATCCAGCAATCGGCAGCATTCTGAAAATCTATTTGGCTTTGTACTATTTTTCTATGTTTGAAAGGTCCTGGTGAAATTGTTCATCTTCTTTGTCACGGACTACAACAAAAGAATATGTCGTCAGAGAATATTTCCAAATGAGTATCCAAGAAATGAATTTTCATCCCATAGCTTGGTATGGCTTCACTCACTAATGTCAGGCACCAAGAATCAGGACCTTTTGTAAGGCTTCAATACAGAAGATTTATTCAAGCCTATACACAAGAATCTGGTAAATTTTAACCCTAAATTTGGTGCCAGGAATATATTAACAGAATTCAGGAGGTTTTGGACTTGGGAGAGCTTGTGGAAGCACAAAAACTCTAAGCTTATGATGCACTTAACTCCACTCCCCCAGCTCTGTATGTTCTTCTCCTACACTATTTTGCAATAATTTCTTGCTTTATAATTTCCCCAAAAGGATTTACACATGCTTTTGAATGATTGCAATGCTATTTTTTCAACTTCACTGAACGTTTCATCAAAGTTCTGATCTTTTATCAATTTTCCTATCAATGGATGTAAAAATATTTTCTTGGCGTCATTTATTCTGGGAAATTTATTCCTCAGGCGAGTTCCTCTTTCATCCATTGCATTAATTAACTTTTTCATAAATCCAAATTTGATGTGCAAAAGAGGAAGGAAACCGTATTCTCTCCCCCCACCCCCCCGGAACATGTGAAGTACATTTTGGGCATTCTTTCTCAATGTTATGGTTTTTCCCTTGTCTTACAATGATACTAACACACACACACACAAATAAAAGTATATTATATAGTACATACAAGTTGCTGGCTGAGGTGAATGGCAAACCCACTCAGTTCTTCACAAATGTTCCATTTATATTTCCTTCATACTGGATCTTTTCCAAAAATAATTTCATGTTCTCATACAACTCTTCAATGTCAGCAGCAGGGGTTAATGATACAATGGTAATTTACTTCCATCAAGTAAACCAATTCTTCAGAATCTCTATGGATGAGGAGAGGATGGGAAATCACCCATATGTCCTCAGGCTGCTCCTCACAAGGAAACTACAGGACAGCAGCCTCCTGTGGGCCTGAAAGCAAGGAGATGAAGAGATCAACCTCACTGCTAACTTCACTTTCGAGTTACTTTTACAGATTGCTTTTTTAACCTTTTTAATACTATAAAAGATCTATAGAACGACAAGTTTGGAAAGCTCAAAAACCCAGTTAGCTTACCATTGCTGTTGAACAAAAGAAACATTAACTCCAAGAATTTAAAGAATTGAAAATAAATGGCAAAAAGCTAAATAAGTTTCTGATCTAAGAAAGTTAAAAACAAATTAAGTATCCAGAAAACTTTGGAACATTAACATTTTTATTTTAAGGTTTTGGAAATAATCAAATCAATTAAACATTGTTTTGTGAAAATCAGAATGTTTTGTTTATCTTGAGTCAAAATAGAAATTGGATATTTATAATGTCAGAAACTGCATAATGGAGGAAACTAATGTTTCCAGGCAGGCAGAAAAAAGTATAAATGTCTTTGGATTTTGATTAGTGGAGATTTTAAAAATGACACAAAATGCTAAAACATTAGAAATACTTCAGGATATTTAAAAAAATGGGGCCAGATATTAGTAGCTACAATATTAGAAATGACGTCTTTTTCTACGTAGACTGTATCCAAAAGATACTAAATCTGATACAGAAATACTAGAAGTAGAAATGCTAGATAATTAAAAAAAAAAGTGTGGATTACAAGATAGAGAAGGCTGTGGAAGGAATTTTAATAGCAAGCCAAGAGAATGATGTTGACAAACACTTTTTACTGGGTATACAAAAGAAGCTGGTTAAAGCTTTGAAAATCAAAGTGGAAATGCAAACCAAGACAATGACCTGGATAATTACTTTTTACTGTATTTACAAAAGAGCTTTGTTGCAGCTTTGAAGAAGCCTCTGCAATGGGAAAAACAAAAATTGAAGAAGAACCAAGTTCTACAACAACATCTAAATGAATTAAGGAACAAGATTATTAGAAGTAGAATGAAGGAGTATAGAATTGGCTTGTTTAGTCAAGATTAAAATAGGGGATGTATTTATAAAGCTCTGATAATGTTTTACTGGACTTTCTGCTGACACTAGGCCTGAAAAATAGATGATTTATGCATTTGCAACAATAACAGTTGGGTTTTAGGAAAAAGAGATAGCCGGGTGTAATCTTATGGGGGAAGAAGAGTTATCAAATTTGTGATAAAAATTGGAACTCACTTCTTTATGTATTTCTTTTTTTCCTTTATCTTCTTTTTCTTTGTTTCAATTTTTTATTCTTTCTATTTCTATTTCTTTTTCTGAGTTTAAATTGTATTCAATTTTATTATACTGAAATTATAACCTTTAATAAAAGTTTTGATAAAAGGACAACTTTGTGGAATCAATGAACAAGCACCACTCATTACATTATGATCACGGCTAAGAACCTCTACAACAAAACAAACAAATAATTACAAATACTGGTCTATCTTTTTTGGAAAAAGTATTCATTACATCCATCGTAGCATGTACCACAAAGAAACACCTTTTAATAACATGCAGAGAAGATTCCAGCCCTTTAATCTTGAAAAGTTCAGCCGCCTTTTTAGACAAATTCAGACCAGGAACAAGATCATTCAGATCCTTTTCAGTCAAGAAATACAACTCATTTGAAGAACAGATAACTTAAATGTTGCATTAGGATGGTCCATAGGCACCACCATCACCACCACCAGATTAATTGACACTGAATATTACATTTTCAGGAAACTTTGGTACAGGCAATACTTCACCGTGTAGTACTGGCCTCATTGCAGATAGTAAATCAGGGTATTTCAATGTGTTTACTTCTTGAGGTGATCTCTAGTATGCTTAGCAAGAATAATAATTGGATGAATGGTCTTTCAGTTCCCTCCAAACCATAGAAATGCTAAACATGCTATGATGTGAACTCTTTAACCAGCCTGTTACAAATCTAATAGATATCACACACAAGACATGAAGAGCTTTATTCATATTATGGTCATCAAACTTACAATCAAAATAAAGCTCATATTCTATGTTGACAAGAAGGATGACGTTTTCTTTCTGAGATTTAAATGTCAACCCACCACACATATAGCAGAAAATATCAGGATGATTTATACACTTTTGTGTCATAATAATAGTGTCTATTTGACTGCAACATTATTACAATCAAGCCGATATTTAACTTGAATACAGAAGAGATATATACTTAAACTGTTTATGTTATGAGCTCTGACAGTAGTCTGACAAGGAACTGTTCTCCAAGCAGACGCTGATCTTGTGTCTTGACGTGCATAACGGGCTTTTCTGTGCTAGCTGTCACATCTTTTCCCTTTCTCTTGAGGTTGTTTTTGTTAGAGAACAATAACAACAGCTAGATTTTACTTAATGATTGTTACAAAGATGGTACTAATGTTAAAATATAGTACCACAGTGTAATTAATTGAACAGAATAATAAAGATGGAGTCACAAGAAAACTAAACCTGATAGGCAAACTGAATTCATTTTTTAATTCAGCATGAAAAAGTCTGCTTAGAACACCCATTACAATCCATGTAACAAAACTGTTGACCGATGTTATTATAAATCACAAAAGAGGCTATAGAGAAATTCTTCATGCACCAACGGAAATAGGTATAAAAGGCTGAAATGCAGTGAATGAAATGTGCACAGGGAAATTAGGTCTACAAAGCACAAAGAAATAAACATCAAAATTGAAATTAATGGGTTTTTCCCCCCCAGCTTTGGTCTATCAACTTCAACCTTATTTTTAAAAGAACCCAGTTTTTCTACCTTCAGAACAGGGAGATCATTTTCTCTGTATATATGATCACGTTTGGCAACAGGCACAGTATATTAATAATAAAGTATATTAATTCTTCTTCAAAAGTAAATTGTGGGTCATTCTCTGAGGCCATATTTTTCTATTATTTCTTACATTTACTGATCCTAGTACTAATCTGTACATCATCAAGGTTACTTGCCCCAACAAACTAAACCATTTATTTTTATTTCTTCTGTCAAGAGAAAAGAAGTATTAAGGTTCTTTTTGCTATTTGGCAGTATATTCTTAAACACTGTACATAACTCCAGGTGAATTCTTGAGTGGACATTCATACCTGATCAGAAGATGTAGTTTCACCCCCATTTTAGGTATAATTATATTTCCTGCCTTGAGATGTGAAGATCATAATGTTTCATCTTAGAGCTTTCGGGGATCCTTACTCTATCTCCCTTGAAGAGAAGTTCATATTGTTTAATTGGACCTGTATCTGTTGAGTTGAAGAGGTAGAAGAACTGACTCATATTATTCGATTGCTATTTGTATAAAGGGGTGAGAGATAAGGACCTTGATCCACATATTAAACGTATGGCCCAGTGGAAGGCCCATATTAAAACAACATACTGTATTTTTCAGACTATAAGATGCACTTTTTCCCCACTAAAAGAATATGAAAATTTGGGTGTGTCTTATACACCGAATGTAGCCCCACCCACTCACTGGCCTCCACCCTTTGGCCTCTGCCTCCCAGCAGTTTACCCCCTTGCAGCAAGAAGAAACAGCCTGTTTAAGCTTCAACACAGCCTAATTAGCACAAGCAGTTGATTGTCGGTTGGATCAGCCTCCTGACCCTCAGCTGTTTCAGGCTGCAGGGATTGCCATTGACTATTGCTGTGTGGGTCTCCGCTGCTTGCTGCAAGGAGGTAAATTCCTGGGAGGCAGATTTTTTTTCTTGTGCTAATCTTGTACTGAAAACGAAAATGAAAGTAAAGCAGGCTGTTTGCTGTTTGCTGCAACGAGGCAAATTGCTGGGAGGCAGAAGCAGATTTCTTTTTCTTGTTTTCCTCCCAAAAAAGGTAGGTGCATCTTATAGTGTTGTGGCCCACCAGCAGCCTGCATGGATTGTGGCTGATCCCGACGATGAGGAGGCTGGTGTGGTGTCGCGCCAGCAGCCGGCACAGCCGGCGCTCGCATTGGACAATGAGGAGGCTGAAGAGGATGTGATGCCAGAGGCAGAGACTCAGCCAGGGCCTTCAGAACCTCCAGAGGCTCCTTCCAGTGGAGAGAGCAAAGTGGAGGAGCCTCTCCTCAATGCTTGGGCATGCAGGGCTACCAAAAGGCAGGAGTGGCTACTCAGGAGGAGGTGGTCTACTCGAGAGTAGGGCTTGAGAATAATTGGCCGCTCCCTTAGCCTATTTAAGTTGCACACAGCTAGTGCTTTCTTGCTAGAAACAATGTCTCATTACTACAGAGCATCTTGGAGAGCGAGCGACTTCTCATTTCTGATTTTCTGGGTTGATTGCCAACCTTTGTCGGACTTTGTTCTTAATAACTTTGATAAGGACCCTTTGCACGGGAAGCCTGCATTCTTGAAAGGGGTTTGTTTGGAATTAAACAGTGTTTGTGAGGTTGGTGTGTGTCACATTCTCTGGGAATTCGAAGCTGGGTCAGAACATACAATCCGGAGCGTCTTATACTCTGAAAAATACTGTACCTCATGAAACTCAAATAGTTTGGCCACCTAATGAGAAGCAAGGACTCACTGGAGAAGAGCCTAATGCTGGGAACAATTGAGGGCAAAAGATGAAGGTGACGATAGAGAATGAGGTAGCTGGATGGAGTCACTGAAGCAGTAGGCATGAGCTTAAATGGACTCCAGAGGATGGTAGAGGCCAGGAAGGCCTGGAAGAACATTGTCCATGGGGTTGCAATGGATCGGACACGACTTCGCAACTAACAACTACTACAACAACAACAACATGTGTGGCCAGAATCTGAAAATGACATTTAATACTGCACGATTTCTGAGCTTATCACTTACAAAGCCCTTCATGGCCTAGGCCCGGGATATTTTTCAGACCCCCTGTAGCCAGTGACAATCCCCAATTGCCCGGTGTGTTCCCACAGACAAGGCCTCCTCAGGGTGCCGTCGGCCAGACAGTGTCGGCTGGCGACCCCCAGGGGGAGAACTTTCTCTGTGGGCACACCCACCCTCTGGAACCAACTTCCTTTGGAGCTCCGGATGGCTCCTGACCTTTGCTCATTCCGCCGTGATTTGAAGACCTGGTTGTTTCGCAGTTTGGACTGAAGAGGATTTTTTAATTAATTTTAATTGTTTTAAATTCGAATTTTTAAATTTCACTGTTTTAATGAGGGATTATGCATTTTTATTGTTGTGAACCACCCTGAGTGCTCGGAGATAGGGTGGCATAAATAAATAAATAAATAAATAAATAAAATTGCATAAATAAATAAATAAATAAAATGGTCAGACTGAGATCGGCATATGTGGGCCTGATTGGGATAGGCTAATCAATATATAGATAATCAATATATATTAAACAGTTTTCTTTTTTTAGAGGACTTTTGTGTGCGTCTGTCTTGGGAAGTGCAGAGTTCTTGAATCTTAGCCATGGAGTCTGTCTCTCGTTCTAGAGACGAAACTGTAGTGATATCCAGATGGTAAATTTCTTTAATAATCTGCCACTTTCCTGGTAGGACTTTATATTCACATCACAAAACAGAAGTCTCAGCATGCACTTTCATGTACTGAAATCTCTTAGGTGCACTGAGCAAGGTTCTCTTCGTTATAATCTCCAATAGTTTGTTCCACTCCAAATCACTAGTAATTCCTTTTACATCTGTGCATTTCACCTCTTGGTTTCAGTCGTTGCTCTACTATCAAAAGTTATTGGCTGTTGGCTCTGTTTCAGTATTCCTTCAAGATTCCCCCCTCCCTTCAAAAAAGCAATGCTTTGTAATATTAGTTATTCTGCTAACAGTAACACTTCCGTCTTGGGATCAAATAGATGAGTTTTTACATAGTTCTCCTTGTCTTCCTTTTGGTTTGTACTCATTCCCAAGCTACACAATTATACATCAGCAATCTGAGTGGCTGTCTAACATTTTGACAGTATATATATATAATTTGAACCCCCAATTCGTTATCTCAGAGTGTTGGACTCCTGCTATCCTTTGGCCTCTGCAAGAGCTGTCAACTGGTGCAGACCTTGCCATAATCCTTTCAAGGTTAAAAAATATTTGACACAAAGTACTTCTGTACTTTTCATCTTTGTTTTATCTTTATCATCCCCTTTCCTATAATAATACTACAATTGGTCATCCACCTTCATCTACCAAAATCCATTCTTGACATCAAACAAATCAGTAAAGAAGTATATCTTCAATTGCTTGCAGTGATTAGATGCCTTGATTAATTTTGGATTATGGCAAATTCTCTCTTTTTCTTAATAGTTTCCCTTCTGCTCTTCAGTGATGATTTAATCCCTGTTCAATGCATTTAACACATTCCTATGTTAAATTCCATTTAGGAGGAGCAGTGGACAGTTCATATTGACAATATTACCAGCCATATTGTCGATACCAGGGGTGAAATCCAAAAATTTTCCCTACCAGTTCTGTAGGTGTGGCTTGGTGGGCATGGCAGGGGACAGATACTGCAAAATCTCCATTCCCTCCCCACTCCTGGGGGAAGGATATTGCAACGTTTCCATTCCCACCCCACTCTGGGGCCAGCCAGAGGTAGTATTTGCTGGTTCTCTGAACTACTTAAAATTTTCACTACCAGTTCTCCAGAACCTCTTAGAACCTATGGATTTCACCCGTGGATAATATCGCCATCTACAAATTCAACCATAGGTATTTTCAATGAAGAGCCTTTTTCTGCATGGGCTACCTTCCATATAAACTGATCCTCCAAATTATTGAAGAGGGCTTTAGCCAGTTCTTGCTTCCAATGTTGTGATTGTGTCTTTTTCTCTCTGAAGGTTTGGCAACTCTCTTTTCACAGGAGCTAGCAGAGTTAGCACATTCTCATGCTTAGCAATATGTTGATTGGAATTGTTGGTGTACTTCTAACTCCTAATTACATCTCCATATTTTGGCAAGATATTGGACAGGGAATCTAATGATTATTCTTGCTCCTCTGTAATCAGGAGGATGGCTCCCAGCTGCACAGCAATAAATTTGTGTCTGCCCTGTCAATTACTATAAATTCCAAGTAGTGCAGTGTCTTGTTCCATGGATTTTCCTCCCTGTTCAAATGATCCCAGAGTTGCTTGTAATGCATTAACAGCATTTCTTGACATTTTTCATTCTGATGCTGCTACTCAATAGAGTCATTGTCAGCCTCTATGATGCTTGCTTGCTTTTGGCTGCCATTATAATGGGAGTGGGGAGGTATTTGGGAGGGTGGGAAGTGAGCTGGTGGAGATGTTGTGAAAAAAGGAAGAAAATTCTCACTGTCTTTATAGCAGCTGCAGAGAGAGCTGATAGCTATCAAGGTCAACTGTTCTGGCATACCAAATAGATGGGGCTGTCTGAAGAAGTACTTCACATGACACCTTGGGGAGATGTGGATTGGACACTCAACTTGGGTCCTTGGGGGGAGGGATTTGGGGATGCTTTCAATATGTAATTTTTGCGTCTATTGCCTCAGACTTTGCTTTTCTTTTGCTGCATTCAGTTCATACTCCGTAAAAGTACCTTTCTTTACAAACATTTGGGGTTTTTCTTTCTTGAGTTTTGAAAGGAGGCACACCTGACATTCATCGATAGAATATTATAAGCGGCTCTACAATCTACATCAAAGTTTACAATCATTTGCTCCAATTTACAATCATTTAGGTGAAAGTGGCAATATGCAAATCTAATAAATAAATAAACTTTTGTAAATAGAGCTTGTTCTCTGGATTATCCAATGAGGCTATAAATCTACTAAATTTACAAAGATCTTTCCTTCACCTGTAATCTAATGAATGGTGTTCATTATATCAACTCAATCAATAACTAACCAACCAACCAACCAATCTAATTTCTATAGGTGCTCGTATTTTGGGTTCTTTATAAGGATTAAACTATTTAAATAAATTTAATAAAACACATTTTAATTTAATTTAAATAAATACAGTTAACATTGTATATACTTAATGAAGCAGCATTGTCATTCCATATGTTGCAGGCATATTGGAAAAGCTCAGTAGGATCTTCAGCCAGCATGACATATGTACACACTTCAAATCCAAGAAAACATTAAAGCAAAAGCTTGTCCACTCCAAAGGTAAAACACCCAGGCCGAAACTCAGCAACATGGTTTATGCAGTACAACGCAGTGAGCCATATGCTGATCTGTACATTGGGGAAACAAAACAACCACTTCATAAACACATGGCCCAACATAGGAGAACAAACCCATCACGACTAGATTCAGCAGTCCATCTGCATTTAAAAGACAAAGTCCACTCTTTTGAAGACAGCAAAGTCCACATTTTGGACAGAAAGGGCTGCTGGTTTGAAAGAGGGGTTAAAGAGGCCACCTATGTTAAAACTGAATAGCCCTCTCTCAACAGAGGGGGAGGGATATGACATCATCTATCTCCAATCTACAACACAATCCTTTCAACAGTTCCAAGAAGGCTCCACACCCATTTACACAACTCAGGTGACCCTGATGGCACAGATAAACCTCCAGATGACCTGAACGACCTGCTAAAAGAATGCAAATGACCAGCTGCCTGCAAGAAATAATAATCCTTCCATTCCCCACCATCCAGTCAGAGCTGAAGAAGCTTCTTGGATGAGAAGTGAAACGTCTTCAAAGAAAAAACAGAAAGTCCAGTTGTCCCTTGAAAAAGCACATTTGGGAAATACATTTAACCCACCAACAACACTTAAAACAAAAATAGAGATAGCAATGGCAGGAGGAAACACCAGTATGGTTAATAACAAATAACTCTGAGTCAATAATGAGCTCATATAACACTGTGGCCCAGGGCCTGCGGAAGTCACCAAGTATTTTGAAAGGCTGGAACTGTGTGGCTCTCAGAGAATGTTGTTCCAAAAGTCAGACACACACACACACACACATATATATATACAGATATAATAAGTGCACGCATTGAAGAACACAAGAACTCAGTCAGAAAAGAGGAACCAACTTCTTCCCTGGTCCAACACCTTAAAGCCACAGGACATGAAATTGACTTTAAAAAGACCAGAACCATCACCAAAACTGAACACTTTAACAACAGAATAATCAGAGAAGCCATCGAGGTAGAAAAACGCCCACACAGCATGAACAAACGAAACGATACCTCCTGCCTACCAACCATTTGGAAACCCGCCCTTATTGACAAACGAGTCCCTAACATGACGAATGACACCAGACCCACACTCACGAGAGCCACACAGGATGTCATCACCACACATCCACGCAGAAAGCAGACTCAAACCCACACTGATAATGAGGCACAACCAAGGAACAGAAGCCAGACCGCAGCTGCATCATTAGCCACTTTAAACCCCTCCAATCCATACATGAAGCAGACTGACATCCACCATGAAGAGCTCTCACGGCCACAAACACGAAGCCAAACAACAACGCAGCTCACCAGCTCAAATCCCCCTGCAATTCAGACTAAGCCGAGCACAACCAAGCTCCCACCCAAACAGAACACCCCCCTAGCCAATCAGAGCACAACCAACCCCCCTTCCAATCAGAGTACAGCCAAGCCCCTAACCAATCAGAACACACCTCCACCCAATCAGAACACAGCCAAACTCCCACCCAATCAGCTCCCACTCCCACTAGCAGTTAAAAGGAAGAGACAGCTGTGATCTCACATTGCTCCTGGAAGCACGAAGCTGAGAACATCAGCCTGAAGATGACGAATGAGACTTCGTTGAAACGTCGCCAAGACACTTCCAATTTTACGCAGGAGAAAACCCGAATAACCGAAGACCTACATATATATATCTTCTCAAGTTTTCGTGTGTGTGTGTATGTAAAAAGTTAAAATCTCGGGTGTTTTCCCGCGTCAATATATATATATATATTACGCGGGGGAAGACCCGAATAACCAAAGACCGACCTACCTACCTACCTACCTACCTACCTATCTATCTATCTATCTATCTATCTATCTATCTATCTATCTATCTATCTATCTATCTATCTTCATTCCTGGTCACAAACTGGGTTTTCTCTTTCTGCCCCGCATGCCGCCTTCTCCAGTACATGCGCTAAATCACATTGTTTGTAGATGGCTTATCCGGCTCCTACTTAGAGTTTTCTTTACTGAGCCAATAAATCTTTTCCCTATAAATCGCTCTTCATATAATGTTTATTCTATATTAGAGTATACTGCTGCTATGATGATTTGATAGATGTTTTTCCAGGGCAAGATCTACTACTCTTCCTACTCTGTCCCTCAAGTCCAAGTCCCATATGTCACACAAACCTTGCCCCTAATTGGGAAATCTCTTATGTCTTAAGAACCAAATGAAGAACCAAATGAAATCTCTTATGTCTTAAGAACCAAATGAAGACAGATACTACGATGCTGCAATACGTCTTTCCCTTCCTCTTCAAGTCATCTGGAAATCTGGTATTTTTCTGCTGTATTTTTCTGAGCTAACAGCATGTAGCAAACACTTATGTTAGCTGCTATAATGTGTCAGGGTCCCTGACATTAATACCATCCTGAATACCTGGCCCCTTTCCTTCATAAGAGACAGTAAAATACATTTATCTTCATTATCCACTTTGCCAGGCACAATTGGATCCGTATACTGTCTTCATGCTGACTAAATTCTTGTTTTCACTGCTTTAATGCTTTATATGATTCTGGTTGTTTCCTTATATAACGACAACATTTTCTCAGCAATGATGCCTAAAAAATAGATGCAGGGTCTAATGTTCTCTCCTAGCCTTTCTAACAAATTTCCTGTCTTTCCTTCCCTTCTTGATGCTATTAGGTTAAAGGCTGAGCTTCCTACTAACACCATGAACAAAGCCTTCCTTTGAAAATCATAAAACTGAGAACTCATAATGAGCTAAACCTGCTCTGACAGAGGAAACAACGTCCAAATTGGATGAGAATATTTATGATTCAAGTGCATATAGTCAAGGAAAATAGCATTACGTCAAATAAACTATGATTTTATAATACAGGGAACACTTCAGGTGAGAAATTAACAATGAACTTGATTACTTTCCCTGGCATCTTGTGCAGTGATGGGTTGCTCCCAGTTTGCACTGGTTCACAAGAACCGGTAGTAAAAATTTGTAGTAGTTCAAAGAACCAGTAATAACATTGGCTGGCCATGCCCCCGAACCAGGTCGCCGCTCACTTACCCCACCGCACGATCATCAGAGGCTTTTAAAAAAAAACTTTTAAAAGCATTTTTTCTACAACCTCCTCAGTCGAAAAAATGCTTTTAAAAGTAAAAAAAAAAAAAAGCCTCTGATGATCGTGCGGCTCAGCTGGGATTGTCAGAGGCTTCCGAAAGCATTTTTTTCTGCAACCTCTTCAGCTGAAGAGGTTGTAGGGAAAAAAATGCCTTTAAAAGCCTCTGGCGATCCCAGCTGAGTTGCCTGATCATCAGAAGCTTCTAAAAGCATTTTTTTCTGCAACCTCTTAAGGTTTTAGAAAAAATGCTTTTAAAAGTTTTTTTTTAAAAAAGTTGGTCACGCCCACCCAGTCACATTACCCCCACCAAGCAACGCCCACAAAATAAGCCACACCCACAGAACCGGTAGTAAAAATTTTTAGAACCCACCCCTGATCTTGTGGTACAGACAGAGTCCATGAATGCAGAGCTAGGAACTATCATAAAAAGTAGAACATCAAAGATATTAATTCATTGTAAGATTCTTAGATCTAAGATTCTTAGATCTAAGATTCTTAGATCTTAGATTCTGGAAAATTGTTGTAAAGAAAAGCAAAGCAATGCTAAGTGATCTCAAAGTATGAGGGTATGATCTGACCATTAATCTATCTCAAAATAAGGATGCACAGAAATGGTTGACAAAAGTATATTGTAAAGTTTGGAAAAGAAAATAGCATTATTTCAGATTATCTACTACACCCAACTGTCTATCAGGCAGGAGACATGAAATATTAAGCAACTAATTAGTTTATGAAAACAAGTATTAAATGAATACAGAAGACATTTCAGTTGTCAAAAAACATGGGTTCATTTCCCTTTTGTGTGGTCTATATAAATCTGGTAAACGTTTTTGTGAGGCTTGATGTAAAAATGTACTAGAGATCTGATTAGGCTATAACATGCTAATGTACATCACTCCAAGCAAAATGTACCAATAAAGTTGATACTAGCTAAGCTGACGTTTTAATAAAAAAAGATTAAGTTCAAACATTAAGTTCAAACATAAAACACCATGATTCTAAAAGAGACCATTGTCCTAGAGAAATTTGACAATGTACTTCAGCAACTTGAAATGGCTTAGCTAAGACTGAGTGATTTTAGGAGATTTTTTTGGGACACAGAACTATAAATTACACCGGCAGTTTTTTTCTTATAGTACTGTTTTCCTTCCACTCTGTGTGGTTTGCTGTGTTCATCACTCTTATTCTTTGCCATTTCCTCTTTTAGTTTTAACAAGAAGAAACTGAAAGGACCTGTTCCTCAGTTTTAACAAGATATATGATGTTGGGCAATAAAAGAGTGATCTGAAAGCTGAAAAAGCAAGCCATAATTAATTTGAATTCAACATAGAAAAGAAGGCTAAAAAGTGTCTTGATGAAGATTTGTAAAGCAGTACCTCCACAGGGAGAAAGCCAGTGGTGGGTTGCTACTGGTTCGTCTCAGTTCGGACGAACTGGTAGCAGCAGCGGCAGGAGGCTCCACCCACCCACCCCGACATCATCAAATACAGTCTGCACATGCGCAGACATGGCAAGCAAACCAGTAGCAAATGTAAGTGAAACCCACTCCTGGAGAAAGCATAGGGTGCTAAAAACTGATTTACTCTATCAGGGAAAAGTATAATTGGAACAAATGCCCATCAAGAATTCAGATTAGATTAGACAACCCATGTGCCTTAACTATACAGAGAAATAGAGTGAGCATCAATGGAGAAAAATAAAAAGCAATGGAAGTGAGAGTAACCTGCTGGCTACTCCACTGAATTTCCCTGTGGGAAGTTGATAAAAGTATCAAAAATCTCCTTCCTTCCTTCCTTCCTTCCTTCCTTCCTTCCTTCCTTCCTTCCTTCCTTCCTTCCTTCCTTCCTGCCTGCCTGCCTGCCTGCCTGCCTGCCTGCCTGCCTGCCTGCCTGCCTGCCTTTCCTCCCTCCCTCCCTTCCCAACCTGCACAGAGCATGTGGCAGGGCAAGTAGGGTATGTAGTCGAGTGGCACAGGTCAAGAAGTTTGGGTGAAGTTTGCAGGGAGATGTGAGAGGAGCCTCATGGTTTGGGTAGGGTGTGAAGGATGCAGTGCAGGTCAGGAAGGGTGTTTGGAGGTGGCAGGACTGAGTGAGAGGTTCTGCATGGAGTAAAGAAAGTGTGTAAGGAGGTGTGGGTAGGGAAGGGTGCCTGGGGATGCTTGGGAGTGTGTGAGAAGTGCTGTACAGGGACATTCGGGGGTGGGATTCAGCCAGTTCATACCAGTTTGGGAGAACCGGTAGTTTTGACCTGCGGGTGGGCCAGCCCACCTGCCCTGGCGCTATGCTGTCCTATTTAGCTGCGTTTTTTAAGCTGCGTGCATGCATGAAAGTGTGCGCACAAAATGCATGCACAGAAGGTCATGAACATGCGCGGAAGAGGCACACACACATTTTCAGTGCTGGGGCGGATCGGTTGTTAAATTATGTGAAGCCCACCTCTGGGAATATTGTGGGGGGGGGGACAGGATGTAGGAAAGATGCATGGGGATAGTGCACAGTTTGTGACTTGCAGGTCAGGGAAGGCACATGGGGGGGGGCGACAGAGAAGAGGTAGGCTGTGTAGGGCTGCGCACGAGGTGCCATTAACCTCTATAACGGTCTGGTTTAGCACAGCAATCAAACAGGAAATGCACAGACTTCAATGGATAGTTAGGACTGCAGAAAAAAAACAATTACAAGCACCCTGCCTTACATTGAGGACTTGTATCCACACGAGCCAGAAAAAGGCCTGTGAATATATCTACAGACTCCTCGCATCCTGGATATAAACCGTTTCAATTTCTCTCCTCAGACTCCGCTATAGGGCATGCCAAAGCAACTAGACACAGAGACAGTCCCCCCCCCATGCCATCACTCTGCTAAATACCTAACTCCCACACCACTAAATATTTACCCATGTAGTAGCTGTATTGCTATTATCCTTGTCAACTTCTTATCTTTTTACCTTCTCATCTTTCCTACTATCTTCTCCTATCTTATGATTTACCACTTGTTGTTTGTACCTTGTAATTGTGATTGCACCTTATCTTATGCTTTATGATCTATAACTTATCACTTTGTTGTTTGTATGTACATTGAGAGCTTATGCACTGGAAACCAATACCTTCTGTGTCCAATCATACTCAGCAATAAAAAATTCTCTTCTATTTTTAAATAAATGTAAGTTGAGGAAGACACATGGGGGAAGCAAAAATTCATGCAGGGTGACAGCATGAACCAGGAAAGGTACTCAGGGGTTCCTTTGTCCCTGTTTCCCCTTCCCATCCCTTCCCAGCAGGAAGGTAGGTACATGATGGAATGAGGAATTGTGTGACTGGCTGGAAAATGTCATGGACCATTGAAAATGAAGCTCACATGACTGCAAAAACAGTCCAGCAGCACAACAGCATCCAGTAACACTGAAGCAGCCATAACCTCCCCAAATTTCAGTTCCATGGCAGGAGTCATGGGCCCTCGATTTTGGATACATTCTGAAAATTAGCCCATTTAAGATACCTTGGTTCAAAAATTGTTGCCCTATTGATGCACTGTTTTGCCCAGTTAAAGGCCATGACAATGAGAGTTTTAGCACTAGATATGCAACATATCTAGTGCTAAAACTTTTAGCATATAGATATGCAACACCTGTCTTACCTTTTTTTATGAGAAAATGATTTAAGTATTGGGAGGGACTGCTAAAGATGAGGATGAGTCTCCATAGCTTTTAGTCGGTAACCCTGATGTTGAAATAAACGTCTTACTTGCTACTTGCTATAATTTAAGAAAATTGAGGTAGAAATTCAAGAAGCCTTCCTACTGTTTTTATGTTACGAAGGATGACAGCACATTGGCTGTTCTCCCTGTTTTTTAATCCTCTTTTTGTTGATTGTTGTTTTTATTGCTCTTGTATGGATTATGGTGTTACTATAGATGTTTTAATTTGTTTCTGTTTATATTCTATGTAAGCCACCACGAGTCATTTCAATTGTGGTGGAATAGAAATGGAGGATAAATAAATAAATAGCTGCATGCTAATTTTGCGATAAAGTGTGACATTATATTTTTAAATTGCTTTTAAACATATGCCTTCCTTGATTGATTTTAAACACCAAAATGACCTTCATACCCACAGGTGGCATAGTGTTATAACATATTACAACATGAGGATTGCTTCTTTTGATCCCAGCTACCCAAGTAAAGTTAAAAAAATCTTTGACACTCATACTTTATTTGCAAAAATGCAGAAGTGATTTGTCACCATCTTACAGAAATTTTTTTGAGGGGAGGGTTGTCTCAGTCCTAGGATTCACTTGGGGGTCTCTCAACCACTTATTTGTTTAAATAACCACCTATCTCATAGGGGTGGGCAATTTATTTTCCCAAGGGGCCACATGAGAAACTGGAATTGTTGTGGAGGGCAACTACTGCCAAAGAGAGCAAAAATTTAAACAAAAAGCTGCAAAGAGGTTCTTCAGAATTAGCAGAAACAATTTGTTTGTTTCTTTTCTGGAATAAAACATCTTTTACTTCCCCAATGCTTGCCACACAAGAAACTCAAGAACTTCTTTGCCAAATCTTGACAAATATCTGATCAAGAACAATGGGGAAAAGGGGAAGAATCTTGAATTCAGTCTTTCTTTCTTTGCCTATTTGATAACATTCAGGAGCCCCAGAAGCATGCTTACTATTCGCTTCTATTTCCCCCTCACAACCATCCCATAAAGTAGATATGCTGAGATAGGATTAAGCCCAAAGTTCTGCAGGAAGTTTTCAGAGTTAAAGATGAACTAGAAGTTGGGTCTTCCCACTCCTAGACCAGCGGTGTCAAACTTGATTTCATTGAGGGCCACATCAGGGTTGTGTTTGACCTTGGAGGGAGGTGTGGCCAGGGTGGGCGTGGCTCCTGAGCTCCATTTTCGGCTGTGATGGCCTCCTGCAGCCCTCTGCCAGTGAAAACAGAGCTCGGGGGGCAGTGTGCAGCCTCCCCAAGCTCCATTTTTGCTGGCAGAGGGCTGCAGAAAGCTGTTATGGCTGAAAATTGAGCCTGGGAAGGCCATGCACGGCCCTCCTGAGATCCATTTTTGCTGGCAGAGGCACCGCGGGCCTTTCCTTGGCTGCTCCAGGGAAGCCCACAGGCCAGATCAAAGCACCCCATGGGCCAGATTCAGCCCGCAAGCCTTGAGTCCTAGACCATCACTTCAGTTGCTCTACCATGCTGATTCTATTTTATCACTTCTGGGTGCCTATATATCAGTTCCAGACCCCAATCACTACTACAAGAATATTAAAGAGGGGGGCCGGAAGTACTGACAGGCATACACATCTCCTCTGAGGACCACTGCTCTTCACCTGTATCATCTGTACCTGTAATTAGATTTCAGCCTGGTGTATTTTGTAAAGAATATAGGAGGCATTCAGTGATTCATTATTATTACTTAATTGCATAGTTCACAGATCCAGGTCTTCTTTTTTAGCTAAACTTGTCTTTTTGATGTATTTATATCTTACAACCTCCTTAATGGAAGTAAAAATCTCTCCTATGAAAAGGGGGCAGGGGCAGAACTCAATCATAAAGAACTCACTTTGCATATCAAAGAATCCAGATTCTATGTATGGGGTTATTGTCAATTGTGGATTCACTAATTTTCAGTTAATTTTTAATTTTTAGGGAATAACTGTGAATCTCTTAAGGGGATCTGGAAACATGGCCTGCATGGCCTCCTTGCTGTAATTGCTAGAGAAGGCATGAGAGGTGGCTTTGCACACCACATGCCTGAGCTGTAATCTGGGCATGTGGTGCCACCCCCTTGTCAGGTGAACCATCTTGTAGGGGGCAAATTTCTGATTACTGTATTTTTCAGAGTATAAGACACACCCGAGTATAAAACACACCTTAGTTTTTGGGGAGGAAAATAAGAAAAAAGCTGATTGGTGGATGGGCCGGCCTCCCCCAATCAGCTGTTTCCAGAGGTGAATTTTAGCAACAGGTTTGTTGGTTGTGAGCTCTGTGCCTTGTTTTTTTTTTTTCTGCCTCTGAAAACCTCCAAAACAGAGCTTCAGAAAAAAAAGCCTTTGTTCAATCTCCTTTCTTTGGTATTGGTATGTAGATTAACCTCTTCTGATCTGTTGGTTATTATGTCATTCTCCAGATTTGTTAACATAGTTTGGTTAGAACCTTTACTGATTCTTCTTTTGTTGCTTGCCATATTATTTTAGATAAAAACCTTTCAGAGGCTTTTTTTCTGAAGCTTTATTTCCGAGGCCTCTTTCAGCCTCTGAAATTTCGTTTGTGAGGCTGGGCAGGGCTACATTCAGAGTATAAGACGCACCCAGATTTTCACCCTCTTTTTTGGGGGGAAAAAGGTGCATCTTATACTCCAAAAAATACAGTATATCAAAACAGAAGAAAAAGAATCTTGGTTCCTCTGGATCCCAAGACCTCTGCAGTAGAGACAAGAATGCAAAAGAGCTAAATGTTCCCTCATCTAGTTCCAATCAGTTCCTGTGGGCTCCAGTTTCCATTGCAGTGGAGCCTCAGTATGTACAGGTTCTACTGGCACTCTATAGAATCAATGCTGAGCTGACAGTTGCTCTTCTATCTAAAGGTCCGACTAGTTCCTCTGAAGATGACCTCAATCTGACCATCTTTGGAAGACGGGGATAGTGAGGAAGGAGCTTTATATATTACTGGCTCCCCATTTCCCTGGTGGTTCATCATGGTAGAGGCCATGAAGAAACATCTACAATTCATCAAATGGGTCTCTCCATTTTCAGCCCCTCTATCTTTGGATCCTTCTACACAACCTTCATCTTTTGTTCATCCACTATCTCCAGCAGTATCAGTTCCTGATCTGGATCCCACTGCTGACCCTGCAGCTCCATGGAGACCCACTTTATTAGACTTTACCATGTAATATATTCAAGAACCAAAAATGGGAGCCGACACCTTGAGCTTGATCATCCATGCCCTTCAATCTGAAGAGCTCAGCCTGCATTGATGTGCAGACCTCCTGCAATAACATGTCCAGTGATGTCCCAAATGTCCCAAAGGTTGTCCTTTGGGACAACCATGACCTGGATGATTGACAATTTCCATGGTTATGTCCAATGATGGTTCCCCCTAAATGGAAGCCATCCATTGTTTGGCCCAAGACTGTCACCTAAACAACAAATCCTTTCACAGAGTGAATTTTGCCACCATCCAATGCCTGTATAAGCTCCAGAGGAAAGATGGTGTTTCTATTGTGCTGTCCAGGAACTTGAAGACCACTTATCGCAATCCCTCTCCTGTTCCACCAGAGATGAATAAGTACTGCTCATTAGTCTTCAAGACTCCTGGTGCAATTGACAATGTATCAGCTGTGGGTCCTTGATGTTTCCATGGTCTGTAGCTACAGGCTGAAATATCCTGGGACTTCAAGATCACAAAGTATGGTCAAATCCATCATGCTGAATATCTTTTTTGCTAGACTAATTCTTCTGCTCCAGTGCACCACCTGCCCATCATCATCTCTAACTGAGGACTGCTGTATGATCCATCAGGTAGTGGACTCTGAGCATTGGGTTTGAACCGTGAACATTATGGACCTTTGTCTACTAACTATAATTGGCTCTCTCAGTCACTACAATCTGTATACCTGTGGCACCAAGGCTGGCTGTTCCTGAACTGTCCAAAGCATTTATGACTTATTTATTTATTTTATTTATTTATTAGTTAGATTTATAAGCTGCCTTCTCTGGAGACTCAGGGCGGCTTACAATGCGTTAAGCAATAGCCTTCATAATTTTGTATATACCTGCTTAGTAGGGCTTTCAGCCTCCCCCCAAGCGGTGTTCTTTTTTATACAAAGTCAGCTTATTGCCCCCACAATCTGGGTCCTCATTTCACCTACCTCGGAAGGATGGAAGGCTGAGTCAACCTTGAGCCTGGTGAGATTTGAACTTGCAGTAATTGCAGGCAGCTGGTAACTAAGTGCTACTTTAACAGCACTTAGTCCACTTAGTCCATTGCACCACCAGGCTCTTATGACACGCCTGGTGGTGACTACTCTTGCCTGACTATCTGCTAGTAATTTAATTGCCTTAGAGGGTTGACTTGTGGAAGAGAGGAATAATTTGGTTTGAAAGTGCCGTCTCTTTGCCTTTAACATTGACCCTCTAATAATAAATGTTATCTAGCTATGAAAAGGGGGCAGGGGCAGAACTCAATCAGAAACCTTGCATATAAATTTATAATGTTATTGTCAATTGCGGATTTGGATTCACTAATTTTTTTCGCTAGCTGGGAACAGAACAAGCTTGGAAAAGGGCCTGGATGCATTAGCAACTGAAAAATAAATGCTTTTGAGTAGTGAAATGCAAGGATTTGCACAAGCCTAACAGATACATTACTTCCAATATCCAGGCAATATATGGCTGTCAGAACCGGTGATTGGGGAAATAAGGAGGAAAGAGCTTTTGGTTCTCATCTGTTTGGGCACTGTGGGAAATGGGATACTGAAACAGATAAACAATTGTGGTTAGATCCGGCAGGATCTTTTCATGTTTAAAGATGAGTTTGAGCTTTGCAAACATTTTGGAGGGATAAGTGTCTCTCCGTAGAGCTGATGTGTATGTAGCATTACCCTTTGTCTATCTGTTTGGGTATTTATATGGTCTGTATGTTCAAACTGCATATTTGTCAACTTTGTTAATGGGCAGTAAGTCTTTAATAATTTCCAGTTAAAGGTATAAAATCTATGGAACATCAGGATGAATAAATATATTGATAATTATCCTTGGTACTTATGATATGTAAAAATCATAATATTTATATTATATTATTATAAATATAATAATGATATTATAATATAGTAAATGAGTACTTGGAGTACTCATTTCTAAAGATCTAAGTGCCAGAGCCCACTGTAACAACATTGCCAAAAAGGCATTAAGAGTTGTTAACCTAATCTTGCATAGCTTCTTCTCTGGTAATGTTGTACTACTAACTAGAGCATACAAAACATTTGCTAGACCAATTCTTGAATACAGCTCATCTGTCTGGAACCCGCACTGCATATCAGACATAAATACAATCAAGAGAGTTCAGAGATATTTTACGAGAAGAGTCCTCCATTCCTCTAACTGCAATAAAATACCTTATGCCACCAGACTCCAAATTTTGGGCTTAGACAACTTAGAACTATGCTGACTTCAGTCTGACCTAAGCATAGTACATAAAATTATCTGCCACAATGTCCTTCCTGTCAACGACTACTTCAGCTTCAACCACAACAATACAAGAGCAAGTAATAGATACAAACTCAATTGTATCTTTCTGCAATTCAAACTCGATTGCAGAAAATATAACTTCAGTAACAGAGTGGTCAATGCCTGGAATGCACTACCTGACTCTGTAGTTTCTTCCCCAAACCCCCAAAACTTTAACCTTAAACTGTCTACTGTTGACCTCACTCCATTCCTAAGAGGTCTGTAAGAGGTGTGCATAAGTGGACCAGCGTGCCTACCGTCCCTGTCCTAATATTTCTTTTTATTCTTACTCTTTTTCGTGTATTCAAATTATGTTTATACTTTTACCTGTTATCTTATATATGCTTGACAAATAAATAAATAAATAAATTACTAGTATAAGGGAATCTATGGAGATTCTCAGCCATCCAGGTCATGGTTGTCCCAAAGGTGCTTTTTCAAGAGGCAACTGGACTTTCTGGTTTTTCTTTGAAGACATTTCACTTCTCATCCAAGAAGCTTCTTCAGCTTCTCCCTTCTTCCTAAGGGAGGTTTATATATATATATATATATACATATATATGCTTTAGTTTAGAATGTTTCCATTCCACTTCCATATGGGCCTATAGTAAGCAACATAATTTGGAAAAATAATATATGAGACAGCACAAGCTTTGAAAATGGTTTGGAAGGGGCGCTTTGGGCTTCTATGACACAGCATCTCTCTACTAATTATGAAAGCAGCCCCTCTATTTTCAGGCTTCAGAACAAGCTTGAAAAAAAGACGTTGTTCCTTTCAGAGCTGTATTAACTTTGACAAAATGAGAGGCTGCTTTAATGAATAGCAGGAAAGTTGCTCTCACAGAAGGCCTGGTGTTTCTTTCAAATTATTTTTGATGCATGCACCATTCAAACAAATATAATTTCTACTCTGAGATAAAAATGTAATTACAGGTAGTTCTCGAGTTTAACAACCCTGATGTACAGCATTCACCATCAGGCACATCTATGTGATTATAAGCCAGAGGTGGGCTTCAGCAGGTTCTGACCAGTTCTGGAGAACTTGTAGCAGAAATTTTGAGTAGTTTGGAGAACTGGTAGTAAAAATTCTGACTGGCCCCGCCCCCATCTATTCTCAGTCCCAGCTGATTGGGAGGAAATGGGGATTTTGCAGTAACCTTCCCCTGTAGTGGGGTGGGAATGAAGATTTTACAGTACTCTTTGCCTGCCACGCTTAAGCTACGCCCATCAAGCCATGCCACGCCCACTAAGCAACACCCACAGAACTGGTAGTAAAAAAATTTGAAACTCACCACTGTTGTAAGCCATACTGCAGCCATTTAATATCGATCTGACCTTGGAGTTCCACATTCACACCTTACATTTAAGTCATCTTACATCCTTGTCTGGCTACTTTGCCCCTTTCAAATCTATTTTATAAAACATTTCAGGAAGGTTCCCATCCTCTGTTGCGTGCTCTCACAAGGCAATATCACTCACTGCTAACGATTGTCTATTCCCTTCTTTTGCGAGTGCCAAATCTTTAAAGTCAGCCATGAATGTTGCGGCTTGGCCAAGGGAATTAAAGGAAAGAAATTTAAATACATTTATTTTATTTCTCTTTTCCTCTGATGATTGTTCTGTCATGTTCAGATAAACAACTACAAAAAGAGATGGGAAGTGCAGATGCTGTACAGAATAAAAAATTGCATTTTTTAAAAATTTTGTCTAGGCATCTCTTGACAGAGTTCATCTCCATCTCTACTGAGACCCAACTTAGAATTGTTAATTCCATGTTGAATCATGGAACAAAGCTGCATTTTTGTGATATAGTCAAGCAAAACAGCATGTTAAGTCAGGAAAGTTAGAGAAAGTGAGCTTCAACCGTGTAACTGCATCATCCATCTATACAGTAGTGGCCAAAATTGTGGAAACCTTTTGGGAAAAGTGTATTTTTGAGGTTTGATGGCTAATAACACCACTTTTTTGGGGGGGGAGTTTCAAGATAATCATATTCCATTGCTGGAATGGCCTGGGAATAGCCCAGACCTTAACCCAACTGAAAATCTATGGAGCCGACTAAAGAAACTTGTTAGTCAGAAGCGACCCAGCAATAAAACCCAGTTAATAGAAGCAATCATTCAATCTGGGTTTCTATTTATAACAGCTTCAGAACTAAAAGACTTGGTTTACTCCATGGGAAGACGTTGTAAGGCCATAATTCATATTAAAGGTTACCCAACTAAATATTAACTGTTGTAATAGTTTTTGTATATCACATTTTTTCTATGGGGATAATTTTTGTGTATCTTGTTTTTTCTATGTGTTTCCCTTGTCTTCTTTATACTGTAACTTCTATTCTAATAGCAAATCCTCCCAGTGAAATGTTCCCGGTTCGGACCGGATCGCCTGATCTGGTAGTGATGGCGGCGGGTGGTTCAGAGAACCGGTAGCAAAAATCCCTGCACCTCTCCCACCATGCCCAGCTGAGCTGCACAATCATCAGAGGCTTTTTAAAAAAAAAAACTTTTAAAAGCATTTTTTCGGTGGAAGAAGTTGTAGAAAAAAATGCTTTTAAAAGTAAAAAAAAAAGCTTCTGATGATTGTGTGGTTCAGCTGGGATCGTTCAGAGCATTTTCAAAGCATTTTTTTAACCACCTCTTCCCCAGAAGAGGTTGCAGAAAAGAATGTTTTAAAAGTCTCTCTGACGATCCCAGCTGAGTTGCCTGATCGTCAGAGAGACATTTCAAAGCATTTTTTTTTCATTTGCAGAAAAAATGCTTTGAAAAGTTTTTTTAAAAAAATTGGCCATGCCCACCCAGTCACATTACCCCTCCCCCATCAAGCCACACCCACAGAACCAGTAGTAACAAATTTTACATTTCACCCCTGGATTTAACCTACAGGAAGTTACTGTCTTTTTACTCTGAGCTTATTGATTCGATAATGATACAGAATGTCTGAGCTAATGCTTATTACAATTGTGGCAGTATCAGATAATATGAACAACTTAGCCACTGTTCATTTAGTGACCATTCAAAATCACAATGGCTCTGAAAAAAGTGACTTATAACCATCTTTCACACTTATGAAAGTTGCAACATCCTTGTGGACATGTGATCAGAATTCATATTGTGGAGGAGGTGTATGGCGGTGTTATTGGCCTGTATGGTTGCGGCGGCGGTCTCTCCATCGGCTGGCGGTTGCCTGAGCAGTGGCAACGCAGCACTCTCAGCAGGATCCTTGTTGGAACCCTGGACGCCCGGAATATGTTTGCAGGGGCTAGGGGAGATGAGGACGAGAGCGAGGAAGCTGATGGTGGCTGTGGCGGTGGTGGTGGAGGTGGCTGTAATGGTGGCCACTGACTGGTGGCAGAGATGGCGGCAGCAGCCCAAGACTACAAGGGAGATGGCGGGAGCTAATTTTGGCAGTTTATCATCCTGGAAAGACCTGGGCTGCTGTGAGGTATTTGGCTGTTTTGAGGCCAGCCTAATAGTGTCCCAGAGGCCCCACAGTGATCTGGGGAGGCTAAACCGGGGAGCGCTGTGACCGGGGAAAGACCTGGGGGTTGATTTGGGGGACTGGAAGATGACTACGGGGTGTTTTCCCCCCCTGAAGCTTTGTGCTGCTTCCTTCCCCTTTTTTGCCCGGGTTTCAGGCCTTAGGATAGTCACTCGCTACCCTGTCTACTTCCAGTCTGCTGGAAATTACCATCTTTTTCCATCTATTCTCCACTTTTACCATCTCTGACACAGCTCCTGCACTGACTACATAGACCGACTTCTGTTCCTGGGCCTATGGATTGGTGTTGCTCCATCTCCTCTCCCTAACTGAATGGACGGGTATATCTTAGGACATGAGTATTGAGGGAGTTGGCCTTTGGCTCATTAATCACTAATTCCATCATTTTTTTGGACTATTCTGAGACTCCTCCTACTGCCATGTATGACAGTGGAGTTTTCCAATTTACTACTACCTAAGACTTAGATTTTCTCTCCGTTGGACTTTTAAACCATCATGGTCGACCCCTTGGTTATAGGCCATCATTCACTCCTGGTATCAGATGTATTCGACAGCTGAGCTCCTTGGGCTGCAAGACTCCCCCCTCTCGCAGGTTTGGCCCTCTACTCTATCTAGGGCCTACCTTGATGACAGTTTTGGAACCCCGAGAGGTGGCATGTAGCAAAAAAGAGAGTGAGGGTTTTTTTAACTAAGACTTGTGCAAAGTTTTTAAGGAGTTTTGGGAAGAGGTGGGAAGGACCTGGGGGAGGGTCCACAGAACATCAGAGCAGCAGAGTGGGTCTGAGGGTCATGGTGGGAGGAGAGAGGGAGGGGATGTAGATAGGGAGCCGGGGTTGAGGTAAAGGGCTATTCCATCAAAATAGTGGGGGAGAGGGGCAGATATGGCAGGTGTAGGGGGGCGATTCATGTTTGGGGAGTACGCATTTACTGTTTACGAGTGGTGGCATGCTCTGGCCCCCAAGGCGCCTCTTGTACTCCAGGTTGTGCAGAGTCTCAGGGCCCGAGCTTTCGCTGTTGTGCAATGTCGGGTCTGCAACTAATAAAGCCCTCCTCATTCATGATTTAGTTCAAGAGAGAGGTGCGGATCTGGCAGGGATCATGGAGACCTGATTGGGCCACAAGGGGGGGTTCCCCTCATGGAGATGTGCCCACCAGGCTCCTGTGCATTTCATCAGCTGAGGGCTCAGGGGAGGGGTGGGGGGGTAATGGTGATTATTAATGAAAGTCTTAGTCTGAGGGAGGTCACTGTTCCTCAGATAGCCGGCTGTGAGTCCCTCTTTGTGAAGTGGGGTCATGGGGTGCAGATGGGTTTGCTGACTGCGTACCTGGCTCCCTGCCATGTAGCAGCAGCCCTGCCTGAGCTGCTCAATGTAATAGCCGGGGTGGCAGTGGACATCCCCAGGCTTATGGTCATGGGGGATCTCAACCTGCCATCCATCGTTGGAAGCAGCTCAGGAAGTTCATGGCTTCAATGGCGGCCATGGACTTGACCCAGTTAGTTCATGACCCCACCCACATTGGGGGACACACTCTGGACCTGATTTTTGTCTCTGGTCAGTGGTTGAATGATCTCACAATAGGGGACCTAGTTATTAAGTCCTTGTCATGGACAGATCATTCGCTCCTTCAACTTGACTTTCGGACCATTCCCCCTCATTGCAGGGAGACCAAACCAACCATGTGGTTCCGTCTCAGGCACCTGATGGACCCTGAGAGGTTCCTGACAGAGCTTGGGCCATTCCCAGAGGCTGTGACTCATGACTCAGCCAAGGAACTGGTGGCTGCCTGGGACAGGGCGGCCATGGGAGCCTTGGACCGCGTCGCGCCTTTGTGGCCTCTGACTCGGTGCTGTTCTCCTTGGTTTCCTGAGGAGCTGAGAGAGATGAACCGCTGAAAAAGATGCCTAGAGAGCGATTGGGGGGCCAGCCGCACCAAATCTGACTGAACACTGGTGAGGTCTTATATCAAGACCTAGTGGCAATAAGAGTGGCGAAATCTAATTATTTTTCCACTCTTATTGCATCTGCAGAGAACCACCCAGCCCCCCTGTTTAGGGTGACTCAGTCTCTACTTCAGGTGGGAGTGAGGGAGGATCCCTTGCAGGGTAGAGCTGAGGATTTTGTGCAATATCTGCATGATAAAATCGCTCAGATTCGGAGCGGCCTGAACTCCGACTGGGTAGTCTCAGATGGGATGATGGAGGTGAGTCTTGAGAGTGTTATCTGGGAGAAGTTTGACCCGTGGCTCCTGAGGACATGGACAGGATTTTGGGGAGGCTTAACACTACTACATGTTTATTGGACCTGTGTCCCTTCTGGTTGGTGCTGGCCTCCCGGGAGGTTACACGAGGCTGGTTTCAGGAGATTATTAATGCTTCATTGAGTGAGGGTGTCTTCCCATCTGCCCTGAAAGAGGCGGTAGTGAGGCCCCTCCTCAAGAAGCCTTCCCTGGACCCACTGTATTAGCTAATTACTGTCCTGTTTCCAACCTCCGCTTCGTGGCAAAGGTTGCTGAGAATGTGGTGGCATGACAACTTCCTTGATTCCTGGATGAAGCTGTCTATCTAGATCCGTGCCAGTCGGGCTTCAGGGCAGGATACAGCACAGAAACGGCATTGATCGCATTGGTTGATGATCTCTGGTGGGCTTGGGACAGGGGTTGCTCCTCTGTCCTGGTCCTCCTAGATCTCTCAGTGGCTTTTGATACCATTGATCATGGTATCATGCTGCATCGGCTAGAGGGGGTGGGAGTGGGGAGCACCGTGTTATGGTGGTTCTCTTCCTTCCTCTCTGACCATACACAGTCTGGGTTGACGGGGGGACAGAGGTCAACCTCGAGGTTCCTCACTTGTGGGGTGCCACAAGTGTCAGTCCTCTCGCCCCTCCTGTTCAACATTTATGTGAAACCGTTGGGTGAGATCATCCGTGGCTTTGGGGTGAAGTCTCAACTGTATGCCGATGACATGCAGTTGTACATTTAAACCCCAGGCCACCCCAATGATGCCCTTGACGTGATGTCCCATTGCCTGGAGGCCATGTGCATCTGGATAGGGAGGAACAGGCTCAGACTCAACCCCTCCAAGACTGAGTGGCTGTGGTTTCCGACGTCCCAATATAGCCAGCTAGCACCATCACTGGCCATTGGGGATGAGATCTTACCCCCCTCAGAGAGAGTTCGCAACTTGGGCGTCCTCCTGGACTCACGGCTGTCCTTGGATGATCATATGATGGCTGTAGCCAGGGGGGCTTTTTATCAGGTGCACCTGATCTTCTACTTGCGTCCCTTTCTGGATTGGGATGCCTTGCGCACAGTCACTCATGCCCTCATCACTTCCTGTCTGGACTATTGTAATGCTCTCCACATGGAGCTCCCCTTGAGAAGCACCCGGAGGCTCCAACTGGTCCAGAATGCGGCTGCACAAGTGATAATGGGGGTGACTCGTCGCTCCCATGTAACACCCCTCTTGCACGAGCTGCACTGGCTCCCGGTGGTCTTCTGGGTGCATTTCAAGGTGTTGGTTACCACCTTTAACGTGCTCCATGGCTTAGGACCTGGATATCTACAGGACCGCATTCTGCCACCGATTACCTCCCACTGACCGATATGCTCCCACAGATAGGGCCTCCTCAGGGTGCAGTCAGCCAAACAATGTCGACTGGTGACACCCAGGGGGAGAGCCTTCTCTGTGGGGGCTCCTGCTCTATGGAACGAATAGCCCCCAGACATACGAAGGATCCCTGACCTCCGTGCCTTCCGGCGTGCTCTGAAGACCCTATTATTCCAGCAAGCCAGTCTGATGAGACAATGATTTTAATTGGGTTTTTAAAATGGTTTTAAAATGGTTTTAGCTGGGAGTTTTAAATTTGGCCAACAGGACTGAATTATTTTAAATGATTTTTAAATTTTGTCTTGTATATTGTTTTTACCACGGCTGTTCATTGCCCTGAGTCCTTCGGGAGAAGGGCGGCATACAAATATAAATAAATAAATAAATAAATAAATAAATAAATAAATAAATAAATAAATAAATAAATATATATATATGCTTGGCAACTGGTTCATATTTATGAGGAGAAGGACGGCATACAAATATAATTAATTAATTAATTAAATAAATAAATAAATAAATAAATAAATAAATAAATAAATAAATAAATATGCTTGGCAACTGGTTCATATTTATGAGGGTTGCGGTGTCCCAAGGTCACGTGATCCCTTTTGCGACCACCTGACTAGCAAAGTCCACGGAGAAGCCAGATTCCCTTAACAATCACAACTTACTAACTTAACAACTGCAACCATTCATATAACAACAGTGGCAAGAAAGGTCATAAAATGGGGCAAAACTCACTTAACAAATGTTTCACTTAGCAACATCAGTTTTGGGCTCAATTGTGGTCATAAGTCAAAGACTATCTGTACCATGTATTTAGGTATATTGACCATTCTGTAATGATGCAGTAAATATAAATGTGTATATGTGAACTGATCCCTCTGAAAAGGATTGCCAGTTTCCTCCTACAGTTTTATGCTTGGTAACCAATTTACCTGTGCAATACTATTTAGCAATTATTAATGTCGTATGTAAAAGTGGGCTATCCTGCACCTTGCACTGCCACAAAGCAGCTGCATGAATTGCTAAAAATTTGGTGACAATCTATGTGAAAATATCTTTGCCAAAGACGTATAAGTCAGTGGTGGTATTCAGCCGGTTCTATCCGGTTTGGGCAAACCAGTAGCGGTGGTGTCAGGAAACCCCACCCACCTGCCCAGATGTCATCACATCCTGTTTTTGATGCTCTGCGCCTGTGCGGAAGGTCCTGTGCATGCATGGAAGGTCCTGCACCTGCATGGAAGGTGCTGCGCATGCACGGAAGGTCCTGCACCTGCATGGAAGGCGCCCTCACATTTGCGAACTGGTAGCGAAGGTAAGTGAATACCACCCCTGGTATAAGTCCTATACATACATGCATGTGCTATCAAGAATGAGGATGAGCATATCCATTCGCTGACTGTGGGTGACAAATGACCATTTGTCTAAATAGTCAAATGACCCCATTCGCAGAAACATAAGTGTGATTCATTTTTCAGGTCCTGACACACCGTAAGTAATATTCTACTGTCTTGAAGCTTTGCCCTACAGCGACTCATAGGATTTTGCTCAGTCCAGTTGTTTTTTTATGCATAATCCTTGGCAATGCTGAATTCAGATAACAGTAACCTTCCAGAGCTCCCACTGAGCATTATGGGGGGAAAAAACTCAAGCAGCTGACAGCTATTATATAGAGAAAGTGAATTATCCAATCTAACTGGCACCTTACAATGTTGTTTTTTTTCAATAATAGCAGTTGCAGAGTCTCTCAGGTCATGTTTGAAGGGCCCTTCATGTCAAACATGCCATCATGTTTCTTTAGATAAAAAAAATACTTGCTACATTTCTCACCTTTAATTATGATATTGTGAAACTAGTCAGACATATAAGAACATTACAACTCCTCAGATAACTTCACTGCTGTGACATATTAAACTCTTCACTTCTTTTTTGAAAGGCTAGTCGGAAATATATTTCTTCCGTTTCACTTCCAAGGTACTTTTGTGCAATATAAGCCGAAGATGAAAAAACAAGTTTTGTTTTAAAATGCAATATTTACTCAGTGAAGATGCCCTTGAATTTAAGACCATTGGCCTCTGGCGTCCTGTCAAGATAAGATAAAAAAAATTATCATGAATTGAATGATTAGAAATGAATTTAAATTGATTACCTGTAAAATAAGACACTCCATTTGCAAAATTATCTGATTTTCCTGTTTGTATCTATATGCACAAATCTCTTTGATGTCCAAAAGTACACAGACAGGCAGCAGGGCTTAACAAGCCCAAAATCTATGCTTGATTTAGAAAAATCCTAAAAAATATGGAAATAAGATGGAACATGTACAACCATGGCCACAATAGATATTCTAAATTAATCATGCAACCAAACATAAAATACTTTGACAATTTATCAGGTGATATGAAAAAAAAAATCTGTGATTTCTGTTAATCTAGATCAGGAGTACCCAACCCCTGGTCCATGGACTGTCATTGGGCCATGGCATGCCAAAAACCATGCCACGCAAAAAAGTGAAACTCCATCTGCGGGATGCAGGCAGCATGAGAAACCACGCCCGCTCCGGTCCATGGGAAAACTTCTTCCCATGGAATTGGTCCTTTGGGTCCAAAAGGTTGGGGGCCACTGATCTAAATCAATCAAAAGTAGAATACCAACCAAAGTTGAGCATGCTAAAATGAATTGAAAAGAAAAATTAATGCATTTTCAAAATTTGAAAGTTGAATATTAAAACTTGACATCAAACTCTGTATCCAAAAATCAGATTGTTATTCAATTCATTCACAGAAACCTAAAGTGCACATTAACTGTCTCATATTATAGAATCTTGAACTATACTTCCATACCTGTGTCTAGCAGTGATGAGTATGAAAAATGGTCATAAGTCACTTTTTTCAATGCCGTTGTAACTGAATGGTCACTAAACGGACTGTTGGAAGTTGAGGACTACCTGTATTACAATCAAAATTGTAAGCCCATTTTATCATACATTCTTTCACTTGTTATTCTTCTGTTTCAAATTTCAATAAAAGTTTATACGTTTGTATACAATTCTATTTCACACTCAGTCTTCAAACCATAATTTTTTTGTCTACTAGAAATCTTTCTAATGTTTGTAAAGAAGAGACCCATTGACAGCTACTGTATGCTCCTTTGCCCACAATAATTGATTTTATTTTACACCCCCTTGACAAAATTCTAACATCTCACAATGAATTAGTCCTTTGTGTTTGCCTCTTCTATAAAATGCTTCTTGTGCTAAGAGCCACAAAGATACTTTTGGACACACCTTGTGTTTGTATGTATCCTATATTCTCAATATAGCACATGTAACATCATGATTTTAAAAATCCACATAAATCTTGACGTTATCACAACCCAATACCCATGCCACTGAAATCCCTTCTCATTCCAAAAGCTTTCTATTCTCAAACACAGGCTTTTTCATTCAAACCAGACCAGACCAGATGAGACCAGACCAAACCAAACCAAACCAAACCAAACCAAACCAAACCAAACCAAACCAAACCAAACCAAACCAAACCAAACCAAACCAAACCGCAAGCTGCAAAATACAATTTCAAGACGTGTAAACCAATCCTCCTGTTTCTTTTGTATCTTGTAACTTCTATTTAACTCAAGTTTTTTCCCCCCACCACACAAATTCAGATATATCCTTCTGCCACTGTTTAAATGATGCATCAGTTGTCAAAACAGGTATTGTCTGAAGTGAAAACATTGTTCCAGACAAGACATTCATTTTTATCACAGAAATTCTCCCTAGCAATGATAGTTGTAGTTTCTCCCATCTTAACATGTCTTTTTCAACTTCATTCCATGTCTTAACATAATTATTTTGAAATAACATACAGACCACATTTGTCATAATGATACCCAGCTATTTTACCTTCTTCTCAACCTTAAACCCATTTTATTCATTGATTCTATTTGATCTTCTATTTTCATATTCATGTTAACATCTTCATTTCCTGTTTATTAATCTTGAAACCTGCTAATGCACCAAATTGTTTTAATTTTTCCATTAATATTCCAATTCTCTTTAAAAGATTGTCCAGTACCAACTCAAGTCATTTGCAAAAGCCCTTAATTTATAAGTTTTTTTTCTTAATCTGACAATTCTTGTCTTATATCTGTACTCAGTATTTCAAGAAGCAAAATATCCAAGAGAGGAGACCTGTTTTCGCATATCTGTTCTTTTTTTGTATCTCACAGGATTTTGTTAGATCTCCGTTTACAATTATTTGTATTTTCTGTGCAGTGTACACTGATCTGATTTATAAAGTTCTCTCCAAATTCATATCTTCCAAAACTGTGAACAAAGAAAGCCCAGTTCAAATTGTCAAAGGTCTTCTAGGCATCTAAGAAAATCAATGTAACTTGTTTTTCATTATGTTGCTCCAAACATTCCAATATGTCCAGCACAACTCTAACACTATCTTTAACTGATTTTTAAAGGTTTTTTTTACAAAAAACATTGATCCTCATGAATAAATTATTTTGAGTCTATTTGTTAGAATTGTTGTTCAATCAGAATAGAATAGAGCTGGAAGGGACCTGGGAGGTCTTCTAGTCCAACCCCCTGCTCAAGCAGGAGACCCTTTATCATTTCAGATAGGTGGCTGTCCAGTCTCTTCTTAAAAGCCTCCAGTGATGAAGCACCCACAACTTCTGAAGGCAAGCTGTTCTACTGGTTGCTTGTCCTCACTGTTGGGAAGTTTCTCCTTAATTCCAAATTGCTTCTCTCCTTGATTAGTTTCCATCCATTGTTTCTTGTCTTTCCTTTTGGTGCTTTGGAAAATAGCACCAAAAGTTGACTTTGTGTCAGTCCCTCAAATACTGGAATACTGCTATCATGTCAGCCCTAATCTTTCCTCTAGACTGACGATACCCAAATCCTGCAACCATTCTTCATATGTTTTTGTCTCCCGGCCTTTAATCATCTTAGTTGCTTTTGTTTGCCTTTTTTCCAAAGTCTCAAGATCTTTTTTGTACTGTGGTAACCAAAATTGGATGCAGTATTCCAGGTGCAGCCTTATTAAGGCTTTGTAAAGTGGTAATAATACTTCACATGATTTTGATTCTATGCCTCTGTTTATACAACCAAGGATTGTATTAGCTTTTTTGGCTTCTGCTGCACACTGCGCACACAGATGTTGGGTCATGTTTAAGTGATTGTCCACTAGAATGCCAAGATCCCTCTCACAGTTACTATTTTTGAGCCAGGTTTCACCTACTTTGTACTTGTGCCTTTGGTTTTTCCTGCCTAAAAGGTAACGGTTCCCCTCACACATATGTGCTAGTCGTTCCTGACTCTAGAGGGTGGTGCTCATCTCCGTTTCAAAGCCGAAGAGCCAGCGCTGTCCGAAGACGTCTCTGTGGTCATGTGGCCGGCATGACTAAATGCCAAAGGCGCACGGAACGCTGTTACCTTCCCACCAAAGGTGGCCCCTATTTTTCTATTTGCATTTTTTACGTGCTTTCGAACTGCTAGGTTGGCAGAAGCTGGGACAAGTAACGGGAGCTCACCCCATTATGCAGCACTAGGAATTCGAACCGCTGAACTACCAACCTTTCTATCGACAAGCTCAGCATCTTAGCCACTGAGCCACCACATCTCTTTTCCTGCCTAGATAATGATATTGGCCTAGAGCAGAGGTAGGCAATTAATTTTCCCAAAGGGATACATGAAAAACTGGAACTGTTATGGAGGGCCTCTGCCACCGCCCTGCTGCCCCCCCGATGCTGTTCTCCAACTGCCACTGCTCCCCCCACTGCCGGACAGGGACAATAAAAAAGCTGGAAGTGGCCCATGGGCCATAAAATGCTCATGTCTAGCTATAGTTTCTTATTAAAGTTAAATCTTGTCGCTTTTTAGATATTAATGCTATACTGGCCTTTTCTAAGGCTCTGGAATCTTTCTCTCTGTAGGATTAGAGTTCATTGTATTTTGTAGAAGTTATAAAGTTCATCTTTAAAACATTTTTTAATAAGAATCTGATAATTCATCTGGTCCAGGCACCTTTCTTGGTTTAATCTTTTTTATAGCTACAGAAATTTATTATTATAGGTCCATTCATAATCTAGCTCTGTTCCTCTGTAGTCTTTGGTAAATTTTGCTTCTTTAAATATTCCATCTATTCTCTATAGAGATGTCACTTTCTTTATACAGATTGGAATAATTTTGATGAAATGCTCTTTGTATAGCTTCATTGTCCATTAATACAATATCTGCCACTCATAATTTCAGTATTATTTTTTTCTTTTCATAGTTTATGTGCTAGCTACTTCCTTGGTTTATTTGAAAATTCATTTGTTTGGTTTACATAATTAATTTCTATTTCCATTTCAATTATCGTTAGCATAGATAATTGTCATTTTATAAGATTAATTTTTGGAGAAATACTTATCTTTTCTGGGAATTATTCTCCCTTTTCCTTTATTTTATCCAAAACAGCCTATTTTTTCCCATAACTCTTCTTTTTAAGTTCACTATTATGCTGTAAAAAATAGCCTGTAATTAAAACTTTTATAGTAATAAAAGTTTTACTTGCATCCCAAATTATTCTTAAATCAGTGCCTTAACATAAATTATTTTCAAATTTTTCTTTAGATTTCTTTTTACAGTCGTACTGCTTCTTTTTGTGGCAGCATTTCATTATTTTATTTTATTTTATTTTATTTTATTTTATTTTATTTTATTTTATTTTATTATTTTATTTATTTTATTTTATTTTATTTTATTTTATTTTATTTTATTTTATTTTATTATTTTATTATTTTATTTTATTTTATTTTATTTTATTATTTTATTTTATTTTATTATTTTATTTTATTTTATTTTATTTTATTTTATTTTATTTTATTTTATTTTATTTTATTATTTCTATACCGCCTTTCTCCCGCAGGACTTAAGGCAGTGTACAGTCAAGAAAAAATAAAAGATACATAAACATCATAAAATTGATAATTAAAATTATAGCATAGTTTAGCCCAAATTAAATAAAACCCAGAATTATATAATATTTTAATCATTCCCAGTTAACATGCTTAGCCCTGCCTGATTGAACATCAGGGTCTTGAGGGCACAGTGGAAAGCACAGAGATTAGGGATGTTTCGTATATCAGGGGGCAGTTCATTCCAAAGGTTTGGAGCCCTTACAGAGAAGGCCCACCCCCTGGGAGTCGCCAATCGGCACAATTTGACTGAGTAGTCCCTCCCTGTGAGAACGAACTGGTCAGTGGGAGGCTATTGGTGGCAGAAGACGGTCTCGTAAGTACCGAGGCCCTAAGCCATGGAGCGCTTTAAAGATGATAACTAACCTTGAATCGCACCCGGAAGACCACCGGGAGCCAGTGCAGCTCGCGTAGGAGAGGTGTTACATGGGCGCAACGAGATGCACCCATAATCACCCACGCGGCTACATTCTGAACCAGTTGGAGCCTCCGGGTGCTTTTCAAGGGGAGGCCCATGTAGAGAGCATTGCAGTAGTCCATACGGGAAGTGACTAGGGCATGAGTGACTGTGCGCAAGGCATCCCGATCCAGAAAGGGACGCAACTGGCGGATCAGGTGAACCTGATAAAAGGCCCCCCTGGCCACGGCCGTCAAATGGTCTTCTAAAGATATCCGTGAGTCCAGGAGGACACCCAAATTGCAGGCCCTCTCTGTGGGGAGCAAGGTCTCATCCCCAATTGTCAGTGATGGTACCAGCTGACTATACCGGGATGCTGGAAGCCACAGCCACTCAGTCTTGGAGGCGTTGAGTCTGAGTTTGTTTCTCCCCATCCAGATCCGTACAGCCTCCAGGCAATGGGACATCACAGTAAGGGCATCATTGGGGTGGTCTGGGGTGGAGATGTATAGCTGAATGTCATCAGCATACTGATGAACATTCACCCCAAAACCATGGATGATCTCGCCTAGCGGTTTTACATAAATGTTGAACAGAAGGGGTGAGAGGACCGACCCTTGCGGCACCCCACAAATAAGGTGCCTCGAGGTCAACCTCTGCCACCCTGCCAACACAAACTGCGAACGGTCAGAGAGAAAGGAGGAGAACCACCGAAGCACGGTACCCCCTATTCCTAACCTCTGCATGGTATGCAGTAGGATACCATGGTCAATGGTATCAAAAGCCGCTGAGAGATCTAATAGGACCAGGATAGAGGAGCAACCTCTGTCCCGGGCCTTCCAGAGATCATCAACCAACACGACCAATGCCGTTTCCGTGCTGTATCGCGACCTGAAGCCCAACTGATTTAGTCTTCATGTAAAAGAGTAAGGTTTGATTTTATAAACCAAAGTCACAGGATTATGATCTGAAAAGTTTTTGGAAATATCTGTAGCTATATTGCCATCTCTGTTACATCGACTTTACATTAAAAATAATTTTGGTATTTTTAGTTTAAACTGTGGAATTTAATTTTAGTTTTTAAAATTTAAACTGTGGAAGAAATAGGCCAGGGTGGAACAGAGATTAAGATGTTTGGCTAGAACTGGAAATATCTAAGATGAAGGCCATCTTCAGCCATAGAAGGTCACTGGGTGGCTTTGGGCCAATCCTTCTGTCTCAGCCCAACTGATCTCATTAGATTGCCAACATGGGGATAAAGTAGAGATTCCTGTGGAAGCCTTGTTGAGCTCCTGGAGAAAAGATAAGATATAAACTATCAAGTAAAAATAAAACAGCCAAGGACACCCATCAAGTTTCATAACTCTAAGTGGAAATCTGAACCACAGCAGACACAGTCATGGGTGGACAGTTCAAAATCCAGCCGGCAGTTACAAAAAAGCCTATCCATTTTGTGTGTATGCCAAACAGAGGGATTGAGCTTTAATTACATCATTGCAACTACAAATCTGACTTTTTAAAAAATCCCTCTCTCCATGTGCCTGAACCAAAGTCTTCTCAGTTCTAGAATGTACTGACATTGGTTCTCATTATAGGCATATTCCGAAAGTTCAGATTCACCAATGGTGAGTTGCTCCCGGTTTGGTCCGGTTCTTGTGAATGGCAGTGGGAGGCTCTGCCCACCTGGCCTGACATCATCACTGACGCTCTGCACATGTGCAGAAGCTTCTGAGCATGCGTGAGCAATCCCGTTGTGAACCGATAGTAAAGGTAAGCGGAACCCACCCCTGAGATTCACCCATTATACGACAGGTTGAAATGTCCATCTATTTTTGACAAAGAAAAGTTGTTGATGTAAAATCAGCTTTTCTATTTTTTTTTTTCAAGGATACAGATAATCAAACAAAAAAAAAATCCTCTTGAGGGAACAGGTAGGCAAAAGGTCCCTTTTTTGGAAAGCAGCATTTCAATTTTTATAATAAAGCCCTTTTCTCTAAGTTATAATGACACAATGTGGCAAATATTCCATTATGCTTGCACAGTGTATTAATTTTGTCAGCATCTCCTTTGACAGTAAAAACAGCTTTCTTGAAGGGAAAACAAAGGCTCACCATACCACTTCCTAAATTCTTTGTTCCTGAGATTTTTTTTTTTAAAAAGTAATTATTTTGTTCTCACTGCTTGGACTCCAATCTGCTGTCTTCTGCCACATTCTTACCTAGGCAATTGCTCTGTGTGTGTGTGTGTGTGTGTGTTTATTCAGAACCATGCTCTAGTTCCATGATGGCGAACCACAGCTGACACGCGGAGTCCTTTCTGCAGGCACGTGAGTCGTCGCCCAGTTCAGTTCTACCGTGCGTGCGCGTGCGCCTCCCACCACCCAGATTATTTTTGAGATGCACGGGGGGAGGGGGGGCAGGGCACATGCAGGAGATGCGGGTGCATGCTTCGCCCCCCGGCCCGTGGTCCAGGGAGGCCTACTAGGCCCAAAATGGGGCGTGTGGGGTGCGGCAACCCTCCACAGCCTGTTTTTGGGCCCAGGAGGCTGCAGGGAAGCCTACTAGGTCCAAAATAGGGGGAGTGGGGGGGGGATCGTGCATGCATGCGCAGAGGGGTCGCATTGCATTATGTGTGCCAGCATGCACGCTTTCGGCACACGACAAGAAAAAGGTTAGCCATCACTGCTCTAGTTCAATGGGGCTTATTCCTAGGATTATTGCCTTAGCTTTTGCTCATTTTGATGAGCAAAATGAGGGTTTTTTCTGTTTGAGATTTTTAAATAGTTCACAAAGGCTTGAGAAAAGGAAGAAGTATATAACTCGGGAAAACCTTGTCCCGACATACTGTGGGAATCTTATTCCTATCAGTATGATCCATAATTAGCACACCAATCCTATTTTGATTTAGCTTCCTAAACAGGTCAAGTGCTGCTTGAAAGTTTTCATCTTTGCAATCTCTGTCTGAACTGTGAGAGGAGGCCGGACTGCAGGGTTGGTTTAAAAGTCAGCATGACAGGATTCAAAACTGAAGAGAGTCAGAAGAGTCAACTGTACGTGGTGCTAACAAACTGAGGGAAGTCACCCCTCCTAGAAGAATGAAATATTTTGAGAAATATTTAAAAAGGCAGACTATTATATTTTCCCTAAAGGAAAAACATGTTTCTAAAGACAGAAATGCAGAGCTTCAACTCCCTGCCCCCTCAGCACAGTAGTAAAATACACGCTTTTTTGCTACCGGTTCTGTGGCCATGGCTTGGTGGGCGTGGCTTGGTGGTGGAGGTCATGTGACTGGATGGGCGTGGCCAACTTTTTAAAAAAACTTTTTTTAAAGCATTTTTTTACTACCTATTCGCCCGAAACGGTAGTAAAAAATGCTTTTAAAAAGTTTAAAAAAAAAAAGGTTCAGACTATCACATGGCACAGCTGTGATCGTTGGAACCTTTTATTTAAATTTTTAATGCATTTTTTTACTACTGGTTCGCCCAAACCGGTAGTTTTATCACTACCAATTTGCCTGAACCAGAGGGAACTGGTAGCTTTTCACTCCTGCCTCAGTAGATATTTGGCGCTCATTGAGAAGGACAGGGCCAGCCATTCTACAAAACAAAATTCCTTCAGCTCCAGGGTGATAGGATTAAGACATGACCCTCCAGGACATAGTAGGATCATCTAGCAGCAAGGCTCACTGCATTACAAAATCATCTGGGTACTTTGCATCACCCTCCAGGCTTCAACCAAAAACTTGATTCAGAGAAATATGACCCCACATGGCCCCATGGGAGTCTGACTACAGCCAACAGAATACATTTCTTGCACAGGAACAGGAAGCTCAAAGGCAAGGCTCAAGAAAGGGTATGAATAACTTCACTCTTCACTCCATGTGGTCAACTGCACCAGGACCAACTGCTTGATGGTTCTGCTCCATTAAAACATCTTTCCAATCAGTCTCCATGTTTCCAGCTGGGAACTGAATCAGATGGATATTTCTTCCAAGAAAACAGAATCTTCAGCTACAGCAGAACCAATGTTGCAAAACGACCTCCAGCTGATAAAATATGATAAAAAAAAAAACCTCATCTCAGAACAAGTGTGACTTTTTTTAAAAGGTTATTCACTCAGGACACTTTAAAAACTCCCAGTGGAAGAGATGGTGATCAGAGCAAATAGGTGAAATAGGTGTAGCCTATGTACAAATGATAACACATAGATTGTTCTTAATGCAGGCCTGAGAAATCAACCAAAGTCTTAAGACCACAATTTTGTTTCCAGGATTGCTCAGATGAATCTGATGAAACATTACTTCTGTGGGATATGTAAGAGCTTCTTCTGTGTTTTGATTCCTAAAATTACTTTACAACCTATAGAACTCCCTCTGAGAATCAAAGATCTGGAGTTGCTCAAAGATAAAGGAATCTTTTGGTTTCCATGGAAACCTGTTAGCTGTCTGCTAACATTGCCTTCTTTCCACTACACAGTATGGGTGTCCTGGATTGTACTCCTTCTTGCCATCCCACTGCTCCCAGAGATATGGACAGCTCTCTGTTTAGTGTGCAGTCATCTTCCTAATAAAGGGCTCAGGAGGGGCCTCCATGGTTACCTCTTTTCAGTTTCCATGGCGACATGGATCTACCAAAGCACCAGAGCAACCCACTTACTCAAAAAAATACCGTTTTTTAACCAGAAAAAGTTTGTGAAATGAAAGAATATTGCCCAAAGGGAGAGGTGTATACTGACAATGGAAAGTAGTCCAGACCTTAGTGGTCTTATTCTAAAATCCAGTTTGTTTAAGGTATATATAATACATAAAGTTACTGTCCCAATTACTTAAATAATCACAGGTGAATACTTTCAATCCAAGCAAATGTTTATGCTTAGAATCTGAGCAATATGTTAACATATTTTCAAGAAAAAGGAAGGAAGGAAGGAAGGAAGGAAGGAAGGAAGGAAGGAAGGAAGGAAGGAAGGAAGGAAGGAAGGAAGGAAGTCACCTAAATGGGGCTGTTGGTATTCATTTGTAGATATTCTATCATCTACAGTAGAAAGCATTGTGCACATTTTTGTTGAACTTCAGCTGATGTGGTTTTAAAAGAGTGTGGTGGGGGGGTATACTCCCTTGTGAATAGAGGATGGGGAAGGGACAGGGGCTTAACTTTCTGGAAAGCTGGGAGTAAAGTCAAGCTTTCAATAACTTATGTAAATCAATTCAATTGCTTTGATATACAGCTAGACATAATCTGCAACGGGAGGTTCTGGGTTTATTTATTTTTTAATTATCAGTCTGTTTTCAAGAGAAGCTTCCAATCGTTTTTATTACAAGGGAAATCAAAAATATTTAAGGAAGGAACTGCTTCTTGCCAATAGAAGACATGTCCAAGAAGTGGGCAGGGTTACATTGGGTCAAGTATCAGAAGTAATTGATAAATTTCCAAAGTGTTTTCTGAGAAATTAGGAGTCTAAATAGGGGAGACATTAATGTTCTATTTGGATACATCTGTTGCATCAATCTTCATAAAAGCCAGAAACCTGCCTTTTGCCTCACATGGAAAAAGAGAAGTGCTTGAAAATCTAATCAAAAGTTCTTGAATCAGATACAGAGAACCAGAATGCTATATGTATTATATCAGTATTAAAATTTAATAAAGGATATGTAATGATAAGTGCTGAGCTTGTCGATCGAAAGGTCGACAGTTCAGCGGTTCGAATCCCTAGTGCCGCATAACGGGGTGAGCTCCCGTTATTTGTCCCAGCTTCTGCCAACCTAGCAGTTTGAAAGCACATAAAAAATGCAAGTAGAAAAATAGGGACCACCTTTGGTGGGAAGGTAACAACGTTCCGTGCACATTTGGCATTTAGGCATGCCGGCCACGTGACCACGGAGATGTCTTTGAACAGCGCTGGCTCTTCAGCTTTGAAACGGAGATGAGCACCGCCCCCTAGAGTTGGGAACGATTAGCACATATGTGCGAGGGGAACCTTTACCTTTACCTTTTAATGATAAATGCATTGGAAATTAAACAGTATAGATATTCAGGGGCTACTGGTCAAATCAATTCCTTGTCTGTTCTTGCTTTGGGGAAAGTCTTTACAAAACTTGATCTAGCTAGTGTAGTAACAACTGGTTGTTGATGATGCTACCACAGATATCCAAACTATCATCTATTTCAAGGTATTCTGAGTTAAGTGTCTACTTTTGGAATTGGCCCCTAAAATATTCCAACATTTCATGAAAGCTCATGCTTCTGAAATCTTGGGTGTTGTGTCAATTTTTTCCAATGTTCTGATTATGGGATCTATGGTGAGGGAATTTACTGCTAGATTTTAGGTAAGTTTTATTGTTTTGACCAAATTTAGTATTTATGCAATACAAGAAATGTGAAATCAGAACGTTTAATGTCATATTCTTAGGCTTCTATGTCTGTTTTTTTCAGATATCATTCAACTCAGGGTAAAATAGAAGAAGGTCTGATAACATCCTCATCCTTCAATTCTTACTGTATCTTCAGAAGGCAATTTTAGTTAAACCATTTTTCCTCCAATTACTGGGCAAAGAAGTTCAATAGTGCTGGGCTCAACAGCATTTTCCGAAAAATTAAGAAATTACTGCCTTATGATAATGTGTTTATGCATTATGATGAAATAAATCTCCTCATTGCTGAGATTTATCCTTATGGTGTTGGAGCTCTGCTTACTTACAGATTGCTGGATGGCACAGAGGCACATTGGACAGAGGATTTCAATTCACTGTTTTTGGCCTTCAGCAGTTGCCGTAGGTAATTCCCCTGGATGTTCAACACCTACCAGCTAAATGGTAGTTTATGGTAATTTGATCATAAATAATAGTTGCATTTGGCATATGTTTGTTTTGCTTTGAGACATGAGAGCAAACAAGGCCAAATTCATACAAGATTATCTGTCAGGATTCACTTGTGAACGTTGATAGATCAGATTTTGGTATCTAGTATAACATACAGAAAGTTATGTTTCTGTATTTTAAATATTTTTAAAAAGAGGGGGGGAGAAAAATTATTTCAAGGAAAAAAGGGAAGTTGTTTTAGCCCAGGGCAGGCAGACAAAACAAGATTTACTGTGTCTTTTACTAGAATCTAGAAGTCCATTAGCTGAGATTAATTCAAAAAAGTGGATTTGGGACATGTATATATTTTTTAAAAAAATATGAATCTGCTCAATTCAGGAATCAGCGTCCCTACCATTTAAAAGTTAAGTGAACAATAGGTATGTCAACACATCCTTTAAAAGTAGAGGCAATTGGCACCAGCCATAGGCAGAACTGTGAAATGCTTGTATGTGTTTTGATTGGGTTTTAATGGACAATATATTGCTGTTTTAATTCAATACAATGGCAGAGTTGCTTCAATGTTTTTCACTTTGCTTTCAGGCAGCCATGAAAGAGGGCGATTGGAAAGGAGACATGGAAACTTTTAAATTAAATTTAATATACACACTCATTTATTATAGGGGTTAAGGTGCCATCCTAGAAACCAAGAGAGTACAAGTTCCAGTCTCACCTTAGGCAAGAAAGCCAGCCCCAGGTGACTCTCTCATCTCACAGGGTTCTTGCTGTGGGAAAAATAGGAGAATGGAGGAATATTAGGTATGTTTCACAGGTGGGTTTCAGCAGGTTCTGACCAGTTCTGGAGAACCGGTAGCAGAAATTTTGAATAGTTTGGAGAACCGGTAGTAAAAATTCTGACTAGCCCTGCCCCCATCTATTCTCTGCCTCCTAAGTCCCAGCTGATCAGGAAGAAATGGGGATATTGCAGTAACCTTCCCCTCGAGTGGGGTGGGAATGGAGATTTTACAGTATCCTTCCCCTGCCATGCCCACCAAGCCATGTCTACCAAGCCATGCCATGCCATCCAAGTCACACCCACAGAACCAGTAGTAAAAAATTTTAAAACCCACCACTGGTATGTTTGCATGACTTGGGATTCCCTCAACCTTCTTCAGGAAATATGCATATTTTGTTATACAGGGATGGTGTTAATATACATATGCAAGAGCAGTAGAGCACTCAGTATATTGAGTACTGGCTGATGTAATGATTTTCTTTTTTAGCCTCTCTCCATTATTTAGACTCCTAAATCTTCCTATCTATTTATATTAGAGCAGTCTGAAGTGATGCCAGATTAATATATTGTGAAACCTGTGCCACTTATCAAAATAAGCACTCCAGCATTCCAGAAATTACTCTAAATGTTGCTTTCTAACAATAGTTATAAATTCTGAAAGGAAGAAACAAAATAAGACAAAAAGTCTTATTTTTCTCTCCACTGAATCTTCAGAAACCATGAGGCTTCTAATTTAATTTCAATCGATCCTGTTCTTATTAATCAGATTCTGCTGTCATTTCTTCTCCAAGGAGAAGCTTCATTTTAAAAGATTTGTTTTTTTATGATGAAAGTAGGGCTACATCTATATGGATATAATGTGAAAAGATTACTTTTAGAATGTGAGTAAAAAAATTATTTTGATACAATTTACTTCTACATGAAAACTTTTGATCATAAGTCATTTTAACTGGTTAGTGAACTCTAATAAGGTAATTGTGCAATGTTCCAAATGTTCCAACTCAGCTAAAGTAAAAGTAATCGGAATTATTTTGAATTAATTAGCACCTTTCATATGTTAATTTTCACACACGTCATAGTTTGTGAGGATGATCTTTTCCTGAGCTAAATGCTATGTTGTGGAGGGGAAGAAAAAGATTGGATTGCGTGAATTTTCTTCAACTCTTAGTAAGTTTTGCAATCAGAGAGCACCATCATCACTCAAAGCATTGAGGATAAAGGACAAGGTCATGAGGTGGGGGTGGGGGTTGGCAGAGAGGAATACACACAAGCAGAGATGGACTTCAAAAATTTCAACAACGGGTTCTCTGCCCAGTTGCTGGGTGGGTGTGGCCATGATGGGCATGGCCTAGTCGGCCTCCTGCACCATGAGGGGGTGTGCTTTTTCGCCTTCCCCAGGCTCAGGAGGCTCAAACCTCTGGGAGGGCGGAAACTGCCCCTCCCGGGCTCTGGAGGCCCCCTGGAGCTTCCGGGAGGCCTGTTTTCCCCCCTCTCTGAGCCTCCATGTGGGCCCTGCACATACCTCGCATCCAAAACGGGCTGTGTGGAGACTCCTGGGAGGGGCGGGAGGGGCAGGGCAGGGTGGGAGGGGCCAACCAGGGGTGGGATTTGGAGGTTCTCCAAACTGGCCATAACATTAGCTACGGTTCTCCCAAACCTGGGTGAACCCGTAGCAGACACCGCTCCACGCAACAGACCCTGATGAACAACAATGCCAACTGAAGACAGCAAGGAAGGTGAGGATAAGACTCTTTCCCAATCAAACTGTGAAAACTAAAGATTAACGGTAATTTTGGAGATCCTTTGGAAGTAATCTAAGAGTGTAGTTTCTAAGATCAGGAGATGAAAAGAACAACAGCAAAAGTCATGTTAGGTGCAGATCCTGTCCAGCTTGGGAAGACTTGAGATTGCTGGCCAGAATAGGGTCACGATATATCCCTTCCTTTTTAAAATAGTTTTTTAAATTAAAGCTTAAAAATATAAAGACAAAAAACTTAATACAAAGTAAGAAAAATACTAAAAAAAAGGTGCAGAGAAAGAAAAATAAGAAATGAAAAAAAATGACTTTCCTCATCATCAAGAAAAGACTAAGTAATTTCAGCTACTTATTGCCTTTAACACTTCCACAAATTACCTTTTCTTTCCATATCTCATCTCTTATCTATAAACAAATTATAAAGCCTCATCATTCAGTCCTAATTAAGAGTTATACAGTATGTTTTAATCTTAATCAAATACACCGGTTTCATTTTCCTTTACTTTCAGTACAGTAATTAATAATTTTCTCTAAAAATACAACAATAAAATATCCTTTACAATATCTTATCTATACACCAATCTTTAAAGCCTTGTCAAGAAAAATCAATCAAGAGCTATCAGAAACAACATCAACAATCTTGATCTTGAATCTCTTCAAATAGCATCCAACAAATTTATTTCCTATCACTTTGTCTCCTCTCAGAAACCCCTACACACACCAAAAATAATAAAATCTACATTATACCAGAAATAACAAAATTTAAGAAAATATCAATGAAATAAGCCTTTTTTGCAATGCTTTATTTTATATTGTAGCTTATCACTTTCTCTGAAAGTATATATTCCTCCCATATCTTATCTATAAACAATTCTTTAAAAGCCTTATTATTCGGTCTCATGGAGAAAAATACCCATTAAGAGCTACCAGAAGTCATACATATTTTAATGATCAAATAAGCAAACTTTGTATTACTCCTTTTGCCTTTAAAAATCTTGATGTTTATTCCCTGTGAATAGTTTAGCTTAGTTTAGTTTTAGTTTCAGTTTTATTTGATTTATATATCACCCTACTACTCCCGAAGGACTCAGGGCGGTGAACAGCCAACAGTAAAAATACATATATATAAAATTTAAAAAATGAATAGTATCCCAAAAACTGATTTGTCTTCATTTTCCTTTTGTCTCTTTGTATACTCATTAAGGAGTTTAATATATCTCTTTTGGTAAGTCCAGGGTAAGAATATTACCCCAGTCACTCTTCTGATTTATCACTTGTTCCTTTTAATTATTAAGACATCAGCCCATTTCATTTGTAAATGCAGTTTAACATCTTTTTCCATTTCATTGTCAGGAGTGAAGAATCAAACCCACACAATAAGTTCTACTTAAATTGATTTATTGTTCATGCCTAAACATAAGAATCTAGCCAATTAATTGTCATCACTAAATTGGCACTAGATAAGAGTTAATGGAATTCAGGAAGTGTTGGACTTGGACTGCTTGTTGTAACATAATGACTCTAGGCTGATTCCTCTTTTGACTCTGACCCCAGGCTCTGCCTTTCCTTCTTCCACAATCATTCTTGTAACTTGTCATGTTTAAATCTAAATCCAAAATAGCCTGATTCACAGTTGCATCCTCTTCTATCACCTCTTTTAAATCACTTTTTATGGTAGCAGATAATCTTATTAGAAATTTCTGAGCCCATTGTTCCCAAATATAATCAAATATTTCCGTAGTTGGATTACTTTTCTCCATTCTGTATTAGCGGCTCTGTTCTCCTTTAGTAATAATCTCAGGGTTTTTTTTCTGGTTGCCTCTGGTGTCCAGCTTTCAAAGTCTCCTCTTTTCATGTTTTTCTATAATCCACAATATTTTCCCAAGGGTAGATTTCTTATACTTAAGATTCAAAATCTTTATATATTTTTAATAGAATTTTAAACAATCCACAGGAGGGAGTCTTATAATTAATTTCAATATCTTATTTTCAATCCATCTGGTCCTTTATAATATTTATAGCTTTCCAAAAATGTTCTAATCAACTTTTTGCTGTTTACTTCAGCATATTTTTAAAAAATTCTTAACTAAAACTTCTTTCACAGAGGGTTGAAGGAGAATCTCTCAAGTGTGATGAAACTTGCAGGTCTCAAGATTCTTAATATCCAAAAAGCAGTTAACAAGCAATTTCCAAAAGAAAGGAAGTGGGCAAACCCAATGTTTGTTTAAAGATTTGTTTGGGCTTTAACCCTAAAATGCACCAGAGTCATTGTTCTATGGTCTCTTCACAGGGAGCTTTTGTATGGAGTGCTTGTGGATTATCCCAGGTCCTCCCATTTATCCAATCCATTTTGAGGTATTTATCTGTTCACTGGCTCCTCATTCTGTCAATCTGCCATGGTCATCAGCTTCATTGAAAGCAGTGTTCTCTTCAGTCCACCATTGTTTCCCAGGAAGTACACTACATCCCTCTTTGGATCGTCAGGATAAATCACCTGCCAAGAGAGCTAGGTTTTTAGCATTTGCATGAAATATGTATGAACTCTATTGAGAGTACTTCTAGAATAGAATGGAATGGAATGGAATGGAATGGAATAGAATAGAATAGAATAGAATAGAATAGAATAGAATAGAATAGAATAGAATAGAATAGAATAAAATAGAATAGAATAGAATAGAATAGAATAGAATAGAATTCTTTATTGGCCAAGTGTGATTGGACACACAAGGAATTTGTCTTGGTGCATAGCTCTCAGTGTACATAAAAGAAAAGATACATTCATCAAGAATCATAAGGTACAACACTTAATGATAGTCATAGGGAAATAGTCAATATAAATCTTAAGGATACCAGCAACAAGGTTACAGTCATCCAATCATAAGTGGGAGGAGATGGGTGATAGGAACGATGAGAAGATTGCAGACTTAGTAAATAGTATGACAGTGTTGAGGGAATTATTTGCTTAGCAGAGTAATGGCATTAGGGAAAAAACTGTTCTTGTGTCTAGTTGTTCTGGTGTAATGAAAAGAAAAACTAATATATAGCAATGTTGGGCTGAGGTTTATTTTTTTAAAAAAAAAATCCAATGAGGTGATGCTCCCCGTGATAATGAAACTCAATTCTCTTCCAAATCAAACTCTCAATTAATGAATTAAATTGCTGCAGATTGCTCTCAAATAGGCTTGGGAAAGATTTCCAAAGCTTGAGATCAGCCCTTCAAAGCAGCTCTGGTGACTTCAAATGTAGTCTGAGTGAAAGGTGAAAGAATACTAAGAAAGTCTCCTTCCTCTCTGAGCCCTTCCACTATCAGAATAAAAGAAGGAAGCTATAATACATTTTTGGATGTGTGGAGGGGACAGTTTTTGTCTTTTAATCTAGACCAGTGATGGGATTCAATTTTTTTTACTACCGGTTCTGTGGGCGTGACTTGGTGGGCATGGTATGGCTTGGTGGGTGTGGCTTGGTGAGCGATGCAGGGGAAGGATACCCGATCAGCTGGGACTCAGGAGGAAGAGAATAGATGGGGGCAGGGCCAGTCAGATGTGGTATTTATTGGTTCTCTGAACTACCCAAAATTTCCATTACCGGTTCTCCAGAACCTGCCAAATACCACCTCTAATCCAGACAACCCAATATCCTTGGGGCTAGACACGTGCCCCAAATATGGTATTCACAATACTAGTTCTACACAGGATGAGTCTTTAGTTATCAGAACTCATAACTCTTCCATTAATTTCTCCCCCCTCTTTTTTCTTAACATAGCATGTGTGGCTGTACAATGCAAATAGAGTTGGCACATTTCAAAAGCAACTCAGTGGTGTAAGTTATTTGAAGTGTATATTGCCTGCAAAGTGAAAACTCATTAGTGCAGCATCATATTCATGCAGACAATATGGGAGGTATGAATTGCAGGCCTGCTCAACACTGAACAAATTATTTTTCTTTCTCTCTCTCAGGTGCCTGGAGGGGTAGTGGCCCTATAATAGTAGTCAAATTTAAAATCAAGCAGCTCAAGGACCTTTGGACATTTTTCTTTGCTGGGGATGAAATTATGTTATGCATAATTTACATCATGCAAGGGATTTTCCTTTTTGAACATATATTTATTCATTTAAATTCATTAGGTAACTAACGTTTCCATAATTAAGGTCTCCAATATTAACAAGATAGACAATAATGAGATAAAAGGATAGCTTTGGGGAATGGAGAATTAAATTTCCTCCTCTTTCTAGGTTCTACCATATCTCAAGACCTAAAATGGACACCTAACATCAAAAATGTCATCAAAAAACCACAAGAAAGATTGTTCTTTCTGTGCCAACTCAGGAAGCGCAAACTGCCCAAGGACCTGCTGATCCAGTTCTACAGAGAAATTATTTAGTCTGTCACCTGCACCTCTATAACTGCCTGGTTTGGTTCTGCAACCCAACAAGACAGACACAGACTTCAGAGGATAAATAGAACTGCAGAAAAAACAATTGCTACTAACCTGCCTTCCATTGAGGACCTGTATATTGCACGAGTCAAAAGGAGGGCTGAGAAAATATTTACAGACCCCTCACATCCTGGACATAAATTGTTTCAACTCCTACCCTCAAAACGACAATACAGAGCACTGCACATCAAAACAACTAGACACAAGAACAGTTTTTCCCTGAACTCCATCACTGCTAAACAAATAATTCCATCAACACTGTCAAACTATTCACTAAGTCTGCATTACTATTACTATTACCATATAGTATATAAGACCCTGTCTTATATTTTTTTGAATCCTGAAATAAGTGCTTGGCCTTATTGCCATGCGCTCAAAAGCCCAATTAGGCTTATTATCAGGGGATATCTCATTTTGGGGGAAACAAGGTAGTCTTCTCATCGTTCCTATCACCCATCTACTCCCACTTATGACTGCATGACTGTAACTTTGTTGCTTGTATCCTTACAATTTATATTGATATTGTTTCCTAGTATGATTTGCTTTCTTATTTGTACCCTATGACTATCATTAAGTGTTGTACCCATGATTCTTGATGAATGTATCTTGTCTTTTTATGTACACTGAGAGCATATGCATCAAAGACAAATTCCTTGTGTGTCCAATCACACTTGGCTAGTGAAGAATTCTGTTCTGTTCTGTTCTGTTCTGTTCTGTTCTGTTCTGTTCTGTTCCCCCTCCCCATTGTCCTTTCCCCATCTCTATCATCCGTGGCTTAATGAAATCCATCCAAGAGCTAAATTATGGCTCTTAATAGTACATTATATCATCCCAAACATGAAACTTTCATGCTTGCAGAGATCATGATCCTACCACAAAACTGCTTCATTTGTGCAAGGATGTCATGTTGCACAGATCATTAGAAATCACCGTGGCTCTCAAGGATTCATTGTAATGCCTATCTTCCCTTCCCCACACCAAGTCCAGGGTTCATGGCAGCTTCTGAGGCTGGCCCTGTTGGGGAACACAATAAGCTAAGAAAGGGTTAATCCTACAACATATAGAGGTCCTATTTCATCAGGGCTTTCTTCAAATGCACAAAACATGTACATGTGTGCTGATTATATTCTAGTTTCTCTGAAATTGTGGCAGGACCAATAATAGGAATTGTATCCACCTGGAAGAGTCCCTTCCCACTATTTTCTCCATCCAGCCATTTTCCACATCACTCATTCCCAGGGTGGATTTTTTTGGAATTGGGGGGGGGGGGGAGATAGTAAAAGCCATAGATGTAGCAAGGGAAGAAGAAGTAGATAAGAGCCCTTGTACGAGTGAAACAGAAGTCATCCCTGAGCCTCATTTAAGGAATGGGAGCTTCTCATTTTTAATACGATGCACTCTTTTCTCTTTTAAACATTTAGATCTACAGAGGATTTTCCCCCTTTCTCTATTTGCCATTATTATTATTACAGTGGTGAACTTTTTGCCTTTCCAAGCCATTATCTACCTTTATTTTCAGAAAACGATCCTGCGTATAATACACTCCCCTCCCCCAAACGCTCTCAGAAATACGCAGAGAATTTTTATGGCTTATGCAAACTCAGCTTTTCTCTGGACGGAGTTTGCACAAGTTAAGTCAATCTATAGAACACACTGTTGCAAACCATTTTCACTTCATGTGGTTATTTGTGTTACAGCTTTTCAGAGCAAGTTTGGAAGTTCTCATTGCTTGACCAGGTCTAATCTGCTCACATACTGTAATTTTCTCCCTCCGCCCCCGGGCACCGTTTTTGGGAAGTTCCTCTTGAAAACGAGCAGTTCTAAAAACAAACATTTAGTGGCAGCAGCATGCTGTAATTCTCATGGAATTAAAAGCTCTTCAAAGCAGAAAGGCTCCCTTCTAATTAAATACAGCATTGTCTGCCTTATTTAAAAACAATTAAAGACACTCACAGTAGCAGGTTTCTTGGGATAATTATGAAAAGGCTGCTTTTGTGGGAGGGCGACAAAGAAAAAGGAAGGCTTTGTGAAATTAATTTTGCAAAAGTTAATTTATTATCTCTCACACAATTTATCTTTGACTCCTACCCCTGAAATGAATCTCAAGCTACTTTTGGGGTAGCCCAGTGGTGGGTTTCAAATTTTTTTACTACCAGTTCTGTGGGTGTGGCTTGGTGGGCGTGGCATGACTTAGTGAGCGTGGCTTGGTGGGCGTGGCAGGGGAAGGATACTGTAAAATCTCCATTCCCTCCCCACTCCAGGGGAAGGTTACTGCAAAATCCCCATTTCCTCCTGATCAGCTGAGACTTGGGAGGCAGAGAATAGATGGGGGCGGGGCCAGTCAGAATTTTTACTACCGGTTCTCTGAACTACTCAAAATTTCTGCTACCGGTTCTCCAGAACTGGTCATAACCTGCTGAAACCCACCTCTGGTGTAGCCAAAATAACAAGAGATCCATTGCAGGGGGGAAAAAAACCAATTTACTGTATAAACGAGTCTGAGTTACCATGCAATCCTGACCCTAAGGCATGAACATGATCTTGGTGGCTTGAGCTTGAAGCCAACTTTTCTCACAGAAGGCATACTTAAATATATTTCCCTACTTCCACCTAGCCATGCAATAAACAAACCACAGTTACATCAACAGAATATATCAATTATTTTCTCTTGTCCGCAATCTAAGCCTGAGGCAGGTGTAAGTCATCTTTAGCTATACCATTGTCAAAGTGGCCATTTTGTCATTTCTCACTATTCAAGGACAGTCTCAAAGCATTTCAACTTTATTTAGTGACTGTCCGAAGTTACAACAACACTGACTTATGACCATTTTTCACACTTGCAACATCCCCATTTTTCACACTTGCACCCTCCAATAGACACCCTGATTAGGGTCTATTATGACCTGAATGTCTGATTCTCAGTCATTCAGGTCATAATTGTTTCAAAGCTGCTTTGTCAAAAGGCAACTGGACTTTCTTTGTTTTTCATGGATGATGTTTAGCTTCTTATCCTTTTTGGAGAAACAATTTGGATCACGTCATCAAAATTCAGACACTTGGCAACTGGCTCATATTTATGTCCTGGAGTCATGTGACCGAGTTTTGCGACATTCTGATGACCAATGCCAGATTCACTTAACCATGTTACTAACAATAACTGCAGTGATTCACTTAACAACTATGGCAAAAAAGGCCATAAAATTAGGCAAAACTCACCTAACAAATGTCTCACTTAGCCGCAGAAATTTTGGTCTCAATTGTGGTCGTAAGTCAAGGATTACTTGTATTCTTTTCATCTTGTACCCAGTCATATTTAGCTGTACCATTGGCAAAGTAGAAATTCCACATCATTCAAGGACAGTCTCAAAGCATATAAAATATATTAGCCATGGTAAACTCGGTGAGAAGACAGGTGACTGGAATGACTGGAAACAACGGTAATAGACAGGGGTGAAACCCAGCAGGTTCTGACAGGATCTGGAGAACCGGTAGAAGAATTTTGAGCAGTTTGGAGAATCGGTAGTGGAAATTTTGAGTAGTTCGGAGAACCGGCAAATACCACCTCTGGCTGGCCCCAGAGTCGGGAGGAAATGGGGATTTTGCAGTATCCTTCTCCTGCCACACCCACCAAGCCACACCACACCCACCAAGCCACGCCCACAGAATCGGTAGTAAAAAAATGTGGATTTCACCACTGGCAATAAAGGCAAGATGAGGCTTAGCAAGAGAGAGGCTTAGCAACACTAGTATAGTTTTCCTCTGACTTGAGGATGAGCAGAGGGCATTTCGGCTCAGAATTAGGGTGAATTGTAAAGTGGCTCTATCTTATTTTTAATTCTTGAGTTCTAGGATGCTAATAAGGCTCTTTCCATCTGAATCCCCTGTAGAACCTACAATGGTGGCAGCTGAAACATAGGAGTCTCCTTCTCTTAATTCCCCCAGTACCAATGTGAACTTCAGGAAGATGCCAAAGGGAATTGAAAAGGATTATCTTCTTTAAAAATCTTTTCACTACAAAGTGGCAGATCTCCCAAGAATAGATCTGTAGCTAATCCATGAAGGGAGAGCTCCCAGTAAGATAAATAGATAAGAGTTTTTTGCTCAGACATGCCGAATTCTCATGAGTGGGAAGTATTTATTGCCCAACTGAAGTGGGAAGTGGCCAAATCTAGGAAGGAATAGTTTCTAATACAGGTACCGTGTTTCCCCCAAAATAAGACCCTGTCTTATATTTTTGAACCCTGAAATAAGTGCTTGGCCTTATTTTTGGGAAGGTCTTATTATTTTGGGGTGCATGGAGCAAGATGTGGTTCCTCTTGCCATCTTATCTGATTTCCAGCTCTGTCTCCCTAACCCTAACCAGAGGAAATGCCGGGGACCGGCTGCCATGTGTTTAAATATTTTCGGGGAGGACTTATTTTTTGGGGGGGGCTTATTTTAGCACATGCACTCAAAAGCCCGATTGGGCTTATTATCAGGGGATGTCTTATTTTAGGGGAAACAGGGTAGTCTTCAACTTATTACCACAATTGAACCCCAATTTTCTGTTGCTAAGTGAGACAATTGTTAAGTGAATTTTGCCCCATTTTACGACCTTACGACAGTTGTTAACTGAATCAATGCAGCTGTTAAGTTAGTAACATCATTGTTAAGTGAATCTGGCTTCCCCATTGATTTTGTTAGTCAGAAGGTCGCAAAATGACCCCTAGATATTGCAACAGTTGCCTGACGTCAAGAATTTTGATCATGTGACCGTGAGGATGCCACAATGATCGTAAACGTGAAAAATGGCCATAAGTCACTTTTTTCAATGCTGAAAATTTTGAACTGTCACTAAGTGAACTTTTGTAAACTGAGGACCTCTATAATTAATCCATCAAGCCAGGTGTCCCAAGACCGTTAAAAGGGACAAGTGTGAAATGAATTTAATTGTCTCCTGGGTTAATACTGAGCAGAATTCAGTTTTAGGGCTCTAACATCCTTTTAATAATACATTAAGCTCTTCAGCTGCAGCATAGATAAAGATATAACCTAGAATTAAAGATTTGTTTTGTGTGGGATTGTGTGACTGAATATTATCATAGTCCTAACTTAATCCTATCTAAAACATATTATGTGCATAAACTACAGTATAGAATTTACATTTGGTAAATGCAGGCAGAGACTTATATTAGGTAGGTCCCCGATGACCTTCAATTATATGATGTTTGCTTTATGAAACATTCTCCCCCTCCCAAAATTAGGTTTGGTCCATCCCTCTTGAAATTCTGGAAGTTCCTCAAGATTTGATTAGGTTACCAAATCTAGAGTTCCCACCATAGGTGGGTTTTACATAATTTTACCACTGGTTTGCCGCGCACTGAAAATGTGAGTGAACGCGGCCTTTCACACATGCGTTTTGCTCACATGAGAACCGGCTAAATCCCACCACTGGTTCTCAGGGAGACGTATTTTGACGGCTCCACCATTGAAATGAATATACTTATTCTCTCTCTGACTGGGATTTACCGGTATATGATGCTAATTTTAATTAACTTCTAATTTTCTTAAAATTGACTTTTTTATATTTTAAATGTTTGTTTTTATAAATATATTGTTTTTTATTTAATTATTGTGCACCACCCGGAGTCACTTTTCAAGATATAGATGACAACATAAATTTGATTAATAATTATATATCCAGAATTATACCTCATAAAGCTGTTTCTTAATATGGTTAGTAAGAATAAGATGAAAAAATTGGGGAAGACTTCAACAACAACAAAATCAAACAACACACGTTTTATTGGGAATCCCTTTCTAAAGGAATATCTACTTTTTTCACACCGGTATGATTGGATTAAATTAATCCTAGCCTGCCAAAATCACAGGGACACAGAGAAATTCAAATGCTTTCCATGCCATTTTTTAAAAAAATTGAATGAATTTAATTCTTTGGCTTTTCTGTATGGAACGGTTATTAGGCTTAAGAGCAGGAAGAAGCAGACAGAGAAACAAACATTCTCCAGATGATAAATGTAGTTCAACAAATCCTTTGCAGACGAAAGAGACTAAGCATTTTATTCCTCTTTTCAAGGAGGTTGGTGTCAGTTTTTGTATTAACAGCATTATACACAGTCATGGAAACACAATAGGTAAACTGAAAGTAATTAAAGCATTTTTGAACCAATCCAAATGCCGTTGCTTTTCTTGCAATTCTCAGTTCCTATTCCCATTTCTTTCATTTTTTAAAATCCAGGTTGGGATATGAACTGTTTTGCTTTTTCTTAAATGGCTTTTTACACACACACACACACACACACACACACACACACACACACAATTTCAAAAACTTAAATGAGAGCCATTTTGGTCTAGTGGTTAGGAACTGTGAGTTCTAGTTCCACCTTAGGCATAAAGTAGAATTAGAACATGAAAGGCAGCTAGGTGACTTGGGCCAGTTGCTTTCTCTTAGCCCAGAGTCAAACTCATGTCATCATGGTGGCATCACGTGAAGTATCACTTTCTAAACCGGGTGTGGGCGTGGCCAGCATGTGACACATCTGGCTCGCGGGTTGTGAGTTTGACAGCCCTGTCTTAGCCTATTATGTAAGGCTTGGGTGATAAAACTGGTCAATCAAAATTTAAAAACCAATCAAAATAAGAATAGCTTGCCTTAAGTTTGTGTGTGGCACCACCTGAAAGGGAAGTAGAAGAGATGAAACATTAAAGTATGTTAGAAGAACCATGCTGTGCTCAGAGCACTGTACTCCAGGAAAAAATAAAATAGTAACCCGCTCTGCTGAATTAACTTTAAGTGCAAATTTAATTGACTATTGGGTGTTAATGATCAGAAGCCCCCCAACTCTTTATAGAGGGCCTTGCAGAATTATTCTCCCACCCTACCCTAGTTTTCAACGTTATAAAGTATTTTCCTTTAGACCACGTTGCAATATGTAATCCTACATATGCAATTGAGATGCAGATCTTTCAGCTTGAAAGCGGTGATTCTGGAATTTTTTTTTTTTTGCAGGGGGGGGGAGGGAGGAGGAGAAAGAGACACCCAAACCCATTATCACTCTATGAGTTGCAGGTGCTGCAGCAGTTTTCATTTCAACAAATTCTCCAGCTTTATTGCTCCACCGATGATAACAGAAAGAGATGGAAAATCTTTTGGTTTCCAAATTGGCATGCTGGACCCATGGTTGTTCAAGGGAGAGGGAAGGAGGCAAATGACATCACATGCATCATTTCCTCATTGTCCAAATGACCCCAAATGCTCATTTGTCTACCCCATTGCTGTGATTTCTGTCAGATGTCTCTGCCAATTTGGCGCTGCCATACAATCCCACACCAATACACGCAGAGCTGCCTGGAAATGAAAGAGATCAATGCCTAGGAGTGGGATTCCTACAGTACAAAGGAGATTTTAAGGAGCGGGATTCATGTGAAGGAGATTTTAAAGCATTTTGCTTTTGCTCCCCAGAGATCTCTGTTGTATTAGCATTGCAGGGAAGGGAGCATAATTACATTTTCTGCAGGAAAGATAAAGTCCAATCATTCATTAAATGTTTCTGGAATGTTTCCTTAAAAAAAAAATCTTGTTTAATACTCCATAAGACTCTGCAATACTAACCCTTTGAAGAAACAGACATTACAAAAAATATGAAAACTCTATTGATATAATCTATAATAAGAGAGTTTTAAATCCTGACAAAAACTTGTTTGCCTTCCCTCTTATACCTATGAGAGTCAAAACGGGCCAAATTTGAATTTCTTCCTCATCTCTTCTTTCCAGTTCAGCGGATTGCTTTCTAATGGCTAACATATCTTTTCTTCAAGCCTACCTCAATAATCCTCTACCAGTAAACAGTTTCCTTGTGTTCATGCATTTAAAAGTATTTCCATTATTCATATGCATATTATGAGTGATTATTTTCTACCTCAGAATCCTTCTTTGTTCTTAAATTATCTCAAGACATTTCTTTTTTGCTTCCAGGATTGTAGGTATTGTTTGTTTCATTTTTTTCACATATTCCGGATTTGAGAGAGATTTCATTTCTTTCCTACTGCTTATTACGTATGACGATGAAATCTTTCCCACTGCTTATTAACCATGATGATGAGATCTTGACTTCTAAAGAGTCTTTTGTCATCTATTGTATATACATCATTATAACTGAGCCATACTCCTAGCCCAGGCAAAATAAATACATCAAATACAGACACTTTTGAGAATTATGTTGCTTTAGATGATAGCATATTGCCTATCCCATTAATTTACATAGAAATGTATTCATCCACTTGATGAAATAGTGCAATACCTAGAACTCAAAACACCAAAATTTGGCACTGAAAAAAAAATTCTTGTTGAGGGAACCCTTCACTACAAAGCCAAAAATACAATACTCTCTATGATCCTTAAGTCAATAATTGCTCATGTTCTTGGAGGCCAGAAGTGAACCCAGAATTTGCTGTTCTGAACAGTTTATGGTGAGGTGTCATTGAAGAGCTGTGAGCAATTTTGAACCTGGGAGGTCAAGGAAGGGTGGAACTGAATAGCTATAGGAGCTGTAAGCCCATTTGCCTCTGAAACCACCACATTAGTCTAAAATGTGTCTAAATTAGTCTAAAATTATGCCTCTGAAATTCAATGGCCACTAAAAGGTTTGGGGCTCATTTTATAAGAGATATGGATGCCTATAGGCTCACACACTATCAGCTATATTGCTGAAATTTGTCAGCAAAATGGCCAAATTTTGGGCTCATGATTTTAGACTATTTAGAGTGGAGGAAATTAATTGTTGAAATGGAAGTGATTTATCTTCCAGAGGCTTCCTGCCGAAGCTAAGGAGGACAAGGCCTTCTTTTCATCCTCCATCCAGCAGGCATAGCCTTAAAATCAAATATTGACTGACTTTTTGAGTGTATTGGGTTTTTGGTTGGGAGGACTAATTTCACCCCAGGAGTTATGCAAATGTTCATGCATCCTGTCCTTGTGGATTGTCTGCAGAGTTAACAGCCTAGATATATGTATTTAAAATATTTCTTAATTCCAGCACTCAATTTCAATCCAGACCCTTCAAATTATAATCACTGCAGTCTGTAAATCACATGTTTGCTCTGGTTAAATTTGGTGGTGTGATTGATTCTATAATCTATGCTGTTCTCCTTCCACCTTTTTGAGTGAATAAGTATAGTTGTTTTATTCATGGCTTTTAGATTGGAAGGAACTTGTTCACATTTTATGTATTGCTTCTTTCTGGCTCGAGAATTGGCAATTCCTGCTCATCCACTTCATTCTTCATACTAGCATTTTAACCTGAAACACTCTTTTGGTGAACTGCCGAGCCCCCCTTTTCAAATGACACTGCCAAATTTTCATGGCACTGTGCCTCAGATTGGCAGTCGTCTTGGTTTTTTGGGGGAGTGGAGGAGGAGGAGAAATCCCCATCATTTTGTTTTAGGTCTGAAGGTAATTTTAGCATGTCTAGAATCACACCGAAGCTCCAAAATAGTCGCCCTAAATAATAATAAAAAAAAGCCACATGCATAGTGCAGACCAAAGTACATTGTATTCAGTGGTAGATTGCTACCAGTTCACACCGGATCAGGCGAACTGGTAGCGGCGGTGGCGGGAGGCTCCACCCACCCACCCTGATGCTTCTGTGCATGCGCAGAAGCGCAGAAACACCCTGCGCATGCACGCATGCACGCATGCACGCACGCACAAACGAACCAGTAACAATGGGATTTGGAACCCAACCCTGATTGCATTGTCTGTTTCATGATATTGCCATGCCTACTGGGGACTCTGGACCCCTCAAGAAAAGGAAATGCAATCCTGGTTACTAAAGGATTTTCTACTTTTGTCCCAATAGCTTTTTTTAATAAGTCTGCTGAAATAAGAGCTCTTTAAAAGTCAAGAGGAAGTCAGCCAGGTAAAGTTGTCCTAGAGCAGACTTCCAAGCACAGCCCAGATAAAACAGGTGCCAGCAAGTTATCTGACATTTGCAGAAGTCAACATTTACTTGGCCTTTGACAAAGCTCAAGGAAATCCATCAGTTTTTTACCATTCTGTCAAAAGCAAAAAAAAAAAAAAAAAAAAAGAGAGAGAGAAAAAGGAAACTTCAAGCAAATTCCAACTTTTTTTTTGTTTTTAAGATTCACATGCTGAGAAACTGATCTGAAATCCATATTAATATGATTATTAAAGTGATGCAGAATTTAAAATGAATATTCAGTCAGTGGTAACTTGCCCTTGGGCTAACAGTCACTGTCAAACATGATGGCCTTTGGGAGGATAAACTTAGCTCATATATTAATAACAGATGAACAGGTGATCAAACACCAGCAGAACAAAAAACATCCACTGTTATATAAGAAGAAAAAGCAAGACTCTGGATTCATCATCACAATCCAGCTATATTGATTCAAGTTCAGAAATTGCTTTCTGTTTGTGTTAATTAAATTCTTGGTCCCATTCAGCTGAATACTTTCAAATAATGTTCTGCTTTCACTTCTTTACATATTACAGTGCAGTTATGGGAATATTTGTGAAAATTTCATGAATCTAAGCTGTTCATCTGATGGCTAACCCAAACCTTATGGACAATACAACAATAGGTCCATTTTTAAAAATATATGCAAGTACTCTTCAAATTATTTTAAAGTATAATATTTACTAGAGCCTGCAAAGGTTTTTTTTTAAAGAAAAGAACTGCAACAAATAAAAGTAGAAGGCAGGCAAAAGACTAGTGGAGCACATCCCTGGATGCCAATTAGCAGTTAAAAGACATGATGAAAACTCCTTAATTGCACAAAACATGGACAGACTTATCCTAACTTCAGCTGGTAAACTATGAGCATCCATGATTAAGCTAAGGCCAAAAAAACACTAGAGAATTTGTGGAAGCCTGGGATTCAGACCAATCAGCCATCAACAAGCACATAGAGATAAACAACATCTACATGCCATTCAAAAAAGACAATAAAAATGCTAAAAATGAGACAAAAATAATGAAACATCTCTTTGTTAGCAATCAACACCCACATAAGCAGAGGTTGATAGCAGGATTAATACCAGATCAACAATCAAGCAATAAACAATATCCCAATCAAGGAACTACTAACTCAAATAATAATAATAATAATAATAATAATAATAATAATAATAATAATAATAGAAAAAAGTATGGTTCATTGACATTGCAATACCTGGTGATGCACGGATTGAAGACAAGCAGCAAGAAAAAATCACAAAGTATTGGGACTTGCAAATTGAAGTTGAATGACTGTGGAAAAAGAAATTATGTGTTGTCCCGATTGTAACTGGAGCCCTTGGAGCAATACCCAAAGGGCTACCCCGCTATTTAGAAATTCTAAATTTACCGGACTTGAACATTTTGACTCTACAAAAAACCACCTTACTCAGAACAGCTTACATCCTCCGACGATATCTTAACAGTTCCTAGGTCCTTGGTTAGGACTCGAGCTGCTGAGCTATTAACCAGCCTCAAAGACTGTGAATCTCACTACCGATTAACCAATAATAATAATAATAATCAGCCTAATCAAAGAACCACCAGGAACACTCCCACCAACACTGACAGAGATCATCACTTGTATATAAAGAGAGAAAAAACCCTATTCCCTTCTAGCACTGATGATGCTACCTAGTTGGGTAAGGAAATGCCTGCAAGAAAACAATCAAGCTCAAGGAGCGCTAAGAACTCTACGGAAGTTCTTTTCATGGATTCAAAGGATCCATTGATCCCAAATCCATATTTCAGGGGAGTCCACTACTGGCATATCACTTTGAAAAGAATGAATTTTTGGCACAAATTTCTTAAAAATTTGAATAGACGTTGAAATAAGGGATGGAGCATTTTGAGCATTTATAGCTAGCGTAACTAGTTGCAATATTCTTGCATATACCATGACAATCGAGCATTATTTTTTCCTAAGAAAGATTCATTGTATGTAACGGGACTCATTCATTCCCATTACATTTATTCAAGATTGTATGTATTGTAAAATTCATAACCGGGTAGGATAATATATGTTTCAAAATGCCATTTAAAAAGCCCTTATCATTCAGTAAAGTACTGAATATCACTGCTTTTCCAACCTCATGGTTGGAAGTGAAGCAATTCAGTATTCAGCAGCACACCCTTGGCAGACTGAGAGTGCTAATCTGGTCCTGGCTTTCTTCAAGGTGCTTGAAAGTATTATTTTTTTTATTTAAGCCGAAGAAAGAAAAAGTTGCCTTTTAGAGGTAAAACATATTCAGTAAATTGCACTTCTTTTAATACTGTTGAGTGTCATCTCCTGGAGTGTGTCAATGTCAAAAAAAAAAAAAAGAAAAAAAAGAAAAGAAAAGAAAAGAAAAAGAAAATAGTCCTCTATATTTTTCCAGTTGTGAACGTTTGCTGATTACACTGCAGTTATTTTCAAACTGAGTGCCTTGAAGAATTATTGGCACATTGCAAAACTTAATTTTAAATCTAAGAGCTACAAGCATTCATTTCTCAGGTTAGCTAGGCTAATGTGTAAAGTCTCTGCGCACTCGCAATGGTTGCTAGGTCATCCTGAAAAGAAAATGGGACTCTCTTGTTCAAGCAACAAGGTTTTCTGGAACGTTACCAACTTTGCATTCTCTTCAGAATTTGTTCTTCATCCAGACCTGTCCTTTTTCATGATTAGCGGCTTTTCCCATGGAGCTTCTGGCTCCTATTTCATGGCTCTAAGGCAGCGGCCCCCAACCTTTTGGACACAGGGAGTAGTTCCGTGGAGAGAGGTTTTTCCATGGATCGGAGGAGGCACTGTTTTGTGTGCTGCTTGCATCCTGTGGATAGGGCTTCTCTTGTTTGTGTAGCCTGGTGTGTGGCATGTCATGGACTAGTGCTGGTCCATGGACTAGGGATTGGAGACCCCTGCTCTAAGGTGCTGCCCATACCTTAACTCAAACTTATATAAGAGCTCAATGTATTTGCTTGGACCTTGTTTTAATTCCACTAATTCAGTGCTTCCTTTTTATCAGACATGATTCCATTCAGCTTTCCCAATTTGTACCATGTCATTGTCAAGCTATTTTCTAAACCAGTTGTGGAAATGTTGGGAGCTACATTCTAGTATTATATAGAAGGCTGTTGCTGCATATTTCAAGGATTCAAACTGAATAATTTACATTATTTTAGTAACAATCCTATACATCTTTATAACCCAAAGGGAATCTAGGATTTCATAATTGTGAAAACTTGAGTAGTATAAAAATCAGCCATGTGGGGGAAGGAAAGAGGTTTGAGAAGGTAAGTTGTCCCAGTCCTCGTGAGAGAGAAAGATTTGTATCAGGAACATAGCACGTCAGGATAATGATGATTTAATAGCTGAACAGCTGCTATAAGGCTGTAATACTGAAATGATGACGCCATGAGAATGAGTCAGCAGGATTATTCAACTGTTATCACTTTAAGAGGCTTTATATTATAAGAGAGGCCCTGTTGGGGTGTGTCTCCCTCTCTCTCAGTGTGTGCTTCCATGCTATAGTTGATGATTGATTGTCTGATTTGCATAGTATGTGTATGTCCAACAGCTCAGGTGAATTCCAGTTAATCTTCCCATAACACAAGGCAGTTAAGTATTGGCTAAAACAGTAATTGCTTCCAATACCAAGGCAAGAAAGAATGCTATCAACACACATCTTTTATCTGCCATAGAATTGCTGGACATCATTTTATAGGAGCAGAGTGGAAGCAGTGTACATGGGGCGATAAAATCTTCAGGGTAGATGTGCCCATCGTTATTTTAGTTTTCAATGGATTTGATTAGACTCTCATTCTCTTCTGGGAGAATTAGAGACATAAAAAGCATCTCACTGAAGGCAAGTTGGAATTACAAGGAAAAGATAAAATTATGTGTAGAACAACTAAAAACCTGTTCAAGATAACCTGCCCAGCAACTTCATGGAAGCTCAAAAGTGTATTTCTTTTATAGCATTCTTTCTCATGTATGTTTTGAAAAGCGATTAGCTATTTTTAAAAAATTCCTTGTAGATAAACTATTTGAAAGACAAACCTTTGTTTACTGTATTTTGCTCCTGGGTTGTCTCAAAATAGTCACATTGTGCACACTCTGATATAGCATAAGTAAGGATTAGGTAATATGGTTCCTACAATATGACAATAAAATGCACATTGCCTTAAAATTGTATTTCTGAGGTGGTGGAGATGTTGTATTGTAAACCATTCAAGAGAGTTTGGCTATTGGGGGTAGGTTTTTAAATAAATAAATAAATAAACAAATAATAATTTTAAAAATAAATAAATGAAATGGGTAAAATATCACAAAATCATTAATTTTGTGAGATTTTCACTTGTAAATTCTTAAAATATGCTCACACTATTCACATGAAATATTGCGTAAAATCCTTTTCAAATCAAACTTGAATGGAAACTACTTTATGTAATAAAGAAATGATTTGCTAATACTAACTTCCAAAATATTGTTTTCTTTTACATTTCAAAATATAGTATATAGGCCTTGGATTCTCTGGGATACAGACCAGGTCTAACTCTGCTTAGCTTCCAAACAGCTTGACCATCTGAAGATGGTTTTGCACAATTGCTGTCCAAATTGATTGTTTTATTGCGTTTGCACATAGTTTTAGCAGGAACGTTTCATCTTCTCTTCCATCTACCAGGTCTTAATACATTCTTCCTATTATTGGCTATGGCTATGGTGCAATCATGTGACCATGGGGATACTGCAATTGTCATAAGTGTGAAAAATGATCATAAGTCACTTTTTAAAGTCACTTCATTCAATCACTAAATGAACCATGCTGACCACTTCCACCCCCGGTTTAGCGAAGGGGGAAGAAGTCCTGATGTCATGCAAAAATGACGTGATGACATGAGTTTGACACCCCTGATCTATATGACTGTAACTAGTCAGATAATAAAAATCCTTTGTATTATATTGGCTGGCTACAATGCAAAATCAGATCAACAAGGTCTAACAAGGAAGTCAAACTTTATGAGAGGTTCTATTGATTATATTACTGTTTAGCATGAATGTCAAGCACTCATAACTAAGAAAAAATTATTAATTTGTAACTCTTTGAAAGGATATCATCGAGGTGAAATCCATTTACCTTCGCTACCGGTTCGCAAATGTGAGCGTGGGCCTCCTCCACACATGCACAGAGCTTCTGCACATGCGCAGAGAGTCAAAAACAGATGTGATGATGTCTGGGTGAGTGGGTGGGTGGGTGGAGCTTCCTGCCACCGGTGCTACCAGTTCACCTGAGCAGGATAGAGCCGGCTGCATTTCACCACTGGATATCATCCAAGCTTAGCATTGAATGATTTCTTCATCATTACATGAAATCAGCATCCTCTAACCACCTCCTACATCTCAGATAGTTTACAGTGGGTGACATTATTATTATTTGTTCTCATACTTTATATATGGCATCTTTACATCTCAGATAGTTTACAGATGGTGGCATTATATTCTCACACTTCATATATTGCTATATTTTTCAAGCCAGGTCTCATAGCAACTAACAATGGGATCAAAAACCAGTATTACATTGAGTCCATGAAAAACATTACCATAAAATAAACATGGATGACGGGGTGGTTAGCATCTATCATGAAAGTGATGAAATGTAGACAAAAGGTTGGAATTGTGTCATGCAATGTCTTGTAAACAAGCTACCAATCCACTATGATATTGGTTGCAGAATTACAATTGCTGGATTAGAGATTAGCAATGGGAAGCCTCAGGGACTAAACATCCCTTTCTAATGAATACCAATTGACCTTTTTTATATTCTAACTAGAAACTAGGAAGGGAGAGAGAAAAAAATCATCATTGCAGTAGGAGAATGAGGCTGTCTCCTGCCTTGTCATGCTCCTTTAAAGTAGCTCTCCATAAAACTGATGGGAGACCAATATCTAATGGGTCACTCTCCATAATCATTTATATCAGGGGTGTCAAACTCGTGGCCTACAGGCTGGATGCATCATGAGCTGGCCACACCCATCCCGGTTTTAGCGAAAAAGGAAAAAGTCATGCAACGTCACATGATGGCAATATGATGACATAAGTTTGACACCCCTGAAGCAAAGATAATTTTTCACTTTAAATCAGTGGTGAAATGTAAAATTTGTTACTACTGGTTCTGTGGGCGTGGCTTGGGGGGGTAATATGACTGAGTGGGCATGGCCCACTTTTTTTTTTAACTTTTAAAACCATTTTTTCTACAACCTCTTCGGCTGAAAAAAATGCTTTTAAAGTCTTTGACGATCCCAGCTGACTGGCAGAGGCTTTCTTTTTATTTATTTATTTTTATTGAAAAAGTTTTACAATACAGATTTTTATACCCCTTTCCCCTCCCCACTCCCCCCACCCCCACAACCACCCCCTCCCTTCCCCCCCATCCCTCCCCCCTTCCCCCCCTGACTTCCACTATTAACCAATCATATATATCAATCAACATCAAATAACAACAAAAAATAACCCGGTGAGATCCAGCTAAAAATATAACAAATATAACAAATTTAACCTAAATAGTAATAAAAAGAATTAATCTAGCCTTCTAACATCTTTTACCCCCTTACTTCAAATATATAATAACCATGAATCCTTTATAAAAACTCATGACAAGCTAACAAATATCACATATATAACAGTTATATAAAAAGGAAAAACAATTTTGGGACTTCCGGTGGCGCCTTCCTCGTCGGCGGCGGGCTCTTCCATGCCCGCCGGCATCCCGCCGCGTTAGAGCCGCCTCACAGCTGGCAGGCGGCTCGAACAACCTGCTCCTCAGCGGGAGGAGCAGGTAGAGTCTCTGGGGGTGAGGCAGGGCCCCCTGAGTCGCCCCAGGATTGTTTCGTTTGTCCTGGGGAGGGCTCAGAAGGATGGCCCCCTCCATACCTCCAGAGAAGCTCCGCGACGGGACTGTCCTCCGCTAAGCAATTAGCGGAGCCAGACGTTGGAAGCAACACCACATTGTCTATGGAGTAAGCTGAATAAGAAAGAAGCAAAAGAAAAGAAAAGAAAGAAGCAAAGATGAAGCAAGTATGGATTTTTTAAACTGATTTCTTTACTGATTTTTTGGAAGAGTAACGAGAGGAGGGGGGAAGGAGAGGAAGAGAAGTGAAAGTTCCTAAGAAAGTTTTTTTTTTAAATGGCGACTGGTCTTAATTGAAAGAACGCCAGAGCGTTTGAAAACGGAAGCTTTGAAATGAATGCCTTGCTATGGGAGAGTCACTTAAAGTTAGCAGAATTTTTTTTTTCTTTCCCTTTTTTCTTGGATATCCTTTTGAAAGTAAAGCATGGCAAAGTGAAGTAGTATACTAAAGCCAATTAAAGTAAAATAAAGATGACTAAAGGAAGGGGGGGCTCCCCCTTGAGCCAGTTAAAGAACAAAGCTGAGATGATGCAATTGTCTGGATTGGCAGAAGGGGACTTAAAAGAACTTATAACAACTCCTTTATTGACTGTAGTTGACAAAATTAAAAACTCACAGAAGAATCTTGTGGACTTGATTGCTGGAAAGCATGACCAATTAAGTCAAACTATTGTTAAAGTAATTTCAGACCTTTCAAATGTGGTGATTGAAATGGAGGAGAAAGTAACTGAAATTAGCAGCGAAATTGGTTCCCAGATTCAAGAAATACAAGAAAGGTTGGTGAAAGCTGAGATTAGTAATCAGACTATACAGAATGATATTATCATGCTTCAAATTAAAACTATGGCCTCTGCTATCAGAGTAAGAGGTATTAAAGAAAACCAGAGAGATTTAAAAGCAACTATTGCAAAGGTTTTTGCTGAACTACTAGAGCTTGAGGATGAGATAATTCTTGGTTGCATAGAGAAAGCTTACAGAGTCAACTCACGAGTAGCTAAACAAAGGAACTTATCCAGAGATGTTGTTGTCTACTTTACTGATAAAAGGTTGAGAGATGACATCTTACAAAGGTCCTACTCTGCCAGAGTGCAAGTAGAAGGTGAACAAATTAATATTTTTAAAGAATTACCATCGAAGGTTTTAAAGAAAAGGAAAGAATTTGTTTTTTTAACTAAAGAATTGAAGAAAAGTAATATCCCATTTAGATGGGACTTACCAGCCGGTATAATTTTTAGATATTACGGAGTGAGATATTGCTTGAATACTATTGAAAAAGCGGAACATTTTTATAAAAATATTTTTAAGGGAGCTTCGAAAGACCTTAAGAATAAGAAACAAGAAAGAGAGCTTGTAAAAGGTAAACAGAAGGATGAGACTCAAAGAATGAATCAAAGAATGTCAAAAGAACAAGGAGCGCAATCTGGTTTCTTGGAGGATCTTACTATGGACTTCTCAGATGGGAAAATAGACCACATCAGTGAATCTAATTTAGGAGCACCGGACCTTGAACTGCTGGAGCAAGATTCAAGAAATACTATTATTCAAGATGACCAGCAGCAGAGGTCCAATGCTCCGCAAGAAAAGGATGGTGATATCGAACAGCAGGAACCAGATTCTAACGAGGAAATTCGAGAGGTAACTAATGAGTGTCTTAAAGTTCTTTATCAGATGCAGCTGTTATCAGAAAGCTTGGACAATCTTGGATACCGGTTATAAAATTCTTAAAGTTTAAATTGATTTGGATTTATGGATTATAAAGTCTTCATCCTGACTTGGAGTTTCTTTTTTTATTCTGAATTGGATTTAACATCTTGAGCAAGTTTAACAGAGGGCTGCAATGGTAGCAGCGTTCTGTGATTATCCGATTATAGTTTTTTTTTGGAACTAGCAGCGTTCTGTGATTATCCTATCATAGTTTTTTTTTGGAACTTATAATCTAAGAGGAAGGAATGGAAATGAAAATATCTCACAACCAGAAGGAGTGAATAATAACGGGTGGCAGGATTTGAAATAGTTGTTATAAGAACATCTGGGAATGCAGCTGATAGGACTTTTTTTTTTTTTTTTGATTTTTTTGTCATTAAGGTTTGGCGGAGCTGCATTGGGGGTTTTTTTTTATGCTGTAATAGAATACGTTAGTTTGAATGTTTCTACCTGGAGGAGTGAATATCTTCGTGGTTGGATGATATCTATATAGTAGCAGTGTTTTGTGATTACCCTATCATGGTTTTTTTTGGAAATTATTATCTAAGAGGAAAGAACGGAAATGAAAACGTCTTACAACCAAGAATGGATAACAAAGGGTGGCAGGATTTGAAACAGTTTTTACAAGAACATTTGGATGCAGTCTCAAGGATTTTTATTTCCTTTTTTTTTTCTTATTCCTTTGTTAAGGCTTGGTGGAGCTGCATTGGGTTTTTTTTTTTTTTTTTTTTGCTGAAATAGAACACGTTAGCTTGAATGATTCTACCTACAGGAGTGAACATCTTCTTGGTTGGATGTTATTCATATAAAGTCACACGGGGGGTTTATATGGAATGTTTTGTTTTACTGATGGGGGCAGACAGAAGATGAAGAGTATCGCAATTGGATATAGGTGAAGAAAGAAGAATTAACCTCAATCAGGAAGAAGAGAAGATTGTAACTCGAGTTATGGAAAATTATAACAATATATGTATGATTATATTATATTGTATGTTTTTTCCCTGAAGGGGGGATTTTTGTGTTTTTGAATTAGGGGGAGTAGTTCGGGGGAGTGTTTTTGAATTAGGGGGAGTAGTTAGGGGGAGTGGTATTATCTAATATGAATAAGTAAGGTATAGAACTTTGGAGTGATCGAGTATGGTATAGGATTAGTAATGTTAGTAATGGTTTTTTTTACTTTATTTTATTTTTTTCTTCTTTTTGTTTCTAAATTGGCTTAAATATCATAATGGCTATTTTTTTTTGGTGCCTTCTTTTATTATAATATTGTTAATTTTAGACAGATATTTATGTCTATGGGTTTCTCTTTGCATTATTTCATTTCATTTTATTTTATTTTATTTTTAATTTTAATTCTTTTCTTTCTCTTTTTTCTCTTCCTCTCAACTTAGATCAGAATAGAATTGAGTATATAATAGTATTTGTTTTTCTGGCTGTTAAAAATTTTCGTTGTTGTTTTTCTTTTTAAGAAATGTGTAGCGGAAGTCAGGGGTGGGATGGGGAGGGAGGGGTTGGGGTTGGGGGGAGGTTGGAGGGGATGGGAGGGGGGGTGGGGGCAGGGGTGAAAAAAGGGGGAAAAATTTTTTATTGTAAAACTTTTTCAATAAAAAAAAAAGGAAAAACAATTTTGAGCATCAAAATTTTTTAGAATAAAATATATAAATGTTTAACTTTAAGTATAATTCCCAATATTCAATCTTAATAATATATATATATATATATATATATATTTTAATATATATATATATATATATATATTTATATATATATATATATATATATATATATATATATATATATATATATATATAAAAGTAAAAGTAAAGCTCATCTATCTATCAGATATATAAACTTATTTTTAACATTATAATTTATAATATAAATGTATAAGGTAAATTCAAATATTTAATAAAATATAATAAAATAACTAATAGATATAATTAAGAATCAAATGCTAGTTGAAACTTCTTACTTTGATATTTATTCTGCATGTACTCTACCCATTTCTTCCACTCCTTAGCAAAGGCCTCATGGGTCCTGTCTTTTAGGTATGCAGAAATCTTAGCCATTTCTGCAAAATTAGACATCTTCAATATCCATTCCTCTATAGTAGGTACACTATCTTTTTTCCAATGTTGACCAATCAGTAGTCTAGCTGCAGTAATCATATATAAGATCAGTCTCGTTTCAGTTGATGAGCAATTCTTAGCTATCCCCAGCAAAAAAAAACTGAGGAGAAAATTCAAGCTTCTTCTTCAAAATGTTCCGCATAACCCACCAAAGTTTAATCCAAAATGCTTTCGATTTTCTACACGTCCACCAAATGTGAAAATACGTTGCATCCAAACAATCACACCTCCAACATTTAGGCTGAACATTTGGATACATACATGATAATTTTTTGGGATCTAAATGCCATCTATAAAACATCTTGTAAAAATTTTCCCTCAAATTCTGCGCTTGTGTAAATTTAACATTCTGGACCCAAATCTTTTCCCATGTTTCCAACATTACTGGTTCTGCAAAATTTTGTGCCCATTTTATCATACAATCTTTAACTAATTCCCCCTCTGAATCTCTTTCTAACAATAAATTGTACACTCGCTTAATATGCATCGGCCCTTTACATTTTATCTGAGTCACCAAAACTTCTTCATGCAACATTAGTCCAATTTTCTGATCTTCTCTCCATCTCGCTTGAAGTTGAAGATACTGCAACCAAGATAAATTCACCCCTTCTTCCAACAGAATATTCAAAGGTTTCAAACTCCATCTGCCCCCATCATTAAAAAGCATCTCTTTGTATAAAATCCCCCCGAGTGACTTTATATTTGGCAAAATCTGCCCAAGATCCAACCACAAAGGTATTTTGTAATCCAATCGAGACTGGTGCTTCTTCCAAACTCTCATCAAAGCATGTCTCAGAATGTGACTGTTAAATACTCTATCCAACTTATCTTCATAAAATAAATATGCATGCCAACCAAAATCCAAATCATGGCCTTCTACATTCAAAATTTCTGTTTTCGTTGTACCAAACCAATCACCCACTTGTGTCAACACCGCTGCCTCGTAATATAAGCGTAGGTTTGGAACTTTAAGGCCGCCTCTTTCACGAACATCTTGCATAATTTTAAGTTTAACTCTTGGTTTTTTCCCGTTCCAAATAAATTTATTTAAACCTGCTTGCCATTCTTTTTTTTTTTATTGAAAAAGTTTTACAATACAGAAATTTTTTCATTTTCACCCCCCCTCCCCAATCCCCCTTCCCAACCCCTCCCATCGTCCCTCAACCCCAGCCCCTTCCCTCCCCATCCCCCCCTGACTTCCGCTACAGGTTAAAAAAAACAAAGTTTAGAACAAGGGAAAAAGAAAAAGATTATTAAATATTCAAATTCTAAATTAAACAAATTTCGAAAGAGGAAGAGAAAGAGAAAGAAAGAAAGAAAGAAAAAAAAAGTAAAAAAAAATAAAAAACAAAAAACCAGATATTAATATATTTAAACAATATTATAATAAAAAAAACCATTGATAGCCATTATAATTCTATCCTAACTACACCCCTTAACTAAAGAAAAACCCCCCAAAACATAAAACATAAGAAATATATGTGCATATATAGTTATAATCACACAATTATGTCATTAAGAAAATTATCTTTTGTTTAATTCATTCCTCAGTCTCTATAATCCAAATTTCAATCTTCTCTTCAACTTGATTGAAGTCAAACATATTTCCTCACATAAATCCTGCTTCAATAATCTTCATCTTGCCGCTGCCCCCATCAGCAAAGTAAAACATTTCTCCACACAACCCCCCGAGTGACTTTATATAAATAATATCCAACCACGAAGGTATTCACACCTCTAGGAAGATACATTCAAACTAACTTATGCTGTACCTAAAAATAGGCTTTCGCAGCCTTAACCAAACCTTGAAGAGAAAAAAAAAAGAAGAAAAAACCAACTAGAAGCTGCATTCCCAGATGTTCCCTTAAAATTCTTTCAAATCCTGCCACCCTTTACAATTCAATCCTTCGGGTTATAAGGTATTTTCAATTACATAGTCTTCTCCTAGAAGATGAGTTCCACAAAGAATATATAATTGGGTAACCAGTAATCACTGCTAATTTTGCAGCAATCTATCAACACTCAGGATATCATGTCCAATCCAGGATAAACTTCATAGTAAAAATTTTTGTAATCCATTTTGATATCTTAAAAGATTTTTTATAATCCATTTTTTCCAAATCTTTCAATGCTTTCTGATTCAGTATCAAACGATTCACGATACTCCTTAAATTTATCATCTGTGGTTTCCAGTCGGATTTCCTCATTAACTTCTAGTTCCTGTCGATTAGCATCACCCCCCATTTCTTGAAGAGTACTGGACCTCTGCTGCTGGTCATTTCGAAGTAAAACTTTGTTTTTTGAATCTTCCTCCAGCAGTTCAAGGTCCTGTAATCCCCCTCCAAGGTCATTGAGGTGTTCAATCTTCTCATCAGAAAAATCCATAGTAAAATCCTCTGGACAACCACCAAATTCTCCTTTTACTTTTAACACACTTTGATTTTCTTCTTTCTGTTCACATTTTGTAGACTCTGTTTTGGATTTTTTATTCTTGAGATATTCCGGTGCTCCCTTAAAAATATTTTGGTAAAAATATTCTGCTTTTTCAATAGTATTCAAACAATGTCTCACACCATGATATCTAAAAATTATACCAACTGGAAAATCCCATCTAAATGGGATATTACTTCTCTTCAGTTCCTTGACCAAAAAATCAAAATCTTTCCTGTCCTTTAAAACCTTCGATGGTAGCTCTTTAAAAATCCTGATTTGTGTACCTGCTACCTGCACTCTATCAGAATAAGACTTTTGTAAAATATCATCTCTCAGTCTTTTATCAGTGAAATAAACAACGACATCTCTAGGCAGATTCCTTTGTTTAGCCAAACGTGAGTTAACTCTGTAAACTTTCTCTATAGAACCCAAAATTAATTCATCTTGTAGCTTTAATAATTCTGCAAAGGCCTTTGCACAAGTTGTTCTTAAGTTTTCTCTGTTGTTTTCTTTTATCCCTCTTAGTCTAATTGCAGATTCCATAGCCTTAATTTGAAGCATAATAACATCATTCTGAATGTTATGATTTTTGGCCTCTGCTTCCAGAAGTTTCCCTTGTAATTCTTGTATCTGAGATTCAAATTTACTACTCATCTCAGTCACTTTCTTCCCCATTGCAGCCACCACAGTTGAAAGATCTGAAGCTACTTGAGCAATAATTTGACTTAGTTGGTCATATTTCCCAGAAACCAGTTCCTCAAGATCCTTCTGTGATCCTTTTATCTTATCTACCACACTCTCTAAGGACCTTGTAATTAACTCTTTTAAATCCTGTTCTGTAAGTCTCTGCAAATGAGACATTTCAACTTTATTCATCTGACTCAAGGGGGAGCCCGCCCTTCCTTTAAATTTAGGCATTTTTACTTTAAAAAAGGACCAAAAAACAAATCCTTCTTACTTCAATAGAGAAAAAAAACGGAAAAAAACCCAGAAGAAATCTATTTAAATCAGCCTCTGTTCCTTTAAGTTCTTTTTCTGTGACAAAATATTCCTTTCAAAGTCTTTCAGGACTAAACTCTGCGCTCCATTTCCATTCTCACTTTTCTTTCAAGCAGAGCCAGTCGCCATCTTAAAAAACTTTCACTTTTCTTCCTCTCCTTCCCCCTTCCCCACTCCTCTTCCAAAAAATCCATAGAGAAAAATCCATACTTGCTTAAATTTATCTTCTCTCTTTTCCAGCTTGCTCCAATTTTCATTTCAATTGTGGTGTTGCTCCCAGCGTCTGGCTCCGCTAATTAAGTAATTAGTGGAGGATCCTCTCGGCGCGGAGCATACCCTGGGAGTATGGAGGGAGCCATCCCTCTGAGCCTTCCCCAGGACAAAGGAAAAATTCCTGGGACGACTCAGGGGGGCTCAACCTCACCCCCAGAAGCTCTCCCTGCTCCTCCCGTTAAGGAGCAAGTTTTTTGAGCCGCCTGTCTGCTGTAAGGCGGCTCTAACGCGCCGAGAAACTGGCGGGCATGGAAAGCCCGCTGCCAACGAGGAAGGCGCCACCGGAAGTCCAAACCTGCTTGCCATTCTATCAAGGTCTTATCACTTTTAAGCACCGGAATCATTTGAAATAAAAACAGAAATCTAGGTAGAACATTCATCTTAATAGCTGCTATTCGACCAAGTAAAGATAGTTGCAGTTTCTTCCAAGTTTCAAGGTCCTTTTGAATCTTGTGCCACAATTCCTCATAATTATTTTGGAAAAGTTTTATATTAGATGCTGCAACCTGAACTCCTAGATATTTCACCTTTGTAGCTATTTCAAAGCCTGCCAACTTTTCCAGTTCACTCCTTTGTGGTTCCAACATATTTTTAACTATCATCTTAGTCTTTTTCTGGTTCAGGCTGAACCCTGAAACCAGACCGTATTCCTCTATAATGTTTTTCATCTGTATAATTGATTCCAAAGGTCGTGTTAGGGTAACAACCAGATCATCTGCGAATGCTTTTGTTCTGTAATCTTTTTGCCTTACAACTATTCCATTCAAATTGTTAGAGTCCCGTAGAGAATTCAGCAAGACTTCTAGAGTTAAAATAAACAACAATGGGGATAACGGACAACCTTGTCTAGTTCCTTTCTGTATTTGAAAGTTAGTAGTTAAACTCCCATTAATGATAATTTGTGCAGTCGGCAGAGGCTTTTTTTTCCTTTTAAAAACATTTTTTTCTACAACCTCTTTGGTTGAAGAGGTTGTAGAAAAAAATGCTTTTAAAAGCCTCTGATGATCCCAGCTGAGCCGCACAATCATCAGAGGCTTTTTTTTTTACTTTTAAAAGCATTTTTTTGGCCAAAGAGGTTGTAGAAAAAATGCTTTTAAAAATGCAAAAAAAAGCCTCTAATGATTGTGCGGCTTAGCTGGACAATGGTGGGGGGGGGGCAGGGAATGTTACTATGGGTTCTCTGAACCACCCGCCTCCATTGCTACCGGATCAGGCGATCCGGTCCGAACCGGGAGCATTTCACCCCTGCTTTAAACCCAATCTTTGTGGAAAGTTTAGAGTTCTCTTAACCTGCTGCACTTTCCATTCCACAGAGCTGCAGTAACTTCAGAATGAGGAAAGTAGGTAGAAGCAGAGGAGAAAGCACACAATCTGCCTTAAGGTGTAATCCTATCTTTCCATGTTTCCACTATTCTGATGTTGCAGGAGGAGCACAGGATGAAGCGAGGTATTTTCTTTATTGAATTTCTGTCCTGCAACAAAGAGGCACATTGCCCAAGGCAAGCCTGCTGTGCAGTGGTGTGCACATGGGATAAAAAAAAATAACTTGATCTTAAAGAGACAGAGATAGAGTGGAACCAAATGATAGCCCAGATCCCTACAAGCCAAAACCACTGAATGCAGTGTAAAATTGTCACTGCCGCTACCGGTAAAATTGAGATGGCGTATCGTACTCCAGCTGTTTGCTTCAAAGCAGGCTAATCTCTGTTCTAATGAGTCTTTTCTTGTCCGGCTTCTGCAAGATGCAGAAAAGAAGTTGCAGTACGCAAAACAGTACTGAAGGTTCTGTTTAAAATAGCACAAGACCACAAAACACAATCCTTTGATAATAATGGAATTTAAAAAAAAAAACCTTCTCAGATATAGAACGCGAGGCTTATCTGTTTCCAATTGTCCAACAGACAGAGGAGATTGAATCAATAGAGTGTCTCAGATGAACCCTGAGATCTTACACTTAGAAGCAATTACCAACCAAGTCTATCTTCCTTATAAAAAATGTATGACCCATATTAGGGATTCATTTGGAGCTGAACAAAACACCCAGATTCCATGTAGTATCCTCAAGGGTGTCCGATTATGCATCTGTTAAACTAAACCTAACCGCAAAATGCAACCGAGGAAAGGAAAAACAAATGCTATGCAACCTGAAGGGTAAAGACAATGACCTTCTTTCCTTTCCAATCACCAATATGGATGTATTTACAACAGTATCAAAGGAAGGAAGCTAATGAATGTACGCTGGCAAAGAAAATAAATTCAAAATGGAAGGTTTTTTTTAAAAAAAACTATAAGCCATAATGTTGAAAACATACCAAGGGTCTCCAGGGTATGTAAGGCACTGACTTACAAAAACTCAACTTTATGCAAATAAAGTTAACAATGTCTAAAATTTACAAGGTGGGTAAAATTGTGTTTTACTCATGGAACATAATACTGCTGAGCAAGACAAAAAGGAAGGTTGCATACCTCTGAAAAATTTAAGGGGTTTCTTCATTTTCTAGAGCAGCAAATGAAAATAGTGGAGAAGAAGGACATAGCTTGATTTCCATTGTGTGCAAACTTCAGTTGGTCCCATAACCTCTCGAGAATTATTATTTCATCGTTATCATTCTAGCCATTGTTTATGGAGTGGTATAGTGGCCTAGAGGTGGAGTTCTTGCCTCACAACCAGGAGGCTGTGAATTCGATCCTAGGTAGAGGCAGATATTTCTCTCTCTGGGCACACTGAGAATATATCTGCTGAACAAAACTCTGCATTAGCAACAGGAAGGGCATCTGGCCATTAAAACACTCTGCTAGCTGCATTCAGTTGCCCAGACTTCACCCCACAAGGGATTATAGGGTCATTAAAAGGAGATGATGATTCTAGCCATTGTTTATCTACTGTAGGATGAAGGCCTCTTCTGTATATTTCAACCCATATGGTCTTGAGCTTTCTTTTGCCAATTGGGCCCATAATACTTATTGATGTTATCAATCCATCTTGTTTTAAGTCCCTTTTATATCAATTGGAATCAGGGGTGGGTTCTAATTATTTTTTACTACTGGTTCTGTGGGCGTGGCTTATTTTGTGGGCGTGGCTTGATGGTCATGTGACAATTCTTTAGGATTTTGCAGAGGTACTGGTCTACCAGGCTTTTAACTGCTTGCAGAGCTGTACCAGTCTACTCATTTGTTTTTGGAGGCACTGGTCTACCCATTTATTTTTGCAGGCACCAGTCTACTCATTTGTTTTCTTTTAACACTGATCAGCTGTAGGGTGGCCTTTGAAGCCCCGCAGCAAGAGTTTAAACAGTTTTTTTCCCCTCTAGCCGATCAGCTGGGACTCAGGAGGCAGCAATAGATTGGGGGTGGGGGCAAATAAAAGGTAAGAATAATGCAGGGGGGGCGGGGGGACAGAACCGGTTCAGTGATGTCATATCGTCACCACTACCGGTTTGGTGGAACCAGGCGGAACCGGGAGGAACCCACCACTGATTGGAATCCATTCTATAACTGCCTTAGTCCACCCACTATCAATTCTTCTATGTGACCAACCCATTTCCATTTCAATTCTTTTATTCTCTTGATATTGTATACTTTTATTTTATTATTTATTATTTTATTTTTATTACACGATATAAATGATATCATAATTAATATTAATAATATACATTATTAATTTATTATTGATTATTATAAGAACTATTTCTTTGCTTTTATATAATATATATTCTGGTTAAATAAACCATGAATTAGCATGAGGTGTGAAACCAGACAGTATGGTTGTTGGTGAGGTTATTTTTAGAAGCCCAGTTTTCAATGGAAACCTAAAATAGTCTTTAGTACTATTGTTCTGTTCCCAGAGCATTTGCTGTTCTGGCAGGACAAGGTTAATTTCTTTGTTTTTAGCTAGCTTATAGGTAAAGTTTACTGGCCAAAATAGCTGCAGCATGTTCCCTTTACAAGTGTTCAGGGATTATTATATGCTTCCCACTTTCCTGTCTCATCACTTCCCATTACAAGCATTGATGGGAAAGAGAAGGGAAGTGAGGCCATTCCAGCCTCCCTCTTCCATTCAGAGAAGCCACTTGTTTTCTTCAGTTGTAATCTCAACCCACCTGGAGGTGTCGTAGCATAAGCAGTGTATCCTTTCATACCTTTAAAGAGTTTAGGCCCTGTGAGGTATAGGGGAAGTTATATTTTTTTAGTCTAGACAGTAAGTAGGCTACATTATAGCTAGGAACACATGGGGTGTTTTTTTAATGGAGTATGGCTGCTAGTTGTTATTAATGTGGTGATCATATACTACTGCTTATTTTTTTTACTTTTACCGGAATTTGCAGCACGGAGGTGGGTTTCACAGGTTCTGACCAGTTTTGGAGAACCGGTAGTGGAAATTTTGAATAGTTCGGAGAACCGGTAGTAAAAATTCTGATTGGCTCCGTCCCCATCTATTCTCTGCTTCCCAAGTCCCAGCTGATGGGGATTTTGCGGTATCCTTCCCCTGGAGTGGGGTGGGAATGGAGTTTTTATGGTATCCTTCCCCTGCCATGCCCACCAAGCCACGCCCACCAAGCCACACCACGCCCACCAAGCCACGCCCACAGAACCGGTAGTAAAAATGTTGAAACCCACCACTGTTGCAGCGTTTAATAAAGTTAAATGGGAAACACTGTCTCCATTGTTGGATGTCAAGAAAGGTTAACTGCTTGGATACCCTTCCATAGAGCCACTGGGTTACAGACTGGCAAGTCCAGGACAACTGCATAGGAGAAGAATTTAGCAACCTATGGAATGTTGTAATCTCCAATTGTAAAATTATAGAAATATTAGCATTCTTTTATTCTGGTATCTGAAGAACCCAGCAAGCCATGATTACTCAAAACTGGCAACAAACACGTGATGATATCATGATGCATATCTCACCCATATACATTTGCATCCTGATATCTGAAAGGTACATAATTTGCAATATTTGTGCCATGACATGTTTTACCATTTGTCCCCACACAGAGATGCCAATGTATAAAAAACATACTGAGATACAAGAAATGGAAAAGTGCTGTGCCATAAAATATGCATAATAGCATGGGAACTGCAACCGCTTGCAGGGTAGGACATAGGCAAGGACCACTTGTTGACTTTTGCTGAGAGGGGATGAGTCAGCAAGTTGCCAAAGATGGTATTACAGCATTTATGAACCAATCAAAATGTGACTAGTGGCTGAGAGCAAGGCCTCACCTATCTACCACAAAATGTAACCAATCAGTGTCTTCTCTTTTTTGTAAATGTGTCAATGAGTGTGTTTTGTATTGTTTAGAGATTCTTCCCCCCCACCTCCACCTTTAGTGCTTTTCAACAATAAAGGAACCTGCTCTAGGAAGATTTCTTGTGTCTGGTGATTCACTTGGTTGATCCTCTCAGCGCTCAGAACTAACCACTCATTTTGGTCAGCAAAGAGAAAAAAAATTGCACTGGTTGGTGGTAGATCTCTGGGCCCATTTCACCATTCAGGTTGCCTTTAAACCCCCTACATGACATAGCACTGGGATCAGTAGTGGGTTTCAATCTGCGCAGAAGCGTCTGGGTGGGTGGGCGGAGCCTCCTGCCACCGCTACCAGTTCGCCCGATCCTGGGCAAACCGATAGCAACGCACCACTGACTGGGATACATCAAACGTGGCTTTGCCAGAATTCAATTGTCCCGTATGGACATTTAAAGGAGACCTGTTAAAGATCTTCTTGAAAAGCAAGACTATAATTCTTAAAAAAACTATCTATTGTGGAAGGAATGAGCAGTCTCCAAAAACACCAGAATGCAAATCTGCAAGGTTGCTCCTTACCACCTCTTCTCATTGTCAGAATTATCATTAAAACTAGAATGTAGCTTTTAGCTTTTGAACAGGGAGATACAATTAAATAAACAAACTCGGGGTTATATACAGTTCTTGGTCTCATTTATTTTTTAAAAATGTCTAGGTGAGGCCCAGAAATGTTCCTGTAAAGAAAGGTGATAAAAGAAATGGGTGCTCGGCAGTATATCAGCTTCCCATTTAATTTTGATATTTCATGCAGTAAATGTAAACTTAAAATGAAAGTCAGTCAATGGACAATAGACAAGGACGGTATCTGCAGACATTCTATTGCTTGCTTTCATCAGAGCTTGAAACAACTTAGTTCAGAGCCTCTCAATCTGATTGGAATTGTTTATATAGAATTGAATTGTACAGCACCAATGGCTGTACAAGGAGAGCAATGGAGGGGAACAGTTTAATTGAACTCTGTGGGAATTGCTCCATAATCCACTGGCCAAGAATAGAGGTTGTGACCTTGGCCAACATATGAGAAAATTGCTAAAAGGCAAGGCAGCTTCGGATGGAAAAACGATTTTTTTTTTCAAATTACAGCTATCCAGAACCAATCCACAGACAAAACAAAATCAAATATTAATGATCAGGTCATTAGCAGTGCTAATATGAAGTATAAAAATAGTAAGTTAATAAAAGTGTTTAAACCATTGATCAATTAGCATGCAGGTAAAATTATAATGCAGCAATTTAACTAATGGAAAAGTAATGAGGAGTATTTCTCTCCTTTGATCAAATTAACCAAACCGCCCCTCTCCCCCCCATTTTCCAATTTTAGATATTTTAGGATTAAAGATTTTTTACTGTCTCAGATTTAGAAAGGCTTATGTCAGGTAAGACAAAAAAAAAAACCTTTTGAATTTATTGTTGAAAGTTAAAACCATATAGACAACATAGAAGTTACACAATTCTTTATTTTTGATCCTGCCTTTATATTTGTGCTCCAAAAAATGATGGCTCTGTTTAGTGAAATAAACAGTATAGAAAGTATATGCAGTCTCATATTTTGTCCAAACAAACTGAAGTTTTGTCAGCTCTTGGATATGCTTCCAAAACTAGGTGCTGGGATATTTCAAACTAGTTCCACTGGAATTATCTTGCAGATGTATGGATTTATAAACTGTATTGAATTTCAGTTTGATTCAGATTCTATGGCATAGATGCTGAGTGGTTGAACCTGTTTCCTAAATAGGAAGCATTAAGACTCTAGGAATTATTCAGTGTGACTCTTTCACTCTCAAACCTCCTGGAAGTAGAGAGATTTGCTTGGAATAAATTGGAATAAGGTGCACTATGGTGTTTCTAGGGGACGCGGTGGTTCAGTGTCTAAGATACTGAGCTTGTTGATCAGAAAGGATGGCAGTTCGGTGGTTTGAATGCCTAGCGCCGCATAATGGAGTGAGCTCCCGTTATTGCCCCAGCTTCTGCCAACCTAGCAGTTCGAAAGCATGTAGAAATGCAAGTAGAAAAATAGGGACCACCTTGGTGGGAAGGTAACAGCGTTCCATGCACCTTCGGCATTTAGTCATGCTGGCCACATGATCAGGGAATTGTCTTCAGACAGCGCTGGCTCTTCAGCTTAGAAACAGAGATGAGCACCGCCCCCTAGAGTCAGGAACGACTAGCATGTATATGCGAGGGGAACCTTTACCTTATTTTGGTTCTAAGGAGTTCCTCTGGTTCCAAGGATTCCAGAAACTAGTAACCAGAAACAGAAAACTAGGATCTTTCCTATCCCTAAGGTCAAGAGATAGGAAAGTTCTAAATTCCTCAACAGGTATGTAACTGAGGTAGGAGACTCATCCTACTGCTATAAATTCCTACGATGGGACAACTTAACTGTGTGAACAAACCATTAAGGGGCTTCTTGCAGAAAAGATTACACAATCTGAGAAAAGCTCAAAACACCTGCCTCCTTCCCTATAGAAGGAGTGGCAGAACTTGAGGGCAGAGTTAAAAGAGGGATCAGCCTAGAATCCCTACAAATCCACAAATAAAGTCCAACCCTCCCTTGATTTCCATTGGCCTTATCTATCTTCAATCAGATGTTAATTATTAGTTAAGAAGATTCCTGTGGATAGACTATGCAACAATAAACTAGTTTAGTTAGACTGTGGACCTGGTCTTTTGCCTCTGACATTCCTTTTGATATTATTTAGTATAAAGATGGAACAGGAAGAAAACTGGTTAGGCTTTCAAGAGCCTGTTACCAATAAAAGAGAGCATTCCTATAAACCTGCCATACCTTTTCTCATGTGGTCAACTTCAACTACTTTGATATTAACAAAACCAAGCCAAGAATTGAGGTTCTCCCCCACCCCCCCAGGATTGCATAACATTTCCTGCAAGTCTGCCCTTCACGGTGGATTCCTTCCTTCCCCCATTAACAGCCATTCCTGATTAAAACCCTTTAGAGTTGAACCTGATAGAGAAACAGAGATGTGTAGTTAGAGTTCTTTTTCCTGATCGCTGAAGAAACAATGAATTGGTGAAAGAATGAAACTTTCCCTCAATGGACTATGGCCATTTTAATATCTTCTCCCTTAGGACTCCATGTTACCTCCAGATTAAATGGAGATGTTGATACTAAGCAATCTGGCTGATTTATCCAAACTGAGATAATTCACATTCCTTTTGAAATAATTGCTGATTTTTGCCTTATTTAGCAGGTGATATCTAGATGTCAAATGTCTTCTGTCAGATTTCCTACAATGCCACTTCCAATATGTTCCCATTTTGATAACCGTCATCCATGACTTCCTTAATATATTTTGTTATAGTCATGCACTTTTTGTAGGTCATTCTCTGAAAAAAAATGTTTAAACATTAATTTGGTTCCCAACAAGATATCCGGTAGGTTAATGCAATCACACACACTGTTCTAAAAATATATATATGTGCAACCAATACAAGTACATACAAAAGAAAAGGTTTTGTCATGACCCTTCTTTAGAAAGGCCACTAAATCTACTCAAGCAACTTTGAAGGTCACCTACTTCAGAATCTCATTTTGGAAAAATTCAAGTTTCTTTTTTAGATTCCTGCCATTTTATCTCTCTAAGATGAGGCATCAACCTCAACAGTTTGGCCAGTTGGCTCCCTTCACCTTGAAAGTTGCAACCTCTTTGTCTTTGCCACCTTGTTGCACAACTGCGTGAAATTGATTTTTCCACACTTTATAATTCAACGTGGCAAATTACATATTCATGAGAAAAACCCTGCAATTTTGCTGTCAGTGAAGCAGAGCAAATTACAGCCATGTATGTGTAAAGTAGAATCAGTTCTTATGCATCATTTGAATTGTCAATTTGGTGCGATTCTGAATACTGCATAGAAATGAGAGCTTTTGGGTTGCTTGGGTTTTCTGCATCATCAATCAAGAGTCTCCTTGCTGTAAGTGAACATAACTTACAGTAGAGTTGTAAAAAGAAAGTTTCACATCAAAAATGGTTTCAGGAAAAGCATATTTTTTAAAATTTATGTTTGGGCTTAAATCTCACTAGACGTTGTAGATATATTTCTATGTGGCAAACAGTGGTCAAGGAGCAGTTTCTTTCTTCTAATTTGCTTCTAAAAGAGTCTTTTCTGACATCTAAGGTCCCTTTCACATGTCAGCCCTGCTGGGTATACAACTAAAAGAAACACCAAAAACTATAAATAATTCCTTCATCTTCTTCTGTGAGGCTGCCCTAAGGCATTGGCTGTTCACCTTTCATAAAACCCCACCACAAAATATTTAATCACTGTTGTTTTCCAACAATAATCTGTTAAAGCAGATTCACGGAATAACTCTGTCGAGGTTATTTGCTGCTTCCTTTTCTTTCATAAGGCCATTGATCATACGACCTGTGAAAAATGTACTCAATTTAGTAATCTTGACGGTAAATAAATAGTGTTAAGATGATAGAGCCTCTGATGATATACTTGTAGCATTATGAGTAATATAGACTTACAGTAAATGCAGGGATGAAATCTACTTATCTTCCCCACCGGTTTGGAAGTGTGCGTTCCATGTGCGCAGACCATCTGTGCATGCATAAACCCTTCTGCATATGTGCAGAGGGTAAAAAACAGGTTCCTTCCTGGTTAAAACCAGGAAGTTAAAACCAGGAAGTAATGACAATTGGGCGGGTGGGCCGTCACTACTGGTTCTCCAAACTGCCCGCCACCATCGGCCAAACTGATCCGAACCGGTAGCATTTCACCCCTGCTTAAATGCTTCCTATATCTACTGATACCATACCAGAGGCTCTCACGTTAGGTATTCTCTTTGACTTGAGTGATACTGGTAACTGATAAAAGCAGATCTGGCAACATTATGGGATTGCTGTTGATATTAATATTATGGGATTGCATAATAAGCAGCAAGTTAAGCATTACTGGATTTTTGGTGCAGGCGATGTAATAAGAATTGGATTGGATTGGATAATGGTTTACAGTCATCCTTCAACATGTCAGAAAACCAGGTTATATTTACTTATTTTGAAGAGGCTACAACTGCAAACTAGCTTGTAGTCCCATTGACATAGAAAGTGAATTATAAATAAATGAGATAAATGGCTATTCTACTGACAGCCGTGATATATAGCCTGTATTTATTTATCCCTAAGAAACAACATTTACCACGTATCTGAATAACATGTTGCTTATATTAGGAGTTCAGGCAGAAGTTAATCTTGCATGTGATACATTTACTGTGAACATAGTCTTCCAGTGGAAGATTCATAGAAAAAAAAAAGTATTGCATTTTATTTAGCTATTGTGTTGTATATTTTAAGTTTATTCCACCTAATCAGAAATATTTTCTGCGTGAATTACATTATAAAACATCCCTCTCCCAATGAAATGCAGAGTGGAACACAATAAACTCTAGCAATATAGCTCTAAAACAAGCTGTGCAGAACGCATTAGTATTTCATTCTGGCCATTAGACTGTCTACATAAAATTAAGCAGTCTAATTTCTCACATGTTGCCTTATTACCAATTGTGTTTGAAGGCACAATGATATAGGGGGGGAGGACTTCCAAAAATGCCTTAAGGGTACAAGCTGCATGCTTGATCTCGGCTTGAGAAATAGAGAAACTTTGGCTGGATACCTTAGAAAATATTTTCACACGAGACTTTTTGTTCAGTACGGGCCAAACTACTTCTACCTAAAGAAACATTACCGTTTATTTAATATTAACTACACATATTCAGAACATGCCAACTTTCCCGCTTAGCAATTTTGGAAAAGATGGTACAGTTAAAAACAAAACAAAACTACGCATCAGCTGGGTCAGAAGGCATTGAATTCATAAACCCCCCAAACATGGCATTTTTCATCTTTGAATTTTCATCTTTAAAATTATACAAGAGGCAACAAAGGGAAAAGAAAATCCTATCAGCATAGAAGCTGTTTTTTAACTCATATCTAACTCTCCTCAAAGAAGGACACACACACACATTTGCAAGGTTCTTGGCCTGCCAAATTAAACAGCAGACTCTGGATGTGTAGCTTATTAGTAGTGGTGGCCTTGACCAGTAATGAATTCCTCGAGCACAAGATATTAAACATTATAAATGCATTTTCTGAGCACCTGTGGGATAGTCTCTAAGGAGGCCCAACTGCTGCATTACTTCAGAGTTGGCAGGGCTTGTAAATTTAGTCATTCACCTTTAACATTAGAGAGCTATTGCTATTCTCTGGTGACCTATTTAATTTTAAGATCAATGGCCGTATTACAGACAAGAGACATCCACTGTTTCGTGGAAGAAGAGACTTTGGTACATAGTAAGAGTTTGCTAGTCCTCTACCATAACTACAACCAGCTTATTAAATTAAAACATATTTACTTTCAAACTTTTTTTTTTAAAGGTCTTTTTATGAGGCAATGAGCACTGATATAGATACCTTTGGGGAAATGCCTTGTTTGGTATGCATTTCCAGTAGTCACAGACAGAAGTGCTGCGTGAATTTAATTAATTTAGAAGAGTGGCAAAAGGCTGATGAGAGAATTGGGAAGCGCAAAACTTTGGCAGTCGTTTCCGTAGGTAGTAGTTCCACCATGCCAAAATGCAAATTGCTAATTCTCGAAAACTGACATTTTATACTGATGGGTATAATTGGGGTAGAGTTCTTGGAATGGCTACTTCAGCTTGTTTATTTTTAAATTTTCTTTTGGATTTAGGCAGTGCCAGTGGTGAAATTCAATTTTTTTCACTACTGGTTCTGGGGGCGTGGCTTGGTGGGCTTGGTGTGGCTTGGTGGGCATGGCTTGGTGGGCGTTGCAGGGGAAGGATACTGCAAAATCTCCATTCCCACCCCACTTCTGGGGGAAGGATATTGCAAAATCCCCAATCCCACCCCACTCTGGGACCAGCCAGAGGTGGTATTTGTTGGTTCTCCGAACTACTCAAAATTTCCGCTAACAGTTCTCCAGATCCTGTCAGAAGCTGCTGAATTTCACCCCTGGGCAGTGCCCAAATTATTCTGGGTGGCTCTAGCATGCAACCAGGCTGTGGCATGCACTGCTAGGATTCCACTACTCTCTGTTCTCCAACAAAAGGTTGTGATGCTTGCTACTCCGTTGTGCAAAACTGCAGGAGATATACGTTTGACTAATAATATAACCAATTATAGATAATTGGTATATATTATCAGAATTCTTCATTTCTCTTACTCTCTAAATTCTTCAGTCACCTGCAGCAATGATACCCAGGTTTTTTTCCAATGTAAAAGCACCTAGCTGATGGGGTTCTAGATTCACTCTCTATCCCTTCTTTATCCACTGCTTAAAATAGATATTTCCAGTGCTTAAAATAGATATTTCCAGTGCAGTGGTGGGTTTCAAAAATTTTTGATACTACCGGTTCTGTGGGTGTGGCATGACTTGGTGGGCGTGGCAGGGGAAGGATACTGTAAAATCTCTATTCCCACCCCACTGCAAAATCCCCATTTTCTCCCGATCAGCTGGGACTTGGGAGGCAGAGAATAGATGGGGGCAGGGCCAGTCAGAATTTCCACTACCGGTTCTCCAGAACTGGTCAGAACCTGCTGAAACCAACCTCTGATCCAGTGGTGGAATTCAATTTTTTTTTACTACCGGTTCTGTAGGCGTGGCTTGGTAGGCGTAGCAGGGGAAGGATACTGCAAAATCTCCATTCCCACCCCACCAGAGGTGGTATTTGCCAGTTCTCTGAACTACTCAAAATTTCAGCTACCGGTTCTCCAGAACCTGTCAGAACTTGCTGAATAGCACCTCTGGATATATCATTCAACGTCATAGCAGGCTGACCCTGATGTTAAGATTTGGCCCATAGTTATATTTCCTTGGAATACGCTTTAAAAACCTGCATTGATGCCCCCTGATTACAGATAGTCTTGTGCAAAGGGACAAGTTCTAATACAGGTTCAGAGGACAGATGGTATTGCATCCAGATATCAACTCCTTTTTTTATATATATAATTTATTCTGGAGAGAGAAAGTATTGCGTGCTTTTTGTTATTCTCAAAATTAAAACAAGTTATCCTTTTAAAAATAGAAAGTGCTGTCCTACCTTTTCAGAAAAACTGCTCACTACTGTACATCTTCCAATATTGATTCAATTTTCTCTAACTTAGGCTCAGACATTTGAATTTGATCTCTCTCTCTCTCTCCCTTCCTCCCTATTACTCCCCGTCTCTTCAATGATGAGATGAATCCTATTCACCATTAATATTTTTTGTCTTCAGTGCCTCCATTTCCATTTCAATATGGCTTTGGGTTTAGTAATAAGATTGTCTTGGTTATTTATTCTTGTAGATCAGTCAACCTTTCCAGCTTTACGGACTGGTGATGACGACGGCAATAACAGTGGGGTGGTGGGGGAGAGGAGATGGCTTTGCACAAACAGTGGGCACGCATGTTGTGTGTGCAGTACACACAAGTGGAGCTTGCGCGACCCGGTTGCAGCCTGGTAATATTGCCCACATATTTAGCTAGACTGACTTTCATGTATCCATGTATTGTTTCATTTTTATCAACAATTATTCCCTCCCATACAGGTAGTCTCGACTTAAGAAAATAATTGAGCCCAAAATTTCTGATGTTAAATGAGATATTTGCTAAGTGAGTTTTGCCCCATTTTATGACCTTTCTTGCCACAGTGGTTAAGTGGATCACTGCATTTGTTAATTTGTTAACATGGTTGTTAAGTAAATCAGGCTTCCCCATTGCCGTTGTTTGGCAGAAGGTTATAAAAGAAAATCACATGACCCTGGGATGTAGTAATGGTCATATATATGAATCAGTTGCCAAGCACCAGAATTTTTATCATGTGACTATGGGAGTGTAAGGGTGAAAAATGGACATAAATCCAGTGGTGAAATCAAAAATTTTTTATTACTGATTCTGTGGGTGTGGCTTGGTGGGCGTAGCTTGGTGGGCATGGCAGGAGAAGGATACTGCAAAATCTCCATTCCCTCCCCATTCTGGGGCCAGCCAGAGGTAGTATTTGCCATTTCTCCGAACTGCTCAAAATTTCCGCTACCAGTTTTCCAGAGCCTGACAGAACCTGCTGAGTTTCACCCCTGCATAAGTCCCCTTTTTAGTAGTGTCGTTATAACAGTCACTAAACAAACTATTGTAAGTAGAGGATTACCTATACTTCAGACCAATCTTTCCCAAACAGAAGCCCTCCAGATATAGTGAGACTGCAAACTGATCAGGTTTGGCTGAGAATTCTGGAGAATTATAATGCTAACATTATAGTAGAAGAGCACCAAGCTAGAGAAATCTATTTTGAAGTTGCCTCCCTTCCAATTTTGAAACAAAATGATTTTATCTACCATTTTGGCATTCCCCAATGCTGTCAAGGAGATATGCTTCTCCTTTTAGAAATATTAGTTTGAATTCACAACACATCAGTATGTTCAAGTAGTTCTGATTGTTCCATTCATTGTAGTCTGCCAATTTACCATGCACTTATCTAAATTGAATTTCATCTACTATTGTGTTGAGTGGTAATCAGGCTGCGTGTGTGTGTGTGTGTTAAATCTTTCATACATTTTCCATATTCAATCTTGAAAAGCATAACAAATACTAGGCACATATTTTATCCATGTGCTGTCACCTAGCAATCCTCTTTATTTGGAAGCCTATGATGAAGCAGTGACATGGATGGAGTTCCTTGCAGTGAACCCTACTCGCCATTGACAACTTCTAACTCATTGCTTCCTTATATCTGAGCCGTCTTAAATCTCCAACAGTACTTAATCTCTAACTATATTTTAGTCATTGTGTCCTTAATAAGTCTTTTCAAAGATTTTAATCAGGAGCTTTTGCAATTCTAAATAAAATAGTCAATGGGCACCTTTGCTACACCCCTTGTTTAGCGAACACTTTCAATGAATAAAAAGAAACTGTAAAGAAAAACAGAGTTATTTACTTATATTCACTACTAATCATGCTGCTTGATCAATCTGACTTTAATGCTTTTCTCACATCTTTTTTTCCGGTCTAAATAGTGAAATGTCAGCTTTGCATACATTTATATGCTGAGAAAAAGTCCATCTGGCTGTTACTTTTCCAGCTCCTTCACTGATTTTTTTTTTTAAACATTTGTGGAAATTAAATAGAAATAGTGAATGTTGAGTTTGTCAAGTTATGGACAACTGAAGGATAATAGTATTGCACAGATCAAAGGTTTGGCTATTTGTAGTCTCCAGAAAGTAGAATAATGGAAAGACAAAAGTGATAAAAGAAAAAGTGATTATTTATACCATAGATTGATGCGATTATTTGCATGAGTTTTTCTTTTTTTTTTCAAAAAGGCACTCTCTGTAACTTCTCTGCTGAAACTCTTGGTTCAGTCTCACTCAACCAAGAGGTGTGTTTTTTTCTGATAAATGAACCACAATACATCACTCATAATAATTGCAGGAGGATCTGTTTTGTCCCACATCCAATTATCCAATAGAAATTTTTCTCTGTATAGTGTATTCATAATTTTATAATGCAAATGTTTAAAGATATCCCCGCTTATAGAGTCTATTTGCAACAACTTTGGCTAAAGTCAGTGCTCCAGAAATGTTATAGTGAAATTCAACCCCGTTTAAATATGTATTCAGTTTATAACCCTGCATTAAATACTAATGCAGGGTTAATAGATTGTGAATATTTAAATCATTCCTTTGCCAAACCCTAAGCCATGTCATTATAGGCCAGTGATGGCGAACCTTTTTGGCACCAAGTGCCCAAACTGGAACGCATGTGAATGTGTGTGGATGTGTGCACGCTGGCACCAGAAACCCAAAGACCAGCCAGCCGGCACAAGCAAAAACTGTTTTGCCCATTTTTCAGGCCGTTTCGTTCCGGAATCTGGAAAACAGCCCAAAACCTGCCTGAAAATGGCCGAAAAACAGCCTAAAAACAGCCCAGAAAATGGCCCGAAAAATGGCTTGAAAATGGCTGAAAAACAGCCTAAAAATGGCCTGGAAAACAGCTGGAAAATGACCCGGAAAATGGCCTTGGAAACAGCCTGGGTTTTGGCCATTTTCTGGTGCTTCGGCGCCTACAAAGACCAGTAGGCACTGGAAACCAGAAGATCAGTTGGTGACAGCTTGCATGCCGACAGAGAGGGCTCTGCATGCCACCTCTGGCACTCATGCCATAGGTTCGCCATCATGGATATAGGCCATCAAGTGAGACATTCTTAATTCTTTTAGGTTCCCCGATAAACACAGAAGACATTCTCTTTTGGGGAACGGCTCTTAGACACATACACAGGGAGATGCCACATCCCAACTCTCTATTTTGGGAAGAGCAGTTTTGGCTTCTTTAAAAAGACAATGATAGAATTGGAGGAAAAGACTGCCAACTGAGCATCCAAAACCATGGAGCCAAAATCATTCCATATAGCCTCTGATTAGAATTTTAAGTTTGCCAGCAAATTGTGGGGGGAGGGGGGGAGGTTCCAGAGGATTGAATTTTTCTTCTATAACCTCTTCAACATTTTAGTTTTTTAATCATTTATGCTTTATTCTTGTTGGAAGAAATGTCCATCTGGGTTCAGTTCCAAGTGGGGAGGAAGACACTGGAAACATGGAGACTGCTTGGAAAGATGGTTTATTGATGAACAGGATCACATGCCTTGGGGACCTTGGGCGAAAAAAGGGAAGAGATGCTGAGAGTCCCTGGGTTTTATACCCTCTCTGGCTTTGAACTTCCTGGGGCACAGGAAAAGTATCCTGATTGGTTGCTGCCAGAGGTCATGGCTAGCTTTGTAAGTTGTCTGTGTGCTAAGTTTGGTTGAATCTTGTTGGGTGATGCAATGAAGGGCAATTAAATGGCTCTGCCTGAAGGAGGTAGATCTTTGTTACGTAGAATGAATTGGTTTAGGCCTTAATGGCACATTAACAACCGTGTGTGTGTGTGTGTGTGTGTATGAGTTTCTGCCTCCCTTTTAGGGGAAATATTTTGCCCTTTTAAAATTTCCTAAAATATTTCATTTTCTAGTAGAGGGGTGGGTTTTAACTTTCTATATTCTCTTATTATTTTTCTGTTTGCGTTTGTTTACATATTTTTTTGAATTTTTTTTTATAAATCTGATATTATTTCTTTTAAATATAATTAGGAATTTTCATGTTTCTGGTGACCTTTTAAATGCCACTTTTAGGTGGAGCAAGAACATAATCATTTTATTTATACTCTTCCACTAGGCTGTAATCTTAATTTGCAACTTCTCGCAAAGAAAAACTGATAAATTTAAAATAGCCCAGCACTATTTTTTTAGAACACTATCTTATTTTGTAATTTTCAAAAGTCTTTTTTTTAACAACTTGGCTTCTTTTTTAAAATAAAATTTGATTTTGTTCATCCCTGGATTTTCTCCCAAAGGTACCTACATGCCTTTATGCTATGCAACAAGAAGAAAGCATGACTGGTTTCTATTTTACCTTTGGACCTTTTAATAGCCAAAAAGGCAATAGAGATTATGAAAACCTGGTTCTCTCACACATCCCAGAGGTAAGGCGATGAACTCCAAGTGAAGTGCCACCTGGAAGATAGATAGTGGCAGCAGAAATGACACATCTCTGGCCCACAGTTGGAGTGCTAGGATACAATCTTCCATTGCACCGGCTCAGCACAGAAGAAAACCGGAGGTGATATTCAGCAGGTTCTGACCAGTTCTGGAGAACTGGTAGTGGAAATTTTGAATAGTTCGGAGGACCAGTAAATACCACCTCTGAGTGGCCCCACTCCCATCTATTCTCTGCCTCCCGAGTCCCAGCTGATCGGGAGGAAATGGGGATTTTGCAGTAACCTTCCCCTGCCATGCCCACCAAGCCACAGCCACAGAACTGGTGGTAAAAATTTTTGAATCTCGCCACCGAAGAAAACCCATCACAATTTCGTGTGATCAGAGATCTATAAATTGAGAATCTGATGTGGAAAAAGCAAAGAATTCAAATCCCTGTTTAATTCTGAAGCTCAAGAAACAAACTTTTCCCTCTCCCGGTAAATTTCATAGGAGTACTGTGAAAGCAAGACTATTCACATCTCCATAATAAATATATAAAGAAAGAAACATTCTGTTTGGTAGAGGCAGCTTCAAATTCTTTTCAAAATAGGCTGCCTCTTGTCATGCTGAGGAAAGCATGATTGCATCCTTGCTTCCATAACACTTAAAATTAACAGAGCCATTTGTACAAATAATTACCTGATTAATTCTATCTAAAAAAAATAAAATAAATCACACTCTGTCTACTCATATCCTTCTCCCTCCTTTCTATCCTCCTTATGAAGTAACTATTCGTATAAAACTTTGTGAAAATATATATATATATATATTTTCTCCTGGAAGCACGAAGCCAAGAACACCAGCCTGAAGATGATGAATGAGACTTCGTCGAAACGTCGCCAAGACACATCCAATTCTACGCGGGAGAAGACCTGAATAATCAAAGACCTACGTAGAAACACCCGCGAAAACCTCAGAAAACATACACACACACACACACACACACACACACATATAAACATATATATATATATATATATATATATATATATATATATATATATATATATATATATATATATATATATATGTTTAAACACATGCTCAACAGAGCTGGAAATCAGGTAAGACAGCAAAAGGAGGGAGGGGTGATCAGCTGTGGTGCATGATTTTTTTTTTTTACTTTTAAAAGCATTTTTTTACAACTAATAGGTTGTAAAAAATGCTTTTAAAAATTAAAAAAAGTTAGAATGTCATACACTTCTACATCTATCATGTCCAAATCTAATAAGGGAGCATCAGCAACCCGCATAGGGACAATTACATCACCTCTACATCAAAAATCTATAGATACAATGATGGCATCAGATAAAGAAAAACCACCTCAACAATTTAATATGCAGAATATACAATCGATATTAACAAGTATACAGGAGGGGATGAGTAAAACACAAGAATCGATTGCCAGCAATCATATAGAGAGTAGGAAAAACCACGAAGAGATGACAGCCAATGTTGTAGAAATAAAAGACCACCTGAAAAAAATGGACGACAGAATGGAGAAAATACAGCAAGATATAACTAAAAATGAACAAAGAATCCAAAAAATAGAACAGCAGATGGAACAGACAGATAAGAAAATGGAGAGGAGAGAACACGAACAGATGATGATAAATAAAGAATTAGAGGATTCGATCTCCTTTCTCGAAATGGAAAAATCGTCCTTTTTTCTGAGATTTCAAAATGTGGCAGAAACTAAAGAAGAGAACCCAAGGCAAATAATGACAGGAATTTTGGCAGAAGTGACAAAAAAATCGAAAGAAGAAATAAGTATAGAATTGGATGAAGTATATAGGGTCTTCACAAATTATGCACGGAGACATAAGCTCCCTAGAGAGATCCATGTTCGTTTTGCGAGAAAAACAATCAAAGAAGAAGTATATAAGATAATGAGGGAAACACCACCAACATACAAAGAAAGAGAAATAATAGCTCTTAAACAGATACCTAGAAGAATAAGGGAAATTAGAAAAAGTTATAATTTTTTAACAACAGAATTGAATAAACATAGAGCAATGTTTAGATGGCTAATGCCGGAAGGAATCATGGTAACGTGGAATGATAGGAGATACAAATTGGACACAATACAGAAAGCACAGGAATTTTTTGAAACAAATTTCTATATGGAAGAAGATAGACAACGATCAACTCAAAGAGAAATGGGAAAACAAGAGGAGCAAAGAGAACCGAGAACTAGGGGAGAAAAGGAAAGAATGGAAAGAGAGGGAGCTAGGGAAAAGACGAAACTAACTGGAGACAACACCAAAACACAGAAAATTAACTAAAGATAAACTGGAAAAATGGGAGAAGTCAAATTAATATCATTAAACATCAATGGACTCAACTCACCTACAAAAAGAACGAGAACATTTAAAAAATTACAGAAGATGAAAATGGACATTATAATATTGCAGGAGGTACATATAAAGAAACAACACCGTAAATTAATAGAATGTAACAGATTAGGAGAATTATATACATCTTTAGCAGAAAAGAAAAAAAAAGGCATCGCCATGTATGCGCACAAGCACTTACAGCCAAAGCAAATATATCAAGATGATGAAGGCAGAATATTAATGGTAGAGATAGTAATAGGGGGGAAAAAAACATTATTAATAACAGTTTACGCACCAAATACTGCCCAAATGAGTTATTTTCAAAAAATCCATCAGAAGATTAAGGAATTGGACTATGAAAATATTTGCCTCATTGGAGATTTTAATGCAATTGACAATATAGAAAAAGATTATGGGCCTAACAAACAGAAAAAAACTAAGAAAAAATTATTGCCACAAACTTTTTACGATTTGGTGCAGGAATATCAGCTTAAAGATGCATGGCGAGAAGTGAATAAAGAGAGAAAGCAATTTACATATTATTCGAATCCGCATAACTCGTGGTCTAGGATAGATATGGCATGGATGACGGCGCAACTAAGAACAACTCTTAAAAGTATTGAAATAGCTGCTAATATCTGGGCTGACCACAATCCAATTGAGATATGTTGGAAAGGAGATCAGGAACGTAAAAGATGGATGTTAGATACAGAACTGTTGAAAGATAAGCAATATATAGAATGGATGCAGAAGGAATTGAAGATTTTCTTACAAATCAACTCCATAGAGCATACTAGTATACAAAATCTTTGGGACACGACTAAGGCCTACATTAGAGGCTTAACAATAGCATTCAATGCAAAAAAGAAAAGGGAAGAACAGCGATTAAAAGAAACACTAATAACCAAAATTCAGCAACTAGAAAAGGAATTACAACAGAATCCAGATAGACAGAAGATAAAAGAAGAACTAAAACTTACTAAGCATCAAATTAACCTGATGACAACTTCCGAAATTACAAAGAAAATGAAATTTGCAAAACAAAGATATTTTGAATTTGCTAATAAGACGGGAAGATGGTTAGCACATAAACTAAAATCAGAGAAGGAAAAAAGGACGATAATACAATTAAAGGATAAAGATGGAATTATGTACTATAACCAAGAAGACAAAAAACGAATAGCGACTGAATTCTACCGAGAACTGTATGCAGAAGAAGCAATAGATGAGGAGGATGTGAGGGAGTACATAGCCAAAATTAACTTGAAAAAGTTAAAGGACCAGCATGTAGAGTGTTTGAACAGACCAATAATGCTGATAGAAGTAGAGGAAATAAGGAAGAAACAAAAAAACAATAAGACACCAGGAACAGATGGCCTACCGATAGAACTATACAAAGCTTTGAACGAGACCCTGGATGTAGTACTAACTCAACTTTTCAATGCGGTATTATTGAAAGCTAACACTCCCCAATCATGGAACGACACATTAATCACCCTGATACCAAAACAAGATGCAGACAGAGAAAATATTAAAAATTATAGGCCAATTTCGCTGTTGAACGCAGATTATAAACTCTTTACATCAATCATGGCACACAGATTAAAAACATTTATAGCAGAATACATACACGAAGACCAGAATGGATTCATACCCGGTAGACAAATCCAAACAAATACTAGAATAATAATGGACACATTAGAATTTTATGAATATCACCCGGACAAACAATTGGCATTAATATTCTTGGACGCACAGAAAGCATTTGATAACCTGAATTGGACATTTCTAATAACACAATTACAACAAATGGAAGCAGGAAACAAATTCATCTCGATGATACAGAATATATATAAAAACCAAAAAGCGAGAGTATTGATCAACGGCCAGACATCGGATTGCTTTGAAATTAAGAGAGGAGTAAGGCAGGGATGCCCATTGTCCCCCTTATTGTTTATACTAACCTTAGAAATACTATTGGAAGAGATTAGGAGGGACAAGGAGCTGTCCGGACTTAAGATAAAAAACCAACAATACAAGTTGATGGCATTTGCAGACGATGTGGTACTGATAGTAGACAACCCCCTAGAGGTCGGCACTAAGGTGTTGAACAAAATACGACAATTTGGGAAAGTAGCAGGACTAAAAATAAATATGCAAAAAACTAAAATTATAACAAAAAACATTGCAAAGGCCCAACAAGGAAAATTGGAAGAGTTAATGGGGATACAAATAACGAAGAAAATTAAATATTTAGGGATACAAATGACTAATAAAGTATCATCTTTGAAGGAAGATAATTATTCAGAACTTAAAAAACAAATTGATAAAGACCTGCAGAAATGGAATAAACTACAATTATCAATGATTGGGCGTATATCGACAATAAAAATGAATGTACTCCCACGAATTTTATACCTGTTTAGAGTAATACCAATTAATCCCGGCAAAGCATTCTTTAAAGATTTGGATAAGATGACTGCTAAATTTATATGGCAAGGAAGAAAGGCCAGAATAAAATTAAAATATTTACAGGATGCCCAAGAAAGAGGAGGGATGGGCTTACCTAATTGGCAACTTTACTACAAAGCGACAGTATTAACTTGGATACGGGAATGGATTGATTTACGAAATAGAAGAATATTAACAATAGAAGGGCCAGACTTAACCAAAGGATGGCACGCATATTTATGGGATGAAAAATACACAAAACAGGGACAATTCTGCAGACATATGGTTAGAGCACCTCTGATTAAAATTTGGCACGAGATTAAAAAGTCGCAATACATGGAAATGCCAAGATGGGTCTCCACGATGGAGGCTCAGATTTACCCTAACACTCTAGACCCAAGTAAGATGAAAACAGATCAGGAGCTCCTGACAGAAGAAGGAAATTTAAAAACAAGAGAACAATTAAAAGAACAAGAAATAGAATTGGATTGGCTACCCTACTTTCAATTAAAAACCAAATACAACTCAGACAAGGAGAGATATGGAATACAACGAGAACCAAGTCAATTAGATAAAATATTTGTAGGCCCCATTGAAAAATCGATAACAAAATTTTACAACTATTTACTAGCACAGGTATTACAAGAAGAAATCGTTAAAGACAATATGATTGCGTGGGCAAAAAACTTTGGTTACTCGTTACAGTTAGATGAATGGGAGAAAATTTGGAAATATAACAAGAAGGTAACCCTATCAACAGCATATAAAGAAAATGCATTAAAAATGTTTTACAGATGGCATTTCCCGCCGGCGAGAATCGCCAAGATGTACCCTAATGTATCACCGGGATGTTGGAAATGTAGGGAAAAAAAGGGAACTTATTATCATATGTGGTGGCTCTGTCCCAAGGCCAAACAATTCTGGAATAATATTAGGATAAAATTAGAACAAATAACATCCCAACATATATCGTTGAAACCACAGACTTTTTTATTAGGAATATTTACAGAACATTATGACAAGGACATAAGATATTTAATCACACACATCTTGACAGCCGCAAGGATTTCGTATGCACAACACTGGAAATCAGATACAATCCCAACCGACAGTCAAATAATAACTAAAATCATGGAATGCGCAGAAATGGACAGATTGACAAAAAAAATACAAGATAAAGAAGATTCGATGTACTACCAGGTGTGGCAAAAATGGTACCAATGGCTATCTAAAGTGAATAATTGACCCTGCATATAGCAAAATGAATTTATACAATATACATACAGATATACATATAGTTAGGAACATATTAGGAAGATATCATACAAGAAGTAACATGGTGAATGTAAAATCAAAGGTACTAATAGTAAATTAAAGATGGATTTAACCTATTATGTATATAAAAAGAAAACTATAGAAATACGACTAAGGATGTCTAAAATTAGGAATTTAGCTACCGAGGTGAAGGTAGTTTGTTGTTTGTTTGTTTGTTCAACGTTATTGTGTTTTTCTTTTGTGTTATGTACGTCTTTCAATAAAAAATTTAAAAAAAAAAAAAAAAAAATTAAAAAAAGGCTCTGGTGATTGTGTGGCTCAGCTGGGATCGTCAGAGCCTTTTTTTTAACCTTTTAAAAGCATTTTTTAAAAGAAGCAGCAAGCAGGCGACCGGGCAATTGGGTGGGCATAGGCGGGGAAGGCAGGGATTTTTGCTACCAGTTCTCCGAACCACCCACTGCCATCGCTACCGGATTCGCCGATCAGGTCCAAACCGGGAGCATTTCACCCCTGCTAATACCTCTTCCTCCTCCTATTTTCTCCACAAGAACAAGTGAGGTGAGTTGGGCTGAGAGACAGTAACTGATTTAAAGTTACCTACCTGGCTTTCACACTAAAGCAGGATTAGAACTCACAGAATCCTACTTTCTAGTCTGGACCAAACAACTAGACCAAACCGACTCTCCAAGTCATTGTCTATCCCAGGACTTCTCACCCCCCTTCAATCATATCTACCAATCTAGAACTAAATTGTGAGATTTTTTTTCCTCATGTGAGAGTAATTCAAAGCAACTAAGGTTGTAACCCTATAATGAGGAGGAATCGGCAAGCATTAGCCTTTAGCCTGTCTATGATTTCAGTCCACTTTTCTTAATATTTCCTCTAATGTGCATTTAAAACCAGGGCTTTTTGTTTTGTTTTTTTTGGATTCCTTATGTTTGCCGGATAATAATCTGGGTTTCTCTGTATTACCATGCGTATGATTTATTTCTAAATTGGAATGATCATACAGGCACACATAAAGAATAATGTTGAAAAAAGTGGAAGGAAAGAGAACAAGGTGACTAGCATCAAGATGGGCAGACTTGATTATAACAGTGATGGATTGGGAACAGATCATTTTAGAGAAAATCTGTGTAACGGATAACAATGAATACCAACTTGGTGACACACAGTCAATAAATCACCTATATATGTAAATGTGTCTATATCTCTCTCTGTCTCTCCCTCCCTCTCTTTCCTCCTGTGGACACACATACACAAACACCTACACATCCACAAAATATTAATAAAGAAAGTTAAATATTTTCTTGTTCCAGTTTAAAAGAGAAAATCAACTTGAAACTGTTACTTAAATTTGGTCTTTGACTTTAACCTCTCTTGTGGTCCTATCAATATTCAGGCTCATTTCCTTATTTTCTTTTTCTTTTCTTTTTTTAATTTTAATTTTAAAAACAAACTTTATTCAATGTAAAAAGATAAAAGATTGTACAAAACATTCTTAACTCTAAGAAAGAAAATACAATTCTAAAATTACATATATACTAAAACTAACAAACAAAATTATCTATCTATAATATTTAAACATGTATATATATATATATATATATATATATATATATATATATATATATATATATATATATATATATATACACATACATACATACATACATACATTAACCTTAATTTCCTAATGACATGTAGGTTTGTTACCTTTAATTTCTTACTGTATTTGACTTTAGTTTTTTTTCCATCTATTGATCCATTCATACCATCTGTTCCATATTTGGTAATACTGTGAGTCTTCCTTGTTATTAAATTTTAAAATTAATCTATCCATTTCTGCACATATAAATATCTTTTGGATTATTTGTTGTTCTGTTGGCAACTGTTCTAATTTCCAGGATTGGGCTAGGGTTAATCTAGCCGCCGTAATTATATGTAATGTGGTGTATTTTATTTCTTTTTTACTATTTTTTTAAAGTATGCCTAATAAAAAAATTTCAGGTTTTAGGTCAGTTTCTTCTTCTGTTATTTCTATTATCCATATTCTAATTTTCATCCAGAATTTTTTAATTTTTGGGCAGAGCCACCAAAGATGATAGAAGGATCCTGGTGATTGTCTACATTTCCAACATATCGGGTTACAATTTGGATACATTTTTGCCAATCTAACAGGGGCTATAAGATCTAATTTCTTGTCCCTTCCTTCTATACCTGCTGAAAGGATAGTTCCAACAGATTTCCAAAAAAAAATCATTTGCACTAGGCCTATATTAAACGTAGACCTATTCTCTCTTTGTCACCCTTTCTCTCAAAGAATATTGAGTTTTGTAACATGTAGGTTGCTAAAAATTCCACATCAAACATGGCTTTTCCTCACTCTCTTGCTCAGTGAACTATACTTCCTAAAATCCTCAAGGGAAAAGGGCTGTTAAGCCAATTTATATCTATAAAGTTGGTACATCTGGAGTAATTTTAACTCAGCAGTCCTCTAAAACCAATTGATAAAAAACCAATTCTACTCACAGTAACAGATTTCAATGCTAAAACTGACCATTGTGAAGCAGACTGTATAGCTTCCAATGTATTTGAAACTATCACAAAGCAAATCAGCTTACTGCCAACTTGAAGGTATTGTCTGTACCTTTATCTAGAAGCTTATGAGCTTTATAGATTTATGTGGCACGAAGGGGGCAATTTATTTATAACAGTGTGGACAATGTGGAATCCAAGGGGGTTTCCAGGCCTCATCTTAAAGTCTTCCAGCCTTATTTCAAAGCTGCTTGTGAGTAAAGTGGGTCTGTTTTTTTTAAGGCAAACCTGAGAGAATGCGGCACCTGATGGACAAACCAAACCAAACCAGGTTACTTCAGAGGTGGTATTCAGCAGGTTCTGACCAGTTCTGGAGAACCGGTAGTGGAAATTTTGAGTAGTTCGGAGAACCAGTAAATACCACCTCTTACTGGCCCCGCCTCCATCTATTCTCTGCCTCCCAAGTCCCAGTTGATCAGGAAGAAATGGGGATTTTGCAGTAACCTTCCCCTGGACTGGGGAGAGAATGGAGATTTTACAGTATCCTTCCCCTGCCACGCCCACCAAGCCACGCCCACCAAGCTATGCCATGCCCACCAAGCCACATCTATAGAAACAGTAGTAAAACATTTTGAATCCCACCACTGGGTTACTCCGATTTACAGGATTTTTTTGTATTTTTCAGAATTGGGCCATTAGCAGTAATTTGAAGAGAACCAAGACTTCAGATAAAAATCTGAATCATGGTTCATCCCTGCTGATCATGCTCTAAAATGGATCAGGAACTATTACAACAATACTACGGTAGATAGGTTTCATATCTGCCCAAGGAGCGAACAAACTCCACTTCTCCTCTACATACAGTTAAGAAATCACTGGATTCTTTCCACATATCACCATTATGCAATGGCATAAATCACAGTGATGGATCATTTGATAGGCAAGGGCTCATTTCATGTCCTGCATGGATTTGCCACATGTTCAGGCCAGTCTGCCAGCTCTTTTAGCATAGACAAGATATATCTCCAAAGACCAATCTAAATCCCCAACTATTGAACTAACTGCAGTTTTGGGATTGTCTTTGGGAGCAGCCTCACATGCAATGGACATTGCAAGATCTTGAAAATTACCAGAGTATGGATAACTTTCTATTTGATAAGAATAGTTCCTTGTTAAAAGGTTCCAGCCTTTTTAAATGTCCCGTCATATCCCCAAGAGATTTCTAGTAGTTTGCAATATCATATAACATTAGTAAAACCAGTACTTCATATTACACAGTAAATCATAAAACTATTAATCCACTCAAAAGTGCATTATCCAGCAACTAATCCTGCAATTAAAATTAAAGATTAAAAGCTCTAAGAAAACATTTTGCCTTCATCAGTTTTCTAACTCCCTTCAGGGAGAAGGCCAACTACATCTCTCAAGGCAGAAACCAGTAGTGGGTTTCAAAAATTTTTGCTACCAGTTCGATGGGCGTGACTAGGTGGGGGGGGATGTGACTGAGTGGACATGGCCAACTTGATGTCACTCACGCCCACTCAGTCACATGACCCCCCCACCTAGCCACGCCCACAGGAAAAGGTAGGAAAATTTTTGGAATTTCCACCTATCTACCCCTGCCCTCCCTTCGCCAGTCACCCCTGTTTTCCCTCCTTTAGCAGCCCCGACCCCAGCCCCACTTCCTCCCCCACCACTGCCTTTTTGTTCGGGCTGCTTACCTTCCACGGAGACTGGTCCAGAGTCCGGAAGGCAAACTAATCGGAGTTTTCGGCAGCTCCCAGCCAGACGCCACTGCTGGAAAGTGGCTGGCAAAGAAGTCTCCTAGCAAAGAAGCTGCAGGCCGCCGAAAAGTACTGGAGGTCGCAGAAAAAGCTGCTGCCGTCGCCGCCATGTTCTTCGTGCATGCACATTCCATTGGACTTGCAAGGCAATGGGATGCATGTGTACGAAGAACATGGTAGCGACGAACATGGCAGATGGGGCAAGCAGCAACCGGGGGACTGGTTTGGGGTGTGGCTAGCCAGCCATCGCTACCGGTTCAGCATCCTTGGCCAAATTTCTGCCAACAGTTTATGTGAACTGGTGAAAACTGGCTGAATACCACCTCTGGTCTGGACTACTCCCTGCAGAGTTTTTTTTTTTTTTTTTTTTTTTTTTTTTACAAAGGGTGTCACTATCTCCTTCTTAGGGCTAAGAGAGATTGACCAGCCCAGGGTTACCCAATTAACTTCATGTAAGAGAAGATTAGAATTCATGGACAGCCATTTCTAGTGCGGTGTCTTAACCTCTATGCCAAACTGGGTCTCTCATGGCAGGTCACTCCAGGAATAGAGATATGTCAGAAGTATTGTCTTCTCTTCCCCAACTCTCATATATAAGGGCAGGAAGAGAGGGTTTTTTGGGGGGTTTTTTTGGCTACTCATTCATTAAATATTAACCAAGTATGACTGTCTTCTTTTTTACATCAGCCAAGGTCAGCTAGATATGAAGAATAAAAAATTCCATGTTCCATTTTCCCCCACTACAGCTTTAAATAAAAGATTAAGCATTGATTATTCAAAATCCACTTAATGTATACCGTTAAAAATTATAGATCCACTTTTTCTTCATTGGGTGTATCAAATATTTTAATATGGAACTTTCTAGGAATCAGCAATATCACATAGTCTTATAAAACACCTCCATTGCAAGTGGTATATTATCCATATTTATCTGTTTTAAATTTTCAGAGAATAACTTACGTCTTTATAGTTTTGAAAAATGGTAGGAGACAGTGTCCTCTCTGGGATGCTATTTGTTTTAAAAACATACCTCTTCCGAAAACAAGCCTCATAATTTTTCATCTTACTTTCAAAATCAGCTATTGCATTTTCTTTGTTTTTCAAATGTGGGCAGGAAGTATACAATTGGTTTCAAAAGCTTAAATCAGATTTTTAAAAACCTAATATATCAGGACTCTCTTAAAACAAAAGGAAATGAAAAAAAAAAGATTAGCTGAAAAAGAAATATGTTTATAATATAGGTCACCATACCACATTTGATTGAATAGTACTGTAAGCTTCTACTGGATATCTCAAAATAAATCCACTAAATTCGATGTTTCTTGTAAGGCATGTAAGATTATACCGTTACAGTTTTTAAAATTGTATCCATCATAACCTATCCTTTGAAACATCATAGCTCCCAAGATGATCTCCACAAAGCCCCTCCTCACCTTCTGTAAGGGCCTGAAACCTTGCCTCTGCAAATTAGCCTGGGACCCCAACAGATGTGCCACTTTCTGGAAGTGACAAGACCCTACTTCTCCCCATGTATTTTGTGCTCTCCTCCTCCCCATTTTTAACTGCACTTATTTTATTGTTATTTATTGCTTTATCTTTTTAATGTCAACTGGTTTTAACGACTGTAAGGTGCCCAGAGTCCCTTCTAGAAGAGATAGGTGTCACATAAATCAAATAAATAAATAAATAAATAAATAAATAAATAAATAATTTTAAAAAATGTTTTTCTAATACATGAACATCTATTTTTTCATCTTAAAAAGTCATGAGAAAAAAATGCTTTACTTCTGAAGTCAAGCATTAGCTACCAATATAGACATATATTGTAAGTTTCATTCAACTATGGATAAAGCAAAGCAGCTCCCTAACAAAGCAGATTAAAACTACAAAAGGTGTCTGCCAGGGCTGTATATTGCTACCCTTCCTTTTTAATTTTTATATAAACAACATTGTGGAAGAGCTTAACAATCCTTCCTTTTTTATGCCCTACCAGTTGGAAGTAGAAAGGCCCCTATATTACTGTAGGAAGTCAACGTAGTATTGACAATGTTAATTGGAAGCAGAAGAATCCTGGCAGAATTTAGAATTTACTCTAGGAAGGAATAGTTACAGATTAATTATTCCAAAATCAAGGTAGTAGTATTTGCTAAAAGACCAAAGAGATATAGATTATCCTAGATGTAAAGAGATAGAACAAGTAAGGTCATTTAAGTGTTCAAGTTTTCTGAGACATTATTACGGAAAACACACATAAGCATCAACAAGACCTCCAGCCATGAAATTGAAGAAAGCCATTTGCTCCTTCTATTTAGAAGTAGGATGGTTAGTATAGCCTGTGCTTAAGCTATTTCTGGGAAAAGCAATATCACAGTTGATATGGGGCCTCAATTTAAGGCTTTGGTAAATTAAAAAGAATCTGTCCAGAATAAATCCATTTAAATGTGCTTACCTAGTGAAATTTGCCTTTGATCAAAACCCTGGGAATAAAAAAAGAGACACAACTCTAGAATATGCTTCATCGATGGATATGACAAACATAATGAAAACTATTTTAAAAATGGGAAAGCTAAAAATACCAGGTTGCTTATCCCACAGGTGCTTTTTTCAAGAGGCAACTGGATTTCCTGGTTTTTCTTTGAAGATGTTTCAAGAAGATGAAGAAGCTTCTTGGATAAGAAGTGAAACATCTTCAAAGAAATTGAAGTCCAGAAAGTCCAGTTGCCTCTTGAAAAAAGCACTTTTGGGACAACCATGACCCGAATGACTGAGAATCTCCATAGACTTAAACTAAAAGAGCCCATATCTTGAAAAAAAATCACCCGTCAAAGTGAATGTTCTTGCACTTATTATAGCAAGATGATCTCAAAGAATATCTCTGGGTAGAACTATAAAAGCTAGAAATTAGGGAAGACTCCTGGAATGTTTCTCATGTACCATTTCTAGCTTTTTATTCTGTCTAGGTCATAGTATGGAATCTAAGAGTTGGAAGGAACCATAAAGGTCATGAAATCCAATGCTTTTTTTGAAGCAGGAATCCAATTTCAAGTGTACAATCTCTGCTTGAACAAATCCAACGACAAGAACCCTCATCATCTCTCTAGGAAATTGGTTCTACTCTTAAATTGGTCTTACGTCAGGAAGTTTTTCTTAATAACAGACACAATTTGTTTTCCTGTAACTTAAGATCAGTATTTCAGATCTTTCAGTCTCAGGAGAATAAAGAACAGGTCCTGACCTTTTTCTATTTAATATCCGTTGTGTATCTGAAGAGCGGCATTATATGCTTTCTCAGTCTTCTCAAGTCTTCAACCATTTTCTCAATCTCTCATCAGTTTTAAATCAAAGACTCTTGTGGCTCTATAGAGAGCAATAAATCTAAGGTGCCACGATAAGGCTTTGTTGTTTTTGCTGTATTTATTTACATCGCACTTCTCTACAGAAACAAGCATTAAGATGGCTAAAGTGGCTAAAGTAGAAAAATAGGAAAAAAGTTCAGTAACGTCAGTTAAAATCAAGTCTAAAATTAATCAAGAATTAAAAACCTAGCAAAAGAAATTTATCTTGACATATTTTCTAAACATGGAGTGGAGGCTAATTTCCATGACTATAAAAAGACTGCCATTCTGGAAACTGTTTGTAAGATTTAACTTCCCAATGCTCCTAAAGTCTTGTTGCTACATTTGTTTAACAATCTTGCTTAAAATATGGAGTCCTGTGTTGAATATATTGTGCATCAGGGAATGGGATCAACTCAGACTACAGCAGAATTACTATTTCCTGTGTTTTTGAATATTTTTATTAATACAGCCTAAATTGTTTTTGTAGTACTATAAATACAAAATATATAATAATATCTCTACATAAATAATAGCTATCTGGCACCACAGACTTATATTCAGGTTGTGGTCAACTATAATTCCAAAAACCCTTCTATAAATATTATTGTCAAGCCTGGTATGTCCTAATCTCCCTCTATACCTGAGTTTCATTTTCTTAAATTAAAAAGTGTACATTTCCCTCTATAAAATGGGATATTATAATCTTCAGCCCATTCTGCCAATCCCTCAGGATGATTTTCTCTGTACTAAGTTTCTATGTACAAAGTTTGGAGGGTATTAGTTTATGCACCACATGTAGTGTTATCTCCTAATCTGAAAAGAGTGTCGTCGTCCTCTCATCCAAGAAAATGATGGAAACCCTGTAGCAGAAGTAACAGAGCTTATTGCTCCTCGTATAACTTTAAGCTTCCAAGATTCAGAAGGCACTTTAAGATGAGGCCTCTGGAGTATTCAGTTGACTTTTATGCCTCTTCATTTTGAGAGTTCAAAGCAACATCCAGTTGGTGGCAGCAACTCTAGATGGTCTTCAACAACTTCCTCAAGTAAGTCAATCCACAAATTTAGGATTAGAGAAAGATAGGTGCTACCTGTAGATGGCAAAATGCCTTAATCCTCACAGCAATTGTACTCTAAACAGGATCTTTGCTTCCTGGTGCAAGCTTTGTCTTCCTGCCTACCTACAATGGGAATGTCCCTCATCAAAGAGCTCTCCCACTATAACCAATGCAATTCAGAACTACTTGATGGTGGCTACATCACATTTACATTTTCAATTTTGTTGACAAATAACATGTGTGCCTAATCTAGGAGCTATGGTGGCACAGCGGTTAGAAAGCAGTATTGCAGTCAAACTCTGCCCACAGCCTGGAGTTAGATCCTGACTGGGCTAGAGGCTGACCCAGCCTTTCATCTTTTTGAGGTCGGTAAAATGAAGACCCAGATTTGAGGTCGGTAAAATGAAGACCCAGGCTGACATTGTAAACTGCCCAAAGAGTGCTGTGTAAAGCACTATGGAGCTGTATAAAAGTCTAAGTGATATTGTTGTTGCTATTATAGAAAAGAAGCTTGTAAGCAAAACAAGCTCATCATTGGTTAATTGAACATTAACACAGGTGCAAAGTTTAAAACTCCTCCAACAACACAACTAGTTCTTCGCCCCCACCCTTCCACTGGGAGAAAAAAATGGAAGTTTGGCAGTGAATTTGATTTGAAGACTTAAAGCAGGATTTTATAATCCAAAATCTGCCTTCTTTGTAGAATGACTGCTACAGCAAACTCAATCTATCTTTTATCTAATCCCAGAAGATCATGGGGGCAGGGGAGGGAAGTAGGGGAAAAAAAGCTCTTTCTGGTATCTCAATTATCCCTTTTATCCCCTTGCTTCCTTTCCTTCATAGAAGATGGGTATTTTTACAACCTTTAGAAGTCCAAATCCAAATATCAAGACAGAAAGCCAATATTTCAAGAGCCAACACTTTGAGTATGCACATCATCCAGCACTTAAACAACCTGCAGTTTTTGAAGCTTAATGACCAGCATAGTAAATGTATTAGATTGAGTGGAAAAACAAAGATGAACATCAATGTTTAATGAAGACACTGATTGAAACCACACCCTAAATGCTGATTGTTCTTTTCTGCTCAGGAAGTACAAAACTGCCTTCATCTTCTATGCTTTGAGACAGTAGCCAATGAGCTAATCAATTGGATTTATTGCATTTCTCAGCAAAGAATAGCTGCGTTTAAGCAAACTAAAAATATCGAATGCGTTTTGTCTTTCCATAGTGGATTTGCCATTTCAATCGCTATTGTGATTTGTGGCAAGATAATTTTCCTCTACCTCAGATCAGTTAAGCAAGAAATGTTTAACTGAAGTCAAGGGGCTATAAGCTAGTTCAGCTGCATGTTTAATTGTTTTATTTAAAATATTTTATCCCATTGTTCTATTTTTAAAAGATTCAAGTTGGCGAAGGATACATGTTGTGCCAAACCAAGGGTTAGTAAAGTTAGACTTTCAAATGCCTAAATTTTAGCTGGGGTTGATACAACATATCAACCATTAATCAATCATAATGCTTGGATGTTCATCATAATGCCTGACTCAGAAGTTAGCAAACTTACATTATTGTTTGGATAGATGTATGAACCCAGCTAAATATGATTTGGAAGTTGTTTTTGAACAATACCTGAAAGTATGAAAGAAAAGTTTCTCTGTCTTGTAATAGTTTTGTGTGTTTCATATTCTATCCAATCAATTGGGCATAGACCATAGGTTACGTTAATGGGCAGTTCATACGTATTCTATGAAAATCATCATGTGGTAAACATTATTAATCTGACTTTAAGGATCAACCAAGATCTCTGATGAATAGTTGAAATATTCAAGTTTATCTTATTATTTTACTTTTTTAAAAAAATAGAATAGAATTCTTTATTGACCAAGTGTGACTGGACACACAAGGAATTTGGTGTATATGCTCTCAGTCTACATAAGGAGCATAAAATGCATTCATCAAGAATAAAAAAATACAACATTTAGTGATAGTCAAGGTTACTAATAAGCTATCCAATAAGTTATCTTATTTATATAACTTATATATAATATAAATTATATTTATATAACTTATCAAATACTAATAAGTTATCAAATAAGGTTCAAGGTTGCCAAAGGATATGAACTCCTGAGACATCCTGACTGAATGATTCCAGGAAGTAAATTGAAGTCTTTTCGGGGCCTCAACCATCAATCCAGCAGCTCATGCAGGGAAGATGTTATACAGCATACAGGGCACCACAACAGCAATATTCCTATCTGTTTCCTAAGGGTATAAGTAAAATCTTATACCCAGGAGAAAGATGACAGGGCAACCTGGACTTTTTTTCCTCACTCCCTTCTCCAGGCTAAACTTTATCCAACAGCTGTTGTATATCCTCTTCAAAATCTTCTCCGTCCCTTTTTTTTTTACAAGTATGAAACAGCAATCATACTTCATAAAGTTGGTTTATGGTTTTGTAAAATTATGGTGTAGTCAACAAACAAATCATGGTGGCAGTGCAAAATGTTTTTTTAAAAGGGGGAAAAATGGAGATATTCAGAGAAGTGATTCTCCATCAACCCACAATTAGGAAGGAAGGAAGGAAGGAAGGAAGGAAGAGAGGAGAGAAGGAAGGAAGAAGGAAGAGAAAGGAAGAAAGAGAGAAGGAACGAGAGAAAGAAAGAGGAGGAAAGAGAAAGAAAGAATGAGAGAGATTTTTGTTTGTTCTGCCATCACAAAAAAGAAAGAAAGCAAAAAGGAAGGAAGGAAGGAAGGAAGGAAGGAAGGAAGGAAGGAAGGAAGGAAGGAAGGAAGCCAAGATGGTCACAGGTTATACTACTGAGTCTCCATGGAGTAGCTACTATTTGTAAAGGCTCGTGTTTTAAATGTTCATCTATTTATCTCTGCTGGCATCCATTTAAAGAGGTGTAAAGCACTTCAAGGAATTCCAGCTAGGTAGATCCATCCAAGTGCCTTGCTACAGATTATTAAAGTAAAACTAAGAGGACTTTACTGCAGTTTATGGCCAGTCTGCTGACAGTAAACTTCCCACTGTTTGGAGGCAACTGTGAATTCTATTATAGCACTTTCCTGTACTTGGCAGAAACACCCACAGCAAAATTGCTGCATCTTGTGGCAACCTTAACCTACACTAAGTGCTATTTTATGTGTCTACAGGGTTGCATTAGGAATGCTTTTACCATACGGATCACTGATGGAGAGGACAATAACTCACGATAAGATTACTAAAAATCAAAAGGCTTGCACTAATATGAAATTTAGGAAGATTATTTAAAGCACTGTTAACGTCAGTACAATTCAGTAAAATGCTGGACACTTCTCTACACGTCGAAGTTGTTTAATCTTTTGAGGAATGGGAATGTAACATCTTGGTTCAAAAAAACATTACAAAAAACTATGTTAAGTTCAACCATGGTTAACCATGGTTCAGCCACTGAAAAACATGGTTGAATTAAAGTTTTCATCATCATTTCATCTGACTGCTGCTTGGTGTTCAAGCCAGTAGTAGTATTCACTTACCTTTGGTACCGGTTCACAAATGTGAGCGTGCGGGTGGAGCCTTCTGCATGCGCACAGAGCCTTCCAGGCATGTGCAGAGCCCACCTCCGCACATGTGCAGAGCAATAGTGGGTTTCAAATTTTTTTACTACCGGTTCTATGGGAGTGGCTTGGTGGGCGTGGCATAGCTTGGTGGGCGTGGCAGGGGAAGGATACTGTAAAAGCTCCATTCCCTCCCCACTCCAGGGGAAGGTTACTGCAAAATGCCCATTTCCTCCCAATCAGCTGGTACTTGGGAGGCAGAAATAGATGGGGGCGGGGCCAGTCAGAATTTTTATTAGTTCTCCAAACTATTCAAAATTTCCATTGCCAATTATCCAGAACTGGTCATAACCTGCTGAAACCAACTTCTGGTGCAGAGCCTTCTGTGCATGTGCAGAGCATCAAAAACAGGACTTCATGATGCCCGGGCGGGTGGGCGGAGCCTCCCACAGCCGCCGCTACTGGTTTTCCCAAACCGGATAAAACCGGCTGAATACCACGACTGGTTCAAAACATCATAAGCAAACCAAAAGACCCAGCAGCCCCAGGAGAAAAAACAGAAGTCATCTGCAATACAGTGTAATGACCACAACAGTCACTATGTCAGGCAAACAGGCAGAAGACTGATAGAACACATTCCTAAACACCAACAAGCAGGCAGAAGACATGATGAAAACTCTTTAATTTCACAATTTATGGACAGACCTAACCCTAGTTTCAGTTGGGAAACCAATCCAAACCCAAAAACGCTAGGGAATTTCTAGAAGCCTGGCATTTTGACAAATCAGCCATCAACAGACACATAGACATAAACTATATCTATACACTACACAAAAGATGCAATCAACAAACCAAAAGGGGACCAAAAAGACCAAAATACCTCCACACCAACAATCTGCACCCAGATGAGCATAGGTTAACTCCAAGATTAACATAAAATCAATATTCCAATCCAGGAACTGCCAAACAAGCCAAAAGTATACAGCCCAACCAAGGAACCTCTAAGATCACCCCCACCAGCATTGACAGGGCAAGTCACTAGAATATACACTGAGAGCAAACCTCATTCCTTACTAGCACTGATGATGTTACTTAATTTGGGTAACGAAATGTTTGCAAGAAAAAAACCAAGCTCAGAGAGCACCAAGGACCCCCCATATTTTGTCACCTTCTGCCATTCTCCTCCTCCTGTAATTGTCCAGGACAGAGGGTACCATAGGATCAGAGATTTTTGCCAAAATGCTAAAAGTAGTGCAATGCCATTGTGACACAGGCTCAATCTCTTCATGCATGCATGCAAAGTTTATATATGTGCAAAGGATGCAGAGACTGAATTGCAGCAGTGTGACAGTCTTTGTAAATAGCAATGGTTCATGCCCAACATTCCCTAGATTGTACCACAAATAACTACAATGATCTAACACAAATAGATTTCACAGAAGGTAACGTTGAAAAGATGTTCTGTCCCCAATCCCAATCCCACGCACACACACCAACAGACGTTCGAGAGTTAAAGACCAAACCAGTTGGCAAAAATCCTTTTCCTTAAGATAACGGAACTTGGCAACAGCCTAGTGGCTGCCTGCCAAGAGTTTATTATTTACAAAGAGGAGAGATAACTTCTCCCCACTTCTGATATATCAAAAGAAACAGCTCAATAATTACGGAGTCAATCAAATCCAGAGATAATCCAGCAAAGTCTATAGCCAAAAGTCCGACAATGCAGAATGGCGTGGAAGCTTTCAGCTTTGTTCGTCACAAGGTTTGACTGGCCACCACACTCCCTTTTATATCCTGTGGGGTGTGGTCCAGTGACTCAGCTAATCTCTGGCACGCCTTCCCCTCTGCTGTGCATGCTTTTCCCTGCAACGCTGCCGAGGATCCAGCCAGCACTTATCTCCTTCGTTGCTGTCCACCTGTGGCTGCGTGGACGTGCTTGGCTCCAGGCCTATCTCTTGCCCTTTGGTGTCCTCCGGAGGCATTACCAGAGAGGAGGGTCCTGGAGAGGGAGGCCTTGCCAACTCCTCTCCCTCACTCTCAGAGTCTGTGTCTGCCGATGACACAGGCTCAGGCAATGGAGCCACAACAAAAGGCACTACACAGACTAAAACAATCTCTATCTATCGGACCTGAGGGACTATGCGTATACTTCTTAAAAAAGCTTTCCACTGCTATAGCAGAACCTCTAAGCATAATCTTTGAAAAATCCTTCAGGACTAGCTCCCTACCCAAACTATGATCACTAGCCACAGTCATCCCTATCTTCAAAAAGAGAGACCCCAGCCTAGTCAAAAATTACAGACAAATCTCTTTATGCTACATCACCTGCAAAGTCATGGAATCAATCATCAACCAATCCATTACCCTCCACCTAGAAACAAACAACCTACTCTCTAATAAACAGTTTGGTTTCAGAAAAAAATTATCCTGTAATCTACAACTTCTTGACTGCAAAAACATATGGACTACAAATCTTGATCAGGGCAAAGCAATAGATGCAATTTATATAGACTTCTGTAAAGCCTTTGATTCAGTGGTACATGACAGACTACTTCTAAAACTAAAATCCTATGGCATCTCCGGACCGCTCCATAATTGAATAGTTACATTCCTGTCAAACAGACAACAAGGATCAAAATAGGTAGCGCCCTATCAAATCCTGCACCTGTTAATAGTGGTGTTTCCCAAGGCAACATTCTAAGACCAACACTCAGTAGCAAAGTTGGAAGGGACCTTGGAGTCATCTAGTCCAACCCACTGCTCACACAGGAGACCTGTACTAGGGGTTTGAACTACCAACCTTTCTGATCGACAAGCTCAGTGTCTTAGCCACTGAGCCACACTTCATACTATACATAAAGACCTTTGTGATCATATTATAAGCAACTGCATTCTCTTCACCGATGATGTAAAAATATTTAAAACTACAGACAATGCTGCTACCCTTTAAATGGACCTTGACTTTGTGTCAGAATGGTCAAACGATTGGCAACTCCAAATCTCAACCAACAAATGCTCTGCCTTACACATTGGCAAAAAGAACCAGAACACAAAATACAAGCTGAGTGGACACAATCTTGTAGATAACCCTCACTCTGTCAAGGACCTTGGAGTATTCATATCTAATGATCTAAGTGCCAAAGCCCACTTTAACAACTTCGCCAAAAAGGCATTAAGAGTTGTAAACCTAATCTTGCGTAGCTTCTTCTCCGGTAATATCACACTACTAACCAGAGCATACAAAACATTTGCTAGATCAATTCTTGAATACGGCTCATCTATCTGGAACCTTCACTACAAATCGGACATTAATACAATTGAACATGCCCAGAAATATTTCACAAGAGTCCTCTACTCCTGTGCTCGCAACAAAATACCTTATGCCACCAGACTTGAAATTCTGGGCTTAGAAAATTTAGAACTACACCGCCTTCAGTAAAACCTAAGTGTAGCTCATAAAATTATCTGCTATAATGTCCTACCTGTCAAGGACTATTTCAGCTTCAACCACAACAATACACAAGCACACAATAAATACAAACTTAAAGTGAATCACTCCAAACTTGATTGCAGAAAATACGACTTCAGCAACAGAGTGGTCAATGCCTGGAATGCACTACCTGACTCTTTGGTTTCATCTCAAAACCCCAAAAATTTTAACCTAAGACTGTCTACTGTTGACCTCACCCCATTCCTAAAAGGTCTGTAAGGGGCATGCATAAGAGCACCAGCATAGCCGGATTACTGTTTAATCTCAAGGAACCTCTCAGCTTCCCTTGACATTTTTATAAAAATGTCCACATTTAATATAACGTTTGTGATGAACAGGGAGTTTCCAATTATCTTAGCGTATTACATCACTTTCAAAAAGAACTGATAATAATATTTGTGAGATCTGTTTTTGGTGTTTAATTTTTTTGAGAAATGATCCCCCAACTTTAAAACCATCCATTTTTGGTGCATTACAGCTTTGCAGCTTAAACATTCATTCTCCTATGTGGACACATAATATTTATATAAATTCAACAGTGGAAGCCCAATGAAACACCAAAACATTCATTCCCCAAGGTCCCTTCATCTTCTGAAACTATGGTTGAGAGGATCACCCACCCTGTCCTATGTCTTTCAAATGGTTAAGACACCAATGCTCCTACTGCCATCTCTTGCCCTCTCCTCCCCAGAAATGAACTGGTTTACTTTTCCTCTGTTCACATTTCCTTGTAATAAAAAAGCAAATCAGCAAGAGTAGAACAAGACCATGGCTGTCTTAAGGCATGAGCCTGATGAGGACTTGCCTGTGGACCCCACGAGCATAGGGCCCCCCATAGTAGAAGAGAAGAGAAGAGAAGAGAAGAGAAGAGAAGAGAAGAGAAGAGAAGAGAAGAGAAGAGAAGAGAAGAGAAGAGAAGAGATGGAAGGGATCTTGGAGGTCTTCTAGTCCAACCCCCTGCCCAGGCAGGAAACCCTACACCACTTCAGACAAATGGTTATCCAACACCTTCTTAAAAATTTCCAGTGTTGGGGCATTCACAACTTCTGCAGGCAAGTTGTTCCACTTATTAATTGTTCTAACTGTCAGGAAATTTCTCCTTAGTTCTAAACTGCTTCTCTCCTTGATTAGTTTCCACCCTTTGCTTCTTGTTCTACCCTCAGGTGCTTTGAAGAATAGTTTGACTCCCTCTTCTTTGTGGCAGCCCCTGAGATATTGGAAGACTGCTATCATGTCTCCCCTAGTCCTTCTCTTCATCAAACTAGACATAGTTCCTGAAACTAATCTGTGTATGTTAACCCTTCAATGCACCTTGTAACATATAAATACAGCAACATATTTATTACATTTTACTGCATTTTTTAAATACTAACATGTGAATATTATGTTTAATTTTATCGACCATTTACACTTTTATTCCTGTGAATAGTTGTTGTAGGGGCCACGGTATACTGCTTTGCCCGGGGCTCAGAATGCTGTTAAAATGGCCCTGGGGTGGAGCTCTTGCCTGGTTTTTGATTATCTGCTTCCTCTTGTTGGTGAACTAAGGATAACATCACTGCTTAATGGGAAGAAAGTATAAGAATACTTGTTTATGAAACCATGGTGATCTGAAGAACAAGCCAATGGTGAAATCTAAAATTTGTTACTACTGGTTCTGTGGGTGTGGCTTGGTGGTGGTGGGTAATGTGACTGGGTAGGTGTGGCCAATTTTTTTTTTTACTTTTAAAACCATCTTTTCTACAACCTCTTTGGCAAAGAGGTTGTAAAAAAAATGCTTTCAAAAGGCTATGACGATTCCAGCTGAGTTGCCTGATCGGCAGAGACTTTTTTTCTTTTAAATGCCTCTGCCGATCAGGCAACTCAGCTGGGATGGTCAGAGGCATTTAAAAGAAAAAAAGGGTTTTTTCTTTTAAAAGCCTTTGATGATTCCAGCTGAGCCCCACAATCATCAGAGGCTTTTTTTTTTAACTTTTAAAAGCATTTTTTCTGCCAAAAAGGTTGTAGAAAAAATGTTTTTAAAAGTAAAAAAAAGAAAGGCTCTGATGATTGTGCGGCTCAGCTGGGCATGTGGGGGGGGGGCAGGGATTTTTGCTACTGGTTCTCTGAACCACCCGCCTCCATCACTACCGGATCCAGCAATCCGATCCGAACCAGGAGCATTTCACCCCTGGGACAAGCCAGTGGCTGTGTGAAAACAGCCAAAGCTTTCTGCCCTTCAGCCACCAAAGTCACCAGTTTTTAAACATGGTGGTGACAGTGCTATGCAACTGAAAACTGGTGAATGTTTTCATGGGACGCCTTTAGTCTGAGCTTGGAAAAAAAGATTATGTGGAAGAATTATTCCTTCAGAGCATGAATATTCCTATTTTGTGTCCATAGTTGCATACATTTCTCATCAGTATTGTATTAACTGGGCTTGTAAAACCATTTGGCTTCTTTTCTCAATAGTTATGAAAGCCTTCTTTAGAATTCCTGTTCAATCCAGTTGATTCATTATTTGGATGTATGCTTATATAACTCCTACTTCACAGCTGACAGATTTGAGGGCAATGTCATCTTATGTTTGGAGTAATACACCAGAATACAGGAAAAGGTGAATTCTTATATTTACCTTTCCGGATAAAAGGAGATAAAACATTTTAGAAGATGGATGCTGTTTATTGGATTGTTCTATTTCAGAGTTGGAAAAAAGAGAGACAATGTGTTGAGCGCTTATATGAGACAACAAAATGTATTCCATTGGCTCTTGCAAAGTTTTGACGCAAACTCTGTCCAGAGACAGCCTATGCTGGCTCATATTCAAAAATAACTTCAAACAAATTAAATGCACCCTTTCTTGAACACTACTAGGAATCTTGGGAGATTTCTTAATTTTTCCTCTCATGTGTTACCATTTCAGTTCCATCAAAACAGACAAGTGAGCCCTGCATTCCATCCCTAAATAAGCTGAAGCTACCAAAAACTGCAATTTACAGCAGGAATACTTAAAGGGCAAAGGATATGGGCACAAGGCACTGGATAGGATCTAAATTCCATATGGACAATGTTCTAAGTCTTGTCGTCAATTAGCAATGCCATAATGTCTCTATGATGGTGGAGTTCAAGTTTTACTATATACCAATTTGCTGCCCAAGCGGATTCCTACCAGATGTGTTCACCCTTCAAGTCCAAAATTCCCAACCCATTTGATAAAGTCCGTGCTTGAGAGGAATTCTTGGAATTTAGTTCTAGTCGGGTGGGTTCTAAATTTTTTAAATACCGGTTCTGTGGGCATGGCTTATTTTGTGGGTGTGGCTTGATGGTCATGTGACAATTATTTAGGATTTAGCAGAGGTCCTGGTCTACCAGGCTTTTAACTGCTTGCACAGCTGACCGATCTACCCATTTATTTTTTCAGGCACTGATCTACTCATTTGTTTTCTTTTAACACTGATCAGCTGTAGGGCGGCCCTTTGAAGCCCCGCAGCAAGAGTTTAAACAGTTTTTTTCCCCTCTAGCCATCTGCTGGGACTAAGGAGGCAGCAATAGATTGGGGGTGGGGCTAAATAAAAGGTAAGAATAATGCGGGGGTGGGGGGGTGCGGGGGGGGCAGAACTGGTACAGTGATGTCATATTGTCACCGCTACCAGCTTGGGAGAACCGGGCCGAATCAGGAGGAACCCACCACTGCTTCCAGTCTAGGAAAGTTGAGGCATACTATAAGTATTTGTAGAATGAAAGACAAAATTAACAAAACAGACCTCAAGGAAATAATAGTTTTGCTTCATAATATGACCTAAAGCTGTAGCCCCCCATTCAATTATGCCAACCATAGTTCTTATTTCTGCATGAGAATTTCAAAAAGCGAACAATAGGAACTAATACCAGATAATAGGAAAATCTATCATGAAATTGAAATGTAGGGAAGTCATGAATGGAAAAGATTTGGCAACTCCACAGCCCAAAACAACCTTTTGAATTGCTCAAAGTAAAAGGAATTCTAATTCATATTCTCCCTGTGTAGTTTCACAAATATGAACTGGGTTTTGAATATTAATGCAAACCCTATTGTCAATACTCACTCTGTGTATAATCCTGACATTTGAGAATCACATTATTATTAAAGATTTCACAATTAATTAACAGCTTGTCTCATGCCAGAGAAGAGTCTTGAATACACAGACAGCCTCTGTGAGTTGAGTCCAATAGTAGTTCTCACACTGTATTTTAAGATGAAGTCTATTGCAAACAAGGGGGGAAAATATAATAAAAAGCTTCTTTCACCTTTATTTATGTGATCCAGGCTGACCCAAGCAGAACAGGTATGTGTGAATTAGAGGCACTTTGATTTCCTATGGGAGTCATCATTAGTTTCTTGCTTTTATGCCTTTTATTATTTTTTACAGAGATGTCATTTGTAGACATTCTTTTGTGGTATTACTCTACTTTCAGGAGACAGTTCTTATAATGTCCATGCACAGCAGAATATCCATCACATCTCAAAAAAACATATCTCCTTTCCATCTATGGAGATTCTTAGTCATCCAGGTCATGATTGTCCCAAAAAGAAAAAAGCACCATTGAGATATCTTCCTGCCCCGCAAATTAAACTAATTAAAATAATATGGCAATTTTTTAAAACAAAAAATGTTGATAGTACATAAGAAAGAATCATCCTGTTCCCCAACTAAATACTCTCTAGTGAAAGGATATTTTATAAATTTTTAAAAAAGAACCTTCTATAAATAAGGTTGTGTCCCTACTCTAGTCATTCTAGCTATTACACAATTTGATTTCCGCTAACGTGTTTACTTAAAGAGAATCTTCAACTCTATTGACTTTCTAAGTAGTAATTATTTCTAAAGGCAAATTGAAATAACAGGAGAAATTTATTTGAATATTTTAAGATACTAATGATAACAAATTACCAGGTCCCAATTATATACCTCCCAATATCTTTTTTAAAAAAATGTGAACTTACTGATTTCCTAGCAAAAATATGTAATTTGTGTATTAAATTAGAATGCTTGCCAGAGGTCTGGAAGTTAGCGTTAACACCAATTTTTTAAAGGAACCTGGAGAGAGGCAGGAAATTGTAGTCAATGTTTGTTTCAGGCACTTGGTAGAAACAGTAATCAATAAAAAAATAAATAACTGTGCAGCAGAAGAAACCTTGCAGAAGAAAAATTCTGCTAGACATTATTTAAGTTGTTAAAACAGGCATGTACCACATTTCCCTGAAAATATGACCTACCCTGAAAACAAGACCTAGCCTGATTTTCCACACCTGCTCCTAATATAAGCTCTACGCCAAAATAAGCCCTAGTTAACCCCTGCCCACTGTCAGGTTGTATGAGTTAGGGTGAGACGCAGGTGTAAAAATCAATCTGGGGTGGCGGTTGGAGGTGTCCGACATACCACGGACCCACTTAACTTAGGACCACCACAGCCAGGTCTCCCACACCCCAATACCTGTTGCGCCACTGCCCGACTTCTTGTGCAGTCACTTATGGCCACTTGCGACCAGATACTGCGAGGCTCGTTGCACCAGTGGAGCCGCTCACATGCGTAACAGCACAACACAAGAGCCTCACATAGCTCACAGGCTAGATAGCCTGTTATTAACATTCAGCTGTCTGCAATTATTGCAAGTTCGAGGCTCAAGGTCGACTCAGCCTTCCATCCTTTCTAAGGTAGGTAAATTGAGGACCCAGTTTGTGGGGCCAATAAGCTGACTTTATATAAATATACAAAAAGTATGAAGGCTATTGCTTAACACATTGTAAGCCGCCCTGAGTCTCCGGAGAAGGGCGGCATATAAATCTAATTTTAAAAAAAAACATATCACTACAAGGGCATATCCTTTTTTTTAAAAAACCTACTATCTGGTTAAAAACCTAAAAACAAAAAGTGGAAATAAATAGGCAATTTTCTCAATGGAGAGAAATGAGAACCCCTAAGGATATGTGCTGGGATCAGTGCTTTCCAATTTGTTCATAAATGAATCTAATATGGGGCAAGCAGATAGGTGGCCAAGTGTATGGAAGGTATCAAATTATTCAAGATGCTTACAACCAAATACTTTTGTGAAGACCTCCAGAAAGATGTCTTTAAGTGAATGGTCAAATAAATGTCAAAGTAGGCTATTTAAGTAATATAAAAGGATGTGTGCTGTGACAAATAATCCTAACAACACATAAACACTGATGAGATATAAACTGTCCGTAACAAACCAAGAAGATCTTGGAGTCATAGTGGACCGCTCAAAAAAAGGTATCAACTCAGTTTGGGGCAGCTGCATAAACAGTAAATGTCCTAATGGTTCTCATTTAAGGAAAAGGGTTGAAAATAAAACTGCTAACATCACACAATGTAATCATCTGGAATTGCAGCACAGAGTTCTGGTTGCAACATTTGGAAAGAAAGAAGGTTGAAAAACATTTAGAAGAGCACAACCAAATGGCCAGTTCAAACGTCTTCCTAAATTGAAAGATTTTAGCTCAGAAGAAAAACAACGAGGAGGGAATATGATCAAGAGGCATAAAATCATGTGTGGCATGGTAAAAAAGGGGGCAGGTACCCTGTCTCAGAACTGAAAGGTCATCCAACGAAGCTGATAAGAATAATATTTAGAAGAAACAAGTGCTTTTTCACTTAGCACTTTATTAGCCTGGGGAATTCATAACCGTAAAATATGTTAATGGAACTAACATGGATGACTTTAAAAAGAATCTATTTAAATCATGGAGGGTAGCGTTATCAAGCTCTATTGGTCTTGAAGTCTCAGTGTTACAAACTAGGGCAGATCAGTGGTCGGTTGCCCCCAGTTCGCACTGGTTCTATAGAACTAGCAGTAAAACCGGCAGGAGGCTCCGCTCACCAACCCCAACGTCACCAAAACGTTTCTGTGCATGGCCCCGCTGCGAACCGGTAGTAAAGTAAGTAGAACCATCCCTAGAGCAGATCCTATGAATACCAGTTTTAAGAGAATAATGGCAGGAGAGAGTTATGTCTCCGTCTTCTGCTTGTCTTGTGCTGGTATAGGGGTCTCCAACCCTCTGACCATGGACAGATACTGATCCACAGCCTGTTAGGGACTAGGCTGAGCAATCAGGAGATGAGCAAGTGACGCTTCATCTGCACATGTGCAAGATCTACATTGCATGCAAATCCACCCCTTGGGCCGTGGAAAACAATTTTTCTTCTGAAACCGGTCCCTGTTGCAAGAAAGGCTGGGTACCCACTGCACTCATTGGATCTCCACTATGAAAATTAAGGTACACTTGCAGCGATTTAGCAAGGTTATGATTGCATGATGCTCTACTTCTGCTCTGGCCAGGCCAATTGCCTTTGACCAGATCTATGGTCCTTTGTTTTTCTAGAACTGGCAGAAAGGAGCTACCCATTACTCTTAAATCCCAGAATGTGCAATGTAATTTGCAACATCTGTTAATGATTACTGCCATTTTTCCCAACTTGGTCTTTAGATGCTTTTGGAATTGTATCTTTCAAAATTTCCATTCCCATATCAAGAATGAGAAGGCTGGATTAATATATTTAGCAGCCTAAAGATTATTTTAAGCTATAGATTTTATGACCACAGCATCTGGATTAAAAAAAACCCAAACCTTCGGTGTTTTCTCCTCCATCCTCTATTTTTTGAATCAGGTTGCCTGATTAAGTCTGGTCTATATATTCTTGTGGCATTTGGGTTGATCTATTAAAGGATTAATGGATTGCCTTGCTGTGCAGTTTTTATTCCCATGAATAACAAAAGTCTCTTTTTTTAAAAAAAAAAACCAGACATTGCTCATTCAGAAAGTTTTACCAGTTTACCAGTCAAATTACAAATGGGAACTGTTATTGCTTATTTGAAATCACGTGCTTTAGGATACAATTCTGAATTGATTTTTCTTGGAGTTAAGCCCTACTGAACTCAATAAAGCTCATTATTGAGTAGATGTGCATAGAATTGTGTTTAAAGATTGCACTTCACAGCATTTCTGGCTAGTTTCGAAAGGCACTGAATAAAAGTCAGCTGACACAACAGTGTAGCATCTCATCTATCAAAAACTGTTGGGTACTTAATCCTACTGTCAGATAGTATATATGGCCAGCTACTAAATACTTTTGCCAATTACTATATAGGGTTAGCTACTATATAGTTATCATTTAATTCTGGAAAGTACAAATGCCATAGTATGTCAGCTACAAATGAGTCTCAGATGGTAGATAGTACGTGCCATTGGCCAAATCTTGTCAGCTAATGGATATATTTTAGGAATGGAAAGTGAAACAGATCTGAAGTACAACACATCTTTTAGCACACACATTGATGTCAGGACCCAAAGGAGTCCCCCTTTTTCAGGAGGCAACTGAACTTTCTTGTTTTTTCTTTGAAGACGTTTCGCTTCTCATCGAAGAAGCTTCTTCAACTCTGACAGAATAGTGGGCAATGGAAAGATTTACCATAGATTCCTTGTAGACAGTTGGTCATTTGCATCCTTTTAGAGCAGGGGTGTCAAACTTGCAGCAGGATGCATCATGCGCTGGCCACCCAGACTCCCATTTTAGCGAATGGGAAGAAGTTGTGATATGTCACGTGGTGACTTGTCATTACAAGTTTGACACCCCTGTTTTAGAGGATCGTTGAAGCACTTGGAAATTTATCTGTGTCCTCAGGACCCTGAATTGTGCTCCTGGTTCCTGTAGTCTGCAGTTTCTTCTCTGGAAATCCATTCCCACTCTCACACTATTCAAGGTGTTCATCCCAAATTGTATAGCTAAACGTCTGCAGATATTCTCAGTCATCCAGGTCATGGTTGTCCCAAAAGTGCTCTTTTCAGAAGCCAACTGGACTTCCTTGCTTTTTCTTTTGAAGACGTTTTGCTTTTCCTCCAAGAAGCTTCTTCAACTCTGACAGGATAGTGGGGAATGGAAGGATTTATACTCCTTGCAGACAGCTGGTCCTTTGCATCCTTTTAGGGTTGTTGAAGCACTTGCCCATTATCACACTATCCTGTCAGAGCTGAAGAAGCTTCTTGGATGAGAAGCGAAACTTCTTCAAATAAAAAACAAGAAAGTCCAGTTGCCTCCTGAAAACACACCTTTGGGACAACCATGACCTGGATGACTGAGAATCTCTACAGACAATTGATGTCAGGAATGCCTTAAAGCCATGATGGTGAACCTATGGCACGGCTGCCAGAGGTGGCACGCAGTTCAGAGGTGGCATGAGAGCCGTCAGCCCAGTTCAGCTCCACCATGCATGCGTGCATGCCTCCCACTGGCCAGATGGTCTTCAGGTCTCTGCCGCACATGTGCAAGGGGCAAGGCGCGTGTGGGGGGGTGTGCATGCATGTGTTAGGGAGGGGTACATGCGGGGGCATGCGTGCATGCACTGGGGCGGGGCCTGCACGCACATTGCATTTGGGTGTGTGTGCGTGCATTTGCACACGCTTTGGACACTCGGTCCAGAAAAGGTTATCCATCACTGCCTTAAAGGAACTGCATTGCTTTAACAGTCTAACTACTGTTACTTTACATTAGCCACACCAATCTTGGAACTGTAAAACTGAATTTGTGAAATATGTTGAGGCAAGGGAGAAATAGATTTGCTCAGGGTGAACGTTTTGTTTGCTCCCATTATCCATCTCTCTCTCTCTCTCTCTCTCTCTCTCTCTCTCTCTCTCTCTCTCTCTCTCTCTCTCTCTCTCTCTCTCTCTCTTTTAGTTCTTTCTCTTCAATTGTGTCTGATTCTTGGAGACTGCCTGGACAAGTCCCTGAAGTTTTCTTGGCAAGGTTTTCCAGAAGAGGTTTGCCATTGCCTCCTTCCTAGGCTCACAGAAAGTGACTGCCTCAAAGTCACCCAGCCATCTTAAGCCTAAAGTGGGACTAGAACTCACAGTTTCCAGTTTCTAGTCTGATGCCTTCACCACTGCAACCAAACTGGCTCTCATTTCTTATCCAGTCATAAAAATACTAAGTTTTAGTTTAACATATTTATATCAGTAGCATCTGAACAAAGGAGGCTGGTGGATCTCACTGGAAGCTTGCAGGGCTCCATATGTCCAGAGGTCACGTTCCATACGTCAAACATACTATCAAATGCTCCCCGCTGTTGAAAAAGCTGATGACTTTAACTTTCTTTTTTCTTGGATGAACTGAAAGAGAAAGATTACCATCTGCTGTGACATGCAACTGATCCAAACCCCCCCCAAAACCTTCTATTTCAGACCCATGTGTTGTTTTTATAACATGGAGTGTTTTTAAAAATAACTCTGAGGTAAAGGCAAAAAAAGAAAGAAAGAAAGAAAGAAAGAAAGAAAGAAAGAAAGAAAGAAAGAAAGAAAGAAAGAAAGAAAGCAATAGAAGCACTGCCCACCAGAAATATGGATTTGAGTAGCTGAATAAAATGAAATCATGGATTTGACAGCATCTCTTCTTAAAACTGATTCAACCATCTGGGAGGGAGCACTTAGCACACTTTTTATGGCCCTGCCTTTAATTTAAAAACATGTGAAAGATTTCTTGTTTAACACAGCAACCTTCTGTCTGTAGGAAGATTTGTCTCCTCCTAATCTATTACCCACCATTGTAAAAAAAAAAAAAAAGATTACCTTATTCATTAAATTTATATGCCACCCACCAAATTATCATGAGATCAAAATGATAACTTACTCCCAAATCCATTGCCATTATCTTCATTTCTTTTATCTGGAATAATGGTGTTTCTTACTGAACAAACCGCTTGAACCGCTGAGTCCCTTTGTACTCTCCAAGCTTAGTTGTTTGCTTGCAGATGTTTTATTACCTATGAAGAAACATGTTTTGGGCTAAACGTTATCCAGTTCAGCAATGAAATATTTGCAAGCAAAAAAAACCAAGTTCAGACAACACCAAGGGTTCCACAAATATTCCATACTGCATAAAATGGAACCGATTTGGGTCGATTTGCTTATATAGATCAGAGAGAGGGAAAGTTAAAATATGGAACACAAAAGGTGGAATAAAATTCCTCTCACCTCATACATTCCCAAAATGTCGAATTAAGGTTATGCCTCTTGAGGTTTCTCCCAATTAATGTCGGAAATTCTGTCTAAGAAGGATTTTGCCACCTGCCAAATGGCTTAAACTAGTCTTGAAAAGTCAGACTGCAGATCCCATATTTGTTACTTAACTGAGATGAAGTAAAATGCCATTAAGCCATCCAACTAACGTTTCAGACTTACTTCTAAATAAGGAAACAGGAAATCTTGGGCACTATGCTAAACTTCTTTTAGAAGCCAATGTTATTATACCAGAAGGGAGGGGGGGATAATCTATTAAACCTCCGGCTTATTATCAAAGCCCTGTGCAATTAATTAGTTCTGGGGAAGAGAAACTATCAATCATTTCCAGGAAAGAGGGAGAGAATGCAATGCAGGAATAACACAGATAAAAGGGACCTTGGAGATCTTCTAGTCCAGGGATGTGAAGTTCAATTTCATCAAGGGCTTCATCAGGGTTGTGTTTGACCTAGGAGGGGGCATGGTGGGCGTAGTCAAGGTGGGCATCGCCATCTTGACGTCACTCGTGTCAGGGGTGCCTATGGTGGCCAAAGCGCTCTGCCAGTGAAAATTGGCTCCCGAGCTCCGTTTTTGGCTGCAATGGCTTCCTGCAACCTTCTGTCACCGAAAATGGAGCTTGAAAGGGCCAAGCTCTGTTTTTGCTGGCAGAGGCACCACAGGCTGGTTCTTTATTGTCTCCAGGGCGGCCCCTAGAGCCAGATCTAAGCACCACATGGGCCGGATCTGACCCCCGGGCCTTGAGTTTGACACCCCTGTTCTAGTCCAACCCCTATACCATTTCAGACAAATGGTTGTCCAATCTCTTCTTTAAAACTTCTAGTGTTGGAGCATTCACAACTTCTGGAGACAAGATGTTCCACTGATTAATTATTCCGTCAGGAAATTTCTCCTTAGTTCTAGGTTGCTTCTCCTTGATTAGCGTCCATTCATTGCTTCTTATCCTGCCTTCAGATACTTCGAAGAATAGCTTGACTCCCTCTTCTTTGTGGCAACCCCTGAGATATTGGAACACTGCTATCATGTCACCCCTGGTCCTTCTTTTCCAAATAATCCATATCTCCTCTTGGTTGCAATATATACATATAGGTGAAATTATCTATTTCCCATAAGTATATCTATCTGTAGCCGAACAGCAGAATCCATGGGATTAATGGTCAAACATACTCCCAGAAAATTCCTCCAGAATTCTCACTCCCTGGTTCCATTTTCCTGCCTTAATGTAGCTCCCTATAGTTATTATTGCTACTAACTTCCTTTACCTGGTACTCTCCTGCATACATTTTGTATGAGAGACCTATAGGACTCTCATAGCATATGGCCTTACTAAAAAAATAATTTAGTTAAAAATGAAGTAAACTATACCACCTGTAATATGAGGCAGGTGTAAAAACTTCTTTTCACCTTTAAGTAATCACATACAAAAACAAAATTGGAAGGAAACATATGGCATTGCTACAATTGCAAACAGCATGTAGTATTTCCTATAGCAAGCTACAAAGGAGACCAATGGCCAAATGGGATAGATTTGCTAATAATGCTAAAGACTTTGCTGTTCAGATTTCCCTAAGTTGCATCAAATTTACATGAATAGAGCTGGAATAAATACAATCAGAGACCCTATAAGTACACAGATGACAACTTTAGCTGAATCCTGAATACAGTCTGTAATAATTAACAGTCTGTATAAGTAACAATTCCATTGATCGTGCATGGAAGTTCTCAGGCATCCAGGTCACGGTTGTCTCAAAGGTGTTTTTTTCAAAAAGCAACTGGGCTTGGTTTTTTCCATGAAGATGTTTCACTTCTCATCTAAGGAGCTTCTTCCGGCCTGACTGAATGACTCACCATTCAGTCAGAGCTGAAGAAGCTTCTTGGATGAGAAGTGAAATGTCTTCCTCAAGGAAAAGAAACAAAGTCCAGTTGCCTTTTGAAAAAAGCATCTTTGAGACAATTCCATTGAATCAGAGATTCTAATTTGGTTTGATCTGTACTTGGGTTGTTGTTGTTGGTTTTCTGGAACATTTCAGGTTAAATCCAGGGCTTGGGGGATGATCTCAAAGTTTTTTCTTCCTTTTTACCCCAGAACCTCAAACATTTTCCCTTGATATGGAGAGTTTGAGGGGGGAATCTCTTTCTTCTGCCTATCTGGCCAAGGCCATGGCACACTTGAGATTATCCTGCTGTAGGTTAGAGGCAATGTCTATTGACCGGGATAAGAACTGAATGCCTGGAGCATAGTGAAAACAGCAAAAATTTTATGGGGTGAGAGTTTTCCCACTCATTCATTACATCAGCCTTCTAAAACAGGAACAGTATTTTCTACAACATTTTCAGGATTTTGCCTAGTGCAACAAACTTCCATATATTTTTCCAGATCTCTGTCCTGAATAAACTTTTTACTTGTGTTACTTTAACATCTGTTAGATATATTTAGTTCTCAATATTCCGTATATTTCTCCCTTTAGATGAGTTGGGTTATAATAACTGTCTTCACCCCAAGTCAGCCTGGCCACCTTTCACAAATTTGTGACAACCATCACAATCAGAATCTCATGGAAAGTTGAAATTATATTGGATGCCCAGTTCAAAAAAACCCCCAAACCCTGATAATTAGTGAGAAGAGTTTAAATAATGGAATTTCTTCGTGAGGAAGCAAGAGGGCACATCTGTTCATATTAATGTCAATTTTCTAATTCCATACTTTAAAAAAAGGAATTGTCATGTAGGAAAATGCACTATTGTAAATGGTTTAACAGCCATCTACTTAATTTGTCACTAATAATTTAAATAAATTAATTTGACACTAATCAGCACTTTTCTGGGTTAAATGAAAAGAGGGGAAGCTAGGCAAAAGAGAAGACTGGCCTTCTCATCAAACTAAGCATTTGATGTGGTTAACAGCATGTTGACTAAAACTAAGTCATCATGTATTTCTGGCTTAGCATGCTGCATGAATCCAGATGTTGTGGCTTGTAAACTCTGTTTTCTAACACGTAAATGTATTTAGATATTGTGTGAACCCAGGCTATTCTGGCATAATCAACAAGTCAAGGCTGAGCTCACCATGTTAACCAAGTCAGAAAGTCACTTATCAAATCAATGCATTGCTGTTTGGAAGAGTCTGCCTGCAAGAGAATCTCATAACCCAAAACTACCTCCCAACTATCTTACTTGGCCTCATCTATATTCTCCAGACTACAAGTTCACCCTGCAAGTGCCAAGAATTTAGCATGGAATGTTGATCCTAAACAACTTCAATTTGCAAATGGGGTATTTATGAATTGTTTCAGTCCAAAGAATAAGGAGAACACTCCCCATGGCTCAAAAATCTGATTATTTGTACATGACTTCAGCAACAGAATAATCAATGCCTGGAATGCACTAGCTGACTCCGTGGTTTCTTCCCCAAACCCCCAAAATTTTAACCTTAGACTGTCTACTGTAGACCTCACCACATTCTTAAGAGGTCTGTAAGGGGCATGCATAAAAGCACCAGCATGCCTACCGTCCCTGTCCTAATGTTTTCTCTATTTGTATCCACTTTATGTATTCAATTCATGCTTATATTTATATATATTACCTAATACATTCTTGACAAATAAATAAATAAATGTAGGTGATTTCTCCTTTTTGTCTTTTTCCTTTCCTAGACTTACAATCTGTAACTGAATGGTCCAGAGCATCTTAAAAAGGTCCAACACATCTGGATCTACTCAGTGCCAAACTTGGAGAGTGTTTTTAATGGATAAACAATGCAATTTTGATACTGTCATAGATTCTTTTGATGATGATGATGATGATGATGGAACTGCAGCTGTAGCAAGGATCTTTATCACATTTAGTGTCATGTCGCATGAAAAAATAGTCTTACGTGTATCAATCCATTTAACTGGGGCTTAAGAGTGTCTTGTACAACAGAAACATTCAGAGGAGCAATCAGGAAGTACATTCACTGAAACATGCTAGCTATTTATGTTCAACTTATTATAGAACAGGGGTGTCAAACTCACAGCCTGCAGGCTAGATGCGTCACACACTGGCCACGCCCACCCTCGGTTTAGCGAAGGGGGGGGGAAGTTGCAATACCTCACGTGACGATGATGTGACGATGCAAGTTTGACACCCCTGTTATAGAAGGATCCTATTAGTTCAGAGTCACTTTGTATACTGAAATATAGCATTTTGAGTAGAATGGAAATAATATTTTGTGACATAGTTGAACCCTGAAGCCAAATGGCTATAAAAATCTTTTCATATAGCTAAGATATTATTTTAAAGCATGTCTGAATGACTTCCTACTCTCCTGATGCCTAAAGAGGTAACATTTGAGTTTCATTCCTACACACTTCTTTGGAAGTAAATTCATTGGATATAATGCATATTTGACTTTGTTCCCATGCTTATACAATTTAGTTTCATTCCAGCTTCAAGAGATTCCAATAATAGGCCAATGAGGAGAATTTTGTGAATACTAAACATAAAGGACTTCAGAAACTGTAGAATTCTGCAATAATTTAAATAACAAGCAGCTTTTCATAATGGGGTACGACCATAAGTCTTTGTCTATATCTTTGTGCTATTCCCTTCCCTGCAAATAGAATAGCCACAAGCTTTCTCTGACTACATTAAATAATAATGCAAAGTATATGATTCAAAATCATCATTTTTCTTCAAAGAATGAATGAACTACTTTTGTAACTTCCATTCTTCTGAACTCACTACATCGTTCCCTGTTATGTCTTGTCAAATATTTCTTCCATTACAGCTAGCTGTGGACAGAATTGGGACCAAATCTTCTGATGTATGAAAATCACCAGTGAAATAAAGTAAGTTGGGCCCCTCCCCCAATATTTATGCTGGATTTCATCTATTATAAACTCCAACATAAAAAGTAGGGGATTAGCCTCTAGGATCAAGAGAAGATTCAGGTAAGCAACAAAAGATATAGGTGGAAAATTGCACAATAGTATTCCCAGAGGAAATAGGCTGCACAATTGAATATCTTTTGAGTAAAGAATTACATTTGCAACATTAGAGGAAGCATGAAAACTAAGGAGAACTATCTTTCATGCTGTGCATTAAGCAATGAAATGTAAATCAGGTTCTAGTGAGTGTAGGGTTTGCTCTTTTCGTATACACGTATGAAAGTGTTTGTGGAGTGTGGTTTAGCATATTGATTTCTGCTCGATTGTTTCTCTGGGGTTAATCCCTGCTTATCTGGTTGTTGACTGCAGGAGAGGATATGTTCTGCTTCTTTTTATTTCCTTCTTCCTTTTTTTATTGACTCTTTTGAATGTTGTGTAAATTGCATACCATTCAAAAGAGACACTAAAAAGTAAGAAGGAAACTAAAAGACCAGAAGACATCCCCTCCAGGAGTTAACTCTCTAATAAGCAGAGATTAACATCAGACAAACAATCAAGCAGAAAATCAAGAATGGAGATTGCAGTGGCCTAACCTGAATCTATACGAGCCAAGAGTTTAGAGCTTCAGGTCAGTGAAGGGGGTGGTGGTATTCTGAAGGGCAATTTTTTTTCTGGGGATACAAAATAGAGTGATAGAAAGTGGGAACATTCCTGAAATAAAAGGGTAATAATTAAGCTGACATTATGGTTTTGGTCATATGACAAGAATATGAATTTGAAGGCAAATATGCATAGTTACTATATCACTATACCAAGTTACCCAGGCTGATTGGAACATGGATTGGTAGTAGAGTGCTGAGGATTTCCTGAATGGTTGTAGAGTGATAATAGTGGTTATTATTTGACCACTGTTATTTATTATTTATTTATTATTAGCAAGAAATTCAAGTGCGCTTGAGAAGAGGCCAGAGAGTTTCCAAGAAACTTCAGGGACACAGATGGTTTTTTTTTAAAGTTTTTTTATTTTTAAACAAACACAACATAAAAAACATCCTTTCCATATACTTACAGACAGTGATTCGGTTGGTTAAAATCATTTTGTGCTCTCAACATATTCAAAATTTCAGTTGTGACAAATATTCTTTCATCTTACTAAAAACAAATGTTTACACATTTTATCCAAATTTCATTTCAGATATAATACTTCATCTCCATTCTTTATTATCTACCCATTGGTAAAATAACTCCCATATCAAATAATATTGCTTATCTTCCTGTTCTCTTATTTCAAATGTCAATCTACTCATTTCAGCACAGTCCAATATCTTTTTAATAATTTCTTCATCAGCAATTTTCTTCTCTCCTTTCCAATTTTTTGCAAATACAATTCTAGCCGCTGTTAAAATATTCACAATTAAATATTGCAATTCTTTATTAAATGTCTCTGGTAAAATCCCTAATAAAAATATATCTGGTTTTAAGGCAATTTGTCTCTCTGTCATTTTTTCCAACCATGTGTGTATCTTAGTCCAAAATCTTCTTGCTTCTATGCATGTCCACCACATATGGTAATAAGATCCAGGGGTCTGATGGCACTTCCAGCTCTTCTCCAATTTATTCTTGAACATTCTGGCTATCCTCGTTGGGGGTAGATGCCACCTGTAAAACATCTTATATAAATTCTCCTTATATGCTGTAGACATTGTCATTTTATAGTTATGTGACCACAATTTTTGCCATTTCTCCAAATCAATACCATAACCAAAAATTTTCCCCCATGCTATCATTGATTCTTTAACTTGTTCTTCTTCCAATTTTACCTCTAACAAATATCCATATAACTTTTTAATTACATGGTCATCACAACCCATTAATATCTTATCTAACATAGTCAAAACATTATAAATGCCTTCTTGTTTGAGTTCTTCTCGATATCTAGAAAATATTTGCATATATGAAAACCAATCCATCTTAAATCCCTGGTCTTCTAAGTCTTGTTTTAACTTAAGATCACCCTTTTCATCTAATATTTCACTGAATCTAACAATTTGTTCTCCTCTAAATATCACTAGATATGAGAAGGCTTCAATTGTCGATACCCAGACTGGAATCTTCATATAATGATATTTTTTAAACCTCTCCCAGTTCAAATATAAAGCTTCATGTATCTGGTGTCTTCTAAAATATCCTGTATTTTAGTTCCTTTATACCATAAAATGGGACACAGATGTTTTGAAGGAAGACTAGGAGCTGGAATTCTACTAGAATCTCCCAGTTTAAGAGTTTGCCTGAAAGACTGATTCACAAATAAGATACTTACTAAAGTAAACCAAAGAACAAAGGCAAAGATTTGCCTTCTAAGTTAATGTAGAATTTGTGTGAATAAATCAGACAATTCAGTGAAGAAGGTTGCTATAAGGCTGCAGTCAAAGCCCATTGCCCGTTAAGGAGAAACTTCTTTTTTTGTTTCATTTTTTAACTTTAACTTTATCCAGAAAGTTAAAATACAAACTCCAAAGGGAAAAAAAGAAAGAAAAAATCTTACAAAAACAAACAAAACATTTAAGAAGTGCATTAGGAAGAAGAAAAAACAAAGACAGATATACATATATTATCTCCCTCTAGTTGAATACTGATAAGTATATTGCAGCAATAATAATTTAATAATTCTCCATTAAGGAGAACCTTCTAGGCCCCTGTTTTATCTCTTCCTCATTCAAAACCTAGGCTTGGATTGTGCAGACTTTCAAATAAAGGTCTGCCTTCTGTAAAATAGTATATTTGCTCATACTAATTGCATTACATGATTATGACATATTTCCTCTTGTAAGAAAAATACTGTCTGGAGGAAGAGAAAGAAACAAATGTCCTTTCATGAACCATCATGTCCCAACAGATTTGAAGATCTTCTATGAAATATCTGAAAACAAGACCTTCTCCTGATATGCCTTTAGTTTGATCTTCAATTCTGTGTATTAAAAACTTCCCTTCAAATAAACAAGTATGAAATTTATATTCATTAAAAGAAACTAAAAGCAATGAGTATAATTTGTCCATATGGGCAAACCTTTGGCCTCATGCATGTTTAGATCCAACATGTTCTTTTTGTGCATAGCCAGAGTACAGTTTAATTTACTGTAAATTAAAATTTTACATTGAGCTTGATGCCTAGCAACTTCATGTCTGTGTCGATGCCTTCTTTTGAGATATTTTCAAGCTTCTAATCTAATCAATAGCATTTGCTGGAGGTCCCCATCCTAGTTCTAACTGAGCCCAAACCTGCTTCCATTCTGAACTGGAGGAAGGAATCCAGATGCTGCAACTTATTGGGATAGTTTAGTTTAAGCCTTGAACAAATGGTCGGTTACCACAGCAAATGCCTTATAAATAAATAACATATCCACACAAATTGTTTCTGCCTCTCCCTCATCTTATTTGTCCAACCCACTAAGATCTATTAATACATAAAGTTTAGGTAAATTTAAATCTAATACCATCACATTAACAGAATGTACCATTTGGGCCACTTTACCCTTTTATGTGTTTTCCTTGAACCTGTCTATAATTTTTGTTTTGTGTAGGTAGCTGAGTGGGTGTGTAGAATATAAAATAGATCTCCATTTTCTCAAGTGCACTTATCACTTTGACTAAAATTCAGTGCTTCCAGAAAGCTAAAAAGACGTGTAACCCAGTTGGTAGTAATATAGTTACAAAGTCAGTGCAGGAATTAAAGCTTAACACAAACTGGTGGAAGAGTACGAGAAGAAGTAAGGAAGTTGAGTGCTAAGAAATTGTTGGCATGGCAAAGGTCTACAACTGGACAAGGTAAGAGGAAACTACTTATTTCCTTAGAGGAAATAAGATCGTCAGAGTAGTTAAGGTAAATAGAAATGGAAACTCAAAGGGAAATCAAGCTTTGGACTGACCATTTAGAGCAGGGGTGTCAAACTTGCAGTTCGCTGTCATGTGCTGCCCCTGCCCCTGCCTGGTTTAGCAAAGGGGAAAGGGGAAGTCACATCACATGACACCACCGTGACAATGCGAGTTTGACACCTCTGATTTAGAGTCAATGAAGGATGGATGACATCTGTCCCAAAGAGTAGAGAAACAACAAATGAAACTCAGACAAATTGGGAAAACTATCAAAATCTCTGAAGCTGTGAGTATAAAATACAGACAGGCAAACACATGCATCAAGACAAGGACAGAATGGAAGATGTTTAGCCAGCATGCCCAGTTAGGGAAGAAAGGAAAATAATAATAATAAAAAAAGTTATCTTAGAAAAGGACAAAGGAAAAAAGAAACTGTACTGTGAAAAAAACTTCTGGTTTTTTACTCCTTTTTTTAAGTTAAGAGAGAAAGACTACTCATAAATAAGGCAAAAGGCAATGGAGTATTTTTTGCAGCTGAGACACTATTCCTTGCAGCCAACAAGGAGACAGGGAAAGTTAAAGAAACGCAAAAGAACTTGGGAGAAAGGTTAGCAAGTCTGAATAATATGGAAAGAGAAAGACAAACCGTTTCATTCACCAAGAAAGTGAATGAATAAATTGGCTGGGAGGAAACTGTGGTTTGAAAAGCCGAGAAGAGATCCAAACCAGGAGGAAGGAGTGTATGAGGCAGAAGTATCAGAGACAATTGTTGCTATGAGCATTTTGTACAGGAAGAATGGATTTGTTTAAACATGTACCATGCCTTAGAAATATACTTCGCCATTAAGGAGACAGCTCAGTCTATTGTGTATTAACCCCTAGCTCTCTCTATAGGACTCATCTCACTGAGTATAATACCTCAGGGTTGTATGAAGTTATTTGGGTACCTTTGTGATATTGTATCTCTCTCTCTGCATGGCTGCTATTCTTCTACGGCAAGTAGTAACGTTGTTCTTGTCTGTTCAAACTGAAACAATAAATGGATATTTTTGGATACTCCAGGAAGGGGGGGGGGGGGGGAAATGACCACAAAGAGATTGGGAACTTGCTTAAAGTGAATTGTATGGGAGCTGGAAGAGATAGCTGGCTCTTCAAATGCAGACCAGGTCCAGTGCCGAGCAGAGATTCAGATAGTTCAGTTGCAAAGCATCAAATCATTTGTGCTACTTGTTCATTTCCAGCATGTTCTTAAAGATGTCTGAAATTATCTTCAGAGTTAGCAATATCAATAGCATTTAGACTTATATACCACTTCACAGTGCTTTTACAGCCCTCTCTATGCTGTTTACAGAGTCAGCATATTGCCCCCAACAATCTGGGTCCTCATTTTACCCACCTCAGAAGGATGGAAGGCTCTGAGTCAACCTTGAGCCTGGTGAGATTCAAACTGCCCAATTGCAGGCAGCCGGCAGTAAGTAGAAATAGCCTGCAGTACTACATTCTAACCACTGCACAACCACGGCTCTTAAGAGAATAAGAGAAGAGAATAAAATCTCTTAGTGTGGCAACTTATACAGCTCAAGAAAGGGCTAATCTCCTTTACTATTGGTCATTTCTCACTTCTCTCCTACAGAGAAATGGAAGGTCTCTAACTTTAGTCAACATTGATTTGTTTTATCACCATGTTACTAGTATACATTTCTGTTGCACAAAGAATGGAGGTTTAGGATTAAAATCATGACTGAGAAAAACAGAGATCTTTATTATGCTGTATTGTCTATAGCTCTTCTAATGGGAACTGAGAAGTGAATGCATCTTAGCAGCAGTGCTGAGGCATGCCTTCATTTCAACGTTGTGTTATACGAGCTTAACATTTGTATGCATACATACGATTGCACACAACCGTATTGGTACTGTGTATTTATGCCAACATTTTTTTAAAAAACAGAATGTATTGTTTTATATTAATGTTTATCCTGCCTACTTACTTAGCTCTGAGGCTGCCGTTTGCCATTCACGATTATGCTGTTCTGCATTTTTATGGCTAGCTAGCACTATATCTACTGACAAAGGCATCCGAATTCACAAAAGTACATTTTATAAAATGGAATCCATTGTCTCAGCTTTTTTTTTAATTAATTGGTAGGGGGGAAATGTAGGAAATAAAATAAAAACCTTTCCTTCCACTAACAGTGCTGGCCAAAATATCCAAGAAGGTTAAATAAATCTGCATTTGTTAACTCACCCACCCCTTCTTTCTCTCCTTTCCAATCCATTGAATTCACCTTCTGCTAGAGGCTAAAGCAGAAAGATGCCCCCAGCAACACAGGTGAGAGCACAGATCCAGCAAAAGCTTTTTATAGCTCGCATTTCAAAATAGCTCAGAGAATCACCCATTACCAAAGCAATTGGGAGCTATTTTCTACACCTCCAGAAAATGAATATGCAGATAAGATACTGTAAATGCAAACTGCCAGCACCTGTAAAGCAAATGATACTATAAGACTACGTGCTGCTTCTAGAACTCCAGCTAATTATTGTATTCCATCTCTTTTTCTTAAATGGATACTGGATTATGACGTTAGTCCAACAGGATAAAAGATGTGCTGGTTTCTCATTGCCAAATGATAGGAAGCTTTAAAGGCACCCGATAATCAGCTTTCTTGATTGGAAGAGAATATTGGAAATGTGTTTGTTTGTTTGTTTGTTTTCTAGTGTTGCCTATTCATTATTGCTTATGCAGAGCCATCAGGTGACATTTTGCAAGGCCCAGCAATACATTAAGAAAAGAGAGACTGGAGTTCCTAACCCAAGGGCTTACATTTTAAATTGGAGTAGAAAGCAAGGTACTAAGAGAGAGAAAGAAATATGCGCAAAGACTTTTCTTATGCTCCAACTGCTTTAGGGAGTGAAGTGATGGGACTTGTTGGTTTGTTTTTGCAAAAGCGTTGGTAGAATAGGGGAAGAAAGCAGACAGCGCTAGTTTGAAAGTAGCATGGGGGAAATGGCCTCACAACCCCACAGCTATTTCCAGTTCTGAAAGCTTAGGTTAAAGACTGTACTGCTTTTCAAAAGAAAAGCTTGCTCAAAAAGAAACGCCTGTTGTGAGAGAAAGTCAACACAAAAGAGAAATATTTGGCACTCCCTCAGTCCCTCTGTGCATTCTGATTACTGTTAAGTCTGCAAGCTGCAATACCATCTTGTAGTCCCAGGGGAGATGGGACTATAAATAAGTACTATTCAGATAGCCCTCGACTTAAAACCAACAGCTTAGTCACTGTTCAAAGTTATGGCAGACCTACCCAGGGTTAATTATCTAGATTTCAAGTTCTGAAAGCTGCCCCACTCCTGCATTCACATGATCACTTTTTGGGTGCTTTTAATATTTTGTTTTATTTTGTTTTATTTTTTATTTTGCCAAAACTAATGTTTACTTCCTTTTTTTTTCTGGCAAAAAGTGCCCATTATGGACAATGGATATACTTAACAACTGCAGCATTTGCTTAACAACTGTGCTGATTCACTTAATGACTGCCACAAAAAAGTTGTAAATCAGGCATAGACCAGCGGTGGGTTGCCCCCGGTTCGGACCAGTTCGCAAGAACCAGTAGTAAAGCCAGCGGGAGGCCCCGCCCACTGTCCAGGATGTCATCATCGGCATTCTGTGCATGCCACGGAATGTGAGCGAAGCGAGCGTGTGCGTGCGCGCAATCTCATTGCGAACCGGTAGTAAAGGTAAGCAGAACCCACCCCTGGTATAAACATATGGTGACCCACTTAATGACCAGCACAACTTATAACCACAAATCCAGGTTCAATCATGGTCATTAATCGAAGATTCCTGTATAAGTCTCTCTTTTTGATGAGCTATCGTAGCATTGTGGGAAAAGCATTTGCATTTAGCTGGGAGAATCTGCATTTAAAATAGAGAGTACCTTCATGTGTGTTAAAAGGCAGATGCAGTAAAGTGTTCAAGCAATAATTATTGCTCCAGTTGGGTTGAGCGGCAAAGATGGAATTTTACAAAATAGAAAAAAAGAAATTACTGCTGCTAGAATTTATTAGATCCCATCATCCTAGCTCATATCCATTGTCATGATTTTGGAGGGCAATCAGATTATATTAGAACCCTTAACAGCATTAGTATTTCTGCAGACAGTAATCTCTAGTAGATATGCACCATTGTGCATGTTAAACCTCAGCTCTAATACCATCATATGAAAAAGCAACTAAAATTCATTTGGCAAGAGTCACAGAAGCAGCAAAACCGTGCAAGGTGAAAATGTGGTATTTTACAAAAATGGAGGAAGAAAAGATCCTACATGTGAAGAATAGAAATTAGAACCCTATTGTTAGCTAGGATTTGTGGGGCTTGCCCCCATATCAGGTATGGTAGTCACCAGGTTGGAGAAGGTAAACAGGAGTAAAGTTCTAGAACACGGGTGACAAACTTGTGGCGTCACATTGCCATCATGTGATGTTTCATGACCTTTTCACCCTTCGCGGAGCTGGGGTGGCCATGGCCTGTGCGTGACTCATCAGGCCCGTGGACCGCCAGTTTGGCACCCTTGTTCTAGAAAGTGAAAACTAGTGAAACCAGTAGAACCTCAAGACCCGGGGCTACAGCTTGGCTACATGAGCATCCATTAGGAAACTAGAATCTTCATCATGAACACTGAAATAGGTCTTTGAAACATAGGTCTTTGCTGTTGACCAGCAATATGAAGACACTGATCTATACTTGCTTAGTAAGAACCCCAGGCTCTTAGCTTCCCTACAGAAGCTACAGTTATTCAGGGCTACAGCATTGGAGGCTACTTAACTATATTCTACCATAGTTTAGGAATATAGTCAATGTCAGCCTTACCATTGCACAAACTGAGTCAATTGCCTCAGGCGACAGTTGATGGAAGAAGAAGAAGAAGAAGAAGGCTATATGCCCTGTGGTCTACTTCATATTTCAATTGGAGTTGAAGGTCCAACTGTTCTTTTGTACAATGAAAAGGAAAAGGCACAATTTGGTTCTTCTGGAGATCCCTCACATCCTGGACCTAAACTGTTTCAGCTCCTTCCCTTGGGATGGCACTATAGGGCATTGTATGCCAAAACAACTAGACACAGGGGGCAGTTTTTTCCCCTTGTACCATCACTGTTGAATACCTAATTGTCTCAGTGCTGTAAATGTCTATGTCAGGGGTATCAAACATGATTTAATTGAGGGCTGCCTCAGGGTTGTGGTTGACCTCTGGGGCCGAGCTGTGTGTGGCCAAGGTGGGCATGGCCAAGGTGGGCAGGGCCACCTTCCCTGCCTCCCTCCTTCTCATTCCCATCTCTTTCCTTCCTTCCTTCTAAGGCTGCATTCTGGCCCGGATAGTGGTCATCAAGTTATAGATTAGCATCTGGCAAGCCTGGGCCAGGGCTGAGGTACAGGGGCAGGTCCTTCACTGTCTCAAGGGCAGCCCAATGGGTCAGATATAGCCACAACGCCGGTTGGATCCAGCCTGCGGGCCTTGAGTTTGACACCCTGGTCTATGTATATTAATTCATGTAGTGTGGCTATAGTATTATTTAACCTTCTACTACCTTCTTTACTCCCCCTTTTATTGGTATTATTATTACAATTATAATAATTATAATTATTATCTCTTTTATTCATTAAATATGAAACTCAGTCAACTGAACAGTTAAAAATGTGTCACAAATATAATTCACTGGTGCTAATGGTTGATAGGGATCTGCCAGCATCCTAGGTATCAACCAAGTATCTTCTTAAAATATATGATGTTCTGAGTAGCGTAGTATTTTGCAGTTCTGCTGGTGTTATTGCAGGAAACTGCAATTTCTTGATGTGTTTTGTAAAATTCTTGGACATAGCACCAAGTGCCCCGATGACAATGGGCATCACTGTTACATGTTTTATCCATAACCGTGTAGTTTCAATGGTCAGGTCGTGGTATTTCATGATTTTTTCCAGTTCTTTTTCTTCGACTCTGACATCTCCTGATACAGCGATATATGTGTGTGTGTGTGTGTGTGTGTGTGTGTGTGTGTGTGTGTGTGTATTTATATGTATGAGTATAGGTATAAATATATATATGTATGTATATAGCATGTGTATATGTGTGTTATGTATGTGTACACTTTTGAGAGCAGGCAACAGAATTTAATTCATTCAAAAAATGACAAGCTATTCTATTCTATTCTATTCTATTCTATTCTATTCTATTCTATTCTATTCTATTCTATTCTATTCTATTCTATTCTATTCTATTCTATTCTATTCTACCCTACCCTACCCTACCCTACCCTACCCTACTCTTATCTATTCTCACAAACTGGGGGCCCCCTGGATATAGTTCTTTTCAAGACATGTGCTTAGCCCTGACATAAAGCTTCTCAAAGCTCTTTGTTGTCAATTACTTCAAAAAAACTTAGAGACCAACTAGATAATGACTGGATTCACATATCAGTCTAACTCATGCCATGTTTAGCCATGATTTGTCAAATAAGATTGGATGCATATGCTATAAAACATGTTTTTTAAAAATTGCAAGGCTAAGTCAAAACCATGTTATGAAACCAGCTACTATATTAAGTATGTTATGTTTTTACTTTTTTATTTCCAAGATATCAGCATAAAATCACCAATGATGAAGTCTGAGAAATGTATAGATTTAACCATTTCCTGCTCCATAACCTTACTGAAGATTACCATCTGTGCAGGAAAATTGGAGACTGGGACAGGTCCCCTTCTGTACTGAATTGGAGAAAGTTAGACATTCAACCCAAATTTGCAGTCTTGGATCATCAATATGAGTCTCCTTTCTACTTATGAGCTGGTTTTGTTTTGATATATGAAAAAACTCATTGACATTATTCTCTATGGTCAATGTTTTAAAAATGAGGCTGAATTATTTCCTATATTAGCAACCTATGCATTTACAGTTACTCCTTTTATTTTGTTTGTTTGTTTGTTTGTTTGTTTATAGTTTGTCTTTCTCTTCCATTCCTAACATATTAAAAAATAAGTTTTAAAAATATTTAAAGGTTGAAATGTTCCCCAAGGCTACAGGCCAAAAGCCTGTTCCTCTCTTTCAAGTCCCAGTCTATGTAGGAAAACTGCATGTTAAATTCATCCCACATCCCAGATATTTTCAAGGTGCATTCAGATCAGCACCTGTATCCTTTGGCCTCATTTTGGCTGAACTCTGCATTCCAAATTCTAATATCTTATAATATATTAGGAAAATATCTTATAAGCAATTAATAAACATTGAAGGGGGAAAAAAACACCCCACAGCTAGATGTAGGTGAAGAAATTACCAAAGAAAACCAAGGCCCAATTTGGCTGGGATTTCTTCATGCTGCAGGCTGTTGCTTAGCAAACGAGCAAAGAATCCAGAATTCAATATCAAGTAAGGAAAGATAAAATGGAATATTATAGCACACCTTGTACGACGTGCTGTTGCAGCATTCTTGTTAGCCCTGGCACAGGCACATGAGAGACCAACAATATCCTCGATACAGAAGAAGTGGCTGTGTGCTTGGAATTGCATGAACAACAACAACAAATCTGTATCCACACAAATTGTTTAAAATACTGCTTCTCCCAGGCTTGCTCTATTTCAGTCAATGAATTCTCATGTGCCTCAGGGCACGGGCTTAAATGTGTGGGCAGCAGAGAATTCAGTTTAAATGTTAAAATCGGGGCCTGAAAGAGAGCAAGCAAGCCTGTCTCTCCCCTCAGACTGCTGAAATGCTCAGGTACATTTCTCTTTGATTTCTCTCAATATAAAAACAAAGTTTGTGTGTTATGTGGAAGCTAATCCAGGTTTCTGATTAATAGGTACGCCTCCTCACATGTATATCTCTATGCATGTTTGTTTCAGATATATAATTAGAATAGCCTTCACCAACTTCTTGGCCACACTACCTGCAAATTCTGCAATTTCCTATTTGTTTGCTATTTTTAAAAATAGTAAAATTATATTACCAAAACAAATTTTAAAAAAGAAACCTTAGAATTATTTCTGCACAGAAGCACTGGGGATTTGTTGGAAACACGTGTCTATTCCACCATAGTTATTTTATACCACAATTGTGGTAAACCCTTTGCACTGCTTACTTCTTTCCCTTTTTGTATTAAACTGACAATCAGCCACACAGTTTATGGATTGTAATTTTAGTAATTTTACTAAAATTACAATCCATAATTACTAAAATTTTAGTAATTTTACTAAAAAATTACTCTAATTTTACTAAAATTACAAACTGTATAATTGACAGACTGAATTTTATCATAGATTTTAGTTGCTATTTATTGTTTTATACTAGAATTTTTAATTGTATATTTACTGAGTGACTTTATTTGTTCTGGTCTCTGGTCTATGACTGTAATAAACTGAATTATTGTATATTCATGAATCTAATGTCTATGTGTATTTACCCATGTAGTATCGCTGTAGTATTATTTATCCTTATTATCTTCTTTATTACCCCCTCTTATTGATAGAAGGAGAAGGAGAAGGAGAAGGAGAAGGAGAAGGAGAAGGAGAAGAAGATGATGATGATTCTGTTCCTTTCATGTACACTGAGAGCTTCTGTACCACAGACAAATTCCTTGTGCGTGTAATCACATTTGGTCAAATAAAGTATCCTATCCTATCCTATCCTATCCTATCCTATCCTATCCTATCCTATCCTATCCTATCCTATCCTATCCTATCCTATCCTCTGTATTAAATTGATGTAAATCATATCATCATCACTTCATCACTTGAGACTTTCAAGAAAAGATTGGACTGCCATTTGTCAGAAATGGTGTAGGGTTTCCTGCTTGAGTGGGGGTTAGACTAGATGACCTATAAGGTCCCTTCCAACTCTATTAATCTGTTACTATCTAAATATATGGCTTGTATATTTTGTAAGAATATATCAAATTTCCCATTACTCTGTATATTCTTATAAATATTATAAAATCTATCTCAAAGCACATTATAATACTTTTTGATTAGTAGAAAAGATGGCTTTTAAAAAAAATTATAATTATACATTTCTTGAATCCAATCCCTAATGTCTGGAGTAGAACTTTTTTAGTTTCTCAGTATAAGTTTCCAGAGAAGGACAGCATATAAATCAAACTAATAAATTCTCTTGTCTATTCCAACATCCAATATAATCAAAAACAGCCAAATGCCACGATTCTGGAATATAATTCAAAACAGCACTCACACGTTTACCATAAGAACATATACTCAAAATTCAATGTACTGCGTGTGTGTTATAATATTATTCCAAGGTGGAACCCATAACACATACAAATATTTTATATAAAGAAAGAAAAAAATATATATGTCAAACATCGTATATTATCAACTAAAATTAGGAAGGCAACAAGTTAGGCAGGTTGAGTCAATATTAATATGTCTCTGAAAAGTATCCGTTTCTTCCATTTTTTTTTCAAAAAATACAGTACCAATCAACAAGAATCAAAGAAACTAGTTAGGACAATCTACATTATTTTTGTTCCAATTAAAATGGTTCAAAAGAACTTTGAAAAATAGGCACACTGCATAATACAAGCTTTTAGATTCTGAACAGATTTCTAATAAATTAAATTATACTTTTGTTGTCATAAAATTTGGCTCCAAAAGCACCTCTTAAAATCTTCAGCAATCACAGATAAATCAGGGTAAATTATTCATTTGTTAAAAGTGCATGTGATGTTCCTGGCTGTGAATTTATTCTTTTTTTCTGTTGCCATTCTTCCTCTCTCATTAAACAATGTACAATATCCAATAAAAATAATGTGGTGATTGGTTGACTCTTCCATTCAAAATTACTTTGGTCTGATTTAGGTTTCGCAAAAGTGTTCTGTCTCTGAGCTATCTTGAAATCAGCACTGGTTATCTCATATGTTGCAGGGAGGGGAAAAAACATTTGTGTACATAATGAAGGAATAATTATTCTAATCTGTGTTACAACAGGTTTCCTTTGCATTTCTTTGAAAGCAATTGAAACCTCTCTTTTTATAAAGGTGCTGAGTGACCTCTCTATTTACTTGGGTGCTGTGCTGGGCATGGAAGCAACACAGCCAGAATGAAGGCTTAACTCCCTTTTATTGCTCCAACTTTCCCCCAAAAGTCCCACCGTTCACTGCAAGTCCAGGAACAAAGCTCTAAACATGCACCTCCAATAGTTCCTGGCTGCTATTAATCCAGAGGATTCTCAGCACAGTTCTGAGAGCAGCCACAATTCAGAGAATTTGGTTCCAAGAAGTCCTCGTCACAGGAAGAGTTCACTGGGACTGCAGCACAACCCGCAGCAGAACTGGGTTGCTGCAAACTCACACATAGCTAGGCCAGGCAAGCAAGGCAAGACAAACAGGACAAGGCAAGTAAAGTATCCAGACATCGGTAACAGCATATGAAACTGGGAAAAGGCAACGCTTGTTCCTGACAAGTGCCCCTCCCAACAGCTTCTCTTTAAATCTCATTCCCCAGGTGAGCCTCATGAAGAGGGATGGGGTGCCCTCCTCCTGAGCGTAGGGTCGCCCTGCGCAGATCCTGCCTCCTTTCTGTTCTCCATGCCCAGGGATGGGGGGGGGGGGGGGCGAGTAATTGCTCATTGCCAGAGCTCCATCACTCCTCTGCTCCACTGCCTGCCCTCTCCTCCCCATTTGCTTGGTCATCTTGTGTCCTCTCTCCTTCGCTGGCCTGAGGGACCTGGCACTGCTTTCTCCTGCTCCTCCAGTCATTCCTCCACCAGCTTACCTCTATCTTGTCCTCCTCCTCAGATTCAAGCTCCGATGGGGCCATGAGGTGCTATCCTCTAATAGATTCTAAATTCTAAAGGAAATACTCTAATACTCACTAATACTAATAATAAAACGTGGTACCTTATCAACAAGTTCCATTTATAACTTGGTTCATAACATAGGTCTGAAAACAAAATGGAACTGTTTTCTTCATGATAACCAGGGAAAATCAATAGGCACTTCTCTCGTCTGGCTTTTTAATGCTAAAAAATAAATAGATATTCTTTTGAAGAAATGTTCAAATACTCAGTTTACTTTTGTTACATTTAAAAATCGAACAATGAAATCTCTGATCAGTCCTGCCATGAAATTAATGTTATAAAACATAAAATAAAAATAAAAGTGTTACCTATCTGTAAACATTTTTAATGTGTAAAGTAAATTTGTGCTAAAATACTGGCTAAGGAGTAGGACAGTTGAAATTCACCAACATCTGAAGGGCACCAAGTTGCAACAAAATTGCAAAAGTCACCCAAAGTCACCATTTTAACAGAATTTGTTCCATTATCAGATTTTCTGCCTGGGACTGGCTATCTAAAAATTAGATTAAGTGGGCTACAGCTCAGATTTAAGATTGATACTAACTGATCACACAAAGTTATCTGTGCTGGAAGTGTGACTTCAAAGGCACTGATACTTCAAACCTTTATGATCTACTGATCACCTGGGATAGAGTTATGGATTTACCTAGATCTCCTCTGACTGTTACTCTGCCTGCTGTTTGTTTAAAAGTCTATTAATCTAAGACTACTTCATTCCACGGAATGGGACAACTCATCGTAGCCAACTTGCCTTGGCCAACTTGCCATGGGACACTTGGTATGGGAAAATTCAAGAATTCAATTTAATTATTTAAAATAATTAAAAATTATTTTAATTTTTGTCATTCACATTTCATGTTGTCCACTCCTTCGGCATCCTTTCTTTAATGATTCTATTCCACTAGATTTTTTGATAGTAGTGTAACTCTTGTCCCATGGCGAGTTGTCCATGGCAAATTGGCCATGGAGAGTTGCTACTAGGTGAATGTGACTTTTCTCCTGATAGCTTGGTGCTAGGCTTTCCTTATCTTTATAAGGTATTTCCTTATAAAATTTCATTTCATCTGTTATAGACATAAAACTGGATTTATTAATTACTCAGGTCAGATTCCTGCTCAGAAACACTGAAACAGTACATAGAATGTTATTAGCTCCACTACTCTAGAGCCTAGAATCTTTTTTTTTTATTGAAAAAGTTTTACAATACAGTTTTTAATATCCCTTCCCCCCAACCCCACACCCCAACAACCACCCCCTCCCTTCCCCCCCCCCCGACTTCCACTGTTAAACAATCATATATAACAATCAACAACTAACAACTTTTTAGGTGAGATCTAGCTAAAAATATAACAAATTTAACCTTAAATAGTGAAAAAATATTCTAAACTTATAACTTCTATTACCCCCTTAGCCAAATATATAACCACATAAATCGTTTATAAAAACTCATAAAAAATCTCGCGAACTAAATATAACACTTATCTTTAAAAAAAGTAATAAAATAATTTTGAGCATCTTAAATTTTAGATATATAGATATTTAACATTAACTATAATTCCCAATATTCACTCTTAATAGTACCGGTCAAGTATAACAGTCAGCATCAAACAGGATAAGAAAAAAAAGCATTAAATAAGATAACAAATTTAACCTTAGATAATAGAAAAATTAAACTAAACTCATAACATCTTTTAGACCCCTAGACAAATACATAATTTATAAAAACTCATGGAAAATCTAACAAATATAAATTCTAGCATAAAATAAATTAGAGCCTAGAATCTTTAGCATCACCAATTCTTCTTTTTCTGTGCTAGAAAGCAGCAACTGGAGAACATGCCACACAGCCACTGATGTAATGAAATCTGTCCCTTGGGTATAAATCCCATCTCCACCATCCCTCAAATGATGTCAGTGCATTGAGTACCAGTGACTGTACGAGAAAAACAGACATTTGAAAATGTCTGCTGGTGATATCAACTCTTCTAAACTTTTTCTATCTTATATAGAGGAAAAGTGCCACTAATTTCCCAAACATTAGATTTCACCAAGGAAGTATCAATCATCCACCTTGGATTATAAATCTGCAACATGCTTACTGAAGAAATAGTTGACCAGCCTATGTAGGAATATACTTTCCCAGTTCTAGTTTTCTTGTTAAGGATGATCTCACATGAAAATAAGTTTAGAATATTTGCAGATGGCTTTTTGCACAATTTGTCCTATTTTCCCAATTCCCTTGTTATTTCACAGCCCAATCCTCAAAGACTTTTTGCCAGTGGAGGACTTGCCCTCCTCTGTCTGGATTTCAAAGTAGCTTGCATTGGCAAAGCACTTGGAAGATTAGGCTGTTAATAGAAGTTTTAAGAAGTAGATTAGATCTAGCAGCTATGATTTCATCTTCTAGTGGCAGAGACTTGTGATTTTTTTTTTAATAACGCATAAAGAAATAGGAAATTATGTTATGGAATGACATGAGGAAGATACGGCTGGTCCATTTCATGTTCAGATTTTACAGCAGGATCAAAGTGGAATTGAATGTCTGTTACATTTATTTTCAAACTTACCTATAATCGGAATTCATGAATCTGCTTTCCCCTCTTAACTCTCCTTTTAAATTGGATGGATTTAGATCAGATAAATAACCTATGGATACAGTTGCATAATGCCATGTGAATCCCCCCCCCCCTATACTTTAAGAACCTTAGAAATAAAACAGAACAAAAACAACTACATATTTAGAATTAAAATAACTTTTTAACAGCAGTTTAGAACAATGGTGGTATTCAGCCGGTTCTATCCAGTTCGGGCAAATTGGTAGCGGTGGCGCAGGGAGGCTCCACCCACGCACCTGAACGTAATCATATCCCATTTTTGATGCTCTGCGCATGCGCAGAAGGCCCTCACATTTGCAAACCGATAGCGAAGGTAAGTGAATAAAACCCTTGGTTTAGAAGTTCTCTACGGTTTAATTTGTGTAATGTTGGTGTACTTTATGCCTACTGTTTAGTTTTATTAATTATAGGCTTAGGTATTTTTATTGTAGTATTCTCTGACCTAAGGGCTGTAATAAAGGTTCTGGTGAGCATCAAAGAATTGAGGCCTTAGAACTATGGTGCTGGAAAAGACTCCTGTGAGTCTCTTGGACTGCAAGGCAATCAAACCAGTCAGTCCTAGAAGAGATCAATCCTGACTGCTCTTTAGAAGGCCAGATCCTGACGATGAAACTCAAATACTTTGGCCACCTACTGAGAAGGAAGGACTCACTGGAGAAGAGCCTAATGTTGGGAACGATTGAAGGCAAAAGAAGAAGGGGACGACAGAGAACGAGATGGCTGGATGGAGTCACTGAAACAGTTGGCGTGAGTTTAAATGGTCTCCGGGGGATGGTAGAGGACAGGAAGGCCTGGAGGAAAGTTGTCGATGGGGTCTCGATGGGGCAGACATGACTTCGCAACTAACAACAACAACAACCTAACATTAAATATTTTCTCTAGCATAAGTAACGGTATCTCTTTAGCATAAGTAACTACATTTGTGAAACCATTTTGCAAGTTTAGTTTTCCTTTAATTTTATCTTTTACCTATTTTTGCCAAGCACTGGGGAAGTCAGGAAGAGTGGTGCTGTAGCCTAGAGGTGGAGCTCTCGCCTCACCATCAGGAGGCTGTGAGTTCGATCCTAGGTAGAGGCAGATATTTCTCTCTCTGGCCGTGATGAGAATATATTTGCTGTATATAATTCCACATTGGCAACAGGAAGCACATCTGGCCAATAAACACTCAGCTCCATTCAGTTGCCCAGAGTCCACCCCACAAGGAATTATGGGGTCATTAAATGAGGATGATGACTGGGAAAATCAGGAGATTCAGGCAGTTCAAAGAAGTATAAATGTTTATTGCAAACTTAAGCTGTCTACAAGAATCTCATCAACTAGTGGTCAAGAAAAATGAGCAGGAGATAAGAGAGGCATTCAAGGTGAGCTGGACTTAGATCTCTTGCGTAGGGACTCTTGACTTATGAAAGATTTGACTCTTACCTCGGGCTCAGCCTGGTCATCTCCTACAATTTTTTTTTAAAAAATCTATAAACATGTTAGCTGCTAGCTATAAATGTATTAAATACAGCATTGGGAAGAAAGATTTTTCAGTGTAGCATCTAGAGACGTTGTAATACCAATTAGCATATGCCAATTCTCTCTGCTAAGTCTTTTATACAGTTGGTATGGACGATAATTCAGTGTTTTAAACAAAGTAGGCATCTATTAAACTCTCTTAGAAGTCTATCTCTAATATCCTTTACATGCATTACAGACAGTATTTAAGGACTGTGATGATTCCGCTGATAATAAGTTAATTGTTTCTTTAATCAAATTTACTTACATGTGATTTTTTTTTCTAGGCTTCATTTATTACGGAAAGAATACTGAGAGAAGCCAGTGAAAAGAAAATCAATAGAACTCTGCTACCCTTGAGGTCAGCTAACTGAGGAGTGATAGGGCATGACAGAAGTCCCGTGAGACTTGTGAAACATAAGAAATACCACCATTTAAATAAGATACTTTAGGAAAACATTTTAGATGTGCTGGCAGAGAATCTAAATTGGGAATGGAGATGTGGGTTTGGAGGAGACTACACAAATTATACTTTATAAATCCAGTTGCCAAGCTCCAGGGATAGTTAGATAGACGGCATAATTTCCTTACAGCCTTGGATCTGGTATTTAAAAAAAGGCCTCCACTTGATACCTTCCAATGGGAAGGGAACATCAAACAATAGCTGTTTCCGCATCAACCAGGGTTCTGCCAATTTTGCTGTAAACAGATTGTGGGATTTTGTAACTCCATCTTCAGCCCCAACTTATTTCCACCACATATTCAGACCATAACTTTGTTCACACAACATAAGAAGAGTGGCTTAAAGTTAAGCATGGCTAATCCTTCATCCAGTAAATGTGCTTTAGCTGACTCACTAAAACAGAATCAGTCATGGCTTACCAGTCCATCTCTCTCTCTCTCTCTTTGTTATGATCCAGAAACCCTTCGTAGTCATTGGTGAGCTTGCAAATAATAATAATAACTGAACCAGTTATTTCCTGTAACAAATAATTTCCAAGCACCGGGCCCTAATATTGTGCAGTAATACTGTGCATTAACTCCTATGTCTGGGGTGTAGGGGGTAGGCCTCTCTTTCCCCACCTTCCAAAACTGGGGTTGTATTTGGATTTGAATCAGGGAACTCCAGAAAGACAAATATCTAGTCCACTTGAGTAAGACTCCCATTATAATCCCTTTGATCCTGCCAACCATACTTAGGTCATCATTGGGAAGGCAAATAAGACATTAATTGTACAATTCCTGCCTGTTGTTTTTGCTCACTGAAGACAGACTTGCTTTTATAAAATTTATACAATTTCAGATAAGGGTCCCTTATCTCCTCCATCCCCTTGACTCCTAACTTTGATCAAAGATGTATTTCTGTCCCAAAATCGTCATAAATCTCATACAATAGGGACTTGCTCAGAGAAGTATGTGATGCCCATTCTATTTTTTAGCTTTTGTGTTCCAACACAATAATGTATAGAGACATTGTTGCCTAAAGCAGTGGCCCCCAACCTTTGGAGCACCAGGGACCGGTTCTGTGGAGAGAGGTAATTCTGCAGACCAGAGGGGGTGTGGTTTTGTATGCTACCTGTATCCCACATATGGGGCTTTGCTTGTTTGCCCAGCCCTGTTTCTGGCATGCCGTGAACCAGTGCCAGTCCATGGACCAGGGGTTGGGGACCCCTGGTCTAAAGGGATGATTTGGGATTAGTGAGTGCAGTGATGACTTTGGAGAATGGCACTTTTAAGATCAATGTTGGCCCAGATGCAAAGTCCATCTACTTGAGAAGCCAAGTAGAAACAACTAGAGCTTCTGAAAGCTCACAAGCAGGGTGAATGATCCATCACAACTGCAGTCAGTTCTCTCTACCAAGCACTTCCAAAAATGTTTCTCATGGAATCTTCTTTGAAAAGATTTATGGAGATGAAAGGGATAGAGTAGCAAGGTTTTCAGCAACTGAACTTGTTCCCACTTAAAACTAACACATTACAGCAGAGACATTCTTAGTTTGTCTTTCTCTTGAACTGGCAATGGTATAGGAATGACTTAGAGGGATGCGGGGAAGAGATACTGTATAGAGAACAATTAGATAAAACAGGGAGGAGCCCACAAATGCTTAACAGACAAAGAAACTCACAAAAGGTTTCTCCCTAATATATCAGATTGTTTAAAAGTGATGGTGGGAGGTTTGTATTTTCACACTTGCAAGATTATGTTTATAAACTTTTACAATAAAGTAGAATTAGTTCATCTGGTTATGTTTCCTATCTGAAAAGATGACAGAAAGTGGCTCTACAGAGGACCTGATAGCTGATTGTCTACAAAATGACCTCTTAAAATCTGATCAGGCTATGAACTACAGGCTATGAATGCTGGAGGTTTTTACTTAATTGTAGACATCCTTTCTCTAGAGTTTAAGGCAAGATCCATAGCAGGATATCCTTCCTATAAGGTTCAGTAGATTGGATTGACATAGAGTGCTTCAAAATCTCCCAGTAAGCTTCACAGCTCCTGGTGTATATTTTTCTAAACTGATATTTATTTAATGGACTGCCAACTCATAATTTATGACTTTGAGCTGCATATAACATTAATATTATAAAAACCAACCATATGTAACATAGCCAAGACTGGAAACAAAAAATGCTCTCTTGGAAAAATTGGTGTCCAAGTTGGTAGTTTTAACTACCAACTAAGGTAGTTTCTGGAATCTACCTAATCCCCTTTTAAAAACATCTGTTTGGGTGGATTTAATTTCGTTTAATTTTATAGATTAGTTTTGCATAGTGTGACATGGGTGTAAGTCACTGGACATCTTCAAAGAGACAAGTGGTATCACATGGGTTATGATACAAATGATATGACAATACTGTGACTTCTACCAGCTACCTAGATGTGAGTCTCTGCCATTGGTTGCCTTCCTATGGGGAGAAGGCATGAGAACTCTGACCCTGTATAATTCATGGTGGAGAAAATAGAAGAACATTAAGGGTTTCTGGGCCAGAGTTGTCATTTCAATATAGTTTTATATTTTCTCCTGATTTGTATAGGTTAGGACATCAGCCTTCCAGTGGAGAAATAGCATAGGATATCCTTTTCCACCCCACAAACCATAATTAGAGCATATTATTGCACTATAAAAAGCTGAATGACTTCAGTTTTCTAAATAATTAAAATTAGACTTTTCAATCTTAATAATTTAAGACTTCTAAGAACTTTAAATGGGCATATAAATATATTTTTAGATTGGAAGAACAAACTGGAAACTTCTTGATTTGAAACCATGCTTTTTCCTTCCAGGTATTTCAAACAAGGAAACAAACACAGAGGGCTAACAGAATTAAGGTTACCTTTTATATCTCATCTGAATGCTGTTAAATATCTTTCTGGAGTTTGAGATGATGAATCATCCATCTCAGCTGCAATCAGTTCTTTCTACCAACCATGAAATTGCAATATAGAGAAAGTGTACTCACTTTTTCATAGGAACGCAAATGTTCTTGTGGCATTGCAGGAAATAGTTCCTTACTCTTCAATGACAGTTTATCTAAGGTGTGTCTCCTGTGTGTGTGTGTGAGAGAGAGAGAGATGCACACATCATAAACTGAGCCTTCTCTCTTCCCTTAGTGCGGCATACATGCTCTGGGTAAATCCTGCATCTTGGATGGTTGAAAACAAGTCTGCTTTGAACTAAGGAAAAATGCAAAAGTTGGTGGGAAGACAAAAATGTTGTTGTTATGCCTGTGCTTAATAATTAAAACTCAGATGTCCAGAATGATTATCTAGTTTAGTCTAGCAATTATAGAGGTTATAAGTTTGGTGCTCAGGAACCTGTGAAGAAGGCATAGCCTTCTTTCTAGCCAGACACAGAGAAGACATTGTATGGATACCATCTGTCAGGGACATACAGTTGGTAGGTTCCAGGAATCAGTCTTTCTCAGCTATGGCACCTGCTTTATAGAACATCCTCCCCACTCTTCTACATCTGAAGCGAGGCCAACTCTAATGATGATGATGATGATGATGAGGATGATGATGATGATATGTTATCTGTTTAGTTGAATCCAACTCTTGACAATTCTATGGGCCAGATCTCTCCACATCTTCCAATCTTGCACTATTTCTTTTAGTTTTTCTATGCTTTGGCTGGTGTCAACTTTAATAGTGTCCAGTCACCGTGCTCTTTGACAGCCTGCTTTCCTTTTACTGCTAACTCTTCCAAACATAATTGCTTTCTCCGGTGAATAGGTTAACTCTATCCCTTCTATCATTTCAGAAGTCCCTTAAGACCTGGTTATGCCACTAGGCCTAGGGATCCCTAGGGAGAACCAGAGGCATTCTGAAATGATTCCATTGTGTTTGATATTTTGCCCTCTCCACATGGTATTTTAAATAATGATAATAATAAGTTTTAATAAAGATCCTTCATATTTTATAATGATTGGTTTTATGCACTTGTGGTTTTGTCTGCTTGTTGTACATCACCCAAAGTTGCTTTTAGCAGATGGTTGGCTATATAAATGTGATTAATAAATAAATAAGTCAAGCATCTCTCACTCCAAAGGGAGTATGCTTGGTGATAATTTAAACAGGAGACCAGCTTGTGGGCAGAGGAAATAGTGTTTTTAGGACACAGTCAGATGATGAAATTAAGAAAGAATCAACTGGGAGGCCTGGTAAGCAACACAGTACAAAGAACGCAAGCAAAACAATGATTACAACACACACAATACAAAGCAGATGCCACCATAAACCAAACAAATAAGTGTTTCAGAAGGGAAATGTCTTTGTTGCAGGAGAAGAAAATACAAGAAAGGGAATGCTGATTTGCGAACAGGGACACCTTGCTCTCCCCCTTGTGCCTGGAGATAGCACGGGATCCCAATGAAAATTGACATTTATATTTTGGAGGAGGAGAAAGAAAGGGGAGGGTGTCAAATAGAATAGAATAGAATAGAATAGAATAGAATAGAATAGAATAGAATAGAATAGGATGGGATGGGATGGGATGGGATGGGATGGGATGGGATGGGAGGGGAGGGGAGGGGAGGGGAGGGGAGGGGAGGGGAGGGGAGGGGTGGGGTGGGGTGGGGTGGGGTAGGGTGGAATGGAGTGGAATGGAATGGAATGGAATGGAGCAGGGTAGGATAGGGTAGGGTAGAACAGAATGGAATGGAATGGAGTAGGGTAGAATAGAATAGAATGGGATGGGATGGGATGGGATGGGATGGGGTAGAGTAGGGTAGGATAGGGCAGAGTAGGGTAGGGTGGAATGGAATGGAATGGAGTAGGGTAGGGTAGAATGGAAGAGAAGGGAATGGAATGGAATGGGGTAGGGTAGGGTAGGGTAGGGTAGGGTAGGGTGGAATGGAATGGAATGGAATGGAATGGAGTAGGGTAGAATAGAATAGAATAGAATAGAATAGAATAGAATAGAATAGAATAGAATGGAATGGAATGGAATGGAATGGAATGGAATGGAATGGAATGGAATGGGGTAGGGTAGGGTAGGGTAGGGTAGGGTAGGGTAGGGTGGAATGGAATGGAGTGGAGTGGAGTAGGGTAGGGTAGGGTAGGGTAGGGTAGAATGGAATGGAATGGAATGGAATGGAATGGAATGGAATGGAATGGAATAGAATAGAATAGAATAGAATAGAATAGAATAGAATAGAATAGAATAGAATAGAATAGAATAGAATAGAATAGAATAGAATAGAATAGAATAGAATAGAATAGAATAGAATAGAATTTTATTGGCCAAGTGTGATTGGACACACAAGGAATTTGTCTTGTGTGACACTCAGGGAAAATACAAGCACAACCAATAGTCTTGAGTTGGCAGCAGCCATTAAGTGCTGATGTCTCCTCTACAAAATAGAGGAGGATCTGTGCCCTTGGTTTGTCCTAGAGGCAACTTCATGGCCTGATATCCAATCCCCCCCACCCCCAAGAAAAAGATAGTGTTACAGAAAGCTTTGGGAGGAACAAGTCAAAGCTGACAACTGGAGTGTTATTGATTCTTGCTCAAAATTGTTGCACTTAGCAGACCAAGACGCATTTCTCCATGTGTCAAAGTACTATAAGACACTGTGAAGGGTATGGGGAAATGGGGAGGTGCGAGTACATTTTACTTCCAGAAAGGAAAAGTTGGATAATATGCATGACAAAAAGAAGGCTGAAATGCCATTTTCCTTCCTGCTCCAATGCACCCTATTCAGGTACAGTGTGAAGGATGTGTCAGTCCTTAGGGGAGGTGCAGAGATGTGAAGAAAATGTGTGTTATTAAAGAAAGGAGGAAGACAGCAGCATTGACATGGTGCTGTGACATATTAGTGCCACTGGATCAGCAATTTAATAAACCGGTTATACAGATACCTTGTGCCTCAAAGCCTAGAACTGATTCTGTGCTAGCTAAAAAAAAAAAAAAAGTTGTGCCTCTTTTCAATACCACTTAGGGGGAAGTATCCTGACAGGGAAGAATTTTTGAAGAAGAAACATCTGGCAAAGCTCTCAATAACTAGCATTTTCATCTTTTGAACATTAAGAGTGACACAAGGATACCTCTGGACAATACACTACCAATCTGGAGATAGAGCAGGAAGATTTTCTTAGAAAATTCACCCATCGTTGGGGATTTCATGACCCATCTCCTGTGTTGTTGGCCCGTGCCATCTGAAATCGATCTATTTTGCCCAGCGAGTGGAGGATCAGCAACATTCATAAATTTAAATGAATGAATAAATGTACTTACACCATTGGTAGGGAATTTAAAAAGTCAAAACACCTGATGTGCATTATATAAAAAAAGATAAGACAGTGTTTCAGTTCCCCTATTGCAGTGATGGCTAACCTTTTTGCTGTTGCGTGCCAAAAGCGGGGGGAGAGCGGGGGAATCGTGCAGGTGCGTGCCCATACCCATAATTCAATGCTCACCCATGCCCCGCCCTCCCACGCATGTGCACATGCTCCCCCTGCTTCCCCCCCCTTTTTGGCACGTGATGACACAGTGGGCCCACTTTTCACTCTCCCCAGGCTCCAGAGGCTTTCTAGGAGCCTGAGGAGGGCAAAAACGGCCTTCCTCAACCCCCCTGGAGGCCCTCTGGTGGCCGGAAACAGCCCATTTCCCGACTTCTGGTGGGCCCAGAAGGCCCGAAAATCAGCTGACCGGTGGGCACAAGGGTGCTGGAGCTGAGCTAGGGTAACACTTGTGTGCCCTCAGATATGGCTCCGCGTGTCACCTGTGGCACTTATGCCATAGGTTCGCCATCACAGCCCTATTGTTTCTGTTGTTGGAAAAACAAAACAAAACAAAACAAAACAAAACAAAACAAAACAAAACAAAACAAAACAAAACAAAACAAAACAAAACAAAACAAAACAAAACAAAACAAAACAAAACAAAACAAAACAAAACAAAACAAAACAAGCTACCTGGGCTAGTTATCGAAGCTGTTGATGATAAAACTGGGATAAACAATAAAAACTCACAAGGGTTATCCAAAGGCCTATCTAAATAGACAGAGCTTAGCCAGTTGTTCTTTTATTCACAACACTGCATATACAATATTTCTTCACCAATTGCAGCAAACTGGTTTAAGTTTTAAGTTTCCATTTTTTTTTTTTGTATCAACCTTGCTCTTGAGCTTCAGCAGAGCCTCACACAGAGAAATTAAACAGATCAATCATTCCTTATACTTTTATCCATACAAACTTTGCCTCCTTTATTACCACTCGGAGTCAGTTTCTTCAAAGCTGGGTCTCCACGTGGCCTCATTCAGATGTGAAAAAGGAAAAAGTTTGCTTTACTTGGAAGATACGTATTTTTTTAAAATCGTGATGCTTGAGAATTTCATGATTATTTCATCTTTCTTGGATGCTAAGGACAAGCCTTCAGGAAAGTAGCCCTTCTCTATAATATTCTGACAGTTATCGGATGGGATAACAGCCCTTTCATCAACCTACCAAGATCCCTTCCAGGAAACAGGGGTCAACACAGAACAGAACTTACCAGTCTTCACTTTCTTTGCTAAGGGAGTCTCATATCTAATACAAAGGAAGAATGACATACAACAAAGCTTCTGTGATCCTTTATTGCAGTGGTGGGATTCAGCCAGTTCGCACCACTTCGGGAGAACCGGTTGTTAACTTTCTGAGCAGTTTGGCACATTGGTTGTTGGAAGAAATCATTAGGGCAGAGAACCAGTTGTTCAATTACCTGAATCCCACCACTGCTTTATGGCTCCTGATCAAACCAGTCTAAAATTTTATTATAAATATATCTACCAAGCAAGGCATTTTTCAGTGACTGCTAAGATCTCCTGCCTTGGCAGGGGGGTTGGACTCTGGGGTCCATTCCAGACCTATGAATTTCAATGAACCAGTTATTTATTTATTTTTTGAGAGCCAGTTAGGTCTAGGGGATGAGGTGCTGGTCTAGAAACCAGGAGATTGGGAGTTCAAGTCCCACCTTAGGCATGAAAGCCTGCTGGATGATTTGGGGGCCGGTCACTTTCTCTGTCCAACCCACCTGACAGGATTCTTGTTGCGGGCAAATAGGAGGAGGAAGGATTATTAGGAATCTTTGCTGCCTTGAGTTATTTATAAAAAATAGTAAAAGTGGATATAAATAAATAAACCAAACTCTTTTCTCTTAACCATGTAATTGAACTTGGAAACCCTGAATGGGACTTTACAAATCAGGCCTAAGGACTGGTGGCTGCGATAGCCTCAGCCCAAGGATCTCCCTGAGAAGAAAGTCTGAGGTCGTGTTGGCTCAACCCAAAGCTGGCTGGTTTGTTTCACCTGGTGCGAGTTAGCCAATAATCAATAAAGAATAGAATAGAATAGAATAGAATAGAATAGAATAGAATAGAATAGAATAGAATAGAATAGAATAGAATAGAATAGAATAGAATTCTTTTTTTTTTTATTGAAAAAGTTTTACAATAAAAAAATTTTTTCCCCCTTTTTTCACCCCTGCCCCCACCCCCCCCCCTCCCATCCCCTCCAACCTCCCCCCAACCCCAACCCCTCCCTCCCCATCCCACCCCTGACTTCCGCTGCATATTTCTTAAAAAGAAAAACAACAACGAAAATTTTTAACAGCCAGAAAAACAAATACTATTATATACTCAATTCTATTCTGATCTAAGTTGAGAGGAAGAGAAAAGAGAGAAAGAAAAGAATTAAAAAAAAAAAGATGAAAAAAAAAATAAAATGAAATAATGCAAAGAGAAACCCATAAACATGAATATCTGTCTGAAATTAACAATATTATAATAAAAGAAGGCACCAAAAAAGAATAGCCATTATAATGTTTAAGCCAATTTAGAAACAAAAAGAAGAAAAAAATAAAATAAAATAAAAAAAACATTACTAACATTACTAATCCTATACCATACTCGATCACTCCAAAGTTCTATACCTTACTTATTCATATTAGATAATGCCAGCTAGTTTAATCCGAACTACTCCCCCTAATTCAAAAACACAAAAATCCCCCCTTCAGGGAAAAAACATGCAATATAATATAATCATACATATATTATTATAATTTTCCATAACTCGAATTACAGTCTTCTCTTCTTCCTGATTGAAGTTAATTCTTCTTTCTTCACCTATATCCAATTGCGATACTCTTCATCTTCTGTCGGCCCCCATCAGTAAAACAAAACATTCCATATAAACCCCCCGTGTGACTTTATATGAATAACATCCAACCAAGAAGATGTTCACTCCTGTAGGTAGAATCATTCAAGCTAACGTGTTCTATTTCACCAAAAAAAAAAAAAAAACCCAATGCAGCTCCACCAAGCCTTGACAAAAGAATAAGAAAAAAAGGGAAATAGAAATCCTTGAGACTGCATCCAAATGTTCTTGTAAAAACTGTTTCAAATCCTGCCACCCTTTGTTATCCACTCTTGGTTGTAAGACGTTTTCATTTCCATTCTTTCCTCTTAGATAATAATTTCCAAAAAAAACCATGATAGGGTAATCACAAAACACTGCTACTATATAAATAACGTCCAACCACGAAGATATTCACTCCTCCAGGTAGAAACATTACTAACGTGTTCTATTACAACATAAAAAAAAAAAAAAAAAAAACCCCAATGCAGCTCCACCAAACCTTAATGACAAAAAAATCAAAAAGAAAAAAAAAGTCCTAGCAGCTGCATTCCCAGATGTTCTTATAACAACTATTTCAAATCCTGCCACCCGTTATTATTCACTCCTTCTGGTTGTGAGATATTTTCATTTCCATTCCTTCCTCTTAGATTATAAGTTCCAAAAAACTATGATAAGATAATCACAGAACGCTGCTAGTTCCAAAAAAAAAACTATAATCAGATAATCACAGAACGCTGCTACCATTGCAGCCCTCTGTTAAACTTGCTCAAGATGTTAAATCCAATTCAGAATAAAAAAAGAAACTCCAAGTCAGGATGAAGACTTTATAATCCATAAATCCAAATCCATATAAACTTTAGGAATTTTATAACCGGTATCCAAGATTGTCCAAGCTTTCTGATAACAACTGCATCTGATGAAGGACCTTAAGACACTCATTAGTTAACTCTCGAATTTCCTCGTTAGAATCTGGTTCCTGCTGTTCGATATCACCATCCTTTTCTTGCGGAGCATTGGACCTCTGCTGCTGATCATCTTGAATAATAGTATTTCTTGAATCTTGCTCCAGCAGTTCAAGGTCCGGTGCTCCTAGATTAGGTTCACTGATATAGTTTATTTTCCCATCTGAGAAGTCCATAGTAAGATCCTCCAAGAAACCAGATTGCGCTCCTTGTTCTTTTAACATTCTTTGATTCATTCTTTGAGTCTCATCCTTCTGTTTACCTTTTACAAGCTCTCTTTCTTGTTTCTTATTCTTAAGGTCTTTCGAAGCTCCCTTAAAAATATTTTTATAAAAGTGTTCCGCTTTTTCAATAGTATTCAAGCAATATCTCACTCCGTGATATCTAAAAATTATACCGGCTGGTAAGTCCCATCTAAATGGGATATTACTTTTCTTCAATTCTTTAGTTAAGAAAGCAAATTCTTTCCTTTTCTTTAAAACCTTCGATGGTAATTCTTTAAAAATATTAATTTGTTCACCTTCTACTTGCACTCTGGCAGAGTAGGACCTTTGTAAGATGTCATCTCTCAACCTTTTATCAGTAAAGTAGACAACAACATCTCTGGATAAGTTCCTTTGTTTGGCTACTCGTGAGTTGACTCTGTAAGCTTTCTCTATACAACCAAGAATTATCTCATCCTCAAGCTCTAGTAGTTCAGCAAGAACCTTTGCAATAGTTGCTTTTAAATCTCTCTGGTTTTCTTTAATACCTCTTACTCTGATAGCAGAGGCCATAGTTTTAATTTGAAGCATGATAATATCATTCTGTATAGTCTGATTACTAATCTCAGCTTTCACAAACCTTTCTTGTATTTCTTGAATCTGGGAGCCAATTTCACTGCTAATTTCAGTTACTTTCTCCTCCATTTCAATCACCACATTTGAAAGGTCTGAAATTACTTTAACAATAGTTTGACTTAATTGGTCATGCTTTCCAGCAATCAAATCCACAAGATTCTTCTGTGAGTTTTTAATTTTGTCAACTACACTCAATAAAGGAGTTGTTATAAGTTCTTTTAAGTCCCCTTCTGCCAATCCAGACAATTGCATCATCTCAGCTTTATTCTTTAACTGGCTCAAGGGGGAGCCCCCCCTTCCTTTAGTCATCTTTATTTTACTTTAAATGGCTTTAGTATACTACTTCACTTTGCCATACTTTACTTTAAAAAAGATATCCAAGAAAAAAGGGAAGAGAGAAAAAAAAAATTCTGTTTACTTTAAGTGACTCTCCCATAGCAGGGCATTCATTTCAAAGCTTCCGTTTTCAATCGCTCTGGCATTCTTTCAATTAAGACCAATCGCCATTTTTAAAAAAAAACTTTCTTAGGAACTTTCACTTCTCTTCCTCTCCTTCCCCCCTCCTCTCGTTACTCTTCCAAAAAATCAGTAAAGAAATCAGTTTAAAAAATCCATACTTGCTTCATCTTTGCTTCTTTCTTTTCTTTTCTTTTGCTTCTTTCTTATTCCATAGACGCTGTGGTGTTGCTTCCAGCGTCTGGCTCCGCTAATTGCTTAGCGGAGGACAGTCCCGTCGCGGAGCTTCTCTGGAGGTATGGAGGGGGCCATCCTTCTGAGCCCTCCCCAGGACAAACGAAACGATCCTGGGGCGACTCAGGGGGCCCTGCCTCACCCCCAGGAGCTCTGCCTGCTCCTCCCGCTGAGGAGCAGGTTGTTCGAGCCGCCTGCCAGCTGTGAGGCGGCTCTAACGCGGCGGGATGCCGGCGGGCATGGAGGAGCCCGCCGACGACGAGGAAGGCGCCACCGGAAGTCTTCTAGAATAGAATTCTTTATTGGCCAAGTGTAATTGGACAAACAAGGAATTTGTCTTTGGTGCATACGCTCTCAGTGTACATAAAAGAAAAGATACATTTGTCAAGAATCATAAGGTACAACACTTAATGATAGTCATAGGGTACAAATAAGCAATCAAATCATATTAGGAAATAGTCAATATAAATCGTAAGGATACCAGCAACAAAGTTACAGTCGTACAATCATAAGTGGGAGAAGATGGGTGATAGGAACAATGAGAAGATTAATAGTAGTGCAGACTTAGTAAATATTTTTACAGTGTTGAGAGAATTATTTGTTTAACAGGGTGATGGTGTTCGGGGAAAAACTGTTCTTGTGTCTGGTTGTTGTGGTGTGCAATTTTGAGGGTAGGAGTTGAAACTGTTTATGTCCAGGATGTGATGGGTTTGCAAATATATATGTATGAATATGTATGAATAATATATGTAGCTCAAGAGTTGAAATGAGGGGTCCTTGGTGCTCTCTGAGCTTGGTTGTTGTCTTGCAGATGTTTCATTTCCCAAACTAGGAACATCATCAATGCATCATCATCATCATCATCATCATCACCACCACCACCACTAGCATTGAGGATGTTACCTAGTTTGGGTAATGAAACATCTGCAAGAAAACGACCAAGTTCAGAGAGCAGCAAGGACCCTCCCCCCAAAAAAATAATGAGCCAATAATCACACAAAGGTGGGTAGGAACATATTAAGAACTTTATTTCTGCACAAAGATAAAGAACATATCCTTGGAACTAATGTCATAAAGCAAGCATGCCCTGCATCCTTTCATAACAAGTATTTATATATTTCATTCATTACATCATTGGCTGATGAAATTAATCTCACCACACACTTTAACTTTTGGTGGGCTTTAATCTATCTCCAACTTTATCCAGTATCTTATGTAAGCTTTTTTTCTTTCTACGAACTTCTAGGAGCCTCTTGTGGTACAATCAGCTCGAGGGAAGCCAGGCTGGCTCACACAATGCACCACAGGATCCCTCTGCCACTACCCGCACCTATCTCTTCCCCTTCCCCATCACTGCCCCCTGTTGCCATCCCGTCCCTGCTCACTTGCCTTTTGAATAAGTTTATATAGATCAGGCTACTTATGTTGTGAGAACCTACCCTATGTTGAGTGGGGAAATAATGGCAGATCTAAACTTTTCCTATCCTGTGGTAGGATAAGCCAGGATTTACGGCAGAATCTCATTCAATAGAGATAAAATCTCTAATCAAATCTCCTGCCAAATTCAGAATAATCACTAGTAGGCCCAATGCATTGGAAGGCAGCATTAATATGAAGTACCTCCTGAGGTTTGGGAAGCAAACCTTTCTCTTTCATATCTGTTTTACTTTGATATTAAACCAAGTTCCAGGGTTCGGTATAAGTGGTACAGTTTATCCTTTATTTTAAAAAGCCATGAAACTGAGTACAGTAGCTGAATTCTGGCACATATAATTGATAATTGTTTCAATATATTAGCAATAGCACTTAGACTTATATACCGCTTCACAGTGCTTTCCAGCCCTTTCTAAGCTGTTTAGAGAGTCAGCATATTGCCCCCAATAATCTGGGCTCCCATTTTACCCACCTCGGAAGAATGGAAGGCTGAGTCAACCTTGACTCAGGTTGAATACATGAGAACATTTGAGAACATATTGAGAACATTTATTTGTTGGTTGGTTTGTATCCTGCCTTTTATTATTTCTACAAACGTGTCAAGGTGGCAAACATATCCAGTACACCTACTTCCTATTTTCCTCACAACAACAGTCCTGTGAGGTGGATTAGGCAGAGAGAGAGAGAGAGAGAGAGAGAGAGAGAGGGAGGGAGAGGGAGTGTGTGTGTGTGTATGTGACTGGCCAAAAATCACCCAGCTGGCTTTCATGACTAAAGCAGGACTTGAACTCAAGGTCTCCTGCTTTCTAGATTGGTGCCTTAACCACTAGACCAAACTGGCTCAGAACATGACCTGAAGCTAATGGGACAAAGAATTGGAATAAAGAATTCTTAACCTTAAGTTACGTTCTAATTGTAGGGTAAGTGTCACATACAGGATTCAGAAACTACACTGGAGCCACTGAGCAGAACATGGAATATGTAGAAAATTAAATTTACCCTTGTCTGATTAAATACCTATTGTATTTTTCTTTTAATTTAATTTATATGCCACCCTTCTCCGGAGACTCAGGGTGGCTTACAATGCATTAAGCAATAGCTTCATACTTTTGTATATACCTGCTTAGTAGGGCTTTTGGCCTCCCCCAAGCGGTGTTCTTTTTTATACAAAGTCAGCTTATTGCCCCCACAATCCGGGTCCTCATTTTACCTACCTTGAAAAGATGGAAGGCTTGAGCCTGGTGAGATTCGAACTTGCAGTAATTGCAGGCAGCTCGTGTCACTTTAGCACTACTTGAGCTGCTGCACCACCCAGGCTCTTCCTTTTAAAGGTGCATAAGAATTTTTAAAAAAGAATTTCAACTTTCCCAATTAATTTCATTGACTATTAGGAACTGGAACTCCCACAAACTGGTAAGGTTACCAGAGAAAAGCCACAACTGGAATTTCATTTGCTCCAGCCCTAACTTTTTATTAAAACTTACAAAGCTTGAGGCAGAAGCAGAATGGAGAGTTTCACACAGCTTCCTAGAGATCACAGTTAGCGTTTGATGGCATCCCCGCATGCAGTTCACAAAATTGGATTGGAAAAGTGAAGACATCGCTGAGAAGTGAAATCAGTTCATAGGGAGAAAAAGGAAGAGGTGACTAAGTAGACATTTTTGCAAGGAAATGCTTAAAAATCATTTCAAAAAGAGATCACTACATCCTGCTAAAAATGCTTGTCCCAGATCCTTTTTAAACCTATAAATTGGCAAGATTTTGCTTTAGGGGCAAATGAAATAAGATATTAAAAAGGCCATCATCGTGTGTGTGTGTGTGTGTGTGTGTGTTTGTGTCTATTCCCCCGAGAAAAAGAGTCTTTTCCTCTAGATCAGGCTTACAATGCAGAATACAGAGTGCAATCCATCCATTTCTATACCATTTTATGGGGAAAAATCTCATTGTTCTGCAGCATACGTCACAGGCAATAGCCTGAGGATGTGAAACGGGGATGTATATTGATTTTTGGAAGAATGGAAGCACAGAGAAAGGATTAGCCACACTATACTGTTCTTGAGTAACAGTTATCTCCATTTCCATTTTATTTTAGAGAGTTAAAAATATAAAGCAAAAGGCATATTGTACCTACTGTAGCTTGGATCTTCGTGATTTCGCAAAACCTTGCAAAAAAGCTTTCACAAAATATTCTTTATACACATAGTTGGGTTAACCATGATGCAAAACACATTCTGCGAACAAAGTCAACATAGGCTGTATAAGAACTCTCTCACACCCATACACCCCTTAATAACTAGCTAGTTATTATTTCCCCAGTTCTGTAAAATTATACTCGGACACTTTTTCAAACCTTACCAGAAATTTAAGGCTACTGGGTGGCTGCTGTAGATATGCAGAGCAGAATAAATTACTGTTTGGCAAATCACTTAACTAAACTGCTTAACTAAGGATAATTGCAAGCAATAAAGAAACTAAAACCCAATTTTACAGGATATTTTTTTCCTTTTGGTTCCTGAAGCAATTTGACATGTTTAAATAGTCCTAGATAATTTATCTAGGGAAATGTTGGGCATTTATTTTTCTCACCGACTTAAATTTAGCATCTAATTTCTATTTCTGGCGCAACATCCCCCCTTCTCATTACATGCTTCCAATTTGCATCTTAGACTTCCTAGATTAAATTTGTTAGACTTGTCTGCCACATTTGTATCGCCCATTGCATTATTTGAACTTTTGGCAGGAATACATTATTTTGATGTATGTATTTACTCTTTTGGCATGTCACCGAGCAAAAGCCATTCCAGGCATCCTGGGGACTTTGATGAATTTATTATGTGTCATTCCTAGTAAGGAGTAGATTTCAGGATAAAGTAAAAACCTTATCACTTGCACTCAGGCTGATCCGTCACAGCATTTTCACAAATGTCATAAAACTCAGAATTAAATTCAGTAACTAAATTCATAAGACATTAAAGACCAGAAAAGGCCATTAGGACTGCATGACCACAAACAACATTATTCTGACATCAAGCCCAATAACCTATGACTGACATTTAGATAATTTATATTGAGGAGATATGGATGGCAGGGGAGTTTAAACCATTATACAAATATAGATTAAATAGATTTTACCTGGCATTCTCAAGAGTATGACTTTAATGCTATGCCACTTCCTTATATATATATTCCCTGAAGCAATGATTCTCAAACTTTGAAATAGAACAATAAATGTGTACAAAATACAGATAGTCATAGATTTATGACCACAACTGAGCCCCACATTTCTGCTGCTAGATGAAACAATTGTTAAGTGAATTTTGCCCCATTTAACGACCTTTCTTGCCACAGTTTTTAAGTGAATCATTGCAGTTGCTAAGTTAGTATCACCGTTGTTAAGTGAATATGGCTTCCCCATTGACTTTGCTAGGCAGAAGATCACAGAGTCATGTGATCACCTTTGTGTGATCACATGACTCTGGGACACCGCAACCATCATAAATATGAGTCAGTTGCCAAATGTTTGAATTTTGATCATATGACCATGGTGCTACTGCATGTCTTAAACATGAAAAACAGTTGTAAGTCAGTCTTTCAGTGCCATTGCAACTTCAAATGGTCGCTAAATGAACTGTTGTAAGTCGAGGACTACCTGTAACATGGGACATGATGGTTTAAGGCTGACCTTCCCTCTGGTCCACCCAGAAGTAGGTTTCAGCAGGTTCTGACCAGTTCCGGGGAACCGGTAGTGGAAATTTTGAGTAGTTCGGAGAACCAGTAAATACCACCTCTGACTGGCCCTGTCTCCATCTATTCTTTGCCTCCTGAGTCCCAGCTGGTCGGGAGGAAATAGAGATTTTGCAGTAACCTTCCCCTATATTGGGGAGGGAATGGAGATTTTATAGTATCCTTCCCCTGCCACGCCCACCGAGCCACACCCACAGAACCGGTAGTAAAAAAATTTGAAAACTACCACTGGGTCCACCGCATCAGCCTGGTGATATCTTCTGTTTACTGCATGTATATCTTAAAACTGCAGCATTTCAGGGACAAGAGTTCACCTTCGGCTATCCTGAAAATAAAGAATTACTATTGTAAACTGAAATCATAACCTTTAAGTGAAGTTCTCCTACAAATGATTTAGAGATGGCTTGTAATGATTTCACTGGGAGATGTTCTTTTCAAAACTGGCAATTTTGAAAAGGGCGGGAGATACTTGGGAGACTCTCCAGAAACATTTGGGAAGGACATAAAAGAGGCAAAAAATATTCTCAGAAATACTGATATGAAAGCCTTCCTTACAACTACTTTTAAAATCAACTCACATCAAGGAATAGTTTGAGGTAGTAAAAAGCCTACTTTTTCTCAGAAGTATCAATTTACTTTTTTTCCCCAGTCAGAGAAGTGACAGAAAAATGACCAACATAATTTCTGTGTTTTGAAATTTGATTTTTATTCTATTTCAGTGATGAAGTAAAGAAATGGAGCTGTCCTGATAGGTTTAATGCAGGATGGATGCATTAAGGAAGATAACTGGGGGATTCGAAGGGGAATCATGTACCAATCCCTCTCCTTATCGTGGAAGTGGGGCAGGACCAGTGCTAGGGGATGAGTGAGTTTTGACTGTTAGTATCAAATCTTCAGAGTGGTCTTTTTTTTTTGGACTCTCCTGTTTGGCCAAAATGGCCCCACTTTTCCCTTTCAATATTTCTGTCTGTCTCCCCCCTCTCTTGTCCATTACATTCTTACTTGCCTCTTCTTTTCTCTTTCTCTTATCTCTCTCACTTGCTCTACCACTCATTTATTTATTTATTTATATTGCATATTTCTAAACTCTCTTAAAGAGAGGCGCTGGATGGTGTACAATATAATATAGCCAATAAATTAAAAAATACAAAAATTAACATGACAATTAAAAATCAAAATAGAATAAAAAATTCTAAAATTATAGAATAATAACAATTAAACATCAAAGGGGGGGGGGAATCCTAAAATTGTCATTTAACATTGGATTATTACAGCCAATCAAGTGACTAGCCAGCCCCACGGTTGTGTGGTCCTCTGTGCCCCCCATGCAAGGTCGTAAAGTCAAAAAGAAAAGTTTTGACTCAGCTCCATAACCAGCTTCTGCACCATCATCCATTCCATCATCCTTCACCATTAACGTCTCATCATTCTATTTTGCTCCATTGTCTGTCCATCACTTTTGCAGTGTTTCTCATCTTTGTCAACTTTAAGATATGTGGACTTCAAATCCCAGAATTCCCCAGTCAACATAATGGCTGGGGTATTCTGGAAGTTGAAGTCTACACATCTTAGAATAGGTTGAGAAACACTGACCTATTATAATCAATATGTCCCTCTCACCCCATTAATCTCTTTCTCACAAAAATCTCCTTGTATGCTTTCTCATTCGCTTGCCTCTTTCCATCTCTCATCCTTCTCATTTTCTCTTTTGCTCTCTTTTGATCTTTCATTTATACTCTATGTCTCTTTAAATCTAAAAATAGCTGTTGGGGAGCTGTTGGGGAGATACTGGTGGATAGACTGTCCCACTTCAGACAGCACTACTCTGCTATCCATGTAGCTAGGAATCTGACTAGCCTGGTGATAATGGTTTAAGTCAGGTACCTGGTGCCTGATTCCTCCTGAAGCAAAAGGCAAAATAGTCATGGGAGGGAAGCCACCAGTGATCAGAGAAGAGGAACCATGCCTGAAGCAACTGAAACCAGCCAAAAAGAGTACAGCAAAATCAAGATTCTGCTGTCATTCGCACAAACGCCTTTGAAGTCCCATGTTATATATTCAGCAAGGCTTGGGTTGGGAGAAGATGGAAAACACCATTTTAACATTAGATTAGATAAATATGAAATTAGGTAACTCTGTTATGGCCTTGGAGCAAAAGAATGGCTGGATCAGGTTTTTAAAAGAATGATTAATGATGTACTTTCAAGGTATAGTTAAGAGGATAACTATGTGTGGATGAGCCCTTTCAACATAGTTGTAGAAATTTCCAGACAAGGTTTAGTTGATGCCAGAAAAGTTGCGAAAGGATTCTGTTTGGACTCAGAAATAAAGAAGCAAACTGGGAAAAGACAAAAGAGAAAAACAGTCATTTTTCTCTTTTACTGCCATATTTTGCTATTTTTTACAAATTATCCAGCTGAGGTCCTGTTCAAGTTACAACCATTCAGTTTTCTGTGTACTTTTATCTTCTCTGTGTTGCCCATTGACTTTAACTAAGGAAAGACAGGTCTAAATAATTGATCCTAACCTAAAGTATCCCCCATTGGGCTGAGTTAATAATTTTATTAGGCCACATCTTGTGCCACTATCAGTATGAAGTGTCACATTATTATAACTGCTCTGCGCCAAACACATTCTTTGCTGTTGGACAAGAGCCTTCAATTAGGTTAGGAGGCTTGGTGGTGCAGTGGTTAGAATGCAGTATTGCAGGCTAATTCTGCCCACAGTCTGGCGGTTGTTCCCAATGGGGCTCAAGATTGACTCAGCCTTCCATTTTTCCGAGGTGGGTAAAATGAGGGCCCAGATTGTTGGAGGCAACATACTGACATTTGCAAACCATTCAGAGAGTGCTGTAAAGCACTATGGAGCAGTATAAGAGTCTGCTATTGTTATTATCCAAATCCTTTCATTTGGCTGCTTATCAGCTATGATATTCTTTCTGTCACCTCCAAATATGAGCACCCAGTCAAGCCACATGGTAATTCATTTATTATTTATTTTATCAAATCTCATGGCTGCATGGCTTCTTGATGATTCTGGATGTCTTGTAAAAACAATGCATATAAAGAAAAATACAGCCAATGGGAAGAATCTCACCAGGCTCAAGGGTGACTCAGCCTTCCATCCTTTCTAAGGTAGGTAAATTGAGGACCCAGTTTGTGGGGGCAATAAGTTGACTTAGTATAAATATACAAAAGTATGAAGGCTACTGCTTAATGCATTGTAAGCCGCCCTGAGTCTCCGGAGAAGGGCGGCATATAAATCTAATTTAAAAAAAACAAACCCTCAGAGTCTTGCTGTAGAAGGCTGTGGTATGGGGTCATATAAATGAGTATATCTCCACAAATATTGCATCAGCACACGTAACACTTTACCAATGTTCATTGGGGTCACGTGTGCATGTTCACACAAAATTTCATTGAAATTCATGATGGTCAAGAAGGGCTGCTTTTCTGAAATCAAACCACTTGACATGGAATGACCCGAATATAAACTATAAACAACATATGACAGAAGGCAGGAGTTCAATCTGTAGCATTTTCAGAGTGACATGGAATAACATTAGTTCATCCATAAGAATCAAAAGGAACAGTTTGGAAAGCCACAAGAACTTTGCACAAATTCCATGATTCAGAGCAGCCATAAGCAAAGTCACACTTTAAAATGCATTACACTTTGCCAAGCCATCTAGCTACAGTACGGTCATAATTTATACTATTGGGGCAAGAGTCCAACAAATTCCATCATAAAATGTAAATAAAAATTCCAAAGCAGAACTCCTTCCCTGTGTTCTCTGAGTCACCTTATGCTATCTATAGAAGAGAAGCACAAAATTATTACTTTACTGCCTAAGAGAGGAGATTGAAATCGATGCCCGAACACTCTTATGGCCACTAAAGTCATCCCATATCTCTCTGTCTATAGAATCAATAAACATCTATCTGCTAGAGCAGCTAACAGCAGGGTTCTGATTGACTCACTGCCTAGTACATGAAATACAGGGTGCAATTACTATTAAGCACTTGAGAAAATAAATGCATTTTGGGCTTGAAGCTCAATGTGTTAGCAATTATGATAATGATTTTTTTTTCCCCTTCTGGAACCTGTCTGTTCTCTCACAATTCTATCTCAGATATACTATTCAGTGCTGGGTTGCTATCGGTTTGCACCGGATCGGGCAAACCGATAGTGGCAGTGGGGGGAGGCTCCTCCCACCGGCCCAGACACTTCTGCGCATGTGCAGAAGTGCCCCGTGCATGAGTGCAGATACACACACGAGCGAACTAGTAGCAACGGGATTTGCAACCCGCCCCTGATACTATTCTGAGGAATTTGTGAATTGTAAGAAAAAAACAGATGAGAGGGAAAGTTAGAGTTACGTATTAACGTTTTTATGGCACGTGAAGCTAAACTGATCCCGAGCTAAACAGAAGAGTCGTCAATTAACTGCTATATGAAACAAACAAAATGTTAAAAGGTGATGATATTTATGGAGTTACTTACCAAGCACATCTAAATTATATTAAGATAACCAAAATACATTTACAATCCCCAAGGCATGTCACAACTGTTCCCAAACGTTTGGAAATTGAAAGTTGAAAAATTTGACAGAAGAAAAATGCAAGATGGTTTTTGACCCGATTAGATTGTAGACTGGAAATCAGAATTCAGATTTTTCATTTGGATATTTTCCAGGATAACCATGGAATCCCATGCATTTCAATGACTCATATTATGTCAGTCACGTCAACCTGGTGCCCTCCAAAAGTCTAAAATATTTCTCCCATCATTTCCATTCAAATACTTTCATATTGTGCTTGCTAGTAATAATAGCAATAGCACTTAGACTTCTATACCGCTTCATAGTGCTTTACAGCCCGCTCCAAGCAGTTTACAGAGTCAGCATATTGCCCCCAACAATCTGGGTCCTCATGTTGCCCACCTTGGAAGGATGGAAGGCTGAATCAACCCTGAGCCAGTCAGACTCAAACTCCTGGCAGTGGAATGCAGAGTTAGCCTGCACTACAGTACTCCATTCCAACTACTGCACCACCAAGTCTCCTCAATAGGGTTGCAATCCAACTCACCTGAATGGTATCAGGGTAGGGAAGGCGTGGTCCTGCATTATTTCTGTGGCATGGCTCTGTTCTACATAATTCACCTTTTCAGTTAGGATTCATTAACTATCTTTTGAGGTATTCACTCTGAGACTTCGTTAAGAAACCTGAATGACACAGATTATTTCCTATTTCCCAGGCATGACAAGATCATAATCTGCACTGTATTGTAAATTATTGATTGGGTCTGGATGGTGGAGACATTTGATTATACTGTATAGTAGCCTTGCTTTTAAGATGATATAAATATATAATCTAAATTTTGCCACCAGGGAATAATTAAATACCTGAATTTTTAATTTCTAGAATTGATCATTATAGTGGACTCAGTATTCTTTTTTATAGTGCTCTGTTGTTTCAGAGTTCTGAAGCAAGATTAAATGTGTACATATACATGATAAAATGCACAGGACTTCTTATGTCCATTAAACAACTCATATTTTATTTCTTATATCCCTTCAGCTTAGTGTTTCTACTCCATCAATATAATATTTCTTTCTTCATTTTTGGAACAGTCTGCCACTAACAAGGGACAAGGGACGTTGTCTATCTCTCAGCCCAGTTAGTTGCTTCTACTTTAGTGGAGTTCTCCTATTTGATTGTGTTTGATTGTCAATCTAGATTCCCATCCTAATTCCTCTTTAGTCGAAGATAGTTTAAGCAGTGGGGAAATCCAGGTTTTTTTACTACCAGTTCTGTGGGCGTGACTTGGTGGGCATGGCAGGGGAAGGATACTGCAATATCTCCCTTCCCACCCCACTCCAGGGGAAGGATACTGCAAAATCTCCATTCCCACCCCACTCTGGGGCCAGCCAGAGGTGGTATTTGCCAGTTCTCCGAACTACTCAAAATTTCTGCTCTCCAGAACCTGTCAGAACCTGCTGGATTTTATCCCTGAGTTTAAGGAAACTAAATAATAAGAATCAGGAGGGTTCCTGCCCCAACTGATAATCTACATTTCCCCAAAGATTATTACAATCTCTCTTTGTTGTTTTCATCGTTCATGGAACACATAATTTCTAAACTCATTGTAATATGAGTCAGCGATGACCAGGAACAGTAATTTGAAAATGTTATGCTGCCAGAGCAACAGGCATGGTGAGCTAGATATTGCCGGTAGAAGGGGGACAGTATGAATTGTAGACATTATGAACATTGTTAGGGAATTGCTTTTTTCAATTATGGTTTCTGGTTCTTTTCAATGTATAATTTTAGTCTAATATTATAAGATATTAGAAAGTTGGCTGTCAGTTCTCAAATAATCAGGCAATTTAACTTCTTACTCTATAGCAGTGCTTCTTACCCTTAGCACCTTTTAAGAGTTGTGGACCTCAACTCCCAGAATTCCCCAGCAGCAACTTTCTGGGAGTGGAAGTCCATATCTCTTAAAGTTGCCAATGTTGAAAAACTCTCCTCTCTAAAGTCTCTTTACACACAACAGTAATTCAGGATGCATGCAGAGGTGAGTTTCAGCAGGTTCTGACCAGTTCTGGAGAACCGGTAGCAGAAATTTTGAGTAGTTCAGAGAACTGGTAAATACCACCTCTGGCTGGCCCCACCCTCATCTATTCTCTGCCTCCCGAGTCCCAGCGGATTGGGAGGAAATGGGGATTTTACAATAACCTTCCCCTGGAGTGGGGAGGGAATGGAGGTTTTACAGTATCCTTCCCCTGGCATGCCCACCAAACCACACCCACAGAACTGGTAGTAAAAAAATTTGAAACCCACCACTGGATGCATATTAAAATAAGTTCTTGAGCTACCTGTATATTATTATCATTTCTCTGAACATTGAGGTGAGGGAATTATGTATTAGGGTGGGGAAAACAAGTCACGTGATTGTGGCTGCCTTTTTATTAAATACAAATGTGTAGGGTTTTTTCACCCTTTTGGACTGTGCTGGGTTTTTACAAAATGCACTTCATTTCTGCACTTTCTGCACTTCACTTCTATTAGTTATAGTATGCTTTTATTTATGAAAAGAGAAACAGGGAACCGAGTAGTCCCTCTGAGAACTCTGACATTAGCCCAACATTAGAGACTTTAAGATGGAAGAAACTCCCTGGGGAATTGTTACAAATCCAGGCTGCCAATCATAGGTTTTCTTCCTCCCTACCGTGTATTTGTTTAACTCCCTAAACATCTCGATTCCTGACAGAGATGCATCTGGCATAACAATCGGCTGTGATGATTGAAGAATGGAAGAAGTACTTAATATTCCAGGAAGTTGCTTACCTGCCTAACAGGATATTCCTTTCCTTGCTCAGGGACGAAAGCAAAGACCTTCGTGATCCCTTGGAAAATAAAGATGCAGAAGGAAAATCAGAGCATCTGCTCACTAAGATTCTGGTTTTCACTGCTTGCAGAAATGTTAAAGGCTTGGGGAAGGGCAGAAGGAACAATGGGGGATTTGAGACCCATTTGCTCCACTGCCCTTACAGAGCCACTTCTAATGGATTAAAGACCCCAAAACAGAAATGGAAAAAAAGTGCAGTATTGCAGACAAACTCTGCCCACAGCCTGCAATTCGATCCTGACTGGGTTCAAAATTGACTCAGCCTTCCATCTTTTTGAAATCAGTAAAATGAGGACCCAGATTGTTGGGAGCAGTATGGTTATATGGTCAACAGTCCAGGGAGTGCTGTAAAGCTCTACCGGGCATTATAAAAGTCTAAATTCTATTGCTATTGTATTGGACAACCATATGTCCAGGATGGACAGGAGGTTAGACTAGAAGACTAGACTACCCTCCTGTCCATCTTGGTAGTCTAGTCTACCCTAGACTAGACTACCAAGATTCCCTCCAGCCCTATGATTCTGTGATTCTATCATTTTAACACTGAAAGAAGGCAGCTAGGAGCTGAAAAGGTATGCTCTACGCAAGCCACCACCTACTCAGAAATTCTAGGCTAGGAGTGGGAAACTGATTGCTTACCAATTCATTACATTCCTCACCTTTGACCAAGCTGGGTGAATTCTTGGGAACTGTAATTTAGCAATATTTGGAGGGCCAGAGAATGTACTATTGTTTTACAACAAAGAGCATGACCTGATACAATTACGGAACATAGAGTTGATTTAACAAGGAGGATTTAGGGGAGTTCCAGTAGCCTGCATCTATACTAACTAAAAATATTCTCATGCCTGATACATTAAGTCCCTATTCTATTTGTATTTCAACAGATCTCCCTGGAACACAGAGATGGAGGGAGTACAATTTGGAGACAATTGCTTTGTGCTACTGTTGTGAAGATTCCTCTGCCAGCTGAGACCAGGAGTATACAGAAGGCTTAAGAAAAACTTTGGATGTAGGAAGGCTGTCACAGGGCAATCATTAATGAGTATTATTAAGCTTGGAATTAACTGTGCAAAACATGGCCCTGAAAAAATATTATAATGGTATAATTATAACTGACAACTCAGTTTTAAAATGTGTACAGTGCATGTATGCAGTGAAAAGAGTAATATCAAGCTGTACAATTGATTCATGGATTTTATGGGATTTTTAATGCTTTTTTTGGGAGGGGGAAAGAACAAGGAGAATTAGAATTAGGCACAAAGCAACAGAAGAAATTCTAGGGCACAGGAAAACAAGGACATCATATTATCATAAACAGCAGCTATTTAGAAGTTAAGTAACTTTAGGGATACGTGTTGCCATGTGCGATGCTGACTCAAGTTTGCCAAGGTACTCTTACCTCAAGGTCATCTTGCTTTTTGCACTTCTTCGTTCATTATACATCAAGTATACTCAATGCTGTATATGAATAGAACACGCTGCCCACAATTAAATAAAGTATGAAACACAAGAAGGGCATAAGACACATTCACAATCTGTCTGTAAATTAGAACAGACTTTGCCAACTTGGATACTGCTTCCCATGTGTTAGACTATATGTTTTCTCTGCTTGAGCCAGCAAGTCCAATCATTTGCTTATGCTTTCCAGGAATCATTGATGCAAACTGACCCTGCTTTAGAGTAAAGAGCGAACTTAATTGGTGTGCTGTAACCTACTCCCACATTTTATCCAAGCTTGTAAAAAAAATGCATCTATGTTCTGAATACCTGCTATTTATTTTTTTAATTCTGCTTATTGCTTTATAAATAACTCAAGACAGCAAGCATACAACGTGCTCCTTCTTCCTTTTAAGTTTCCCCATAACTGGATTTTCATCTGGAAAGTAACTGGACATAACTGGACCTACAAGATTGGTTGGGTTGAGAGAGACAGTACAACTAGCCCAGGGGTGGGTTCTACTTATCTTTACTACCAGTTTGCAATGGGGCCACATGCGGAGAAGCGTTCTGATGACATTGGGGTTGGTGGGTGGAGCCTCCCGCCGGTTTTACTACTGATTCTATAGAACTGGTGCGAACTGGGGGCAATCCACCACTGGACTGGCCCAATGTTACCCAGCTGGCTTTTATGCCTAAGGTGGGACTAGAACTCACAATCTCCTGGTTTCTAAGCCAGCACCTTAACCCACTACACCAAATCGACTCTCCCCTCCTACAGTGCAAACTACTTTACAGAACTGTTTATCAGCTGTCCCATTGAAGAACTCATCAGACTATAAAGAAATAATATAAATCCTTCCATTCCCCATGATTCAATCAGAACTGAAGAACCTTCTTGGATGAGAAGTGAAACGTCTTCAAGGAATAAAAAGAAAGAAAGTCCAGTTGCCTTTTAAAAAGCACCTTTGGGACAACAATGACTGGGATGACTGAGAATCTTCATAGACATATGACTTTAAGTTGATCTTTTTTAATAAAACAGTAACAGAGTTGGAAGGGACCTTGGAGGTCATCTAGTCCAAACCCCTGCTCACTCAGGAGACCTGTTCTAGGGGTTCGAACCGCCAAACTGCCAACCTTTCTGATCGACAAGCTTGGTGTCTTAACCACTGAGCCAACCAGTCAGGTGATCTAATGAATACCTTTCTTCAATGTGGTTTTAACAGTTTCTTTTATGGCCAACAGGCTACATTTGTACTTAATGACAGACACATTATTAAAAGGGATACCTTCTCTTAAAAATTTTCCTTCTTTTTGGCCCAGTAATTAGAACCTCAATTATAGGGAGGTTGTCTTGTCAGGGGATGAAAACTCCCCATGCCTCTTAGAAACAGATAAAAACTGGAGAAGTTGGTAGGTCTATTTTATTTTATTTATATCTCTTCTTTATTATTTTTATAAATAACTCAAAGTGGTGAATACATGCACAATACTACTTCTTCCTCCTCCTATTTTCCCCACAACAATAACCCTGTGAAATGGATTAAGCTGAGAGAGAGTGACTGGTTTAAAGTCACCCAACTGGCTTTCATGACTCAGGCAGGACTAGAACTCATAGTCTGCTGCTTCTTTAGCCTAGTGCTTTAACCACTACACCAAATTGACTCTTATTAATTAATTGTCTCAACAATAAACCATCTCCATAGGCTGCTTTATCTACAAATCTCATAAATATCTAGCAACCTTATGAAGAATGTTTGTCCAGCTGAATGGCAGAGATTCTCCTCCCTATCCAGGTTCTTCCTGAGGTAAAGATGCATTGTTCTCAGGCATGTTGTCATCCTGCTATTTATTTATTTATACGTACATGATTTTATATATCTCCTATTTCTTTGGTCACATAGAGGTTTACAAACAACTACCCTGTTTCCCCAGAAATAAGACATCCCCTGATAGTAAGCCCAATTGGGCTTCTGTGTGCATGTGTTAAAATAAGCCCCAAAAATAAGCCCTCCCCGAAAATAAGATCTCCCCAAAAATATTTAAACGCATGCACAGCCAGTTCCCGCCATTTCCTCTGGTTAGGGTTAGAGAGACAGATCTGGAAATCAAGTAAGACAGCAAAAAGAGCCTTGTCTTGCTCCACATGCCCCAAAATAATAAGACCTCCCTGAAAATAAGGCCAAGCACTTATTTCTGGGTTCAAAAAAAAATATAAGACAGGATCTTATTTTCGGGGAAACATGGTAGCCCTCTGAAAGAGGGCACATTTCTCATGTGGCTTTGGTAGACATATTTTGGTAGACAACAATTTTCTTGGTCATGCTAATTAAATGAGCTCTCCTTTTTCCTTGACCCTTAATCAGATTTGTTAAAAGGAAGTGAGACAGGGCGGCAGCGGTCAAAAATTATTCTGTTTTTTATATACACGGCTCTAAATATAACTCTGTGGAGTATAGTAAGGAACAATTTCATCTTTGGTCATAGGAATATGGATGCTGACTTAGCTGTCAAGAGAGATGAGGGGTGTTCAGTGTGTAGGCACTGTGCCCTAGAGTTAGCTCAAGAGTATAACACCAAGTTTATTTACTGCAATTATGATGCATGTTTCTGTGGAAACTGAAATCTAAAGAAGAACCCTCTCCATTTCTTTTTTCCTTTGTGAAGACTGGCTTGCCCCCGTTTCCATAGAAACAGCTGTTGCATTGGTTTTTTTTTTTTTTTTTTTAAAAGCTTCTAAATAATGAAGGTTTGAAAGCTTCCCTTCATCTTAATTCTGTTTTTTAAAATCTTTATTAGCTCTAGGAAAGTAAGTAAAACCCAGAAAATCATGTCCCAATACCCTATCTCAGCTAATAACTGATGCCTGTTGCTAATGCCCTTCAAACCATTGGCTGTAGTTTCAATGCCTCTTTTAAATTAATGTTGTCAACAGTATATACCATTATTTTGTTGACAGTGCCTGTTGGCAAATACATATTAGAAAGCCTCTACAAGCAACTTCAATGGGAGCCATTCTCTGTATCATTTGAAATGGTCCACTGTTGTTTTCTATTACCTGATGAAAGGGCTGGGTAGGACTGGAAAAACTCTTCTCCAGTTTCCCATGTTTGTGAAATATGTTCCCTAGCTTCACATTTGCAGCAATCCATTCTTCAAAAGGTAGATTTCATTCATATATAATGATTTATGTATCAGCATTTGGAATTTATTTATAAATTTATAATTTTGACTTTCAGAGCTGCCGACATACATAAGACTCTCTGACTGCCTTTTCCCCCTCCCCTACCCAATCTTCTGTTTAGTAGCGTATGATTCTTAGAGATTACCTAGACAAATTTCTGCAGTTTTCTTGGTAAGTTTTTCCAGAAATGGTTTTGCATTAGCTCCATCCTAGAGATGAGAGAAAGGGACTCTCATCTCTAGCCCAAAATCATCCAGTTTGCTTTGTGCCTAAGGTAGGACTAGAACTCAAACTCTCCTGGTTCTAGTCCTAAGGCAGGACTAGAACTCATTCCTCCTTTCTAGAACTCATGGTCTCCTGGTTTCTAGACTGGTGCCTTAACAACTGCACCAAACATACAAGAATACCTAAACAAAGTTTCCATGGCCATACTGGAATGGAGAACCAAACAATCAAGCAACCAGTTATTCCAAAACTGAAGATAAATAGACAACAAAGCCTTTTCTTTCTTTTTATAGACCAGGGGTCCCCAACCTTGGCCACTCTAAGACTTGTGGACTTCAACTGCCAGAATTCCTCAGCCAACAAAGCTGACTGAGGAACTTTGGGAGTTGAAGTCCACAAGTCTTAAAGTGGCCAAGGTTGGAGACCCCTGTTATAGACTATAACTGGTATCATCAGGCACCTGCAGAGCTCCACATTCAATGGAGTAGACACCTCATGACTTCACCTGTGCTGAAAGTCCAAATCAAATTAAGCCATTTATTTACGGTTCCTACTCATGATGGCAGTGCAGCAAGATTTATTCTCTCTGTTGCCCAAACTTCACTAATCAATATTTTGTCTTTTCCCCTTTTGGTTTTGAATCAATGTTTAAGCCAATTGGTCTTGTTGTTTGGATAACCGTAATTCTTGAGATTTTTCTACACATAAAGTGTCTGGAAATGAAGCTGTTTTAAGAAAAGCCTTTCTGGATTTCAACCCTGTGTGTGAACATGATAAGGAATGGATGCTTGGTCCAAACTGGATTTCCTACAGCCCCCAATTGGTTGACTCTTGCTTCTTGAACTCATCATGCTGAGAAAGCAAACACCAATTTGCAGGGTTCCAAGGAACACCCCAATGAAATAAAGCTCTGAAGCCTGAGGTTCCTCAAAGTTCCAATTTATTAGAGATGTCACGTTGGCACAACTGGGAAAATCCGAATCTGAAAGCTTCCAGGTTTTCTCCACCCAGCTAACAGTACCCAACACCCACAAGTTCATCACATTGTTCAATCAACTCTTCACACTCAACTGGAGACAATCTTCAGGCAATCTCCCTCAGATGGAGGCAAAAGTCCTTGAATATGGAATGTTGTTATGACTAACTTTCTACCGCTCCAACAACAACCCCCTCCCAACTTCCCCAGCTAACATATGTAGCAGTTAAGAAGCAAAAAAGAAAATTGTATGACACCAATCCTCTGCATTTTCACAAAGTTTTTGCTACCTTCACTGACTGACTCCCCCTTGTGTCTAACATCCTCCCTTCTGGCACATTCACCAGTGGATTGATAAAAAAACAAAAAAAGGGAAAGTTCACCAGTTTTCTATTCTTCACTTGTCTAGGAAGGTAAATTGCAGACTTGGTATTCAACCACTTCGGGCGAACTGGTAGTGGCGACCTGTGCTCGCCCACCCGCACGGGTGCAATCCCATTCTATATCGCTGTGTTTTGTGACACTGCACGCAATGTGCAGATGGTGCACGCACTCCCATTTCCAGTGCTGGGTGAATGGGTTGCTACAGTATGCGAATTCCATCTCTGATAAACTGGCCAAATTCTTGTCACTTTCACTTCTTTTAAAAATCTGTATTAATATATATAGAGAGAGTACACTTTCCCAGAACTTATTCCCATAGAACAGAGGTCTTCAAACTTGGCAGCTTTAAGACTTGTGGACTTCAACTCCCAGAATTCTCCACCAGCATAGCTAACTGGAGAATTCTGGGAATTGAAGTCCACAAGTCTTAAAGCTGCTAAGTTTGAAGTCCTCTGCCATAGAAGGAAGCCTAACAATATGTAAACTAGCTGTTATAAAAGTACTATAACTGATTGTGTTCTGCCCATTTCTTATGCAGCTACAGGAACAGGAAGGAAACGAAAAATTCTTGCATCAGACACAAAACACCCCAAACACGGGCCCGGGGGTGGTGGTGTGGACACACGACAATGACACACAGCTGTTTATGGATTCTCCTCCGAGAATTGTGGTGACCTTCCCTATCCCTCAAAACTTCACTACTAGGCAAGTAAGTCATTGGGTTGCTTTGTGCTTAAGCACAGCTCTGCCTGCAGTTAAGAACACAAACAGAAATGGGAACACTGGCTACAGGGAAGTAATGAATGTGCATAAAATATTCACATCAATTCTTTTTTTTCCTGGCCATCCTTTGCTTGGAAAACATAATATGTGAGTCAGCTCCAAGACCCATATTCAAAGCAAAGCACAATTCATCTCTCATTATCCAAACTACAGGGATAAATCAATTCCAACTCCTTTAGAATTTGTGATAGAGCTGTGAGAAAGTCTATACAAATTGCACCACGTCTAGCATCCAAAATGTTGTTATATTTTTGGGGGGGGGGAGGGTGTTCACTCAACTGCTTATCAGATTTCCCTATTCTGTGTTTGTCTATCACTCTGATAGAAACTGTAGCTATTTTCCTATGGGTAGCATCTGCTCTTGCTTTTGTTTTGAATCAATAGACAGACTGTGCATAGTTTTGCCAGCAGCCCAACAGGGCTCTCCTTCTCTCTTAATGATTATTTCCCAGTTTAAGGTGTGGTTGGCATATAGAACAACTCAAATGAGTCACTTTCCATGTGTGCCAGGGAAAAAGACTGCCTGTTCATCCTATAGAGATAAATATAGAGAATATAGAGATAAAGGTAAAGGTTTTCCTTGTCCAGTTATTTCTGACTCTAGAAGGTGATGGTCATTTCCATTTATTAGTTGAGGGAGCCAGCGTTATCTGAAGACATTTCTGTGATCACATGCCCAATATGACTAGATACCGAGGTCACAGAACATTGCTACCTTCCTACCAAAGTGGTACTTATTTATCTATTCACATTTGCATACTTTTGAGTTGCTAGTTGTTGGTGCATATACATACGAAAGGGGTGAGGTTTGTATCGTGATGCTCCATCCACCTTCTTCCCATTTTTAACCCCATCCCACTCTGCAGGCACCACTGATTACTTTAAATCAAGTTTGGTTATCTTAGCGTCTATTGAAGATGCCCAGAGAGTGAATTCAGAAAAAGAGGTGGGAAAGCTCATTACTCCTCCTAGACTGCTGTTGTCTAAGGTCCAAGACAGAGGTGGTATTCAGCAGGTTCTGACCAGTTCTGGAGAACTGGTAGTGGAAATTTTGAGTAGTTTGGAGCCCTTCCCCCATCTATTCTCTGGCCCCACCCCATCTATTCTCTGCTTCCGAGTCCCAGCTGATCGGGTGGGAATGAAGATTTTACAGTATCCTTCCTTTGCCATGCCCAGCAAGCCATGCCACACCCACCAAGCCACGCCCACAGAACCGGTGGTAAAAAAAATTGAATCCCACCACTGGTCCAAGACAGAGAAGAGCTATGAACTGCATGAAGTAGAAAGAGAATATGAGCAGTTTGTGTATACATAGACTCCGTTTTACAAATAGGGATAAAATGTTCTAAAGCAGGGATATCCAACCTTGGCTACTTTAAGACTTGTAAACGTCAACACCCAGAATTCCCCAGCCAGCATGGGTGACTAGGGAATTCTGGGAGTTGAAGTCCACAAGTCTTAAAAGTAGCCAGGGTTGGACACCTCTGATCTAAACCCAGATTAAACAACCCTATATTATGCCTGAAAACCTAGCACTAATATTCATTAGATACTCTTGGTTTTACTTTTAGATTCCTAATATGTATACATTTAAGACTGCTCAGAGACATCTGCAAGTATGCAGTCTTGTAATTATAAATAAATAAAATAAATATATGATTGTCTTGAACCAGTGGTGAAATGTAAAATTTGTACCTACCGGTTCTGTAGGTGTGGCTTGGTGGGGGTGGGGGGGTGGGGGTTAATGTGACTGGGTGGGTATGGCCAACTTTTTTTTTTTTACTTTTAAAACCATTTTTTTCTACAACTTCTTTGGTCGAAGAGGTTGTAAAAAAATGCTTTTAAAAGCCTCTGCCGATTAGGAAACTCAGCTGAGATCATCAGACGCTTTTAAAAGCATTTTTTCGGCCTAAGAGGTTGTAAAAAAATGCTTTTAATTTTTTTTAAAAAAGCCTCTGATGATTGAACAGCTCAGCTGGGCATGGGTGGGGTGGGGGGGCAGGGATGTTTGCTACCAGTTCTCCGAACCACCTGTTGCCATCGGGTAATTCGGTCTGAACCGGGATCATTTCAACCCTGCCTTGAATGTAACAAATCAAATTTGGTCGAAGTTGCAGCTAGTTTTCCACTGTTTCATCCAAAAAAAGGGAGTCTCTTTTCTCAGTTGAAATGTACCAGCCTTGACCATGTGTCTTACTGCTTCCATCTCTTTTGAATAAACAAGCCTCTACACAACCACTCCAATTTCCATATTTTTAATCATTTGAAAGGTTAGCTTCTTTTGTTCAGAAGCCCTAAATTTATATTACAGCAAAAAAGGCTATTTTTCTTTGACCTTCATCCTCAATGCCACACCAAAGAGTAGAACCTAGTTATACAACCAAAACAAGGCAGAACTCCAAGCCCAACATATATAAGCCCTCTAGGATTTTTCATAGCTAATACCAGACTGGTAATAACACCTCAATCATGAAGCAAATATTTTCTGAGAACACATAGCTCAGGATCACATCTGGAAGACCAAAGGAAAAAAACCAAAAACATTGAGATAGCTAAAGTCTGAGGAAAGGTAAAGGCAAAAGGGTATAATTTACAAGTGAGGTGAATTTCTTATGAATTTCCCCAAAGAAATTCACACACACACACACCATAAATTGTTTGGCATAATATGAATACACTAAGGTATGGTGTTCATACAAGCTCCAAGTGATCATTAATTACAATCTATATAGAAACAGAACCAAACTCACATTAATGAGAAAGATTCGACTGAGTGAACTTGTGTACAACTTCTCAAACAGTATCCTCACTTGCATCCAACCACAGCAGTAGTGGGATTCAAAATATTTTACTACCAGTTCTGTGGCCATGGCTTGGTGGGTGTGGCATGGCTTGGTGGGTGTGGTAGGGGATGGATACTGTAAAATCTCCATTCCCTGCCCACTCAGGAGAAGGTTACTGCAAAATCTCCATTTCCTCCCGATCAGCTGGGACTCAGGAGGTAGAGAATCGATGGGGACAGGGACAGTCAGAGGTGGTATTTACTGGTTCTCCAAACTATTCAAAATTTCCTCTACCGGTTCTCCAGAACTGGTCAGAACCTGCTCAATACCACTTCTGAACCACAGGACAAACACAACACTTTTCTTCCTCATTTCATGAGATGGCCTAGGAATAAGATGGGTCTCAGTTACTCTTAATTGCACCAGTGTTCAAGGAAACCCCCTCCCTCCCAAGTCTGACACCATCCAAGAATTGCATCAGGGTATGTAATATCTATTACCCCATTTATCATCCACTACTTTGGAAGAACACTAAATGACTAGAGTAGGACAGGGATCCGGTGTGGATTTCACGCTAATGTATTTTCTGCCGACTCAAGAATACAGTATAATCTGATTGTGGGGAAGGGATCCCATCTGCTGCTCAAAGCTAACTGTTCTTAGAATATTTCAAGGATTCTGCTGTTTCCCTTTCCTCCCTCTCTTTCTCTCTCTCTCTTTCTAAGCTAGTTTTGGAACAGACAACTAGAAGAGAAAACCTGACAGCTCATTAAATTGAGAATGATAAAATAGATAAGACACAAGACCAGTTTGGAAATAAGAAAATAAGGGGACTTCCATTCTGGTAAAAAAAAAACAAACCTAAGTCTCTGGTAGCAGTCCTGAGTAGATTTTACTTCCAAATGTTCCTCTTTTCACCTGTGAAATGGTAGGAAAGTTGTTTAGTTTGACCTGGTCTTCAAAGGACTACAGGTCAGTGACTGTATCTGTTCTCATCTTGTGTCTGCTGGTACCAGGTAAGTGACAGAATTCCATATTAGTGACACCTTCTCAGTTATCTTGCATGTTGGCCCCATTTAGAGCAACTATTGGTATAGGGATATCGAAACATGGATGAAGACAAGATTATACACTTTACAGAATTACCAAAGTGTTGGAAGGGACCTTGGAGGTCTTCTACTCCACCCCCTTGCTCAAGCAGGAGAACCTATAACATCCTGGACAATTAGTGTCAGAAAAGTACAAAACACAGTACTCAATGCAGAACTTAATATGATTATCATCCCTACCCTTCGCAATTAGCAAACACCAGGTGGGTTTCCAGTCCTTATCCCTGGAAAACACATTTGAAACAGGAAGTTGGTGAGTTTGAGAAAAGACTTACTTGTGTTGATGGGTTGCCCTATCACCAGCAAGGGGAACAATTTTCTGAAAGGTGGAAAGTAATGAATATCATCACCTGTTATTCTCCACTCACCTTCAAAGTGATTTCCGCTTGCATTTCTCTGCATCTGAAGTATACTTTCCCCTTGCCTCCAGACTCTTTCCCTGTAATTTTATGTGGGAAAGACCTTGGGAGGAAAGGTGGAGAAATTTTGCCCAGGGATGGTTTAATAAGAAACAGCAGAGTCTTCAGCTGGACAGTGAGTGAGGCAAGGGGCTCAGAAGGGACCCTCCCTAATTTCTTGGGCTGCAAAGGTGGCAATGAGAATATTTTACTTGCGAGATTCTGTTAAAGTTGTTTGACAATAAAATAGAATTAGTGTAACTGGTCATGTTTCCTACCTGGTCTACCTGGTAAGGCTAACAGTCCCTCAGGCCTACAGCTGGTTGCAAGCTAACTCAGCAGTTCATTGACTGCTTTGCAGAAGGGCAGTAATTTTTCCCTGTGCCCTTAGGCCAAACCGGTGAACTACCTCAAGCTAGTAATTTGCATGATGTCTGATAGAGATTGAAATTTCAAATATTTTAAAGTTAAAATATCCCACAGAACCCTTGTGAGTTTGTTGTGGCACACCAGGATTGGGGGCACACAGTTTGGGAACCATCAGCATTGTCAATACAACTCCAGCATTATATATCTGTATATCTGTATGTGCATATACTGTACATTTATATATGTATGTACAGATAGTCCTTGACTTACAACCACAATTGAGCCCAGAATTTCTGTTGCTAAGTGAGACAGCTGTAAAGTGAGTTTTGCCCCATTTTAAGAATGTTCTTGCCACAATTTTTAAGTGAACTATGGTTGTTAGGTTAGTAACATGGTTGTTAAGTGAATCTGGCTTCCCCATTGACTTTGCTTGTCAGAAGGTCACAAAAGGGGATCACGTAACCCCAGGACACTGCAACTATCATAAATATGAATCACTTGCCAAGCATCTGAATTTTAATCACATGACCAAGGGTGTGCAGCATCCCCATGGTCATGTGATTAAAATTATGAAAAATGGTCATAAATCACTTTTTTCAGTGCCATTATAACTTTGAATGTTCACTAAGCAAATGGTTATAAGTCAAGGATTACTTGTATAGGTATTGGCCATTGCTTTCCTGAAAGAGATAGTGGAAAGGCACAGCAAGAAGGAATATTCCAGTGGGAGGACATAGTAGCTTCCATCCAAACTGAATCCCTTCCAAGCTGTTGTCAAAGTATCCCACCCAGGGCAGGATCTTCTTAATCCAATTTAATCCACTGTCCTGTGGTCATGTCATCATGACCACAGGACAGGAGCAATTTAAATGGGAATGGCAAATATGCTTGGAGTGTCAGAAGGCAATGGATTGGTTGAATAAGATTTTCTAAAGATCATGGAGGTGAGGCTTGATAGTTTTCATAATAGTGCCCCCTTCCCACAAGTAACTCTGATGTTTGCTTTTGATCTGTATGAAGTCAGAACGACAGAGTTGGAAGAGACCTTGGAGGTCCTCTAGTCCAACCGTCTGCTGAAGAAGGAGACCCTATCCAGGGGTGAAATCCAGCAGGTTCTGGAAAACCTGTAGCAGAAATGTTGAGTAGTTCGGAGAACCAGCAAATGCCACCTCTGGCTGGCCCCAGAGTGTGATGGGAATGGAAATGTTGCAATATCCTTCTCCCACAAGTGGGGAGGAAATGCGGGTTTTGCAGTATCCTTCCCCTGGAGTGGGGTGGGAATGGAGATTTTGCAGTATCCTTCCTCTGACATGCCCACCAAGCCACACCCACCAAGCCACCAAGCCACGCCCATGCCCACCAAGCCACGGCCACAGAACCGGTAGTAAAAAAAAATGAATTTCACCACTCATCCTATCTATTTCAGACAAGTGACCCTGACCCTATCTATTTCAGACAAGCCTGGATAGCTCAGCAGATTAAGCATTGTAATTAAACACCAGCTGTCTGCAATTATTGTAAGTTCGAATCTCACCAGGCTCAAGGTTGACTCAGCCTTCCATCCTTTCTAAGGTAGGTAAATTGAGGACCCAGTTTGTGGGGGCAATAAGCTGACTTTGTATATATACAAAAGTATGAAGGCTATTACTTAACGCATTGTAAGCCGCCCTGAGTCTCCGGAGAAGGGGGGCATATAAATCAAATTTTTTTTAAAAAGTGGCTATCCAATCTCTTTTTAAATGCCTCCAGTAATGGAGCACCCACCTTCTGGAGGCAAGCTGTTCTACTGATAATTGTTCTCACTGTTAGGAAATTTATCTGTAGTTCTAGGTTGCTTCTCTCCTTAATTAGTTTCCATCCATTGTTTCTTAGGATAAATTGTTGCTGTTCAAGATAGACCAGATTAGGGAAACCAAGATTATGAATACTAATACTACTTTTACTATAATAAGATCATAGGAAAAGAATCTGTCTGAATGAACTTCTCCCTTTTACCTTCACGAGAATTTGAGAGGATCCTGTCTAAGAAGCTTTCTCAGATTACATTTCTGCCCCAGACTCAGATTTCTTTTATCTAATCATTGTCTTGGTCATGTCTCTTCCTTCTGTTCCTCAAAGTTATTCCTTCTTCCCAGGAATGAAATGCTATTGGTTCGGACTGGTTCAGAGAACTGGTAGTGATGGCAGTGCAAGGCTCCACCCACCCACCTGGTCGTCATTACTTCCCAGGAAGTAACCTGTTTTTCACCCTCTGTGCATGCAGAGAAGGGTTTTGTACATGCACAAAGGATCTGCACATGAGCAAAGCAAGTGCACATGCATGCCGTGTGCACTTTGGAACCAGTAGGGAAGATAAGTAGATTTCACCCTTGCCTTCCCATTAAAGCTATGTAAAATGCTCCCTACAGGAATTTTGCAAAGTTAGCAGAAGTGTACAGATTTTCAGAGTATGTAATTTGTATAGAATTCACTTTTTCCTAGTTCCGAACGTGAGCTCTCTTGACCTCATAATCCTGAGTATAAACTACACACACTCCTAATTATAGCTTTTCGTTCACTTATTTCAGCCAAACTGTGCTCTTGGTTGCAGCTGTTGCTAGATTCCAGGAACTGCAATATTGGAAGAGGGGAAAAAAGGAAGAATGAAAAAGTGCTGAAATATCATTTCTTCATCAATCTAATTTTATGCAGACTGAAGATAGCAGATGATCATAACACCTGCCACTCAGAAATTTTCACTAGGGTTTCAAAGCATTTGCTTCTGCCCAGAATCTTATACATTTTTAAAATGGGCTTCTGATTTGTTTATAAATTTGGTATGGTTGAAGAGAGAGAGAGAGAGAGAGAGAGAGAGAGAGAGAGAGAGGGATGGAAGTTGCTTCCCACAAACTATGTTTAATGCATTATTTTAAAACTTTGCAGAATTGGATGAATCAGAAATAAAGCTTTCCTGTGCTGTGTCTGCCGTCATGAGGAAGGCATTGCATATTTCCCTGGTTACAACTGTCGCAATCCATTCTGATTTGGGAAAAAGTTGTCTTTCGGTGAGTAACTATACTAATTCAGAACATTTATTATGAATCAGATTGGACAGCTTGAAAAGGGGGAAAAAAGGAAAGGGGAGGGGAGGGGAGCAGAGGAAGGAAGGAAGGAAGGAAGGAAGGAAGGAAGGAAGGAAGGAAGGAAGGAAGGAAGGAAGGAAGGAAGGAATTCTTAACCCTGAAAACTGTAAATATTTGAGCAGATACACAGAACTCTGATGCTTGTCTCCAAAACATTAAGTAAGAATTAGAATCCTCTATAACCCTCCTTGTTTAATGATGGCAATTGGGATTGGCAACTCTATTACTAAGTGATGTTGTTGTTAAGCAAGACATCACAGGACGGTAATAAACTTACAATGTCAATTCTACCATGGATGTTAAGTGAATCACTCACAATCATTAATCAAGAAGTCACGTGTGCAACTTGCAATTTTACTGCTGGCTTTTCCATTGCCACTGTTGTTGAAAGGCATTTGTGAAGCACCCAAATCTCAATCACACGACCATGGGAATACTGTAAGAGCAAAAGCCATCTGTGAAGTCACTTTTTGAACATCATTGTACCCTCATATGGTTGTCAAACAGAACAGTCATTAAAGTGAGGACTATGTATAAAGAGCCTAGTAATAACATATGGGTGGGTTTGGACCATAAGGAATGCTGAGTGTCAAAGAATTGATGCTTTCAAATTCTGGTGTTGGAGAAGACTCTTGAGAATCCCTTGGACTGCAAGAAGATCCAATCAGTCAATCCTAAAGGAAATCAACCCTGACTGTTTTTGCAAAGGGTAGATACTGAAGCTGAAGCTCAAATACTTTGGCCACCTAATGAGAAAAGAGGGCTCATTGGAAAAGACTCTGATGTTGAGAAAGATTGAAGGCAAAAGGGGAAAGGGACAGCAGAGGAAGAGATGGTTGGATAGTATCATCAATGCAGTGAACATGAGGTTGGGCAAACTCCAGGAGACAGTGAGGGACAAGGGGACCTGGCGTGCCGTGGACCATGGGGTCATGAGGAGTCAGACACAACTTAACAAATTTACAACAACAAAATATGTAAAGTGGGTCACTTGATGGAACAGAATCCAGTATCTTCTTTATCTATATCTTCTTCACTATAAGCACTGCCTTTCATGGGAACGTATTGGTATGTATATGCACATACCATATATACTGTACTGTATACAATTCTAATTAGTGATAATCTGTTGGCCAGATGTAACCTCCAGTCTCAGTCCCTCTGCCTGAAAATCCCCAGAGCTTTTGCACTTTTAATATGAAAGCTTACTGTGCCAGTTGGCCTGTTGAATTTTATACAACTGTTTCATCTGGTCTTCTCAGTACTCACCAAGACAACCTGGTGCCATATGGATTCCGGTCTCAGGAGGATAGTTCGCACTTTTGAACAACTGCAGTGTTTACAAACTTTCAGAGAGAATTTAAGATTGAACCAGGGATGACTGTCTTATGAAAAATGGTGCATTTTTTTAAATCAGCGGATAGACTATAGAGATTGTAAACCTGGGCTTTCATTTATATAAAGATGAGTTTCCAAATTCTTTTTTCTTACATAGATAGATAGATAGATAGATAGATAGATAGATAGATAGATAGATAGATAGATAGAATTCTTTATTGGCCAAGTGTGATTGGACACACAAGGAATTTGTCTTTGGTGCATATGCTCTCAATGTACATAAAAAGAGAAGATACTGTACAATTGTCAAGAATCATAAGGTACAACACTTAATGAGAGTCATAGGGTACAAATAAGCAATCAGGAAACAATATCAATATAAATAGTAAGGATACAAGCAACAAAGTTACAGTCATGCAGTCATAAGTGGAAGGAGATGAGCGATAGGAATGATGAGAAGATTAATAATGCAGACTTAGTAACTAGTTTGACAGTGTTGAGGGAATTATTTGTTTAGCAGAGTGATGGCGTTTGGGGGAGGGGGAGTTCTTGTGTCTAGTTGTTCTGGTGTGCAGGGCTCTATAGTGTCATTTTGAGAGTAGGAGTTGAAACAATTTTTGTCCAGGATGCGAGGGGTCTGTAAATATTTTCACAGCCCTCTCGTTTGAGATAACCGGACAACCGGTTGTCCTGCGGGCCTTTGCATCCCAATGTTTAGGTTCAAGAGTAGTCAAAGTGATGTTTTCCTCCTTACATCCAGGAAGGAATTCTCCATTTTGTTTTTACTGATGGAGTTTTCCTCTTTTGTGCCATCAGCATCACAATACAGGAGAAAATGCCAAATGTCCTTGCTCCACCTCCTTGATCACTATTGTTATTTAATCCCTCTGCAGCTGAACTTCAGCTATTATACGCAGGCACACACTCATACATGTTCTTGCACATTAATATGCACAATATATTTTTTCAGATTAACTAACTATTGGGTAGCTATGAGTAACACAGGTTCCAAAGCAATGCATCTTTAATAGCCCTGAAAGGAAAAAAATATGTTTTATTCATACTCTCAGCAACAAAGCAAATTCCTGGTTTATGAGGTTGTGGGCAAAATCTGTGCCATCATGACTTGTACTGCAGTCAACAGAGTTGTGCAAATCTGTTGGGATATGCTTTGATGAGGACATAAGAAATCAGTCCAAATTCCATCTCAGTCCAGTTGTTTGTAGCTTACAGGGGCCAATCAGATGCACCAAGATGTTTGCATGTAGAGGATGAAGACCCTTTCTCATTATTGTTCCTCTGTAACCAGACTTTGGACACATACTGCCCCAAATCTGGGGGTAATGCTAAATCTTCAAAACCAATAGCCTTTAAATGGGACCATTCTGCCTTGATGGGAAACTTGGCTTTGATATCACTGGGGGTTTTTTCATCTACAAAGCAAATCCTTGTGGCTTGTCTACTTGGCTGTAAGGGTACCACCCTCTAATTTAGTTTTGAAGGAGCACTTTGCTCAAGCTTTGCTGAAGTGAAGAACCTCACTGATCATCTCTCCAGTTGTAGACATCAACTTTACAAAATATATACAGCCGATAAAACTAAAGGATAAAGTAAATTTGATTAAGGATTCATGATGGATCCATTTGGCTAATCTTTTCACAGCTGAGTCTTCAGTATTAAACTTTCATTGTTTTGAAATTTAAAAGAGGTATTTAATGCTATTTTGTATTTTGGGATCCCTAGCATCCCAAAATTCTAGAGGAGGACATCACTAATAAAAAATAAGTAAGAAAAATTTAAGTATGGAATTTACTTGTGTTTATGGGTAGCTGTGCATTTTATTGTTTGAACTAACTCTCAAATACAGGTACAAGTTAGCATGGCAGCTAAAAAGAAAAAAAACTACCATATTTTTCGGAGTATAAGACACACCGGGGTATAAGACGCAGCTTAGTTTTTGGGGAGGAAAATAGGAGGGTGGAAATCTGCCTACCAGGTATTCATCTGGCTAGCATCCTTAGTCTGGTCAGCTTCAGCACATTATTTTGCTGGTTTTTATCCCCTGCTTGGGGATAAAAACAGCTTCTAAGGCACAACTGATCTTTGGAGAGAGAAGCAATGAGAAAAGCAGGCAAACCACTGAGATTGCTTCGCAAGTGCCTCGTTAGGGCTGGGAAAAGAACTTTACAGCTGAGAGTCGGAGGGAGCAGGCAAAGCATGGAAAATCGCTTCACTGAAAAAAAGCTTAGCACGGAGATCGCTTCACTTGCTAGCATCGCTAGCGCCTCGTTAGGGCTGAAAAAAAGCTTTGAAAAAGCCACATTTGGAGTATAAGTTGCACCCAAATTTTCAGCCTCTTTTAGGAGGGAAAAAAGTGCATTTATACTCTGAAAAATACAGTATGTGCAAGACAAGTAGAGGCAATATTTGACTTATCACCACAACTGAGAGTTGAATTTTGGTCACTAAGTGATGCAATTGTTAAACTAGTCATCATGTGCCTGGCCCTGAATTTATGACCATTTTTACTGCAGTTCAGTGACATTTTTCAAATGGTCAGAAACCAGCTGTGAAGGTTGCAAATTGTGATCCTGGGGCCTCAAGATGCTGCAACCATCATAAATATGAGCCATGTACCATGTACCCAATGCCCAAATTGCGATCATATAACTGCAGGGGTGGTGTGATGGTCATAAGTCCTAAATCTGTTTTTCTAAGATGTTGTAACTTAAGACTGTCATTAAACAAATAGTTGTAAATCAAGGACTATTTGTACATACATCTATGAATCAGGATACCAGATACCAGATACCAGAATGGTTGAGAAGGCAAATGGGATAGCCAGAAACCTATTTTAAAATTTCCAATATTTCTTCTGGCTCAGGAATGCATTCCACAGAATAATAAGCATTATGAACAGCTCTGCCAGGAAATGTTTTATATGCTGATCTATAAGTTCCATCATTTTTGACCATTGGCAAGGCTGAGTAGAACTAATGGGAAATAAGAATCCAATAAGATCTGTAGGGCTATATGTTTCCTACCCTTGATTTAGAGTTACCAAACAATAAGAATGAGAATATATTAAGCTTGGATCATCAAAAGTTGGGAACATTGCTCACTGGGATAGAAAGCAATGGAAATTTCTCCCAGTTGAGGCACACTATATCTTTTAAGACCAACACCCACCTGAAAAATGTGTGCATCATTCTCTATTAAAACACTTGGATCCAGGAAAATGGAGGGCAAACTCATTCTCAGTCTTTCAGATTTGTAGGCAAAGTTCCACTAGCAGAGATCTTTAGCGGAGGTGGCCCAGAGGCCTGGTTGCAAAGTGCTCATCCACACAGAGAGACAAACAAAGGCACAGAGAATTATTAAAGTTCAAATACAAAGTAAAGTTTTATAAAGATCATTCTACCGGCTTCATAGGCTGGACCTGACACCGCCAAGAACTGATTCAACTTCTAACTACCCTGTTTCCCCTAAAATAAGGCATCCCCTGATACTCAAAAAGGGCATTCCCTTTTTGAGTATGCACTCAAAAGCCCCAGTTGGGCTTTTGAGTGCATACACTAAAATAAGCCTCCCCCCGAAAATAAGCCCTTCCCGAAAATATTTAAACGCAGAGCTGGAAATCAGGTAAGACAGCAAGAGGAGCCCCATCTTGCTCCATGCACCCCAAAATAATAAGACCTCCCCTAAAATAAGGCTAAGCACTTATTTCGGGGTTCAAAAAACTATAAGACAGGATCTTATTTTCGGGGAAACACGGTAGTTGCAGCAACAAAAGAGAGATCTGCTCCTCTATGCCACTATCTTATCGTGCTTTGAAAGTGTATGATTTGGACAATCTAATCCCAAAGATCACTCTAACCTAAGGATGAATCCTGTTGGGTCTTGAATCTATTATCCAAATCCCTTCATTCCCCACTAAGGTGTTTCAAAAACAACATCATCCTTTATGGATGTAGCAGTTGTGGCATTGGCTGAACTGACCAATTCAGGTCAGAATGAAACAAGAGTATTTTAATTGATGGGTTGATCATCCACCCCATGGTAGAAAAATAAAAATCTACAATTGACTCACACCAGCCTTGGATTTTTAGGGAAAGTCAGAGCATAGAACTAACACAAGCCACCTTACACTCCTACATTCTAAACAGACTTCTAATACAGTAATTGCACAGCATCATCTCAAAAGGAAAGTTTTGACTATCAAATGGAACCTGAAGGATGTTTCGTTAGTCACAAAACGTTGATCAATAACTTCTTTCCAAATATGCAAAAACAGGAATATAAAGTGGGTTTTAAAAAGTTCTCTACAGAGTTTAGTTTCAGCAGGAAGTTTCCTGTCCCTGAATATTATAATAGAAAAAGAAAGAATAGGATTTACTTGAATCTTTAGTGTCACACCACTGGATACCTCCTATCCTGAAATTCAATCTTAGATGCAGAGCTGCTCTGCTGAGTAAGAAGAAGATCCATTCCTCTAATTGCTTCACGTTATGGATACATTTTGAACCATAGAGAACTATTGCAAGTTTGAAATAGAGTCAGCAGTGGAAAGTTGGAAGAATCAGAAGTGACGTCTCACATTTAGCCTTATCAAGTAAAAAATAGACCAGCATTACAGAATGTTGATCTTGCAGATAAAACCTGGAATCAAAGAGGTACAGGGGCAATGTGCATTATCTTCTGTCTTGTGCTTTCTTTGTTTGAGCCCTCCTTCCTTCCTTCCTTCCTTCCTCCCTCCCTCCCTCCCTCCCTCTCTCCCCTTCCTTCCTTCCTTCCTTCCTCCCTCCCTCCCTCCCTCCCCTTCCTTCCTTCCTTCCTTCCTTCCTTCCCCATCCCTCCCTTCCCTTCCTTCATTCCTCCCTCTCTCCCTCCCTCCCTCCTTCCCTCCCTTCCTTTCTAGAGTTGATGATGCTCCTTTCTAGAGTTGATGCTATTGTTGCCTTCAATAGGGGGAGATGTTTGTTCCAAACTGATTACTAATACCACCTTACTCCCTTGTAGCACTGTTGGAAGGAGGGCAGAAATGCATGAAACAGCCCGTAAGCACAAATGGGGTGGGAGGGAGTCCTGATGCATCCTACATTGTATGGGGATAGACATCCATCATAACCATGCTGGCAGCCTTAAATGGAATTCACCATTGCAGTTTGGAGTTAAACAAGATCTGTTCTGTATTTAATCTCTTCAAATATTTGCAAGGTGAGGAACTAGATTAAAACAGACAAAGAAAGAGATAATTATTCCAGAAAAAGGGAATACAAGGAAAGAGACTCTGAAAATTGACACAGGGTTATGGTTCTTAGAGCAGAACCTTCTGAAAGTTAAAAAAAAAACCCAAATAATAAGAACCGAACAAAACCCAGCTTTAGAATTCGCCAACTAGCATCACTGACATTTATTTGGATCAACTTTTCAGGTCATACATTCAAAGAGATCTTTCAGCTACCTCTCCTAGAGCTTCCACTTACCGTTGAGTTTTTCTTTTTAGTTGTGCAATCCAGAGATAAGAATAGAACTAAAGTGTAATTATAAAATAAAAGAGCATCTCTCTTTGGATAGCAGTTTGCCTGCACTTGAGTTGTTTTGTGAGCTGGGTACAAAGGAGGAACAATCGCTGTTTGTGATTCTTTGTAACATGTTTCAAGCACTCCAGCATTTAAGAGGATGAAAGCAGTATGAGCCCTGAGCCAAGCTTGTATCAAAATTAAATGTGGGGGTACTCTAGTATGATTTCTTTCTTATGTTTGCATAAACACCAACAACATCAATAATAACAATCCATCTCCACAACTGTTGAAATAGCTCCAAGCAGTTCAGATGAATCCCATTCTACAATAAAACTGTTACGTATCTAATTTTGGAGGGAAAATTAGAACAGGAAAAAGCTTGATGATCATTGGCTAACACACTTGGCAAGTAGCTATATAAAGAGAGCTGTTAGACTGTAAAGTTGCTGGATTTTCACTGTACATTAAAGAGTTGTTGTTCACTTCAACCTAGCTCCTGTCTCCTCACTCGCCCTATCTAAGACTGGCGATGAGGATGGGATCGAGGTAGACAGGTTGCACAAATAAGAGCTGACAACTGAATCCAGCTAGGCAGGAAAATCTGCATGAGCCGAGCACAGCAGAGGGATGTCCACCACCAATGCCTTCGCACCACCAACGCCTTCAATCCCATGAAAGAAAAATGAGGATCGTTCATCATGCGGTTAGAATGCTTGCCCAAAGCAAATGACCTCCAAGGGCTGTCTGACAATCGGAAGCGAGCCCCACTGTGGCCATGAAGTGTTTGACACAGCTGAATGCCAACACCAGTGCAGTCTGTACCCTGGCAGGTCATGCAGACCTCATTGAGGGGACACTATACCCCCGTGCTATCTAAATTCATTCAGCGCTATGAGTTCCAGCAAAGACTCCAGAGGGATGGCAAGTCGATAAATACATACATGGCAACGGTATGCAAGGCCGCCACGCATTGTGAGTACTGTGATCTAGATGATATTCTCCTAAAGCAATTAATCTTTGGGGTTAAGGACATTCACCTCTAGAGGTGACTGCTAGCCAAGACAATCCTCACCCTCCACATTGCCCTAGACAAAGCCAGGGCACATGAATCATCGAAGAAAGCAGCAGAGTCTCTGCAGTGGCAAGCACCACCACAGGTGGCACAAAAATCTATAGTGAATCAGCCCATCCATAGTGAACCAGCTCAAACTGGCAGTGCTGAAGAAAGCAAGGAAGAAGTATTCAAAACAGAGAGCAAGCAGCAGAATGATATTGATGACTGGAAGCAGTGCTAACTGTGGGGATTTTCACCAGAGACAGACATGCTGTTTCAAAGATGCCATCTGCAGGTGATGTAATAAGAAAGGGCATTTGTCACGAGTTTGCAGGGCGACTCAACTGTCCAACCACAGGCAACAAATGGCTACCAACCAGGCTGGCCAACCACAACCCCCCAAGAGGGACAGGAACAACCTTCAGAGGAGAAGCGCCTATGCTAAAACCCCTGAGAAGTTCCAGACTCACATCAGCCAGGCTACCACATCCCTGGAGCAGAAACTGCATGTGACAGTCGAGATTGAGGGATCATCATGCCAAATGGAGATAGACACTGGCTCGTCTATCACAATCTTGTCCTGGGTTGAAATAAAGAGAGCCATTCCAAAACTACAGAAACATCAGCTGAAATGTCAATGTCTAAGATTGAACGATTACCAGGGAAATCACATCCCTGTGGAAGGCTAGGGGACATTCCAGGTTCATTCCAAGTTCAATGAGCGGTTGCTAATCACTGTGGTCAGCAGACATCTGCCAAGCCTCCTTGGACTCGACTGGTTCAAGATCCTGGGCATGGAAGTGACCAGTATCCATTCCATCACCAGCAGCCTGATGGACGACCTGCTCCGCTAATTCCAAGATGTTTTCAACAACCACCTTGGAAAGCATGTGGGGACTCTGGATCCCCAGATAGCCCCCATTAGACTGAAAGCGAGGAGAGTGCCATTCATGCTTAAACCTAAGATAGACCAGGAGCTGGACAAGCTCATAAATCAGGATATACCAGTGCCAGTTGACCATGCAAAATGGGAGACTCCGATAGTCACCCCAATTAAATCTGATGGGTCTGTGTGCATATGCACGGACTATAAGTGCACCCTAAATAAAGCCATACAGTAGAATGCCTATCCTGTCCCTATTGTGAAACACCTATTCTATTCTGTGTCCCAGCAAGGTTTTTGCTAAGTTAGACCTTGCACAGGCGTACCAGCAACTGCTGGTAGATGACGCCACCACGGAAGCACAGACTATAATAACTCATAGAGGTGCTTTCAAGTGCACCAGGCTGCAATTTGGAGTTAGCTTTGTCCCTGGACTGTTTCAAAGTGTCATGGAATGCCTGTTGCAAGGACTACTGGGGGTTGTACCCTATTTTTATGATGCCTTAGTCACCACAGCAGATGAGCAACAGCTGCAGGATCAATTGAGGGGAGTGCTAACTATATTCAGGAACGCAGGGCTACAAGTTAAAAGGGACAAATGTCAGATCTCTGTACCCACAGTTGAGTTTCTAGGGTACAAGATCAATGGGGCTGGTATCCACCCCACAGAGAGCAAAGTCCAGGCTATCCGCAATGCACCGACTCCAACAAACCGGGCAGAACTGCAGTGTTCCTGGGATTTTTAAACTTTTATTCCAACTTTTTAAAAGAAAAAGCCACAGTGGCCAAACCACTCCACAAACTATTGGCAAAAAAAGTCTTTGTGGGTTTGGGGTAGGGCGGAAGCCACAGCATTTGCAGCTGTCAAAAGACTTCTAACAGCCGACAGCCTCCTGATCCAACACAATGAACTGCTTCTCCTTGTCCTTGTCTATGAAGCCTCCCCTTTTGGCATTGGGGCTGTTTTGAGTCACAGACTGCCAACTGGACTAGAAGCCCCCATCATCTATTTCTCTTGCATTCTGTCCAGCACTGAGAGAAATTACAGCCAGCTGGACAGGGAGGCACTGGTGGCTGTTGCCGGAGTTAAAAAGTTTCATAAGTATCTGCTTGGGAGGACTTTTGAACTCATTACTGATCACCAAAACCTGCTAGGACTTTTGGCTGGGGATCACCCCACTCCGGCTGTCATGTCCCTCCACCTAACTAGGTGGGCTATTTTTCTGGCTGCCTACTTGTACCAACTCATCCATCGACCAGGTCGGAGCCTTGGGCATGCCGATGCCCTCAGTAGGTGCCCGCTGCCGGACTTGCTGTAGGATCCAACTCCAGGCATCCCTGTTTTGCTTATTGACTCTATGGACTTTGGCCCTATCACCTTTGCTGAAGTCGCAAGGGCCTCTGCTAAAGAATCTGTGTTGCGAATTGTTATTAGCTGGGTGCATAGGGATGGTCGAATGGCCCTGCTGCTGGAGACTTCAAACTGTTTGTCTGTAAACAACATGAACTGCCTACGCAAGGGGGCTGTTTACTAGGTGGGGGACCAGTCGTAATTCTGCCTTGCCTAAGGGAAACAATATTGGCTATATTATATATCAGCCATCCGGGTATTGTTCGAATGAAGAGATTGGTGAATGAAAGGATTGTGGTGAATGAAGGGATGTATAGTGGCCAAATATGGCCAATTGTATTGCTAAGTGGGTGTGTTGAGACTCACATCGACTCGACACATCTGGGATAAGGGGAAAGTGTCAGGGAACCGGAGACTTCAGATACAGCCATGGGAGACCTTGAATGTTGCCGATGAACTCCAATGGGTGGAGAGGATGGGGGGGGGGGTGTACACAGAGGTGGTGGTGGTGCTCAGTATTCTTTGAACTGGGCAGTCAGGCACTCTGCAGCTGGGCGAGGCAGGTCTACGTGGAGATTCCCTCACCTCACCAGGGGAACACGCCTATATTGTCGTCACTGGGTCTACAGCAGCTGGCCACGACCCTGGAACTAAGGCTGATGGGATGCTACATTACTGCAGGGTATTTAAAGAGCACTGGGAGGTGGCGGCTCCTGGGCGCAAACTTTATGTGTTTTTATTGCACTTGGTCTTGACTACACCCGACCTGGAGCTGAAATAAACTGTTCAACTTCTGCATATTGCATATTGTGGTTCTTCCAGAGTAACCTGGTTCGGTAAGCAAGCCAAGAGAAAGTCGGCACTGCGTTTCTGCTTTCCTTCTTGCTTGTTTGGTGTGAGGCGGTGAGATGGCAGAGGGTTTGGCAACTGAAGCTCTGGAGTTGGAGGAGTTGGGCGAGGACACGGTATTGGAGGTAGTTCCAGAAGCACAGACTGTCAGTGAGCCTCCTGTGGTACACTTGAAAGAGAGGAAAATACAACAGGGGGAATGTGTGCCTGATGAATTTGAGATGTCTGTCCCCGGTGGGGCGAAGTCTTCAACTGGTGAGTAGTGGCATAGTTCAGTCCTTACTGGTCCTGTGACAGCTAAACCCCCAACCCCCCATCCAGGTGATATGACTTTCCAGGGTTAGAGAGAAAGACGGTGGATAGAAGATGAAGAAGGGGAGTGGAGCTATTCCACTGGCCCTGGGACCACTACTCTCAATGTCTTGAGAGAGAGGTTCAGGGAAGCAAGCTTCCGCTCCTTCGTGGCAACCATGGGCAACAGGAGTAGATACCTCGGCCACCTGGCAAGGAGGAGGGGGAATCACATGTGGGATGGACACCAGCTTTCATTTGGCTAGTCCAAAATTGCATGTGGATAAAAGGACTAGTCGGTCTCGAGTAACAGACCAACAAGTGACTGTTTCTACTTCCACGTCATTAGGGGAAGCACTACATGGGGTGGACCAGGACTTGCTAAGATGACAGGGACCACATGAAACTGGCCAAGGAAACAGGGCAGCCAGTGTAGGGTGGAAGGGCCCGAGCTCCACCTGGACCAACCCCCATGTGGGCACCAGGGATGTGGCCTCAACAGCAATTTTGGGGCCATCCACCGATCCAAGCTACCTTTGATGGAAGCACTGATTGAGTGTCGCTGTTCTTAAGCCAAATAATTAGCCATATGGACTTATATGGCCATCTCTACCCGTCACAATGGTCTATGGTGGTTGCTATTACCACTGTTTTAACAAGGGAGGCTGCAGACTAGGTGGCCGACCTCCATAGCAACCATGCAAAGGAGTTGGTGAATGTTGGGTTATTCCTGGAGGCTTTGAGCAGTCGTTTTGAAGATGACACCAGAACCTAGTTGGTAGAGGGGGAGTTGGTATCGTTGAAGCAAAGAGGATGGCCTGTAAAGGAATATGTAAATGTTGTGGCCCCGTCCTCTGAGCCTATCCCTTTGGAGGAAGGCAGCTCTGAGCAGGAGGAAGAGGAGCCAGCCAGATCTCCCAGCCCTCCCCCTCTGGCACCGGCTCAGGTGCCAGCTGAAAGAGAGCCAAGTAGTGGGGAAACAGGTGTCTCAGATGAGAGTGAGGGAGAGACGTCATTCCTGGACGCACGCCAAAGAAGGCGAGAGAAAAGGGTACTGCAGCTGCGGCGTATGAGGAAATCCTGAGTCATTGGATTGGAGTCACAGGATCAATGACTCACTGGACCACACCCAGAAACATATCTATATAAGACAGTACGGTGGGTCACAAAGTTCGTGACGAACAAAGCTAAACAAACGGAGCAACCTCGTAGTCTTGGAAGCTGGATGAACGGCAAAGCTACGTAGGTGATTTTCTTGTTTGTGTAAACCAATAAAGTCCTTGGCAGACGGTGTGCGTATCGCTGCCAAGGTTGAGATAAGAACTGCGGAGTGTGCCAAGTGATTCTTAACTCTCGGCTGGCTGTGTTTTTATGGGTCTCTGAAGGGGGGGGACAGATCAGTAAAGGAGTTCCCTGCACTCACCAGGAAGCTCAGGACCTGGCCAGAACATATGTTAGTGTACCATTTCCATTTGGTATTGGACAAAGACATTCGGCAATCGTGTGTTTACAGGGGCTTGCCTCCTCGATTGACAGAATGGTTTCGAGCAGCTGTGGATTTGGATGTTGGGTTTACGGGAGATCAGACCTCGTGATCTAGACACCACACAGCCACGCCGTCCGGTAGACAAGCCGGCTACAGCAAGGGGATTGGGACTGGACAGCTCTTCCCCTACCTGCTCCCTGGAAGTGAGTAGGAGAGGAGCATTTCAGTATTTCAAATGCAACCAACTGGGCCACTGGGCACTTGAGTGACTTCTGCCTCCTGTTCAACCAGTTGGGCCCGATTCCTCGGTGATGGGAGGAAAGATGCGGGAGTGAGTTTGCTCAACAGTAGACCAGTCTAGACTGGCCACCCAGACTACAAGCAGTGGTCCTCGGTCTACACCGCAGGAGGCCAAGAGTCCTGTTGGCTAGGAGAGCAAACCAGCAATATTGCATGATAGTGAGGACAGTGACCCGAACGACCACATGGTAAGTGCACCAATTCATCCATTTGTCATACAGGTGCTTTTGAGGAACCTACGCATGTCCATTACAAGTCCATTACCAAGGAGCTTTGATAGATTCCGGGTGCACACATTGCTTGATGTGTAGGGCAATAGTCAATTATTTGGGCCTCCAAATTGTACAATTGAGGACTCTGATCAGATTCAAGCAAATGGATGGGTCCTTGTTGGGGGGTACTCCAGCAAGACAGGTTACTGAATTTGTGGAGTTAGAGATAGGAGAACATAAGAAGGTTTATTGTGGTGAAATGGATGATCGAACCTCTTATATTGGGTTTGGCATGGCTAGACAAATGGAAACCCCATATATGGTGGGAAGATAAGGCTTGTTATTGGGCCGGAGCCAGAACCTGAAGAGTGGATTGAACAAGTCAGAAGGGAGTTAGACGATGGGCTGGGATTCCCAGAGATATATAAGGATCTAAGCGATGTATTTAATGAGGAGGAATGTGAGATGCTACCCCTCCACAGACCGATCAATTGTGCCATAGAATTAGTGCCTGGGGCCAAGCTACTGAAACCTCATATGTATGCCATGACTCAAAAAGAATAGACGAACTCAGGAGGTACATCGATAAAAACTTGGCAAGAGGCTTCATTCAACCTAGCCGGTCATGTATAGCTGCACCAGTGTTGTTTCATGAAAAAAATGATAGGGGTTTGTGTCTATGTGTGGACTTTCGTGGTGAACCACGAAAGTCCACAAATAGACGCAACCCCCCATCATTTTTTTCATGAAATGATGGGGGTTTCTATATCCTTTACCATTGATCAAGGACCTCCTAGCAATGTTGTCCACCGGGCGAGTCTTCACCAAACTCGATCTGCATGAGGCCTATTACAGAGTATGCATAAAGCCAGGTGACAAGTGGAAAACAACCTTCAACTGTCTGTTGGGTAGTTACAAATTTAGAGTGATGCCCTTCGGACTGCAGGGCACTCCAGCCATGTTCATGAAGGTCATCAACGAAGTCCTGCATGAACTTTTGTATCGAGGAGTTCTTGTATATCTGGACGATACTCTGATATACACAAAAACAATGGAGGAGCATATTCATTGGTACGAATTGTGTTAATTAAATTATTGAAGGCTAAGCTCTATGTAAAGCTATCAAAATGCGAATTTCATCGTAAGAAGTTGGATTACCTGGGGTACCATATTTATTTATTTAGTTAGTTAGTTAGATAGTTAGTTCAATTTATATGCCGCCTTTCTCCGGAGACTCAGGGCAGCTTACAATGCATCCCACCATATATGGGGTTTCCATTTGTCTAGCCATGCCAAACCCAATATAAGAGGTTCGATCATCCTGTTGAGCCTGGACGGCTCAACAGGCTAATAAGCAGACTAAAGTCTGTTATTAACATCCAGCTGTCAGCAATTGCACCAGTTCGGGTTACACCAGGCTCAAGGTTGACTCAGCCTTCCATCCTTTTTAAGGTAGGTAAATTGAGGACCCAGTTTGTGGGGGCAATAAGTATGAAGGCTATTGCTTAACGCATTGTAAGCTGCCCTGAGTCTTCAGAGAAAGGTGGCATATAAATCTAATTTTTTTTAAAAAATTAAAAAAACATTATAAAAACATTTAAAATTAAAATATTAAAACCCATTCACACCATTCATGGCCAGATCTCACAAGATCACAACAGCGAGATCAACGGCCCCAGGCCTGCTGGAAAAGCCAGGTCTTCACCACTTTTCAGAAGGTCAATAGGGTGGGGGTGGTCCGGACCTCAAGAGGTAACTGGTTCCAGAGAGCTGGGGCAGCCACAGCCGGCATTTTTTAGCTGACTGGACCTGGAGGAGACCAACTCTGTGGGATCTTACTGGTCACTGGGAGCTATGTGGTAGAAGATGGTCTCGAAGATAACCTGGCCCTGAGCCACGTAGGACTTTAAAGGTAATAACCAACACCATTTCGGGGGATGGAGTAGAAATGGATCCAAACAAGATAAAAATGGTACTGGAGTGGCAAGCACCTCAGATGAGAAAACAGTTGCAAAGTTTCCTTGGCTTTGCCAACTTTTATAGACAATTTATTCCAGCTTTTGCTCAGGTGGCTCTACGCTTGACTGACTTATTGTGTACCAAAAACAGTGGACTTAAGGCAAGGCTGGGCCAAGCACTGAGGTGGACACCCAAGTGTCAACAAGCTTTCGAGCACCTGAAGTCCCTCTTTTCATGTGAGCCAATACTGAAACATCCTGACCCTATCCTAATGTTCATAGTGCAAGCAGATGCTAGCGATGTGGCTATCGGAGCGGTTTTGCTACAAAAAACTGAGGAGGGTGTATTACATCCTTGTGCCTATACATCCCAAAAATTGACACCTACAGAGAAGGGTTGGGCAATTTGGGAAAAAGAGGCATTCGCAGTGAGATGAGCATTACTCACATGGCCTTGAGGGGATTGGTAACAAATTCAAAGAGTGGACTGATCATAAGAATTTAGAGGCCCTTCAAACCTCCAAGAAACTATCGCCAAAACAAGTATGTTGGGCGCAATATTTCCAGTGCTTCAACTTTGATTTGAAATATGTGCCGGGGGAGGAATTTTCTAGCAGATGCCTTATCACGAATGCCTCCATTTAATAGTAAGAGAGAGGAGATTGTCCAAGCCATGATATCTAGTCATCAGGGGGAGGGTTTTTCACATACCAAAGAACTACAGCAGTCATGGCATGATGCATTACACATGGTGCTAAAGAAGGACTCTTGGGTTGACAAGCACAAAATGTTGCTAATGCACCAAGATGGGCTTGCGTGGATGGGAACTGGGCTATACATACCTACTGCTTTGTGGCCTTCAGTATTACAAAGGTGTCATGACTCGAAGTTAGCGGGTCTTTTTGGCTTTCTCAAAATGTTACATCTGACAAGGCATCAGTTCTGGTGGCTGCAAATGTGTAGCGACATTAAACAATATGTAAAAGGTTGTATGGTGTGTGCAATGGCTAAATGGCAACCTGGGAGGCCCCTAGCTCTTTTACAGTCCGTTACGGAGCCCAATAAACTTTGGGATGAAATTGCTATGGATTTTATTGTGGAACTTCCCAAAAGTAATGGAAACACAGTCATATGGACTGTAATTGACCTCTTCTCCAAAGAGGCTCATTTTATCCCTTGTAGTGGTTTACCCTCTGCTAGGAATTAATCCAAGATGTTCATACAACACATATACCGGCTGCACGGGGTCCCTTGCCGTATTATTTCAGACAGGGGTGTTCAATTTATGGCAAGGTTTTGGTGCAATTTTATTACATTGATAGGATCATCGCAAGGTTTAAGTACAGCTTTCCATCCCAGTACCAACGGGTCAGCGGAATGAGTGAATGTCATGGTAGAGCGGCACCTACGTTGTTATGTATCCTATCAACAAAATGATTGGCCAGGCCTCTTACCCTTCGCAGAAGTAGCATATAATAACACCGTACATTGTGGCACAGAAATAACACCATTTTGAATCGTAACAGGCAGGGACTTCACTGCTGTCCTTGAACTAGAGGAAGCAGAACCATGAGCAGGTATCCCCAGAGGACTGGAGTGTTCAGATAGGAAGGGTATGGCCACAGGTGAAAGGTGTGTTTTCTAAGGCAGCAAATGAATACAAAAAGCAAGCTGACAAAAAGAGAGCAGACCATAAACCATTTCAGGTGGGGACCAGGTCTATTTATCCACTAAATATATCAAATTAAAAACCCTAGTAGAAAATTGGGGCCTTAATATCTGGGACCATTCCCGATCACTAGAGTGATCAACCCTGTAACTGTAGTCCTGAAATTACCACCGTTATTGTGTAAGATCCATCCAGTGTTCAATAGTAGTCTATTAAAACCTGTGGATATTGTGGCTCAGTATTCTTTGAACTAGGCAGTCAGGCACTCTGCAGCCAAGCAATGCAGGTCTATGTGGAGATTCTCTCACCTCACCAGGGGAACACGCCTACGTTGACGTCACCAGGTCTACAGTGGCTGGCTGTCGGAACTAAGGCCGATTAGATGCTACGTTACTGCAGGGTATTTAATGAGCACTGGGAAGTGGCAGCTCCCAGCGCCAACTTTATGTGTTTTTATTGCACTTGGTCTTGACTACACCTGACCTGGAGCTGAAATAAACCAGCATTCAACTTCTGTGTATTGTATTTGAGTCGTGGTCCTTCCAGAATAACCTAGTTCAGTGAGCAAGCCGAGAGGGTGACTAAGTGTACTCCCTATCAAGAGTCTTGCTCAGCTCCCCCGGTAGCCAAGACCAAAGAGTGGGAAAGGCCCCGAGCACCCTAGTCGCGCATTCACATTGACTTTGCGGGACCATTCCACGGCCAAACATTTCTAATTGTAGTGGACGTTTATTCTAAATGGCTGGAGGTCATCCTAATGCACTCCACCACTGCGGAGGCTGTAGTTAAGGCACTCCGGAGGCTATTCACCATGTATGGCCTACCAGACACTCTGGTCTCAGACAATGGGCCTCAACTCATGGCTATGCAATTTGAGGGGGACGTGGCTGAAATTGGGGTCCAACACAACCTCACAGCACCTTTTCATCCGGCCAGTAATGGTCAAGCTGAAAGGATGGTCAGATCAGCCAAAGAGGCCTTGGCCAGACTTGGTCCAGGCGATTGGCAGGCCAGGATTGACACTTTTCTAGCGGCACAACATGTTATCCCATGCATGGCAATGGGAAGAAGCCCGGCAGAGCTCCTAATGAGTCGACAATTCCGCTGCACCCTAGATAGGCTCCATCCCAATTATTCCCCTGAGGGGTATATGGAAGCCGAAAATAGGACCAGGAGTTTCCCCATAGGGTCCACTATATTTGCAAGAAATTATGCGGAGGGTCCCCTCTGGGTAGCTGGGTATATTCACGAAATCACTGGCCTTCCACATATATTGTGGAAGTTAGTAATGGGAAAGTGTAGAGAAGGCATATAGATCAGCTAAGAAAGCGTATTGCCCAGGCAGAGCTTGACGAACCAAAATACAACAAATACAGTCCAGTCCCTGACTCACCAATCATTACTCCAACAGCTACTTCAAACCCGAAGTGGCCGGAAGCCTTACCTGATGACTTCTGTGTCCAGCACCGCCTCCACGAGAAGCCAGGCCCACCCAAAATGTGTGCCGCCCATGAGAAATTCCAGGAGGTTCCATTGGCTGGGCTGGAAGAGACAAAGGGACCCTCTGACCAATCCAAATCTCCGCCTCAAACTGAATTGTGCAGGTCAACTAGAATCAGGAAATGCCCTAGTCATTTGCACGATTACATATGTAAATAGTTGGTACAATGCCTTCTTGGAGGGGAGGAGTGTTATGTATCTAATTTTGGAGGGGAAATTAGAGCGGGAAAAAGCTCGATGATCATTGGCTAACATACTTGGCAAGTAGCTATATAAGGAGAGCTGTTAGACTGTAAAGCTGCTGGATTCTCACTGTACATTAAAGAGTTGTTGTTCACTTCAACCTGGCTCCTGGCTCCTCATTCGCCCTATCTAACAAAAACAGCGATGGGAAAATCATATGCGGGCTGCAATAAGCTGTAATAGCACCGTGCCTGGTTTTATTTATTTTGGAAGGAGGTTCCTACAATATTTCCAAATATAGGGATTAAACATGGTAAAGATCAAGTTAAACACACAGCCCAGTGTCACATATTCAGAAAGAGACAGCTGCCCCTAAGGCCTACCTTCCTGAGTCTCAACCCTCCCCTTAGCCTCTTCATCTTTCTCTATACAACTGTAGTTTATTCCCTTGTTTGCTTTTCACAGACAATTCACACAGCCTTAAAATTAGATGAAAACAAACCGTCTCTTTCGCATCCTTGTTTTTCTTCTTGTACTGAACAAAATGGCTAATCTCCATGCAAGGGAATACAATCCGAATACAGAAACGATAGTGAGATTTTTTTTCAGCACCCTGTGCTGCTGACCACCCCAACAAGCAGGAATGAAAAAGATTAATCTCGTCACAAAACAGCTGATCTAGAATTCATTATGAGATTTAACACTTCTCATGCATTAAGCAGGGCTCATGTTTCTTAACTCACTAGACTTGTTAGCCAGCTCATCAATCCAAGATCTAGAGAGATCAAGATCTCCCTTCTCACTCAATCCTTTATCATTCCTCTCTTCTCTTCCCAACCTTCTCCAACCCTGCCCCACACTGTAACAGCCAAGTACCATGTTTCCCCTAAAATAAGACATCCCCTGATAATAAGCCCAGTTGCATGTGCTCAATAAGCCCTCTCCCCAAAATATAAGTCCTCCCTGAAAATAAGCCCCCCCCGAAAATATTTAAATGCATGAGCAGCCGGTCCCTGCCATTTCCTCTGGTTGGGGTAAGGGAGACAGAGCTAGAAATCAGGTAAGATGGCAAGAGGAGCCCCATCTTGCTCCATGCGCCCCAAAATAATAAAACATCCCTGAAAATAAGGCCAAGCACTTATTTCGGGGTTCAAAAAATATAAGACATGGTCTTATTTTCAATGAAACACGGTACATATAAAATATTATTTTCTTTGGCCAAGAATCCATACAACAGATAAAGCACATCATGATCATATGTTTATATGATAATAAATGTCTTTACAAGATTCTTTATTGATTCTGGGGAACTAATACTTCTCGGTTATGTGTAAAACCCTGTCCAGATGTGAAACCTTTTTATAAGAGCTATTTTATGAAAGAGGTTTTTCAAAAATGGCTGGGGGGGGGGGGGGTTTCAGTCACAAAGCAGCGATTTTGATCACTCCTTGTATTCCCACCCCATACAATCTAGCTAATCTGTAAGAGTAGTACTAATACCTTCTGAGAAAATAGACAGTTCTAAACAAGCCACCAAAGGCAATTTCAGTCTATAGAAGCTGCTTTTACCAAAAGTGTTAAACTGCTTTAAAAGGCCACTCTAATTGCCTGGCCTTGTATGTTTGTGTGTATCAGGGCCACCGAGAGGATTATTAAGTGCTGGAAGAAGACTAATGTGCCCCCCATACATGCGTGTAGTTCCCCCCCCCGCATGCCCCCCATGCATGCGTGTGCAGTCCCCCCTCATACCCACTGCCCCCGACATGCCCACCATGCATGTGCAGCAAAGACCCAAAGACCATTTCCACACAAATTAAGTGTGTGACATCCACATGGTGAAAATAAAGCTGTTTCACATTGCTCAAGTATTCTTGCTTGTGCACCAAGGAATAGTAGTACATCAATGAATCGTTTCATAATGTCGTACCACTTGACAGATTCTGTTTCAATTGATGCCTCCAATAGATTTTCATAACCATTCATAAACTGAAATGAAATATAAAACATATTCATAAATGAAATGAAACTAAAATTGCAAACTTAAATAAGTAATGAAATTAAAATTCAATAAATTACATAAATAACTGTTCACTGAGTTTCAGATTAATAACGGTTATGTCAAACAAAGTTGCAAGGCAGTTTTGCTATACACACAAAGTACAGAGTATGAAGTATACATCCAATATTGTTTTTCTTTTTAAAAATTTGGTTTTGTAATTTTTTTAAAAAAAATTCCCCTTCCTGGGCCCCCTTTGAGCTCCATGGGCCCCGGAACAATGTACCGGCTTAACCCCACTCTCCTCAGGCCTGGTGTGTATTTCTGTGTATCTCTGTTTGTAGGTATGTATTTATCAGATTAGAAACCACTTCAGTCATAGAAGACTATAAGCAGGGAACAAACATGCAAGAACAATTAAAATTCAATAAAACATCCACCCTAATATATAGCATCATTACATTACTGATGTCAACAACACAACAACAATGGGTCCCAAAGGCCTTCTAAAAAGAACTGAGTTTTTACAAGCTTCCAGAAGGCCACAAGAATGGAAGCCACCCTCGCCTTAAGTGAGGAGGGCTATTCTGAAGGAGGGGAATTCTTACAGAGAATGCCTACTTATGAGGTCCCTCCAATTGTGCCTCTTGGTAGGTGAGCCTCCTCAGCAGACATTCTCTGAACTGAGCTAACAAAGTCTGGGATAGTTTCAAGCCATATAAGTTTGTCTACTTCTAAATTTATCCAGATAAATTCTGACAGGACGTATTTCCAGAAAGTAATCAACAACAGGGACAATCTCGTTTCCAGAAGAATATTATTCCAAAATACTGGGGTCACAATGGAGAAGTCATATCTCTTAGGCTCACTCCACTCATCCCAAATTCACAAAAATGAGGAGTTACTAGAAGTGTATCTAAGAATAAGCATGATGGACAGGTTAAATCCCAGCTAAAAAAAAACCCCAGCTGGAAAAAAAACCCCTGTGTATTAATACAGGTAGTCCTCAACTTACGAATGCAATTGAGCCCAAATTCCTGCTGCTAAGTTCCTAAGTGAACTGGGTGTCCCATCTTAGGGATTGTGCTTGTTATTCTGATTCAAGATTATAGCAACCTCAGCCATTTAAAAATAATCTTCCCAGTCATACTGAAGAATTTTATATCATCTACCTTAGAGCTGGCATAAAGCCTAAAAATTTCTGATATCAGGTTTTTGCTATTCTCTATGTATAGCATAGAGCATAATACGCAGATTCATATAGAGAAGTCACCATCATAGGACAGGAAGTAAAGTTATCTCCATATGAATATTATTTTTTTTATTATGTATTCATTTTATGTATTAAATTGGATTTCTGCTTAATGACCATAAAGGTTTTGATCTAATATGATTTCCCATCCCCTACATTTTAAAAGACTTGGGTAAACCCCCCATCATTAATCCCAAATTAAGTGTTTATTTACCACTTGGATTGTTTTATGTGCCACATCATGCCATAAAATAATAACCCTTAGCTTTATGGGATTGTTTAAAAACACTGTGGTACATTTTCCTAATATAAAACACAAGGGAAGGAGTGAGAGGATTTCTGTTTCAATGAAACTGCATTTTTAGGTGTGCATAATTGTATTTTCCCACTTTTCTTTCTGGCTTTCTTTATGCACGTGCAAATTCAGGATCTGGAAGTGTTGTGGAAATACTATACATTCACTCTTACCAGATTCCTGAACCTTAATTCTTGCATCACTGCTTGTAATATCATTTCTGGGTTTCAGTGAACCTGTTTTCAGCCACTGATCAATTTTTGCAAACTTGTCACAACAACCCAGCATGAAAAGCAACATCAAAAATTAATTTAGCACACATAAAAGATACATGGGTAAACTTGAAACAGTCCTATCAGCAACTGGTCTACTGTTCTGTCGGAAGCAGACGGAAGGCAGATACATATATTGCAATCTCTTACACCTCCTGGGTAGTGACAGTCTCATGGACTGCAGATAATGTCCACAAAATATCAAGTACCACCTGGCTCCACAGGAGAACATTTCTTTGATGGAAACAGAAGTTGTGCAGAATCACTCTGGAGGGAGTATAATTGAACAAAGAAACTGACTGGCAATGAACCCAGGAAGAAAAGTGCAAGGAGTCTTTGGTCTAATCACTTGAATGGTGGTGAATGTGTGAAGACTACAGACTACCTAGTGAGCCTTTATGGGCTACCAGTGGTCTACTGACCACAATTGGAGAATCACTGGGCTAAAAGAAGGTTCAGCCTGAGTGATGGAAGCTATCACAATTGTTTTCCTGGGAAATTTTTGGAAGAGATAGGCCATTGGTGGCTTTCAATCAGGTGTGGGTTCTACTTACCTTTACTACCGGTTCGCAGCGGGGGTAAATGTGTGTGTTCGCTTTGTTCGCACAGGCTCTTCTGCACATGCGCAGAAGCTTCTTGATGACGTCTGGGTCAGTGGGCGGAGCCTCCCTCCGGTTTTACTACCGGTTCTATAGAACTGGTCCGAACAGGGGGCAACCCACCACTGCTTTCAATGATTCCCCTCCTTGTTTGTAACATACAGGAACTAAACAGTGAGGGCAGGTTAGCAAAAGGAGCCTGGTTGAATCCATTTTGAATTGGGTCAAATTTGATCAGGATTAAATTTAAATGGTTTAATTTAGGAAGAGAAGCTTGGAAATAACCAAAAAGCAGACCTTGGAGGTCTACTAGTCCAACCCCCTGCTCAAACAGGAAGTCCTATACCATTTCAAACAAATGGTTGTCCAATCTTTTTTGGGGGGGATACATCATACATTTAGTTCTGGGTGATTCTGAACTGGGCCAAATGTGATCAGGATTAAATGTAAATGGTTTAATTTAGGAAGGGAAGCTTGAGTTCTGGGTGGATAACAAGCTTAAATTAATATCATATTTCAAGCTTCATCCCATCCACTCCACAGACACAACTGTGAAGTTTTCTTTTCCATTTGTGGTGTAAAGACCACAAATGAAATATTGGAATTTCTAGAGGAGGTCTAAGAAACAAGCAAAAAAGTATTGCACGGTTTTAGCTGAAATGAAAGCTTATAGTTTTCACACTATTGGAGTCCTTCACCTCAACTAGAGCTACCTAGGGCTGAATAAGGGAAATCTAGCTTCCGTTCTGCTTCTATTTTTAATAGGAACGTGACTCTTGGTAACTGATAAGCTTGTAGCAGCATAGAGAAAACAATTAATTCCTGTCTTCTCCACACTTCATGCTGCTGTTAAAAGCACAGTTACTGATGATTCTGTATTCTTGGCTTCAATGCTCTTACACCATTTCATTAAAAAGGCAGCTGTTCTGTGCTTATGGGCATCTGCAGGGGTTTTTTTCTTCCTTTTAGCTGAAATGTAGGATACTGCAACAAACAATAGTTTGTGCGACATCTCTTGTTTGAGCATTGTGGTCTTTGACAGAAACACAGCAGAGCTGCTTTAAGGATGCATAGTACATTTTGGATAAAAAGTGCACTGATAACATTTAACAAGCCTCATTAATATTTAAGGAGAAAGAAAACATGATACTTGTGTGCCCACTTAGTCTAGTATTCAGATGCTAATGGTTAACTGATATCTATAAGAAGAGAAAACAGCAACGTTATCTCTAAAGCAGATTTGAACTGGGCAGCCCTTCAGATCAGGGGTCTCCAACCTTGGCAACTCCCAGAGTTGAAGTCCACAAGTCTTAAAGTTGCCAAGGTTGGAGACCTCTGCTTCAGATGGTCTCTTCAAAGAGAGGACAACTCATTGTAAAGTAGAATTCAGGACCACCTCTGTGCACCTATTGTTTAGGATGCCCCAAACCAGTGGTGAAATGTAAAATTTGTTACTACCAGTTCTGTGGGCATGGCTTGGAATGTGGGGGAGGTAATGTGTGGGGGTGGGCTGAAGAGGTTGCAAAAAAAATGCTTTTAAAAGCCTCTGATGATCCCAGTTGAGTTGCCTGATTGGCAGAGGCTTTTTTTTCTTTTAAAAACATTTTTTCTACAACCTCTTCAGCTTGAAGAGGTTGTAGAAAAAATGCTTTTAAAAGCCTCTGACAATACCAGATGATGGGATCATCAGAGGCTTTTTTTTTTTACTTTTAAAAGCATTTTTTCGGCCGAAGACGTTGTAGAAAAAATGTTTTTAAAAATAAAAAAAAAAGCATCTAATGATTGCACTGCTCAGCTGGGTGTAGTGGGGGCAGGGATGTTTGCTACCGGTTCTCTGAACCACCCGCCACCATCACTACCAGATTGGGCAATCCAGTCCGAACTGGGAGCATTTCACCCCTGCCCCAAACCATCCCAAATCTTCACTATTTTCAAGATAGTGTTGACTTTTTGCAGCTGCATTAATCTACATCTTGCACATCTGGATAACTCTCCCATCTAATCTCTATTTCCTTTCATAGCAGGCAAACAATGCCCTCCTCCCTTTCAAACAAACACACTTGCAGCCAAGAGGAGAGCAAATTAACACTTACGTACTTATTTTTAATTATGCTGAGTCTGTGTAACACTAAAACAGGAGCCATTGTTCTCCAAATCTGCTCTAATTTCTCACACATGTTAATTATAGTTTGTCATACCTAAAATATTGGGAACAGAGCCATTACTTCCCAGAAAGGGTTCTAAATATATACCTCTTTAGTCCTATGTTTCTTTCAAGGAAGGATAAAATGAAGAACGTGATTGGCTGCCCAATCTCTTTTTGAAAGCTGGGATAGGATGGCTACAAACAACACTCAAACATATGCCTACGTTCTTTCTCCCTTGGATTCATGTGCAAACCTTGTACCTTACAAGAATTGTTGGCAGAGAGAAGATGGTTCTTCTTCTACACTGCCTAGTCTCCCCCAAGTTGGTTTTCTCCTTGAATTTCTAGACGACATCCATATGAAAGATGTAGCTCCCCAAATTCTTGGATCTGGCTTAATATATTTAGAGGATACTTATCTGTGGAAGGTAGAAAACCAGAAGTGGTATTTAGCAGGTTCTGACCAGTTCTGGAGAACCGGTAGCGGAAATTTTGAGTAATGCGGAGAACCGGTAAATACCAACTCTGACTGGCCCCTCCCACATCTTTTCTCTGCCTCCTGAGTCCCAGCAGATCAGGAGGAAATGGGGATTTTGCAGTATCCTTCCCCTGGATTGGGGAGGGAATGGAGATTTTACAGAATCCTTCCCCTGCCATGCCCACGAAGCCACACCAACCAAGCCACAGCCACAGAACCAGTAGTAAAATTTTTGAATCCTACCACTGTAGACTAGCCATTGACTATTGATAAGAATGGTGAAAGACTGTCTGTAATCCAAATGAAAAGGAAGTAGTCATTTTTCTCTCCAACAATCTTAAAGCAGATAAATTTTACAGCTAATAGCAGTTTAGCTGGGCCAGAGAGTAAGAGGACAGTGGTCCACAGTTGCCCCTATGTGTAATAAAACCTTGGTTTTGATTTCATCCTATTTAGAAGTCAATGTTTTCTATTTAGCCATCCCAGAAACCTAGCTGGTCCTTGAATAAAATGGTAATGCTATCGATAAAGGAGAATATTTGTAACTCAAGATTGAAATGAGGGCTCCTTGGTGCTCTCTGAGCTTGTTCGTTTTCTTGCAGAGGTTTCATTACCATAACTAGGTAGCCTTATCAGTGCAACTGTAGTACTATTTCTTATTATAAAATTCCTAATTTGACAATCTGATGCTGTTATGGGTCCAAAAATTAGGTCTTGGTGCTTTTCTACTGTAGTGTGACTTTTATTTATTTGCTTTACTTTGGTGTACAAGATTTTATATGCAATTATGAACCAACTCGAAACAGCTTGCAGTCCTACTACAAGTAAGCCAGATCAAAACAAGGCATTCCCAGATAACTTCACACAGCAAAGCCATTTGTGTCCTTTTTATACAGTAGTTTTTCTAGTGTGTAGATTAATATGAACATTTATTTATCCAATTTTAATAGTAAAATTAATGTAAACTCTTAACATTAAGGTGGCATAATACTGTTTAATAAAACTCTTTGAAAGACTTATTGATAGAATCAACTGTTTGGAAAATTTCTAGGAGGACATTGTGTAAGTATATTCTCATCGAAGACTAAAATAGTATGTTATTTATATTGCAATTCTACAAGCAATGTTCTCCATGTTAACCTTTGTGTGTAATTATGAACTGAATTCTTATGTATACTGCAAAAGACATGAACTTGTTTGGAACTCAAGTCATTAGCACTGCCCGGGTTCACATTTCATAGTAAGCCAAGTTTCTAAAACATTGCTTAATAAGCTGTGATTGACTAGGTTTACAGAACATGTTAAGCCAGATCATGACCTGAAAATAGGGGATAGATTCTTATGCACACTGCTTCAATAAACTATTATACAGTAGCTTGCTCCCCTGCCTAAACCTATTAGTCGTTTTAGGAAAGAGAAATTTTCCCATATTTCCACACCCATCAGCCATATTCTGTTCCAAATATTATCTGACTGACGTTGACCTGGAAAACAGATGCAAAGTATTACTCATTTTCCAGATACGCAGATGTATTCTGTATCAGAATTGTTTTAGATAAGCAAGCCAAGGGATTTAGGATATGACAGAAAAAGAGATTTGTTCTATTTTTTCTTTGAAACTGTAAATATCTACATTCTCCTCCCCTGAGGCTATTTCTAAGAGTTCATCTTCTTTATTCTCTTTTTCTCTGGCTTCAAGCAATTTAATTGAACCTTCCCATGGTAAAAGCTCAGTTGCTTAAGCATTAAGGAATGAACCTGAACTTAATGAAAATCTGCAAGTATATGAAGTTTAAAGCTGTTGCTAGGTATTGGTGGGAGCGTGTTTTACAGCCAAAGGAGCCACCGTCAACATCCAATATCACTATTAAACAATGGCTGTGTTTGTTATCAATAAATGGCATGGTACCCATTGATGTTTCCCCATTTCCCCTCCATCTCCTACTCCTCCTTAATTAAAGTCTTAGCCTTCCAATGAATCTGACCATTATTTGAATCTGGAATCTGTAAGCAGGGGGTGTATAAATTTCAGTTCCCATTTTTACACATTCAAAAGGGCAATTGCTTTGAGTGTGGGCATTTTGATAAACTTAAAAGCCTCTTCCTTGTGTCTTCCTCACTGTGACAGAAACCTGTCATGATAACTGGGGGGTTTTCTGCCATATCCTCATATTTTACCTCATCCCCAACAACTTGAAGTTATCCTTAGTTATTCCAGCTTCATTTCCCCACTGGTTCCAATGGAAGATTGGCTATGGATATGATTTGAAACACTTCAGCAAAGACATGGTTGCCAAGGTCATTGAGGCGGAACTGGCTCAACTCCTACCATTTACTGCAGTTCTGTTGAAAGCATCCCTGTCTTCTTCAATTATTGGAAACCACCATTCATGACTGGTGAAATCCAATTTTTTTTTTACTACTGGTTCTGTGGGCACGGCTTGGTGGGCGTGGTGTGGCTTGGTGAGCATGGCAGGGGAAGGATACTGCAAAATCTCCATTCCCACCTCACTCCAGGGGAAGGATACTGCAAAATCCCCATTCCCTCCCCACTCCTGGGGAAAGGAAGTTGCAAAATATCCATTCCCACCCCATTCTGGGACCAGCCAGAGATGGCATTTGCCGGGTCTCCAAACTACCCAAAATTTCCGCTACCAGTTCTCCAGAACCTGTCAGAACCTGCTTGATTTCCCCCTGCTTCATGACCACTTTTGCTCAAGCTGCAATAGACACCAAACCTGTGACTTCCATAGAGGCATTTAACAGCATAGAGTTTATGACAATTCACCATGGCCAACTCACCATGGCCAACTCGCTACAGGAGAAGAGTTACACTAATGTCAAAGAAACAATGGAATAGAATCATTAGAGAAAGGGTGCAAAAGGAGGAACAGAATGAAATGTGAATAGCAAAAAATAAAATACTTTTTTATTTATTTTAAATAATTAAATAGAATTGTTAAATTGTCCTGCAGCGAGTTGTCCCATGGTGAGTTGGCCATGGCGAGTTGTCCCATTCAGATCAGCATAACAGCTGACTAGCTGCACTTGGGTGAGAGATTTGAGGAAAGCTGGAGGTGAGTCAATTGACAAATTGTTCATAAACAGTACTGTGTTTCCCTGAAAATAAGACCCTGTCTTATATTTTTTTGAACCACGAAATAAGCTCTTGGCCTTATTTTCGGGGATGCCTTATTTTGGGATGCATGGAGGAAACCAGAGGAAACGTCGGAAACTGGCTGCGCGTGCATTTAAATATTTTGGGGAGAGCTTATTTTCAGGGAGGCTTATTTCAGTGCATGCACTCAAAAGCCTGATTGGGCTTAATATCAGGGGATGTCGTATATTTGGGGAAGCAGAGTAGTCCAGTCCAGGGGAGGAGACTTCTGGGAAAACATGCTTCAAAGGCCTCCACCCTAATGAACGTATCATAAAGGAAGCTGGGAAATTCTTACAGCTTTCAAGAATTCCACAGATACTTTACTGAAATCTGTGTTATTCTTTCTTCCACAGGCTTGCCAGCTCTGTGAAACAGTAGCTCCACACAGTTTTAGTCATTGTTTGGAAGAGAATAAGAATATATATATATATATATATATATATATATATATATATATATATATATATATATATATATATATATATATATAAAATACAATATCCAGATAGATATTGCAGAGAACATGAATTTAAACTGGAAAAGACACCCAAAGGTTGGGGCAGCAGAATGATGTAAGCAGCATTATCTAATCAGTTTTGTATTTTTAATTCAATTGTATTAAATTTTTACAAAGTTAAAAGATTAAAAAAAAAGAAGAGAAAGAAAGAAAAACAAAAAGTATTGAAAACGATAGAAAGTGAACCAATAGAAGAAGGTGCTTAAAGAAGCAACTTCTGTTCTTCTGTACAAGCAGTTCTAGAAATAGCAGTATCTAATATATTTTCCTCCTTCAAAATTATATAATAAAAGTTCGTTTTTCCATATACAACCCTTTTTAATTGATAAACCCCAGAAACCACCAGTTCATTTCTAGCAAAATCCACAAAGTATTTCCAGTCTTTTTATAAAAGTAATTATTTTGTATTTTGACAGAAGCAGCAACAGCCGATGAATACTTCTGGCCTGTTCTCTTCCCACTGGGAGCATTACAGGTTTCATGCTGACAAAGGGCTTAGCATGGCCATATCTTTTACTTTTTTTATTATTTTGGGGATGATTTTTCCCATTCCGTTCTGGCCTTGGAGTTCTTGATCTCTCACACCCAGCACTGTTTTTCTCTTAAAATGCTGGTTGAGGATAAAGCTTGCTTGTTCTCCTAAAGAGTCCTGGTGGTCCAGTGATTAAAATGCAGTATTGCAGGCTAAATCTACCCACATCCTGGAGTTCGATTGTGATGGGCTCAAGGCTGACTCAGTCTTCCATCCTTTCTGAGGTTGGGAAAATGAGGACCGAGATAGGTGAAGGCAATAGGCTGACATTGTAAACAGCCAGAAGAGTGCTTTAAAGAGCTGTAAAGTGCTATGAAGCAGTAAATAACAACAACAACAACAAGAACAATAATAATAATATGGAATGGAATGGAATGGAATGGAATAACAGAGTTGGAAGGGACCTTGGATCAGGGGTGAAATGTAAAATTTGTTACGACTGGTTCTGTGGGCATGGCTTGGTGGTGGTGGGGGTAATGTGACTGGGTGGGCGTGGCCAACTTTTTTTTTAACTTTTCAAAGCATTTTTTCTACAACCTCTTCAGCCGAGGAAGTTGCAAAAAATGCTTTGAAAAGCCTCTGACAATCAGGCAACTCAGCTGGGATCGTCAGAGAGGCTTTTTAAAAAATGCTTTGAAAAGCCTCTCTGACGATCAGGCAATTCAGCTGGGATCGTCAGAGACTTTTCAAAGCATTTTTACCACCTCTTTGGCTGAAGAGGTTGCAGAAAAAAATGCTTTGAAAAGCCTCTGACGATCCCAGCTGAGCCGCGCGATCATCAGAAGCTTTTTTTTCCTTTTAAAAGCATTTTTTCGTCGGAAGAGGTTGTAGAAAAAATGCTTTTAAAAGTAAAAAAAAAGCCTCTGATGAACACGGCTATCATGTCTCCCCTAATCCTTCTAATAATAATAATTCTAATTCTAATGATGATGATGATGATGATGTTGATGATGATGATGACAGAATTGAGAGGAAAGCAACAAACAATGAGTGATGGGGTTGTGCTGAGCAGGAGCATTGGGAGGATTCCGTCCTGTGCACTTGTGATCTATTAATTGGCGTTTGTTAGAAATTCTGTTTATTATATAGCCCTACAGATCAAATAAAGTGTACACAGGCCTTGCTACTTAACTGTTTTAACTGTAACAGGAAACTCTCCTCAGAACAAAAAGGACCATAGAGCAGTGATGGCTAATCTTTTCGGCATCAAGTGCCCAAAGTGTGTGCGTGCGCAAATACCCTGCACACACACACCCATAATGCAATGTGTGTGTGACCCCTCAATGCCCCTATGAATTCGTGTGTGACCCTCTGTGTGTGCCTTTACGCATGCATGAATGTCTCCTTGCTTGTACCCCACCCCTGCGCATGCACACACAACCCTGTGTGCCCCCTGTGCATGCATATGTGATGCCTCATGCCCCCTGCCCCCACGCATGCGTGCAATTCTCCTGCATGCATCCCGCCCCCACACACACACATGCACTGCAGAGACCTGAAAACCAGCTGGCCGATGGGAGGCACACGCCCATGCGCAGTGAAGCTGAACTGGGGCGATGGCTCACATTCCCACAGAGAGGGCTCTCCATGCCACCTGTGGTACACGTGCCATAGGTTTGCCATCACAGCCATAGAGTATATCTCTTAGATTATACCTAACAAATTTACAAACACTGCCATCTACAGGCTGAATACTTCTATAGTTGCTGCAATACAAAATACATTCCGACATGTATTCCAACAGAATTAAACCCCATTCCTAAGCAGCCAGATAAATTCACTCCATCCTGTTCTAGTCCATATAAATATAAATATAAATATAAATATAAATATAAATATAAATATAAATATAAATATAAATATAAATATAAATATAAATATAAATATAAATATAAATAAAAAAGGACAGCGAGGAGCAGTGATTCTACAGGACTGGCTCAATAAAGTCCAGAGTGGCAGCTGTCATCATTATGACTGAAGCCCTGCTCCTTAATACATGTAGGCAGCAGTGATGCACATGCAAAAATGGGCTTTTGTTATGCAGTCACAACTGCCTTCCTTCTTGATTTCCTCCTCCATGGATGCAGACAATTATTGGCGGTGGTTTCATAGCACGGTAGTAAAACCCTTTTATCACAAATGATTTGAAAAACAAAACAAAGGAAGACTGCTGTGGAAAAAAAAAAGGCGTTCAGCTATCTATGGAAAGCTACTTAACTAGAGGAAGGAAGGAAATTGTTTTGTTTTTAAATCTTCAGCTAGATTTTGAATCAGCAATTTCTTACATACCAGGGTTAGGGTACAATATAAACAGATAAAGACAATTGTCATTTCACTTAAAGGGGCATTCCATCCCTGGCAAGGTAGCCAATGAGCCACCAGGGTTAGCCTGTAAGGAAGTAGAGCATTCCAACTAAAGTAGACCAAAAATAACATAAAGGAAAAGGCTTTCAAGCCACAGCAGGGAACTTGTTTGGAAATTAAACTTGCAGTGGGAGAGAGGTGAGTAAGGTTCGCATCATCAAAGGGAGGGAGAAGACTTCTGTTTTTTGTTTGTAACCATGTTTTTATAGATTGTTGTGAGCCCCCTAGAGTCATTTTATGAAATAGGCAGTCATATAAATCCTGTAAATAAATAAATGAAATCAATAAATCTGTGCCCCCAGAAAATGATTGTTGTGCCATTGGCAACTAAGCAGGGTGGGTAAAGCCTTTAGCAAGGCCTAAGAAGGCAATTGCAATTTTCCTCCTTTGCTTGGTCTTGAGGAAAAGACCTGGAACAGAATTTGAAACTGGCACATCATTTGCTTATATAAGGAGCTCCCCTTGACATTGATCATGGCAGTTTCTTCCCCATCTCCCCTCTTTTTCAAATGTGTTTAAAATATGGGTTTAATCTTTCCTTGCTTTTATACTGTTGCTCAATGGTCATCTTGGGGAGAAAAGTGGCAACATCCACATGTCTTCCTGCTGCTCTGCAGCCAACAGAACTGGTGCTTTAGAACTTATAAAAAGAAACACTCACCTTTTTAATAGGGAAAAAAATGAAGCGGCAATAACAAGCATTCCACCCACACAACAGTTCAAATGGTTTGTCATGTAATATTAAACCATGAGTTTTTTTGAGGAGGGGACTTCTAACCATCGTACAAAAATAAGCAAACCCCAAAGTTGGATGAAAATACCGCTAGCTGTTACATGAATGTGCTGAATGACTGTAAGGAGCTATAATATCTCTCAGGAGGGAGAAATGAATTCATTCAGTCATTCCTCCGTTGACATGTCTGTGAACGGTTCGATTTTAGTGTTTTTATCGGGAACTGTTTCTAGCAGTTCCCTTTTATGAGATGGAAATGAATCCAGCAATAAGCAACCGGCCTTTCTTGGCAGATTTGTCATTTGCAAGATGCACCAGCCGCTGCACTGTGACAAGTCAATGCAATCTATTGCAGGCTTGCAACTTGCCTGAGGCCAGGTGTAATTTATATATCAGGTTCCCCATTGTAGCATTTGCTGGGTTTTGACAGTAGAGACCAAAATGGTTGTCACGTTAGAGATCTTCCTCTTGGGAACCAGGAGCAAAAGGGACTTTGATCCTTGTGAATTAGCCATTGCTGCTTAGGAATGCATTATATCAGCCTCTTGCTTGGAACAAAAAATGGCTAAGCCACAGCGGTTTCACCCTTTTGGTGTGTGAGAGAGACAGACAGAGAGGAGGGGGAGAGGGAGAGAGAGGGAGGGAGAGAGGGAGGGAGAGATATGCTAAATGCCAATCAACATTACAGGTAGTTCTCGACTTATGACTACAATTGAGCCCAAAATTTATGTGGCTAAGTGAGACATTTGTTAAATGAGTTGGGCCCAGTACTCTTCAACATCATCAATGATTTGGATGAGAGGATAGATGGGGAACTCGTCAAATTTGCAGATGACACCAAGCTGGAAGAATAGTCATTGCTCGAGGTACAGAAGGATCTTGATAGACTTGAACAGTGAGTGCTATCTAACGAAATGAAATTCAGTGGTGAAAAAAGTAAGGTTCTCCATTTAGGCAAGAGAAACCAAATGCACAGGTACAGTACATGTGGTACCTTGCTCAAAAGCAGTAACTGTGAGAGGGATCTTGGAGTCCTAGTGGACAATCATTTAAATATGAGCCAGGAGTGTGCTGCAACTACCAAAAGAGCCAACACAATTCTAGGCTGCATTAACAGAGGGATAGAATCAAGATCACGTGAAGTGTTAATACCACTTTATAATGCCTTGGTAAGACCACACTTGGAATAGTGCATCCAGACTTGGTGACCACGATGTAAAAATATTTTGAGATTCTAGAAAGAGTGCAGAGAAGAGCAACAAAGATAACTGGGGGACTGGAGGCTATAACATATAAAGAACAGTTGCTAGAATTGGGTATGTCTAGTTTAATGAAAAGAAGGACTACGGAAGATATGATAGCCATGTTCCAATATCTCAGGGGTTGCCACAAAGAAGAGGGAGTCAAGCTATTCTCCAAAACACCTGAAGAAGCAATAGATGGAAACTAATCAAGAAGAGAAGCAACTTAGAACTAAGGAGAAATTTCCTAACAGTTAAAACAATTAATCAGTGGAACAACTTGCCTCCAGAAGTTGTGAATGCTCCAACACTAGAAGTTTTTAAGAAGAGATTGGACAATCATTTGTCTGAAATGGTATTCCTGCCTGAGCAGGAGATTGGACTAGAAGACCTGCAAAATCCCTCCCAATTTTGTTATTCTATTATTCTGTTAGTTGTTAAGTGAATCACAGTAGTTATGTTAGTAACATGGATGTTAAGTGAATCTGGCTTCCCCATTGACTTTGCGTGTTACAAGGTTGCAAAAGTTGATTATATGACCCCAAGACACTGAAATTATCATAAATATGAGTCAGTTACCAAGCTTCTGAATTTTGACCATGTAACGTGGGGAATGGGGATGCTGCAACCGTCATAAGTGTGAAAATCAGTCATACATAAGTTACTTTTTTCAGCAAGGTAGCTAGTGAGAAGACCAGTTCTTCTATCTTCTCCAGCGAAATCTCTGGCGATCATCTACAAATGCTCCCCACATTTGCTCCTTATGAGGAGACTGCAGGACAGCAATCTCAAGCTGAGCATTAGGGGATGTGGAAATAGGCATCTTGCTCAAATGGCAGTCAGTGCCTCTTAAAGGACACTAAGTTACATATTTCTTTTTCTAACTACATTCAAACATTACTTATTAATTATTTTTCAGCTATTAGAAACCTTTGGATTGACAAGTCTGAAAACACTGGGTGTTCAATCCTTAATGAAAGAAAAAATAACTATAAGCTTAAGAACTTTGAGAAATTGAAATAAACATCAAAAAGCCAATTAAGAACGCTAATTAAGAGAGGGGGAGGGAGGGAGAGGAAAGAAGAGAAGGAGAGTTATAAATGAATAAAGGATCCAGATAAATTTGAAATAAGAAATTTAGAATTAATTATAAGAATCTTTCCTGTGGAAAAGTCGAACATAAAAGAGATAAACAATTTCAGCTGGAGGAAACTGGAGGGAACTAAAGCTTTTAATTAAAGAAGAATACATGAACTTAAATCAACAGCTACTGAATGACAGCAAATATAACATTGGAAAGGCTGAATATAATTTTGAAAAATTGAATCAGAAATTAATATCAACAATGTTAATAGTGATATTTGCTTAAATGGCTAATCTGGGTCCAAAAGATGTTTTGGAAAAAATGGCAGAAGAGGAACAACTTTTATCAATTATGATAGATTATGACACTGAAAATGGATCTTTAAATATTCCACAAGAATGACATGGAAAATATGTTTCACTGGACATAGAAAAGCCCACAAGATCGCTGGCTATTGACTTCTAGCTGGTAGGCAGTCTTGGCAATGGTAGAAGGTGCTGCTCTCAGGACATGCCGGCCTTCTTTCATCATCTTTATAATTGGTGCCACACCAAAATATTGTTGAATGGTGTCATTTGCGATGTGGTCAAGAAGGGAGATGCCCGATATCCAATGGAGCATTCACATTTCCATTGTATGGAGATAGCTTTTTGTCCTTGTTGTTGCTGCCCAGCATTCAGTGCCATACAGTGCAACTGGGCAAATGGTTGTCTTGTTAATCTTAGATTTAAGATGGGTTGGCATTTGCCTATCACATAAGACATCAGTGAGTTCTCGCAAACTCATCCAAGCTGCATTCACCCTTGCTCGCACCTCGCCATTGATGTCACCATTGCCTTGGAGGCGGGATCCCAGATATTGAAAAATGTCCACCTTCTTTAGGTTTTCTCCATTGATTTTAAGTGTTCCAGGGTGGTGACAGTCTCTAAGTACTAAGTTTTCTTGATGTTGCAGTGGAGTCCAAAATGGTTGAGGTGATCATTCCAAAAGACATTGGTATATGTTTCAAAAATCAAAAGGAATTACAAAATAAGAAAATTAACTGGATAAATATTTTATATTAGACTTAATATAAAAGGGTTGTGTTAAAAGTTGGATGACAGTTATGAGAACGGGCAAAAAAATAAAAATAAATCAAGCTCTCCATTACTTGAATGGACTAAAGATTAAGATTGTTAGAAGTAAAAGGTAGGAATACAATTTTGGTTTATTTGATCAAAGTTAAAACAGATATTTTACTATTTCTGACAACCCTTAATGGTACTTTGACTGACACCAGGGCTGAAATGTTGGTGCTTTTTTTGTTTACAGATAAAGAGGTTGGACATGTAGAGATTATTGGTTGTAAATTAAGAGGAAGTGAAGTTATTAAAGTTGTGTATACCCATTGTGATAAAGGTTGGAAGTGACTTCTATATGTATGTCTTTATGTACGTATTTCTTTTTCTTTACTATAGTCTTAATTTTATTTCTATTTTTCTTTATTCTTTTCCTTTGCACTTTTTACTCTTTATTTTATATTCATGTTTATGAATTTTATATTCATGTTTATGAAATTCATGAATTATGCAAGTGTAATCTTTAATAAAGTTTTTTTAACAAAAATAAAGAACTTTTCAGGTGGGAATCCTTATGGTCATTAAAGAAACTAAAGCTTAGAACCAGTGGGCCCATTCAACAGAAACCAGTGGTCAAGTTTACACTGCATTTTTTAGATTGTCAGTGTTGATATGGAGCTGCATGTTTCACTACTTGCTTTTCTGTATTTCTCTCATTTATATAGTTGGTACTTTTTCTTACATAAGTCCAGTGATGCAAAAACCACTAGATGGTAGAGTTTTTGGTATAGGTCTTTGCTGCTAGTGGTGGTCCAGACTTCTGCAGTCAATATATCTAGTAACCCTAACCAATGAAGGTGAATGTCAGTCCTTCAAGGGTCATCAAGACTCCATGACAAATACAGTTATCTGGTTAATTGATATAGCTATAACCACAGAATCTTGAAAACATGATACAATTTTGTTTTTCCTGTCTCTTATACAAAAGAGAATCAAGGTGAGGTAATCCTATTCTTCTTGCTTTCATGTTTCACTAATGACTGCCATATTTTTTTTTCAAAGCCATCTCTGCATTCCTCTTGAATACAAAGTTGAGTTGTATCCTTGAGTGGAGTACAAATACCATAAAAGATACAAACATGAAAAGTTGAAAAATGACATAAAGTGGGAAAAAACAGCATAGATTCAGAATGGTCACCTATCATCATTTTTTAGGACACTCCCACCAATCCCATGATTTAGACTAACTTTTCCAGAGCAATTCCCTTTATCCAAAATAGCTGCTTTTAATTACAAGCCAATTCCATGAAACTTCTTGCCTTAGTGTGTCTTGTTCTGCCTGAAATTAATAAGATTTCAAAGACCATTTTTTAAAAAAAGCTGGTCAAAAATTAGAATGGATCAAAAACTCCACATTCTACCACCGATCTAGATCACCATTTCATAACTCTTATCGCTTTTCCCTCAGAAAAGGAAATGATTGGTTTGACAGTTTGATAGCGTCTAACTGAAATATCTGAGCTGTCAGATTAAGTTTAAGCTGAAGTTTGATCAAAACATCGACTCTGTTTGCCCCCATTTTGTGCCGTATGCTGCTTTGTGCATTTTTGTCAAGAAATACTGGTGGTTAATTCTATAAAAACCTTCGTGAGTTCATCTTCTTCCTGTTCTATGAGATTCTGTTCTCAATCACCACTGTCTGAGAGAGCAATGGAAAGAATCAGAAAGCACAGTGAAGTTGCAGTAACATTATTGTATTAATTTAGGGGACAAAAACCCAATCGCCCCCAGATCTAGCAAAACACATGAATCCCTATGTAAGCGATACCAGTAATCATTTTATTTAAGCCTATCAGAAATGACATAAAAATAGTTCCCACCCCCCAAAAATATCTTCATCTGTATTCTTTCTCCAAAATAAACTGACGGGCAGGTTGGGTTTATGCATGTATATAAAACCCCCTCTTCTCAAGAACTGGTTGGGGAATTACGTATCCCATCCCTTTGCTGGACGTTATCAATATTATTACACTGTTTGATCTTTTAAGACTTCAGTTTTCTTTTCATGTTCTAATAAGAAAAAGCACTTTATGATAGAAAAGGAACAGGATTAATTTGAAACATGCATAATATTTTTGAAGTTACATCACATTTTTTTTTGAAGTAAATCTGTGGTTTGTAGAGCTTGGTTTATTTTTTTTAATACAATAATCCTAAATCTTTGTCAGAAGGTGCCTATCTTGGCACCTTCTAATGTTCTCATACCAGTAGAGCAGAAGGGGAATTTTCATTTACCTATCCCTGTTAAGGGCCTTTTTTCATCTATCTGGAACCAGAAGCTGAGATTTTTCTGGAAGATGGAAGTGTCTTCTGTTTTTTTCCTATTTTTCTCCAAAATCAGAGGAGTAAGACCATCTAATCATGTAGGCATCCCCACTGGAAGGCCTCAGGCAGGGGTCCCCAAACTTGGTAGCTTTAAAACTTGTGAACTTCAACTCCCAGAATTCTCCAGCAAGGCCTCAGGTCTGGGACCTGAAATAGTTTAGCACTCGAGCTTTGAGGTTAAAATTGAAATGTATTTCCAGAGGGGAAACCATATTCGTCTAGTGCAGGAAAAAAAAATCAATAGCCTAATGGAACTTTAAAAATTAATAAATATATTATTCCCCAGTTTTAATGGGTTTTACCTTCTAATCTCATTGATGATCTGTTAGAGACAGTGACAAATAAATAATTCAAACTGTTTACCTTTATTGCAGTGTCATAAATGTGCTATTGTTCCATTATTGCATTTGCAAATGGAATATCAGGTCACAGTATGAGAAATAATGATAGAATTAAATTGAGCAGGGGATTCATGTAATTAAAAATGCAAATAGGGATGACATAGTGACAACGTAAAGCAGGAAAAAAAATTCTTTTCAATTTGCAACATATTCCCTGCCTCATCACCTGGAAGCAATTGTCACTCACTACAGGCGACCAGGCAATTTGCTATTTATAAACCTGCTGTCCTTATCACCATGGTACCTAAAGCTAGGGTCATATAATTATTTTGTCAGTGTGTTGTAGTTATGAGTTTTTGATACAATTTATTTGTTAAAATCAGAAAACAGGATTTTATAAAGTAGGCATTCCATTGATTTTTCAGCACAATTGTGTCATAAACCGTTTAATAAGAGAAAAATCTTCTCTTTATTTTAATCATGTAACACTGCAGTAGGATGCCTTCTGATCATTCCTTCTGGTTACACAAGAGATTCAGAACAACAGAATAACAGAGTTGGAAGGGACCTTGGCGGTCTTCTACAGAAGTCCCACCGCCTGCTCAAGCAGGAAACTTGTTGCCAAACTCGCAGGCCACTAGCTGGATGCATCGCGTGCTGGCCACGCCCATACCCTGTTTAGCAAAGGGGGGGGATGCAATACGTCACGTGATGACACCATGATGATGCAAGTTTGACACCCCTGCCCTATACCATTTCAGACAAATGAATGCTCCCACACTAGAGATTGTCCAATCTCTTCTTAAAAACCTCCAGGGCTGGAGCATCCACACAACTTCTGAAGCTGCTCCACTGATTAATTGTTCTAACTGTCAGGAAATTTCTCCTTAGTTCTAGGTTGCTTCTCTCCTTGTTTCCATCCATTGTTTCTTATCCTGCCTTCAGATGCTCTGAAGAATAGCTTGACTCCTCCTTTTTGGTTGCAGCCCCATAGATATTGGAACACTGCTATCATATCACTCCCAGTCCTTCTTTTCATTAAACTAGACATACCCAATTCCTGCAACAATTCTTCATGTTTTAGTCTCCAGTCTCCTATCATTTTGTTGCTCTTCTCTGCACTCATGATACCCCATGAACCACCAATGCTTTCTTAAACATCCATCCTTATAGAGGTATAATCACTCTAATCCAAGAACAGAAAGAGTTTCATAGGCAAGTAGCTTACTTATGCAATTTTCTGCTATATCAGTTACCTTGTGCATGGTTGATGCACATTCTCTATGTGCAGTGTGGAATTCTTGGAGTCTGTTGCATGATGTAATGCGGTGTTCTCTTGAGGTTGCTGGATGCCTCTGTTGTTTATAGCTGAGATGCATGTCCTAGACAATGTCTACAGCAGAATTGTGCAAGCTATTCCCCTCAGATACATTGCGACAACATTATCTACTTTATATGCTGTTAGACCTGCTAGCCAGGAATTGAAGGAATTGTAGTCCAACACATCCATAAGGCAAAAGGATGGGAAAGGCTAGACATGCTATTAGAATGAGATATTGCCCCACCTAAATGTCACCAAAGCATTTGTACAAAATGTGGCACAGTACCATAGTAGAAATGTTACCGAAGTGGACTGGGGATTATAAGGGTTGTAATCCAACAAATGAAATTCAATGTAGAGAAAAGTAAAGTTTTACACTTAGGCAAGAAAAACCAAAAGTATGTGTATAGATTGGGAGAAACCAGGCTTAACAGCAGTAACTGTAAGAGGGATCTTGGAGTGGACAGGACAACCAATTAAATATGAGCCCATAGTGTGCAGTGGCAGCCAAAAAAGCCAATACAATTCTAAATTGCATTAATAGAGGGATTCAATCAAGATCACAGGAGGTACTAATACCACTCTATAAAGCCTTAGTAAGACCACACCTAGAATACTCCAACCAGTTTTGGTCACCACACTATAAAAAAGATGTTGAGACTCTAGAAAAACATGCAGAGAAGAACAACAAAGATGATTATGGGACTGGTTAAACGGTTACCAGAACTGAACATGGCTAGTCTAGTGAAGAGAAGGACTGGGGAGACATGATAGCAGTGTTCCAATACTTGAGGGGCTGTCACAGAGAGGAGAGGGTCAACCTATTTTCCAAAGGACCTGAAGGCCAGAACAGGAACAATGGACAGAAACTGATTAAGGAGAGATTCAACCTAGAAATAAAGGGAAATTATTTATTCATTATTTCTGACAGGGAGAACAATCAACCAGTGGAACAGCTTGCCTTCAGAAGTTGTGGGAGTTTCATCGGAAGCTTTCAAGAAGAGACTGGACTGCCTTCCATCAGAAATGGTGTAGGGTCTCCTGCTTGGGTGGGGGGTTGGACTAGATGACTTACACGGTCCCTTTCATCTCTGTTATTCTGTTATCTGCAGATACATGGCGAACGGAGAGCCCCATGACTTAAATAAATAAATAAATATAAACAAACAAACAGATTGTGAAAAACTGTTATAAAATGAATGACTCAACTATAATGCAGATGATTATAAACAGAAGCATTAATTATACTAGAGCATCCTGGATTAAAAAATGTAAATGAATTAATAAATTAAAAATTAATTAATGGTCATTTAAAAAAACCTCTTATTAAACATTGAGCATACTCATTGCCAGTCAAAGTATATAGCACTGGGGTAGACAGACCATAGTAAAGAGCTCTAAATTAACACTCAACTCCACAACTTTAATTAAACTTAGAGCTTGATTCTTTTCCTTTCTGCTACAGCGCATGTTTACTGATGCACTTCTCCTAAGTTAAAACCACCAAGAACTATAAACAGAGGAAAAGAGATAATTCAAGGAACAGTTTCATAGTGAGAAGAAATTTGAGAATGGAATGAATGGAGTGATTATTAAAAAGTAAAAAAGAAGGCAATGCATAATCTGCAGGAAAACATTTTTCAGTCAAAAAAGAAAAAAAAAGAACATATTTAATGGATAGCCACACAAACACAAAACAGGGATTTTCCCCCTTTTTCTTGTTGCTCAAGTCAACATTTTGCTAAAAGAAGGAACAGATTGCACAAAAAGTGTTGATTTTGAAACTGATATAGCCTCACAAAGCAAGAATGTAATAAAACCAAAGTATATGTGTGTGTGTCTGTGTGAAAGAGAGGGAGGGAGGGAGGGAGGAGGAGGAGGAGAACAGGGAGAGGTAATCCTCAATTTAGTGTTGTGGTTCACCAGCAGCCTGCAGAGCTGGCAGCGGAGTCAGACAGCGATGAGGCTGAGGAAGAATATGAGCCAGTCCTGGAGGCTGGGGAAGGCCTGGATGAGGGCTCTGCATCAGAGGCAGAGATGGGGCCAGGGCCATTTGGGAGCGATACGTGGATTCCAGAGCCTCCAGAGGCTGACAGTAGAGAGGCAGAGGAACAGGAGGAGCCTGTTCCTAGTGACGTATGAGAAGAGCTGCCAGAAGGCAAGAGCAGCTAAAGCAAAGAGGACGACTCGGGAGGACGACTCCCATAAGGCTTAAAAGACCAGCAATGGCTTTTGGCCTCTTTGTCGGAAAACAACGTTGATAGTCTTTCTGCACTTATCTCTTGTCGGTGTCTTCTGCTTTTGAACTTTTGCCAAGAGAAGCCTTTGGCAGTTTGCCTAATTATACCAAAGTTGGTGATTAGACTGAAGAATTTGTGTTATGAAGAGTTTGTTTTAATTCAGTTTGGACTACGCTGAGAATGAGTTAATTCTCAGCTGTTCTAATAAAGTCTGTTGGTTTTGGAACTGTTTGTGTCGATTACTACCTTGGGCCTGGGTCACAACCCTTAGGACTTAAGTTAGTGACATTGTTGTTAAGTGAATCTGCCTTCCCCGTTGACTTTGCTTGTCAGAAGGTCACAAAAGGTGATCACCTGACCCCAGGACACCACAACTGTGATAAATGTGAGTCTGTTGACAAGCACCTGAATGTAAATCATATCACCATGGAGATGCTCCAATGGTCATAAGTGTGATAAATGGTCATAAGTCACTTTCTTCAATGCTGTTGTAACTTCGAACGGTCACTAAGTGAACTCTTGTAAGTCAAGGACTACCTGTATACACAAATAGTAGTTCTAAGGCCATTAACCAGGTCTATAATCATTAACATGTAATAAAATTATTTGGGAACAGAGACTCACAGTCAATATGGAATGGGTCTGTGGACAGACAGTTCTTAAGATATCCTGATTCCAAATCTTCTGTAGACCTATAAGGTCAACCACTGGTTTCTGGTTTAGCATTTTTATTAGACAGAAACCTAATGATAACATATATTCCAGAACCTGCCAATCAAGCTTCCATATTTTGCATCAGTTGACGTTTCTGAGGAGTTTTCAAAGGGTGTAGGTTCACTATTGTAATGACAAATTTCAGTCCAGGAGGGTTTGGAACAGAGATAGCAAGGCAGTGAAAGAAGCTTGACCCTAAATGCCACTCATAAAACTAAGAAAGTAACAGATTTAACAGTATCTATGAGCTACTTATTAAGAGGAGAGCAATTCCATAAAGGAGAGGATCAGTACTTCCTGGCTTGTTAGAATAGTTACTCAGCAGCCGAATGGAGTTCCATTTTCTCAGCCTACATAAAATCTACTACTGATGTGGGATTCCCATTTAAAATTTCCTTTCCCTACTTAATTTAGTGGAAGGGGAAAAACAGATCTTTGAACACCCCTCCCTATGTTTTATGTGGCCAAAATAAGTCATGTGATATAACTTATATGACACATGTTATAATGATGTTTTGCCATGTTTGAATGCATGTCCTGGCTCTATTTGTTCCTACTAGGTCCAGCCTAGACTGGCTGAAATGATGAGTATGAACTAACTAACCACACATAGTGCTATCCACACATTTCTGACAGCTTGTACACAAAATCTTCTCAAATGGCAGCAAAGAATTCTTCAAGCGAACTAGTATGGCTGTATCCCTCATGTCGTTCCCCAACATATGTCCAACTGTCAACCAAGGCATTTTCAGTTCCAAATTTAGGGTGAGGATAGAGGGGGAAACAGATTTGTGTGAATCTAGACAATTCTTGACATCTGACACAACCTGAAGCTGACCTGTCACAACCTTCCCAATCATCTTCCTTCCTGAAAGGTGATATTGGAGACACTTTTCAGGAACCAAAGTGAAATTAAAAACTAAATAAGTAGTTGAAGAAAGAATGAATAGGATTGAGAGGAAAAGGAAGATAAAGCCATGCTTCCAAGAGAAAAAAGAGAGGTTTAGTGAACAAAAGGCAAAATGGTGAAGGAAAGATGGTGTGCAGAATCAGAAAAGAATGGGCAAGAATCATAAATGGTGTTAACATCAACTAATAATAAGTATATTTTCTTTTTAGCTTATGTATGTATGTTGTTTACTATTTCTTATTCCTTTTCTGTGCTTTGTGTAATGAGAGGTGATGACAGATGTCATTTATCTATCCATCTATCCCTCCATCCACCCCTCCAGCCACCCACCCTTCAAATCCCATAATTCCTAAATGCATAGCAAACAGGAGCTGCAGCTGAATGCATTAAGAGGCTTCCTGGTTGCACAGAATTCTGTGGGAAAGGCTATCATCATAACCATAGAATCTGCACTAAAAAGATCTCAAATTTGTATTCAGACTGAGCTAACTTGGCTCAAGCTTTTCTGCACTCAACGTTCTAGTTCACACACCTAAATTGTGAACTAACTCCCTGGAATAATAGGTATAAGCAAATGAGATGTTTCCTGAAGAATGGGACATGATCAGTGGTGGAATTCAAGTAATTTAACAACCGGTTCTCTGCCCTAATGATTTCTTCCAACAACCAGTTCACCAAACATTTCTATATTACACAGGGTGTTCAAGAGCAAAGGAAACATGGAGGCTGGAGAAAGAGGGAACTACAATAATAAGGATCAAGAAGTACTCTTCCCACAAAGACATATCATTTTTCAAGCCTGAGTTCTTATACATATGCTGTATCATTAATAGTTGTTATGAAAAAAAAAAATCAAAGCACTTTTAAGTGAGCAGTTAAAAAGCTATTGTTGTACTCTCTATTATGCTAATCAATGCAGGATCTTCTGTTGCATAATAGAACCAGGGAAACTGAGTTTTCAGGCTGAATTACATCTTTCTTAAAGAAGACAATCCCCCAAACACCACAGTATCTGCGCAAGCTGTTACAGCCTTTTCAAGACATGCAAGCTTTTTTTTTTAATGAAGAGTATAAAAATAGGGCTCCATGGTTAAGGCATCGCTAAGTGAATAGAATAATATAAGATTAGCTATAATTGAAGATTAACGGCTGTTCAGTGCTTTTCTGTGTTCCAATCAACATTCAAAGCTCCACATAACCAGGGGCTTTCCAATTCTTTTCATTGCAGTTGAACAAGAGACTTTGAGATGCAGGCCAGAAATAGCACTGGTTGCTCTTCACCAGGATTTGGATAGGGAAGTGCAGCACGCCTGATCCCATTAGACCTCCTAGCAGCATTTAATACCATTGATGTTGGTATTGGTTAAGATTCCAAAGGTGCTTTTTCAAGAAGCAACTGGACTTTCTGATTTTTCTTTGAAGACGTTTTGCTTCCCATCCAAGAGAGCTGAAGAAGTTTCTTGGATGAGAAGTGAAACATCTTCAAAAATAAAAATAAAAAATAAACCACCCCAGAAAGTCCAGTTGCTTCTTGAAAAAGCAACTTGGGACAACCATGACCTGGATGACTGAGAATCCCCAAAGACCTTTGGATAAGGTATTATCAAAAGGTGGACTGCACAGTTCCACATATTCTAGTACTGGCAGTGTTGGAGAGATCCTCACGGTATCAGTGGGTAAGACATAAAACAAGTTGAGACTGCAAAATTGCGCTGCTGTTTGATCATCTGAGCAAGGATGCATACACACATAAACACACACACACACACACACACACACACGGGAAGGGGAGAGGGAGAGAGACAGAGAGACAGGGGCAGAGGGAGGCAGAGAGAGAAAGGGGGGGAGAGAGAGAGAGAGAGAGAGAGAGAGAGAGAGAGAGAGAGAGAGAGAGAGAGAGAGAGAGAGAACTTCACTGTATTAAGCTATCATCTTTCTGCCAGAGTTGTACAGCACTTAAAATGTGATTTCCAAAAGGTACATTTGAACTTGCAGGGGCAGCTACTAAAAGGGTGTTGTGGATAGCTGCTCCTGATCTCTCATGCATTCTAAACATTTTTGGATCATATCTAAAGGATTGCATGATCCTACTGTCTACGTAAGTGTTGCATGCCACACTGTGAGCAGCCAGATGCATTGGCAAAGCTTACATGCCTGCACAGTAGGGCTTATAGCTACCTTTCTCAAATTCTCATATATATTTTCAACGCAACCTTATGATTGGAGGGTTGGGTTTCAAAATGGAAGTTTGTGTTATGGCTCTCTCATAAATATCAACTCAGTAGAAAAACAATTTTGAAAGTAAACTGGCTGATCATGGTTTATCCTCTAAATTACTTTGGCCAATGGGTTATAGTAAAACAATCAATAACCATATATCTGATAAGGCATGACAGTAGAAGGTGAAATTGGCCCAACATCATACTAGAACTTTATGGTACAATAGGCCCATTTCACCAAATGGCTACTCAGTACCTAAATATTGCAGGACACTCACAGTGGCTTGTTTCTTTCCCTTCCTTTCTATTAGAAAGACAGTAGAGGAAAGAATGAAGAGGAATTTTATTGGCATGTTATTGTCCTTCTACTGTGACATATATACCATGGAGCATAGAGTAATTTCTTTATGTATTTATTAGATGTACTTACTGCTGCAATCAAAAGACTCTCAGTGAAACTCAATATAATATAGAACTTGAAAGTAAAAAAATGAAGCATCCACAGTGTAGAACAGTCATGGTGAACCTTTTTGGCACCGAGCACCCAAACCAAAACATGCGTGCGTGCGAATAGTCTACGCCTGAATAAGCGCATGTGCACTGGCCAGCTGGTCTTCGGGTTGCCAGCGCTCCGGCGTGTACGAAGACCAAACCAAAAGAGCAGCTGGCGACGGCACGCATGCCCACAGAGAGGGCTCTGCATGCCACTTCTGGCACGCATGCCATAAATTCGCCATCACAGGTATAGAATATAGACATATGAATTTTCATAACAATATCCACTAACAGCAATGTCTATTAAAATAACCATTGCAATGTATTGTACAGATTCAGTCAACCAGCAGCATCAGCCAAAGCTAAAAGGTCTTCTAGAAGAATTCTGTCTTGACCAATTTTGCAAACCATCAAGGAAATTCTTTCCTCTAAGGGAAACCTGTTCCATAATGTAGAAATATAACAAGAGAAACATGGTGTTTTGGACACCTTCTAACTTAACAGAAGTGACGAAACCCCAGCATTTTCCCCCCAAGGGGTACATACTGCATGTGTCGATACTGGTTGGGTATGTCAATTGTAATTGGAGAAGGTAGTCCTACAAGTATTTCATCATCTAACCATAATTTTTCCCATTTTGGAAAAGTTCCCATCTAAAGAACATGAAGCCTGTGCAACTTATTTACTATCTTCCTATTACCCATCTCCTCCAATTTATGACTGCATGACTGTAACTTTGTTGCTTGTATCCTTACGATTTATATTGATTGTTTCCTAGTATGATTTGATTGCTTATTTGTACCCTATGGCTATCATTAAGTGTTGTACCTTATGATTCTTGACAAATGTATCTTGTCTTTTTATGTACACTGAGAGCATATGCACCAAAGACAAATTCCTTGTGTGTCCAATCACACTTGGCCAATAAAGAATTCTAATCTAATTTCATTTTCATCTCAAATTTAGATACAATACAGCAGAATGCTATCTGATTGTAATGTATGTTGGGGCATGCTGACCAGGGGGTGGGATTCACTTACCTTCACTACCAGTTCACAAATGGAAGTGCACGCACCACCTCCGCGCATGCGCAGAACCTTCTTTGTATGCACAGAGCATCAAAAATGGGATGTGATGATGTCCAGGTGGGTGGGTGGAGCCTCCTGCAGCTGCCGCTACCCTGCTAAATAGCACCACTAATGCTGACTGAGGATTGTAGGAACCGAGTCAAAGCTATATGGAAGACATTTGGTGGGAAATCTTTGAATACATTGTCCCCTTCCTTATGTTTGTGCTTCATTTGCTTTTCGATGAAAGCTGAATCTTTAGCAAAGTGTCTGGAATATCACTCCTGAGCTGCCTAGTTTTTCAGCCTCCCTTGGGGCAATGCTGATCATTCAAATTGTATGTGAAGGCCTTCATTTTTAAAAATGGCAAAACCATCTAATCCAGAACACACTATTAAGTGGAGATTGACCCATAAAAAGAGGAACAAATGTTACACTATGTTAAACCAGTGGTACAATAAGGTTACACTAAAATGTTTTCAGGTATTATCCCTAGAGGAGAGAATGCAGTAATTAGAGCTAAATTTCCTAGCTCTGCTCTAGCGGGTTTTTTTTTCTTTTTCTTTTTGCTATAGATACCTTAGAATATAAAACCATTTTAATATGCCGCCCACCACTCAAAAAATCCTACTTTTATTTCAACTTCCCAAACCAATTTAAGTATTTTTCGAACCTTATGCATTTTGATCTAAGGCTTTGAATATGGGGTTGTTGTTGTTTTTTTAACTTCGTGGCAATTAATAATGCATGCCCCAAGATCGGATAATAAAACAAAGATCTTGCTGATGGAATAGATTTTCTTTTCAATGTCTAAACAGCATCATAAGAAGTTCCAGGATGCAAACAAAGGCTTTGCTTCCGATGTCAGTTTTCTGCTCATTCGTATGCCCAGAGCAGTGAAAGACCTTAATAACAAATTCTGACACGATAGGATCTCTTTTGTAATATCCTATACAGCTTATATTCGGTGTAATCTTTTGCTAGCCAGACTGTGTTTCTACCATTTTTGAGGAAAAGATACGAATTAACAATGCATAATGGTTTGACTCTCCCTCCCCCTCCTCCCTCTCCTCCCCCCCTCCTGCCCCATTTGACTAAGAAATAATAGTTGTACTGGGCTATAGCCAAAGAAATAATTTTGAATATTAAGGATTGGCTATTAGCAATTATCCACTTAGTAATATTTTAGTAATTATCCATGTTAATAATTATCCATTATACAAATTATCCATTGTGGGGGGAGGGAAGCAATATTTCCAACTAATCAGAAATGATGTATTATTTTTCTTTGGCATAAATATTATAGTATTTTATAACAACATACTGTTAATATTGGGTAAATTTGTCTTTGTTAACTTTTGTAACTGATTGCAATATACCTTATTACTGTACAGTATTTTTTGTAAATTAGTGTCTATCTAGAGGCATAATATACTGTATATGCAACATTTTATTTCAACCCTAATGCTAATTCCTTTATATTGCAATTTGTTGAGTTTTTAGGATTTGGGATGATCCTTTTTTTTTATCTTCTCATTTTAGTTTTTTTAATTTTGTAAGTAAATAATAATTGTATACTTTAGCATTCTACTTATATTATGTAATCGTCTAAACACAAAGAATAAGGTTAAAAAAAATAGGGCTCTACAAGTTATTTGAGGAATAATATACCATATATGCAACATTTTAGTTTCAACTGTAATCCTAATTCCTTTAGTATTGCAATTTGTTAAATTTTTAAAGTTTGGGGGATCCTTTTTTTTTTTAATCTTCTCATTTTAGTTTTTTTAATTTTGTAAGTAAATAATAATTGTATGCTTTAGTATTCTGCTTATATTTCGTAATCTTCTAAAAACAAAGAATAAAGTAAAAAAAATAGGGCTCTACAAGTTATTTGAGGAATAAAAGTATTGGCTGTAGATGGGTATAATAATTTAGCATATGGCTGCATGCATCTGTCACCTGAAACATCTCTTTACGGTCTTTATTGAACTGACTAGACTTTAATGGTATTGAATTCCATACCCAGATTCTAATCTTTTTCATCTAATTGTTCTATTTATTTATAAATAGGGATGAAAAAAGAATTTCTTAGACCGAGTTTTTAGCTGAAATCCCGTAACAGTGTCTCTTTATGAGTTTAAAGATCCATTTATTTGGTAGATTAAAAACATCAGCATCTGCATGTGTATCTCACATCAAACTTACTGTCATGCAATCTTATAATCATTTAAGCAAAGCAAATGGCCACTGCCAATCTGCCAATATTTTCGGTGGCCTTATTGCCATACGTTCAAAAGCCCGATTGGGCTTATTATCAGGGGATGTCTTATTTTGTTCTGATGACAGTCAAATCCAGTTTTCTTGGAATCAAAGATAGCTGTTCCTAACCACAGCAACACCCACATGAGCCATATTATCACAACACAAGTTTTATTCTTTGGCATTAGAGGCTCCCAACAGTTTCTTTAGCGTAAAGATATACATCTTTATTTCAACTTACTACAGTAAAGAAGAGCAGATAGCTAATCAATAGAGGATGTTTACCGAGCAAGCACTTTTAAAAGCCTTGTGCAAGCAATACAATAGATTGCTACGCCTTCATTCACAGCTGGGAAGGAAGGGGAGGAAAAGGAGATAAAACCAATACATTACCATGTACAGGAAAGAGAGAGAATGGGAATGTCAGTCACATCCTAAAGATAGTTTGCCTTGCATTCATAATGTTAGCTTCCTGGCCTCTGGGTTAGTAGCAGATGCTGTCCTGCCATCTTGCTGAAGTAAGGGCCAACCTTACTCCTACAGGTTTCCCCCTCCTTGTTGCCCACCTGTGAAATATCCCATGCTGGCTTGACTGTGTCTTTACCAGCTTAGAATCTTTCCATTTCAAATAAGCTTTGTGAGACAAACAAGCCCGCAGGCCCTGCTTTCCAGAAGTTTGTTTCATTTGTCTCATGTGTCAAATCTGTCTGAAGCAGAAGCACACGCCCCCCCTCCCAAAAAAAAAAGGCTCACTCTCCTGACAAGTGCGTGAACACAAATTATGATTCAGCTTTAGCTTTCCGCAGATGTGCTTGGATGAGCTGCAATTAGAATACAAATAGACAGTGGAAGCAATCTACATAGGAAATGTTGAAAAAAGAATAAGGAAGAAGGGCTAGGTGGGACTCCTGCAGTCAAAACGAATGCTGTAATAATAATGTAATTGGCTTAATTTGTCCCTTCTTAGGCTTCCTTCACCTTTGTTCTTCTCATTTATCCATTTATAGCTCTTGGAAGCAAGGATATTTAGCATACAACATTAGGGAGAGAAGGGCAAAAAGGATAATCAGGAGACTAGAAACTTTAAGTCCTTTGAAAGAGAGATTGATGGACCAGAAAATGATTAGCCTTGAGAAATGATTGACAGGAGATATGATTGCTTTCTTCAAGTATCTGAAAGGATGTCATACAGAAAAAAAGGCCAATTATTCCAGAAGACAGGATGTAGAATAAAGGAGATTCCAGTTCAGTACCAACAAAAGATTCCTAACTTGGAAAATAATTAAGAAAGGAAGGTGATGGGTTCTCCTACACTTCAGACTGAGTCTAGGAGCTAACTTTTGTGAGTATTTTAATTTGCATAGAGCAGGAGATTAGGTTCTACCCTGTTTCCCCCAAAATAAGACATCCCCTGATAATAAGCCTAGTCAAGCTTTTGAGCGCATGGCAATAAGACCAAGCACTTATTTCAGGATTCAAAAAAAATATAAGACAGGGTCTTATTTTCTGAGAAACACTGTATGTGTAAATTGCTCCCCCAACTCCAAATTTGATGATTTGAACATTCTTAGTATTTTTATGTATATATAATGTTCAGAAATATGATTCCCAAGTAGACATATTTCAGTGATGAAAAGACTGAAAGCACTATTTTCTCCAGGTGTGAAACCTACCCTCTCTGAAATATCACCTTACCCACAATATCACTACTGCCCAGGCCTCAAGGGCCTTCTTAATAATGGGCATCTACATCATGATCTGATGATGGGCAATTCTCCAATAATTGCTTAATGAGTACCAACCAGAACAATTATATTGTGCCTGCTTTAAAACAACTGCATGGTGGCACAGTGGTTAGAATGCAGTACTGCAAGCTAGCTCACTGCTCACTCAAAGGAGTTCAATTCTGACTGGCTCAAGGCTGGCTCAGCCTTCTATCCTTCCAAAATCAGTAAAATGAGGACCCAGATTGTTGGGGGCAATATACTGACTCTGTAAACCACTTAGAGAGGGCTGTAAAGCACTATGAAGCGGTATATAAGTCTAAGTGCTATTGCTATTTCCAACCATTAGGTCAGGAGAATGGAAACATCTGCTTCAGCACTCTACCCTTTGGAACATTATTTCCCCATGTCAATAGATTGAACCCCCCCCCCCCCACAACCCTATCGACCTTCCAGAAAGACCTTCAAACTTAGTTTTATCAACAGGCTAGGGTAGAGGTCTTCAAACCTGGCAGCTTTAAGACCTGTGGACTTCAACTCCCAGAATTCTCCAGCCAGCTATGAAGTCCACAAGTCTTAAAGTTGCCAAGTCTGAAGACCTCTGGGCTACGTGATCCCATAGAAATAGGGTCCCACAAAATGGTTGGGCTGATATGTAAGGTTTTCAATAACAGTCTCCTGTGGTTTGTCCGTATTTATAGGTTTTTAATAGCTTTTTTTTTAATGACTTGGTTATAATTTCAGTCATGCAGCTGCCCATGTCACATACAGGAAATGGGCAGCTACATAATGGCAGCAAACAAATATATAAATAAAATCTGTGGGTACAGTCCAAAAACCAGTTTGGTAGAGGATTAAGAGAGAGAGAGACTGGATGCTTGGCAGCTGCCTGTGGGTTATTGGATGAGACATAATGAACTAAAGAGGAAATTGTGCAGATGGTAAGATCCATACTTCTCCTCACCCATTAGTAATACCACACCCTAAGTGTACCCCACAGCAGTGTTCTTAATTTCCATATGTTGTGGCCTTTCACATTTTCCGAGTAAAATAAACTTGTACTATTCAGGAGTAATGTAGTCTGAAAGAGACACATCTTTTATTATCTATCCATATGGTGGCCAGATTGCTCTCATCAAAACTGTCACTGGGGTGGGATATACCGTAATCTGTTCTTTCTAAACTTTCAGGTCTCTTGCAGTACGCAAGCTCTTTACACACTTCCAAGTTCTCTCGATGGGCTTTTTGCTAGTAAGAAGAAGAATACTGTGCATGCCGTGCAAATTTTCACCTTTGAATATGTAAATTAGTCATGACTCTCTGCTGTTTCATCTGCAACTAGGTGTTTCCCAGTTCAGTATCTGTGCAACAACAACAACAAAAAATCTTCCCATTAATAAATAAAGAAATGGACACGAAATACTGAAGATCTAAAATAAGATTCAGAACTGAAATAAAGACAAAAATGTGGGGGATTAAATGGTGGTGAGTGAGATAAGAGAGTGCTGAGTTGAATTCTGATCTTCCCTGGCAGGAAAAATCTCAGAGCATATAAGAAGAGTGGGGTAGTTCTGTATTTATTTATTTATTTGGATTTGTAGGGTGCCAAATCCAATGATTCTAAACAGCAAACAAAATTAAACCACCATTAAAAATACTAAAAATCCATCATTCTATCTAGAAAAATTTGGGATTAAAATATAGTATCAGCCATACATTGGAATCATAAATCATTCTGGCCTGTTTAAAAAGGCAGATATTTAGAGCTTCTGTGAAAGAGTTCAAGGTCAGGGTTCCATGAATTACCAGGAGAGCCATGTTCCAGAAAGCAGGGGCACAACAGAGAAGGGATCCTACCACATGGCACTGTTTAATTGCTGAGATCAAGAGCATGCCCACAAGATGTGGGTTTCAGCAGGTTCTGACCAGTTCTAAAGAACCAGTAGCAGAAATTTTGAGTAGTTCGGAGAACTGGTAGTAAAAATTTTGACTGGCCCCAGCCCCATCTATTCTCTGCCTCCCAAGTCCCAACTGATCGGGAGGAATGGGGATTTTGCAGTATCTTTTCCCTGGAGTGGAGTGGGAATGGAGAATTACAGTATCCTTCCTCTGCCACGCCCACCAAGCCATGCCACACCCACCAAGCCACACCCACAGAACTGGTAGTAAAACAATTTGAAACCCACCATTGATGCCCACTCTACTTGATCTTACAGGACAAGGAGAGATAACTGGAGAAAGATGTTCCTGGTTACCATTGGAGCTTTTGAAAGACAGGTGTTCCATGGGCACACTGAGGTGTACTCGTAACTATTCACATTCTGGACTATGTATGGCTTGAAGTGGTCTTCAAAGGCAAACCCATGTAGGATACAGTACAATAATCCAGACAAGAGTTGATTAAAGTTTGAGACAGTGGGAGCAGAGTCCAGGAAGCAGTATGATTGGCATGCAGTTGATTTAGGCAAAAGCCCTCATAGGCGTGGCTGACCGTTGCACTTCCAACAAGAGCTGTGATTCCAGGAAGACCCCTCCTCCCACCCCAAGTTATGCATACGTTTTCTCTGGGAAAGTGTGACAACTCACACAACTCTGATTTTTAGGCTAAACTTTGTATTCGTGTTCCTTATCCAAATCCTAAGCCACTTCCAAGATTGCATTTGGAAATTACAATGGACAATGTGCCAGGAACCTTCTTTAGGCATTCAATTCTGAAAGCACAAGGAAAATTTGCAGGGATGTATGAGGCTTTTAAATGCATGTATCAGTACATTTTCCAAGCCAAGGCATAACTCTGAAGGGGCCATCTTCAAAATTTGCCCAATATGGATAGTCGACACTCCCTCCTTAACCTGCTTAGCTCAAATCCATGGCTTGCAGCACCTGATTGGGAATAGAACCATCAGTTTTTGCTATTCTTTCTAACAGCTAGGATAGTTATAGTTACAGTGGTGGCTGGTATAGTTATAGTTACCGTGGTGGCACCAGGGGTGGGTTGCTCCCGGTTCGCACCGGTTCACAAGAACTGGTAGTAAAAATTTGTAGTAGTTCGGAGAACCAGTAATAACATTGGCTGGCCACACCCCGGAAGAGGTTGTAGGGAAAAAAATGCCTTTAAAAGCCTCTGGCGATCCCACCTGAGTTGCCTGATCGTCAGAGACTTCTAAAAGCATTTTTTTTCTCCAACCTCTTAAGGTTGTAGAAAAAATGCTTATAAAAGTAAAAAAAATAAGTTGGCCATGCCCACCCAGTCACATTACCCCCCCCCCCACCAAGCCACACCCACAAAATAAGCCATGCCTACAGAACCGGTAGGAAAAAAAATTAGAACCCATCCCTGTGTGGCACTATGGTTATAATGCATTACTGCAGGCTAATTCTGCTGACTGCCACCTGCTAGAAGTTCGGCAGTTTGATCCTGACCAGCTCAAGATTGACTCAGCCTTCTATCCTTCCAAGGTCGGTAAAATGAGGACCCAGATTATTGAGGGCAACAGCAGGGGTGAAATTCAGCAGGTTCTGACAGGTTCTGGAGAACCAGTAGTGAAACTTTTGAGTAGTTCGGAGAACCGGCAAATACCACCTCTGGCTGGCCCCAGAGTGGGGTGGGAATGGAGATTTTGCAATAACCTTCCCCTGCCATGCCCACCAAGCAATGCCCACCAAGCCACACCACACCCACCAAGCAACGCCCACAGAACCGGAGGATTTCATCATGGGCAAGAGGCTGACTCTGTAAACTGCTTAGAAAGGGCCATAAACAGTGGTGGGATTCAGCCAGTTCACACCACTTTGGGAGAACCAGGTGTTAACTTTCTGAGCAGTTTGATGAACTGGTTGGTGGAAGAAATCATTAGGACAGAGAACCGGTTGTTAAATTATTTGAATCCCACCACTGGCCATAAAGCACTGTGATATATACTTGGGGTGCACCCGGAGACTTCAGCTGGTCCAGAATGCGGCTGCGTGAGTAGTTACAGGTGCGTCCCGCTACTCCCATGTGACACCACTTTTGTGCGAGCTGCACTGGTTGCCAGTGGTCCTCCGGATCTGCTTCAAGGTGCTGGTACTTACCTATAAAGCCCTTCCTGGCTCGGGCATGAGGTATTTGCAGGAGCACCTCCTACCGGCCTCCCACTGCCCAGTGTGCTCACATAGGGCGGTCCTCCTCCAGGTCCCCTCAGCTGGACAGTATCAGCTGGCGGTCCCCAGGATGAGGGCATTCTCTGTGGTCGCACTGACCCTCTGGAATGGGCTGCCCACCAAGCTCTGGACGGCCCACGATCTCCGCATCTTCTGCGCCGACCTAAAGACATGGCTCTTTCACCAGCTTCCCTGATTTGTTGTGATTTTTACTTTGGGATTTTGGGGATTTTATATTTGGTTTTAATATTATTTAAATAGTGGTCGGGTTCTTTTATTTTGTGAGTCGCCCCGAGTCCTATGGGAGAAGGGTGGCATATAAATCTGACAATAAATAAACAAACAAATAAATAAATAAATAAATATAAGGCTAAGTGCTACTGCTATTGCTATACTGGTTCTTCTCTTTCTACTTCGTGACATTTCAATGAGACAGAGGAAAAAAGGAAAGAAAGCTAGTGTCACAATTAGGACCAGCACAGAACAGACAGAATCGGGAAGGTGTTTATTACCTCCATCCATTTCTCTCCCTCTTTCAACCACCATGTGAAAATCAAACAGCCAAGAGACAGAATGCAAAGAGCGGGTGTAGGATTTCATCTGTCATGGCTAGCAGAGGAATCAATTAGTTCTCTATCCAGCTGTTTGGATTATCCTCATCTTGGCTAACTGGGTGCATTTCCTTGACTGCAAACTAACCCAGGGCTCTTTAATGCAACCATGGGAATTTTTGCAACCCAGATACGTTTTAAATTAAAAGTAAACCCACCAGGGCTACGTGACTAGGCTGGTTGGCCAGGTAACAGTGTATGAATTTACAGTATATTAACCTCCATGACCCGATTAAGAATGTTGGTGAAAAATGTCATAGAGTTTTCCATGTGGGAAGGAGAATCTTAAGCAATTAGCTTTTTCATACTCATTCAGAAATCCTACATGTGATGCTGCCTGCTTCACTCAGCCGGTTACCTGACCGTCAAAGAATAAAACAGAATGGGGAAAATGGAAGTATCCCATACATTTTGCTAGAAGGCAAATTCACAGTGAACCCTCAATCTAGTGAACAGACAAGAGGCCTACATCTTAATGCAATAGCTGTGTTTTAATCAAAACACAGGTCTATGATTCTAATTTCAGTAGAAGTATTGAAGCACTTATTTTTAACACAAGGAAGGAATTGAGTAGCAACTGGAGAAACAACTTGTGAAAATGCAAGTTGGCAAGGGGTCTTCTGCTCATAACATGGGAAAGAAATTGATGAATCATATTGAATGGTCCTGACTACGTTTTGTTAGTCTCAGGATCACAGGACTGGAAGGGATCTTGGAGGTCTTTTAGTCCAACCGCCTTCTCAAGGCAGGAATCCTTATATCATCCCACACAAATGGACATTCAATGTTTCTTGGAAAGCTCCAGCAACTGAACACCCAAAACCCTGGGAGGCAAACTGTTCCATTGATTAACTGTTCCCATGTAAAGAAATTTATTTTTGATTCCAGATTGGATTTCTTGTTAACAAGCTTCCACCCATTGCTTCTTCTCCTGTCCTCAGGTGCTTTGGAGAATAAGTCAACATCCTCATCTCTGTGACAGCCCTTCAAGTACTAGAAGTTAGATAATGTATCATGTCACTAATCCTAATCCTTCTCTTCGTTAGGCTAGATCACGGGTGTCAAACTCGATCGAGTCACGTGACATATCGTGATGTTTTTTGCCTTTGCGGAGCCAGGATGGGCATGGCCTGAGTGTGATGCATCCAGCCCACGGGCCGCTAATTTAACACCCCTGGGATAGACATACATAGTTCTCTTAGCCATTCATCATACAGGTTAGCCTCCAGAATGCTTATCATCTTTGCTGCTCTTCACTGCATTCTTTCCAGGGTCTCAGCATCTTTTTTGAATCATGGCAACCAGAACTGGACGCAATATTCCATGTGTGGCCTCACCACTGCAGATAAAACATTAAAATCACTTCTTGTGGTCTTCATGCTATCACTCTATTGATGCATTAGTTTTTTTGGCAACTGCAGCACACCACTAACTCACACTTAAGTGGTGGTCCACTTGGACACCTAGATCCCTGTCACAGTTACTACTGTTGAGCCAGGTACAACTTATTTTATACCTGTGCTTTTGACTTTTTTCTGCCTTAAGTGTCAAAGCTTACTTCTCTCACCGCTGAACTGATCTAGTTTGATGGGGCCCAATGTTCAAGACTATCAAGATCCTTCTGAATCTTGAGACTCACTTCCAAAATGTTGGCAATCCCCCCCCCCCCAGCTTGGTATCATCTGCAAATCTGATAAGTTCCCCTTCTGTCCCCTGACCAAGATCACTTATGAAGATGTTGAAGAGTGGAGGAGTCTTTAATCTCAGCTATCTAAGATTGACAGACAGGGGTGGGCTGCTGAGGGTTCTCAGGGGTTCAGGAGAACCTCTAGCTAAGATTCAGTGCAGTTCGGAAAACCAACAAATCCCACTCCTGGCTGGCCTCGTCCATCCCACCCTTCCCCTCCCAGGAATCTCCATGAGGCCCATTTTGGATGCAGGTACGCGCGCACGGAGGCTTGAGGAGGGCGAAAAACAGGCCTAACGGAAGTTCGGGAAGGCTGGAAATGGGCCCTCCAGAGGGCCTCCGGAGCCTCGGGAGGCCATTTTTGTCCTCTAGGAGGCTCGAGGAAAATCTCCAGAGTCCAAAGAGGGCAAAATCGCCCCCCCCCTGGTCGTGGTGCAGGAGGCCGACTAGGCCATGGTCACCACCATCCAGAAACTGGGCAGAGAACCCCTTGCTAAAAATTTTGAAGCCCACCCCTGTTGACAGGTGATGACTGTGCTTGCTGAACATCCAGTATATGTGACACATGGATGTCAACACTGAGCTATGGCATTTCTATGCCCCGAAGACATTTCATAAGAAAAAGCGATCTTCTTTAAGCCAGCCCTGTACATGTTTGCCTCCCAAAACAACAATCAAGGTGTCCTTGTGCCCATAATACTTACGTTCTTTCCTATTGCCCAATATCCAATCCTGAATTTGGAATTTCTGGACTCTGGAAGCAAGTACAAATTGGAGCAAAATCAGAGGAAATTTGTTGAAATGGTGAGAGGACTGGAAACCAAGTCCTATGAGGAACAGTTAATTTTGCTTGCAGAAAAGAAAACTGAGGGGAGATGTCAGTCTTTATATATCAAAATGTTTGTCAAATGATGTGCATTTGTGAGATGGACCCCTGAAGAGGAGGCAAGAACACCAGGTTGAAACTGTGGGGAAGTAGATTCGGTTTAGATATTAGGACAAATTTCTTAATGTTATTGTTGTTGTTTTTAGTTGCAAAGTCATGTCCTACCCATCGTGACCCCATGGACAACATTCCTCCAGGCCTTCCTGTCCTCTACCATCCTCAGGAGTCCATTTAAGCTCATGCCTACTGCTTCAGGTATTCCATCCAGCCACCTCATTCTCTGTTGTCCCCTTCTTCTTTGGCCCTCAATCTTTTTCAGCATTAGGCACTTCTCCAGTGAGTCCTTCCTTCTCATTAGGTGGCCAAATTATTTGAGTTTCATCTTCAGGATCTTCATCTTCTAAAGAGCAGTCAGGGTTGATCTCCTCTAGGACTGATCAATTAGATCTCCTTGCAGTCCAAGGGACTCTTAATGGTAACAGCCGTCAATCAGTGGAATAGATTTCTTCATTAAATGGTAGGTTCCTTTTGAGGTCTTGCCACCAAGCTAGGTAATCCAGATTGCTTTAGCAAATCCTGCATTGAGCAAGGGATGGGTCTAGATAACCCCCTGAGATCCCTTGCAGCTCTACAGTCCTATGAAATGCTCAACGATCTTCTCAAACAGAAGCAAAATAAAAGCCAGCCCAATCATTACTGCTGGAATGATGAGCGCAATCTGCTGAGCCAGCATGTGGAGTGTATTTCACTAAGAATGCCCTCAAAGTTGGCAGGGGACGCTCAGCAGTGAAATAGATTTAACAAGTCAGCAAGTCAGGACAGCTATCTTTCTCATTACAGTTGATTTATATTATCTACTCTTCTCAGACATACTGGGTTTTTCTTCTCCAATCTGGCATGTTTCCAGATTTATTGGAACTACAATTCCCCATATTCTGGAAGTCACAATCCTTATACATCTGAGAAAAGGGCTGTACAATGGAGATGGACAGAATGGGATGGACAGAATTGGATATAATACAGAAGAGGAGAAATGTACTAAAATAACAACAATTCCAAATTCCTTAGTAGCGCCAAAGAAAACAATCCTGATGTTTCCTAGATAAGCTCCATTTTCAAGGGCAGAGGTGACTTCGTTAGTGCAATGGTTAAGGCACCAGGCTAGTAACCAGGAGACCAGGAGTTCTGGTCTCACTTTAGGCACAAAACCAGCTGGGTGACCTTGGGCCAGTCATTCTCTCTCTCAACCCTAGGAAGGAAGCAATGGCAAACCACTTCTGAAATTTTGCCCAAAAAACACAAAGGGACTTGCCTAGGCAGTGGGTTGGAGTCAACACTAACCCAAAGATATATGTTTTAAAAAATCAAACAAAAAATAGTGATTTAAATGCAGCAAGTTCAATCAGAAGATAAGTGTGCTTGAAAAAAGTTTCTGTTCAAATTGAATTAGGCCTGATGGATAGAGATTTTTCTCCTTGGCACTTAGAATTTTCCCCCCCCTTTTTTCTACTCGGACATAATAAACAGACTTTCCTCCTCGGCCTTTTTGCAAGACAGTCTTCTTGCAATACTAAACATCAAACAATCTATTACTAAATGAACATACAAACCTTAAAAAAAAACTAAATATAGAAGTACATTTAACTGCGGCAAAGATGTATTTTCATGTTTCCCGGGGCAACACAAATAGCTGGTTGTGTTTTCTTTCCCATATTCATTTTTTTTTAATTTCTGTATTTCTTTCTAAGCCTTTCTAAGCTCCCAATGTTCTTTACAAAAATAGATACATAATGTAATATAATATAATATTCCAATTTATCAAACAGCTGCTAACATTCCAAACAAACATAAGATAAAATATAGAATTCAAATTAAAGTTAAGAAAGCATATCGTACTTTAAGGTCCAGGGTGGGTGGGTGGGAATACCAGATCAGTGTGTGTTCAGGTAGTCCTGCACATGACCACAATTGAGCCCAAAATTTATGTTGCTAAGTGAGACGTTTGTTAAGTGAGTTTTGCCCCATTTTACGAACTTTCTTGCCACAGTTGTTAAGTGACTCACTGCAGTTGTTAAGTTAGTAACATGATGGTTAAGTGAATCTGGTGTCCCCATTGACTGCTTGTGAGAAGATCACATGAGGATCACATGATCTTGGAACACTGTAGCCATCATAAATATGAATCAGTTGCTGAACATCTGAATTTTGATCATGTGACCATGGGAATGCTACAACAGTCATAAATGTGAACTAAATTGCCACTACAACTTCACTAAACTAAATGAACTGTTGTAGGTGGACTGCTGTATAGAACTCTGGCAAAACAGGATTCCTCAGTTGTGAAGCCAAGAGGTGTTCCTAACAAAAAACTATGTTGACTATGTTTCTAGTGTCTTCCAGGCCAGGCATCCAATATCTGGGCATGTCTTAAAATTGGCTAGATGGTGGACCAAGCGTTGCAGTGTAAGCTCCACCCCTTTAGAATGCTTGTGTGCAAATACAAAAGGGGCAGAACTCGCACAGGTGGCCATCTTGGTCCCATCAGGGATCCCTTCCGCTCCAGTCTTTAATCACAGAAATAAAGGGATGATTTATTGGATTGATTCAAAACCCATATTGATGCCAATGTCAGGGTTCCAAGTAATACACCCATAACAATCAGAACTCCGAGGCAGGTAGATTCTTCAAAGAACAGTTTTATTGGATAGATCATATTGGCACAGGCTGGTGAAAACTGACTCTAAAGGTTCCTGCAGTTTTCACCTAATTAAAAGTAAAAGTTTTCCTCTTTTCCCAAACAAACATGGTCCAATCAGGGTGCTGTCCAGTTGCTTGGTAACATCACTCCTCCTTCTCCTCTCTTCAGCTACCTGTTGGAAGGTTCTTGGTTCCCAGGGGAAAGAATTTTGTTTTGGCTACAAACCCCAAGCTATCCCTAATTCCCCCTCCCTAACTCTCAACTCCATTGTGGCAACACTGAAGCCTCAAAGATGGCCTCAGTCAGGCCAACTTCAGAGTTGACAACCTTCAAATAACCTGGTTAAAAATTATACAAATTTTCTTTCTGGGAAACCAAGACTTATTTTATGTGCTGTTTGTTTGTTTGTTTGTTTGTTTATCATTTTTTTCTTGATTCAATATCTGAAGTAACCATATGGCTTAGTTTAATAACTGGCTCCAGAAATTAGCATAGAAAGATGACCAGGATTGTTAACCTCCCTCCTTGCCCATTTCCATTCCATTGGTTATAATTTGTTAAAATTGGGAGAGGAACCTCACCCAAAGCTTTTGAGAAGGCATGTAGCTCTGAATTATCAGGTTTTACCTGCCAGAGGAGGTCAGAATAGCTTATAAGGAGATTGGGAATGGAGAGATGAGAAAAACAATCATAATAAAACTGACCCTGGTTAAAAAGAATAAATATAACATGCACAAAATCATCTTCTCTGCCAAACAGAAGCGCAGATTAAATAACAAGGAAATTTAAAGGCAGTCTGTGTCTTCAATTGTGTTCTGAAGATACCAACTGGGAAATCAACTGCCCATCTCTCAAGGACCACCTCCTCTCAAGGATCTCCTTTGACTAGAGATCCTCCTCTGTTTTGGTGAGACAATACCCTAAATTCATGAGGTGATGGCAGCAGAAGCTAGAAAACACTGTTTTCCTGTCAAGGCCTTATATTCTGGATCAGCCTCTTTTTGGAACCCACACCGACCTCTTGCTGGGGGTTTCAGAAGATACTGAAACCAAACTCTTCTAATTAGCCTATGCAGACAATTGTCTGAAGTACAAGATACTTATTATTGTGGACTGCAATAATTATGCAATACTAATCTCTTATTACTATGGTTAATAGCTATTGTACTTTAGCATGGATTGCTTTGTCTTATGTTATTTTAAGCCACAGCAACTCTAATAGCTTTGGTGAAATGTAAAAACACTATCATTTCTTGGGAGAGAGGGGTGCTGCCATTGAGAAGAATCTCCTCCTGGCCAGTGCAGTTTGAGACAAGCTACCTAGTGCAGGGGTATCAAACTCAAGGCCTGCAGGATGGATATGGCCCACGGGATGCTTAGATCTGGCCCACAGGGCTTCCCTGGAAACAGCGAAAGGTTGACCTGCTGTGCCTCTGCCAGTGAAAATGGAGCTCATGGGGGCCGCACACAGACCTCCCGAGCTCCGTTTTTGGCTGCGACGGCCTCCTGCAGCCCACTGCCAGCAAAAAGGGGGCTTGGGAGGGCCAAGCTATGTTTTTGCTTGCAGAGTGCTTGGGCCACCACAGGTGACTCCAACATGAGTGATGTCAAGCTGGCCATGCCCAGCCTGGCCACGCCCACCCCCAGCCCCCCAAGGTCAAACACAACCCTGATGCGGCCCTCAATGAAATTGAGTTTGACACCTCTGCAACAGTGGGACCAGGAGCAGAAGCTCTTGAACTGATCTTAAAGCTTGACTCAATCAGACTCAGAATTAGATGATATTGGAGAAGACATTCTTTTAAGCATCTGGCTGCTGAACTGTTCTGCATCTCTGATGTAAAGAATAATAAATTACCCCTTCCCACTCAACTCTTCTCTCTTGAAAGTGTCTCTCCACTATTATATTTCTCTCACAAGAAAATGCAAGAAGTTCCTAACCTCATTTTTCCCTAGTTCCATTCAAAACAGCATCAGCTGTGTATAAACAAGTATAGCCTGCAGCTCAGCCTAATTGAACAAAATCTTACTGAAACGTGGAAGTCCTGCAAACCTTTCAAAAGCCAAGAGAGGTAGAATATTGCAAACTTTCTCGAGACCAATTCACAATTGGAACAGGAAGGCTCATTTGAGAAGCGAAGTCTTTATATCCTTTCCCTTGACAGTGAGGTCATCTGCCTTTGACATGGACTTCTGCAATCAAGTTCTAATATTTAGAACTATAGTTTCAAGAATAAACATTAATAGCCAAGTTTGCATACTCTTTTTCTTCAGTTGTAAATAATCATTAGGAGAGTGCGGGGTGGGGATCTATCACATTTTCTTTTTATAAATGATCTCCCTGGTCAGTCAACCTAGATCCTACAGACAAGGATGCATTAGATGGAATTTTTATTGTTGTGCTAATGAATTTATTATTGCACTGGAGCAAGAACCTAAATAAATATTGTAGATTGAGATTTTGGAATGATTTCAGCTACCAGGAATATAATAACAGCCCAAATAAAATTGGGTGGGATGGGAAGGACAGAAACTTGCACTATTGCAATAAGAGTTCACAGTTAGCTTACTTTGTCTTTCATCTTCTTTGAAAGATGGGATCCTTTGACCCAAACTCACGGACAGTAGCTGTTTCCAAAGTTGAGTATGATAGGGTAAGATAGGATGGTAGTCTTGGAAGCTAGAAGAAACAATCAGAAACAATCTATCTGTTTTCTAGTAAATAGGAGCCATTTTGTAAATGGGCACACTTCCATTTGATTCCATGGCCATAGCCTATTCTCAAAATTCCTAACTGTTCCAGTGCTTGAAATACTGGGAAGAGCTGACTTAAGTCCTAGAATCAGTTGGAAGGTGCCAGAGAGGACGTTATTTCCTTCCAATCCAGTTTTGGACTCCTGCTGTTTTATATCTTTCATTTTGAATATCAATTGCTCCATAACACTGTATCTACCAAGTTTTAATTCAGCTGTTTGGTCATTGTTTGGGAATTTTTATGAATTTAAATGAAGTAATAATTTTACATTTAAAACCTAATCATGATATTATTATAATTTAATTTGAACTTGTGCAGTTTTGGGAGATTATATCAAAATACAAAGCTTCAATTCGATTCAATTCAACTGCAGAATTAAAATTGTTTAGGCATCCTGATATTTTCCAGATTTTTTTCAGATACAACTCCTACAGTTCCCAATAATTGGTCATAGGAGCTGGGGCTGGTAGGAATATCTGATTCTATGCCATTATGAAAGTCAAATCCTGGGGAGGTTTGCATTACTGACAAACCATAAAAATATACTGATAAAACTGTAAAACCCTACAATAATGTTACAAAATATAAAAGGGTAGGAGTAATAATAATGATAACGTAAAACAATCAACCAACATTGGCACCACCCCCAATTCTACTAGCAGTGATATGCAGATCAGGGGTGGGTTGTACTTACCTTTACTACTGGTTTGCAATGGGATTGCGCGCACATGCATCTCGCTTTTCTGCTTTTCCGCATGTGCAGATTGCCAATGATGACATCCGGGGCGGAGGGCGGGGCCTCTGGCCAGTTTTACTACCAGCTCTTGCAAACCGATCTGAACTGGGGCAACCCACCACTATTGCAGATAATCTCCAAAGGTCCTATGAAAAAGTTGCAATTCCATAACCTTCTAGAAGGATTCTACTCCGGTTCTGGGACAAGTTTGTTCACAAAGTAGGCTCAATCATGAAGAGTCACTGTCTCCAAGTCTCCAACCTTCATATCTTATTTACTGTGGGGAATGTGGAATGTTTCCATCGAATTCAAGCACCCTGGGTGGGCTACGTCTACCCAGAAAAAGTAATCTGGCTACTAACTGTGGGCTAGGCCACTTAGAACTTTATAGGGTAAAAATTGTTCACAGAAACCTCTTGGAAGCCAGGTGCTTTGTGACTATTGTGGCTTTCAGCCATCAGTTCATAGTTGTTGCATTTTACATGAACTGCAGTTTCCAAAGGCTCTTCAGGGCACATTGAGGTACTCTAGCTTAGTGCTTGTGAGTTAAGCCAATAAACAAAATGGGTGAAATTCATGGCATGACAAAATCCACAGGAAACTCTGAATATTCATCCTTCTAAAATGTATACCAAATGGCTGTTTCCTGTGCCAGGAAAATATCTACCATCACTGAAATAAATCATACAACAGGCAGGTATTAAGGGCCAATCAGTGGTGAAATCTAAAATTTGTTACTACTGGTTCTTTGGCTGTGACTTGGTTGTGTGTGGGGTGGAGGGGTGTAATGTGACTGGGTGGGCATGGCCAACCTTTTTTTTTACTTTTAAAACCATTCTTTCTACAACCTCTTCGGTCGAAGAGGTTGTAAAAAATGCTTTTAAAAGCCTCTGACGATCAGGCAACTAAGCTGGGATCGTCAGAGGCTTTTAAAAGCATTTTTTCTACAACCTCTTTGGCCAAAGAGGTTTTAGAAAAAATGCTTTTAAAAGTAAAAAAAAAAGCCTCTGAAAAAAATGCTTTTAAAAGCCTCTGACAATCAGGCAACTCAGCTGGGATCGTCAGAGGCTTTTAAAAGCATTTTTTCTACAACCTCTTTGGCCAAAGAGGTTTTAGAAAAAATGCTTTTAAAAGTAAAAAAAAAGCCTCTGAAAAAAATGCTTTTAAAAATTAAAAAAAAAAGGCCTCTGATAATCGCGTAGCTCAGTTGGGCATGTGGGGCGTGGGGTGGGCAGGGATTTTTGCTACCGCTTCTCTGCACCACCCGCCTCCATTGCTACCAGATCGGGCGATCCAGTCCGAACCGGGAGCATTTCACCCCTGGGGCCATTGCATTTTTCTTCTTCCTAGCCAATGGCCCAAAATGATAAGGTTGGGTATTAGTTTACTACTGACCTACTCTTATTCCTCCAAGAGAACTAACAGACATATATGTACTGTAATGACGGTCCCAAAGGTGGTTTTTCAAGAGGCAACTGGGCTTTCTGGTCTTTCTCTACCATCCAGGATGATGGATGATGAGAAGCAAAATGTCTTCAAAGAAAAACCAGAAAGTCCAGTTGCCTCTTGAAAAAAACCACCTTTGAGACTACTGTGACCTGGATGACTAAGAACCTCCGTAGACATTTCCTGTAATGATACTTTAATGCTAGAAACCAGGACAAACAGTTGCAGAGAAGAGCACATTCTTTGATGCCATGGAAGTATCAGCAAGGACTTCAGTCTTGGCTTTGAGAACCATACAGATGCCCTGAGAAACTTAGCAGAGGAAATCAGGAAAATGGCATCTTCCAACTGCAGATGATTTGGTACATGCGGAAAAAGAATAAACTATGGTATATTTAAAGTATGGAAAGTAGGGCCTTAAATCACATAGTTATAGCTCCCATCTTGACTTTTTGACCCGTTTAACCGTGATTCTCAGCTCTCCTGGACAAAGTTGATCCACTACTCCCGAGTTGCTCATATCCTGCTGCGGGCCTAAACCCACAACTGGAGAACATCTCCCCATGAATCATTAGCCATGTTGGTTGGAAATTTTTGGAGCCATAGCTGTCATTTTGGTGTAAGCTGTCATATATGTGCAGGGGTGGGCTTCAAAAATTTTAGCAAGGGGTTCTCTGCCCGGTTGCTAGGTGGGCCTGGCCATGGTGGGCATGGCCTAGTCGGTCTCCTGCACCACAGTGAGGGGGATGTTTTTGCCTTCCCCAAGCTCTGGAGGCTTTCCTCAAGCCTCCGGGAGGGCAAAAACAGCCTCCCCAGGCTCCGGAGGCCCTCGGGAGGCTGTTTCCGGCCTTCCTGAACTTCCAGTAGGCCCATTTTTCACCCTCCCTGGGCATCCACATGCACTCTGCACTTACCTGCATCCAAAATGGGCTGCATGGAGACTCCTGGGAGGGGCGGGGAGGGGTGGGCAGGCCAGCCAGGAGTGGGATTTGGGGGATCTCCGAATTGCACAGTATTTTAGCTAGAGGTTCTCCTGAACTCCTGAGAACCCCCAGCAGCCTGCCCCTGTATATGTGTATTTAGAAGTATTCTAAGCAGGATGCATCAGATGGAAGCTAGAATGTGAGAACTGCACATTCAGATCCCTGACCATCAATCTGGGTAAGCTAGACATTTGAGTAGGCTGAGGAATCTATTTCTGTTTCTTCTCAGTCTTTCTCAGAAGGCCATTAGGAAGACCAAAAAAAGCACATAGGACATCTCTGAATTGAACCAACTGAGCTCCAAATTGCGCATTTAACAAGAAACATCTTGTGCCATTTTACTTCATTTTTAGTCTTATTCATAAGACAGTCCTTGGTTATGCTGATTTTTTCTGCCACGTGTAAACTTAGGACTGCTTAGACGATAAATGTAATTCAAACAAATTTACGTTATTAATAACATGAAGAAATAATTCTTATTTGTAATTCACAGCTCAAAAGGGATTGTTTTGCTCAATGCTACAACAATTCATATTTAAGTGAAGTTATAAGCAAGGGGCTGGCGCAGGAATTAATTCACATTTCCCATCTGTGTTTATTTCCCTCTTCATTGCTAAAGAACAACTGTTTTTCTTTTTTCTGGAGGGTTCATTAATCTTAAGTTTGATTTAAAGGATATTTATACTTTAATTACTAGACAAGAATAAAATTATTTTTCATCTGCGGCCTCATGAATAAATAAGTTGTTTTTTATTTAAATTCTGATAACTTAATAGGTTTGCATTTGCTTATTTTCATGCATGTGAGAGCAAATATAATTATTACTTCTGGGTTCTTTATAAATCCTAGGGTGTTTCCCCCTACCCGCCTCTACAGAGCAATAATGTTCCCAACATAATCCTTAAAATATTTCTGTTTAAAGGAAATGCAGCAACAGTATCTCCCAGACTTTAAATCTGAGGCACAGTTTCCTCCTCAATTAAACTAGCGACCCATTTTACTCTTAATAATAAAGTTTATTTTAAACCATTGTTCCGTTACAAATATGGGTAGACCAAACTCTATGGTGTCCCAAGGCACCATAGCCAAGGGCAGGTTGTAATCCAGTCACCCTTAAATGCTAGGATATCCAGCATGATTTCTAACTCAAAAGGTAGGAAGCAAATCCTGGGGACCAAATGAAGGAATTCAGTGATGAAATCCATTTTTTTTTACTACTGGTTCTGTGGGTGTGGCTTGGTGGGCGTGGTGTGGCTTGTTGGGTGTGGCTTGATGGGCGTGGCAGGGGAAGGATATTGCAAAATCTCCATTCCCACCCCACTCCAGGGGAACGATACTGCAAAATCCCCATTCCTGCCCCATTCCTGGGGGAAGGATATTGCAAAATCCCCATTCCCACCCTACTCTGAAACCAGCCAGAGGTGGTATTTGCCGGTTCCCCAAACTGCTCAAAATTTCCACTACTGGTTCTCCAGAACCTGTTAGAACCTGCTGGATTTCACCCCTGAGGGAATTCTATGCTGAAGGGGGCTGTTAGATTGAAAGCAGACTCCACCTCTCTCCTCCCCCCACACCCCCGGTCTCTGCTCTCCAGCCAGCCTTCTTTTTTGCTTATCATATTAATGTATTAAATATTGGAGCACATAACACCAGACATGTCACTGTAAGGCAAAATCACAAAACTGTGTCTCACTTATTTTGGCCATGTCATACGCAAGGGGGAGGGAAGGGATTCCCTGGAGAAAACAATTAATTTGGAAGCGTTAGCAGTAAAAGGAAACCAGATTTCCAAAGAACACAGCGGCTGAACACCACCAAAGCCGACACCAGCCAGAGCACAGAACATCGCAAAGCAATAGTGAAAGATCAGAAGATGGGGAGAGGCTTGGTCCATAAAATAGCCCAGAGTTGGACATGGATGAATCGATAACATTATCATCATCATCGATGTATTAGTCTAATTACGTTCCTTTGTCCTTGTTTATTTATTGTTCTATTGTTTTACTTCTGTTTTGTTTACACTCTTTTCAGTTTTTTTTCCTTTTTATTATTGTAAGCTGCCTAGAGCTATGATAGTGAACCTATGGCATGCGTGCCAGAGGTGGCACGCAACGCCCTTTCTGATGGCACATGGGTCATCACCCCAGTTCTTCTCTGTTGTGCATGCCTGCAAGCCTCCTGTCAGCCAGCTGGTCTTCTATGCATGCACACGGGGCAGGGTGCATGCACGGGGCCGCATGCACATTGCATTTTGGGGGCTTGGTCATGTGTGCTTTGGGCACTCAGTCCAGAAAAGGTTAAACATCACTGGCCTAGAGTAATTCCAGGGCGAGATAGGCAGCAAACAAACAAACAAACAAATAATAAATCTGGAGTAATGGTCCATTCTTAATTCAAGTAGATAATCTCTTCTGTGACATCTGCTGATTTAGTAACATGGAAACGAAGAAGAGGGTGAAGGGCAGGAAGGAGCAAATGGCACAGCACACAAATATGTAAGGCAACTTTCCCAAACCTTGGCGACTTGGCCTGGCAGGGAGAGAGGGGAAGCAAGTAGCACTAATGGCTGGCTGGTATGCATGCACACACACAGCTTAACTTGTGTGAGTGGCAGGCTGGTGCGTACATGCATGCGTGCACAGAGCAAGTTGGGCTGTGCAAATGTGCACGTGTGCTAGCCCGCCACTCATGCAAATCAAGCTTGCACACTGCCCACCACTCTGGCCCATCACTCACAGGGCCACTGGCCCACCACTCACATGCACACTGGCCCATCACTCATACGGCCCAGTTACAAATAGGTCATGGCCCAATAGTGGGCCATTGCCTGGGGTTGGGGACCCCTGATGTAAGGGATATAATTTATATTGTGACAATGACACATTTTGTCATTTTATAGAAACCTCCGGATTCTGTACATATCCATATCTAAAAGCAACAATGCCAGGCTTTATATTGGTTGATGGGTGGTTGGTTGATGGTCTAAGACACGGGTGTCAAACTTGATCACATCACTTGACGTATAGTGACTTCTTTTGCCTTTATGGAGCTAGGGTAGGCGTGGCCTGTATATGATGCATCCGGCCCGCAGGCCACCAGTTTGACAGACCTGGTCTAAGACTTTAAAAATCTCTACCAAGAAAATGGCTATTGTAAAATTCCCCACATCATTGGTGAAGATTGACTAGGATACTGAGAATCTGGTTTTCCTGAACCCAATTTAAATAAGAGAAATTGATTCAAATTATTTTGATCTTTGATACTTTTCTCCTGACTGGGCACTGTTTAAGATGGGTTCACCATAGAATCAGTGATGGGAGGAACAACTGAGAGTAGATAGTCTCCATATTTTCTGATCAAGATAAATGTTTCTCATTGTCTACAATATTATTATTGACAGTCAGATTGTCTTGTCTGTGGATAGATAGTAGACTGACAGAAGACTTGACTTGATTTTTAAATGACACCTTGCTGGTTCTCCCATGACTCATTTGCATGGCTATGAATATAGGAATTAGTATTTTAGGGTGGGGGGAGAGAATTCCCTAAAGCTGGGCGTGACCCAAGCAAACAAAAAAGTTAAAGCTGATTGTAAAAATTCTGTGCAAGTATTAATTAATGAGGAAATGTTACCCCTGTTTATTTAAAAGCATGTGCTTCTAGGCAGTATGTTTTATTATATCCTAATCATTTATTGGCTTGATTGCTGAACAATTTATTTGTTGTTTTCCCAAAATTGGAAATCTCAAGTGCATTCTCTACAGGAGTTCATCACCATTCTTTACTCTCTAATACACATATGTCCTACTCATACATATATAATTCTCTTTACAATATATATGGTATTTATTATATGTACCCAAGAACTCGAAAGTATAAATCCCTTAGAGATGAAAGAGTTATTGTTGTTGATTAATGCTGTAAATATATTAAACTATTTTATTATCACACAGAATGCCAACACTGCTTGTAAAATTTGAGGTACAGTGTATGTATTAATTTGTATGTTGCCGTTTGGAATACAGCTCTAATAAGGCATCTACCATTCTAAATTGTTAAAATATAAGAGTAAAAGAAAAATTCAACAAACAGAGTAGCAGAAGAGCAGAATTAATTGGACTCCTTGTGTAAACCTCCTAAGGTCTTGTTATAATTACAAGGCCTTGGATTTTAAGAGCAGTAGCAATGGAGATACTCAGACCGCAATTGCCCTACGGAGCATGGTGAATAATTAATTTAACGTACCTCCTATTCTATTTCTGCTTGTACTATCCATCATGAGACAAGACAGCCTTTCCAAATCAGGTGCCTCCCCAGATGTTTGCAACTACAGTTCCCATCAGGAGGAGATTGCAGCCTTATGTCTCTGAAAGGCAAAGAGCTGAAGAACTCAGATTGTTTTATCATTAGAACCTCCACATCTAACAAATTGTCAGAGACCCAAATAAGACTGCAAGCCAGCAGCGTCATTCTCTTCTGCACCATCTGTTGCCTGAAGGCTATTGTGCACAATTACAGAACCAGCAAAAACAAAAGAATTTAATGTGGAAAAAAGGCGCTGGATAGAGAAAAGGTCCAGAAAAATAATCCGTATGATGCGGCTTCTAGAAAGAACTTGTTAACGCAGCTCCAGTAGAATATCTCACATAGAATTGATCTCTCTAGGGTATAGTCTCCAGTGACATTTATTGTTGGTCCCTTGTCACGAAAACAGGAAGAAGAGTGAGGTCCACAGACTGGGTTTCTCTCCTGTACCATTTGACTTATGGAAAGAGGCACAGTGATCTGTCCCCCCCCTTCAGAGACCCACAAAAACACAGCCAGCCGAGGGTTAAGAATCACTTGGCACACTCCGCAGTTCTTATCTCAACCTTGGCAGCGATATGCACACCGTCTGCCAAGGACTTTATTGGTTTACACAAACAAGAAAATCACCTACGTAGCTTTGCCGTTCATCCAGCTTCCAAGACTACGAGGTTGCTCCGTTTGTTTAGCTTTGTTCGTCACGAACTTCGTGACCCACCGTACTGTCTTATATAGATATGTTTCTGGGTGTGGTCCAGTGAGTCATTGATCCTGTGACTCCAATCCAATGACTCAGGATTTCCTCATACGCCGCAGCTGCAGTACCCTTTTCTCTCGCCTTCTTTGGCGTGCGTCCAGGAATGACGTCTCTCCCTCACTCTCATCTGAGACACCTGTTTCCCCACTACTTGGCTCTCTTTCAGCTGGCACCTGAGCCGGTGCCAGAGGGGGAGGGCTGGGAGATCTGGCTGGCTCCTCTTCCTCCTGCTCAGAGCTGCCTTCCTCCAAAGGGATAGGCTCAGAGGACGGGGCCACAACACACAGTTAGCACCTTCTAGAAATTGAAATTGAATTGCTCTAGAAGATATTTCTGATCTGAGTAGATGCCATTGTGTTGCTGTACTGCGTATTGTCATCACAGCATTGTTAATGGTTTTGAGGTTGTTCTGCTGTAATTCATCCTTATTATAATAGCATATAAATGGAAACAAAAACTTTCAAAATGAATCACCAACAGAAAACAGACATAGCATTCTGGGGGGAGGGGGGAAGACTGCATATTCTTTCGCATGTTATTTTCAATTTTCTCCTTACAGTATGACCTCCATCTGCAAAATAAACAAGAGATCTAACAGATAAGCAGTTCTGGATCAATAGGACCTAGCTGGATGGAGTGCTCTTTTCATAAAGAATCCTCATAGCCCCAAGAAAGCACTGTCTCTTAGTGCGCACTAGCTGCCCGTATGTTAATTTTACTCCACACTTTCTTATGCATTGATCTTGGACGGAGGGCTAATCTTAACCTTCTGACTTCCCTTTCTATAAAGATTATCCAAAGTGACCCCAAAGAAATCCACAGTTAAAACATAAATCAGAACAGAAATAAATAATGCCATATGAAAAACAAGAATAAAAGCAGACTTTAAATGAGTTCAGACTTCACTATTTAAAATGGCGTCGATGAGAAGAAATATATGAAATATGAGAAAGATTGTTAAGTAGAAGTGGGAGGAGGGAAGGCAGAGTCTGTGAGAAGAAAACTTCAAAGGGCTGCTATGCTCCATCAAGAAATTTGTCTAACCTTTGGCAAAGAGAGGAGACAAAGAAAAAAATTATAAGAGATGGGAAGTTATTTTTGCAAAAAAAGAAATCCCTAGAACAGTGTTTCTCAAACAATGGCTACTTTAAGATGTGTAGACTTCAACTTCCCAGCCAGAAAAAGTCTACACATCTTAGCCAAGAATGAGAAAGACTGCCCTGCAGATTGAAATAAGGAGCAGATGACTCAGACTATCCCTCCTTACATTTCTTAATACCTATTATTATAACACCAGAACAACTAGACACCAGGACAGCTTTTTCCCGAAAGCCATCACTCTGCTAAACAAATAATTCCCTCAACACTGTCAAACTATTCACTAAGTCTGCATTACTATTACTATTAATCTTCTCATCATTCCTATCATCCATCTCCTCCCATTTATGACTATATGACTGTAACTTGTTGCTGTATCCTTACAATTTATATTGTTTCCTAGTATGATTCGATTGCTTATTTATACCCTATGTCTATCATTAAGTGTTGTACCTTATAATTCTTGACAAATGTATCTTGTTTTTTTATGTACACTGAGAGCATATGCACCAAAGACAAATTCCTTGTGTGTCCAATCATACGTGGCCAATAAAGAATTCTATCATCTATCTATCTATCTATCTATCTATCTATCTATCTATCTATCTATCTATCTATCTATCATCTATTTATCTATCTATCATTACTGCATACTCCAACCTGTAGCTACTTACATTATAAAAGCCTTGAACGTTAAATAAAAAGATTAAGTGCACCACAATATCATTCAAACAATTTTGAAAAAAGAAGTTCCATATCTTTTGCATGTATTACCGTATATTCATCAATCCAATTGAATTCAAGGACATTTGATTCACAGTAAACAATTACAAATACAAAGAACTTGAACATTTACCATCCAAACTGAAGAATCCTTACGACATCCTCAGCACTAAGAGCCAGTTTGGTCTAGTAGTTAAGACACTAGACTAGAAAGTAGGAGACACTGAGTTCAAGTCCCAATTTAGCTGTGAAAGTCAACTGAGTGACTTTGCTTCAGTCACTCTGTCTCACCCAACCAACCTCAGAAGGTTGGTGTAGGGGAAAATAGAAGGAAAGAGGGTGTATTAGATATCTTTACAGCCTTTAGTCATTTGTAAAAGTAATAAAAGCAGGATACATATTGTATGAATAAATTGACATATGGACTCTGTAGGTGGAATCAATGGAGCCAATAGCGAGCACCTTGAATCTTGACAAGACTGAAATTTCATTTCAGTTTTCTAGCCAACCATAGAGATAACACCTTCTTCTTGCTCTTATCCAAAATATTCTGAAATCAAAACATGTGGATATAGAGAAATGGTTTGGGGTGAATAAGTGAGCCAGGTTGCCTTGAATAACTAGGCAAGAGTCTTTTTTTTTAACACTCTTTCTGCAAATCTACTTCCATTTATCACAATGGAAATACCATTCTTCCCCCCCCCCCTTCCATTGGCTGCTTTTGCATCATTTCTGGTGGTTCTGCAGCATCTGCAATGGCCTCTGTGCAGAGCCTTCTCAGAATAATTTCCATGATGTGCCACCCATGAGCCCTTTTATGAATAGCAGCTGCTTCTTCAAATCAATATACTTCAGGCAATTGGTTCTGTACGTACACTGTGGTCAAACATGGCCCAGCCACAAGAGTAAAGCAGAGCTACAGGAGGTACTAGTGATTGTGTGTGTGTCTAATAGTTAGGCAAGTCTCTTATGGAAAACATAATCTCATACAGAACTACTGTGCTCAGATACTGGGGAGTCATTATCATCATGATGAAGAGCTGGGGTGGCACAGTGGTTAGAATGCAATACTGCAGGCTACTTCTGCTGATTGCCAGCTGCCTGCAATTTGGCAGTTTGGATCTCACCAGGCTGAAGGTTGACTCAGCCTTCCATCCTTCTGAGGTTGGTAAAAGGAGGACCCAGATTGTTGGGGAAAATAGGCTGACTCTGTAAACTGCTTAGAGAGGGCTGTAAAGTACTGTAAAGCAGTATGTCTAAGTGCTATTGCTTTTGCTATCATCATCATCATCATCATCATCATCATCATCATCATCAGGTCCTGTGCAGAGCACATTGGGTAGCAAGTGATTTCCACAGGTTTCAATCATTCACAGCATCTTCGACTTTGTCACAAGAGACATTAATAATCTTAAGATCTTCCTTAAAGAGAGCCTCAGATAGCTCAACAGGCTAGATAGCCTCTTATTAACATTCAGCTGTCTGCAATTATTGCAGGTTCGAGGCTCAAGGTTGACTCAGCCTTCCAACCTTTCTAAGGTAAGTTAACTGAGGACCCAGTTTGTGGGGGCAATAAGCTGACTTTGTATAAAAATATAGAAAAGTATGAAGGCTATTGCTTAATGCATTGTAAGCTGCCCTGAGTCTCCGGGGAAGGACGGCATATAAATCTAATTTTTTTAAAAAAATGTTTGGTACCAAGTTTTCCAGGGCCAGCCTAGCTTTTTTCCGGGAGGCATCCAATTTTTGGATGCTGTTCTTTAGGTGTACGTAAGATATGCCAAACAATAGCATTTGACGGTCATTCACAGTTCTCAACAGGTGTTTTAAATCTGATCTTTGTAGTACTTCTTCATTAGTGATTAAAAGTTATAATGGTTCTGATTTTGTCATCTACTATTTGTCATCTACTATTGCAAATAATGCCTTTTCAGGTTCTCTGATAGTTTTAAATCTATAATAGTAGTGGAAAACCACATTGGTATTTCTCTATTAAAAATAGAATCTTAGGGCAGGGAGAAATGTTTGTGACAGATTTATACAAGAATTATGTTCCAAAGCATAGCTTGGCAGCCACAAAGTTCCATCACTGCAAAACTAGGGTCTGCATCTTCATAAGCCATTCCAAGAGGTGTTCCTTTCTTGCAAGGTCTTGCGCCCAGAGTGTTTAGTCACTATATGGCAGAGCATCCTAGAGACCATCTATATGAGTCACGGTGGCACAGTGGTTAGAGTGCAATACTGCAGGCTACTTCTGCTGACTGCCGGCTGCCTTCCATCCTTCGGAAGTGGGCAAAATGAGGACCCAAATTGCCAATATGCTGACTCTGTAAACTGATTAAAGAGGGCTGTAAAGCACTGTAAAGCAGTATGTATAACTCTAAGTGGTATTGCTATCTAGGAATCCCTAAAGCTGTGATGGCAAACTATGGCACGCGTGCCAGAAGTGGCACACAGCGCCCTCTCTGTGGGCACACGAGCCATCAGCCCAGTTCAGCTCCGCTGCGCATGAGCGCACACCTCCCACCAACCAGCTGGTCTTCGAGTCTCTGCCGTGCATGCACAGGGGGCAGAGCACATGCATGGGGCTGTGTGCACATGCGCGGGGGAGGGATGCATGCAAGAGGGCCGCATGCATTGCATTTTGGAGGTTTGGGTGTGCATGCGCATTCACACACGCATGCACATGCTTTGGGCACTCAGTCCGGAAAAAGTTAGCCATCACTGCCCTAAAGTTTCATGAAGCCAACTAGAATATGAACCCAAGATCAGGGGAAGATTACACTGAAAATACCAATTTCTGCAAGGTAGGGAAAAGGAGAAAAATCACACACATTACAAAGTATTATAAATGGAGAGGTCTAAATTTCACCGGTCAGTTCTTTTTAAAACATTTTCAAAAGCTGTCTGCGGCAGTATTTAGCATTCTGGCTGCAGGCTTTAGTCTGTCGGCAACTGGAAAGCCGATTATATCCCGTTTCCCTGGAATACTTCAAAGTTGCTCTCTGATGAGCTGAAAACTTGGCTTCCGAATGAGGGAAAAAATAGGAAATAGAGACTGATATTTTGAGCAATATTTGAGGAACTCCTGAAAACCAAGAAAGGTCAATCAGGTTATCGGTTGGCCAAATGTCATTTGAAATGTGCAACAAGTCATTTTATCCCTTTTGAATTTTTGGTCCAATGGAAGGTGTTTCTGACAAATTTATTTTACCAGCATTTATATATAAGATTGATTCTATTTTTTTATTAATGACACTCTGGCCAGAAGGGCCAATTCTTGAATCTATAAACTGCACACACATAAATAGGTATAAATTTCACACACACACAAATATTCTGGTGCTAATGGTGCAATAGTTCAAGTGGTGCAATAGTATTCAATAGCAATGCACCTATTACTATTGGTACTAACTTGGCATCCTTTTGTTACTGTTGTTCTACAAAACACCTTTTCTTCCAATAAACCTGCAGTTGCTGGCCCTGTTGCTGAGCCAATAGTCTTAAATCCTGCAGCCCATTTGACACCACATATCCAAGAAGTCCAATACCTAGCGTGGCCCTTTTTGACTTGGGGGATGACCAATTCGGCATGGTATTCTGTAAATTATGTTCCACCATATTGTCTATGGAAGAGACATTTTTTTTGTCTGGCTTCTCTAATGAGACCTGTGTCAGCTTTGGAAGCCATATTAGTCTGGAAGCTTCCATGCTGCCACCTTCTCATGTGGAAAGTAGGAGGGGGGATTTAGTAGAAGGCTTATCTTTAGACATAATAGCATTCTTCCTGTCGGTCAAGGTCAGGGCGATCCTGCATCTGGAGAAGGAGTGGTTGTAGTGCTGTCTTGAGATGGGACAGATGGTGATTGGAGCATGTGAGCGTCTGAGGACTGAGGGGATGGATTGGGGTTTTTTGATTTACTGAGGGAAAACCCAGACCTCTCAGATTCGGGTTTTCCCAGATGCACCAGTTTACCTATTCTAGTAAATAGAACTTTGAAAAATGCTTGGGGGGTTTTCTGGAACGCTGACATCCTGTTCTCTACAGTTGAATTTCTGGCATGGCTCTCATCTACCTCAGAGCACACAAGCCCAACAACCACATCAAGGTAGTGCCTCACTGAGGGATTTGTCTATGGAGATTCTCAGTCATCCAGGTCATGATTGTCCTAAAGATGCTTTTTCAGGAAGCAACTGTTAGTCTCTGAAGACATTTCACTTCTCCAAGAAGCTTCTTCAGCTCTAACTGGATAGTGGGGAAGGGGAGGATTTATATTCCTTGCAGATAGCTGGTCATTTAAATTCTTTTAGAGAGTCATTGAGGCCATTTGGAAGTTTTTCTGTGTCTTCAGAATCACTGAGTGGTGCAAATGGGTGCGGAGCCTTCTTGGAACTGCTGAAAGGACTGTGTTGTAGACTGGAGATAGATGATGTTGTATCCCTCTCCCCTGCTTGAGAGAGGGCTGTTCAATTTTGACATAGATGGCCTCTTTGACACCCTCTTTCAAATCAGTGGTCCTCTCTGTCCAAAATGTGATCTTTGCTGTCTTCAAAAGTGTGGCCTTTGTCTTTTAAATGCAGATGGACTGCTGAATCTAGTCCTGATGGGTTTGTTCTCCTATGTTGTGCCATGCACTTATGAAGTGGTTGTTTTGTTTTCCCAATGTACAGATCTGCACATGGCTCACTGCATCGTGCTGCTTATACCACATTGTTCAGTTTGTGTTTGCCCAACTCCAAACAACTCTGGGTAGTTGCAGATAAAAGAACGTTAATTGCTGAAATGCTACCGCATAAGCAAAAATGTTACTGCCTAAATTCCTTACAGTCCCTGAACTGTATATCAGGTTGTACAGCTACAACTAGTTCACTAGAATCACCAACTGGTACATGTAGAAAGATTTTGGTTTCACAGGATTTGCTTCCTCAGTTGGCAACTGCAGTGAGAAAAGGATCTATTTCTAAATAAAATTATATATCATATTGGAACAAATCCCCCAGAGGATCTCGCTGTGTTTTAGGAAGGAAAAAAAATACAATAAAGCCACATTAAACTGTATTTCATTAAAAAGGTGCTAAAAATTATCTATTGCTGCACAATGCTTATCAAAATGTGAGAAAGCTGTAGGGAAGGGCTTACAAGGTGGAAGAACTGCACCCCAAAAAAAAAAAAAAATAGAAACAGGAAGATTAATAACAGGAAAAGAATTAAAGAGAAATTTGTTCATTCGTTTGTTTGTTTGTTTATAGGGCACCCTTCTCACTTTCCAAATTATGTACATATTGATGAATTTCTGAGGAAACAAATAATTCAAACTCTTTATCACGGTCAGACTCAGATGGTGATGGTATGACGTTGGCACACCCAGTTTAAGATTTTGAAAGGCAACAATCAGGCCCATTAAGATAGACTAAGAAGTCTATCTAAGAGTTTATTTTTTTACGTATGTATGTATGTATGTATGTATGTATGTATGTATGTATCAGGGATGGCTTCTACTTACATTTACTACCAGTTTGCAACGGGATTAAGTGTGCATGCTCACTTTGCTTGTGCATGCACACTTCTGTCAATTATGACGTCTGGGTGGGTGGGCGGAGCCTCCTGCCACTTTTACTCCCGGTTCTATAGAACCGGACAGAACCGGGAACAACCCACCACTGATATGTATGTGTGCATGTATGCATATCAAATTCATATGGCTGCCCATCTAAAAATACGTCTCTGGGTGGCATACAACAATTAATTAAAACAATAAATATATAAAACAATCATAAAAAAATGTAAAGACAGTTGTTATTAAATAAATAAATAAATAAACCCGGTAACTACAAAGCCAGAATGAGCAGACAACCATTTCACAATGGCTGCGATGAAGGGCAGAGCCCCCCAATTAATTCCTCACTTACTGTCAAAGCAATATCAAGATGTATTTTTCTGCTCTATTTCCAGGGTATGCTTTTCCATATTATGTCACCTTGAGCACTCTGATGTGTTCTGAATAAAGTTGTGAGCTAACCCCAGGAGCTTACTGGCTATTTTCCAGAGGCAAGAATGTCCCTTTAACTAGTCAGTATTTACTTTCTTCTGCAATATCTTTTACAGCTAACTTTACCAGGAATGCTTTGGTAGTAAAACATCTGAGTTGAGGTATACCTGGCTCACTACAATATCCAATTTTTATTTATTAAGTTAGTTAGTTAGTTAGTCTGTCTGTCAAACATGTACGAGATAACAGATATAAGTATAAACATGGATATGGACACAGGAAATGGGTACGAATAAATAGGGACAGTAGGACAGGGATGGCAGGCACGCTGGTGTGCTTATGCACGCCCCTTACAGAGCTCTTAGGAATGGGGTGAGGTCCACAGTAGACAGTTTAAGATTAAAGTTATGGGGATTTGAGGATGTAACAACAGAGTCAGGTAGTGCATTCCAGGCATTGACCTCTCTGTTGCTAAAGTTGTATTTTCTGCAATTGAGTTTGGAAATCTATTTGCAAATGGAAGGCTGCTGGTTCAAAACTAGTGGTGGGTTGCTATCGGTTCACACCAGATCAGGCGAATCGGTAGCAGCAGCAGCCAGAGGCTCTGCTCATCTGCCCGGACACTTCTGCGCATACGCAGAAGTGCCACATGAGTGAGCGTGCACAAGCGAACTGGTAGCGACAGGATTTGGAACCCAACCCTTTTCAAAACTTGGCAGAACCTGGCAGATTGTTTTTTATTATTACTATTTTCTTTCCCTAAACTTCTTATTTTTCCCTCTGCTTTTAAGTAGTAGTAGTAAACCGTTTTGCTAACTTTCCAATAACATGAGATAGAAGAGTTTCACCCTCAGCTCCTAAATAGGCTTGATAAACCTATTTATTTGGAGACCACATTGAATTTGGTGGCATGACCAGTCCGCTCCCATAGAGAGGGTCTCCTCAGGGTGCCGTCGGTCAAACAGTGTTGACTGGCGGCCCCCAGGGGGAGAGCCTTCTCTGTGGGGGCACCTACCATCTGGAACGAGCTCCCCCCCGAGATAAGGAACCTACATGACCTGGGTACTTTTCGCCATGCCTTGAAAACATTTTTATTTGAACAAGCTGGGCTGGCTTAACCTCCTTTTTTGGGGTTTTAAATTTTATAATCGTAATTGGACTTTTAAACTGTTGAGCCAAATTATTTAATTTGTTTTTAATGATTTTTTAACTTTTGTATTTATTATATCTTATTCTGGCTGTTCACCGCCCTGAGTCCCGTCCGGGAGTAGGGCGGTATATAAATTTAATAAATAAATAAATAAATAAAATAAATATTCGTTATTGTTAAGGAGAAGAAGACCCCACTTATTATCATTAAGTCCCTTTTCCTAAACTAGTGGTCCTATCCTTGGGCTTGAATGACAGAATCATTTTGTATGCCTTGGATTCAGACTGCTGTCACTAAATACCAGACTTGTATACGGTGGTGAAATCCAAATTTTTTTTACTACCAGTTCTGTGGGCGTGGTTTGGTGAGCGTGGCTGGGAAAGGATACTGCAAAATCTTCCTTTCCTCCCCACTCCAGGGGAAGGATACTGCTAAATCCCCATTCCCTCCCCATTCCCTCCCAATTCCAGGGGAAGGATATTGCAAAATCTCCATTCCCAACCCACTCTAGGGCCAGCCAGAGGTGGTATTTGCCGGTTCTCCGAACCACTCAAAATTTCCTCTACTGTTTCTCCAGAATCTCTCAGAACCTGCTGGATTTCACCCCTGCTTGTATAGAAAAAATACTGCATTCATCCAAAATGTAACAAATAAGGAGAGAGCAGTTCAGGTCTGTGGAAAACCAAGTGCAGTGGAACTAAATTTGGGTTTCGGGTCCTGCACCAGCCACAGAAAGTTGCTGCAAAAATATTTGTGAGACTTTGACAGTATCCAGAATCACAGTTCATCTTTACTTTATTTTTATTTATTTTGTCAAGCATATATAAGATAACAGGTAAAAGTATAAACATAATTTGAATACATGAAAAAGAGTAAGAGTAAAAAGGGATGGTAGGCACGCTGGCACACTTATGCATGCCCCTTACAGACCTCTTAGGAATGGGGTGAGGTCAACAGTAGACAGTTTAAGGTTAAAGTTTTGGGGTTTGGGAAAGAAACCATAGAGTCAGGTAGTGCATTCCAGGCACTGACCATTCTGTTACTGAAGTCATATTTTCTGCAATCGAGTTTGGAGCGGTTTACCTTGAGTTTGTATCTATTATTTGCTCATATATTGCTGTGGTTGAAGCTGAAGTAGTCATTGACAGGTAGGACATTGTGGCAGATAATTTTATGTAGTACACTTTGGTCAGACCAAAGTTTCCTGTCTTTCTTTTTTTAAAAAAAAAAGCATATTGTGTACTACATAGTCATTTAAGATTTTTCTTGTTCAGCATACAGTTTCTAATCTAACAATGATTGTATAGTTTGAAGGTATATCTGTTGCTCATTGCTATTGACATGCAAAGTTTACTAAGCGTATCTAACTCTCACGCTTTTAAACATCCATTCAAAGTCCTGTATGACTTAGGACCAGGTTATCTGAAGAATGTCTTTTCTGGTTCACATCTACCTAACTCACCAGAGCAGGGAGCAAGGAATGTTGCAGGTCCCCACTTCTAAGGAGGTACATCTACTGGGACCAAGAAAAAGAAGGACCTTGTCTGTGGTGGCTCCCTCCCTTTGGAAATTAAATTGGCCCCTACTTTGATACTCTTTCGCAAGGCCTGAAGACTTGATTTTGCAATGGGCATGGGGAATCCAGGGTGATATGGAGCCCCTCAAGTGGCTTGCTTGTTTGAATGTTGTCACCAGGAGAATGAGGGGATCACTGTTTTTATTGTTTTTAATATTGAGTTTTTATTTTTGTAAGCTGTTCAGAGTCACAAAGAGTAAATGGGTGGCCCTACAAATTTTCTTAAATAAATACATTCAAAATATTCAGTAAGCTAATGCAAGACAACAGAAAATCCAACTATGACCCCAAGGGCTTAGAGTAGGGATGGCTAACCTTTTTGCCATTGTGTGCCACAAGCAGGGGGTGTTGCCCGCATGCATGCCCACACCCATAATTTTATGGCCCCGCCCCCACGCATGCACACGTGACACTCCGTTCCCCTTCATTCCCTCCCCCGCTCCTGGCATATGATGGCACGGTGGGCCCATCAGTGGGCAAAAATGTCCTCCCCCCCACCCTCAGAGGCCCTCTGGAGGCCAGAAATGGCCCATTTGCCAACTTCTGGTGGGACTCGAAGGCCCGTTTTTCACTCTCCCCAGCCTCCAGAGCTTTTCTAGGAGCTTGAGGAGGACGAAAACAGCCTTCCCCACCCCCCAGAGGCCCTCTGGAGGCCAGAATTGGCCCATTTGCTGACTTCTGGTGGGATGGAGCTGAGCTTGTGTGCCCACCGATATGGCTATGTGTGAACCTGTGGCACGTGTGATATAGTTTCGCCATCACGGGCCTAGAGCATCTTGGATTTGGCTTTCAAGGTTGGGCTCACACAAGATCTGCAAAGGGGAAAAAACATTAAATGGTCTGATCCAGTGGTGATATTGAGCCGTTCTACCCGGTTCGGGCAAAGCGGTAGCGGCGGCCATACCATAGAAAAGCTACATTTCCACTGGTAGCACGTTCCCCTTTTTCTCTAGCAAAAAACATAGCTTGCCAATCTCTGGAGCCAGTATTCAAAACACCAAATTCATATTTTTTGCGCTTTCTCCTTCCCAGAGCTTGAAAAACACAGCATTGCATCTTGACAGGCTCCTGAAAATAATTGGTCTCCATGTCTTTTATCTCACAAGTAGCCATTTTGGCATTTATAAATCTCTCTCTCCCTCTCTCTCTCCCTCCCTCTCTCTCTCTCTCTCTCTCTCTCTCTCTTCCTACATAGAATACTTTCTTCTCTCTTCACTTTCCTTGCCTAGGCATCTATCCTTAAATTTCATCCCTCCCCTCTGAATATTCTCATTTTTGCCTCTTTCCTAGCAAACACAATCAAACGCACCTGGTACAATATAACTAATGTAGAAAACTGACCTGTGCTAAGCATATTTTTCCTTTTAACGCATAGGATTTACTCTTTGCATGACCTATTCCATCTTGTCAATTTGCATAACATTTATTTCCCACAGCTAAACACAGCCAAGCACAACATGTGATGTTTCTGTATTATTGAAATACACAGCTTTTCTTATCCCTGGAAATCCTGAAAATTGTAGTTTTGTAAGGGAGCTCATGGTCAGGTATGGTCAAAACCCTCTGAGATGGCAAGATTTTTTTTTTTTGTAGGAAGCCAGAAAACTAACTGTGCCTATCTACAGTATCTATCTATCATCTATCTATCTATCATCTATCTATCTATCATCTATCTATCTATCTATCTATCTATCTATCTATCTATCTATCTGTAAAACAAATATTTCACAGTTAAACTAATGAAATGATAAATAGAGTGTCCATATGTTATCTTGTTCTCCATGTTTTTCTCAAAACAAGAACTTTGTGTTTATCTGCTAGAGATTTGAATGGCTCTTTCCCCCAGTTGACATATTACATCTTCTAATACTTCATAAAAGTTGCACATTGAGATCAGTATAATGATTGACATACTTCTTCCTGAGATATTTTCTACATCATTTATACGCTGGAGTAACTAAAGGGATAAAGATCCCTCCAGTCCTCTAATCGTCTTTGTTGCTCTTTTCTGAACTCTAGAAAGAGTGCAGAGAAGAGCAATAAAGATGATTGGGGACTGGAGACTAAAGCGAATGTGAAGAACAGTTACAAAAATTGGGTATGTCTAGTTTAATGAAAAGAAGGACTAGGAATGACATGACAATATTTGAAGGGCTGCTACAAGGAAGGGGAGGCAACCTATTCTCCAAAGCATCTGAAGGCAGGACAAGAAGCAATGGATGGGAACTAATCAAGGAGAGAACCAACCTAGAAGGTTGAAATTTCCAAGGAGAAATTTCTTGACAGTTAGAACAATTAATCAGTGGAATGACTTGCCTCCAGAAGTTGTGGGCGCTCCAACACTGGGGGTTTTTAAGAAGAGATTGGACAACCATTTGTATGAAATGGCACAGGGCTTCCCGCCTAAGCAGGGGGTTGGATTAGAAGATCTCCAAGGTCCCTTCCAACTCTGCTATTCTGCTAAAACAAAGGTAAAAAATTGAGTTTGTTATCATTTTTAAGCATCCTTTAGCACTGGATTTGCTGACAAGTTCTGCTATCCCACAGCAACCAGAAGGCTAAATTTTCATCATCTCTGTTGTAGAAGGATTAAGAAGTGCTGGATCTGGTGTTAATTAATCCATAAAGTAAATGCATCATTATCTCATAAATTATTTTTCTCCCTCAAAACAATTTTTTGGAGGTTATACACTTCTCTCCACAACAAACCAGCGCATAGCTTTCTTTCTTTGTCTACATCCTGCTATCACTAGAGCAGTTTGCCCTAACCCGGTGCCCTCGAAATTCCATTGGGAAAGATTGGCTTTGAAGCATATATATTTTAAAAATATAAAAATAAGTGAAGAAACTCTGCTTGATTTGAAGCTCTTGGGACATTCTGCAAATGATAGTAACCCCATTGCATTCAGAGGGTGGCAAATTGGGAAAGTAGAAGTCAAGATCTTCAGTTTTATGGCTTATGAAAATATGTTAAAATTATTTCTATAAAGTCCCACATCTCAGCACTAGATACGTACCCTTCCCCATTAGTGCTAAATAAATGGAATGAAATGATATTCCCCAACAACAAGAAGGTATATCTTCCATGCCTTTCATGGGGATAGGCTTATTATGTCATTGGCACTGAATCACAGTTTATAGTACTAATGTGTGCTTCCAAATGAGATGGGAGAGAAAATGCCTAAAGTGTTCTCCAATGGAAGAGGAAAAAAGGCTGCTGCCTTTAGAAGCCTTTTAGCTCTTCCACCCACTGAGCTGGTTATATTTAAGAGGAAGATGAAACCCATTGGCTCAGAAAGGATGACTGAGAATGCCATTAACTTTTTATTACCTGGAATGACTATATTGGGCTTCAGCTGAGCAGGAAATCTCTGTCTGGAGCAGACGGTTGTGCTTTTGTCACCTTGCCATTGTTGAGCTAGAAGTGACATGGTACAGTCATGATTTATTTTTTATTTATTTATTTTAATTATATTTCTATACCGCACTTCTCCTGTAGGACTCAGGGCGGTGTACAGCCAGGTTAAAAACACAAACACATAGATATCATAAAATTAGAATTTAAAACTATTAAACAATTTAGCCCAAATTAAATTAAAAACCCAGAATTAAAATATCTAATTAAAAAACATTTACATGGTCAGCCCCGCCTGTTGGAACATCAGGGTCTTGAGGGCACAATGGAAAGTACAAAGGTTGGGGATGTTACGTATCTCCGGGGGCAATTCATTCCAAAGGGCAGGAGCCCTCACAGAGAAGGCTCTCCTCCTGGGGGTCGCCAGTCAGCATAATTTGACTGAAGGCACCTTGAGGAGTCCCTCTCTGTGAGAGCGAACTGGATAGTGGGAGGCTATTAGTGGCAGAAGGCAGTCTCATAAATACCCAGGTTCTAAGCCATGGAGCACTTTAAAGGTGGTAACCAACACCTTGAATCGCACCTGGAAGACCACTGGCAGCCAGTGCAGCTCACGCAGGAGAGGTGTTACAATCACCCACGTGGCCGCATCCTGGACCATTTGGAGCCTCTGGGTGCTCTTCAAGGGGAGCCCCATGTAGAGAGCATTACATAGTCCAGACGGGAGGTGATGAGGGCATGAGTGACCATGCGCAGGGCATTCTGGTCCAGAAAGGGACGCAACTGGCGGATCAGGCGAACCTGATAAAAGCCCCTCCTGGCCATGGCCATCATATGGTCTTCTAAAGACAGCCGTGAATCCAGGAGGACATCCAGATTGTGAGCCCTCTCTGTGGGGGACAAGGTCTCATCCCCAATAGTCACCGATGGCACCAGCTGACTAAACCAGGACGCCAGAAGCCACAGCCACTCGGTCTTGGAGGGGTTGAGTCTGAGCTTGTTTCTCCCCATCCAGATCTGTACGGCCTCCAGGCAACAGGACATCATGTTAAGGGCATCATTGGGGTGGTCCGGGGTGGAGATGTACAGCTGTGTATTGTCAGCATACTGATAAACCCTCACCCCGAAACCACGGATGATCTCGCCCAGCGGTTTCACATAAATGTTGAACAGAAGAGGCAAGAGGACTGACCCTTGCAGCACCCCACAAACAAGGCGCCTCGAGGTCAACCTCTGCCCCCCTGCCAACACAAACTGCGAACAGCCAGAGAGGAAGGAGGAAAACCACCGCAACATGGTGCCCCCTATTCCTAACCCCTCCAACTGGTGCAGCATGATACCATGGTCGATGGTATCAAAAGCCACTGAGAGATCTAATAGGACCAGGACAGAGGAACAACCGTGTCCCAAGCCCTCCAAAGATCATCAACCAACGCGACCAATGCCATTTCGGTGCTGTATCCTGACCTGAAGCCTGACTGGTACAGATCCAGATAGGCAGCTTCATCCAGGTACTGGGGCAGTTGTCGTGCCACCACACTCTCAACAACCTTCGCAACAGTGAAGGTTATAGACTGGACGATAATTTGCTAATACAGCCGGGTCCAGGAAAGGCTTCTTGAGGAGGGGCCTCACCACCACCTCTTTCATGGTGGCAGGAAAGGCACCTTCACTGAGACAAGCATTTATAATCCCCTGGAGCCAGCCTTGTGTAACCTCCCAGGAGGCCAGCACCAACCAGAAGGGACACGGATCCAATAAACATGTGGCAGCGCTAAGCTTACCCAGAATCCTGTCCACGTCCTCTGGAGCCACAGAGCCAAACTCTTCCCAGATAATACTCTCAGGAGCTACCCCCGTCTCCTCCCCTGGATCTACCCAGTCGGAGTCCAGACCTTCCCGAATCAGAGTGACTTTATCATGCAGGAATTGCACAACATCCTCAGCCCTACCCTGCAAGGGATCTTCCCACACTCCCACCTGGAGTAGGGAGTGGGTCACCCTAAACAGAACTACAGGGCGGTTCTCTGCAGATGCGATAAGAGCAGAAAAATAACTAGATTTTGCCGCTTTTATAGTCACTAGGTAGGTCTTGATGTAAGACCTCACCAGTGTTCGGTCAGATTCAGATCAGCTAGTCCTCCAATTGCTCTCCAGGCATCTTTTCTGATGCTTCATCTCTCTCAGCTCCTCGGATGCAAGAGCTGTACCTCATTCAAAGCTCTCCAGCTGGGAAAAGGGTGTATCCTATCAGTCAGCCCCGTAAGTTACTAACGGGGGTAGAATCTGTCCCTGAGTTACAGGAGGGAAGGGCTCTTTCCCAAGGAGCTAAGAGACAAATCAGGCTTGGGGATTTGGTATGCAGAAAGAAAGAAGCCAAGGAGGGATTCTCCCTAAACCTTCATAGTAGTGGTGGTTTCAAAAATGTTTACTACCAATTCTGTGGGTGTGGCTTGGGAGGCAGAGAATAGATGGGGGTGGGACCAGTCAGAATTTTTACTACTGGTTCTCCGAACTACTCAAAATTTCCACTACCGATTCTCCAGAACTGGTCAGAATCTGCTGAAACCCACCTCTGCTTCATAGGATGTATCTGATAGTTATACAAAAGGTGCTTTAGTCTGAAAAGATTCTTGTCAATGGACGAATAGCAATGAAAAAACTACTCTGAGAAATTAATTGTGTCATTCTTGGTTCCTTGAGCCTGATGATAACAAAGTGAAGCACTCAAAGCTCAGCCTGCAGGACTATCCCCATAGAGAAGACCTCATATTATCTTTGCTTTCTTGGGGACAAAGATCCAGAAATTTTTCTGCAGTCATCACACCAGCTAGGAAAGCAAATATGTTTGGTGGAGGGAATGGGAAAGAGATTCAATAAAAAAGTAATAATTGTTCCTAATTGCTCCTAATAATTGCTGAAGGATTTCCAGGATAGAAATTCCTGTGGAGAGATGTTATTGTTGTAAAGGGCATTGCTGTGATAGACTAAAAAGGGTAACACTCTTCACCCTACCCTTCATGGAAGAAATGACTCCCCATTTGATCTTCTCTTACTGATTTGATCTTCTCTTATTGAGGGCCACTTCCAAGGAGACAATCTTCTTTTTCCTGGCTGCCCCCAGTGTAATAGACCCTTGTGTTTAGCATTAGATTATGTTTATAATGCTAAACCTAATACTAAAGACAAAATTAAAAAGCGGGTCAGTAGTAATTTGTGAACATAGTTAAGCTCTGACTGTCAACTGGGATAAATATGTATCATTTGATTTTAGCTTAATGTGTTATGGGGATCCATCCATAACTGGGATGTTTAACCCACAGGATGTTTTTTTCCCTCTCAAATGGGTTTTGTGCAGGGGTGAAATTCACTTACCTTCCCTACCGGTTTGCAAATATGCACTCGCTGTGCGCACACGCCAGTAGTGAAATCCAAATTTTTTTACTACCGGTTCTGTAGGTGTGGCTTGATGGTGTGGCTTGGTGGGCATGGCAGGGGAAGGATACTGCAAAATCTCCATTCCCAACACACTCTGGGGCTAGCCAGAGGTGGTATTTGTTGGTTCTCTGAACTACTCAATATTTCCGCTACCAGTTCTCCGAACCTGTCAGAACCTGCTGAATTTCACCCCTGGCGCATGCAAGCAAAGCACATGCCATTGTCCATGCATGTGCAAAGCCTTCTGCACATGCACAGAGGCTGAAATCATCAGAAAAAGGGGGCGTCAAGATATTGGTGCAGGTGGGTGGAGCCTCCCGTAGCTGCCGCTACTGGTTCACTGGAGCTGGATAAAACCGGCTGAATTTCACCCCTGGTTTTGTATATTATAACATCATAGACAGAAAATACACATGACAATAAATGTCTATGGACCTTCTCAGTCATCCAGGTCATGGTTGTCCCAAAGATGTTTTTTTCAAGAGGCAACTTGACTTTCCAGTTTTTCTTTGAAGACGTTTTGCTTCTCATCCAAGAAGCTTCTTCGGCTCCATCTTCAGCTTCTTGTTCAGAGCTGAAGAAGCTTCTTGGATGAGAAATGAAACGTTTTCAAAGAAAAACCAGAAAGCCCAGTTGCCTCTTGAAAAAAGCACCTTTCGGACATGACAATAAAGTTTCTAGCCTCTTTGCCCTCAACTAAGAAAACATCCAGGTAGTCATCACAAGTCAACACTGACTTGAATGTGTCAGCACAAACACAAACCCTGCTTATCCATCTTCTGTAATTCATCACCTTCAATAATTTCTAATTCTTCAGATGGATCTTCTCTGCTTGCTGCCTTAGTTCATGAACACGGGACCCCTTCCAGACTTCTTAATTAATCAGAAGGATGGAATATTTCTCCTTTTTCTTTTCTGCTTTCTTTATTTCCCCTGAAGTTTCTTTGCTTCTTCTGATACAACCTCTAAATGTCAAATAACCTGGAGTCAAAACAGAAGCCAGGCGTTTTATAACTTAGAACAAACCTCACTCAGCCAATCAGTTTCAGTACATAACATTAGTTTTTAAGTACTGCATGAATCCATATTGCTAGCTTTGCACAATAGTGAGAGATTTAATTCCCCACTGCATGTTTTAAGCAAGCTGTTCTCTCAGCTTCACTCCTTCAATAAGGGGAAGAATAATATTGACTCTGTCTGATAATGAATGTTGCAAGGCATACAGTCTGCGTTTCTGACACAGTTTGAATAATTAAGAGCATCATGTGAATCCTAAACATCGTTAGGATTGCACATCTACTGTCTCAGAATGTGCTATAAAATTTCTCCACTAACAACTTAGGTGGTACACTTGTACTGCTGTATAGATATATGTTTTGGAAAACAAAAAGTAGCTAAAACGCACTTATAAAAATGCACAGTGCAGGAATGTTTACTATCAATGACATACAGTAAAATCTGTTGTAAGGTTTTGTAAAATGTGTTGCATGAATTAGACCCGTGATGGCGAAGCTATGGCGTGCATGCCAAAAGTGGCGCCCAGCACCCTCTCTGATGGCATGCGAGCTGTCACCCCAGTTCAGCTCTGCTGCGCATGTGCGCACACCTCCCACCAACCAGCTGGTCTTCAGATCTCTGCCGTGCATGCATCCCTGTGCATGCTCATGCATGCAGAGGGATGTGGCACATGCACATGAGCCACGTGCGAATTGCATTTTGGGGGTACAGGTGTGTGGGCACGCATTTGGCAGTTGTCTGGAAAAGGTTAGCCACCACTGAATTAGACTGATGGATTGCATGCACCCAGAGCAAAATAATTATTTATGGCGTAACAATACTATGGTGAGTCTGGTTTCATAATCAATTACAGATAGCCCTCGACTTACGACCATAATTGAGCCCAAAGTTTCTGTTGCTAAATTTTGTGAATTTTGCTCCATTTAATGACCTTTCTTGCCACTATTGTTAAATGAATCATTATAGTTGTTAAGTTAGTAACACGGTTGTTAAGTGAATCTGGCTTCCCCTTTGACTTTGCTTGTCAGAAGGTGGCAAATGGTGATCACATGACCCCAAGACAAGGGAACCGTTGTAAGTATGAGTCGGTTCCAAGCATCTGAATTTTGATTTAGGAAAGCTGCAATGGTTGTAAGTGCGAAAAGCATAAGTCATTTTTTTCAGGGCCATTGTAACTTTGAATGGTCACTAAAAGAACTGTTGTAAGTCAAGGACTATCTGTACTGACTTCCAGCAACAAAAGATCTCTCAGTTTTCCATTCAAGTATGTATGTAGATGAGTAGTTGCTCATTGATAGAAACCTTTCCAACGTGAGCCACGGTGGTGCAGTGGTTAGAGTGCAGTATTGCAGGCTACTTCTGCTCACCCGAATCAGTCTGAACCGGCTAAATACCACCTCTCTTCTTATGTGATACCATAGCATGATTAAGGCATTCAGTTATGGCTGTACACCCCCCCCCCCTGAGTCCTTTGGGAGAAGGGGGGTATAGAAATGTAAATAATAAATAAATAAATATAAAATAAATTAGAATTAGGAAGATACAGATTCAAGCTTATCTTCAGCCCTAGAGACTTGCTGATATCTTAGCCCAATCACTGTCCTTATCTCGGAGGTTGTAACTGTGACCAATGTGAAAAGCAAGATAGAAACTAGACAAACAAATGGACAAGCCACATAAGACGAGTGGTAATGCTGACCATTCATGCAAAAAAGGCTCTATGGGCCTCTTTTTTTCCTTCTTGCAGATACTATCTCCTTTTATTATGTTTGTGTACTACACCTCTGTACATTTGAAGAACTCTAAGCCATATCCAGGGCAGAGGGAAGATTTATTTCTCATTGCACCACTACTTTGCGACTGGCAGTTGTGTCTCATTTTTCTTGATAGAAGGATTGGTATCCGTGCTTTTATGAATGCAATGTAATTGGGATCTAATATGTATGAACTGGGACTTATATCCTCCCACATTTTAGCTAGAGAACATGAACAGGCAAATTATTAATGGGTATCTTAAATGAAAGAGCTGCCTTGGTGGAGAATCTTCTCTTAACAACACAGGAAAAAGCAAGCATTTGGATTTGAGGTTAGTAAACTATAAGTTCGCATTAAAAATTAACAAGATGAAGGAGTGAAGAGAATGGAAACCAGGGATAAATTTTCCAGGGATAGCCCATACTTACAGGCTTCAATAAACATATCCAATTCACACTTCATGGGTTGGGGGAGAATTCATTAGATTATGATACTCCCAGGTCTTTGCACAGCCACCAATCTGAAGGAAATTCATGGAGATTATGAATACTTTACGGTGCTTGGGTTGAAAGGGTTCAAATAGATATGGGAAGTTTGCATTGTCATTTCTTTTCATCACCACTGTCTTTCTGAATTGGGTTGCCCACTCAAATTTGTGCTCAGTGCGTGTGCAATATAAATATAGAAGTGGAGAGACCATGTCCCAGCCCATAAGTTTTGAATACATTCTTTACCAGCACCAGCTATCGTGGCCTTTCACAAGGAATGATAGAAGATCAAAGACTACAAATGTTGCCCTCACATTTTAATATCCTTCATATCACATGCATAGGTAACAGAGCTACTAAAGATTAGCAGCAAATAGAAGACTACAGGTTGCCTTCCTATGCATTCAAATATCCTGTTTTCCTGAAAATAAGACATCCCTTGATAATAAGCCCAATCGGGATTTTGAGCACATGCACTATAATAAGCCTCCCCCCGAAAATAAGTCCTCCCTGAAAATATTTAAACGCAGAGCTGGAAATCAGGTAAGACGGTTAGAGGAGCCCCATCTTGCTCCATGTGCCCCAAAATAATAAGACCTCCCCGAAAATAAGGCCAAGCACTTATTTCGGGATTCAAAAAAATATAAGACAGGGTCTTATTTTTGAGGAAACATGGTATATGAACACTATTACTAGGCTAGCTCCCAGATTCTGAATGGAAGCTAGCTAGCTAACTCTATATTTCTATTCTTGGTGACCCAAGTGATGCTATGTGGCCACTCTCTCGCAGTGCCTAGAGGCTGTGGAAGCCTGGATGGGAGGACAACAGGCTTCGACTGAACCCTTGCAAGACTGAATGGCTTTGTGTACACAGGACTTTGAGATCTGGAACTTTGTCATCTTTTACTCTGGATGGGACGGCACTACCCCAGAAAGACATGGTCCATGACTTGGGGGTTCTCCTGGACTTGTGACTCCTGTTGGAGGAGCAGATGTCAATTGTGACTAGGAGAGCCTTTGCACAACTTCAGACTGTGTGCCAGTTGCAGCCTTTCCTGGATCAGGATACAGTCCCTAGTCCCTAGTCACCTCATGGTTGGACTATTGTTATGCACTGTATAGGGACCATCCTTGAAGAGCATTCAGAAGCTACAGCTACAGCTAGTGCAGAGTAGGGCAGTGTGGGTGGTTTTGGGGACCCCAAAAATGGCCCCTGTTACACCACTGCTCTGCCACCAGTGCATTAGTTACCAGTCTGGTTCTATGGTAAGAGGGTGGCCAATAAATTAGAGAGAGAGAGAGAGAGAGAGAGAGAGAGAGAGAAGAGAGAGAGAGAGAGAGAGAGAGAGAGAGAGAGAGAGAGAGAGAGAGAGAGAGAGAGAGAGAGATCAGGGGTGTCAAACTCAATTTAATTGAGGGCCGCATCAGGGTTGTGTTTGCCTTGGGGAGGCGGGGGTGGGATGTGTGGCCAGTATGACAACATTCATGTTGGGGGGGTGCCTGTGGTGGCTTGAGCACCAGAGAAAATGGGCTCTCGAGCTCCATTTTCGGCAGCAACGGTACCCTGCAACCCTCTGTCAGCGAAAACAGAACTCAGGAGGGCTGCACACAGTCCCCTCGCAAACTCCATTTTTTCTGGCAGAGGCACCACCGGCCAGTCCTTTGCTGTTTCCAGGGTGGCTCTGCAGGCCAGATATAAGCACCCCGTGGGCCGGATCTGGGCCCTGGGCCTCGAATTTGACACCCCGAATATAAATTAAAAAGCAAGTATTCGGGAAATATTCCCTTCTGAAGAACAGAAAAACACTAGTTTGGCTGTTTGGGGGAATGTTCCAATTTCCTACAATTTAATCTTCTGAACTAGAAATGATTCATAGTGTTCTGGATATGGTCTCCATCCCAAATTTTCAATACAGGTAGCCCTTGACTTGTGACCGGTCACTTAACGATTGATCACAGTTATGATAGGCCTCCTGAAAAGGGATTTACAGTCCAGTTTCTAAGTTTCAGTGTTTCCCCTCTTACCCCCGTGGTCACATAACCACATTTTGGGCACTTGACAACCAGCCCACATTTAAGGCTATTTGCAGTACCCCACAATCATGGTTTACTTCCAGTTTCAGCAAAACCCAGCCTTAACTTTACCACTTAACAACTGCAGCATTTGCTTAATGACCATAATATTCACTTTAGGACTTCAGCATTTGCTTTACAACCACTGCACAATTACCACAAGAAGGTCTTAAAAATGAGTCTAGCCACATGGTAACCCGTTTTACAACCATCATGATTTACAACTGTTCATTTTAATGGTTTTATTAATTTATAATATGACATACAAAAAGAATACAAAAGCAAATGTTAGGGAAATTAGGAAAGGAAAAAGGGAAGTGGATAATGGGGGAAAGCAAGGGAAAAAGAACAAAAAAAGGCATTGACTTCCAACTCCTTTGGTACAGTAAAAATAAGGTATTAAGATCTACCCTTAAATTTTTACTTTTTTATAATAGAAACTAGCCATTTCTATAACAACAAATCTATCTAATAGGTAAAACCTAAAATCACAGTTTTGGTTTTTTTTCCACCTTAACTATTAATTGCCAGGCTCAATCACAGTTGTAAGTCAAGGATTACCTTAGAAAACCATTGCCCAATTTTATAGAAATAAAATAGGGACGTATGCTCCAAAACTTATATTTTGCTTATACTGCCTTTGCTTTTCCTCCAAAGGAGTCATATGAAATTGAGAGGAACTTAAATCACCATTAACAGGTGAACCATGTCAGATTTCATAGAAATCAATATCGTGGCTTCAAATACCTTCATATTTTTTTTAAAGAATAAATTTATTTAAAGGTTTCAAACTCCTTTATGTTGCTTTTTTTTAAGAATTAAAAGTTAATTTTGAAACCACCAAAGTAACAAATAACCCTTGCAGTTGCATTTCACTTAAACAAATAATACGAATACAGAGTGAAATACACAGATACACAGACCAGTGAAAACTAAAGAAGAAGAAAAAAAAATAGTTGTGAGTTTTCCACCTTCTGGACAGGAAAGATTGGAAAAATACAGTACATTACTGTGTTCTGTAGGTTTAATTCAATGTTTATAAAGCTAAATAGTATAACCATATTATTCGGAAACTATTAACAAGTCATTTTAAAACTCCTTTCATTTCTGATGTTATCTTAGTGGTGCTGTGTAAATCTTCAAAGGAGATTTCTTTTTGATGAAGTCTCCAGGGGAAGCCCTGCCTTAAAGCTATTCCATGAAGCAACAGGACCTCTTTGCTTCTAAGAGCAAAACTAAAGCAAAGCAGTTGTGTCTCTGGCTCCACTGCACTGCCTCTTCTCAGCCCAGTTTTTCTAGTCCTGTGATTCGAAACAGAGGCAAGAAAAGCAGGTTAGGGATCAGCTATAGCGGCATTTCTCAACTTCAGCAAGGTTAAGTTGTGAGGAGTCATCAAAGGTTCTCTCAACTTTCAGGCCTCATCAGAGTTGAAAGAGGACCCAGTTGAAAGAGGACCCAGGACAGTAATAAAATTCTACTGGTTAGCACTGGTTCATGCGAACTGGTAGTGATAAAAGCTACTGGTTCGGCAAACCGGTAGCAAAAAAAAATTACCAGTTGGTCCAAACCGGTATTTCCGATGATCAGCTGTACTGCGTGATTTATATTCACTAGAAAACAGGAAATCCTGTCTCTGGTTTTATCTTTATATTCACTTTAAGGATCTTCTGTATTAAGATGTGAATCCTACTACTGAATTCATCTTTCTTTGCTTTCCTCACAGGTCCACCATATATAGGAGAGAGGAAGAAGTTTTGAGGGAACCCAAACAGCTTCATTGAAACAAATCATGTTGCTTCTTGGCTCTGATGAAGTGGATCCTCTTGCTCCAAGGTGACTCTAAGTCAGTGCTTCTTTGAAATCAGACAGAATGCGATGAAAATTGCGGTGAAAATGGATCCAGTAGTGAAAAATATCTGTGGCAAATTTCAGGCAGTTAGGTTGATAAGATTTTCTGCAAATAGAAAGGACAATAGGAAGAAATAATGGCGTCCCCTCCAGAGTGCCCTGCTGGAACTAAGGGCAGAGAGAAAGATAAGAGAATAATTCATATAACTTTTCTTAAAGAAAATATAATCGCTAGGCCTGTCATATAGATAAGATTGCCACTAAACTTTTTATTGCAGTGGATGGGAAAGAGAAAACGAAGAGAGAGCAAAATGTTTAAATTAAGGAGGCCTTTTTCACTTTCTCTTCATTCTGTCCTCAAAACTGAATTGGAATACTCTCTCTACCCATCTTTGAATCGGAAGTCTGGTAGCAGCTTTGGTGAGTGACAAATTTTATTGAAAACTATCTGATGGTGTGTGTTGCAGCTCATGAATGCGTAAGTCTATCATTAAAAGGTGTTAGTCAGAACAGCTGTTACCGCACTTTTGATTTTTCACCATCGTAAACTAATACATCCAATTTTGAGTAAGCCAAAAACTAGAATCGGTATGACATTTGCTGACCCTGTAGTTCATTGTTTCTCAACCTCAGCAAGGTTAAGACCTAATGCATGGACTTCAATTCCCAGAATTCCCCAGCCAGCGTTTCTCCAACCTGGCTTTCTTGCCTCTGTTTCAAATCACAGTTGGCCAAGTAACTTCTTTCCAAGGTAATAGGCTGACAAAGTGTAACAGACAATATACAGCCTGTGGTTGTCCTTGGATCGTAGTTGAAGAAATCATCGCACCATCACTGATACAGCAAGAGACAGTGTAAGGCTTTTAATTCATGGGCTGGGATGAGATGAAGGTAATGTCATGGGGATACAACAGAAAAAAGATTCTGTCAGGACATGTGTATGCTGCAGTTAGATACAAGAGAGAAAAGATCAAGAGAAGAGATGCTGTTGGTAGAAGTGAACAACAAAGATTCTGCTGATTTAAGGGCAGATCTGTCAGCCTCCAACAATCAATGGCCATCCCCCTCCTTTCTCACCAAAGCATTTTATGAAAGCAAACATAAAAGGGTTGTGTTTTTTTTAAATCTCTCTCTCTACTATTAATTTATCTCTCTACTTAAAAATCCTTTTTGGTGTAATATGAGAGACTTTCTGAACTACATATTAGGGAAGGAACTTGGTGGAACAGTTTGAATCAGAAATAGGGCAAGTTAGGTACATCTAACTATAGTTTAAAATGTGCTACTTCACACTGGGTTTAGTGTTTGAGCCAACTGATAGCAGGTAGCTAATATCAAGATATAATTAAGTGGAATTCCTAATAATGGAAAAGCAACATGCACAATCTTGCAGACACATATATTTTGGTAAACAAGTATGGTTTACAAAACTTTTCTATGTGTGTATGTTCAGAGACAAACTTGGATCATTCTTCAGATAATTTGTGCAGTGGCCCACATTTTTGGCTGAAAACAAGAAAACTGCACGTGGATTGAAATCCTAGTGAAATCCTACAATCCTTAGGTTTAAATCTCAGGTTTCTCATTCCAAAGTACAAGCCATAAATTAAAGCTTCTGATTATTCATCCCTGGATTTTGCACTTTTCAAGTGATATTACGAAAAAACACATCTGCAAACATAGGTTTTAAAAATATATATTTTGATAATGCAGCTTGAAATCAATTCAAGCATGATATTTATGGGAAGAAAAAGAAAAACAGAATGAGACCCATCCCCAGAAAAATAGATGAATGAGACAGGATACTTGTAAGGTGAAGGTAAAGGTTCCCCCGCACATGTGTGCTAGCCATTTCCGGCCCTAGGGATGGTGCTCATCTCCATTTCTAAGCCAAAGACATCTCCATGTTCATGTGATCGGAATGACTAAATGCCAAAGGTGCATGGAACGCTGTTACCTTCCCACCAAGGTCCCTATTTTTCTACTTGCATTTTTTACATGCTTTCGAACTGCTAGGTTGGCAGAAGCTGGGACAAGTAACGGGAGCTCACCCTGTTATGCGGCACTAGGGATTTGAACCACTGAACTGCCAACCTTTTGAGCATCAAGCTCAGCACCTTAGCCTTTGAGCCACCTCATCCCTTAGGGTACTTGTATTATATCATAAAATCCTTGTTTACAGGCACCTTGACTTCCATTGAAAGGATTGAGCTATAATAAAAAAATATTTTTAGAATATATGTAGTATTCAAACATCTATGACATTCATTTAGTATTACAGTCCATAAAATATAAAATCAGTTCAGGAATATACTCATTTGAGATAATAGCATTCAACTTTAAAGAGTTCAGTGTCACTTTGTACCTGGTGGATAATTCCAATAAGAGCAGTAAAAACCTAATGGTATTTCCAGGGCTGGTGATTGCCAATAATATAATACAGAACTATAAAAAAAAATCACACTTGAATTTTTGGGATCCTGGGAAAGCAAGCGCAGGAGAAATAAAATATGCTCAAATATCTCAATGAAAATTACCATACAGAGAAGAATATGTGATCTCATATTACTTCTGCATAAGCAGACACTGAAATGTGAGGAAAGATCTTTAAACATGCTTTCCATGATTGTTGATGCGAAGCAATTTAACCTAGCCATGGGAAAAGTCTTCTGTATTTAAGATTTTCTATATGTGTGGCTGAGTATCTTTCAAGCTGTTGGCAAAGATATACCTTGAGCAATTTATCAGCAAATCTCTGATAAAGCAATAAAGATAAGGTTAGGTTAAATATTTGAATCACTTTTCAAACTGGCAGGATGAGTAGCAATTATGCTAACTTTGATTTTTAACAAGTATAAGTCATGAGCAGAACCAAACCCATAATTCCCAATGAGCAAATCCCAGCTTCAGTTGTTTCTTCTAATAGAAATTTAGGCCTAAATATTTTATAGAGCAATTAATTTTTGGACTCCAGAACTGAACACCATGTAACCATTCAATTCTCATGAAAAGCCAATCAAGATTGACTTAGTTAATTCCTGGATGGAAGGTCACCAGAAGATTGTTGGCTGCAACCTGGACTGAGAACAGGGGTGAAATCCAGCAGGTTCTGACAGGTTCTGGAGAACCGGTAGTGGAAATTTTGAGTAGTTCAGAGAACCAGCAAATACCACCTCTGGCTGCTCCCAGCGTGGGGTGGGAATGGAGATTTTGCAATATCCTTCCCCCAGGTGTGGAGAGGGAATGGGGATTTTGCAGTATCCTTCCCCTGCCACGCCCACCAAGCCACACCACACCCACCAAGCCACAGTAGTAAAAAAAAATGGAATTTCACCACTGACTGAGAAGTAACAAATATCCTTGAAGGCAATAACAGAAACCTCTGTATTGTTGCAAAAAAGCAAAATAAAATCCTACAGGAATTGCAGATATCAGAAATTAAGCTCAACTGGGAAACTCTCTGTAAGGATCACCTCTCCTTCTAACTTAAGAAAGTGAGAACTCTTGAAACGTGGTTGTTCAAAAGGATTTCTTTTATTAAGCAGAAGTGACAGCCATCCAGTTAAAGCAAGATCTGAATACCATTAGGCAAGGCAGTAGGATTAAAGTGCTAGAGACCCCTCCCTTTAAGTCAGAATGCAGATTTTAGCCAATACACAAGTGTGAAGATGTTTTCTTTACTAGTTTGTCTGATAACCTGAACAAACATGCATTCCCACCATTATCCTTTAAAGTGAAACAGCCCACTTGGCTATCATAAAAATTCCTGCAGGTAAAGGGAATCTCAGGGCTCTTTGGCGCTAGGATATAGGTTGTAAAATATCTGTTGACACAGGCAATGCTAGTAAATTGAATCCAAGTGTCCCCCCTCCTCCGATTACAGAATGGTAGTATCACTTTTAGGGATCTGACACTCTCCCTAGTTTTATACATTGTTGCTGGGATGGTCATATAATATGGCATAATATGTCCTCCTTTTGTATACAAGAAATTTGACAATACAGGAGATATTGAGACTTCCCAAAACACTTTTCCCAAGATATATTGCTGCACAAAAATATATAAATTTGGAATATTTCTGGATGGCTTTCCCAGATCTGAACAGATATTCATATTCAAGTACAACTGCATGTTTGCAAATCTAGAGTTTGTAGGCCTTATAATGAATGTCACCAATCAGTATTGACCATGACTCCAAGTTGATCAAAAGCAAAGTGATTTTTGAGCCTGACTACTCCTGATGAATCAGACTGTAAAGTAACAATCATAATTTCATCCACACCCCACAATAAATAAATTGCTCAAAGACCCCCTCCCTAATCATCCAATTATTTGTCTAGACAGATTGTTCTATATCAGCTTGTGACATGTCAAAAAATATCCTGCAAAAATTGAGTCAAAAACTAACTTATGATCTATAAAAGCAGAGCTCAATTTACCTTTCCTGAATTTTATATATATATTCCTCGTACAAGCACAAAGCCGAAGACACCAGCCTGAAGATGACGAGTGAGACCTTGTTGAAATATCGCCAAGATACTCTCAATCTTACATGGGAATACACCAAAACTTGTGTGTGTGTGTGTGTGTGTGTGTGTGTGTGTGTTCTTACTTTTCGTAGGTTTTATGTGTGTTTTTCTTTAAGCCAGGTTTTTCCTATGTAACCAAGATGTTTCTGCATCTTATAGACTTGGAGACTTATAGCTATATAAGTCTCCAAGTTTCCAAATGGGCAAGCACAAAATCTGCTGGCTGCCAGAATGAAAAGAAGGGAAAAAACCCCAGAAAGTAGTGAATGTGATTTCACTCAACTAGGGTTTGCAGAAACATCTTGGTTACGTAGGAAAAACCTGGCTTAAAGAAAAACATATAGATATAGATATAGATATAGATATAGATATAGATATAGATATAGATATAGATATAGATATAGATATAGATATAGATAGATATAGATATAGATATAGATATAGACATAGACATAGACATAGATATAGATATAGATATAGATATAGATATAGATATAGATATAGATCATATAGATCATATAGATCATATAGATCATAAAGTACAAGTGCTTACTCTGTAGTACTGTAAAATAGCCTCTTTGGAATTTAATTTGCTCAGTGCTTATGATGTTATTCTCTTCAATTCATTGCACTAGTTGGTCATTTAAGTGTTCTGCACACAGATTTCCAGTTTACTGGGAAAAGATTTATAGTTCTATAATGCAAAGGTCTAGCTTAGAAACTTTTGTTTTTACAAATTGTTCCTGCTGTTACTTGAAACCAGCTGTGGCACATACAGCTCAATTTGTCAATATGAATTGAAGCAAGAGCTGTTTCTAATTATCTTAGGACATTATATATCAATGTTTTACATTGTTATGGGGGACACAGTCACCTTAATTCCACATCTGTCCATCCATCCCTCATTAACATCTCCTCCCACATTAACAGATGCCTTTGGCACCTACAGTTGCCAAAGATTACTAGTACAAATTCCTACAATTTCAAAGCAGGAAACCTTTTTTTAAAAAAAAGAAAAAAAAGAATCAAATCCAAAATATTTCCCCAAATTTGGGAAATTGAAATGGAAAATCCAAAGCTCACTTGGAGCATAATATAATCATGTCCGTGGTAATTCATGACATTTACTTCTTAGGAGCCATGCTGGGTTCAGGGCTTTTTTGGGTCATCCTTTCTCTTCTGGAAACACAGGTTATAAATTGAAGATAGCCATCAAAGGTTAAAAAAAATTGAAATTAATATAATTTCTTACCAGTTGCTAATTTGTTTTCTCAGGGAGGATCAAGAGCCAAGATGGTGCAGTGGTTAGAATGCAGTATTGCAAGTTAGCTTACTGCTCAGTGCCAGGAGTTCGATTCTGACCAGTTCAAGGTTGACTCAGCCTTCCATCCTTCTGAGGTCAGAAAATTGAGGAATATGCTGGCTCTGTAAACTGCTTAGAGAGGGCTGTAAAGCACTATGAAGTGGTATATAAGTCTAAGTCTAAGTGCTATTGCTATTGCTATCATAGGTGATCAATTGCATTAGGTGCAATCACTGGGCCCTTTGAGGGATTTTGCCAATTCACATCCAACACATTTGAAGGAAATTGTCTTAGGAAGAACTAGCTGAATCCATACACTGGAGAAGATGGCTTTCTTAGCATCAACAGACACAGCCATTTATCCGTTCTTGCAGTCGATCAAGCCTTTTTCTCGCTGCACTTAGAAAAGCATAACATCAGGCATTTATTTATTGGGCTGACAATTATATGGAACTCTGCAATGGAAGCACAATTTTGTTTTGGCCTATCTGCATGAAGATGCATTTTTGAATCTATTTTTCTAGAAACTGATGTCCACTGATATCTGTGCCCTTTATGGTCATGATAGTTAACTCCAAAGGGGGTAGTTTAACTCAGATGAGAAATAAGGGATACTTGTCACAAGCTGGTTTTTTTGGGATCTTAAGCACTGCCTTATCAAATTAACCTAAAATCCCTTCAATACAATATTCTTTCTGTTTCCAGTCAAAATCAATCAGTTGGATATTCTCAGACAGGCATAAAATGGCATTTTTTTCCCTGACAGCTCAACTATTGCAGGATAGCATTTTAATGTAGAGGTTCCATTTTACCATATCATGAACTCATGCATAATAGCCATACAATGGTGCCTGACATTATCAAAATCAAAATGGAACAGGCAAAATGGTGTCCCCAAAAGTAGTAAAATCAGTAGAAACACGATAGAAAGACAACGCCTATTCATGGCCAAGGCAACAGAAAACCTGTACATGTAGTCTTCAACTTACATCCACAACTGAGCCCAAAATTACTGTTGCTAAGTGAGACAATTGCTAAGTGAGTTTTGCCGTGTTTCACAACTTTTCTTGCCACAGTTGTTAAGCGAATCACTGCAGTTGTTAAGTTGGTAATGAGGTTGTTAAGTGAAGCTGACTTCCCTATTGACTTTGCTTATCAGAAAGTGGCAAAAGAGGATTACATGACCCCAGGACATTGCAACTGTATTTATATATATATAAATATGAGTCAGTTGCCAAGCATCTGAAATTTAATCAGGAGGATGCTGCAATGGTCATAAGCAGGGATGAAATGCTACCAGTTCAGACCAGGAGCAATGGCGTCAGGTGATTTAGAGAACTGGTAGTGATAGTGGCGCAAGGTTCCACCCACCCATCCGGCCGTGCATGTGCAGAAGGTTTGCGCATGTGTAGAGTGTCAGAGCAATCAGCCCCATTACCTTGCATGGGGTAATTGCCCTCATTTTGAGTTGGATCGTGACTTTTATCCTTCTGTATACTTTGATCAATAAAACGAGAATACATCTTCTAATTAAACTCATATTTATTGTAAGAAAATAAAGACATCTCACTAATCTAAATTAGTTACATTTTTGGCAAAGAATCCCCAGCCAGACCTTAGCTGGCTGGAGAACAAAGGAAAGTTTTTTTAGAAGAAGAAAAGAATGCAGGACATGCGCAGTAGATACTGATAAGGAACTTGGCAAACTACGGTAAGTCTGATAGTCCAGAAATAATAGCTCTGCTGGTAAATATAAAAACGCAGTGACATAAAGGGTCCATGCACGCACGTGATGCATGCACACAAGCGGAGCAAGCGTACACGCGCAGCACATACACTTCCAAACCGGTAGGGAAGGTAAGTAGATTTCACCTCTGGTCATAAGTGTTAAAAATGGTCATAAATCACTTTTTTCAGTGCTGTTGTAAGTCACAAGATCACTAAACGAGTAGTTGAAATTCAAGGACTACCTGTAATTCCTCTAGTAATTGAAGAACAAGCAACATCTAGCTGGTAGAACCTCGCTCTCTTTACTGGTTCAGTCTACCTTCCAGCTGTCTTAAAATTAAACCTCTTTTTAAAGAGAAGGGAATATTTATGAAATCTTTCATAAAAGCACTAAACCCAAGTTTCGAAAATAAGTTTGACACTTGGAGGAAAAGTGCTAAACCCATGTTGATGAGAGTTTTTTTGCAAGACCTCATAAGTACTTTGAAAAACCACAATTGATTATTAATTATTAACCCAAATGTGAATTTGACTTGTTGGAAATGTAAAAAAATGCAGGGAACTTTCTATCATGCCTGGTGGCTCTGTCCAGAAATTAAGAAATATTGGAAAAAATAAAAATGTGGATAATAGAAATAACTGAGCATGAAATTGAGCTAGAACCTGAAGTCTTCTTATTAAGCATGATTAAAGGAAATATCAGAAATGAGATCAAATATTTAATATTACACATAATTACGGCGGCCAGGATAACATTAGCACAACTGTGGAAAATTGATCGCTTGCCAACAGACCAGGAAGTAATCCAGAAAATTTTTTCATGCGCAGAAATGGATAAATTAACCTTACAGTTAAAAGACAAAGAAGACTCAAAATATTTTACAATATGGAATAGATGGTACCAGTGGATAAATCAGAGGAGGGGAAAAATTGGATAAAGATAAAATTCGGAAGAAATTAATACAATTAAAAAAAAAGCACTGTCAGATGGATGGAGTAGGCAACAAATCACTATCTATATATGTATATGGAATAATAGAAAACCACTATCAGCTGAAGTTGTGTATTGTACAAGCAAATTTATTTTTGATGAAGAGAGATTTGTATATTTTAAATGTTTTTTTAAGATTTAATAAAGTTTTGTTTTAAAATTAAAAAAAAGAAAAGAAAAGAAAGAAAAACCACAATTGAGCAAATGTCTCTATGGAAGCCCAGGGCTCTATCTCTCCTGCAACCAGGAAAGGGCCAATAACCATGGAGGGCCCAAACCAGCTAGCAGAAGAGAGGCAGCATGCAGGCTGCACTCTAAAATAGCCTATTGAAGTTGGGCAGACACTCCTGCCTACAGGCATCAGCAACCTTACTGTTGTTGAAGCATGCCAGACTGCAGAGTCCACGGGAAATATTGTGTCAGGAGAAAGAAAGGATATGCTACTTTAAAGCTGGCACAGCTAAGAATAAATAATTTTAAGATGCCTGAGGGCAATGTCATGAGGACATCAGAGACAAACAGTAATCACCGAGTCATGTTTATGCTGCAGTTAGGGGAATGTAAAGATGAACTCCTGTTTGATATTCTTCTACCTGTATCCAAGCACCAAGAAACAATAACTTAAGCTGTCATTAAGTGGCTGGAGATACGGATGGATACGATGCATCACCCCTACTAGAATCTCTTTTACATGCTGTTGCCTGAATGAAGTTGCCTTTTAGTCACTCAGGCATCACTTGGTTTATGTAACGCTTTTGAGTAGGAGTGTTCGCTACATCAATAATTGAAAACATAAGGAGATGGTTGAGGGCATTCATCAATTCATGCCAGGGGTGGGTTCTACTCACCTTTACTACCAGTTTGCAGCATGCACGCACACACTTCTGCGTATGTGCAGATCATCTATGATGACGTCCGAGTCAGTGGGTGAAGCCTCCTGCCTGTTTTACTACCATTTTTGCAAACTGGTTTGAACCGGGGGCAACCAACCACTGATTCATGCAACTAAACAATCAAGATCTCAGGTCCAAATTGGAAACAGAATTCTGCTTAATCAAAGCCAATCTCCTGGGTCCTCCTTGAGTTTCCATTAAGCCTCTTCTACTTCCCCCTTTATTTGGTATCCTTTTGCTTTCGTCTTACTGCTGGAAAAGCAGTGATTTTTATTTGCACGACTTGCTTCTGCAGAACCAGCTGATCTGTCACGAAGAGCAGAAGAAGAAAAATGGAAATGGCACGGGGGTCCAAGACCAAAAGTGCCTACATTCATCTTCTCATCTTCTCATCTTTCCTACTACCTTCTCCTATTAACTTATGGCTTATGATTTCTCACTTGTTGTTTGTAGCTTATGATTTGTGATTTTATCCTGTGATTTATGATCTAAAACAACACTTGTTTGTATGTACACTGAGAATTTATGCACTGGGACATACAAGTGTGATTTGTATGTCAAATCACACTTGGCCAATAAAGAATATTCCTGTTCCCTGGGTTTCTGCAGCATCTACTGAGGCCTAGAGAGAGAAAAAAGGAGAGCCATTGCAATGGAGACTGCAGGCAGAAAAGCAGGAAAACATGTTCCAGTGGCAAGTATAAATCTGATAATGCTGAAGAAGCTTCCTTTAACCATTTGAAGCAGCAGGAACCTGATATTGCAGGATCCAATCTGAGTCAGTCACTGAAATCAAAGTTTATTCTTCCAAATTTTGGGGCTCATGCTGGAGCCCATCATCAGGGAACTTCTCTCACCAGAATGTGTGCACTGGGCTGTTCTACACATTGTACTTATATGGTGCTTGGTTAGGTATAGCTTTTAGTTGTTAATTAGGGTGTTGATAGCTGGCTATTAAATCATTGATTGTGCCCTCAGTTCCTTTGTATCTGATAAACTGGTGGCAAAAAAGCTTGACCAGTTGACTGACAAAGAGCCTCCCAGACTTCAATCATTTCTCTGGCTGTTTTTGTTCCTGCTTGGCCAACAATCATGGTATAGCTGCAAAATTGAATGCATGTCCTTGTTCGTTGCATTGTGAGGCTATTGATAAGTTTGGGTCTCCTTGTCTAACCGCTTGCTTGTGTTCTCGAACCTGGCATGCATATGTCCTTCCCATAGTTCTAATCTACCATCTCCACCTTCAGAATGATATTGGTGTCCCATCCGGAGCAGTGGTGAAATCCAATTTTTTTTTACTACCGGTTCTGTGGTTGTGGCTTGGTGGGCATGGTGTGGCTTGGTGGCCGTGGCTTGGTGGACATGGCAGGGTAAGGATACTGCAAAATCTCCATTCCCACCCCACACTGGGGCCAGCCAGAAGTGATATTTGCTGGTTCTCCAAACTATTCAAACTTTCCGCTATCGGTTCTCCAAAACATGTCAGAACCTGCTGGATTTCAACCCTGATCCAGAGGAGCAACCAGCGTTATGGCAGGACCAAGCCATACAATTCTCAAATGCTACTACAACAGATTCTTTTTAAGATTTGGAATCCAATGTCCAAGGTTCTAATAACATTTCAAATCCAATGAGATTCAACGACCTACTGTCAATTTAGGAGTTTTCCATTCCCCGTCAGCAAACGAAGTCATTTGGGGTTTCCTCGGTCGCTGAAACTTTTTAAAAAGAAAAGCTTATATTTAGTAGACAAAGAGATAGTAAAGGAAAGGGCAGTTACATTTTTGAACTCTGCAAGGTTTCATTGAATTATTAATCATTATTCAATTCAAGCAGAAAATTCATATGCATATTTATGAAATAGTAATTTAGAATGTAAGCAAAGTGGGTTATTTTTTTCTTCTTCCCACAATAGCCTTGGAGAGGCATACCTGCTCATAAAATATCTGTCATGGTGGGCATGACCAAGAACAACCACTTATTGTCCAGAAGATAGATAGACCCGTTTGCTCATCATTTCCATTAACTCTGATAAGGTTCCCTACCATGTCAGTTCCTACTGTCTTTGTTACTGAGCTGTTGTTTCTCTTGGCATCTAGTTTATGGCATAGCACCTAAGGCCTGAGGAACCATCTGTCTCCCACAGTATCTGCCCACCATCTCTGATCAGACAGAGTTAGCTTGCTTCAGGTCCTGTTGATTCAGTAATAGCATCTAGCAGGAAGTAGACCTTCTCTGTTGCAACTCCTGCCTTCCAGAGCATCTTTCCCAGAGCTTCCCAGGGCCTCCACCCTATCAACTTCTCATGAGTTCTAAAATTGTGGCCTTTCTCCCAGGCCTTGGGCTAGCTATCCAAAGGGGCCTTTAGGTTGGGGTGATCTGAGAAGTTGTTTTTCATCAATTCCCTCAAGGTAACTCTGTGTGTGTGTGTGTGTGTGTGTGTGTGTGTGTGTGTGTGTGTGTCTTCTGAGTTGAATTTTGTGAAACCATTCAGAGTCATATTTGAAGTTGGACAACCTAGAAATTGGATAAACGAATAATATTCCCTAAGCTCCCTTCTCCTATCTATTCATAGTTTTTTGGCATAAACAGGGAGTCCTTGCTTACTGACTGTCTTGTTTAGCAACTGTTCAAAGTTACAAAAAACAAGCTTTGTGACAAACTCCTCATGTATAGCTATCACAGTATCCTTGGTTACGTGATTGTCATTTAGGTGCTTTGCATTTATGTGCATTTAGGATTGTGACAGCCTCCTGCCATCACTTGATCACCTTTTGCAAGCTTCACAATTGGATTCCGACAAAGAGAATTAAGGCAGAATGCCGAAGAAGTGAAGAAGAAGAGAAATCAAGTTATGGTCACATGGGTTCTCCCTTAATGACTTCAGCGATTTCCTTAATGATGGAAGCAGAAGTGATGTTCCAAGTCCCAATTGTGGTGGCTAAGCAAGGGCTACCTATACCATCATGAAGACTCCTGAACTTGTAGGTGATCCTTATCTGAATTTTGCTGCATCACTTTTTTACTGAATGGGGTTGTCTTGATTATGTATGTGCACTGGATGATAGGCAAGATGGTGGATGGATTCCTTCTTCAGCAGATCACAAGCCTGTAGGAGAAATATCATATATTTCTATATATCATCAGGCAAAGCACTCCATCTGAAATGGAATGAATATGACACCAGTCTCTGTCAAGCATTTCTTGGTCATTTGTCAGCTCCTCTTCCCCAACCCCCTTCTGTCACAACACAAATTGAATCATGGTGTGGAAAGGGGGTTGGAATAAATGGGGAAATACTACAGCAACACAGGTATACTAATGCCTGCTTAAGGCTGTCTCACCATGCAACAGAGGCAAGCAGGGAAATCACCATTGTCACGAAATAATGATATCACGAAATAATGAAATCACCATTGTCACGAATAATGATATCATGGTAAGGTCCCAAAATGTACTTGAGTCACCAGAATGCCAAAGAGAGAGACCAAAGAAGAGGCTTGGAAAAAGTATCAGCTTTTATTTGTACAAAGAAGAGCTGGGTAGACCATACCATTACATACAGACAAAGAGCATGCAGTGAAAGGCCACACCTTGGGAAAAGTATGGTGTCCTTTTATGCCTTTAGAGACAGCAGCTTAGTACCCAATTCTGCCCCCCTGGCCCATGCCTTCCTTTGACAGTGCAGTAAAGAACAGGGAGGTTGAACATTTAGCAATAGAGGGGCTGGGTGCTTAGCAACACAGGTATTTGCCCAATGTAACCCTGGCAATCCATGATATACCCCGCTTCATGAGATATGCACAGGCACCAAGTTATACAAAAAAACAAAATAACAGAAGTTAGATCAGTGGTAGAAGCAAATGGCAGAGGCAATTCCATTTCTTAGCAAAGCAATTCTTACAGAAGCAAAACAGCCAGTCAAACCAATTCTACTGACGCTACTATTATGTTGCACAAAATCTACCTATTCTGTTGTTGTTGTTGTTGTTGTTATTGTTGTTATTGTTATGTCCCTTCAATGGTTTATTGTAAGTGGGCATATAGTCTAAGAAAGTTGCTGGTAACTACCAACTATAGATTAAGAAGATGCCACAGGCTTCATCTGCACTTAATACTTTGCAGCATTTCAGTTCCTTATAAAAAAAGAAAAAAGAAACTTAAAAATCAAGCGCTCCCAAGGAGGAATCAGCAGGCTGACCGTCATTTAGAGGCATCAAATTACCTGCTTTTGGCACAAATCAATCACTTTGGCTACAGTGTTGTGAAATTTCAGACTTGAGCTAGAACACTTACACAATCAGCCTAAAAGATCTTTTACCTTCTGAAATCAGGTTAAGTTTTCTTGTCCAGCAGGGCTGGCAATGTTACTTGATTGCCCAGGCCAAACTCTTGTTAAATTTTTATTTCTATCCATTTCCCATTGCTTTTTTTTTTTAATCCGTAGCAATTGGCGGCAATCTGTAGAAAAATGAAGGATGAGTTTTAAAACTTCTCTCTCTCAGCTCCATGAACTACAAAAGGTCCTGTAGGAAGTTAGCACCCAACCTTCTCCTAGAAGAATTAAATATTCTAGGAAATATTAAAAAGACAGAATATTATACCTACCTGGATGAGAAAGGATGAAACATGTTTTTTTTAGGCAGGAGCAGTGGTGGCTTGCTCTCTGTTCTGTCCAGTTCTTGCAGCAGGATGTTCTGCCCATCCACCCAGATATCATAATGGAAGATCTGCGCATGCTCACACGCTCCCGTTGCGAACCGGTAGTAAAGGTAAGTAGAACCCACCCCTGGGCAGAAAGCAGACTCACTCTTAATAGCCCCATCCTCCTCAATATACCACAGCAGAGGGAGGGAGGGAAGGAGGGGGAGAGAGAGAAACAGAGACAGACAGATAGACAGACAGAGACCACATTCTCTTTGACTCTTCTCCTGACAGAATTCAGTCAATTAGATTTTGTCTATCCTTATAATATATTTGTTATAAACTATATTACTGTTATACAACCTGCTTCACTAATCAGGCCACATTCGTACTGTCTAGAATAAATACGAGAACATACTAAATGCTTTGGTCTTACAAAATTATCTTTCTTATATATATTTTTTTCACGATTAAGAATATTTTGAAATACAAAAAGAAGAGGAAGAATTATTGTGGCAGGAGGATATGTATACATATAGATCTATCTATCATCCTTCGACTGTTTACACATGGATACATGTGTAAATACACACACTCTTAAGTTACCACTTGGAAAAGCACATTCAGGATAGATTCACCTATTCCTGTCCAAGGCCCAGACTAAAATTATTGTAACTGAAATCTTGAGAACACAATGTAGGGATAACTGAGCCTAAGACTCTCCAGATGTTGCTGAATTACAGCAGCAAATATCCTCCACTATTGGCCTTGTTCAAAGAAGCCAAGTGAAGTAGTAATTTAGCAATTTAGTGCCCCAGGCAAGTGCTACTCATTTGGGTTGCAAACATCTAGATGATGATTAAATACCAAGAAAAAGAGTTTTCTGTTTATTTTTGCTGATATATAATTGACATCTGGATTTTTACAGTGCAAAGACAGTAGCCTTAACCTAGGCTCTCTACCTATCCCTCTTGCAAAAAAAGTAAACAAGAAATACAAATAATCTGGAGTCTGCAAATCTGTTTTACAAATCAAATTCATTAAGAAGCATTATTGCCTATTCTGTAACTCTGTGCAATGCATTTTCTCAAGAGATCTGCCAAAGCTTCTTTTTGGAAATAGTGAATACTTTTTAATTTGAAGTGATGCTTGGGGCTAGGTATTAACTGAGAGATTGGGAAGATGCTTACTATGGTAGTTTAATGTTTTAAATAGAGCGTTGAGGTTTTATATATATATAATGCTACTTTCTTGAAGCCAATAAAAGTAGCTGAACTAGAAGAAAGAAAGAAAGAAAGAAAGAAAGAAAGAAAGAAAGAAAGAAAGAAAGGAAGGAAGGAAGGAAGGAAGGAAGGAAGGAAGGAAGGAAGGAAGGAAGGAAGGAAGGAAGGAAGGAAGGAAAAGAGGGAGGGAAGGAGAAAGAAAAAAGGAAAGAGAAAGAAAGAAAGGAAGGAAGGAAGGAAGGAAGGAAGGAAGGAAGGAAGGAAAGACAGAAAGAAAGAAAGAAAGAAAGAAAGAAAGAAAGAAAGAAAGAAAGAAAGAAAAAAAGAAAGAAAGAAAGAGAAAGCTGTCTACTTAAAAAGACAGTCTGAAAAAACAGTTTGCAATATTTAAAATGTGTGTGGGTGGCTTGCACACATTATGAATCTATCTGTATTAAACAATAATATCTATATGCAGGTTTTTGAATAAAATATAGCAAAATGTTATTATTAATGCAAAAGAAAACATAATGAAAAAAAGACTTCTGAATGTGGGCTTATTTTTTCACAAAACTCCCTAACACTTTGAATGAGTTGCAAATTTAATATGTTTAATTATGTCTAATTATGTATATACCATATTGTGAATTTCTAGAAATAAATGAATTTAATAGGTGCAAATGGTAAATACAAGTATGTAGTTGTAGTTACACTTTTACATAAAAAAACATGAGACTGCTGCCAAATACTATCCTAAGCTTCTGTAATATGGCAATATTTCCCAAAGCTAAAGATTCCTTCCTTCCTTCCTTCCCTCCCTCCCTCCCTCCCTCCCTCCCTCCCTCCCTCCCTCTTCTTGTTGTGTTGGAGTGTTTATGTATACCTGTTTCTTCATTTTCCACTTAAGTTCTTCTTTTTTGCAGGAAGGTTATCTCTATCCAAAGATGCATTTAATGTATTACAAGAAAATACCCAGAGAGGTCTATTCACATAACACACCCTATGGAAGGGCAGGTGCCTGTTGCATCTCTACAGTTTTTATTGATCCTCCCAATCTGTCTCTACTTGGAGCAAGGTAAGTTTGACAATTCAATCGTTCCTATTTCAGAGATAAACATGAATTGTTGATTTCCAACCAGACTGGTTGTTGCATCTTTGGACTGCAAAGGAATTTGCTAAGTTCGGTTCATACATGTAGAACTCCATGTCTATCTATATCTATATTTCCTCTGTACTGTATATATGCAAAGTTATGTAGAACCCAGCCCTATGCATGGAGTTAAATACTGTGGGATTCAGTCTGATGTGCTGTCTGAAAAATGTGTTAGGAAGCCACAATCTTAGAAAGCCATCTTCATACTTAACAAATAGTTCAATCAATCAGAATAGAGCTGGAAGGACTTTGGGGGTCTTCTAATCCAACCCTTTGCTCAAGCAGGAGATCCTGTACAATTTGAGACAAGTGGTTATTGTTACATATTAAATAGGAGTGAGCATAGGCTTCACTCAGGTCCGCCAATCCGGTGGGAAAATACTCAAACCCCATTGGCCGACCTGTCTGACAGCTCCCTATAAAAGGGCAAGCAGTCAGATGAGCTACTGGGTTGCACTGATCGACCAATAAAGAGCTGTTGTTACTGTTAGCACTGAGTCCTGTCTCTTCCATCACCTGATCTAACAGTTATCCAGTATCTTAAAAATTTCCAGTGATGAAGCACCCGCAACTTCTGAAGGCAAGCTGTTAATTGTTCTCATTATTAGGAAGTTTCTCTTTAATCCCTGCTTGCGTCTCTCTTCCACTCATTGTTTGTTGTCTTCTCATCCTTTGGAAAATAAGTTCATCATAAGTCAGGGCAGGAAAGAAGGAATTGCACCATGGAAAATTGCACAGCTGCTTTGTCTTTGTCTATTCTATTTCTATTTATCAAACTTTTATATTGCCCTTCTCCCGAGGGACTCAGGGTGGGGTACAGCCAATAATAAAAAACATCAATACAAAAGTTAAAACAATTTAAAACTGATTCAATGTTGTGGCCAAATATTAAAAACCCCAAGACTAAAAACCCATTAAAATTCATCGGACCACCAGACCAGCTTGCTGAAATAATAGGGTCTTCAAGGCCTGGCAAAAGGTGCGAAGGTTGGGGATCCTACGTATTTCTGGGGGCAATTCGTTCCAAAGGGCAGGCGGGGTCTAAAGATAAGATAAAGTGTCTTCTTCCAATAATGGAAATCAATGTAAATTCGTATCTGCAGGAAACTCTTGCCCAAGTTTATACTTAATGAATGTATCTACCGATGGAACCATCTTGACAGTCAAACTTTGTTCTGTTCTAGCTACAACCAAAACGGAGAGAATGAGCAAAGCCTACAAGCCTTACTCACAGGGCTCATAAAGCAGCAGGGTATCAGCCACCATCCTTCAGATGTAAGGAGCAGATTTCATGGAATCTGGAAAAGTTCCCAAGGAAAGCTGACCTAGCTCCATTTCACCGATGGTGATGTTGGCCTGCTGAGAGCTGTCCTGAATACATGCTGCGTGACATGTGAGCTTATAGCTCTGTTTTCACAGCAGGATGACTAGAAGTACCTTGGGGATATTGGAGGCAGCTATTAGGCAGCTGAGCTGTGAATCCCTTGACAGGATGGTAGCCTTCTGCTTGAGAAGTAGAGCTAAGAATCAAGCCTGTTTCTTAGAAAGCCCATTGTCAGCTAATAGAATTTAGGTGGCTTCTGCAAAGCCTTTCTTACAATCACTATCTGAAGTGTCACGAGTTTGGAATATAATCTTTGTACATGAAAGCAGCACAGGTAAAGCATAATATTTAATATTTAAACCAAGGGCACATCAGTGGTGAAATCCAATTTTTTTTACTACCAGTTCTGCGGGCGTGGCGTGGCTTGGTGAGCGTGGCTGAAGAAGGATACTGCAAAATCTCCATTCCCACCCCACTCTGAGGCCAGCCAGAGATGGTATTTGCCAGTTCTCCAAACTACTCAAAATTTCCACTACCGCTTCACCAGAACCTGTCAGAACCTGCTGGATTTCACCCCTGGGGGTGAATGGGCCTCGTTCACAACAACTGAACTTTCTTTGGGTTTCTTTCTTTGAAAACATTTTGCTTCTCATCCAAGAAGCTTCTTCAGTTGAGTCAGAAGCTTCTTGCATGAGAAGCGAAACATTTTCGAGGAAAAAAACCAAGAAACTCCAGTTACCTTTTCTTTGGAATGTATGTAACTTATTAATCTTGTAGCAAAATGAAAGAAAGGTGTACTACAACTTTTTAACCAATGTCTTCACTCAAATATTGTCTACCCAAGAAATGAGTGAGACCTTCTTAATCATTATTTAGCTAAAATATGTCCTATTGTTTTAATAAGATAGAAGTTAAGTCTATAGTTAGCTCTTCCAATGACACCAGTTGAAATGCTCCTAAAAAGAGTAATAAAACAGCAGTGAAAATACACCTTAGGAGGAGTTGCTTCTAAAATTGGATCTGCAGTTGCACAGCAAAAACAGATAAATAATGCAGAGCAGATTAACAATAGAATTTATAGTGTCAAAGCTCTGAAACTTCTGGATAAGAATTAACCCAAAATTTGGTGAAGTAGAAGGAAGGTGTACATATTTTAATAGTTTTTGTGGAGAAGTTCCTGGTGCCAGCTAATTACAGTCTAAATTCTGTAACTGATAAAACAGAGAACAGGCCAAGATGAACAGATCTGAAAATGAGCTTGGAGATTATTTGAGATACCTGGACTGAACAGTGTCCAGTATTTTTATGAGCTAAATCCAGTTTCCGTAAATCTGAAGTCTGCTGAAGGTTCACATACAATAACTTTCTGTATCGTAATGTATGGACAAAATGGACAGCAAATGGGATTTTTCGTATTCAAATCTGTACCACACAATTGGATTCCAGATCTAAATAAAAAGCCTACTGATTTGTAAGCATATAAGGGATGTATGGTTCTGAAATAATAGTGCATGGCTAACAATGAGCAACTATTTTAAAGTTTAGAAGAATATAAAATAATAAGTGAGTTGTTAGTTCATAAAGGTTTTCCTGTGGGAAAACCATCAAGAAATTGAAATAAATAATCAGATAAATCAGAAATCAAAGAAAGACAGGTGTGTCATTTTTCTTGGAAGTTCTTTTCATCAATCAGCAAAGTAAGATATTCCTAAGAGGAAAGGAAAATGTCAACAGCATACAGTATTGCGTTGCCCAGCCTTCTAGCGGAGATAAAAGTAGAAAAGATGCTCATCTCTTAATTTCTTCACCTATCATGGGAAGAAAGACAGTGTTTCTCAACCTCACCCATTTTAAGATTTGTGGACTTCAACTTCCCATACCAGCTGGGGAATTCTGGAAATTGAATTCCAGAAATCTATACAATATAAAATTGTCAGGGTTCAGAAACACTGTATTAGGAAAAAGAAGGTGAAATCAATGCTAGTCTATATGGATCAGATGAATTATCAAAATTATATATGTGAGTCTAAGATTAATGTCAGATACACAAAACTATGGACTCCCTTGATTTTCCCTAGTTTTTAATGGGGGTTCATCTGGAGCTAAATCAGTTTGTGGTATTGTCTGTCAAACTGGTCACCCACGGGCCAGATGCGTCACACACAGGCCACGCCCACCCCGGCTCCGCAAGGCAAAAAAATGTTGTGATACGTCACAATACATTACATGATGTGATCGAGTTTGACGACCGTAGTGTTTCTCTCAACTTTGGCAGCTTGAAGATATGTGAACTTCAACTCCCAGAATTCTTTATGCTGGCTGGGGAGCTCTGGGAATTGAAAGTCTATACATCTTCAAGTGGCCAAGGTTGAGAAACTCTGATCTAAATGATCACAATGAACCATAACAGATCCATTGATGCCCTAGAAGACACAGTCAGTCTCAATATTATCCATGTACTTGAAGATTGCTAAGGTTAAGGTCCTGCCACCATGCTAGCCCCCACCCCATATTCTTTATCAAGCCAGTCTTTGCCCTTTATTTTTCCCTGAACAGGTGGACACATTCCCAAGTAAAGCACAAAGCTGCAGCTCCCAATATTTTTTTAATCTTCCACGAAAGTTTTGGGAACCCATAATTCATAAAGATTGCAAAGTTTATGCGGCTGGCACTTCATTTTATACCATGCTGACAGGGTTGTATCATCCTTACTAATTAATTAATTAAGAGTATTTTTAAAATAATTAAGTTGGGCAGCGAGCCTGGTTGGCTCAGAGTGAAGCTGTTGCCAGCTCCCAATACACTAAACTGTTTGTTGCATCTCATTTCCATCAGCTTGGAAAGTTCATTTGTCCCATTATTTCCACTATATGACTTGAGGGATCAGCTGAAAAACACGAAAAGGAGATGCTCTATTCCAGTTTCAAGTCATACTTCAAAAAAGTATATATATACAACGAAACGTTGCCAAGACACTTCCAATTTTACGCGGGAGAAGACCCGAATAACCAAAGACCTCATTCATCATCTTCAGGCTGGTGTCTTCGGCTTCCAGAAGCAATGCTCCTGGAAGCACGAAGCCGAAGACACCAGCCTGAAGATGATGAATGAGACTTTGTCGAAACGTTGCCAAGACACTTTCAATTTTACCCGGGAGAAGACCTGAATAACCAAAGACCTACATACAAACACCCGCGAAAACCTCAGAAAACATATATATACATATACATATACATATACATATACATATACATATACATATACATATATATATATCGTAAGTCCTTCTTTGCTCTCTTTTTTTAAATAAAAATTGATAATATTTTATTATGACACAACATGACAATCACATAACATACAACATATAAATATCTCCTCTTTTTTCAACAATGTTTCTTCGTGATCTTCTTTCCGTTTTGTATCTTTCAAAATACAAAATCTCTATTACTATTTCATTTTCTACATTGTCCCTTTTTCTTTGGTTACATTGTATTTTCTAACACTAATAACCTTAATTTTATACATTTCTATACATTTGTTATATACATATTTTATACTTTTAAATTCTTCCCTGTGTTTATTATTCTTTATTTCTAGACTCAAGGTATTCATACCATTTATTCCAAATTATATAATGATCTGTTTCTTTTTTTTCTTTTAATTTGTTTCGTTAATTTGTCCATCTCGGCATATTCTAAAACTTTTTCTATCACTTCTTCATCTGTTGGTGTCTTTTCCTTTTTTGCTCTCTCATTCATGGAAGGCACATCAAGATCCAGACCTCAGTGAAATCAGCGTACAGGAAGCTCAACTTACAACCACAATTAGTTAGTTTATTAGATTTATATACCGCCCTTCTCCCGAAGTACTCGGGGCGGTGTATAGCCATAATAAAACAATACACCATACAACATTTAAAACCCAATTAAAACTGAATTAAATAAATGTGGCTCTCTCCATTAAAACCCATACTTTAAAATGTCCCACCCAAATTTTATTTTATTCAGCCAGGCCAGTCTGCTGAAATAACAGGGTCTTAAGGGCCTGGCAAAAGGTACGGAGATCGGGAATCATGCGTATCCAGGGGGTAATTCATTCCAGAGGGCGGGTGCCCCCACAGAGAAGGTCCTCTCCCTGGGGGTCGCCAGCCTACATTGTTTTGCCAATGGCACCCTGAGTAGCCCCTCTCTGTGGGAGCACGTTGGTCGGTGGGAGGCTACTGGTAGCAGAAGGCGGTCCCGTAAATATCAGGGCCCTAACCATGGAGCGCTTTAAAGGTGGTAATCAACACCTTGAACCACACCCAGAAGACCACTGGGAGCCAGTGTAGCTCACGCAGGAGAGGTGTCACATGGGTGTGTCGAGTCGCACCCATAATCACCCGCGTGGCTGCATTCTGGACCAGTTGGAGCCTCCGGGTGCCCTTCAAGGGGAGCCCCATGTAGAGAGTGTTGCAGTAGTCCAGACAGGACATGACAAAGGCATGAGTGACCATGCGCAGGGCATCCCAGTCCAGAAAGGGATGCAACTAGTACATCAGGCGAACCTGATAAAAAGCCCCCCTGGCCACAGCCGTCATATATTGTTCTAAGGACAGCTGTGCATCTAGGAGGACAACCAGATTATGAGCCCTCTCCGAGGGGGCTAACATTTCACCCCCAATAGCCAGCGATGGCACCAGCTGGCTATACTGGGATGCTGGGAGCCATAGCCACTCAGTCTTGGAGGGGTTGAGTCTGAGCTTGTTTCTCCCCATCCAGATCCGCACAGCCTCCAGACAGCAAGACATCACGTCAAGGGCATTATTGGAGTGGTCTGGGGTCCAACTGAGCCCAAAGTTTCCATTGCTAAGCAAGACAATTGAATTGCACCCCATTTTACCACTTTTTTTGCCATAGCTGTTAAGCAAAACATGGCAGCTATTAAGTGAATCATGCAGTTGTTATGCCAATCTGTTCTGCCCCAGCTACGGACCCCAAAGAACACAGCACACACAAAGTTTGTATAAAACTTAAATTTACTAAAATAACTCAGTCTTTTCCAAACAAAGGCTGTTAATAAACTTCCTTAACAGCCTACAAGAAAACAAAGATAAAGTAATTACAATCTTACTAAGGTTGGCAGAAAGCCTAGAAGCAATTTGCAGAGATCCAGATGCGAAGGAGAATGAATTAAAGTTGTTCCCTACAACTTGCTTCAGTCGGTGTTCCTCCTTAAATAGGCTAAGGGAGTGGCCAATTAGACCAAGCCTTACTCTCGAGACCTCCTCCTGAGGAACCACTCCTGCCTTTTGGCAGCTCTGCGCATCTGTGCATTGAGAAGAGGCTCCTCCTCTTCATCCTCTTCACTTAAAGGAGGTTCTGGAGGTTTTGAAGGCCCTGGCTGAACCCCTGCCTCTGGCACCACATCTTTTCCAGCCTCCTCACTGTCCAACTCAACCACCAGCTGTACAGGCTGCTGGCGCAGAACCACACCAGCCTCCTCATTCACGGAATCAGCTACAATCTGCACAGGCCGCTGATGGGCCACAACAGACAGCTTCTGGAGAACCGGTAGCGGAAATTTTGAGTAGTTCGGAGAACCAGCAAATGCCACCTCTGGCTTGCCTCAGAGTGGGGTGGGAATGGAGATTTTGCAATATCTTTCTCCCAGAAGTGGGGAAGGAATGGGGATTTTGCAGTATTCTTCCCCTGCAATGCCCACTAAGCCACACCACGCCCGCCAAGCCACGCCCACAGAACCGATAGTAAAAAAAAAATTGAATTTCACCACTGGTTCCGATCCATTACTATAAGGTTGAACTTACAGTGCGGTCTCCAGCTAGAATCAACTGTGAAAATTTTCCTTGAAGAATTATCACTAGGAGTATAACCACATCTTACTGCGGATAACTCGTACGGAAAAAGGACTTGAAAGCAGATTTCAGGAACAGGATCAAGTTGCAAACTATAGTAGGACTGGAAGTAATGCAGTAGCAATAAGAAAATTAAATCAAGCATGTCAAGACCAGGAATGGATATAAAACAGCAAGAACCCTAATGGCCTTATGTAAATCTCCGATGCAGCCACTTTCTGAACGTTGTATAATGAACTTTGGAATGCATCACCTCAAAATCGACATTATAGTTCTGCAAAATTTAATTAATACACCCATGAATTGTTCCCCATCAAACTGCAAATGTCTTCAGAAGGCCCCAGAAACCCTCTTCCTAAGATCCTAATTCCTCTCTACCCTTTGCCACCAAAAGAAATCGTTTTAAGTTTCCATCGGCTGATTGCAGAAAAAGAACATTTCCCAGTCCTGGTAACCTATTAAAAAAAAGAGAGAGAGAGAGCCTCAGATGTCATTAACAGAGGCTGCTTTAAAGCTTAATGGTGTACAGGAGGACAATTTCTAGGACCGAATTTTTTAGCAAATGCTACCAGGGAAGGAAAAGGTGATCCTTTTTTTGTACAGTGATATTACCCGCTATTGAAATTTGGCACACCAATTCCCTCCATTAACATTATTGGAGACCATATCCCAGCCTAATTGCTATGAAAAAAGCCTTCTGAAGTGGAGGCGGATTTTCTGCTGGTGAGAAAAGAAAGAACACTTCTATACCCAGCATTGCAAGACACTTCGGAAAGTATTTCAGGTTTCAAATCAGCCACTGGTGCCAGTAATAGGAGCTTTGGTTAGTGACCCAATCTGGGATATCATGGGCGGGGAGGATAGAGATCTTTAATCCAGTGGTGGAATTCAATTTTTTTTACTACCGGTTCAGTGGGCATGGCTTGGTGAGCGTGGCAGGGGAAGGATACTGCAAAATTTCCATTCCCACTCCACTCTGGGGTCAGCCAGAGGTGGTATTTGGGAGTTCTCCGAACTACTCAAAATTTCCACTACCGGTTCTCCAGAACCTGTCAGAACCTGCTGAATTTCACCCCTGCTTTAATCCCTCTTTCCTAATTTTACTATCCAATGCTGCAATCAAATTTAAATAATGCTTAGTTATTTTTTTCCTACCATTATTACTTTTATAAATAATTCAAGGCAGCAAACATACCTAATATTCCTTCCTTCTCCTTTTTACCCAGAACAACAACCCTGTGAAGTGGGAGGGAGGGAGAGAGATAGCTTTCCTGGCCAAGGTGGGACTAGAACTCACATTCTCCTGGTTTTTAGCTGGCTCCCTTCACCACTAGACTAAATTGGCTCTCTTTGTTTATTCTACATATATTGTCTGTTCTATAGAATGGATTTCTATAGCAAAGCAAGGGAGAGGGGATAAATGATGAAACCTGTGCTATGATATGACACAAGCTTCTAGCTGACCAATCTTTCTACTTTCTTCCCATATGAAATGCAGCTAAGATCAGTCCAGGCCATTCTCAGTTTATACATGTACTTCCTTCCTTGTAACATTTCTCTGCATGCAGTAGATCAGGTGAAATTGACCAGTTAAATCAATTGAACCTTCTGATAATCCCATTTGCTATGCAGATACATCCAGGATGCATTTGCTGGATTGCAAAATGTAAAATAGAACCATAAAAACAAAAGCAAGCAAAGAGGGCAGGGAGAATGTTTTCTCTCCATTCATTTTCAACCATTAGCTAAAAATGTAATAGTGATTCTACAGTGTAAGCTCACCTAAGGGATAAAACAGCAAGTATTACTAGTACTTAGCAGTATATCAGTTATTAGCAAAGCCTGCTTAGAGTCTTAGCTGGTTGGTTTGCTTGTTTGTTTAGTGTGAGATTGTTTCTCAACTTGAGAGAGGGGGGGGGGGAGGGAGGGAGGGAGGGAGGAAGAGGAAGGAAGGAAGGAAGGAAGGAAGGAAGGAAGGAAGGAAGGAAGGAAGGAAGGAAGAAAGAAAGAAAGAAAGAAAGAAAGAAAGAAAGAAAGAAAGAAAGAAAGAAAGAAAGAAAGAAAGAAAGAGTGACTTGGAAGTTCTCTGTCCATGGAAATACTAGAGATATGTTGAGATTTCAAACCCTGGTCACAGTATTATATTCTTGGGCTAGGCAAAATATGGTCTTTCATTGAGTCAGCATCCACCTACTCAGAGTGTCTTTTGCAGTTGCTTCTATGGTTTGATGGCCTGTTGGCTCCTCATGCTCCATCTAGTCTTACCCTTCGGCCTCTAACTCACAGAATTCAAAGGAAATCTGTAATTGTAAGATATCCGTAACAAACAAGCCTGAACTCTTGTCTTCATCTAGTGTTGCAAGAAAACAGCAATGTCGACACTGGCAGCTTAAGACCATGGCCATATATATCTGAAAACTTAAAATCTGGCAAACACTATTTGTCAGGCATGAGCAGGCATCTCTGTAGAAGTCAGGTGTCCTACTTACCTGTATTCAGTATAGTCAACTAACTCTCAAAGGTGCTTTTTCAAGAGGCGACTGGATTTTTTGGCTTGTCTTTGAAGACGTTTCGCTTCTCATCTTGGATGAGAAGCGGAACGTCTTCCAAGAAAAAACCAGAAAGTCCAGTCACCTCTTGAAAAAGCACCTTTGGGACAACCATGACCTGGATGACTGAGAATCTCCATAGACAGTCAACTGACTCATTATTCTGAACTCTCTGAAGTGAGATCTGAAGGACATAGCAATGCAGTTTGAAAGCATGCAAATGTGAGTAGATTAATAGGTATCATCTTGCTGGGAAGGTGACAGCATTCCATGTGCCTTTGGCATATAACTATGACCATATGAAAGGTCTTTGGACAATGATGGCTCCCTTGGCCAAGAAAAGGATATGAGCACTGTGCCCTAGAATCAGACACAACTGAACAGAGAAACCTATATCTCTTTAAGTAGCTTTACCTCTTCTGAATAGATCTTACAAACTGGTGGGTGGGATCAGCTCTTGTGGGATTCTACAAGATTCAGTTGTCTCATCCCTAGCCTTTAACATTACATGAAGCCATGTGGGCAGGTCCAGAGATATCATGGAAATCTTGGTCTGAAGGCTGTGATGGGACAAAACAGTTTAATAAACGTGGTTCAGAAAACATCTGATACTTGTTCTAACTCCCACTGAAGGAGCAAGTCCGTATCTTGGGAAGTCTCCTAGATTCATGTATTTTTGCAGGCACTGGTCTGCCCATTTATTTTTGCAGGCACTGGTCTACTCATTTGTTTTCTTTTAACACTGATCAGTTGTAGGGCGGCCCTTTGAAGCCCTGGGGCAAGAGTTTAAACATTTTTTCCCCTCTAGCCATCAGCTGGGACTTAGGAGGCAGCAATAGATTGGGGGTGGGGACAAATAAAAGGTAAGAATAACACGGGGTGGGGGGGCAGAGGGGGCAGAACCGGTTTGGTGATGTCATATCATCACCTCTACTGGCTCGGGAGAACTGGGCCGAACCGGAAGGAACCCACCACTGATTCACATGTGGAGACCATGAGAAGGGTAGCCTTTGCCATGCTTCAGTTGTGACTGTGGCTGGGGCAGGAGACCGTAGCTCCAAGATATGGTCTCATCAACCACAGAGTACCATAATATACTTTACATAGGGCTGCCTTTGCTCAAAAACTGCAATTGGAGCAAAAACTGCAATTGGAGCAAAAATTGGAGTCTCTATTCTGCCACGTGTTACACAATCATATTACGCTTCCAAAACATTTCTAAGCTAAGTGCTACGTGTAACCTACAAAGTCCTACACAGGTTGGCATACAGATGTCTTCAGAACCACCTCCTGCAGGTGGCACCAGCCCATCCTGTCCTAGATGGGGGTGCTCATTGTTCCCATAAAAGATAAGCAAGGTAAGCGGAATAGGGAGCAAAGTTTTCCTGTGTGCTGGTTCCCAACTTACAAAACAGCTTATATATAAATCCTTAAGATTTATATTGACTGTTTCCCTATGACTATCATTAAGTGTTGTACCTTATGATTCTTGACGAATGTATCTTTTCTTTTATGTACTCTGAGAGTGTATGCACCAAGACAAATTCCTTGTGTGTCCAGTCACACTTGGCCAATAAAGAATTCTGTTCTGTTCTGTTCTGTTCTATTCTTTGCTGCAAGAGAACTAAAAGGCATCTAAAGGCAACTAAAATGGAACTTTTCCAGACGCTCTTTGATTGATAGTCTGTTGCTGTATATAGACTGGGGTTCGGTTAGATTTATTATAATTTGGGGCTTCTTGAATTATGCTTCAAATCAGAAGACAAAGGGATGAGCTCAGAGACTCTGCCAGTGTAATATAGAAGAAAGCATCGAGCAGAATCGAACGAGGGCTTCAACTTGCTTAAAAGGGAGCTCCGCGTTCCTATTTTAAATTTTTGTTCTTTTGGTTAATAGGAAGGCTGACAAAGCATTTATTTCCCCCCCCCCTCCCCGTCCCCACCTGCCCCTCCCAAAAAAGTCTTGGAAAGCCCATTATGTGAGTAATAATGTATCATTTATCACTATTACTGTTTATTTCTTCCAAAGGTTATAGTAGGAGGCAAAGATCCAAGGTGCCTCTCTGGCTGTTAGATCTAACATCTTTCCATAGTTCTTTAAGTTCTTCTGCTTGAGCAGGGGGTTGGACTAAACTAGAAGATTTCCAAGATCTTTTCCATCCCTATTGCTCCTTCTTCTATGTCAGTGGTTCTCAACCAGTGGTCTGTGGATGGGGGGGAGGGTGGGGGCTGTGATGTCCTCACAGAAGGTCTGTGAAGGCTTAAAGAAATGTTATGATTTAAATCTTGAGTTACGTATTGGGAATCCATGGCCAGAAAAAAATATTTAAAGGGAATCTGTGCTGAAGAGAAGGTTGAGAACCACTGTTCAACAAGTATGTTGTTTTCATTGCCTCGTTTTTTGGAGGGGAAAAACAGATATAAAATTCCCAATCAACCAGTTAAAATTCAACATTAATCTTAATATCCACACACATTTACTTTCGGATAGAACCGTAAAGAAACATTGGTTGGGGGGGAATGGGGGGAGCCGATACCAGAATAAATTAACATTTAAAGTCAACTACAGCTTTTCATCTGCCTTCCTTAGGTTGCTTTGTGAATGGGAGGCAATGTTGAAGCGAGTTTAAGGTCTTAAGCGTTGGCATGATAACAGCTCGTATTTTTTGATCCCAGCAGTAATACAAAGCAGGGAGGAGAGATTGCGATGATCTCTGCCAAGGCAGCACAAGTTCCAGATTAAAAAAAAAAAATCCCTGGGGGAAACACGGGGCAGAGGAGAAATCTCGGAGGATAAGATCCCTGTCACTTTCCACTCTGCGGTCGCCGCGGGCAGATTAATTCATTAAACAGGCATTGCCTGGAGATGAAGCAATCAAGATTTTTTGCAAAGCGTGCGAGAGAGCCTGTTGCCTGCCTGACAGCCAGCCGGCTCTCAATCCTTGTGCCCCCCCCACCACCACCACCTCCGTCTCCCTCCCCCAACCCATTGTCCAGGCTTTAAGACTGATTCCTTCCTTGCCAGATTCCAAAGAGGACTCAGATAGAAATCGGTGGGGACCAATGAGTCCCGGCTTGGGCGCCAACCTGCCCCCTGCGTGTTTGCGAGCCTCTTGCTCTGGGTCAGTCAAGAAAAGCTCCCACGTGGCCTGTTGTTGTTGTTGTTGTTGTTGTTTCCCCGTTTTTTTGCTACAGCAACCCTCGACTGCCTCTGAGCTCTTCTTCCCTTTTGAGGCTCCTGGCTGAGAACATCCGGTAATTTGCCTCCCCTCTCTTAACCATCTTTTAAAGAAAATAAATAAATAAATAAAGAGGAACAGTTGAAACAGCTTAAAGGAAAATATTTGTAGCCGAGAGTTGAAATGAGGAGTCCTTGGTGTTCTCTCTGAGCTTGGTTGTTTGTCTGCACAGGTTTCATTACCCAAACTAGAGAACACCATTTGCGCTAGAAAATCTGTGTTTCCTTGCAGGAAACAACCAAGCACGAAAACAACCAAGCTCAGAGAGCACCAAAAATCCCTCACTGGAACATTTGATTGTCTGCAACTTGTGAGACACAAGGAGGAGCCCTGCTTCCTGCATTTTCACCAGATTATCCCCATCGCACCCTTCTATCTGAATCATTGGATTCAGTCCTAGCATCGAGCCCCACAACTTTTGCTCCCTTGCAAACTATCCTGGTTTAAAATAACCAGAATATCTTCAGGCAGGAAAGTCCTGCCCGGCTAGTCCTATTTCTGGAAGCAGCATATTTGAGCCTTTTAGAAGAACTTTAATCCAAAAGTTTAATTTTTGTAACTTTCTCCCACTCCGGACACCCAGTCTTCCCATGGCATTGGGTGCCACCAAAGCGACTACAAAATGGGCACCTCCGTTCCCAGCCCTGAAGCATCAGCTACCTGGGTGTGCTATACAAACAGCTGCAGCTCTGGGAGGCTGGCCCAGGTAGTGTGGACTGATCATGGTGACTTGCTGATGTCTTCAGAAACAATAAAAATGCTAAAGAAATACAGCCCTCCAAATCCTCTATGTGTCCCCAGTGGCTAAGACACTAAGCTTATAGATCAGAAAGGTCGGCAGTTCTGCAGTTCGAATCCCTAGTACAGGTCTCCTGTGTGAGCAGGGGGTTGGACTAGATGACCTCCAGGGTCCCTTCCAACTCTGCTACCGTTTACCTGTTTACCTTTATTGTATGTGGTTACTAAGAGTTGACATCCACTCGATCATCTCTCAATGAGTCAAATCCCACTTAGCAGAAGCTGTGTAAACCCTATAATGTACCCCAAAAATGATTGAAATAGCAACTCATCTAGTTCTCTGGCCCAGCTTATGTCAACCTTTTCTGAAGCGCAGGATCAGAGCTGTTTCAAAAAAGCGCTTGTATTTGAAAAACAGGTTTGGTGCTCTTTTAAAAGAGCACTAGACCAATATATAAAAAGACAAGTACTTTGGAAAGTGCTGATCAGGCATAATGTGAGCAAAAGCTTTCTTTCTGGTCTCTCCTAGGATCTAAGACGAAAAAATCTTGCAAGGCAAAGCCCACCAACCCCAGGAAAGGAGAGCAGATAGTAGGAGACCAAAAGAGACCAATAGGAGCCAGGGAGAGCCAACCTTTGATGTCAGCAATCAAGCCGTCAGTGAAGAGTCAGACCATTCTCAGCATATCAGGAATAGAGAGGGAAACCTACATCCAATACTCTAAACCTTAAGAGCCACGGATGAAAGTAGACTGCTTCATAGGTTGGACAAAGGTGGAACGTTCAAGGCATGGATAGAGACATTGTAGAGAAGCTCCGGGAAATGGAAATCGAAAAATGGCTTGACTCAGTAGAAGATGGCTTCAAAGCAAGCTTAACATAGTAGATTAATTCGTAGAGAAAGAGCAAGCGATGAGCAGGTTTGGAAAACGCGTTCGCTTCCACGGAAGCCAAAACAGGCTCCTTTCTCACACCCTGGCTGTTGGGGTGAGCAGTCCCTAGATTAAGAGCACCGATAGTGTCCTGCTCTTTTTCTGGACCCCATCAGATTCACTTGGGAGAGTACCCGGGGGCGGGGGGCAAATAAGAGGACACTTTTAGCCAGACACGGGAAGTATATATAAATCGGATCGCCTATCTGGCGGCTCGTCAGCCTCTATATATCTGGGAACTAGAAACCTAATTTGAGTTTCTCCGAAGCTGTACAAAAGCACAGCACACCGGCAATTCACACACACACACACACACACAGCTCAATCGCCGATAGAAGCCTGCGCTCTAGTCTTCTTTGTAATAACGGGCATCAATGCAACAACCCGTGCAACGGATTCAAAACTTGGCCGCTTTTCTGCGTCTCTTCTAACCCCCCAATTTATCCGATAGCGAACTTAAGACAACCCTCGTAAAACAACTCCCCACACCACCACCTCCCCTCCGCACCAGCCTGTGGATTCCGCGCTACTGCCTGCACCGATGTAACTCCTAACCAACCGAGAGGCTCGTTAAAAAGTGGGGAGGGCTGCCAGGGTAGCGAAGCAGATCGGGAAGCGGTGGGAAGGGGGGAGGACGAAGTACGGAGAAGCGGCGTTGGATTCCGCGGCAGCCCACAAGTAGGATTTTTTTTTTCCGATTGGGAGAATGATTCACTCTATGCGAATGAAAGAAAAGTGACGCTTCCCTCGCCCGCCCGCCCCCCCCCTTTCTCCTCCTCCGGTTTATCCTCCTGCGTTTTAAAGCCACCTCTTGCCAGTCACCCTTTGGCACGGCTGCCACGCCAAGATCCTCCCGACCAAGCTAACCGTGGCGCCTCCTTCCTTTTGGCCTGAAGGATTTCGAGCGGGTGAGAAGTGGAAGTTCATTCTTTAAGAACTGGGGAGAGAGGAGGTTGGATGGGGGTGTGGGGTGTGCGATCATCGCCGCTGCGCGGGAAGGACACGCCTTCCTTCCTTGCCGTTTGCCCTCCGATGAGTTGATTTGATCCGGCTTCGGAGTGTTTTGCTGAGCGTCGCCACCACCACCCTCCGCCTCCCCATCCCTACCCCCGCGCGTCCAGGTTGACACACCGTCCCGCTAGGAATGGACGGCGGGAGCTGTGCCACGCGCGTCTCCGGAGGAGGCCGGCTAGGAAGAGGGCTGGCTCGCCCATACCGTCGGACCTGTTTTTTTCCTCCACCCCGCGGCGGTTAGATCTCCCTCCCTCCTGCTACCCAAGCGAGGTGCTCGATGCCCCTCTTTTGCCTCGAACTTGCTGCCATCAATAATTCATCGGCTCCCAGCAGTAGCGGCGGCGGCGAGCAAGAAAGCAGCAGCAGCAGCTTCAATAAGAGAGAGCGGGAGGCAGCAGGGCGGGGAGGAAAAAGCTGGTGCGTGAGCCGCGCTTGCCGGCTGCCTGCAGAGAGGAGGCGGCGGTGACAGCGGCGGCCGCTGTGGCGGTAGCAGCCAGAGCAACGGCGGCACCGGCGGCGGCGCATTCGGAACTCTCCCTTCTCGCCACCGCCGTCCCCAGCATTATGTTCCCGCAACGCGCGGCGGCCGCCTCCCCGGCAAGGGCCGCCGACGCCGAGGAGGACACGGGAGGATGAGGACAGAAGGGAGGCGAAGGAGGAGGAGGAGGAGGAGGAGGCGCAGGCGGAGGGAGGCGGAGGAGGCGAGGCAGGGAGGAGGAGGAGGAGGCGCAGGCGGCGGAGGAGACGCGGAGGATGAAGTGGAGTGTCCGGGGAGCCTGCGCCGCGCTCTCCAGCTGCCTCCTGCTCGCCTGCGCGCTGAGCGCCGCCGCCGTGGGCCTCAAGTGCTTTTCGCTGGGCTCCGAACTCAAGGGGGAGCCGTTCCGCCTGGGCACAGCGGCCGGCGCCTTCTACTCGGGGCTCCTGCTGGCCGCCGGGCTCTCGCTCTTGGGCTCCGCGCTCTTCTGCTGCCGCCCGCCGGACGAAGAAGGGGCCGGCGGAGCGCACCGCCAAGGGCACGCGGCGAGCGAAAGCGCGGTGGTGCCGGTCGCCGGAGACGCTCAACCCCAGTCCCAGCCGCTGCCCAAGGCGCCCCCCGGCGGGCGACAGAACTTCCTCCTGCTGGGGGTCCTGGTTTTCATGCTGGGGGTGCTGAGTGCCTTCGCCGGGGCCGTCATCGACGGCGATACGGTGTCGCTGGTGGAGAAGAAGTACTCGCACTACTGCCTCCTACAGGTTGGAGGAGGAGGAGGGTCGTCGGCTCGGGCGCGGCCTGCGGGGGGCCCCGACGGCGCGGGGACGACGCTGTTGCTCCGCTGCCAGAAGCTGCGGGACTATCAGCGCGGCTTGGTCATCTCCACCATCTTCAACGCCCTCGAGTGCCTGCTGGGGCTGCTCAACCTGCTCTTGGTCAAGAACTACAAAGCGGCGCAGCAGCGGGGCCTGCGTCGACGGCGGCGCTGCCGGCAGGAGCAGCGCCTGGCGGGCGGCCGTCGGAGGCGACGGAGGGGGGCTGGCGGCGGGGGAACTGGCGGCGGTGGCCCGGGCGGCTCTGGTGGCGGCCGACGGCCTCAGCGCCAAAGCCAAGGCTCGATCTTCTCCAGCGAGGACCCGGATCTGTCCCCGGGGGGCGATTGTGCTTTCCAGGCCGTCTCCTACATCAACGTCGGCGTCTTCCACGTGTTCGACGAGGCCGGGGTGGAGGTACACTGTGGCGGCCACCCTTCCATCGAGTTGCCTGGGTATTCGCCCATGGACCCCGAGCTCAATGCCTCCTACCCCTACTGCTACCCGCTGCCCAATGAGCAGCCTCCTGCCTATGAAGACATCTATCCCAGGGACCTCTGTGCCAACCGCGTGTAGGCCCAGGCCAGGCCCCTTTGGAGTCCGCCCGCCCTGCCCCTCAGCCTGCTGGACTGAGAGGGGCAGAAGGTGAACTTGGGGCGAAGGGGGCAAAGCACAGAGGTTTAATGGGCAGGACCAGTAGCACAAGGTGAGGCCAAACCCCCCCTCTTTGCCAGGACTCTTAACCCAGAAGCTGCCAAAAAAAACCAAACCCTAAGGTAGAACCCCAATAAATGCCTAGCAATGAGACCAGGCTGGTGTGTAGTGTTGGTCCTGCTTTTGGTGGCAAGTGGTAACCTGTTGGTCCAAACAGCTTTGCCTTCCTTTTTTTTTTTCTTTTTTCCTGAAGAATCAGGCATATTTTTCTCTTCACCTCTGGTTGGGGAAGTTTTAGAAAGTTGCCAGTGTTTTGCAACCTGTTGGAGTTTTCTCCAATATATCCTTTCAAGATTTCTCTCTTTCTCTGCTACGGTACTTTTGGTTCTAAAAGAAAAAGTGGGGGAAAACATAGCTACCTGTTAAAGGGTTTAGCAAAGTGCATTTTCACTGATAAAGATAATTGGGGCAATCTCGGGATGATGCTTTTAATATCTTTTTAATTTTTACCCTTACCGTCTTTTATCTCTTCAGTATTGATCAAATGGTGAACATTTTAGGGCTGGTTCTCACAGTTTCTCTCATTTGGCTTGGATTGAAATCACCAAACGGTTTAGCCTGCCTGGCTTCCTCACCCTTCCCCGCATCAAATGAATCTTCATGATAACCTCAGCTTTAAAAGTGCAAAAGAGTTTAAGTTCAGAGAACCAGCCAGCAAGAGAGAGAGAAAAAAAAGGAAGCATGAATCTCTCAAAGTGATATTTCAGAGAGCTGAAAGGAATTTTGAACAAAGCCTCTTAAGTTTACAATGTTCCTGGGAGATGTTATGTTCAGTTTAAATCTTAGTGAGAGTTAAAACCATAGTTGGTCTTGTAAGATGCACATAAATCTGCACTTTCAAAAGAAGAAAAAAAAATCAACAGCAACATTTTTGTACACTAATGTGCCTGCTTTTTGTTGATAATTTCTTACTGTAAGAGCTTTCAAAAAGTCTATAGTGAAAATGTTTGGTAAAGTCATTGCAATGTAAAATTAAGAAAACCAATTCCTTAACTAAAACAAAAATGCTGTATGGAATTGAAGAAAGTCCAAATATCTCATACATTCCTTTTGTAAACTGATTCATGTTTTTAATGCAAAGCAGGGCTTATATTTATTTTACTTTTATTTTAAAGGTTTAACACTACTTTCTAAAGGTACAGCCAGTCTCTCTTACAAGTAGTTTATTTATAGCGTTACCAGCTTGTCAGTTTGAGAAGCTTGAAGATTGCACACACAATACACAGATGTCAGGCAGCCTTTATTGATGGTTAGTTTTCAATGCAGTTGCTCAAACTCATTTGAAATGTATTTTAGAAATCATATTGTGTCCAAGACTCAACAGGTGAAGGCTGAAAATAGTAATACTTAAAAAGAAAAACCTTTTCATCTAGTTTCCTTTAATTGTTGAACCAAAAATCTGAAATCATATCTCTCTTTGTTTCTTTTTATTCTCCATTTAATAAGTGCTGAGGGCTTCAAATTTATTTGGAAAAATAGTGCTGTAGGATGGGAATATGTCCTTCCTTCCCTCCTCCCTTCCCTATTTCCTTCTTTCTTTTATCCCCTCTTGATCTTATCCTGGAACTGGTAAGCAGTTTTATGGGGGGGGGGGGGGTTATTATTATTTTGCCCTATATGTGAATTAAAATCAGATGGAAAAAATTTGAGAGAAATTTGAGAGGAAGTAGTAGAACATGCATACTGCATCATATTCCAATCAAATTCTGATCCCATCTCAAATTATATGCTTGTTTTTAAATAGAAGAAACATTGTGAGATCTGATCAGAGATTGCCTGTGTTATGTATACTTTACAGTTGGGAAATTAAATTCCATTAGAATACCGGCATAAAAATTTATTGTATAGAAAAATTAAAGAAAGGTACTTATATCCATCTTATTCACCCAGTATAGCAAGCTCATTTAGAAGTTCAGCTGTTCATTGATGTCCTTAGATCAAGGATCCTCTTTTCATTATATTATTTTGTAAACTGCTATATATATTGAAGGAACTGTATAAACGATAGTAAGAATTCATATTGGAACCTGTTATGGAATGCACACATTACCAATAGGGAACATTAAAGGGACAATAATTTTGTCCTGTTTTTGCAATGTACAGATTATTTTTTTTAATTAAGGAGCTGAACAAAATAAATGTTCAGCCTTAAATTAAAAAAATCAACCTAACAGCAGTGAAATCTCTCTGCAGTATTTTGTTATCTGAAATTGTTTTAACTTGCACACTTTATATAACTTAAAATGCAGAATGCCTTAGAACACTTAAAACAAATTTAAACCTATATCTTAAAAAATATTAAAATCCTTATCTAGATAGCTGAATCAAGAGCATTTAGTCTACTTTGCTAAAAAAATTACAAATTTTTAGAGGACTGTAGCTATTATTAAATAAGATTATCCTCCTTTGCAGAGAATAAGCACAACACTCACTTAAGTATAGGATCTACTTGAAATCAGTACACTTCATTTTATTTATATATATATATATATCTTTTTCTAAATCATTATGAATTCTGCCTTGAGTTCAGACTTTGAGCCCCATTTGCAAGGAATGTCTCTGGCTCATAGCTCATGAAATGAACATAAATTATGGAACAGAATGGCAATATTGTAGCACGTCTCCCATTCATTTCATTTGGTCTTTCAGAAAAGATGTTTTTAGTGAATTACACCCCTAGAGCATTTACTCAGGAAGGACTTTGAGTGTGTGTATATATGGCCAAGAAGAAAATGGTGCCAAGGCTAAATTTTCAAAAGTAAAACCTCAATTCACAACCCCTGCCCACTTTTTAACTCAAACTAATCTACAATACTGTATTTATGGTTCAGTAGAATGAGATACAGTCTAGACAACACTGCATAAATAAAATTGTCCCTGGGCTGTACCATTTTCGATTGTAGGTAGGAACCACAGTGCATACTTCATTGATGTGTTGATATATCTTCCTCAAAACTCCTGTGCATACTAAATATAATGCTGGAGAAACGAATTTCACCTAGCCTTTCCTTTGTTGTGCTGATTTTCTACATACAAGTACATAATTTTTCTTTTGGCACTTTGGGGCACTATTCAAGTAGATATCCTTCCGATAACCCAAGAACAGTTTAGTTTAGGATGAGCTGATCAGAATCTGAATGTTATTTAATTGCTAGAAATGTCCGAGTGCTCATAGGTAGGTAAAGATAAAGCTAGGTATAGTACCTACTTATAGGTAGGTAAAAACAGGCAATTCAGTTGTTGCAATCTCTTAGAGCTTTCCTAGCAAGGCTGGGAAGCAACCCTTTGTCCAGTCTAGCAACAACTTTTCATAGTTTTGCAGGCTTCCCCAAATCCCTTTTTTTTTTTGCTGGTGTTTCAACTTATGTGATCAAAATAAGATGAAAAACAGAAGAGAAAAGGGAGAACTTCAAAACAGGCCTTGCCAGAAGAACATAAGGAAATAAGGTTGTTCTTGCACTCGCACCATATCCTAGCTCATTCGAACTCATGCTTCAGGAGAATGGTTAGGGCACGGATCTCAAAAATTTTGACCGATGGGAATCTGAGAGGCCTTTTGAGGACTTCAATCATCTGGCTGCGTTGGAGTGGTGGTGAATCGCAGAACACTATTTACCAAACTAGTCTCCTACTTTTTTTTCTCTCTAAATGTCTCTATGGTTTATCTGGGAGATACATCTTGCATTTGAGGATGATGCTTTGCGGCATGCTAGCTTTCTTTTCATTCCTCCCTCCTCCCTCCCGTTCAGCTTGTTTTCTGGTAGAAACATAGAGAAGGCATGATGAAAACCAAGGAATGTGTCACTCTGTTGGAGATAGTGGCTAATTATATGCCAGGTGAAATGGCACAATCCAGGCAGATGCTTAGCAATTCATGTCATATTTATGAAAACTAAATCCAAACTTCATAGAAAAGTGTTGAGTAAGTAGGAGCTCTAGGGACCTATTAAGCAAGCTTTGAAAAATCCACTCCAATTTTTTTCAATGATACATAAAAGAGAGCTTATTTTAGATCAAACGTAGGCTTGAAATATAGTGCCTTAGGTAAAATTGATTAGAAGCCCATTGTTTTAATGGAGTTTTGAATCTTCTGACTTGGAGGTTCTGGAGAACTTATTCAAAGTCAGAAAAGTTTCCCCAGAAACTTAAGGATGATACATTAGGAATATTGGTCTTAACCCCATTGTTGTCTCTGTTCTCATAGGTTTTGAGTTTTAGTTAAAAGCTACCAGATCTGGTTGACAGTGAAATATTTGTGCATAGCAGCATGAGCAAAAATGTCTCTAAACATTTGGAATGAGAGAGAAAAGTAATTGTTGTGTGCCTATCATTTTAGTTTATTGTTTGAACTAAGTTTTGATACAACAAAAGCAGCAAAATGTTCTCATATTTAGATAATGAAGGAATGAATGAGAGCAGGTTTGATTCAGGAATGAAATAAGCCTAATATAGGCCCAAATGCAATGGAAATACTTTTTTTAAAAAAGTTTATTAAATTGTGATGCCATTCTTCTCTAATTTTGGTAGAGTATGAAGGATAATTTAGTTTACAACAGACTTGTCCACGTTTATCTTTGTAGTTTGCACAAAGCATATAGAGCATATGCTGGAAGTTAATGATGTTCTTGAGAAGAAACTGCCCCAAATATTTGAGTAGTCTTAGTTTTAGCCTTAGCATTAGGCTTATTTGGTTAGCTTGAATAAGAATGACCTTTCTCAAATGCTACCCAAGGAAGAATAGAGGATACAGTCTTCCCCAGTAGCCTATTTTATGGTATCAAATATCCCTGTATTATTTCTAGAGAGACAGTTTGGTGTAGCGGTTAATGCATCAGGCTAGAAACTGGGAAACTCTGAGTTCTAGTTCTGCCATGGGAACAAATCCAGCTAGATGACCTTGGGCTAGTCACTTTTCCTCAACCTCAGTAACGAAGCAGTGGCAAACCACTTCAGAAAAAGTTTATGAAGAAAACTCCAGGGATTTATCCAGGCAACCTCCACAGAAAGCAAAATTTCCTATTATTTCCTGTGCTTAATACAATACACACACACACACACACACACACACACACACACACACATACACATACACATAACATATATTCTCCCTCTCTCTCCTCCCTCCCTCTCTCTCTCTCTCTCTCTCTCTCTCTCTCTCTCTCTCTCTCTCTCTCTCTCTCTGTGGGTGTGAGTGTGTGTATGTGTGTGTATATGTATTCTTACTTTTCGTAAATTTTATGTGTGTTTTTCCTTTAAGCCAGGTTTTTCCTACATAACTAAGATGTTTCTGCAAACCCTGATTGAGTGAAATCACATTCACTACTTTCTGGGGGGGGGGGGTCCTTCTTTTCATTCTGGCAGCCAGCAGATTTTGTGCTTGCTCAAAAGCACAGATTTTGTGCTTGCCCATTTGGAATCTCCAAGTCTCCAAATGGGCAAGCACAAAATCTGCTGGCTGCCAGAATGAAAAGAAGGGAAAAAACCCCCAGAAAGTAGTGAATGTGATTTCACTCAATCAGGGTTTGCAGAAACATCTTAGTTATGTAGGAAAAACCTGGCTTAAAGGAAAAACATATATATATATATATACACATACATACATGCATCATACATACATACATACATACATACACAAACACACATATTTTTGTTTTCTATAACCTACCTTCCCCCCTGCCGCGATTTTTTTTCTTTGTGTTCTTTGCTTTGGAACAATTGTTAACTTTAGTTTATTGCAAGCAACTTTAGTTTATTGCAAAGCATGTCACGCATCCAATCCTTGCCCTCAATCTTATAGCAAAATTTCAGATGGCAGGTTGGAAAAAACCCATAGACCTGAACAAATGATACTAGACATAATTCCTTCACTTGTGGAATAACAAAAAAATAAGGCTTGTCAAACTTTCTGTAGACTAAATTAATATTATGGCTCATAATTTGCACAGATTTATTTCATGCCGTTTGTTTCCATTTTTATCTAATGCTATATTTGCAAATGTATGGTTTGTTTGAGGAGAGTTCAGTAAATAATCTTAAGAACCATATATTTTATAAGCAACTCTCTATTAAAGAACCGGATGGGTTCTGTTTAGTGTTTGGGACCTAGTCATTATAATTCCAAGTGTCCCAGGCTGAAGCTACTTACACTCATTCCTTCACTACAGTAAGTAATAAATCACGTATATAATCTACTGAGACATTTCTTTTATCAAATGAAAAATGAAGAGAAGCTGATCATGAACATTCCTCAATAGCATATTCTGGTGTCAATTGTCAATTTTAACACCAGAGCAAAGTTGATTCCCTTCAGAAACATCAAAATCTCATAGTTATTGCTGCATGTCCTTTGTGCATAAAGACTCCATTTATTACTGAAATTTCAGTTCACAGAAGAAAGACAGGAACGCCATGTATGTGTTTTAAATTTGCTGAACTGCACAGTTTTATTTGAATGTATTAGGAGCAATTCTTCAAATTTTAAATATAACCCCTATCCACCAAAGCAACAAAAATAGGGTTTTTAAAATATAGATAAAAGCAGATTTTCCCTTTTAGTCATACAGTTAAATAAAAACTAGCCATATAATAAAAGAAATCATGCCTCCATTTCCTTTTGTCAGAACCTTCTATAGGCTGGCTACTTTAGGGATCAGATTTAATCATTTTAAAATTCCAAAGATCCATGCTCAGGGAAAAAAGATGGGTAGTCTAGAAATCTAGAGATATTCTAAAGTATTAAAGTAAGTTTTAGCACTGACATTCCTAGAGATTCCTCATCTTCATAGCTCTTTGTTCTCTTGCTGACATTTATTTAAATTTATTTTGGAATTACTGACAAATCATGGACTTAAATTTTCAAGTAGGCAATTTGTTCAGTCTTTCCTTGTACCAAAATGATTGGAACCATATCACTCAGTTGCCATAGTAAAAAAAAAAAGATGAATTACAACTCTTATCAAATCCTTAATGGTAAAATATAAGAGTCCCAATGCAGGATGGTAGAAACACGTTTGGAATTGTCACTGGTGCACATTGGAAACTACTGAATTTAAAACAGTGGTTGAGATGCATGAAAAGCTACAATAACATCTATGCTTTAGCTGTTTGTGTTAGAATTGGGGCTATTTATCACAATCACAATGTATTTGACGACGAGCAGCAAGCAAAAAAAACTGTTAAGTTCTGTCATGTTGCTATAGTCATTGTAGTCCACGTGTCAATAGATAAAAGCCTTGGAGAGCACTCCAAATTACGGAGATGAAAAGTTAGAGCAAATGACCAAAATTTGATAACATTTGTACTTGTGGGGCAGCAAACAAATTTAATAAATAATAACAACAACAACAATAATCTATACATCAGTATCCACACTTCCTCCAAGGCCATCAAAATGAAATGGTAGTGTGTGTACGAACACAAAGCAACTTTCAAAATAGCTGTTTTAATCATTCTAAGAGAGGTTCTCCGTTTGGACTAATGTGCAAATCTTTAAAACGCTTTGTACAGCCCTAATAAACACTAATAATGTCTACATGTTGCACATTCATTGTTATAAAAACCAGCAGGGTTTGTGTGTAGAAGAACAAGAAGTGCTGAATAATGAGTTCCAGACAGTACATATTCCTAATTACTTGCGTTTCCTTTTATTAGCAGGAGACAAGTTTTGAGCTAAGGTAGGGACTGAGTCTGCAAAGCTCTGTAGGTTTGTTGCAAATATGCATGTCTTTCATCTCAGCTGTTCACTTCATGCATTTAATGCAGCAGGCTCTACTCATGCCTAACCATTAGCTTGACTATACAGAAAATAAATTGTTATTTAAGGTATTATATCTTAATTATTTCAGTCATGATCGCTTTTCTAAGCCAACCGTTAGTCATTTATCAAAAACTGCATACATTTTCATGTGGACAGATGTAATAAAGAAAATAGAGGGGGTAACAGTTATATCCCTGAATGACTTGTCCAATTTAAGAAATAAAAATGAGGCACAAATGTGATCAGCAGTTGTGGAGAGATGTATTTAATCATTTCTCAATGAGATATTTATGAATGCAAAGAGAGATGGTTCCGAAATATTAAAACATCTGTTAGTCATTTTTTTTAGCAGCTTTTGGAAATCAACACTATTCATTAAGCAATAATGTTAGTATATGTGAAAACATTCTGTGATTAAACTGAAAATAGACTAATGTCAGACTGTTGGAGAAAGAGGAAAAGAGATAAAATGTTATTATGGGGACAGTCAAGTATCTTAAATTAACCATGTTTACTTGTCAGGGAAACTTATGTAAATGATTCTTTTATCCAAGTAAACATTTAAGATCACACTCTTAAACCAGTGAGTACTTCCAGTTAAGTGTATGTAATTCGGCAGCCTTAATGTGCATTTCATGGCTGAGTGACACAATCATGTTTTCTAAGTGATAGTAACTGCAACTGTAGTGTAAAACAATTGATCTGTGACAGTCATCAAAAATTTCTAACTATATCATAACAGTGGGTTCATCTGGTGATCTGCTGAATTTCCCCATCTTCACCAATTGTGTGCAAAGACACAAGTTTTGGGACACAGTCTTTTTATATCTCTAGACAATTTGGCATTTTTTTCCTAGTCAAATATATTAATGGCTGCACTAACCAGATGTTCTAACTATAATTATTAGGCCTTTTAATTTGATTAAAGAGACCTCAGATGATTAATTGTATAAGTTTTAATTAAAACTGCAGAAATGTTCCTCTGCAGAGCCCTATTTCACTTTGCAGTGGTATATTTGTGAATCTTAGCCACAAGTCCATCCTAGAAGAGAGTTTTTCCCATGATTGTGTGTACTAGGTTATATATGTAATGTGAGATAGGAGAATGATTCGTCTAAGATGCCCATATTTAATTTACATTAAAAGTATTTCCAAAAGAATCATATGATGGATTAATAAGGAGTTCCCCTTAATCAGTCTGATATACTCACTGACAAAATATTGCAGCCCTAATAATTTTACTGCTCATTCTGCAACCATCTGCATAAAAGGGAGTAAGCATGTGTGTGTTTGTTTGTTTCTATGCTCAGGACTGTGTATTCCATAACACTTTAGCCATAGCATCCATCGTTGTAAGGCAAACATATACATCTTTGTACCTTAATTCAAAGTGATGGTATTCCACAAATGCATGTAGAATCCACACTTTGTAATAAAAGTAAAACCAAATCATGTGCTGACTGGAATGTAGACCCTAATGCAGTTGGAGAGAACCCTTAGCGAATTCTTCAAAGCTGGCTTGATAGGCATTCATTAACACGCATCGTTCATTGTCCATCCTTGCAGTCAAGTAATATAAAATAAATTAGGTGTTCTGAGGAGATGTAGCTACTTAGCTAAACTGGTTTAAGTGCATGATTCTCAGAAGTTACCTTGATGAAGAATTTAGATTTTTCATATCGAATGGCTATCGAGATTCTCAGTTATCCAGGTCATGGTTGTCAAGGTGCTTTTTCAAAAAACAACTGGACTTTCTTTTCTTTTTTTGTGTCTTGAAGATGTTTTGCTTCTCAGCCAAGAAGCTTCTTCAGTTCTGAAGAACAGAGGGGAAGGAATACGACACCACCTGTTTCTTGTTTACAACCACAGTCCTTTCTGCAGTTCCAAGAAGGTTCTACACTCATTTGCAATATTCTGGTGACCCTGAGAGCACAGATAAACCTCCAAGTGGCCTCAATGACTCTCAGAAAGAGGGCTAACGACCAGATGACTGCAGGGTGTAGAAATCCTTCCATTCTTCACCTTTCAGTCAGAACTGAAGAAGCTTCTTGGATGAGAAGCAAAACGTTGTCAAAGAAAAACAAAGAAAATCCAGTTGCCTTTTGAAAAAGCACCTATGATATTGAATGTACATATTGTCCATACTATAGACATAAAACAGAAGGCCCATTAAGTAATACATGGTGTCTTTCAGATGTAAACCAAATCATTTCATATTGGGAAGGCTGATCCAACACAGATATACGGTATACGTATGTTGACAATATTGATACCCCTCAGCATCGTTGTGCCAAATCTTGTATGTTTTACCATACCTGTGCAAACTGAATCTGATATCTGTAAAGTAACAAAATACTGTGTTTGGACAGCTTTTACCTCTATTACATTACTTCCATCCCAAAAAAAAGGTGAAAATAACCTGAGGTAAAAGATGTTGTTTTCAGGACAAAGCTAAACATCCTTGGTAGACATCATAATTTTCATTATAATCAACCAGGAAACAAGAATAGGAAACTTTTTTTTTTCTTTTTTAATGTTGTGATCGGAAAATACCACCAGCCTGCTAGCAGTTCTGATTTTTCACACATTTTCACATTTGGGACTCAGCTTGGTACTTTTTTTGCATTTTAATTCTAAAAGTTAATATATTCCTTTTTAAAATTGCATCCTAAATGCCAGACAAAATCTATTAATAAAGCTAGCATAAAACTCTTACATTTCAGAGCAGAGGACTTCAGAATTATCAGAGGGTCTTCTGCAATTGGCATAGCACATAGGCCTCAAATATTCAGGGATCAAAAGAGCTGAGGAGGGGTTTGCAAAGGAATAAAGTGTTGCTTGCAAAATTTGAGAAATATTTGATACAGAAAAGAAAAGAAAATCAGAACTCAGTGGATACGTAGAACAATTGAGGAAGATGAAAGCTCTTTGGATCCCACCAAACATCATTTAATCATTAGAAAAGGTTTCCCTTAAAAAAATGGGATGAAGAGAACCTTTCTGCATTTCAATTTACATGTATAGATATATAGATATAAAACCTTTTCTTCGTTTTGCCATTCAACTGGGAGATTGATCCAGAGAAGTGTCATTCATCCATATTGTAATTTTAGGATCAATAAAACATTTTAAAGCTTGGCAATATCCAATGAAAGTTCTCACTTTTCTTCGTTACTCCTCATTTTGCAAAGTGAAGGTACTTGTGTCATGTAAGGGAATGGATCACTGTCTTTTGTACCGCAAATTGCATTGTGTCAGAGAAAGGTGAAGTAGAATTCTGAAGGTACATCAAGGCATTCTATACAAAAGCACTATTAACATTTCCAGTAATAACCAGCAAAATGTTTTAGGAAAGTGTGAAAATGAAATCTCCACAGATAATCATGAGAATAACTTGCTCGGGGCATCTAGAAATGTTTACCAAATATCATTTTTGCAACCATTATCCATTCTCATACATTGTCTTACACAAACGTATCTATGCACAATTATAGCACATTATTCATGTTCACAATGCCATTCATAACCTGTATTTTGTATCCCAATCATTCATATGTTTCCTGTTGTTCATGGGGTGCCCTCTCATACACACACAGCTTGGTCTCATTTCTTCCTTTTTGACTACTGAGTTAGATTTGTTGCTTTCCCTGCCATTTTTCCGATATCTAGGTTTTATTGAAGGAAAGCATTGATTTTTAAATTGTAAGCCATTGGGCTAAGTTGGAAATACACTTTAACAAACTGAACTAGTAGTTCACCTGTTAAAAAAACCATTTTTAACATGAAAATTGCCGTGAAAATGACTGTTGACTCAATAGCTTTCTTTTTATGGGATGCCAGGTTCCTATTGCCCTTTCTAAACAAGTATCAGCAAAAAGGTGTGGAAACTTTTGATTAAGGGAGAGGACCAAAATAATGAATAGTGAAAGAATTAAAAATCTTCCACTTACATTCTCCAACACTGTTTATTATTTTTCATCTGTGTCTTTTTTAAGTAGCCTCGGTTTTGGAGGCAAATAGAGAATTATTACCCATTATAGCAAATATATAAGTCCCTGTCTGTGTATAGGTACAGTCCTCCTGTGCCTTGGATCGTTGCCTTAGAATATATAAAGTCTGTTCCCTCTTCACTTGCTTGATTGAAAGCAGAGACTGGATGGAGAGAGGCATAATAGCATCCCATTTCTTGTAATGTCCTGTGGCAGAGCTTGAAGGGGAAATGGAGGCAACTGTTAGTTCCATTGGGTACTCATGTACTCCTAGGCTCGGTACCTAATGAGAAGCAACATTGATTTTGATACCTACTTAGGGTCTCAAAGACCATAGTCTTAGCCTATTAAGGTGGATTTGAATATATGAGATAGGAGGATTTTTCTAAAGTATATTAAGCAGCCAGTGCTTAAATGCATGCCTCAGAGTGGGGGGCTGTAAATTGAAATGGATTTTTATATTAAACAAGCTTAGGATCCCAGGAAGGTAATTACATTAATTTATCACATATAAAATATAATTAAGCTTGCATTTAATTGAAAGTTGCTGAGTTCATATATGCTGGTGGGGGGTTTTTTGGCACAAGAATAATTGATGCCAATTTATTTGGAGTGGACCATACTGTTGTTCTACATTCATACCTTGTTGCTAGTGAGCACTGTCGTAGTACATTCATAAACCTATATTGGTTTATTCATAAACCTTCATAAACCTATATTGAACATTCATAAACCTATATTGAAAAATGGAAGAGGTTTTTTTTATACTATTCACAAAACCATGTGAAATTTGATGGCAGAAGCCAGGTGTGTTCATTCTTTCCACTGCCATATTCATGGACTGAATCATTGCTGAAATCTCTTACTTTTCACACGGCACCAATTCTACTTCCCTATATGTCCAACTCATTTTGATCATCTTCACTCTTGCAGATTCAGAACACTGAGAGAATACAGATACCTGCCTGAGCCAATCAATGGTCACTCCAGCTGACCAATAAAAATGCAAAAACTGTCCTTCAGTCAATGCTTTTATAAGTTCTTGGATAGCAAAATATTCCATCACTTCCTGCCGAATGGGTTTAAAGCAAAAATGCTGTCTGTCTGTCTGTCTGTGTCCCCATTCTTGTTTTTATGAGAAGTTGGGGGAGGTATGCCACAGGAAGTCCTTTGAGATTAATCTCCTACCATCAATCCTGATAGCATCTAGAGTCCTTTGCTGCATTTTAAAACAGGGCTATTCTGTTGGGGTTGCAAAGATTAGGATGGCCACTAGGTGGAAGCCAAAGGATGCTGAAATCTTAACAGCTGGAATTGGTGATAATAAATATATCCTTGAGACCCCAGGGGAAAAGAGGAAAACAGTTAAATCCCATTTGTGTGTGTGGCAACTATAACAAAGCTGGTCTTTCCCACTTCTGAGAACACAATTCTCAAAGGTCTTCAGCTTTCAGTTTTAAACAGCTTAGAGAACAGAAAAAGGGAATTCGGCTCTCCAAACAATTAATGACACGCAATCAGATCCAGAATTATCTTCAAATTGGTTCAAAGTCATCTGAGGATGAGGCCTAATATTAGACGACAAAGCTTCAAGCTGCAGAACTCTAATGTCTGCCGACGAACATATGTATATAACTTGTACCATCTGTCAGTTCACTTCATCGTGAAATGTGTTATTCTTTTTATCCATGGCAGATCACGTTCTCCATCCGGATATAATTATGCCATTTTACTATCAGTGAATGCTGTTGTGATATCAGCAGGTTTGGTTCTCTTTGCGGCAGATAGTTGTGAGAGGAAAATTATTTTTAAGACCCGATGTGTCTGGAGCCCTCCTGTGAACACATCTGGAGAATGCTAGGTTTGGGAAGGCCAGGAAAGATCTATTGTACAGATGCCGACATCCCTTAAATTCTTATTTTTGAAAATGACAAAATAAATGCATGCTGGGAAACCAAATTCTGCAGGGAAAAGGTTTGGCAAAGCTTTTGAAAGGATTTTGCAGAGCATGTTAACCTAAGCAAAAGACCCTTCCCCAAAGTGTTAAAGCAGACATGCTGCAGAAAGCTGAAGCAGTTGCTTTTTCGGTGGCCCCTAGTTGTGTGTGCATGTGAGAGCTTGTATAGACAAGACTTATGCTGGGTCTGCTAGTGAAATAAAGCCACTGTGTATGCAAACATTCATGTCCAGCCAAAGACCCTTTCCTTAGCAACTTCAGTGCTATAAAAGAGAGATACTTCACTTGTGTAAATTTAAAATTTTGTGAAGCACCCTTTTCAGAGACTCGGGGATCATCTATGGCTGGTGAACTACCCTTGTTTAACTGATATATTTCCAAACTAAAACAGATCCTGAATTGATACGACAGTAGACAATGCATTACATTCTGGTAACAACATCCCTGCATTTTTTCATCTCCAAACCCTACTGCTCCCAACTTGTGCCAATGAAGGTACGTGACAGTTAACACAGTCGTACTTCAGTGGTCTTAATGTTTCACTCCCCCATGCAAGAGTTGTTAGGTGAAAACTGAATATTTTGTAAACATGTTGTTACTAGCCACAAGAAAAGCACTGCGCACTCAGCAGCTTAATTGAAGTGACATATTGGGTACTTTGTACATGTTAAAGACAATGTTTGCCTCTCTGTGCTGCTTCCAGAAGGCTGATGGCAGCTGCGCCTACAAAGATGAGCGAAGTTCTAATGAAGGTAGACATCAGGCAGACTGTGTGATTGATTGATCCAAAATGTTAGGGTGTCAGATGGAGGACAAAAATAGAAGAGTGGGAAGAAAGGTAATCAGCTTGCTTAAACCTTGACATTTTATATTCGTGTTTCTCAACATGCTGGCTGGGAAATTCTGGGAGTTGAGGTCCAGACATTTTTCTATCATTAAAGTCGAGAAATACTGTTTTATATCATCTAAGGTTGAGAAATATTCTTTTATATTATCTAATTAGGGTTAGGGAATATTTGATATCAGGCTTTAGGGATGGTTCTTCCTTTTATAACCCATCCCCAACCCGACCAGGAATATAGCATTCTGCTGAAAATTCTCAGATTTAGTGTTAGCAGCCTTCCGGTACTATACAGAGGAGGGAAAAAAAGGGAAAATAAATATTATTTTGTCTCCATTTGTTAATCTCCACCTCCCAACTTCAATATTCTATGCTGCTTGCTGGCATTAAAAAAGGCAAGATGAAAAGGTTACCTTATCCACAATCTGTCTTGGGCAAGACAAGGATGGGAAACTCTAATTGGATATGAGTTTAAGAGCACTTTCCTATTCATTTTCATCATTGTCCTTCCCACTAATACTTGACAGACCATATCTAATGACCATTTCACTTATTATTCATTTGTAGCCTATCCTCTATTAATTTGTCTAATCTCCTTTTAAGTGCAGAAGTTGGTACCTACCACAATGTTTTATGATTGTAAATTTCATGGTTTAATCATAGTGGGTGAAGAATGATTCCTTTTCTCATTCATTCATTCATCCTTCAGTTTTACTGGATGACAATGATTATGTTGAATGATAGGACAATTAATATCTCCACACTCATTTTCATCTCCCCATTCATTCTGCCATGTTTCCTCCTCTAAACTTAAGAACCTTTTAATCTCTAATTACAGGGTAGTTTCTCCAAGGTTGACCTTTCGGGTTTCTCTTTTTGAATTTTTTTCCCCAGTACTAGGATAATTTTGTAAGTTTTAGTAATCAGAAAAGTGCAGTATTCCAAACCAGGTATAAGGCAGGCAGGCAGGAAGGAAGGATAGAATTGTTAACATAAAATGGTGTCTTTTTCAGAGTCGCCATTCGTGACCTGATATTTTATCTACGTTACTCTAAGTTACACTTACTACGTAAGTGTCTTTCGTACTCGGATCCTATTTATATAGATGTAATAGTTAGAATTTTATGTCTCAAAGTATTTCACAGAGCTTCACTTGTTATTTTATTACCTGCTCGTCCAATTTAGAGGCTGACCTATGGGGAATGAGTAATATCTTTTTGTTCTTGTTTCTATTAACAATTTGATCGCTGCTTTACTATTTATTATTATGAGCTATGGTGACGCAGTGGTTAGAATGCAGTATGGCAGGCTAATTCTGCCAACTACCAGGAGTTCGATCCTGACCAGCTCAAGGTTCACTTAACCTTCCATCCTTCTGACGTCAGTAAAATGAGGGTCCAGATTATGGAGGACTATGTGCTGACTCCGTAAACTGCTTAGAGAGGGCTGTAAAGTGCTATATAAGTCTAAGTGCTATTGCTATTGCAATTCCTAACTCCAGATTTATTTATTCACATTTTATGAACCAGGATATTCTGAAATAGTGCCAATGCTGTGCAATTGTCTCGATTCATTCATAGAATTTTCACGCTGAGGGGTCTTTGGTGCTGTCTGAGCTTGGTCGTTTTCGTGCAGTCATTTCATTACCCAAACTAGGGTAACATCATCAGTCTGCAAGAAAACAACCAAACTCAGAGAACACTAAAGACCCTCCATTTCAACCCTGAGCTACAAATATTTTATATGTATATATATATAGGACTTCGTTAGATGAGGAATGTTAGTACAGATTAAAGTGGCTACCAGAGTAATTATGGTGGTATTAAAGTGGGTTAATTGGCTTGGTGTTGTCCATGAACTCACAATTTGTACACTACTGTAACCAGAGGAAGACTGTTGCACCCGTATGCTGCACTTTATCACATTGGCAGAAGTCACTTGGGAAAACTCTTCGCAATAGAAAATTCCTTCAGCTACTTAGGTTCACTGATGACAGATGAAGATTTTAGACTGACTATTTATTACACATTGCAAATGTTTGATCATACTAATTAAACTGCGTAACTTCATCAAGACAGGCACAGAGACTATAGCACAAAACTTGACAAGAGTGTAGGCACCACATCTCTTAGGTATACACCTTTTAATCAGAGTTGGTTGCAGGAAAACATGAGGAAGTTCTCTCAGAAAGATGATGCCGTCAAGAAAGAAGATGATTTATAAATATTGACTAGTATTCTGTTCACTGCAGTGTCTAACCCTATGGGATTGCAACATCCCTCCTACCAGTCTCAATCATATTAAGAAGATAGAAGGGTGTGCGTAGTCATTGTCAAGACAGAATACTAGCATAGTATTATGCTAGCCAAGACAGACAGACATAGTTAAGACAGAATACTAGCATGGTGTGAGGAACAGTCCTCTACTTTTCCCTGTTTCTGGCACTGACTAAGGCTTGGGAATGTCATAGATATTGGTGTGTGTGTGTGTGTGTGTGAGAGAGAGAGAGAGAGGAGAGAGAATGAATGAATCACTAAAAGTCAACAAAAACCTGATGATATATAATCATATCATTTGTAGTAAAATCTTATGTAGTCGGTAAGAGATATAAGCAACAGTTTAGTACTATTAGTAACAGAGCATGAGTAGGTAAACTCAGAAACCAAGCTGGGGTCAGGTCAGATTAAGACTTCAGTGAAAAACCACTGGAGATATCTGAGCTGCAGGCCAAACTGAGAAGTTAAAATGACATTTTGGAAGAAGGTAATTGCAAACCACTTACAGAGAGCTGCATGGACTTGTTCATGAGGTCACCAGAACTCATCTTTGAGTTAAAGGAGACTTCATTTCACTAATACAGAGTGATCCAAGCTCACGTTCCTTCTCAGCTCACAGGTGACATTTTGTTCATCATTATTTTATAGTCTAACCTAGCTTCAAGATTATTGAAGAAGTAGGTTGTTATGGGAGGAAAGAGAGAATCGTGTGTTATGCCTTTCAAAGCAGGATGTGAAAGTAAAAATAATAAAACAGTGTTGTTGCTGTCATTATTATTACATTTATAGTGCAACTTTGAGCAATTTGAGCATTACTCAAGATAGCGCTGGTGGTGAGCACCCTATTTATCCTCAAAACTTGAGTTTGAATGGTGACTTAATCTCATTCCAGCAACTTGACCACTATACACTACATCATACCTCAGTCCTACTTACCACATAATCAATTATCTTCCATTTACAAGACTTGAAGCTTCAACACAAAAATGGGGATGCTTGAAACAATACCATTTTCTTGAAGAACAGATGGCGATTGGTTAACATCCTAACACCCTGAAGATGAGTGCCTAACATTTTCAAGTATGTTCAACATTAAAGAGGCCAATCAGATCAGAGTTGCAGCTCACAAGTAAAAAAAAAAAAAATGAAGCACAGCAAAAGAAAGGTGGCAGATAATGTTTAAAAAAATATCTTCCAAGAATAAGAAGAAATGCATGACTGGAAAAAGTCTCAAAGCTACCTTGGGTAGAGGCAAGGGGGAAGCATTGCGGGGAGGGAAATCTTAAAAACCCTTGCCTACAAACACTTACCTATAAATACCTCTTGAACTTTATTGCCATTATGAGACAGAGCTGATTGGTTGTGGAGGTTGTTATGTTATTTTGGTAATCTTATGAGTCAATCATTGAGTGGAGAACGAATATTAATATAATGTTAAACAAGTTAATACCATGCCACCCCCTCCACCCACCCCCCACGCCCAAGGACTGTACAAAAGTCTGGCTTGGCAATGCATTGCACAAAATTAGCTGCTATTATTAGTTCACAGAGTAAACAACAGCAACACCAAATAGACACACTTCTCTCTGAACAGTTTTAAAACACAACTTTATTCACTCACCTTAAGCCATTCATTTGCCCTTGGGAAAAAGCATCAGGGCCAGTGGTGGGTTGCCCCCGGTTCAGACCAGTTCGTAAGAACCAGTAGTAAAACTGGCGGGAGGCTCTGCCTACCACCCCGGATGTCGTCATCAGCGATCTGTGCATGCGAAGAAGCGAGGCGCACACGCGAGCAAAGCTCTCGGACATGTGTGATTCCATTGCGAACCAGTAGTAAAGGTAAGTAGAACCCACCCCTGATCAAGGCCTATCTCTACCACAAGCCCTCTTTGAGTTGAAAACATACATAAAGTTTCTGGTGGGTTGCTTCAGGTGTACAATATTTTAGTTCCTTCCTGGCCAACAGGGAGTCTGCACAATTGGCTCTCTATGCTCCAGAATTTCTGCAAGACCTCATATGAGCAGAGTTTATGCTGTTCAAAAAAAAGAGAGAGCGAGAAATATGGCATTACAGATGCAAAATGACAGGCTTGTATTATTAGACTGAGTTTGAAAACTTGCCCTCTTGCTGGCTTTCTTTGCTGTATGGTTTTTTTTTAAGTTAGACCTATTTAATCCACTTCAATACAAGTTCACAAAGCAATTTGAGTGACTCACCTCTCTCATTAAATTGCAGCTCCAAGCAATTAAAGATTTAAGAGCACTGTGGTCATAAAGTTGTGTTTTTAGCCAGCCAATGATAACAATAGGAGCCCCCAAATGCCCTCCATATGCCTAGCTTCTCTGAAATCACTGCCTGCTTATTTATTTTTTTTATCCTACTATCAGATAACATCCACCATAACTGCACTGTTGAATGCTGTTTGATATAAAAGAGTTGCTTCTGTATTTCCTTGGGAATGCTCGAATGAAGCAACCCCAAACGGAAAAAGCATCCTATATATGCAGTATTTATCTAGAAGTGCGCACCCACTTTCAAGGAAAAATTACGTCATGACAGAGTGCCCAAAGCACTTTAATAGACTTCATCTCAATCCAGCATTATTTTTTTTAAATCTCCATCTTGGAGAATTGAATATTCATAGCTCAGAAAGATTGTAGCAAAGGAGATCCTTTTTTCACAGGTTGGTCTCTTAGCCATTTTGCTCACCCCCAATAGCAATGGTATTTCTTTTAAATTAATTCACACTGAGAGCCAATCATATAGCCACTGCATTATAAACTAATTAGCCAAATTTATTTAATGATCAGTACATAAATCCAATGCCCTGTTAGTAACTAGTGACCATGTTCTTCCCCTTCAGAACATAATTATGTGGAGCACCTTTGTTCTGAAATAATATGACAATTGTTTAGTTACAGTAGAGTGGGCAGCCTATTTCCTTAGAAAGACTACTCAACAGTAGTGGGTTCCACTTACCTTCGCTATCAGTTTGGAACTATGCACATGCTCAGAGCATCAATGATGACATCCGGGCGGGTGGGCAGAGCCTCCCGCCACCACCACTACTGGTTCTCGCGAACCAGGGCAAACTGGTAAAAACCCACCACTCCTACTCATGGTTTAACCCTCTCAGAAAAATATCTCCCAAATGTTTCTATGTTTAACCAATCAAAGGAGATTCATTACCAGAAATAAAATATTCAGGAAAACAAAATGGGAAGAGATGACCCCAAAGACAATAGTGGAATAGTAGAAGAAACTCAGATAAGAACTAAGGAAATAACTGATATAAATTACACAAATGATAACTTAGAAGAAATAACAATAACAGAATCAGCACAGCACTGAATAACCTATAAACTGACCCTCCAACAAGAGGAATTAAAAGAGAAAAATTATGACATATGCAGAGTTACCAGTAGATTGACAAACATAACAGCATTGAAAGTAGTACCCAAAAAAGATCTGGCATCTATACTGAAGGATGTGAATATGGTGCTTGCAAGGATTAAAATAACATCTATCAAGCAGATCAATCAGCTTGCCTACAATATAGCACTGCTGGTTACCAAAGAACTCGGTATCAAAATTGGAAAAGCAAAAGCAAAATTATATTCAATTCCAAAGATCAGACTAGAGGCCAAGATATAAAAAATAATAATAAAGAAGCAAGTAATTCAAAAAAATATGAAAGAGCAAAAATTGCAGAATGTAAGGATTAGAACAAGCATAATAAATACATTGGCTTAGCAGCAGAAAAATGGAAGAAGCTTTGGAAATTATAAAGTTACAAATAACAGCAATAGCTGGGAAAATTGAATGCTGTGAGGCACAAATCATCCAATTTAAGCAAAATCAGCTATTTCAATCAGATCAAAGGCAATTCTGGTATAAATGTATTAATGGCAATAGAAATCCTAAAAATGAGAAAACAAAAAGGGAACACTCCAGTTTTGGAAAGATCTATGGGAAACTCAAAAAAGCCCGAATGTGCTTCCTTCCTTTATCTTCATGAGAATTAGAGAAAGACTTGTCTTGTCTGAGTCATTTACTCACATTACGTTCCTGCCACAGACTCAGTTCTCTTTTATCTGCACATTGTCTTGGTAGTAACTCTTCCTTCTGTCCCTCAAGGTCATTCCCTCTTCTTTCTACACATAAACCGTAGCCTAAGGGGCATAGTGAAATACAATAACCATCTCAGAACAATAAATTATGGGGGGTCATAAGAGGTTGGCACATGGTTGTTGCCTTGTGTGTCAAATAACTGGACTGATTCTGGGATCTTATCGCCTTGAAATAGGAAGAAGGAGAACATCACTGCTCATCTTCTTCAGGTATCAAATCAACTTTAGCTGAGCAGAAAAGAGGGCAAAAGGTTGAGGAGCTCAGCTATTCTGTGCACCAGGATAGACTGGCATTCATCCTTCTAAAACTTCTAAAAATTATCCCCAAAGTGATGGAAGCAGCAGAAAAAGCTGCCTAAATATTTTTTTAAATTTGATTTATTTACACCAAGCAGTCAATTTCTTGTAGCAAAATGCACTCTTCCATAGCATATTGTATGAATTCCTCAAGAAATGAACGCTTTAAAAAATCTTCTACATAAGTCCAGGTTGAAAAGCCCTTAATATCTACCCAACATTAAGTACAATATTTCTAGTGTTCTACCATCCAAGGACCTCACAAGCAAAGTAAAGCACACAGGCTAAGTGACAATGTAAGACGCTATAAAATACAAGTGTAGAAACTCAGTCAAGTTGAACCTCGCCAGAAGCCAATGTTATATTTGAATTATTTACATAATTTGTAGCATGCATCAATATATGGCATTATATAGATCTGATAACTAATGAGTTGATGATATTATTATTGGCAGCACTGAAATTTGTTTGTACCCCACTGCTTGTTCCAAGGTTATTTCTACAAAGATTATTAGTCTTATTCTCAAGAACATGGAATACCAATGCAACCAAAGTTGATAGTGTCATAGCCATCTATCAAATAAAAGTGACACATCCTATTTGTTCTGAACCATCCAATTTCTCGCCTTTATAATCAAAGTAAAGGGATTCTTTCCCATGCAGATTCTCACAGAATCACTTTAACAAGATTTATTGAGTCAAAAGAGATGGGGGCTACAAGAATTCTAGCAACTTAAGAACCAATTTAGAACCAATACATCCTTGGCAACCAAGTTAGGGTAGAGAGTTTCTGATTTTCTAAAAGCCTTTCTATGATCCAGCAGGTGAGTTTCATTGCTAATAACAGGTAAGATTGCAGGTGTTTGTTTACATAATAGTCTCCAGAATCTGTACAGTATCGGTCTGACAGTATCAACTCCTACAGCATGGTAAGCTCAATATAGACCAGTCCTTTGAGATAATCCACAGGTAAACAAAACCGAGAATACCAATGTTACCTTTACTGTAAGGTTATAGTAAGAAAATTTTGCAAATCTGAAAACATTTCCCCCTCCCCTGCCTTTATTTTCCAGAGAGTTAGGGAGATCTCTTTCGGAGACACATTCTCCACCCCATTCTTTCTGTGAGCTGACCTATCTCATCGTCTAAGCTGTGGCTCATCCTCCTGGCCCTCAAGGTTATTCCTATAACCGATTACAATATATAAATTGCCCTACTTTGAGAAGTAGGGATTTCATTTGAAGTTTGTTTTAAGAATCCCTTTGAAGTGAGACCAAACGGGTGGTACTTGCATTGCATTGCTATTATACCACCTTTTTCTACCTTCTCTTCATTATTGCCTTGTCCCAACAAAAAAACTATGTGCAGAAATCTTACTTTGTGAAAGTAATTGGTTGTGGGAAAGATTATTGTTCATATGGGAGAACCTCTAGAAGGCCTCCAAAGTCAAGTAGAAATACTAAGGCAGGATTTTAATTAATGAGCCCACTCCCTGCTCCCTCCCTCCAAATGCACCAGAATGACTTACTTCCGTTTGACATAAATGAAGTAATACATCTTTTAAAAGATACAAACACACACCATTAAAACAGAGTCACTGGTCCCATGTCCTTTGTCTTCCACTGTCTTGGAAATGGCACGCAAAATACATTTCCTTGCCCGAGAGACTGGATTTGGGGGGGGGGGAGAAAACCACAAAAATTAGAAAGAACAATAAGGACTTTTCAGTAGTTGGTCTAACCCTCTTTCTCAAAAAGTTGAAACTATTTCCGAAGAGATTCAATCAGAGCTGGTATTCAGCCGGTTCTGACCGGTTCTGGAAAAGCGGTAGGGGAACTTTTGAGTAGTTTGGAGAACTGGCAAATACAGCCTCTGACCAGCCCTGCCCCCAAACTATTCATTGCCTCCTGAGTCTCAGCTGATCGAGTCCCAGCTGATGGGCTGGGTCTTCTTTTCTTGCCCTGCACAGGAGAACGGAGCGGGAAAGCAGGTTAGTGGGGTGGGGAGGGAATGGGGATTTTGCAGTATCCTTTCCCTGCCACACCCACTAAGCCACGCCCACAGAACTGGTAGTAAAAAAATTTGAATTGCACCACTGGATTCAATGGTACAGTTGTGTTGCATATTAACATTTTCCTTGTTATCAAATTCACAGAATCAGCTCATTTTGCACTACAGTATCTTTGAAAAACATTTCTGCAGATACTGTGTTCCTATGTTGGCTTTCAGCAGAAATGTTTCCATGGAGGAAATAACAGTTGACAGAATGCCCTTTCCCTTTTCGACCTGGCTTACAGCCATTGTTCCAGTCTTGTCCTCATTTAATTACTAAACTATTTTGTTCATTACTCAGCATATACCATTTATCCTATGACATGCAGTAGGACCTCCACTGATGGAACCTGTTATGGCTCCTGCCCTCCGGAATGATATCTCACACACCCCCAGAGATCCAGAGGGCTCCAACATCAGTTGACAGTTAGGAAACTACTATAGATCTGGCTATTTTCCCAGGCTCTCTCTGGATCAGAGTAAATGCTGAGCCCCTGCTGGGTGGATTTTCTTTGATTGTATGCTGTTTTTGGAGTTCATGGTTCTTTTTTGTGATCTATACATGTATACACAGATAATTCTAATTGTAAGCCTCCCAGAGCCGTTGGAAATCAGGTGGCCAATACACTGTATAGATAAATAAACTAAAATAAATAAATGGGTGTTTTGAGGGTAGCTCAAGAGAGGGCTATCCTTACACCCACAGCTTTTGTTTTCTCCAAGTGTGATGACCCATAGTTCCATCCATTCCATGGTATTATGAGTGACATCATCATGACATCGTTATACTTGATGACATCACCATAGCCATCGTTGGACTCTTACAAAGGAGGGACCCAGGTTGATTCAGCAAGAGGCCTTGGCATAACTCCCACCTTGGAATGTTGGGCAAAGATTGTAAATCCTGACTGACTTTGCTGCCACTCAGTGTGTAGCAATTTCGATTTCCTACTGGCAATCAGGCTTGGTTGTTTGGATAAAAGCTCCACAGGGGAGTGGAAACACACCCAAATCCATGCAAAATAATAGCAAGTGCTTGTTGATTTGTCAGACATCTCATTCCAGTTAATGAAGCTGCACAGCTAATGATATCTGACAATTTCCCGATGTCCCTGAGGGGTAAAAAAGTATTGAGGAACAAGAGGTCTCAAATTATGGACTGCTTCTGAAATGCTTCCCGGGAGCGGTGGGGGTGATGGCAGAGGAAGGAGGAGGGTCACAGAGGATCATTTGGATTGCTGCCCAAGTCCTCGGCTCGATGTTATTGCATTCAAACCGGTTTAGACCCAGAAGGAGAGCAATTAGGGCCAATTATGTGCAGTTGTGGAGGGTGGGGGGAGAGGGAAAGGGAAGCCGGGAGGAATGCCAATGAAAGCAATGAAGGGAACATTTTGACCAGGAGCCTTTCAGCTGAATCACAGGTCAGGCCTTGACCTGCCACTTTAATCAAAGCGATAGAGAGATTTGATGCCTGCTATTAAGCCTGCCTTTGAAAAGCTGCATTGTTAGTGGGAGGATGCTTTGGGGTTTTGCCTGCAAACCAGAGCTTTTCCATCAAGAAAACTCTAGGCATTGGAGAACATTAGACCCCAGGAGGCCAGATGGTCAGTCTTTTCCACATTTTCTGAGCGTGACCTTCTCATCACGGTGCCTAGATGATCAGTTTAGAAGCAAATGGAAAGAGATGGAGCCAACCATCACTCCCAGGCCAAGGGCATTGCATTCAGCTAATAGCTGCCCAATTAGAGGGGCATAGAAGGCTTGCAAATTGTGATTCATTCAACTCAACTCAGTAGCCAATCCATGAGAAGGTTTTTTCCCCTTCGTTTTTCTACCCAGCACCATTGCTAGCAATATTCATTTTTCAACTCTCTCAGCCTCACGCTCTTTCTCTCTTTGGGCTCAAAGATCACAGCTCTTCACAGAACCGCTGACAATTTCTTTCAGTATTTTTTTAAAAAAAGACCCTTTCAGAGGATTACAGACATGGCTTTAGCCAGGCAACAGTATAGAAGCATTAGGGCCATGATGGTGAACCTACAGTATGGTACATGTGCCACAGGTGGCACGTAGCGCCCTCTCTGTGGGCACATAAGCCGTCACCCCAGTTCAGCTCTGCCATGCATGCGTGCACCCCTCCTGCTGGCCAGCTGATCATTGGGTCTCTGCCACACATGCATGGGGGGCAGGACGCATGTGGGGGGCATGCGTGCATGCACAGGGGGAGGGGTGCATGCAGGGGGCCACACACATGCATAGGGGTGCGGGACACATGCGGGGGTGCACGTGCATGTGCAGGACAGACTCAAGCATGGGGGCCACACGCACATTGAATTTTGGGGGTTCAGTCATGCATGCGCACATTCACGCACACGCTTTGGGCACTCGGTCCGGAAAAGGTTAGCCATCACTGTACTAGGGCCTACAAAATTACAAGCAGGGGAAAAATTATGAATGAAAAAAGCCTGAGGAGGCAATATTGCTGCCCGCAAAGGGCAGCTGTCTTCTGCATCTCTGTGTCAATCATGGTTGTACTTGTCTTCTTTTTAAACAAATTATTGTTTTAGTTGGGGAATCACCCCCTAATGAGCACAGAAGGTTCTTTAAACCAGGATAAGACTAGGATAGGCTTTTGAATTGTGGTTGTTGGAGAAGACTCTTGAGAGTTTCCTGAAAATCAACCCTGGAAGGACAGATAACAAAGCTGAAGCTGAAATACTTTGGCCATCTAATAGCAATAGTACACAGTCTTAAATTGCAGGCAGCTGGCAGTCAGCAGAAGTAGCCTGCAGTACTGCACTCTAACCACTGTGCCACTATGGCAAGGAGAAAAGAGGACTCATTGGAAAAGACCCTGATGTTGGGAAAGATTGAAGGCAAAGGTAGAAGGTAACAGCAGAGGATGAGGTGATTAGATAGTATCATGAACATGAATTTGAGCAAACTCTGGGAGATAGGGAAGGACAGAGGGCCCTGGGTGCTATGGTCCATAGGCTCACAAAGAGTCAGGCATGACTTAGCAACTGAACAACAGCAACAACAACCCAAAAAAAAAACTAGGATAGAGCAGAATGTCTTATCCTAAGGGGAAGTTGTATCTCTGTAAGTGTCTCTTCACCACATGAGCCTTCTGTCGTTTGAGAGGCATATTCAGAAAAAAAGGCAGAAACAGCTCATGTGCCATGGCAAAATTAGCTCATTTGTATTTTGAAGTGCAATATAAATCAAGCTAGAACCACTGAGGAGTGATAAGTGTCTCTAGATGTACCTAAAAAAAAAAAAAAAACAGTCGGCATATCAATATAGATATGAACCCACTGAGATTTGTTTCTCCTGCTTCTAAGGTCCCATTCTCCAATCCTTCAGAAAGTGCTTTGAGGTTGAGGGACGACAGGAACAGGTCAATATGGAATCTTTTGCGCTAAAAGATGTGAATTGTGACATCTGACTTCACGTTTAAATCACCTCTTATGTTTTTATTTAGCTATTAAATTTCTACATCACCCAGCTCACTTGCTAGACTATTGATGTTGGCCATGTAGGGAGAGATCCCCCTACCCACCAAAAGAGGCTTCCCTAAAATAAAATCATTTGCGTGTCTCCATTACTGGGAAAACATTCCAGGCAGTCTCCCCAACAGTTAGGTTTGTTTTATTTATTTATTTATTTATTTATTTATTTATTTATTTATTTATTTATTTATTTATTTATTTATTTGTATATTTGTATATTTTTATTTTATTTTATTTTATTTTATTTTATTTTATTTTATTTTATTTTATTTTATTTTATTTTATTTTATTTTATTTTATTTTATTTTATTTTATTTTATTTTATTTTATTTTATTTTATTTTATTTGGCTTATATGATGCCCTATCTCCAACAGACTCAGGGCAGCTCACAATAATAAAATTCACAAAGCCATAGTACAAAATTAAAATCTGATTAGACCAACTAAAATTTAAAAACCCATAAAACCCCATCAGTCCAGGTCGGGGAACTTGAATAACCAAGTTTTTAATTCACGACGGAAGGTGCGAAGGTCAGGAGCCAACCAGAGCGCCAAGGGGAGTCAATTCCAGACAGTGGGCATGCCCACAGAGAAGGCTCTACCTCTGGGATATGAATGAGATACTTTCGCATACATTGAGAAAACCTTCACAGGAGGTTGAAGCTGATCAGATTAAAAGCAGAAAAACAAAAGATTCCTGAAATGTACATTCCCCACCCAGCTCCAAGGATAGGGAATGATCACCCAGCCACAATGGGAGTCAGGCAACAATAATTAGAATAGTAAAAGGGCACACTCAAGCAGAGATTAAAATACATTTCACAACAAACCTGAGCATCTAAAACCTAGAACCACATAAAAACCCATCCACTCACCAGACTCTTCTGTCAGCTGTTCCAGAACCAATTGCTGTATCACTTAGCTTCTGATTCCTAAATAAATTGAGACCTCCTTTCCAACTGCAGCTTGCCCCCAATTTTATTTCTCCTTCATCTTTCTCCCAGCTTGGAACTAGTACTGGAACTGATTTTATTTCCATCATCCATCTTTTGATAGCTGGTGGTAATAGTGGGATGAGGTGATTTTATAACTGCATCTTATATACTTGTCTATCTTTTAATATTTTTGGATGCTTTAATTGCAACTACGAGGTATCTATCACAAGCTATCAAGCAAGACAAGCAACTGTAAGTATGGGATATTAGGTTCAATATTGCTGATTCAGGGATTGAATATACTTAACAGGGCCTTATAAATACTCTAGTACAATGTTTCCCAATCAGAGCAATTGCCAGAGGTTGGACTTCAACTCCCAGAATTATCAGCAATGAACACACATTGAAATCTCCATATCTGGCATTTGTAAGGCTGGAAACAATAATATATTGTAACGATTTTTATCATGAAAAATAATAAAAGCTAGCAGAGGATGTCCCAATGGATCATAAAAGTCAAGATGATGGCAGCAACAGAATAGAAATAAAGCCACTTCTTTTTTTATGTTAATCGTATGTCAAACGCTTATAAAAAAAGGAATGGAATTTCTCTTGACAGTTACAGTCTCAATCTTGCCTTTTTTAAAAAAAACCCTCCCTGTGATGCTCCATAAAGCATCTGTATAACTTTTTTCTCCCTAGGTTAAGCCTGTTTTTAAAAACAATTCAGGAACTAAACCTAAAAGCTATTTTATGATCACATTTTAAAAGTTTTTTTTTCAAAGGATGTTCTCAATAAATCTTGAAAATATGAGGAACATGTTTTGCAGACAGGTGCTGCATAGGTCCCTGTTGAATTTACAGTTACTGACAAATGCCTTGGCAGAAATATGGAAAATGTTCCTTTAAAATGAGCAGCCCTTCTATGAATTCTGTCCACTGTGAAAGATCAGTCCTAATAATAAAACCTGAGGGGGGAAAAAAAGCCCAGATCATATTTTTATTTCATTTTTCAGATTTCATCCAAAATTCCAGTGGGGAGAGAGGGGGAGAGAGGGAGGGAGGGAGGGAAGGCTGGAAGGAGGAAGGAGGGGAAAATATATTCAATCAATACCTAAGCTCACTAGGCTCAAAAGGAACATGAAAATATAAGAATGCAATTTGTACAAAGGAGCTCTTTTTAATGGATGATATTTAAAATATTGCAGAACATATTCTGCACAAGAGACTGCCTTGTTATTTTGTCTTGTTGCTGATTATTTGCAACGCAGACGTTATTACATTGTCTGAATATAATCGATTACTACAAACATTTTCTACAGCGAGCTACTAGGACATTTAAATGGGACAGAAAATGTCAAACTGAGACAATTCCATCCCATCAATTCCCTCCCTTCACACCATATTCTTCAGTGCTTGTTCCCAATCATAGGTAAAGCATTTGATTTCTGTTTTCTTCATCTGCATGCGTTGTTTTTATAACGGATTTTGTATCACTATATGTTTCCACCTTGAGTAGGAAAAGATTGATTGTCTCTTTAATTCTGACAATGCCCCACTTCAGTAACTTTGTAACATGAGAGTATCTGAGCAGCTTATTGAAAACAGTGGAAAAGAAACCAATCCATTCAGTTCAATACTTTCACAAGTTATACTCTGTAACGTGTGAGTATGTGTGGACACAGCCTTGCTGTTTTCTTGCTAATAACAAAAAGCAGTTTACCATGGCCTGGTTTGGGAATGTTTCCAGTCACGCCTACCGCTTTGAGATATTCTAGTATACTTTCATCCATGTATTTTCTACATCCAACCCTAGTTGACTTTTTTCAGAATAGCCAAATTTGACTAATTCAGTTGACTGTAATAGGAACCTTAAGGCAGGGGTGAAATCCAGCAGGTTCTGACAGGTTCTGGAGAACCAGTAGCGGAAATTTTGAGTAGTTCGGAGAACTGGCAAATACCACCTCTGGATGGCCCCAGAGTGGGGTGGGAATGGAGATTTTGCAATATCCTTCCCCCAGGAGTGGAGATTTTGCAGTATCCTTCCCCTGCCACGCCCACAAAGCCACACCCACAGAACCGGTAGTAAAAAAAAATTGAATTTCACCACTACCTTAAGGCCATAACTTTCTGGAATTCAGAACCATAGGACAGGAGTTCCCAAGCTGGCAATTTTTAAGACATGAGGACATTAACTCCCAGAATTCCCCAGCCAGCCATGATCATGCTGGTTGGAGAATTCTGGGAGTCAAAGTCCACATGTTTTAAAGTTACCAAGATTGCGAGCCTCTGCCATAGGATATTTTGTGTGATGACTCGGGGCATGGCACAGAGGTAACACAAGCAGCTGGCAGTTCAAACCATCCCTTTATTGCTCCAAATATCCCCAAACACATTTGTCACATTTCTGACAAGTCCCAGAGCAAAGTCAGTGGTGGGTTGCTCCCGGTTCAGACCAGTTCACAAGAACCGGTAGTAAAACAGGTGGGAGGCTCCACCCACTGACCCGGACGTCATCAGGAAGTTTGTGCACATGCGCAGAAGCTTCTGCGCATGTGCAGAAGCACACACAAGTGCACATGCGCAGTCCCATTGTGAACAGTTAGCAAAGGTAAGTAGAACCCACTCCTGAGCAAAGTGATGACAAACACACACACATACCTCAAGCAGCCTCTGGCTGCAAATAGTCCAGCCCAATGCTGAGAACATCATGGCTGCACAGCAATAAATCCAGCAGGACAAGTTGAAGAGTCCAGGAATCAAGGGATCATTGCAAGTAAGAAGGGTGGTATAAAAATTTAATGAAATAAAAATAAATAAATAAATAAAGTAATCCAGAAATCTAGGAAGAATTAAAGGAATCCAGGAAAGTTCAAACATTGGCACTCAACACTCCAGGAATTCAGTGTTTGTTCTTGACAAATGCCCCTCCTTAAGTCTCAGTCCCCAGGTGTGGGGACAGCGTCTCCTTAAATCTCAGTCCCCAGGTGTGCCTTGTGAAGAGGTGCAGGTGCTCTCCTCCCGAGTAGTCACCTCAGTCTGCACTGTTCTCGCCTTCTCTCCACTCTCCATGCTCGCGGATCAGGAGGAGGTGGTCTTTGCTCATCACCTGAGCTCTGTCTCTCATGTTCACTGCTTAGCCTCTCTTGGTCATCCAGCCCCTGTTCCTCCCTGCCTACAAGCCATCCTAATCCTGAAAAGCCCTGGCCTGACTGGCCCTGTGCCTTCCCATTTTCCTTCGAAGCCAACGAAGCCACCCCTTCAATCTCTGTCAGCTCCAGTTCCAGCTCGTCTTCCCCCACAGATTCAGGTTCTGACAGGGGCATGAAATTTTGGATTTTTCTAACATCATAGAGAGAAATGGGATTTTTTTAAAGAAAAAATATCCTCCTATCCTCTAAGAGGTGAGTGGGGGAGTCTCACATCAGAATGAACCAAAAGGTAGTGAAATATAATTCTCATATCAATAGAACAGAGATTTTCTGCCTCTGGTTCCTAAATCCTAGGATAGGGAGGAATATGTAAGTAGTTAAATCAATAAAAATCGGTCAAGGGGGATTTGCTTGACCTTTGCACTCAAAAGTTCATTAGAATGGTGAAAACACACCTCCTGAATATTTAGATCAGCATTTACAGGAACATGCTGATGCATATTATGGGATGATACAAGTTACATGGAACCAGTGGGCAGGTACTATGGAAATATAACGTGGAAATATTGTGTGGAATATCAGCGATGCTTCAAATTACTGTGAATGAATTCTGCTGCTTTATTCTCAAGCAAAAATGCATAAAAGTGGTTCCTGAGAACAGAAAAATTGCTCCTCATTGGCTGAGAGGTCAGCAAGAAGATTGTCTTTACATGTGCCATAAATAGTTTTTTTTTAAAAATTAATTTCACCTTTTCTTATTTGGACAAGGGCCCAACAAATCTCCAGATTTTCCACCTAATGCTTCCTTAATAGTTCCAGTGGTTTACTGAGCTCCTTACCACCAGGTGATTTAAAACAATCCTCTTATATGTTTATACTTCTTTAATCTTCTCACCAATGTTGCTGTTAAAATTTTAGCATCAACATTTAATAAAGTGTTACACAATGACTTGGGCAGTGGGTTAAGTCCTTAGAAGTATTCAAAAATACAGTCTTCATAATATGAAACAGCAGGGCCCTCTTTTCATAAGATTCCCCAAATATCACCAAAACTATACAGCCGGGATGATGAACCTATGGTATGCATGCCACAGGTGGCACGCAGCACCCTTTCTGTGGGCACACGAGCCATTGCCCCAGTTGAGGTCTGCCACGCATGCGTATGTGCCTCCAGCTGGCCAACTGGTCAACTGGTTGTCGGGTCTCTGCTGCGCACGTGTGGGGGGTGGGGCGCGTGCAGGGGACATGCAGTGCATGTGTGGGGGCAGGGAAGGTACGGGAGGGCATGCGTGCATGGATGGGGGGGCGCATGTGGGGGGCCACATATGCAGGGGCGGGGTGCATGAGCAGGGGCCACATACACATTGCATTTTGGGGGCTTGAGCAATTTGTGTGCACACTTTGGGCACTCGGTCCAGATAAGGTTAGCCATCACTGGTATAGGGAGTACCTTCTCCTTACAATTTTTTATGCTATTCTATTATATTTACTCCTTTTCATCTGAGAGTCTTCCCGGGTTTCATTATAACAATAGTGTCATTGATTTTTGGGGGGGAGGGAGGTTAGCGTTAAGGATTTTCTATATTCTCTAGTTGCCCAGTCAAGGTTTTTTTTTTTTTTAATTATTACAGGAAAAAAAAATCCATACACTTGCTCAGGGCTATTTCAACATATACAGAATGTTAAACTTTACAAAACATTAAACAATGGAATTAATTTCATTGCAATTACCCCTCCTCCAAAAAATCCTTTAAATGTAGATAATGTATTACATTGTTATATTATTGAGAGGTCAATAATTTCTCACATTTGTCTCCCTGTTTCCAATACATTCATTTTTTTAAAAAAAAAATTACTCCTGGTATAGGGATATAATTGATCCAAGTTAATAGATTTAAAAGCATGTTATCCTTCGAAACTTGATTTGCAAAGGTATTTTCTCAAATGTTTCTTTCACTTTTAACAGTATGAGTCACACATCTTTTTCTTCCAGGAAATAGAAGTGATTATTTTACCATCAATAAAAGCTTTAATTATATCTCAAATGATTGCCAAATTAGGCAAGTCTGTTTATTTAAAATATATCTCTATAGCTTTTTGATATTATTGTTCAATGCATATAAGAGGTTTCTGATTCCCATTCAGAGAAATAATCTCTATGTTACCAGAAGTCACTTTACAGAATTCTGACAAGATACACCGTAATAGACATCCCGTGTCTTGTCAGATCATCATTTCATAAATATTTCTTTACCTAAAGGGAGAAACAGAAGGACCATGGGCGGGCAAAAAAACAATAGCAGCAGGTCTGATTTCTAACTTCCTGCTGGCTTCCCCAGTGAATTTTCTTGTGGGAAACTGGCAGGGAGCATCAGAATTACTTACTTACTTACTATTTACTTACTTACTTGGGATGGGATGGGACGGGACGGGACGGGACGGGACGGGACGGGACGGGATGGGACAGGACGGGACAGGACGGGACAGAATAGAATAACAGAATTGGAAGCAACTTTGTTGGCCATCTAGTCCAATCCCCTGCTCAATCAGGAAATCCTATACCATTTCCTCCTTCCCTCCCTTCCTCCCTTCTTTCTTTCTTTCCTCCCCATTCCTTATTTTATTCTTTTCCCCCTCCCTCGCTCCCTCCCTCCCCTCTTCTCCCCTTCCCTCTGCAGCAGGCAGATAAGTGGCTGGGTGGGGGAAGGAGAGAGAGAATGGGAGAATATTGAAAATAAAGATATGTAATCTGTAACACAGCAGCAGCAGCTAGCAGCACTGAAACAATCCCCCACATTTTATTCTTTTAGGAGTTCTGGGTTCCAGATATTGGACACATTTTATAAGTAGGTCCATTCGAGGTACCTTGGTTAAAAATTGTTGCTCTATGATGCACTGTTTCACCCAGTTAAAGGCCATGTCAACAAGAATTTTAGTAGTACATAGATTCAGTCTGGGATAATCGTTGCAAATGACCCAGAAGATTATATTTTCATCCAATTGATGAAACTGAATGGAAAAAAATCAAATTTAATTAAAACATGTTCTAAAACTCCAACCTTTTTGGTTTTGTCCCCATCCGGCAAGACCAGCACACTGAATCTAATTTATCAGGTTGTGTATCTACTATATCAAGTACATTCACTAAGACTGGCCTTTAATAAACTAAGATAGTGCAGAATGGACTATTGAAAAAGGTATGCTTTGCATCATTGAACTGGAGTTGCTGCCTAATTTTACAAAGAAATTGGATGATCATTTGCACTCTCCATGGGATCGTTTCTTCTTCTTTTATACTTCAGACATACAGATATGAAAACTTTGTTAAAGGAAAAGGTGAGAATTTTTGCAAAACAGCATCTTTACAGTCCTCTAGCAACATGAGAGAGAGAGAGAAAAAAATCAATACATATCTTATTTCAGTCTGTAAGAAAACCATCAGTTCCCACAGCCTTACCTAATTTTATTTATTTCAATGCATCCAAGATTTCCTGCACAGATAAAGATATAGCTAACCGAATTGCTTGAGAGCCTGGGTATTCTTCAGAAAAATTATTTTATCCAAAACATCTTAATTCATAAATCTGCTATTGTTAAATCAATATTAGAAAAACAGGTATAAAACTAAAAGTGTTGATTTATTTACTGAGTGATTGCTAACATTCCTATCTACTCTACACCTAACAGTTCACATTATTATTATCTATTCACCATGATGAGAAGTTACAACTACCAGTTCATTAGCTGTTGTTGATTTTCATACACTTCAAGTTCTTCCCAAGAATCTAGGATGCCATAATGTATCAGCATAGTACAGGGGTCAGCAACCTGTGGCTCTGGAGCCACATGTGGCTCTTTTACCCCTCTGCTGCGGCTCCCTGTCATTCAAAATATGTGTCACAGCCACCAATGTGCGACACCAGCCGGCAAGCAGTTTATTGAGCTTTTCAACCCCCGGTAGGCCAACCATGGATAAATCCAAGAAAAGAAAAGTTTCAGAAGAAAACAGAACATTTAATTCAACTACATATGCTAGTTTTGTGGCCGCTCAAGAAATAGTCAGGCCCAGGAATGGTTTTGTGGCTCCCAGTGTTTCCTTTTCTGTGGGAAACAGGTCCAAATGGCTCTTTGAGTGTTTAAGGTTGCAGACCCCTGGCATAGTATATCTGCAGGGGCAGGCTGTGTAGCCTTTTACTATTGGTAGTTGGAAATTTTGTCAATGCACAGATTTCTTAAATGCCAAGTAAGATTTCTTTTGGTATGGCACCCAGTGGAACCACTATGACTAGTTTTACCCTAATCTTCCAATTGCAATTTTCAGAACTTTAAATCTGAATCTTTGTGATTTTCTCTGATTCTTTGTCTTCTATTCTGCTATCCCCCAAATTGCCACATCAATTATCCACCATCTTTTTTTTAACAGTAACAGAATTGGAGGGGATCTTGGAGGTAATCTAGTCCAACCCCCTGCTCACGCAGGAGACCTGTACTAGGGATTCGAACCGCCAAACTGCCGAACTTTCTGATCCACAAACCCAGTGTTTTAGCCACTGAGCCACCTAGTCAGGTAAAATCCATAATTTCTTCCTTTCAATCATAGTTATATCTAGTGTGTTTTTCAGTCTGAATTTAGAAATCCCATGATACTATAACCTGCTCATTTTTCAACTCTATGTTCCCACCAATTTTTCATTTTTGTTATATGAGTTTTTAACAGTTGTTCCAGTGAATCATTTTGGTGACTTGGTTGAAATCTTCTTGCATGAGCTGAGTATATGATTGTCTGCTCCTTCTGCTTCTTTGCATACTCTGCAATATGAATCATTTTGATGAGTTTTCAATTTTGGTTTGGATTATATTAGTTCAAATGGCTTGTTCCTGCACCTATTATTATTATTATTATTATTATTATTATTATTATTATTATTATTATTATTATTATTATTATTTAATCTGTAGTGAGATTCACAGCCTTTGAGGCTGGTTAATAGCTCAGCAGCTCGAGTCCTAACCAAGGACCTAGGAATTGTTAAGGTATCTTCGGAGGATGTAAGTTGTTCCGAGTAAGGTGGTTTTTTGTAGAGTCAAAATATTCAAGTCCGGTAAATTTAGAGTTTCTAAATAGCGGGGTAGCCCTTTGGGTATTGCTCCAAGGGCTCCAATTACAATCAGGACAACACACGATTTCTTTTTCCACAGTCGCTCAATTTCAATTTGCAAGTCCCGGTACTTTGTGATTTTTTCTTGCTGCTTGTCTTCATCTTATCTTTATTCTTATTCTTATTCTTATTCTTATTCTTATTCTTATTATCCATTACACAGTCAACCAGATGTTTTGACTGAATTTGCATTTTTATCCATCGACTTGTGATAGGCAGACGTTGATTTTTTTTATTGAAAAAGTTTTACAAATACAAGTTTTTCCCCCCAGTTTCCCCTCCTCCCCCCTCCCCCCCCCTCCCATCCCTTCCCTCCCTTGGCTTCCCTTATAAAAATTATTATTCTTATACACTCCGCAGATATTAAGGGGGAAAAAAAGGTGAAATCTAAATAATATCATATCACACATTTCTCTCATCTAATCTACCCCCTATCAGTACTAAAAATTTCTGGATAGCATCCAAATAATAATTATCTACCTAATTAATAATATCTACATATATCTATCCCAATATTACAAAATAAAATCCAAAACATAATTTCCCCCAATTACTGATGGTGTTAGAGGAATCATCACAGGATGTAGCATTTCCAAGTAAAATTTATGGTGAATTTGTCAATGCTGATGATGTTCAAGTGGTGCTCCAGTTGTTTTGGGATTGCACCCAAGGAACCTATTATTATTGGTAATTCCTTTGCTTTCTTTTGCCACCGTCATTCCATTTCAATTTGCAGGTCTTCGTGTTGTGCTATCTTCTCTACTATGGTTGGTTGCAGTCAGATGTAGTCAGCCAGAAATTTAGACCAGATTTGGTGTGTTTTTATCAGATTAACAGAGTTGGAAGGGACCTTGTAGGTCATCTAGTCCAACCCCCTGCCCAAGCAGGAGACCCTACACCATTTCTGACAAATGACAGTCCAATCTCTTCTTGAAAGCCTCCAGTGATGAAGCTCCTACAACTTCTGAAGGCAAGCTGTTCCATTCGTTGATTGTTCTCACTGTCAGAAAATTTCTCCTTATTTCCAGGTTGAATCTCTCCTTAATCAGTTTCCATCCATTATTCCTTGTCTGGTCTTCGGATGCCTTGGAAAATATCTTAACCCCTCTTCTCTGTGGCAGATCCTCAGATATCCAGTCCCCTAATCATCCTGGTTGCTCTTCTCTGCACTTTTTCTAGAGTCTCAACATCTTTTTTATAGTGTGGTGACCAAAACTGGATGCAGTATTCTAGGTGTGATGTTACTAAGGCTTTATAGAGTGGTATTAGTACCTCACTTGATCTTGATTGTATTCCTCTGTTAACGCAATTTAGGATTGTAGTGGCTTTTTTGTCTGCTGCTGCACACAATTGGCTCATATTTAATTGATTGTCCACTAAATCTCCAAGATCCCTCTCACAGTTACTGCTGTTAAGCCTGATTTCTCCCAATCTATATGCATTCTTTTAGTTTTTCTTGCCTAAGTGTAAGACTTTACTTTTCTCTACACTGAATTACATTTTGTTAGATAGGACCCAGTGTTCAAGTCTGTCAAGATCCTTCTGGATCTTGAGCCTATCATCTAGGGTGTTGGCTATTCATGCCAGCTTAGTATCATCGGCAAATTTGATAAGTTCCCCGTCTATTCTGTCATCTAAGTCGTTTATGAAGATATTGAAGACCTGGGATAGGCAGATGCTGTTTTTTGATGGTGTTAAAAGGATATGGGAGAATAGAAGGGTGGGAAAAGTCAGGCACGATGGGTTGGGAGAAAGGCCCACACCGGGGGTGAAATTCAAATTTTTTTTCCCTACCAGTTCTGTAGGCATGGCTTGGTGGGCGTGGCTTGGTGGGTGTGGCAGGGGAAAGATACTACAAAAATTCCATTCCCTCCCAACTCCTGGGGGAAGAATACTGCAAAATCCCTATTCCCACCCCACTCTGGGGCCAGCCAGAGGTGGTATTTGCCAGTTCTCCAAACTACTCAAAATTTCCGTTACCGGTTCTCAGAACCTGTCAGAACTGGCTGAATTTCACCCCTGGCCCACACCCTGGTGGTTCTAGCTGGCCATGACTTCCCAGTTCATGTTGCAGTGGATTTGCAATGCTCCCACAGTTGTAAGGGCAGGTACAGTGCCAATTGCTCATATTTTTGTCATGTAACTGTGGAGTCTCTGAAATGGTTGGAACTTAGGGACAGGGTCATATGTCCCTTCGGTCAGTGCCATTTTAAATTTCAATGGTCGCTGAATGAACAATTGTAGGTCTAGGTAGGACTATCTATAGGTAACTGTGAATAAAGACTGCTACTTTGCTTCTCCTTTTAATTTTTAATAAAGCACATTGCTCAGCAGTTTCCATATCAAGGGAATGTCTTCATGACAGAATCTGAGGAAAGCAACAAACAGCTGGATATCATCCCCCCCCCACCTTCACCCCACCCCAAACGTCTCATCTATTTGGGTCTCGCTGCAAAATACATGTCATTAAACGCTACAGATTGCTTCAGAACCTGTGGCGATAGGCTGGAAAAATCATTTTCGTCTTATCTTTCTATTCCAAAGACTGAGCTTTTTTTGCCAGTGATACAATATTATCTTGCTTGGTAGTTTTGAGAAACTGAATCGAAACTGAACGAGGTCTCTGTAAATGGAAACGAAAACCTGAAATAGTATGGTGCCTCTATTTTGAGTGATATTCAGCTTCTAAGAAAAAAAGATCTCACATATATAATCTTTCTATATACAACACCACAGACGGATCTGATTTGGCATCGGAGGAAATATCTGAAAGATGTAAATTATTTCTGGGGAAGAGTTCTTGAAAATGGGTCAATTCATTCAGCTGATTCAAATTGACTTAATCTGTTCTCATAAAGGAGTTATTGTGGCTTTAAGTTCTGAGACACTCTTACTTAGAGAGGAAAATGTTTAGCAAACTATATATTTTAGAACATCTATGGAAATTTTGCTTCAAATCATGAATAAGAGCTTTTAAGATCAGAAGCTTTTCCAAAGTAGATGGATCCTCCTGGGTCTCTGACTCTTCACTGAAATCCAGAATTAAAACAGTTCTTTGAAGTTCCTCAAAGACTGGAATGCTTACATCAGGATAGTTTTAGTTGGTGTAGTTGGTGTAGTTTCTTGATCTGCATCATTTGAGGCAACAAAAAAAGAAGTAATGCATTGGAGATGAATTCTTTAGTTTTTCAATGATTTAAAATCCATAATTCCTTCCAAACAGATGTGAGTTAAAAGAAACTAATATACAAGCTAATGGCATTAACTACTTTCCAACTGATTTATGAAAACAATCCAATCTTAAGTGACAACTTCAAAGTCAGAAAGGTCCTGGTATTGTAGACCAGGGAGCCATCATCCCAAACCATAAGTCCCTTGACAACTGTTCTCATTAGTCAGAATATACATTTTATTTTTCTCCTTTGTCCCGGATACTCCGGTACACTGCCTCTAGATTGATGGGAGGAATAGCATGCATAGACTAGCATGAGCATGTTTGAGATAATACGGTGTGGTTGCCCTTGTGGCACACTGGCCAAAATGCGCCAAAGCCTAAGTTAATGATATCTGAAGAAATGGAAAGGATTATCTACATTGTTAATTTGGTTGTCTGTTTATTAGAAACGAATAGCATCTGGTTTGTTAATTACAGTGGAATACCTGCTGGGATGTCAACCTCATTGAGAGAGGGATAATACCTTCAACCTCCTTAAATGGCTGAGCTTGGACCAAACTGTTTTAGACAACTATTGTACTGACACAAACCTTCCCTTTTGGGGAGAAGGTTGTCAAGAAAGTGGTGAGCCTGCAGTTGTAGAGTATCTTGGAGGAAGCGGATTATCTAGACCAGGGGTCAGCAATCTGAGGCTCTGGAGCCACATGTGGCTCTTTCATCTCTCTACTGCAGCTCCCTTTCGCCAGTCAGCACCACAATTGATAGGGTTTTCAGTTAGGATAGATAGAGGAAAAAGAACACCACGCTAAGAGGAGATTCTATGGTGGGGGAACCGGACTTCCAGTTGGCTCCAGAATTGAATGGGGTGGGGGGCTTCCTTGTTAGGGCCTTTGTGGCTCTTTGAGTGTTTAAGGATGCCAACCCTTGATCTAGACCAGGGTTCTGCAATTCTCGGGCAGCAGATCAGTACTGATCTGCAACACACCAGAAATAGGGCTGCACAAATGAGCGAAGCCTCATCCAGGCACACATGGGAGGCAGACAGCATATGAAACCACACTCTCTCAAGATCACAGAAAGAACTCTCTCCACAGAATTGGTCCCTGGCACCCAAAAGGTTGGGAGCTACTGATTTAGACCTATTTCAGTGGAATTCAGTACAAAGGCAGCTTTGGCGATGCTTGCTGATGACTTGTAAAGGAGGCTGGATGGAGATGGTTCATCCATCCTTTTGCTCCTTGATTTTTCAGCAGACTTCAATAATGTTGATCATTCTCTTGATTCTCTTCTTTCCTTCATGCTGGTTCAAGTTGGTATTGTGTGTAAGAGGTGTCCCATGGGATTCAACACTCTTTCCCCTCATTTTACATAAGCATTTAGTGCTGAATAAGTTCATCCACCATTTAGGTTTGATATAATCAATCTGCTGATGATACCCAATTTCCTCATAGGTTGGCCAAATTAGACTGTTTCGGTCCTGTCTCAATGCCTGGAGTCTGTGTGGACCTAGATAAAGAAGAGCCAACTCCGATTCAATCCTACTTAAAAATCAATGGCTGTGAATATTAGGGCCCTCTGGACATGAAGATTTTTCATTTATACTCTTGGATGTGAGACCATCTGGCTGTCCTAGCTGTTGCTCAAGATGTTGTGGGCAAGGAAGACTTTGTGCAACATCTGCACCTTCCTATATCAAGAGTCCCTTCACACAGTCACTTTATAGTCTAGTCACCTCACAGCTCTGGTGCAATGGGTCCTACATGGGGCTGACCTTGAAAACCACTTGGAGGTTTCCACTAGTCCAGAATGCAGTAGTCTGAGCAGCAATGGGCAAACTTTAGTATGTCCATGTGTCACCTCAACTCTGCAAGCTGCACTGGTGTAACTGGGCCAATTAAAGAAGATGGCATAGACCAGGTTATTTGAGGGACTACTTACCTACCATGGTTTCTGCCATATGCAGAGTTGATACACTGAGGTTCCTTCAATTAAACTTTGATTAAACAGATCCATCTAGTGGGACCCAGGAGGGATGCCTTCTCTATCATGGTATCTTGTGGAATGAGATGCCCCTGAAAACCATATGGTTGCCACTCTGTTGGCATTCTGTAAGAGCCTGAAGACTGGTTGTTCTCCCAGGTCTTTGATTAGGAGGATCAGAGATCTTGTTGACTATGTTTTTGATTAGAGTGACTGGATCCCATCTTGTTTTTAATTTTGGTTTTATTGTTGATTAAGTTATGGGTGTCCCAGAGTCAGTTTTGAGTCATGCAGCATCTAAATTGGATTATATATAAACTGATTGGTATTTTCCTTACCATTAGCAGGGAAAGCTGTATGTGGCATAAATGCAACTAAAGCCGGTAACCTCATTTATCTTGCTAAAACAGAAGATGCTGTCATGAGTGGTAGGAAAGGCCAATATATATGAGCCCAGCAGTTATGGAAGACTGCAAGTTGTGATGTAAGAACCAGTGGTGAAATCCAATTTTTTTTTACTACCGGTTGTGTGGGCGTGGCTTGGTGGGTATGGTATGGCTTGGTGGGCATGGCTTGGCGGGCGTGACAGGGGAAGGATATTGCAAAATCTCCATTCTCACCCTACTCTGGAGCCAGCCAGAAGTGGCATTACCAGTTCTCTGAACTACTCAAAATTTCTGCTACCAGTTCTCCAGAACCTGTCAGAACCTGCTGGATTTCACCCCTAGTAAGAACAGTAAATGGTAGAGTGAATTAATATATCAAACCAAAGAAATTGCAACACCAATGTACCTGGTGTCTAAGAGAAGGAAGAATAAAAGTAAAGGAAGGTGGTCTGAGATAAAGTAAATTTCTATATACTATATATGTTCTGAAGTGAAAGTAGGTTTAATTATAAATGAAAGAGATAAATGTACCGGTATGTCAGAAAGCTCAATGAAGAAAATTAAGTGAAAGATTTCAAGTTACATAAAAGTGAAAAATTAGAATAAGTAGATGAATGTATGTATTTTGATAGAATGTTTATTAAATATGGGGAAATTGGTATACATTTAAAGATGGACAAAGGCTGAAAGAATGGTAAATAGTGTTGGGTATAATTATTGTGGGTATAAAAGTCAAAAGAAGTGAAAAAGGCTGTGTATACGAGTATGCATTTGCCTTTTTTGTTTTATAGAATTCAAAATTGAATATGTCAGGAGAAACATAAGGAAATTGAGCAAAGTGAGAATAGAATATTTTGGGAGCGTGTTACATAAAACAAGAAATGTACTGGGCTGAATAAACGTGAGCTGAATACAAATGTGAGCCGCTTGTATGAAAAAAAAATCATTCAGTAGGTTGGGTCATGTAGAGAGAATGAATGAGGGTCAAAGTGCAAACCAAAAATAGGAAGGAAGAGTGCATGAATCAAGAAGAATATCAAGGATGCTGTAGTTAGATGGAATTGATGAAATCCTGAAAAAAAGAGAGGTTTAAAAACAAGAGGTAACATTTAAAGGAATATTCAAATATTGAGGAGAAAAGGGTTTTGGTTTTTTTGTTAGAATGCAAAGGTACAGAGAAAATATGCTGAATGGGGTTGGTGAAAACTAGTTTTAGTTTTTTTATATATATTGTTCTCATTTTAGGCCTTTAATTTATTTGGACTGCTAAGTCTTCCTTTTTCTCTGGCTTTGCATACAGTTGCTTACCTCAGAAGGGAACAACAGGATGGATATGTATGTATGTATTTTAAAATGCTTTAGACCAGGGGCATCAAACAAGACCAGTGGGCCACATTTGGCCCATAAGATGCTTAAACCCTGGAAACAGGGAAGGACCGGCCCACGGTGCCTCTGCCAGCAAAAACAGAGCTCAGGAGGGCCGCGTACCCCTCCCTAGGCTCTGTTTTTGCTAGCAGAGGGCTAGCAAAACAAACTAAAAACAAAACAAAAGGAGAAATGTTTCTCCTTTCGCATTTGTGCATCCAAGAAGGGACAGGACAGGAAAGAAGAAGGGGAAAGAGGAAGGACAAAGAGAAAGAAGGAAAGATGGGCAGAGAGCAAGGAAAGAAAAAGAAGGAAAGAGGGGAAGGAAGAAGAAAGGAGAAGGGAGGGAGGGAGGGAGGGAGGGAGGGAGGGAGGGAGGAAGGAAGGAAGGAGATTATAATGAGAGGGAGAGAGGGTCTGAGGGAAGTGCCTCAATACTTGGCCACCACAGGTGCCCCTGACACATGATGTCAAACTGGCCATGCCCCCCACCCCAAGGTCACACAAAATCCTGATGGAGTCCTAATTGAAATCGAGTTTGACACCCGTGTTTTAGACCACTTCTCTAAACAAGCAAAGTAAGCCTGGATTTCTTGGTATTTGAAATCAATTAGCACTAGCTGTATCATATGAAGACCTTGGCCATCAGACAATTAAAATCTAGTAATCTTAAGAGCTAAGAGTACTGTAGAGTTCCATTGCAGGATGCACAGTAGGAAAACAAGTTCAGGCTTGTTGGGATTTTCTTGACTGATAATGTGCCATCAAGTCATTTTTCACTCCTAGTGATCACGCAGATAGACTTTCTCCATGACAATCTATTCTTGATTTAGTCTTTCAGGTTTTCCAATGGTGAAGTCATCACTCCTGTAACAGTCTATCCACCTGGCTGCCGGTCACTCCCTTCTTCCCTTTCCTTCCACCTTTCTCAGTATCAGAGACTTTTCCAGAGTGCTGAGTGTTTACGTAATGTGTCCAAAACAGGATAATTTAAACCTGGTCATTCCTGGCTTGCCTGAGAACTCTGGATTGGTGGGATTTTCTAGGCTACTGGGGAAAAAAATCTTAATAACTGTCTGACCCAGTTTTAAATATATTTGAAAAAAATTGGAGAACTAGTGAAGTGCCAGACAATCAAAAGAGGGCAAGGGTTGTTCCCATCTTCCCAAATAGTAAATATTAGAATCCAGGGAAGTATAGACTAATCAGATTGAGATAAATATCTGTGAAGATTTTGAAGGCAATTTTAAATGGAATAATCTGTATGTACTAAGAAATCAATGTGGTAACTACTGGAAGTCCAGATTAATTTTAGCCAAACAATCTCATTGTTTGATTGGATAATTACCTTAGCACATTATGTGAGTGCTGTAGACATCTTAATTTCAAAAAAGCATGGGATTGTGCTTGGGTGGTTGATATCACAATTGTGAATACCCAGGTTGTTCAAAAATCATATTCAAAAAGAGTGAATAGTTCCTCATCATAAGGCAATAAGGCACTGAGTGAAATGCCATGACGTTCAAGTCTGAACTGCACCATCAATAACTCTACTTTCTTAGATGGTGAAGAAATGAAGGAAATGCATATAAAATCTACAGAATTAGTTATCCCACCCCTGAATTGGGTGGGATACCTAATTTCCAGAAGACAGGTGGAAAAATCAAAACAAGCTTGATAGATTAGAGAAATTAAGGGGAAAATGGAATGGAATTTAGCTCTACCAAATGTAAAGTTTTTTGCTTAAGAAACAGAAATTGAATGTATTGGCTTGTTAATAGTGCTTGTGAAAAGATCCTGGAATGGATTACAAACATCATGATGTGGATGTAAAGAATGCTGGCAACTTATTGCCGAAATGGTGCTCATTTGACTGTATTTCTTTTGAAGTTTGGCTCATGGCTCATGAATTAATTAGGGCATCTTTCAGAAACCTCACAAATGCAATTAAATTGCATAAACAGAAATCTAATTTCTAAATCCTAAGAAAAGCTCTATTTGGCACACCTTATTGTGTCCAGATAGTTCTGGTCATTGGAACAGGATTTATCCACACTATATTATCAATTTAATTTGATTTTGGTTTATTGTTTGGATTACAACGTGCATGTGAATGTTTGTGATAATAAACAAGAATCAAAAAACAGTCTGGTGTAGCGGTTAAGATGCTGAACTAGGAATGAGAGATCATGAATTCTAGTCCTGCCTTAGACATGAGGCCAGTTGGGTCATCTAGGGTAGTCGCTAAGTGTTGAAGAAACCATCTCTGAAGCTGCCACATTCCTGTAGTCACCCTCTAAAGCAGGGGTGTCAAACTGGCAGCCTGCAGGCAGGATGCGTCACGCACAAGCCATGCCCACCCCAACTCGACAAAAACAAAGGGTACGTCACGATACGTTGTGTGATGCAATCGAGTTTGACACCTGTGGGTCACCATTGTCATGTTATTGACCTAGCTAGCATTCTTGTGACTAGCACTTCCTCTCTCTAGTAATCGCTGGCACCATTCTTCCCCCTATAACAGCATAACTTCAGATAACAGAAAAATATTTTCCTTTGATTTGTTTTCCTAAGAGTTGATATAGATCACCTTAATGGATATATATATATATATCCATATATATATGTGTGTGTGTGTGTGTGTGTGTGTATGTATGTATATGTATATGTATATGTATATGTATATGTATATGTATATGTATATGTATATGTATATGTATATGTATATGTATATGTATATGTATATATATGTAGGTCTTTGGTTATTCGGGTTTTCTCCTGCGTAAAATTGGAAGTGTCTTGGCGACATTTCAACGAAGTCTCATTCATCATCTTCAGGCTGGTGTTCTCGGCTTCGTGCTTCTAGGAGCAAGAATATATATATATATATTCTCTGAGGTTTTTGCGGGTGTTTGTATGTAGATTTTTGGTTATTCGGGTCTTCTTCTGCGTAAAAATGGAAGTGTCTTGGCGACATTTCGACAAAGTCTCATTCGTCATCTTCAGGCTGGTGTTCTCGGCTTCTGGTGCTTCTGGTGCTTCTGGTGCTCCTGGAAGCACGAAGCCGAGAACACCAGCCTGAAGACGAATGAGACTGTTGAAACGTCGCCAAGATACTTCCAATTCTACGCGGGAGAAGACCCAAATAACCAAAAACCTACATATATATATATATATATATATGTATATATATATATGTGTGTGTGTGTGTATGTGTATATATATATATATATATATATATATATATATATATATATATATATATATATATATATATATATAAAAATGTCTTTGGTTATATATATATAGTTAAAATCTCAGGTATTTTCCCACGTCATTAAAAGTCTGTTAGTTGAAATGCTTAAAATCCTGGCTAAAATCCCAGCTTAAGTTCCTCCAAAATCCCAACAAAACATTTTGTAAGGTCTTCTGAAATTCTGGCTAAAATCCCAACCAACACTTCAAAAGTTTTCTTTTTGGCAACATTTTGACAAGCTCTCTAACTTGTCATGATCGAGCCCCTACTTTCAGTTTAGAAATTTAAAAACTGAAAGTAGGGGCCCGATGATGACAAGTTAGAGAGCTTGTCGAAACGTTGCCAAAAAGAAAACTTTTAAAGTGTTGGTTAGGATTTTAGCCAGAGTTTCAAAAGACCTTACAAAGTGTTTTGTTGGGATTTTGGAGGATCTTAAGCTGGGATTTTACATACATACACAGTGAGAAATGAATTACTGGAAAGTAAGAGACTGGTGTCAAGAACTTTGTGTGATTTATATTCAGCATTTTTTCAACTCTTTTTTTTTTTCCTGCTTCTTCTGGTCTAATCACCAAGAAGGAAACTCTTTGCGTTATGAGAACTCTTCTACCCTACAGTAATAATTAGAAAGGTTTGGGTGAACTTCTTTAATGGTCAGACTGCCTCTGTCATTAAGCAGAGGGAGGCAGCACCCTTAGGCTGCAGATCTTGAAGCGTACAGATGATATTGCTGTATGTTGTAGAAGTTTGCTTTTGCCTCCAAAGGGAAGCAAAAGGGAAGTTGTTAGGGGCTGTAAAATCCAGGGCTCATCTAAATAGTTTCTTTGCTCCACCATAAACACATTCTACTTACTGATGGCCAAGGACACTATCTTGTCAGCTTGGCTCTTTGCTGAACTAGGCTGAACCTGATCTGTTCTGGAAGGAAAGTAGAACTTTCCTAGCTACCATTAGTAGACAACCGCCCAATGGAAGAGGGCCCTTTATAACTCAGTAGTCCCTTGGGCTATAATTGCAACTGGGGCAATTTGTGGATGCCAGAAAGAATTCTCTCTTCCCCCCCCCCATCCCCCACTCATTCTTTTACTCTTTCTCTTTCTTGCTGTGTGTTTAGGACATAAGCTCGTGTGCAAGAAAATTGGATAAAAGTCTTCTTCACAAATGCATGTGAGTTTTCTTCTTTCATGAGTTCTAGACTTATGCTATCAGAGCAGGGTTGAAATACAGCAGGTTCTGACAGGTTCTGGAGAACTGGTAGCGGAAATTTTGAGTAGTTCAGAGAACCAGCAAATATCACCTCTGGCTGGCCCCAGAGTGGGTGGGAATGGAGATTTGGCAATATCCTTCCTCCAGGAATGGGGAGGGAATGGAGATTTTGCAGTATCCTTCCTCTGCCACGCCCACCAAGCCACACCACGCCCACCAAGCCACAGAACCGGTAGTAAAAAAATTTGGATTTCACCACTGTATCAGAGGTGTTCGTCTACAAATGCCCAACACACAAGGCTATAAGATTATAGCTTCTTCTCTCTCTCTCCTTTTAAGAGTGGATGTGGGGCAAAATGGCAGAAGACAAGTATCAAATAGCTCTCTTTGTTCTCCCCACTTCCTCTTCACTGGCATTCAGAAGAAATAAGAGGGCACAGATTGCTGGTTCTTCTGAAACAATTTGAGTTGGACTTCCCTGGTTGTGAAGAAAGCTGAAAATGCCAAGCTTGATATTTTCTTTATTGCTGCAGGATGGGTAAAGAAAAACAGCAAACATTAACTCTTTGCTGCCCTCAAGTGGCCATTTGGATTTTTGTTGCCCAGATCTAATAGCCTTAACACGGGAACATTCATTCATTCATTCATTCATTCATTGTCTAAAACTACCCATTTATCACTGAATCTGGCTGGCATACAGGTTAAGACAAGCAATTATAGGCAATTAAAACAACAGTAAAAAAAATGCCATGTTGGATGGTGTGGTGATTCAAAAGGGAGACTCAAAGAAAGGTATTGCCCCAACCCTGTGGAAAGAGGCAGATACTGAAGGCCAGATCAAATACCTGTTTGTAGAGTGGTAACATAAAAACCAAAAGTCAATGTCATCTGGAAAACGAACAACGCATTGTACCATAAATGAAATACAGGTAGTCCTCAACATACGACCACAATAGAGGCCAAAATTTATGTTGCTAAGTGAAACATTTGTTAAGTGAGCTTTGCTCCATTTTATGATTTTTCTTGCCACATTTGCTAAGTGAATCATTGCAGTTGTTAAAAGCAGCCCCATCCAGCAGGATCCCGCATGGCCTGTGGCCCAATTCTTATGCTTGCTTGTGGCCACAAAGGAACAGGAGGCTGAGTGCAGGATGTGTGGATGGGATGGGTTCTAAATATTTTACTACTGGTTCTGTGGGTGTGGCTTATTTTGTGGGCGTGGCTTGGGGGTAATGTGACTGGATGGGCATGCCAACTTTTTTTTTTTAACTTTTAAAAGCATTTTTTCTACAACCTTAAAGGGTTGCAGAAAAAAATGCTTTCAGAAGCCTCTGACGATCCCACCTGAGCTGCACAATCATCAGAGCCTTTTTTTTTAACTTTTAAAAGCATTTTTTCAGCTGAAAAATTGTAGAAAAAATGCTTTTAAAAGTAAAAAAAAAGCCTCTGATAAGGTGGGCAAGCGGCTACCTGGCCAGGGACCAGTTTGGGGGCATGGCCAGCCAATGTTATTATCGGTTCTCCAAACTACTAAACATTTTTACTACCGGTTCTTGTGAACTGGTGCAAACCGGGAGCAACCCACCACTGGAGCAGCTCCACCACCACCCTGCCTCGGCTTGTGGCCCTGGCACTGCAAGCAATCAGATAGAATGAATATATATATATATATATATATATATATATATATATATATATATATATACACATACATACAATACACACACACACACACACACACACACACATACACATATACATATACATATATATATATACATATATATACATGTAGGTCTTTGGTTATTCGGGTCTTCTCCCGCGTAGAATTGGAAGTATCTTGGCGACATTTCGACGAAGTCTCATTCGTCATCTTCAGGCTGGTGTTCTCGGCTTCGTGCTTCCTGGAAGCACGAAGCCGAGAACACCAGCCTGAAGATGACGAATGAGACTTCGTCGAAATGTCGCCAAGATACTTCCAATTCTACGCGGGAGAAGACCCGAATAACCAAAGACCTACATACAAACACCCGCGAAAACCTCAGAAAACATATATATACATATATATATAGGAGGTGCTTTTATCAACCTGGTTGCAGCTTTCACCAACATTTCCACCTTCTTCACTCCCTCCGTAGGCACCCTAGTGCCGTGATGGCAAACCTATGGCACGCATGCCACAGCTGGCACACAGAGCCCTTTCTGTGAGCATGCGAGCCATCAGCAAGCATGCGCATCTCCCGCCAGCCAGCTGATTTTTGGGATACACGAGGGCAGCGTGCATGCAAGAGATGCACACACATGCACGGGGAATCACATGCATGCGCAGGGGGCAGGGGTCGTGTATGAATATGCGGGGATGAGTGTGGAGTGCGGGATGTGGCATGCCCCCCCACAGCTGATTTTTGGGCCCGGGAACCTGCAGAGAGGCCTGCTAGGTCAAAAACAAGGGGCGGGGATCACATGCACAGGGGCGCTCATTGCATTATAGGTGCAGGCACATACACATGCTGTTGCACGCACATGAAGTTTTGGCAGACGACGAGGAAAAAGTTAGCCATCATTGCCCTAGTGAATCAGCAGATTTTTGCAATCCGTATCTGATAGCTCTACAGTTAAAATGCAGAGATACAGAGATAAGATTAGAAAAAGTAAACGAAATGTGATGCGGTCATGGATAGTTATCCATAGACAGTGGCTATTCACAAAATAGTTTTAGGGAAGGACAATAAGATTGTGACAAAAATATCTGACTGGTTATCTGCATCTTAACATTGAGGCACCGGGTATTGCTGCAAATGTAGGCCTGGTACTTCTGTACAGATTGTTGAAAAACAGTATATGTCAGTAGTGAGAGGAGGATTTTTTTTAGAGCAAGAAATTTGTCCAATGACTTGTGATTTCTTTTGTTGTTATTGTGGACCTACAGATAAGGTCCTGAGCTGGCCACTTTAATTTCCTCCAACACAGTGTTAACTTTTGTGCTTTAGAATTTCAGTGCTTCTTATCCTATCAGAATAATTTTGACTTGGACCTGCCAGGAAAATACATATTTAATTTAATACAAAGTATATGGATGCTTAATTTAAGGTGGGGAGATACGAAAGATCAGAGGAGAACCTCAGACCAAAAAAAGGTGAATTATTGGTTTAACATCATCACATTGGCTTTAGAAATCATCTGTTCTTTGGATTCAGTTGTAGAGTAGTATATGTCCATGTTGTCTGGAGCAAATGCCGAAGGAGAACACTCACATACAATCTTTCTCTTTGGCATGCTTCCTGTGAAATCATTAAAAATGGTTCTGGGGAATCACTTCGCTCAAACCTGTATACAGATAAGCAGAGTTGTCCCCCCAAAAGCATCAGGATCTACAGAGAATATAAGGGCCAACAGGCAAAGTATCACAAGAGGAACAAACATGAGATTTGTGTCAAGCATCAGGGAAATCAGGGAAATCCAGACAGTTCAAATATGTATAAGAATTTATTGTAAGGTTAAGCTCTCTACAAGAATCTGAACTACTAACAGTCAAGGCAAATTGGCAGTAGATAAGAGTCAATGCAATTCAAGGAAAGAAGGATGGACTTATATCTCTTGTGGGCATGAAGGGACTCATGACGTTTGACTCCTCCCTCAGGCTCACCCTGGTCATCTCCTACAATTTGGAGACTAAGGAAAGAGAAGAGCAGAGAGGAAGTATTGTAACAGATTGTTTTCTACTGCACCTAAACTTTATTAAGCCACAGAAATTGAGCCAGCATCTGTAGAAATGGAGTACTAATAGCTCAGGGACTCTGGTGCTCATGCCCACATTTCTATTGTTCTTTTTGTTTTTTATTTTCCAACCAATATTTGGATTCAGTAGGGCTTCTGCTTTTTCAACCTCAAATATATTATTATTATTATTATTTATTTTTCGTATGGCGCATTCACATCACATGTCAATGAAGACACAAGGGATAAAAATACAACATAGGAAATATAAAATCTATAATGTTATAAACACATGTCTGGATTACAGATATAATTTCTTGCTTCGTTTGTCACAGCCAGGAAATCAGCAAATTCTCCAGTATAGGCTATATTTTGGCCCTAAATGTTGAATAGTTTGTTTTTCGGCCCCACACTCATAATTTGATGGTCGTATTCTGCCGCACTTACAGAGGGCGTCTGCACATCTACCCGTGGCAAGTGGAATTCAGTTCAGTGTTGTCCATATTGCACTGAGCTGGTCAAATCAGCCTCAGATAATTCATTCTTTTAAGAGGAACTCATTATGGTAACATCAATTGAGACCACTTCCACTATAACAGATGTTACAGGGCTCTGATTCACAGGTGGTATTCAGCCGGTTCGTACCAGTTTGTGCGAACTGGTAGCAGCGACTGCAGATGTAATGCCTTCCTATTTAGCTATATTTTTGAGTCTGGGCACATGCGCGGAAGGCGCACACATGAGCAAAGCACATGCTTGGAAGGAGTGCATGCTCACTAAGAGAAAGACAGAGAGTGTGGCAAACTGATGGTAAGCATTTCTGAAACCCACTGCTGCTCTGATTGTACCCCTGATTGTCCAACTCCAACAAGAAGACCAAAAAGAGGAGAAAACTGTGGGAGGATCAAAGTGCTACCAGGATGGTAACACTCATAATTAATTCTCTGGTTGCTCTGAGGAACCTAGATAACCAATCACATGTCCCTGGTGCATTTTATAAAGCCTGGATAGCAGTTTTACTTCACAGTGTGAAAGAATCCATGAGCTCTGCTAAAGCATGACAGAACAAAAATCCCTTTCTGTGGTAATTAGGTGAGGTGGCATTAGATTTAATTAATGAGCAGACAGGCAACGTTGGTTAAGAGAGCTACAAGCAGAAGTTCTAGACGCATATTGTAAGGTTACTGGATAACAATCAGAAGCAGCAACATAATTATCTCTCTTCATAAAGACCTTGCAGGATAGGACAAGGAGATTATTCCTCTTACAGAAGGTGAAATACTGACTTGCTTAAATATGGCCAGTGAATCTTTAGCAGCTGAGATAAAATTTGAACCGGAGACCTCCACCATCTTAATTCCTGTTCTCAGCCTTGAATTAGCAATTGAGAAGCTGATTGATGCTGAAATTGGGAGCTTGGAGCAAATGTTTAATAGACCCAACCAAAGCTTATTCAAAGAAATTAATTTCATTGCCACCTCTTTCCCTAAGGCTTCCAGCCATGAACAGACACCCATGTAACCTTTCAATTCAAATCCAACCAGTCTTCAATTACATTACATTTTAAGTTTCGCATGAATGATGCGCTACTTTGGGTACACTCAGTTGTTGCTTTGGTGTTCATACCCTGCTGGTCATTAACTACAATTAAATACTTTTGAATAACTTATTTATTTATTTATTTATTTATTTCGGGGGGGGGTGCCTTCTCTAAATTCCAAAGGAATAATTTTGGCAACGGGGGGAAGAATACTGCAAATTGGTTTTCAGCCCCAGACACATCTAGGGCAGTGATGGCTAACATTGCGTGCCAAAAGCGGGAGAGCGCGGGGGGGTTGCCCTCATGCATGGCCACACCCATAATTCTATGTGCCCCACTTTTAGCATGTGATGGCACAGTGGCTCGGTAGGCCCGTTTTTCATCCTCCCCAGGCTCCAGAGACTTTCTAGGAATCTGGGGAGGGCGAAAACTGCCTTCCCAACCCCCCCCGGAGGCCCTCTTCAAGCTGGAAATAGCCCATTTCCTGACTTCCAGTGGGCCCAGAAGGCCTGAAAATCAGCTGGAGGAGCTGAGCTTGCGTGCCCACCAATATGGCTCCACGTGCCACCTGTGGCACGCGTGCCATAGGTTCGCCATCACAGATCTAGGGTAATATCCTGATACATGTTTGATATCCACAGTACGGGTGGTTGCTCAGTTCCTGTTCACTTTTATAATTCCATTCACCATCCACTGCAAAATATCTATGGAGATTCTCAATCATCCAGGTCATGGTTGTCCCATTCAAGAAGCTAAATCAATTCTTCTGCTAGAATTGAAGAAGCTTCTTGGAGGAGAAGAGAAATGTTTTCAAACAAAAAAACCAAGACAGTCCCATTGCCTTTTAGAAAAGCTCCTTTGGGACATCCACTGCTAAAGCAAGCTGCAAGAAATTAGCTCATCCCAGTGGTGAAATCCAATTTTTTTATTACTGGTTCTGTGAGCGTGGCTTGGTGGGCATAGTGTGGCTTGGTGGGTGTGGCAAGAGGAGGATACTGCAAAATGTCCATTCCCACCCCACTCCAGGGAAGAATATTGCAAAATCTCCATTCCCACCCCACTCTGGGGCTAGTCAGATGTGGTATTTGCTGGTTCTCTGAACTACTCAAAATTTCCGCTACCGGTTCTCCGAACTGCTCAAAATTTCCACTACTGGTTCTCCAGAACCTGCTGGATTTCACCCCTGGCTCATTCCATTATAAATAGAACTATCAATCTCTGACTATTTGATAAATGTATCGGCCACCCTAATAAAGCTAGCAGAAGAAGTCTTCTCTGTTACCTTTGCTTACAGCAGAATTATCCCAATTCTTTTCTCATTTTCATTACCAACATGAAAAATATGCATTTTAGACTTACGATAAGTATAAACTTTTCCTCCTTATCACCACACTGTACCTCAAAACAAAACAGTAAGCATTGCAAGTGAAAAGATTTTCACATGATAAGGCTCTTATAGTGATAAAACAGACAGCCTTACAAAAACGCACAATTGCATCTTTTTCAATAAAAAAAGCTTACAAGAGCTATGAATGTTTGATAAGTGTGATCTATAAGTAAATTATGTAGAATAATGCTTACTTTACACAGTAGGTTGGCTTGGAAGCCAGATATAAAAATGATGAATGCTATATAATAAAAGTCTCTGACACAGCTATAATATTTATTGCTGAAAAGCAACAATTCTTAGAAAAACTGTAGATTAGTTATTGCTGCCTGAGTAGAATTGTTCAAGAGGGATGACTTTGGAAAAAATGACAAATTCCATTAGTGGCTTCTATTCATCAGGTTTTTTTAAAAAAAAAATTAGATTATTTTTATTTTATGAACTCTTCATTACTTCATCAATGTTGCTTATTTAGAGAAAGCACAGAAGCAATGTGGTACATTAAGTAATCATCACTAAATCAGAAATTCAGGAGCAAAAAAACCCACATAGAAATGGTACACAATCCCTAAGAGTTAGGTATAGATTGAAAAAGTTAATTCTGGCCAGATTGAGTATAAATCGAAACCAGCACTTGTTTAATCCCTCCCATCCCCAAATCATCTCTATCGTGCACATCCAACATTCCAAAAATATGTTTTTGAACATTTCAGATTGGCACATCTACTCTCCATCAACTCTCTATTTTAGCAGTTATCAGCACTGATTTCCTGCTGCAAACATCATGCCCAATTGAGGGACAATGAAGGGATGGTTAAGGAATCCATGTGTCCTTAAGGGCATCATCAAAAATACAGCCCCGCTGTTTAATATATGGAAACAACCCCCCCCCCCCTTGCTTTATTAATTCAGAGAAGGGACGCCATCGTCTCTTGCAATTTGGGGGGGGGGGGTCGTTCCATCTTGTTTTTTGTTACTTTCTGGAGTATTAGATACGTCCACAACGTTGAGTAGTTTGGCAGGATATAAATAAAATAAATAAATGAAACTCAACCATTAAAAACCCAATGAATTTAAATGACTGGTTAGCAGAGGAACAAAAGCAGGCACTTGGCCACACTGGGCCCTATATAGAATCTCTAATATCAACTCCAGGTGCTTCACTGATTTATAAGATCCAAGTCTTTATTGCACACTGATTGACATTTGCTTTCAAGAACTTGGAGTCAAGGTCTGCAGTCATTCTAAGAATGAGGACACTAGGCAGGAAATAGGGACCAACAACAAATGCTTGATCTCCCTTCTTTTGGAATAGTCAACTTGGTGATTCCTGAAACTAGATTCTGCAAATCTCTTTCAACCACCACAAATGAATTATATCTGTCTTCTCCCCTTCCTTCATATCAAAATTCTCTGATTGCACTCAGGCTTCCCACATAATCTTAACATCCACAGAACGTCACTCAGATACCTAACCATTCAATCCATCAATCTAGCACAAGGGTCTCCAACCTTGGCAACTTTAAGACCAGCAAAGCTGGCTGATGAACTCTGGGAGTTGAAGTCCACAAGTCTTAAAGTTGCCAAGGTTGGAGACCCCTGATCTAGCATATTAACTTTTCCAGTACCTTCATCCACCCATCCCCAACTCTAGAAGGGAAGGGTCCTTTCTGTCAGGGCACAGCATCCCAATGATGCATCCTGCTAGATTCTCCCCACCACCACCACCACCCTTGCTACAAGTCAGAGTTCAACTCAAGCCATCTCCCATACAAAAAAGCCACTTTCCTACCTTCAGCCTCACGAGTGGTATCATGACCCCTTGTGGAGCCAGTCTATAAATGGAATCCCCAGAGGAATCCATCCAGCTCAGTGGTGGGTTCCTCCCAGTTCGGCCCGGTTCGACTGAGCCGGTAGCAGTGACGATATGATGTCACCGAATCAGTTCTGTTTGTTTGGGAGCTGGGCCCTCTCCCGCCCCTCTCCTGCCCCTCTCCCACATTATTCTTACCTGTTATTTGGCCCCACCCCCAATATATTCTCTGCCTCATGAGTCCCAGCTGATCGGCTAGAAGGAAAAAAACTGTTTAAACTCTTGCTGTGGGGCTTCAAAGGGCCACCCTACAGCTGATCAGTGTTAAAAGGCAGTGTGGTGGTAGACCAATGAGCTTGAAAAACAAATGGGTAGACCGGTGCCTCCAAAAACAAATGAGTAGATTGGTGCCTCCAAAAACAATGGGTAGACCAGTATAGCTGTGCAAGCAGTTAAAAGCCTGGTAGACCAGTACCTCTGCTAAATCCTGAAGAATTGTCATATGACCATCAAACCACACCCACAAAATAAGCCACACCCACAGAACCAGTAGTAAAAAAATTTAGAACCCGCCCCTGATCCAGCTGGCCCGCTGTGTCTTCAAATCCCAGGCCTCTGAAATCATTTTCAAATCTGTGAGAACCATGCAATCCAACCATGTGACCCTCTTTCCTAAATCCTCCAGCCAAAAGACAATGACCTGAAATTCCCCAAGAGTGGTCTCCACTCTCAACAATTTATTGATCTCTGCCTGATTCATGGTGATGACTGGGACTTCATGCAATTTCATCCAAGGAGCCATTACTTTAATGTAATGGACCGTGAGAATAACCATGGGAGCAGGATGAAGAGGAGTTGCAGCCTAGGCAATGTTCAGACAAGAGATATCTCAGCCCATAGGAGGAATGGAGGTGAAGAAAAAACATTTCAGAAGGAACCCTCCCTAGTCCTCTGGAAAGTAAAGGCAAGGGAGGAGAGAAGTGCTTGCAGACTTGCAGACTTGTTACAGATTCATTTACTGTAACATTGCAATAAAAGTAGTAGTATATTTATTTTATTTTGTTTTGTTTTATTTTATTTTATTTTATTGCGATTTACATGCCGCCCTTCTCCCGAAGGACTCAGGGCAGCTTACAAGATAAAAATTCAACAATATGAATCAAATATAAATTAATATCCAATTAAATGATTATATGTATATGATTTTGGTTTCTTGTCTGGACTACTTGAAGGACCTCAGTCTAGTGCCCTCCCTTCTGCCCTTCCATCTTGGCCCAAGTGATAATACTGGTTGCCACATCTGGGGGACTTCCAGCAGTTTGACTGCAGTCTGGCCAACCAAACATTCCTTCTGGTTGCTGATTGTTCTGTGGTTGCTCTGTCACCTGGACCAACTAACTTTGAAGGAAACTAGGTTCCACAAGGCTCCAGTCAAACTCTGCCTGGTGAGGCATAATAAATCAGTTTCCCAACCTCTTCCTCCTTGGTCTCTTTCTTTCACATCTCCGATATCCATCCAAGATGCTAGTTTTCCTAATGCCATCTTAGTTCATTAATGCCAGGAAACCATTCCATTAGCTCCCTTTTTTCCTCCTAACTTTTAACCAAAGCCAAAACATTCAGCCCAACCTTTCACTTCCCTGTCATCTCAGCAACAGTCTAATCAACCTCCACCTCCTAACTGGCTCCCACAGTCGTCACCATACAAAAACCACCTTAAAGAGCAGCAGCAGCAATTGTGGCCAAGCACATTGCAAAGAGTCTCCAGATTTTCTCTCCGTTAGAAACGTTATTTGCACAGTCAGATACAGTAAGTAGAGTCAACTTCTTTGCCTATCGATTTCCTGTAAGCCTATTTGCACAAGATAGGAAGCGGGCGGCCTTGACTTTCCAACCAATTTTCTACTTTAACAGCTTGAAAGCCATCAGCGACTCGCTCCCTTCTGCATTTCTGTAGTAGAAGGTCAAATGTAGTGAAGCTTAAGAGCTCTACTCTGCCCTGCCTATTGTTTTATTATTTTAATATGTTCTGCTCTGCCTTTTAAGGCTCATCCTCGGATGAAGGACAAAGGACTTGAGGAATTGCTTTGAAACCTGTACTTGCTTTCGGCTTGCTCCTTTGAAACTTGTTCCTTGAGTTTATATCATTATCTGGTCTCTGCCTAACTGGGAAATATACCCTTAAAATATGCGTCTGGCTTTTCTGCTTTGATTTTTAAAAACATCTTTTTTCTAGGCAGCAATCTCTCTCTCTCTCTCTCTCTCTCTCTCTCTCTCTCTCTATCTATCTATCTATCTATCTATAATTTTTATTATACATTTTCCTTTATTATATATCATGTTTCCATTTCTGCAATGACAGTGTACTGTTTGTATCAAGTTCCTTTTAAGTATACATAGTGTTACACACCCTGATTATAACCATTGTTCTCATAATTATACTGTACAATGTAGTCTCTTTTAAATATACACAATCTTGTACGTCCTAGTTATAACTGTTATTCTCATAGTTATACCATAACATTCTATTCACTTGTCACTCTACACACTTTAATCTATAGTCAAGTACAGTCCAATGGTAATGTTACTTATAATATATATGCTTTTATATATGCATTTATTTCTATTTTGTTAATCTTCTTTTGTTATTAAATTGCTAATCTCTGCACCTGTTATCTCACCATTTGTACAATAAGTCTCATGTTAAGTAATGCTCCATTTCCTCTTTATCCTTAATTTCCATCATTAACCTGTCCATTTCGATGCATTCTAATATTTTCTTTATTACCTTTTCATCTATCGGTATACTTTCATTTTTCCAATTTTGTGCATATGTGATCCTCACTGCTGTTATTACATGTAACATTAAGTATGTAATTCTATTGTTGAATTTCCCCGGTAGTGTACCTACTAAGAACAGTTCTGGTTTTAGATCTATTTTTTGTGCTGTCATCTCTTCTAATCATCTTTTTATCTTTGACCAATATTTTTTTGCCGTTGGACAGGTCCACCACATATGGTAATAGAATCCTGGTACCTGTTTACATTTCTAGCTCTCTGGTGACATATTTTGGAACATTTTTGCCATTCTTGCTGGTGGCAAGTGCCATCTATAGAACATTTTGTACAGGTTTTCTTTGTATGCCATTGACATTGTTAATTTGTGATTTCTTTCCCACAATTTTTGCCAATTGTCTAATTCTATGATATACCCAAAATTTGTTGCCCATACTATTATGGTTTCTTTCACATATTCTTCTTCCATTTTAAAGTTCAATAAGTAATTATAAATTTTCTTTATTAATTTATCATCTGTCCCTAGCCATATCCTGTCTAATTCTTGAGGTTCCTTATAAAATCCATATCTTTCTGCATCTTTCTTATGTCTCATTTGTATTTGGATATATAGCCACCAGTCTAAGTCAATTCCTTGAGATTGGGCAGCAGTCTCATGGGGGAGATTTTCCTTGGATTCCCTAGTGCAGGAAACAACTCTGAACTTTAAGCCAAGATGTACAAACATTGTCAGATATGCTTGCTATTTTTTTTTTCAGATGGGTTCTGAAGCACTTGCTGAGAGGTGGAGGAAGGAGAGAGGTGACAAACACCAGCCCTGTCATACCATATTTGCCCTGTAAAATGACTCTGGAATCCCTCCATCTGAAATCCAGAACGACAGAAACATTCTAGCTTGTGCTCTGGCTCATGGCCAATCTGGAATAGTTTGGCAAATTATCCAGAATGTAGTGCATTTCTTCAGGTTTGAATCAAAACCACGTTTCCTTTCCCTGTGCACTTCTTTTAATAACAGCCCTAATTATTAATTCCAGCCAGCCATTGGCTTCTGCCACTTGCCAAGTGCAGAGTGGGCAAAGAAAAGATGCTTTGTGTTCCAAAATATTTATTTAGGCATATGCAAATGAGCGCAGGTTTTATCAATTAATTATAGGCACACGATTAATCAGTTCCGACTTCTCTAATTGGATAAGAACTCCAACATTTAGCATTGTTTCCCTTTTCCCACTATGCAGGTTTGGGGAGGAGATTTCTAGAGGCACAGATTGTTCTGAATCGGTGTCCTTCTGCAGAGGACTTGTTTTGATTTGATTTCTTATGCTTTGTAATGCCTCTGTTTGAACAAGAAAGACCAAGCAGATACCTGGGGAGGCTCTGCTAGGCTTTTGAAAGTATCAGCCTCAGGGCACAGCTGCAAAATTCATCCAGGATTCACCTTTGCCAGCTGTGGTCGTGCTAGAAGACATTGAGTGAGCCACAGGAGCAGATGCCATGTGCTGTAAGCATCTTAAAATGTCTCCGTGGAATGGAATAACGCCTCTTTTTATTTATTCATTTTAAGATTTATAATGCCTCTCGACTCAGACAGTGTGACTGAGCAGCATACAGCCTAAACACAATAATAGTCATAAAATATGAAGAAGCTAAAGTGCTGTGGAACCGATGGGCATCTGCCATATAACACCCCAGACTTAACAATTCTTGATAAGAAAGACAAAAAAAAAGTCTGGATAATAGACATGGCAGCACCGAGAGACAGCAGAATAAAAAAGAAAAAACTGGACAAAATACAAAGATTTGCAAATAGAAATAGAACCACAGTGGCAAAAAAAAAAAAAAAAGGACAAGGATAGTACCAATAGTAATAGGCTGTTGAGTGCAATCCCAAAATAACTGGAGCACCATCGGCATTGACCAATTCTCCATCAGTCAATTGCAAAAGCAGTGGTGGGTTGCTCCCAGTTTGCAAGAACCAGTAGTAAAAATTTATAGTAGTTCGGAGAACTGATAAATAACATTGGCTGGCCACACCCCCGAACCAGTCCCCGGCCCGGTTGCCGCTCGCTTACCCCACCCACCTAATCAGAGCCTTTTTCTTTACTTTTAAAAGCATTTTTTCTCAAAACTCTTCTGCCAAAGAGGTTGTAGGGGAAAAAAATACCTTTAAAAGCCTCTGGCGATCCCAGCTGAGTTGCCTGATCGTCAGAAGCTTCTAAAAGCATTTTTTTCTGCAACCTCTTAAGGTTGTAGAAAAAATGCTTTTAAAAGTAAAAAAAAAAGTTGGCCACTCCCACCCAGTCACATTACTCCCCACCAAGCCTCGTCCACAAAATAAGCCACGCCCACAGAACCGGTAGTAAAAGCTTCACTTGGAACAGCTTACATCCTGTGACAGTATCAGTAACATCATCAAACATCCACATATACCTATCTGAGAAGGACTCGATTAGGTGGATAAAAATGCTAATTCCAGTCTGAACATCTATCTGACTGACTGTGCAAGAACCATAACAACAACAACATCCACCACCAAACAATATATAAATATAAAAGTTAAAGTGTAAAATGGCAACCAAGTACAGAACAGAGCAAACCAAACCATGGACTCCCACTCAAGTAACCTCTAATGCCTGAGGGAAGAGACAGGTCTTGAGGCTTTCCTAAAGGCAAGGAGAGTTGGGAATTTTGTATATTGGAGGGGAGGACTTGGTTAAGAAAGCAGGAGCAGCCACAAAAAATAGTCACCCTTCCTAGGTCCTATAAGACAACAAGACCTAAAAGAAAGAATCTGGAGCATGCTTTCTTTGTGGGAGAATGTGGAGCAGGCAGATGTCCATAGGAGAAGGCAGTCCCTCAGATAACCTGGTCCTATGTCATATAGGGCTTTAAAGATAAACCACTGGCATCTTCAGTTGCATCCAGAAGCTTATCAGAAGCCAGCGCAGCTTGCAGAGTAGCAGTGTTAAATGTTTATGTGTTTATGTGTTTACTCTGCTACTTGCAGAGTAGCAGTGTTAGGTGAGCATAACAACATGCACCAGTGGTGAGTTGCCCCCAGTTTGCACCGGTTCTATAGAACCGGTAGTAAAACCATCGGGAGGCTCTGCCCATCGACCCCGGCGTTATCAGAACACTTCTGCGCATGTGTAGAAGCTTCTGCACTTGCGCGCGGTCCCGCTGTAAACCAGTAGTAAAGGTAAGTAGAACCCACTCCTGACATGCACCCATAATTATCTGCACTGCTGCATTCTGGACCAACTGATGTTTCTAGATAATTTTCAGGGACAGCCCCATGTAAAGCATGTTGCAATTGGGAGGTGACCAAGGCATGGGTATCCATGAGCAGGACCAGGAATGGGCACAATTGGTGCATAATACACAGTTACAGCAACTCCCAGAAACTGGGAGACCCTAAACTCAGAGCCACTTAATCTCAGCAAGGTTGAGCCACAACCTGTTGATTGCAATTTCTAATCTACAGATTCCTTTGTATGTGTGTGCACATGTATAAGGAGACTGCATACATTCTTTGAGGCTGAAGGTCATTTTTTAAAACTTTTAAGGACCTGGTGGAGCAAGTAAAAAAGGTGGATGGGGTGCTCCCCAAACTATATTAGAATTAATTTAAGCTTGAGTTGATTATTAAATGAATGAAATTCAATTAGTAGGAATTATTATCAATAGGTACTATCAAGTTGTTGTCTCTTAGCAACCACATAGATATTCTTCATGAATAAGATTACTCTCTCTCTCTCTCTCTCTCTCTCTCTCTCTCTCTCTCTCTCTCTCTCTCTCTGTGTGTGTGTGTGTGTGTGTGTGTGTGTGTGTGTAGACACAGACACAGACACAGACACAGACACACAAATCTTTAAAAAAACTACGAAAAGTGGTAAAATGTTAATTAAATAATACAGAGAAATATAAGTTACTTCAAGATTGACTAAATCTATCACAATATCTTGAATATTTAGATTAACTAAATCTATCACAAATCTATCACTTTTAGCTGACAAGTTAAATTTTCATTAAGGCTGGCTTGAGGCACAGGTTATCATCTGCATATATACACTATCTATTTCTCATATCCAGAGACAACCTCATCCACACTTGCCACTGTCCATCTCAACTGCCAAGCATTAGCTAGAGGGATGGAAGCCACCAAGGATCAAAAGTCCTTGCTTTTGCTGATTCACCAAACTGACAGCAATTCTTGCCTTGTTATTTTACAAGTCTGTTAGCTATTGATGGGACTTAAGGACCTGGGAGAGTTCCGTGTGCTGAGGCCCAACTTCCTTTGTCCGCTTCAAGTGACTTTTTTTTTCCTTTTGTTTCCTCAGCAGCTTGGTTCCTTCTTAACTACTTCCCCGAAGGGAATCTTTTAGACAAGATTGCTGGCTTTTGTCCACTCTGCTTATGTGTCTGCTTCATCTTTAGCCATGGCAATTTCGGTCTAGTCTGACAGAGGCTGCAGCTCACATAGCCTCTAGGGATTCCGGTCGTGCAGCCTGGTACATCACATTTAAGAGATAGTTTGAAAACAGCATCTGAGGCTGAGATTTCTTTCAATTATTTTTTTAGCGGCGCTTTGCTAAAAGGGCTTATACCAACAAGTGAATATTCAGCTATTACTAATACTTTCAGCCACTTCTTCTGGAAAATTAGAATAGCCAGTTCAAGGACATAGGCACATCACTTTAGCCTCTTTGTTCACGTCACGCCCTCGTCAGAGCCCGAATCTGCGGAGGAGGACGAGCCAGAGCTGGAGCCGATGGAGATTGAGGGGGTAGCTTCATTAGGGGTAGCTCCCCTCGGAGGAATGTGGGGAGGAGCAGGATGAGGCAGTCCAGGTGCACTCAGGATTGGGATGGCTTGTTAGCAGGGAGGAAGAGAGGGCAGGATGACTGAGAGAGGGCAAGCAGTGGAAATGAGGAGTGACAGAGCTCAGGCGATGAGCAAGGACCTCCTCCTCCTGATCCCCGAGCACAGAGAGTGGAGAGAAGGCAGGAACAGCACAGGCTGACCCAAAGACTTCAGAAGGTGTGGCTTGTGGGACTGAGATTTAAGGAGATGTTGTGGGAAGGGGTGTTTGTTGGGAACAAATGCTGAATTTATAGTGTTTTGTGTGCCATTGCAGACTGTTTGCTTCTTCTTTGCTTTGTGGACTTATTGTTTGTTCCTTGCTTTGTGGATTCATTTTCCTGTTCCTTTGCTTTGCTGGAAATTTCTCAGCCAGAGGCTGCTGTGTGTGTGCACGCACACTTTGTTCTGGGACTTGCTGAGAACGTGGGAACGTTTGGGGAAAATATGGAGCATTAAAGAGGAGTTTGAACTCTCAGCTGGCTGTGTGACCTTCGTGCCTTGTCCCGGGTCATCACAGTTCATCCAAGAGTATCTGAGGAGAAGGGAATGACAAAAACTCAAGATGATGGTCATGACTGCAAGTTCAAAATCCTACACACTTTTTCTACGTAGCTGCTATCTTCCTTGCTCACCCCTCACTTGTATCCTGGGAAACTCAGGATCCAAATACAGATAGTCCTCGACTTACAACAGTTCATTTAGTGACTGTCTGAAGTTACAACAACACTGAAAAAAGTGACTTATAACCGTTTTTCACACTTACGACCATTGCAGCATCCCCATGGTCACATGATCAAAATTTAAATGCTCGGCAGCTGGTTCATATTTTGGACAGGCTGCAGTGCCCTGGGATCATGTGATCCCTTTTTATGTCCTTCTTTCAAGCAAAGTCAATAAGGAAGGCAGATTCACTTAACAGCCAACTTAACAACTGCAGTGTTTCACTTAACAGCTGTGGCAAGAAAGCTTGTAAAATGGGGCAAAATTCCCTTCACAGTTGTCTCACTTAGCAACAGAAATTTTGGGCTCAACTGTGGTCATAAGTGGAGGACTATCTGTACCACTTAGGTTCCTGGAAAATTGTTTACTTGCAATAGAAATAATTTTAAAGTGACTACCACTCAAGTTTTAGCATTGCATGGAAATAACATTTGTACAGTATAGGACTAAAACTTTTGCCTCTATTTGATACTTCGTAAGCTTCAGGTGGGTTGAAGCTCTGCATAATGCAGCAAAACTTTGCCAATATAGATACCTCAATTGGGCTAACTTATAGAAATGCCAGGATCATTATGCCTGAAGGAATGAAATTTGGGGAAATTGTAGCTGCTTCAGCTGCTGCTGCCCTGCTGTGGTCAAATGAGCCTAATTTTCAATGTTTCTTGACAGCTTCCTTGCCATTTGTGTAATTCCTTGCTCCTAAGGAAGGGAAGAAGAGACACATTTACCTGCCTGATGGGAAGGGAAGGGGGCATAGAGGAGGGAAGAGAGAAGAAAGAGGGAGGGAGGGAGGGAGGGACGGAGGGAGGGAGGAAGGAAGGAAGGAAGGAAGGAAGGAAGGAAGGAAGGAGATCTATGACAACTCACCTTAGCCAACTTGCCGTGGCCAACTCGACATGGCCAAATTGCTGCGGCCAACTTGTTGTGGCCAACTTACCACTGTCAACTCACTGCAGGACAACTTGCTGCGGGACAAGAGTTACACTAATATTGAAGAAATAGTGGAACAGAATCATTAAAGAAAGGATGCCAAAGGACGGACAAAATGAAATGTGAATGACATAAATTGAAATAATGTTTTAATTATTTTAAATATTTAAATTGAATTGTTGAATTGTCCGGCAGAGAGTTTTCCCGTGGTGAGCTGGCCCTGGCAAGTTGCCCCACGGTGAATTGGCTGTGCTGAGTTGGCATGGTTAATTGGCTGTGGTGTGTTGACCATAGCAAATTGGCCACGACAAGTTGGCTGCAAAGAGTTGCAGAAAACTGCAAAAAGTGCACAGATCCGGGATCCTCCATATCTCCAGGGGGAGCTCATTCCAGATAGTAGGTGCCCCCACAGAGAAGGCTCTTCCCCTGGGGGCCGCCAGTCAACATTGTTTTGCCGATGGCACCCGGAGAAACCCCTCTCTATGAGAGCATACTGGCCGGTGGGAGGCTACTGGTGGCAGCAGGCGGTCCCATAGATAACCAGGTCCTAAGCCATGGAGCGGTCTAAAGGTGGTAACCAAAGCCTTGAAGCGCATCCGGAAGACCACCGGGAGCCAGTGCAGTTCGCACAGGAGAGGTGTTACATGGGAATGCCATGTTGCTCCCATAACCACCCACGCGGCCGCACTCTGCACCAGTGGGAGCCTCTGGGTGCTCCTCAAGGGGAGCCCCATGTAGAGAGCGTTACAGTAGTCCAGTGCTCCCAGTCCAACGAAGCCGAGTTTCTAGGAGCAGATAGCCGTTTGACTATAGAAGAAGCATTTGTGTAATCCGCTAATAAATTCATTACCAAAGTGTCATATTTCTCCTCTCATCAAGTGGGAGAGGAAAGGGGAGCATTCAAGAGTAGTGGGAGGAGGCTAAGTCTCTAGACAGCTCAAAAACCCAACAAAATCCATATTATTGTGCCTTGATTAAACAGCTTTAGACATCAACTGAGCAAAAGTACAACTCGATTTGCATATTACACTCTTTTTGCACTGTGAAAAAAAAATTAAATTTTACATGATGAGCCTCTTTGGTAGGCAGGTCAATTATATTTCCAAAAATATGCACTGTAGTTCAGTGGTGGGTTTAAAAATTTTTGACTACTGGTTCTGTGGGTGTGGTGTGGTGGGCGTAGTGTGGCATGGCATGGTGGGCATGTTTGGTGGGCATGGCAGGGGAAGGATACTGTAAAATCTCCATTCCCATCCCACTCCAGGGGAAGGTTACGGCAAAATCCCCACTTCCTCCCGATCAGCTGGACTTGGGAGGCAGAGAATAGATAGAGGTGGGGGCAGTCAGAATTTTTACTACCAGTTCTCCGAACTACTCAAAATTTCTGCTACTGATTCTCTAGAACTGGTCAGAACCTGCCGAAACCCACCTCTGCTGTAGTTCACCACTTTGAGACAGAAAACAATTAAAAATTAGCTTAAGGTCCTGTCTTGAATCATTGTCACTGTCATCATTGCCTTTTCCCAAACTCTTTTTCAAATCCTTGAGGAAGGCAGGGGGAAAAATTCCTTTTGCTGCTCTTGTTGTGTGATTCTCCCAGCTGTTGGGGTGCTTTCCCCAAAAAATTTTAAGGGCATCCCTCAGCTATCCAAAGGTGGCCCATGCTTCTGCAAATGAAATATTGTGGCATTGCCCTTTAATTGGCAATTTATGGAACATTATTTTTCCATATGCAACCTTCATTATTTTTATTGAGGATATTCATGACATGCCAGATCAACTGATATAAACAAGGAAATATCTATTTTTCTGCATCTGTGTTTGTACCATAATAATTCTATTTGACATTGAGAAAGCAGAATGAGATTTCTACTGCATGGCCAAACCACAAATTTATGATCCATATCAAGTCTGCCTCCACGCCTCCATTCATGTCGACAGGGACAATAAAAATGTAAAGATGCCATGTTGATAGCACAGACTTTGAATTACTCTGGCACCACAGATTGATTGATTGATTTTATTGGTCTTTAGTGTTCTATTATAGTGAAATACCCAAAGTTAAATACTATTAACAATCACGAGGGAATGTTTTCAACCATTTTGGCCATCTGGTAGCTCTGATTACATAGAGCAGTTTAAACCGTGGTCTTACCCATTTCTGGTGTGGGTTGATCATTTCAGAATTAATCAGAAATTTGTCATGCAGAATACATGACTGGGTAGTCATTTCAGTTCTTACCCAAAAAAAACCTGTTTCTGTTTTTTTTTTTTAAAGTATGTATCTTACCTTGAAGTATGTGGGAAAGAAGCTTATTAAAATGTCAGTCAGTAGAGACACAATTAATGAGAGGTTAAGTGGTTAGAAGTGGAACTTCAGCATCATCTGTAGTTCATGTTGTTCCCATAAACAATATTGATTTGCGCAAGTATGACAGCATTCAAACAATTTGCACACACTGTATCAGCCTCAGCATATTGCCTTTCTTGATGCACAATTTGCTTTTGATGCATAATTTTAATTTATTTCGCTACAGGTGAGCAATAGGGAATAAATAGTTGTTGTTTTTTAATGTGCACACTTTTGCATTCTCCACAACTTTTCATCAGGCTGTGGATCTGGAGAATCTGAGTGCCATTCATATATGTTGTTGTTTTACTTAGGCTCTCAAAAAAAGATACCAACCAGGTGTGGACACTGAGGTAATATTCTTTTTTTAAATGTTTTTTTTTATTATTAAACATAAACGAAGATATCAAGACAGTACAAAGACAAACAAAACCCCACCACCTACAAAACCCACACAACATTCCACATATATACTTTTGTCATCAACAGAATGTATAGTAAATTACTTTACATATTAATGAAAGGATAATATTAGGTTTTTGATTCAAGTATTTGAAACTATAAAAATGTTTGCATCATTTCCGTTATTCATCTCCTACTGTTAATCTTTCACCCTAATTTCTATCATCTACCGTTATGCTAATTTTCTTTTCCAGCCACTAATGCCATTGGTGCCACACAAGATAATAGTCACTTTCCTCCTTATCCTGGAGTTCCATCATCAGTCTATCCATCTCGGCACACTCTGTTATTTTTGAGATAATTTTATCTTTGGTTGGGAGTTGGTCTGATTTCCAATTTTGAGCGAACAGTAATCGTGCTGCTGTCAAGATGTGTATGATAAGGTACTTCGTCTCTTTGGTGTATTGCGCTGTAATCATGCCGAATAAAAAGAATTCTGGGCTATCTTCTACTTGTAAGTTCGTAATTTCCTCGATAAACTTTTTTATGTGCTGCCAAAATTTTTGGGCCATCCTACATTTCCACCATGCATGATAGTATGTCCCTTTTTTTGTTTTACACTTCCAACAGAGTGCAGGGGCATTTGCATATATTTTGGCTAAGCGAGCCGGTGGTAGGTGCCATCTTAAAACATTTTGATTAAATTCTCTTTGTAAGATATAGCCCTTGTCATTTTAATGTTTTGTTTCCATAGTTTCTCCCAATTTGCTAACTGAATATTATGCCCTATGTCCCTAGCACATCTTATCATGTTTTCTTTAACTGTTTCTTCTAATAATCTATGTCTAAGAAGATAGTTGTATATTTTAGTTATCATCTTTTGTTCTGTTCCCTGTAAAATCTTGTCCAATTCATTCAGATTGTTCGAAATTCGGTATTGTTTTTTGTCCATTGTATATCTTGAACGTATTTGAGTGTATAGTGGTTTCTCTTGATTTCCTGCCAAATCTTAAATAGTGAAGCCCGGATTATATGTCGTTGGAAATACATATGTCGTTTGTCTGGTCCATCCCATAAAAAGGCATGCCATCGTCGTGTTAGGTCAAAGCCTTCTAAGTACAGTTTTCTTTTGTTGTTTAATTTCATCCATTCTTTAATCCAGGTCAGCCCTGATGCCTTATTAATAAAGTTCCCATTCTGGTATTGCCAGACCTCCTTTGTCTCGTGAATCTTGTAAGGCTTTGATCTTGATTCTGCCCTTCTTTCCCTGCCATATATAAGTCATTATTGTTTTATTAAGGTTCTTGAAAAAATCTCTTCCTGGGTGTATTGGTATTACTTGGTATAGGCATAATACTCTTGGTAATATATTCATTTTTTTAAAAAAATTTGATTTATATGCCGCCCTTCTCCGGAGACCCAGGGCGGCTTACAATGTGTTAAGCAATAGTCTTCATACTTTTGTATATTTATACAAAGTCAGTTTATTGCCCCCACAAACTGGGTCCTCAATTTACCCACCTTAGAAAGGATGGAAGGCTGAGTCGACCTTGGGCCTGGTGAGAATTGAACTCACAGTAATTGCAGGCAGCTGGATGTTAAATGCTGCCTTAGTAGGAGGCATTAGCCTCCTAAGCCACTCAGGCTCCTTTGAGGGCAATTCTGCCCATCAATGACAATTGTAATCTATTCCAAATTTCCAAATCTTTTAAAATTTGTTTTAATAGTTTGGTATAATTGTCTTCTTTGATCGTAATTGCTTTTGCTGTCAACCAAATACCTAAGTACTTTAGTTTCTTTACTATTTGGATTCCTAATTCTTCTAATTTCAACCTCTGTGTCTGGGCCATGTTTTTTGTCAGTACTTTCGTTTTTTGTTTGTTTATTTTGAGGCCTGCGACTTCCCCGTATTCCTCTATCATTTCTATCAGTTTGGGTCCAGATAGTCTTGGGTTTTCCAGAATAAAAATTACATTGTCTGCAAAAGCGAGCAGTTTGTACTCCTCTCCCCGGATCTTAAGACTTTTAATATCTTCTTCCTTCCTGATTTCATTTAATAAAACTTCCAATGCTATTATAAATAATAAAGGTGACATGGGACATCCTTGTCACACTCCTTTCTGAATATCGAAAACTTGTGTCCTATCGCCATTTATTGTGATTTTAGCTGTTTGGAAGGAATAAATTTTTTCTATCAGTTTGAAAAAATTTTCTCCACAGCTCATCGCTTCAAGTTGCTTTATAAGAAAGGACCCATTTAAGTTGTCGAAGGCCTTCTGGGAGTCGAGGGAAATTAGAGCCACTTCTTTATCTATCTTTTGATCGTAATATTCCAAAACATTTATAATCGTTCTCAAATTGTTTTTGATCTGTCTTCTAGGTATGAAACCATTTTGGTCTGGGTGAATATATTTGTGAATTATTGCTTTGAGTCTCTGTGCCAGTATTGACATAAATAGTTTATAGTCCACATTGAGTAATGAAATTGGTCTATAGTTTCTAACTTGAGTTGGGTCTGTATCTTCTTTGTGTATTAATGTGATAATGGTTTCTGTCCAGGATTTTGGAATTTCGGCTGTCAATAATGCTGCATTAAAAACTTGTAGCAATGTTTCGTCTATTGATTGTTGGCAGTATTTGTAAAATTCAGTGGGAATTCCGTCTAGTCCTGGAATTTTATTGTTCTTTTGTTTTTTGCGGGCTTCAGTCAGTTCAAACATTGTTATGGGTTGGTTCAAAATCTCTCTATGTTCTTCTTCAAAGTGTGTAATATTGGTTTTTTGAAGGTATTTTTTAATTCGGTCTTCCGGGACATCTTCCTGTCGGTAAAGTTTTTGGAAAAACGTTTTAACTATGTTTTTCTTATCTAGATGTGTGTGATGTAAAGTTCCAGTTTCGTCCTGGAGTTGGTGAATAATTCTTTTTTCTGTTTGCTTTTTTAATTTGTAAGCTAACCAGTGTCCAGTTTTATTTGCGTGTTCAAAATTTGTCTGCTTTGCCATTCTTATTTTCTGTGCCAATTCAGTTTTTGTAGTTAAGTTCAATTTGTGTTTCAATAGATTCAGTTTTTGTTGTGCTATCTTGTTGTTAGTTTGCTGTTGTAATTTAGCTTCTTCTATCTTAATTTCTTCTATCAGATCATTCCTGATTTTTTGTTTCTCTTTTTTTCTTTTGGCCACATATGCGATAGGTAGGCCTCTAATATAAGCTTTCGGTATATCCCATAAATTTTTTAACGATGTTTGGTCCTTTGTATTGATTTGGAAAAATATCTTGATTTCTTTTTCTATCATTTGTAGATACTCCTTTTCCTTTATTATACTTGTATCCATTTTCCATCTTTTCTGTTTTCGAAAACCTTTCCAGACTATTTTAACGGGGTTATGATCGGCCCATGTACTAGGCATAATTTCTACTCGTATGTTTCTTTACTTAATTGAGGTGTCATCCACACCATGTCCAACCTGGACCACGATTGATGTGGGCCAGAAAAATATGTATATTGTTTTAGTTTGGTGTTTAATTCTCGCCAGGTGTCATGTAAACTCATTTCTTGTGCCAAATCTTTGAATGTTTGTGGCAATGTCTTCCTTTTAATTTTATTCTTCTTATTACTATGGTAATCTTCTTGTGGGTTTACAATCGCATTAAAATCGCCAACTATACAAACATTTTCATAATCCAACTCCTTTAGCTTGTCATGTATTTTTTTGTAAAAATCTGTTTGGTTTCCATTTGGAGCATAAATCGCTACTAACATTATTATTTTTGTTTCCAATTTTACTTCTATTATTAACACTCGACCTTCTTTATCAGTATGAATTAACTTAGTTCTTATATGATCTCTGACATATATTACCACTCCCCTTTTTTTGCAGTCGGCTAGAGATGTGTATATTATTCCTAGTTTTTGTTTTCAAGTAGTTTTTTCTGTTGTTTTCTTATGTGAACTGGGGTAATATTCTTATGGATACATGTGTTTATGTTCTTCTTATGCATGAGAGGCACATATTTCTGATTATACTCCAGTGATCAAGCAATATTCTGTGCAGACTTAAAATCCAATGTTCATTCAACTCAGCTTTATAAAAAGACAGTTGCAGTGATGGGCAGAATAATGATATTTGATCTAAACATACAGCTTCCTAGAATTTCCATAAGCCTAGGAATATTCTTTTCTAAACAAAGACTTCCTATTCTCAGTTGCTTACCTGTTAGTATTCATGCCTCTAGAATCTGCATTCAGATGGTGGATGGATGGTGGATGCAGAAGCAATCCAGCTTTTGCATCGTTGGCTATAGGCTATCTTTCCTTGGAAATAATTTCTTGGAAGGCTAAAATGAGCAGTGGACAAGCCAAGTGTATGCAGCTGGAACTTGCTAAAAAATCTTTTGCGTTTGTTTTCTATCTGGTTCTTACTCAATTAGCTGAAAAAGAGCTTGCCTTAATAAGTTATTTTAAACATGGATCAATTCTTTAGTGACGAGGTGGCCAAGGAGTGAATGTGAATGTTCCGTCATTTGTTATAACATGATCTCTCCAGGGCTGTACCAATTCTCTGGCTTCCCTATATTTCAAATCAATCCTAAGGGAAGATATCAACAAGGAAACTTTCTGATGGGATTTTTTTTTTTTTTTTTTTTTGGTCCCAGACGAAGTGGGTAGAGAGGATTTTGTGTTTGAGCCAGTGTTGGAAAATGTCTCCCTCTTTTAAAGAAATCACACATCCGAATTCCAAATCCAAATTGGTCCGAACCGCATGAATACCACCTCTGATGCTGTGTAAAACAGAGGCTCTCTCCTACAAGCAGTCTGTATTAATTCCCTGCTGTGGATTCGATAGCATACAAACAAATATAAGGATACGTAAGGATCATGCCATCTCAGAAATCCAGCAACTTGATTCCTAACTGTGAATATTATATGTGTGCATGCACACGTGTATGTTGTGCATAATTCTGGGATCCCTTTATAAGCTTTCGGCTCACACTAGAACTGAAATGTTAATGATGGATGGATTTGCATAGGGATAAGAGATAGGTAATGGGAAGAAATAGATTCCTTTCTGGAAGCCAGCTCTTTTGAAAGCAAAAAGGCTTTCCCAGTCAAAGGGAGGGAGATTCCTTGGGTAGGTTGCAGAAAGAGGTCAAATTCTGAAAAATCAGAGTTCTATTCCTGTAGCCTGCCAGAAGAATTCCCCCTCTATACACAGAGGGGAGACAAGCTCCTCCAGTAGGCTGCAGAAACAGAGGTCAGATCCTGAAGGTTCCTTCCGCATATAGAGTGGAGCTGAACTTGGCAGGCTGCTCTTTTGTGCAGTCCAGTTAATGACCTGGGAGACTGGCTTAACAATGAACGTAGCAACCGGGCAAAGAATGCAATATTTGAACGAAGCAATCATGTTCCTATTCTGGTCGCACTTCTAATCATAAATCAAGGATTACCTGCCGTTTGTATTTTCTTTTACTCCTGTTATTAAAACGGTCGATAAAAATTATTTTAAAACAATAGAAGCGGACTTTGATAAAAATGATTGCTTGAAGGAGTGAATGGTTAATTAATTAATTAACTATGCTTAGTAACCCTCATGCCTTTAAACATTTTATAGATTTGTGATGAAACGCAGGGGACCCTCATCAATAGAAATGATTTTCTATTATTAAAATGCTAATAGTGGAAAAAACACCAAGCTGTCAATGTTTCTCAACATCGGAGTGGGGAACTATGGCTCAGGAATTCTGGGAATTCTGTTCACATATCATAAAAGAGCCATAACTCCCCACCCCTGCTCTACATGAAGGGGCTGTTTAATCCTTACATACAGTAAAATTTCTGCCCTGGAAACATAGGGATGAAACATGGGATTCCAAGTATGGGTAATGAAAGGAACTAGAGGAACTTCAGTGGCATCTGCTGAGCATACTGAAGTAGGAAAAATGATAAGGTGGATTTATAATTGACATAGTGATCCATTTCTAGGCATAATTCTAAAAGCATGATGTAATATTAACTTGTCCATCTTTGAGAAATGTGGAAGGAAATGAAATAAGGGTTAAAACAGGGGTGAAATCTGACAGGTTCTGGAGAACCAGTAGCGGAAATTTTGAGTAGTTCGGAGAACCGGCAAATGCCACCTCTGGCTGGCCCCAGAGTGGGGTGGGAATGGAGATTTTGCAATATCCTTCCCCCAGGAGTGGGGTGGGAATGGGGATTTTGCAGTATCCTCCCCCTGCCACTCTCACCAAGCCATACCACGCCCACCAAGCCACGCCCACAGAACCAGTAGTAAAAAAATTGAATTTCACCACTGAGTTAAAGTCTATGTCTTGGCACTGGGAATATTTCAGAACAAGCAAGTTGTATCCCCCCCTCCCTTTTTCAGCGGCAGAAGAGGCCAAGAAAACACATGCACATAAAGGCCTCCTGATTGCACAACACACAGAAGAAAATTAGCAATTAAAAGCAATTACATTATAGTGTGAAGCTAGAAGAGGTTTCAGTAAGAGCAATTTGGCAATTTCCATATCAGTTCATGGCATTCATTAAGACTGTAAAAATGCCTTTTCAGAAAAGCTCAAGAGACCCTAATGATTCAGCCTCATTCTAACAATCACCATCAAGAAGGTGTGACTGTGCCATTATTAGCAAACTAAAATTAACACAAAGGTCCCGAGGTCTACCATGGCATTAGAAAGATGGCTCATTATCATATTCCAGTAACCCATGAAATGAAACAGGAGAAGATTCTAGATCTGCTTGTTGCAAAGACACTTTTGATTTTGGACTTCCAGCCTGTGGTGGGATTCAACTGGTTTGGGCCGGTTTGGGTGAACTGTAGTTTAATTGCTGGCTGGCTCCGTCTGTCCCTGCAGGGAGGCCTCCTAGGCCCAAAACAAGGCGCAGGGGGGAAGCACACACCCCCCCAAAGCCCATTTTCACTCCTAGGCGGCTTCAGGGAGGCCTCCTAAGCCCTAAACGGGGCATGGGAGTGGTGTGATCCCCCCCCCCCACAATCCATTTTTGCTCCCAGGGGGATGCAGGAGGCCGAGTGCCACCTGTCACACCCCCTGGCCACGCCAACCATGGCCACACCCACCCAGATGATCATTAGGACAGAGAACCGGTTGTTAAATTATTTGAATCCCACCACTGCTTCCATGCATATACTTAATGATGGCTACCAACAACAAAGTTAGGCACTGAGGAGTGGTATTTACAAGCATTGAACTACACATCAGTTGTTCATCCTCTACCATTTATCGTACTATGAAATGATGACTTGAATGTGAGAATCAGAATAGAATAGAATAGAATAGAATAGAATAGAATAGAATAGAATAGAATAGAATAGAATAGAATAGAATAGAATAGAATAGAATAGAATAGAATAGAATAGAATAGAATTTTTTATTGGGCAAGTGTGATTGGACACACAAGGAATTTGTCTTGCTGCATATGCTCTCAGTGTACATAAAAGGAAAAGATACATTTGTCAAGAATCATGAGGTACAACACAATGATAGCCATAGGGTACAAATAAACAATCAGGAAACAATATCAATATAAATGGTAAGGATACACGCAACAAAATTACAGTCATACAGTCATAAGTGGAAGGAGATAGATGGTGGGAAAGATGAGAAGATTAATAGTAGTGCAGACTTACTAAATGGTTTGACAGTGTTGAGAGAATTATTTGTTAAGCAGAGTTATGGCATTCAGGAAAAAACTGTTCTTGTGTCTAGTTGTTCTGGTGTGCAGTGCTCTATAGCGTCGTTTTGAGGGTAGGTTTAACATCACAGAAAGAATGTTCCTATCACCCAACTTCATGTCAATTGCAATACTGATCAAGACACTCAAGATGTAACTCACCAATAATGAGGACTCCAACAGTGTAAATACAATTTGGCTGGCAAGTAAAAAGTTCAACTTGCCAGTCAAATTCAGCTTTCTTTGGGGAATTACTGCATGGTATGCCTGTGGTTATTTTAACATTACATTTCTGTAGTATATATATTGCCATTATGTACCATGATAATCACCATAATAGCAGTCTGGAGAAGAAATTGTGAAACGACAGAAACAGAAAGCGAGATTTTGAAAGCTGCCTACGGGGACATGTAGTACAGAGAAAAGAGATAGTGTAGTTTGGGATCTCTGGTAGGCAGGAAGATGGACCCCCTCCTAGCAATTCAGATTATGTGTATCACGTAGTTCTCCTGATAGCTGCTGTAATCTGGCAAGATTCTATTTATAAGCCAACAATAAAGTACTGCTCAGAAGTAACTCCACATGTTCTTGGTTCTGTGGGCCCCACACTACTAGATCAGAGGTGGGTTTCAGCAGTTCTGGAGAACCGGTAGCAGAAATTTTGAGTAGTTCAAAGAACCTGTAGTAAAAATTATGACTGGCCCCGCCCCTATCTATTCTCTGCTGCCCAAGTCTCAGCTGATCAGGAGGAAATGGGGATTTTGCAGTAACCTTCCCCTGAATTGGGGAGGGAATGGAGATTTTACAGTATCCTTCTTCTGGAGTGGGGTAGGAATGGAGATTTTACAATATCCTTCCCCTGCCATGCCCACCAAGCCACGCCCACCAAGCCATGCCACGCCCACCAAGCCACACCCACAGAATCGGTAGTAAAAAAAAAATTGAAACCCACCACTGTACTAGATACGTTCTGGAAAACCTTCCTGAGGTAAATGAAACATTGGAGAAGTGTTCCAGAGCCGCTTAAGATGTATATTTATTTCACACATTTTCATGCACATACAGATACGTACACAAATATACTACTTTGGATTATTTCTTTATTGTACTGAAATAAAGGGTAAAATATAAATCTAATCAATAATAAACAATAAAGCTTCTTTAATGTACAGAATCTTTTTTTTTCTTTCAGCTTAGCATATGTGAAAGAAAAGAAGGTTAGCAAAACAACCAAACTTTTTTTTAAAAAAAGCCCTACCTTTGTTTCTTGTTTCTTGATAGCTAATTGAAAATAGACTTAAATGATTTTTTTATACAGTACATAATAAATTGGTGGAATTTAAAGCTATCATATGATGGGTGCCAGGCATTAAGAGAGAAATATAGACAATCATCAGAGTTGCCACTGGGGATAGGAGGGAATATGACCAGTCATGGCAACAGGCTAGAAATAAAAATAAGGTATTCCCAATTAACCGAATTTATATTGATACAATATACAGAGGAAAGAGAGTTTAATAATCCACAGTGCAATTATCGACATTAGAATATATATATAACGTCCACAAATATGCAAATGCTAATTATAATTTGGCACAGTATTAGAAATACTTCTAATTATTTCTAGATTAAATTATCTTTCAATCCAATATGGATATCAATTTACATAAAGTAAGCCCGTTGGTATGGAGATGTATCAATGGTTGAAAGAGATCCTAAAGTTCACCAATTAGTGTCAGGTAATACTGACACACAAAACAGCAGAGGAAAATAAATACAGATAGTTCTCGCCTTACAACAATTTTGTTAGTGACTGTTTGGAGTTACAAAAATGTAAGTCTGAGAAACGGTCATAAGTCTGTGCTGAAAAAAGTGACTTATGACTGTTTTTCAGACTTATGACCCTTGCAGCATCCCCCATGGTCATGTGATTCAAATTCAGACACTTGGCAACTGACTCATATTTATGACGGTTGCAATGTCCCTGGGGTCATGTGACCACCTTTTGCGACCTTCTGACAAGCAAAGTCAATGGGGAAGGCAGATTTACTTAACAAACATGTTACTAACTTAACAATTGCAGTGAGTCACTGGAGTTGTTCAACTGTGGCAAGAAAGATCAGAAAATGGGACAAAGCTCACCAACTGCCTGGCTTACTAATAGAAATGTTGGGCTCAATTGTGGTCATAAATTGAGGATTACCTATATTCCCCATAACAAACCAAGAGGTAATGAATGCTACAAAGCTGCAGAATTCTGGTGGTGGTGACACTAGTCTAAGCTTCTAAGATTAAAAAGAATTGATCCATTAAAAACCAGCGGCCAACATGTATTGAGAAATAGGCATTTGCACAAGATTTAATTTTGAAGTGGGGAAATGTAATTGTCAGGCTGCATGGATAATCTTGGTGCACAAGTATAGGAATACTATATATACAGTATGCAACATTTATGCATTAACTGGACTGGTCTTTCTAAACCTGAGGTACAGTGAGTGAAGTCATCCATGAGATAACTTTAAAATTAATGACACATTCTGCTCACAACTGTTTTTTTTTTAAAGAATACAATAGAATTTGTTATCGGCCAAATGCGATTGGACACACAAGGAATTTGACTTTGATGCACACGCTCTCACTGTACATAAAGAAAAATAAAATACATTCATCAAGAAGTTACAATACTTAAGTGATAGTTATAGGTTAGTAATAAGCAATCAAATCATATCAGGAAACAAATAAAACAATATAAATTGGAAATAAACAAACAACATGGTTATAGTCATAAGTGGGAGGAGATAGGTAATAGGAGGGATGAGAAGAATAATAGTAATACAGTCTTAGTAAATAATTTGACAGTATTGTGAGAATTAGTTGTTTAGCAGTGATGGCTTTCGGGGAAAAACTGTCCTTGTGTCTAGTTGTTCTGGTGTGCAGTGCTCTATAGTGTAGTTTTGATGGTAGAAGTTGAAACAATGTATGTCCAGGATATGAGGGCTCTGTAGATATTTTCCCAGCCCTCTTTTTGACTCGTGCAGTATACAGGTCCTCAATGGAAGGCAGGTTAGTAGCAATTTTTTTCTGCAGTTCTAATTATCCTTTGGAGTCTGTATCTGTCTTGTTTGGTTGCAGAGCCAAACTAGACAGTTATAGAGGTGCAGATGACAGATTCAATAATTCCTCTGTAGAACTGAATCAACAGCTCTTTGGGCAGTTTCTGAGTTGGCGTAGAAAGAACATTCTTTGTTGTGCTTTTTTAATGACATTTTTGATGTTAGAGTCTTGCGATATGATAAAACCTAGAAACTTGAAGGTCTCTGTTAATACTGTGTTGTCTAGTATTGTAAGAGGTGGTAGTATAGGAGGGTTTCTCCTAAAATCTTCCACCATTTCTAGTTTTGAGTGTGTTCAGTTTCAGATTGTTCTGGTCGCACCACAAGGCTAGTTGTTCATTCTCCCATCTGTATGCAGATTTATCGTTGTCTCGAATGAGACCAATTACTGTTGCATCTTCTGCAAATTTCAGTACTTTAAGAGAGGGATCTTTTGAGATGCAGTCATTGGTGTATAGTGAGAAGTGGAGAGAGCACACAGCCCTGGGGGGCTCCTGTGCTAATTGTACGAGTATCTTATGTGATTTTGCCTAGCTTCACCTGCTGCTCCTGTCTGTTAGGAAGCTTATGATTCAGGGGTGAAATGCTCCTGGTTCAGACCGGATTGCCCAATCTGGTAGCGATGGAGGCTGGTGGTTCAGAGAACCGGTAGCAAAAATCCCTTCCCCCACTATTGCCCAGCTGAGCTACGCAATCATTAGAGGCTTTTTTTTTTAATTTTTAAAAGCATTTTTTCTACAACCTCTTTGGCCGAAAAAATGCTTTTAAAAGTAAAAAAAAAAAGCTTCCGATGATCACACGGCTCAGCTGGAATCAACAGAGGCTTTTAAAAGCATTTTTTCTACATCTTTGGCCAAAGAAGTTATAGAAAAAATGTTTTTAAAAGGAAAAAAAGCCTCTGCCGATCAGGCAAGTCAGCTGGGATCGTCAGAGGCTTTAAAAGCATTTTTTAAACAACCTCTTCAGCGAAAGGGATTGTAGAAAAAATGTTTTTAAAAGTTTAAAAAAAAAAGTTGGCCACGCCCACTCATATTACCCCTTCACCAAGCCATCCCCACAGAACTGGTAGTAACAAATTTTACATTTCACCATTATGTCTTTAGAAAGGCATATGACGGCTGTGGCCGGGAGGAGTTTTTATCAGGTTCGCCTGATTCACCAGTTGCGTCCCTTTCTGGATCAAGATTTGTTACGCACGGTCACTCACACCCTCGTCACCTCATGCCTGGACTACTGTAATGCTCTCTACATGGGGCTCCCCTTGAGGAGCACCCGGAGGCTCCAACTGGTCCAGAATGCGGCTGCGTGGGTGGTGATGGGAGCGATGTGGCGCTCCCATGTGACTCCTCTCCTGCGCGAGCTGCACTGGCTCCCAGTGGTCTTCCGGGTGAGTTTCAAGGTTTTGGTTACTATCTTCAAAGCGCTCCATGACTTAGGACCAGGGTATCTTCGGGACCGCCTTCTGCCACCAATAGCCTCTCACCGACCAGTCCGTTCCCACAGAGAGGGGCTCCTCAGGCTGCTGTCAGCCAAACAGTGTCGACTGGCAGCCCCCAGGGGGAGAGCCTTCTCTGTGGGGGCACCTGCCATCTGGAACGAGCTCCCCCCTGAGATAAGGAGGATACAGGACCTACGTACCTTCCCCCGCGCCCTAAAAACGTTCTTATTTCAACAGGCTGGTCTGGCTTAAACCTCCCCTTTATAATGAGTTTTAAATGTCTTGTAAAATTGGATTTTAAATTGTTTCAGCCTAATTATTTAATTTATTTTAAATATTTTTAACTTTTGTATGTCATTGTATTTTATTCGGCTGTTCACCGCCCTGAGTCCCTTCTGGGAGTAGGGCGGTATATAAGTTTGATTAAATAAATAAATAAATAAATAATGATCCATTTAAAAGTGTGGTAAAGTACAGCTAGCTGATTTAGTTTAGTTAGAAGAATATCTGGAATGATGGTATTGAATCCTGAGCTGAAGTCTACAAAGAAAAGTTTTTTGTATGAATATGAGTAATCCACAGCACATTAGCGATCCAAGGTTTTAGCATGATTTACTCAGTATGCCATCTGCACTGTTGTTATTGAGCAACAGTATATTCACAGAGTTTTGCTTAGTTTTTACTAATCTTGTGCATGTAATACCATATTTGGGCATCTGTGTTCACATTTTTTAATCCAGTCTTCTGTAACTGTTCATCAGCACCCTAACCCTGTTTTTTCAAGTAATTTCTATCCCCCCCCCCTTTTTAATAGTCTAGCAGAATTTCTACTCCCTGCTTTATATTGTAGGATGGATTTCATGGGAGTCACTTAGAACTACAGATGAAGGGCCAAATAAGGTTCTTCCACATCCCGTTAACTGCCTTTCTTCTTTACTTAAATTCTCCACTCCATTTATTCCACAAATTCTATTCTGTTTCATCAAGTCTGGGCTATGACTGCTGAATTTCTGTTCGCTTAAATCTCCTTGGCTGCCTCCTTCATTGTGAATGGTCTCCAGCTCTTGAGATCTCCTCACTTCAGTCCTTTCATGAGATAAACCAACACTGGGTTGCCGGGGGGGGGGGGGGGCTTTTATTTTGGTCCTTGTTAGTTTAAACAGGTAACAGCACCTGGCCAACCAATTCTGGCTTCAGAAACTAAGCAGAGTCAGAGCTGGTAAATATTTACACGGGAAGCCTCCAAGAAATAACAGGATGGTGGACTACATTTAGAAGCTGGAAAAAACAACCTGGAAGGAAGCAAGGCAAAACATGTCTATACGGTTGCCAAGGAAAATATTTGGCTACCTTCTTTGAGATCCCAGGGACTGAGCATGATCAAAAGGATTTTTTTTTTTTGTTTAACTTTTTAGACTCTGGAATAATGAGACACCTTTCGCATTGTCTGTGACTTAAAAGCAAGATACATTTTTGTGAAATGAGAGCTGACAAAGACCCAAGTTAATTAATAAGAAACTTTATTTAAAAAGAACAAATTTATCCAAGAAACTGCCCAGCAAAAGAAAATATGAATTAGAGAAAACTAAGTCAGGGGAATCTTTGTAGCAGTCCCCTTCCTTCTAACTTCCAAGATGGAAGATAAAGTTCTAAGGAAAGCTCACTCTCAATGATGACAGCATAGACATCCACAACCCCAATCACAACTGAGGGCAGGCAGGAGAAAGGGAAGGCTGACACAATTTATTTTCTCCAAATCCTGCTACAGTGGCAGCAGCAAGCCAGAGGCCCAGAAGCATCTCACCCAAAATATTTCTTCTGCTCTCCTACTTGACTTTAAACTTAAAAAGGACAGGGTTCTCTTCTCCCCTTTCTTTTCAGAAGACACCCCGCCTTGCGATTCACAACTTTAGAGCCTTTCTCTGGCACGCCAGTTCCAGACTTTAAAAACGCTGAAGACCACTGAGTTCAGCTGTTCAATGTGACAAGCCGACTTGGGAGGGGAGATGCAGCAGTGCCAGTGGCTCCATTATGAGATAGCTAGGAAAAGTTCAGGCAAAGAAAGCTTGCAGAATTTGAATGGAAAAAAAAAAGCATGCAGACTTTGTTACTGCTTGCATTTCTTAGTTATGGCTCAGTTATATCAAAATCTCTTACTGGTTAAAAGCTTACTGTAAATCAAAATATGAAACTATGATGTGAGTTTGCACAGTCATTAAAATAATGCATCTACACTAGGGTCTCCAACCTCCGGGCCGTGGCCCATTCAGAACAAGCCGTGGGTGAGCACGTAAGCGCAGGCAGCTCCACTTGTGTGACTGGCAGGTGCACATGCTTGTGTGCGATGCTGCATTTGTGCGAGTGGCAGACACCTGCTGCTTGTGGAGAGCCATTCTCTCTCCCCACTACCCCCAGTTGCCGGTCCACGAAGCCAGAAAGGTTGAGGAACACTGATCTACATTATGCAGATTGTGATAAAGCAGGTTTGTCTGATTTTCCAACTTTCATACCAGGTAACAGAACAAACCATTTCTGCACCTCTAGGCTAACGTGGATAATTAAACCATAATTACATTTTAGGTCACTTTAGATGCTTAACATCATCAAGACAACTCCCCCCCCCCCAACCACACACATTTAGTAAGGGAGGTCATTGTCTGTTGCTGAATTAGAATTTAAAAAAAGAAAAAAACCCTAAAATGAATAGACAGTCAATTCTTTCGTTGACAGTCATGATTATTACAGTACTTAACATTTGTCTTCTAGAGGGGAAAAAATCTTCTCCTGGCCAAAGAGAAATATAGTTATGGTTACTTTTAATGTAACTGAAATAAATACAAAGCTTTTATCTACCTAGGCAAAACTGTATGTGTGCGTTTATTTTCCAGGAAATATAAAAATTACTCTCATTCCAGCCATATTTGTGAGTGTGTAAAGAGTATTGATTTCTACAAACTCAAATGCAGGAGATTATTGTTAATATTCAAAACAAATAGCTTCCCTTCATTCAAATTACCTGCAACGAATGCCGCAAGGAGTGGCAATAATCTCAAAGTATTGATCCGACTGGAAACTCTTCCAGCTGTTGCTACTTGGTAAAATTATGTTGACAAGTCAAAAGCTGCTTAGCCGAAAGCTTCAGATGTGACCTCCTACATTTTCTGACTTAGCACTACTTTGGCCTTGGATAATTTTGTTGCGTTTCTGCACCACTGTATTTCGACTCTTTCGTCATTCTTAAAAGCGGAATTTCACATCTTCAGAGGCTCATTGTAACCCTGTGTGAGTCAGAGTTCTATACTTACCTCCCTCCTATCAGGAATCATACCTGAATAAAAAGTATTCTGGAGAGACAAAGTTCCTTCTGGAAAAGAAAATAATGCCCTTGAAATATAATGGGAGAAATAACATGACTGTAATTGCCAGAGACACATTATTTGTTTGTCACTGCTTACTGTGCCAACCATTTTCAATAACATGTAAACAATCAAATGCTTTCTGAGCAGTTTTAAACAATGAAACATACAGCTGCAAATACACAGATGCTTCAAAAATCATTGTTAGCCCTTTCTGTATAGCTTTTAATTCTATCTTTGGAGAAAGACATACAAAGATCCTGTAAATCACAACTGTTTCGAGCATTTACTTTCCATATCCCAAGCATTAAAGTCTTATACACTTCTCTTGAACATAAAAGAACCCAAATTTATCAGTGTGCTCATTTGGACATGATTTGAGAGTGCGATCAGTATGCTATTTAAATTTAGTCTTTCCTCTCTCACATACACATAAAATCAAGCATTATCTGGGCTGATTTTAACTATAAGTGCGGGATGGATATCCCTATGATGTCTCCCTTCACTCCCCGCAACCTGGATCATGACATTGGTACTGAGCAAATTGTGCAGTTCAAACATTAAGCAAAAAATTCAAGACTAGCTCGTATCAGTTTGTATGATGTTGGCTGGTGTAGCTGAAGAAATTAGCATTTAGAGAGGCTTAAAAGACATCCTTGAATCAAGTTTGACTCCTGTGATTATATCCATGAAGTTTTCTTGGCAAAATTACAGAAGTGTCTTTCCACTAGCTTTTTCCAGGATGTTCTTATTTAAACTTTCCGCTGTTCCAATAGCCCTGGAATTCTCAAGTAGTTCTCCATCCAAAACTAACCAGGTTTCAGCCTGTTTATCTTCCCAAAAATCAGCCATATTCAACTATGCATAAATTTGTAACCATGAAAAAATACTAATATCAAGAATACTCTGGAGATATTACCACAGTAATATATGGTAACTCTGCATAAGCTGCATATAAATATAACTCTTAAAAAAAAACCCTGGACATTACAATTCTCATTTTACACAAAGCTAATTGTCAGCTGCAGGTCTACCCATAGTCTTTGACAAGAAGGTAATAACATATAATAACACAACATTTTCATTCCAAGTTTCAACTATAAAAATAATGAAATTTGGTGCATTTTGCTTCAAAACTTTCCATTAATGCTCGTAAAAAATTGCATACACAATGTTATATATGACAGCAGTCATGCCTTGATAGACCTCTTTCACATTCTTGGACTACTGTTTGAGGAAAAATATAATCAAAGCAAACTACAGGCAATTCTTTAAGCTACATTTATATAAGTGCTATGTGTATATTACACATATATGAGAGAGAGAGAGAGAGAGGGAGAGAGAGAGAGGGAGGGAGAGAGGGAGAGAGAGAGAGAGAGAGAGAGAGAGAGAGAGAGAGAGAAAGGGAGGCAGAGAGGGAGGGAGAGAGAGAAAAAGAGGGAGGGAGAGAGAGAGAGAGAAAGGGAGGCAGAGAGGGAGGGAGAGAGAGAAAGAGAGGGAGGGAGAGAGAGAGAGAGAACTCATAAAGGTTTGAAAGACGTGCTTTCAGCAGAAACAACAGCAATACAAAGAAAGAAAACAAGAGAACTTCAGAGACATGTTTGTTCTAATGTTCAAAGATACATTGATCTAGATGACACTAAGGCCTATCTCCACTCCAGTTAAGAGTAGGCTGTTGTCTTGTCCCATTCTCCTATTTTATTTAACCATGCTGAACTAAGTGTCAGCAATGGTGTAGTACAGGTAGTCCTCAACCTACGACCACAATTGAATCCAAAATTTATGCTGCTAAGTGAGACATTTTGTTAGGTGAGTTTTCCTCCATTTTATGACTTTTCTTGCCATAGTTGTTAAGTGAATCATAGCAGCTGTTAAGTTGGTAACACGGTTATTAAGTGAAATCTGGTTTACCCACTGACTTTGCTTGTCAGAAGGTTGCAAAGGAGGACACTGGAACAGTCATAAATATGAGTCAGTTGTCTGATTTTGATCATGTGACCATGAGGATGCGGCAATGGTTGTAAGTGTGAAAAACGTTCATAAGTCATTTCTTTCAGTGATGTTGTAACTTTGAACGGTCACTAAATAAACTGATGTAAACCGAGGATTACCTGTAGTTAAGTGTTGCTCAAGGAGCAGAAAGACCCAGATTTAATCCTTACTTAGACATGGAAGCCTGCTGGTTGATTTTGAACGTAATCCTAACTTTCCCAGAGCTGATCATGGTCAGGCTCTGTGACAAGCTGGAGTGATAAACAAAAACTCTTATTGCATTGATAGCTTCACTGGAACTAGGCAAAACACAATGCAAAAAGCAAGCAGACCCTGTAATTATATGGGATTAACACTAAGAACCACTACACCTTTATTCATACGGAAGTGGTCAGCAGGGGTTTTTAATTGTAGTTAAACCTAGTTACATTCCAGCACACTCCGAAATTCAACCTGCTTCAAATCCCAGCATAAGGATTCCAAATTTGGAAAGGCACTATATCTGACACCGGAAAGGGAAGCAGGTGATTGTACAACATTCATACAACAAAGCTAATCCGATCACTCACTTTCCCAGCCATCTACATTCAAGTGCCACTTCAGGATGGTTTTGTCACTCCCACAGCCAAGACATGAAATGAGTTTGCCAAGAAAAACAGGAAAAAAAACCTCAAAGACTAATTTCTAGAGTTCATTGTGAGTCTAGCAGCAAGAATTCTCATTCCGTTGTAAAATTTCAGTCCCTGGTTAGAAAATAAGTATGGTAAAATTCTGCCTGACCAGTGACTTCAGTCTTTGCGCTGCTGGTGATCCACCACTGTAAAGAAAGCACACACAGCTGCTGTGATGAAAGTATGGACTCCCTCATAGAGGAGTTTTGGTGAAAAGACGCTCCAGATAAAGAGGTGGTATCGCAGTCCTGTGATCAGAATAATATATACCGTAACTGGGATGGAGCGCAACAGTGCATAACAGAAACAGCCGTGCCCGATCGCTGCAGGGTTCCTGTGGTGTTTAAAAAAAAAAAAAGAGCACAAAACACAATTTGTTTATATTTGAATCCTCATTTAAAAATGATTGATTGAAAACAAAAGATGAAACTGCATTTTAGATTACTGCAATGCACTCTACAGAGGGCTGCCCTTGAAGAGTATTCGGAAAGGAAGGAAGGCAAATATACACGTCCAAGGATAATGTTGCAGGATCCAGTCAGTGTCACCGGGACCAGAGATTTACTCTTCCAAGTTTTCGGATTCAGATTGGAGCCCATCCTCAGGGAACTTCTCTCTCCCCAGAAGTTCCCCGAGGATGGGCTCCAGGACGTGTCCGAAAACTCAGAAGACTAAACCTCTGTTCACGATGACCGACCCAGATTGGATCCTGTAGCATTCGGAAACTTCAACTGGTGAAGAATGCAGCTGTGCCAGTAGTAAATGATATCAGATACCCAGCGTATGTAACACTACTACTACGTGAGCTGTATTGGTTACCGGTATGTTTCTGGGTGCAAGTCAAGGTGCTGGTTATCAGCTTTAAAGTTCTACATATCTTAGGACTGGGTTACCTGAGGAACCATCTTTTTCCAGGAAGTCCATTCAATTCAGTCTATTCAATTCAAAAGATTGGGGATGCTGAAGATCCATCAGCTAAAGAGGGTCAGCTGGCAGGAACTAGAAGGCAAGCCTTTTCTGCTACAGTACGTGGAATATTTTCTCCTCTGAGATTAGAATAGCCCCAATCCTGTTGGCCTTTTGTAAGGCATTAAAAATTTGGCATGTATCTAGGCCTGGGGGCTCAAAATGTGTTAAGAGGACCCATTTACTTTATTATTAGTTGGTTAACTAGTTTGGCTGCTGTTTTGTATTTATTCTTTGGATGTTTTTATTATTTTGTTTTTAATTTGGGGGTGGGTGGGTTAGAATTGTAAGCGGCCCAGAAATTGAATAAAGGCCATAGTAATTGAATGAATAAATAAAAATAAAAACTACCTATTCTCCTGTATTCTTGAAAAGCCAAGATACAGCAATAAGTAGCAAGACAGTGTGTGTGTGTGTGTGTGTGTGTGTGTCTTTAAATTTTTCACTGTCTCAGACAAGTTTGCACCCAAATCTGACATCTCAGCATAGGGACAGAACTCTACCCTAGCTGATTATGTTTCCTTCAAGAGCTGGTGTCGAATAAAGGTGGACCAGCAATGAATTTTATCTCTCCATAAAACTGCTGCATGCACCTCAAGACTACTGGTATCATGTGTATTGGTATCACCAATAAAAGATAAAGATACGTTACATTGATCTTGATTCCTGATTACTACATTCATAAAGTATCCCTGGCAGTATTATAAAGGCAGTTTGCCACAACCTTCTTCCAAAATGTTTTCCCGCCCCAGCTTCTCAATTTTGCAAACAATTTTTGAATTCCAAGTCCATCTCCTAGCTGAATAGTAACTTGGGCCAACCATGCTTAGTCATTATGACAGCTAAAGTCAGCTATGTGCTACTACCGGTACTAGTATTATAGGATTAGATGGGGGGATTTGAGACCAGAGCTTTCCTGACCACAAGAAAGTCATACACTACATTACACTGCTTCTGAAAACAATTGGTAGCATTGAAGAGGGTAGTCAATATCTAAGGTAATTAAAATGAGGACCTAGATTGTTGGGGACAATATGTTGACTCTGTAAACCGCTTAGAGCTGTGATGGCGAATCTATAGCACACGTGCCCAAAGTGGCATGTGGAGCCATGTCACCTGGCACGTGCAGCGTGGCCCGTTCCTCTTCAGGGTTTCTGGCATGAATATGCCCGCGATGATCAGCAGGCCTTCGTGCATGTGGCAGTGCCGAAAACTGGAAGAGCGGGTCTTCCATTTTCCTGCGTAATCATGTGCGCTGGCATGTGATCATGTGATCGTCGCACACACATGCAGCCAGAAACCCAGAAGACTAGCTGGCTGGCACGCATGCACACGCCGGAAACCAGAAGTTCATTTTCAGGCATGGTCATATGCCCTGGGCAGCTCCTCTTCTGGGTTGCGACCCAAACTAGCACACACCCTTTTCAGCACTCCCTTTTTGGTTCGCCATCACTGGCTTAGAGAGAGCTGTAAAGCACTGAAAAATGATACATGAATCTAAGTGTTACCCTGTTTTCCAGAAAATAAGACCCTACTGGAAAATAAGTCCTAGCATGATTTTTCAGGATGCTCATAATATAAGCCCTACCCCCCCCAAAATAAGCCCTACTTAAGACTGTCGGCCAGATGGATGCATTTAGTACCGTATTTCCCCAAAAATAAGACCTAACCAGAAAATAAGCCTGTCACTGTAATGCAGATTTAAAGCTGACCAGCTATTGTAAGGATACGGCCCATTGAGGATGAGTCAGAAGGGTTATTGCCCTTTTAAGACTGAGGATATGTCACCAGGGTTATTGCTGCTGTCTATATAAGGGAGGCCATTAGAGGGTGTCTCCCTCTCTCCTCATATATCACTCTCCTCATGTAATTCTCCTGTAGAGTTGAAGAATGATTGCTTGTCTGGTATGTACCTACCACGTTATATCTTGTATATAGTCTTGTATATAAACCACTGTTTGTAAGACAAACTGCTGTGTACTGTATTTTGCTCCTGGGTTGTCTCAAAATAGTAGTCACGCTGTGCACACTCTGACGAAGCCCTAATGTGTCTTTTGGAGGAAAAAAATAAGACTTGGTCTTATTTTCGGGGAAATACGGTATTGCTATATATACAACTCCTGCAACATTTGGTTTATTGCCTTTTTTAAAAATGCATTATATCTTGTACAGTGCTCGCACCATTTTAGAAGTGTGGTGGCAGAGAAATCCTAGTAATAAATAACGTTCGGTTGATCTTCCAGCTATCCTTACTGCAAGACTAGATAAAGATTTATTTCTTAATGGTTGGACGCCTAGATACAACAGATAGCCATTCGTATGTGACAGATGACCCTCCACACAACAGAGTGGAGCAAAACTCTTCCCAATGCTTTTCACACAACCATACTTTCCCTGATCAAATTAATAATGCAAAAGCATTGCCATCATCTCTGAGAAGACTGGATGATGGCTACCTCTGTTTTAGGATAATCTGGGAGAAGTAATTATATCAAAAAGCAATCATATAGACCAGCAGTCTCCAACTTTTCCGTCTTGGCGGACTGGTGGAGGGAAGGGAGAAGGGATGGTTCTGTGTGAGGGGGCAAGCATGCACGCGTGCACAGCTCCGTTTGCGCAAGTGGAGCTGAGAGCACACAAGTGCTCACCTGTGGCTTCTGCAGCCCGGTTCCAATTTCAGGGTTGAAGATCCCTGATTTAGACTTTAAAACTATCCCAAATTGATTTTGAAAACTGTAAATGAAGAAAATGTTAATGTTTGGAACGTGACACTTTATGATAATGGCTTCTTTGATTCACCTCATCCTTAAAAAAAAAAAAGCAAGGATTCCCAATCCCCAGGCACTGACCCATTATGGGGCCATGAGCCATTCAGAACCAGGCTATGAAAGCGGCAGGCGAATGTGTATGCACGCACACCCCCCCACTTGTATGTGTGCTCTATTTGCACGAGGATATGCGTGCTTGCCCGCCACTTGCACAAATGGAGCTGCTCGCGTGCCTGCCTGCCATTCACATGGAACCATCCCCTCTCCTCCCCCACCGGTTTGCAAAGCTGGAAATGTTGGGGAATTCTGATCTACAGAACCAACAGTGCTGTACACCTCCAGGTTTTGTCTTAGCCTTTTCACTCTTCAGGTTGTCTTGGTCTGGCACTCCTTCCAATATATTTTGCCATGCAAAACAAACCATTTTTAGGGATGGTGCAAGGCAAATTAACATTTATGAAGCCATTTTGATTATTTGCATAAAAAGTCAGATGCACATTTTCCCCATTCACCTAAGCCCTTTAAATAAAGCAGCACTGGAATTTAAACTTCAAGGCTATGGTGAATTGTGTTATTCTGCACATACCACCAGGGAGATTTTGTGCAAGGTTACCGGATAAGATTTTTAATTAATACTCAAGGCCAATCTGGGAAAGTCGAAAAAAGACCAAAAGAACTTCAAGAAGGTCATGAGAGCAAAAACCCTCAAAATTGGCAAAGATACATCCATCCTATTTTCTTAATGAAGGCTAACTCATCAGGATCTTGACCATTTAAGCTGGCACAAAGCTTTCCCTATTCAGCTTCTGTTTGGTTCTTTGCTGGGCTCTGGTCTGCTGCCAACTGGCTCTTCAAGAGTTGAGAACATATAAGCTGTTCATACTCCTCCCATGGTGATCCTGCTCTGCTGTCAATATACTCTGAATGAACAGTTCATAAAAACAAGGATTTCAGCCCTTCAATTCTCACCTACATTTGTAGAGCTGATCACCATTTACCAGCTGCAAAACACACTAGGACAGGGGTGTCAAACTTAAGGTGCTTAGATCTGGCCTGCAGGGCTGATCTGGAAACAGCGAAGGACCGGCCTGCAGTGTGTCTGCCAGCAAAAATGGAGCTCCATTTTCGCTGGCAGAGGGTTGCAGGAGGCCATCGCAGCCAAAAATGGAGCTTGGAAGCCTGTTTTCGCTAGCAGAGCGCTCGGGCCACCACAGGCACCCCCGACACGAGTGATGTCGAGCTGGCCACGCCACCTCCCCCAAGGTCAAACGCAACCCTGATGCGGCCCTCAATGAAATAGAGTTTGACACCCCTGCACTAGGAGGTCCACTCAGTTTGCAGTATAATTAATACATGTGTTAAGTAGCACAAAGGCATCTGAATATAGATGTGTGTTACAAACTAGACAGAGATAACAAGTATGTGCAGCAGTGCATGGAGAGAGGGAGGGATGGAGGGGGGGGGGAGAGAGAGAGAAGTGCTGTAATTTGATACCTGAAACAAAGCCTTTTCAAGACAGTTTTCAAGTTTACTCTCCTGAGAATTTTAGCCTAGTGCTGAACCTAAGTGAGCTAATGAGATCCTGCACATGCTCATCTATATGAGAAGCACTGACACCATCATGAATAAATATTTCGTGATTCCATGGTGGTGACTGCTATGGGACTGTGACACCACAGCTTCTGGCAGGACATTTATATGCAGGCTTTGCAGCTAAAACTGGAATTGCACACTGCCCAGAAAACAGCTTATTAAATTTAACAAAAGGCTGGAGGAGGGGGAGAGAATGCTGCAGGTTTTGTAATGCAAAACAGTATTACAGGCACATAGGCAATCTTTCTGATGCACAGTAGGCGTCCAATACGTATGCAAAGATGAAATACCAAAGGGATTCGGTAAACCAAATCGTGTGTCGCTAGATGTACAAGCCATGAGATTTAATGGGAACCATACGAACAGGAAAAAGTTGCTGTAAGCCTAAAATAAAATTTATTTCCTATTGGCCATAAAGTGAAAATTCTAAGGGGCTTTTTTGGGGGGGAGGGTCAGGTATTGTAAGAAAAAAGGGAGCCATTTTGATCTGCAGTAATTCAAGTGAAATATTACACTCTTGTTGTCAACTCTGAAGGGAACCTGGCTGGGCCCATCTTTGAGGCTTTAAGGTTGCCACTAAATGGGAGGGAGAGGGAAATAGTTAACTGAGGTTTTGCAGTCAAAACAAAAGGTTTTCTTGTGGGAATCAAGGTCATTCCAACAGGTGGCTGGGAGAGGAGGAGCAGAGTAACCAAGCAACTGGCCAGCACTTCTATCGGATAATGTGACTGATGACTTGGAAAAAGGGGGAAAACTTTCTTTTAATTAGGTGAAAACCATGGGAACTTTCAGAGTCGGTTTTCACCAGTTGTGCCAATATAATGTATTCAATAAATTTGTTCTTTGAAGAATCTACCTGCCTCAGAGTTCTGCTTTCTATGGGTGCATTACTTGAACCGCTGACACGTGTTTTTTAAAAGTAGAAAATAAAACCAATAGATATAGCTATTATATGACTAACACAGGGGGTTGTTTACAAGGTTATCCAAGGCCTTTTTCACTCATAAAAATTGCATCAATTCTAGATCCCCATGTTACCATTGGTCTTGGGGAAATCTGAATGTGAACTTCCAGTTCAGGTACTACTCCAGAGGCAACCATTTAAAATTATATTCTAATGTTTTGTCCAAAGCTATGGAACAGTGGATAATTTCCCATGAATGGAATTAACCTTGATTTGCTTCATCTACCCGGTATTCTTATTGGCAAGGCTCTGTTCTCCTATCTTCTTTGCTGGTGGATGTGAGGAGTTTTGCCCTTTCGTTCCCTTGTAGTAAGACAACAACAAAAGAGGGAGGATTTTTGCAGGCTCCATTAGTCAGCTAGAGAAAACAGAAGGGCATGTTGGCTAAACTCTTGACATCAACAGTGAGGGCATGAGTACAATTCCAAGGATCTGGAGATTTAAAATGCTATTGGTGTGGAAGTGTCCTGCACATTTCAGTCTGGATTGTAGCCTGGATCTGAAAACAAGTTGCCCTTGGTTATCATGAAGGATACACCCTTCCAAGCAAAAGGGAAAAGACAACAACCCTGCAGGATTTTTCAACAGCGTTCAATATGATGCAATTTTTGTAGGGGGAACTTATTATTTATTTAATTATGTTTCAGGGGGATTCCGACTTGGCAACCAGTTTGGAGAGTTTACAGTTAAACGAGAATTTAGAACAGCATATAGCAAAGAAAGGAATACAACCACTAGAAGACCAGCTCCATAATATGAAAAGACCAAAAGAAAATTCTAACCCTCCTAACCGAAGGCCTGAGAGAACAATCAGGTCTTTAACCATTTGCAAATATCTATTAATCTAATCGAATCGAATTGAATCAAATCTAATCAAATCTATTCATCTATTGAATGAGAGCAAAATAGATCGGGGGGGGGGGGGGGGGCGGGCTATCTTTCCACAGCTAGGGGCTATCACCAAGAAACCACATTTCCTGTCATTGCTCAATTTGACCTCCAGAAAGTAGCAATAGCGCTTAAGATGTATGTACCATTTCATAGAGTTTTACAGACCTCTCTCAGAGGTTTACGAAGTCAGCATATTTCCCCCAACTATCTGGGTCCTCATTTTACTGACTTTGGAAGGATGGAAGACTGAGTCAATCTTGAGCCGGTCAGGACTGAACTCTTGTCAGTGGGCAGAGTCAGCCTTCAATACTACATTCCAACCACTGTACCACCACAACTCTAATTATAGAGAACAATCAGCTGCTTCTCCCTGTGCAATTTTTAACAGTTTAATAGGTCCTTCAGTCAGGAAATGTGGTTCTACAGATGGCCTAGCACCATGCCATTTTATAGGTCAACACCAGCACTTTAAACTTCATCCAAAAGTTACTGGCAACCAATGTGGCGCTTACATTACACTTTAGAGATATCATGCTCCTAGTGATAACTGCTGGCGAGTATCTGGTTTGCTGTATTCTGCACCAGTTGAAACCTCAGATGGCTTTTAAAGGCAGCCCCATGTGAAGAGCACTGCAGTAATCAAGATAGATGGCAATGAAAGCATGAGTTACTATCACAAGATCTTCTCATTCAAGAAAAAGCATAGGTGACACACCAAGTGAAGTTGGGCGAAGTACTACTACTTTAGTAGGACACTTTGTAGAATGTCTTCCCAGAAAGACTTGCCTGATAGTGTGATTACCATAATTTAGGCATCAAGCATAATACCTCTACAGTGGCTCAGATTTTTCAGATCTGCAAGTTTTTGAAAAACATTATATAATGAAGTAAGAACTGCTTTCTTTGTTACTTATTTGGATTTGATTTTTTTTTAAATGTTCTTTTAGAACCTTTATTGCTTCTGACTAGTTGGATAGCTGCACTGGAAATTTAAATTTATGCTGAAAGTGCATATATAAATTATGTAAATATCTTCACTTTCTACTCAAATGGAAATCTCAAGAAGTACAGTATATTCTGCTGAATACAGTAAGTCAGAAAAGTAGGTGCAAGATTGCACCACAGTCGTGCCACATGCTGTGCAGAAAAACAGTGTTATCTTCAAATAAATAGGGCTAGTACTGTACCACTTCAAGAGCAAAGATAAAAAAATGTTTTAAACTTGTATATGTACACGCCCCTTTCGTGTATCATAGTAAAGATATCCCTGGTCTCAGGCTGAAATAAAATCAATATCTTGTTTTTCTCTTAATACAGCCAATTTTTATTTGGTTTATATGCACACCTTTTCCCTTCCCCATATAAAAGAACGTAAAGCAAAAGATTTTTGATGAGAAGGCTTTGACATCAGCAATCAATATTATCAAACTTAGATTTAGCTGTAAATCCTTCATATCTGTATCTATCTGAATTGAATGTGAAAAATTTTAGCTGATGCCACTGCAGTATTTCCATTTCCCACTGCTTTTCCAGAGGCAAGCAGCCAAGGGAATAGAATAGCTAACTGGGCCCCATTGCTTGAAAGATTCTGGCAAATTGATATAGAACTTAAATATCCCCAGATTCCTTCTATTGAGTCCTCCTCCTTTGCCATCAGCAAGTTACTTGGGAAGCTAAGATAGGGGCCTGAGAGAACATTTCAAGGAAGAGAATCAGTAAGCAAGAATATTCCCCTGCCAACCAATTTTCTTCTACACAAATTCCCATTTCCTCAAATCATTTGTCTGGAAGAGTCTTTCCTGGACAGATTCTTTTTTTTTAAAAAAAGAAAAAAAATCAATGGGCAGAGTCTTCCTGTTTACTGCCAATTCTTCTCCCCAAGCCACTGATTTGTTTATTTTTATTAAACAAGGTTGTATAGCCGCCCAACTCACACCGTGACTCTTGTGACTTATTATCTCATCCAAAACATGGTTGAGACCAGGCACGTAACAACCTATCTTTTAAGGCACCTCTTAATTGGCTAGCTCACAGCAACATGGATCTGTTAACTCTCAGCATTCAGAAATGGTAGGATTTAATATAATGTATAAGCCATCTTTATAAGCCTTGACCTGTTACTCTTTTGGAAGGTGGTGAAATCTGGCTCCTTCATACAGGTTTCACAGGAGGGCAGAAGTAAGCCCAGCAAATGTAAGAGCATGGGAAGTCTATGTGATGTGGCAGTACTGCACTTGGGATATGCGATGCTGTCATGGGGTTGGGTAAGTTTATTCATTCTGCTTTTATTTAATGTTACTGAGAGCCATCGAGGATTATCTTGCTTAAAATAGGCGGCCGTATGAAAATGAATGAATGAATGAATAAATAAATAAATAAATAAAATGGTGGCATAAAAAGTTTACCTCTCCATTTCAGAACTCAAATAACACAGCAAATGAATGGCCCATAGCAGAGGCCCCGAGTAAGTTGCAAGCACAGTAAGAAAAATGGCAGGAATTTCTACATAGTCCGTTAGTCCAACAAAGCCAGCTGAAACATCCACAGAAGCAATGCCGTTTGAATTACCCTGGAAAAGATAAGGGGAACAGTGAACAAAAGAAAAATCAATCAATATACTGCAGAGTTCAACAGCCCAGTAAGGTAAAAGCATCTACAATCATTTATGGGAAGGGAAAAGGACAAGAAAACGGAAGTGGGGGAACTCAATCAGGCCCTAATTCCGATAAAACCTTCAACCACTGGGGCTCTATTTTTTTAATTTATATAGTTACTTTCTTTAACCCTCTGACCTCCAGAGACCACTGTAACAAAGATTGCTTGGGAGGAGGGGGTGTAGGAATTACAATAGGCAAAATATTATTCCTATTAGTTTATATACAATGAAAGGCAAAATCCAAAAGAACTGTTAAAAAAGCAAATGAAGAGCACAACAATCAGACAAATTAATACAATGAATAATAAAGTAGGACTAAACAGGAAAAAGTCAACAAATAAACATTTCCAGTGTTCCAACACGGCCTTCTTACAGCATTCATAAGTGCACAAAATGGGCCAACTTTAGATAGATAGATAGATAGATAGATAGATAGATAGATAGATAGATAGATAGATAGATAGATAGATACATTTGTGTGTGTGTGTGTGTGTGTATAAATCCATACCAAAAAGAAAGTATTTCAACTCTTCTGGATGAGCTAAAAAGTGAGCCAGCAAGAAACTTATTAATTCAGACTCAATGCAGAGGGTAGCACAGCAACATATCCAGTATGCAGCACTTGTCTCAACTGCTTCATTGGGAAGTGTTGGGAATTTTCAGACCGAATATTATTAAATATTATCTCTAGAACCAAGGATGGCAGACAACTAACCAGTGAGAAAGTTCTTTCATACAAGACAAAGAGGAAGTCATTAAAGTAGCTAGATGTTGAAACTGAAACGCAGAAGCCACTATTATAATAATAAGAAGCTTACTTTTTTATTCCTCTGGTCAATCCTTTATCTCTAAGGTGGCTCTCTCAAATCCCAGGATCACCAAGAACTGGGATTAAATACCACAATAATATAAGGCCACAATTGTGCCTTTCTTTTGAGATGAAACAATTTTATCATCTAGGATTAGGTGGGCCAACGTTCCTTCTCAAAAGATTAATTTCACTCAGTACTTTAATTTGCAAACCTCATATGATCCCCTAAGGGGTGAGGGGAAAGTAGGTTCCAAAAGTGGAAGTGAATTTGATGCATTCTGGGGAATGCAAAGCATAATCGTTAAGATTTGGATTCAATTAGTTAAAGAGTCTTTGTATTACTGTTGATGTTAAGTACCGGACTGTAATCCACAGGGTAAAAGACTCACCTCATAATCCTGCATAATTTTACCGCAGCCAGAACAAAATTATTGCTGCCAAGATATGCATTAGAGCAAGGGTGTCAAACTCAAAGCCCGCAGGCCAGATATGGCCTGTGGGATGCTTAAAGCCGTGGAGCTGCTCTGGAAACAGCGAAGGACTGGCCCACGGTGTCTCTGCCAGCAAAAATGGGCTCCCAATCTCTGTTTTCGGCTGCGACGGCCTCCTGCAACTCTCTGCCAGCACCCTCCCGAGCTCCGTTTTCGTTGGCAGAGGGTTGCAGGAGGCCATCTGAGCCGAAAATAGAGATTGGGAGTCTGTTTTCGCTGACAAAGCACTCAGGTCACCACAGGCACCTCTGATACGAGTGATGTCAAGTTGGTCATGCCTGCCTAGCCACGCTCACCCCCACCCCCCAAGGTCAAACACAACCCTGTTGCCGTCCTTAATGAAATTGAGTTTGACACCCCTGCATTAGAGGGATTTTGAGCTCAACGATTACATATTTTCTTTTGTTTCTTCTTAGCTGTAAGATGATTGTGGGGGGGAAAAAACCCTATATTTTTAAAGTCCTTAACAATATCATTGGTAAGGATACCATTTATATGCTAATTATGAGAGCAGGTAGCATATTTTTTATTAGAACCTTTGTTATTCCGATACTTGACCTTTTTTTTTTTTTTGCTGCAAAATGCTGCTAGGACCATTCCTTCAAAGTGTTGCCCCTAGTCTCGAAAAAGTTGTCCACCCCAGAGTTATGGATTCAATAAACAACATTTTAGAGGTATTAAGAGAATTTGGTTCCAAACTATCTTGATGTCATGTCTAACTCAACCTTCAACAATTATTCTCTTCATTTCTATTGCAACTGGCTCACAACATGGAAGATCATAGGTAAAGACACAAAGGAGAATCTTAAGGATGATTGTGGAGCTGTTCATGCTTAGTGCTACAGGATGGCAAAGGAAACCATGAAAATAACTCTTCAATCGTTAGCTCACTCTCTGTGGAAAACCAGCCATCAACGAAGACAGAGAACAATATTAGATATCAATGTGGGTTTTTTTTTTATTATTTTAAGGGAAGCAATTCTGTTTAGAATTAAATAAAAGCCAATGTATATTTTATGCATTTCATTTTATTTAAAGACTGGAAATGTTTAAATTGGAAGAAGGAAGTTTTAGTTCTCCATTTGATTTCACAGAAAAGCTTGAGGGTAAATGATATATTGTTCAGATATTACATTTTAAATATTAAAGCTACAACATGCCAATTCCATTTCCAGGAACATGTCAGCCTTCAACCCTATGAACTGAGGAACACGCACAAAACTTGTCTTCAGAAAAGATAAACTATCAGGAGGACAGGAATAACTGCACAGAACCAGCTGTCACAGAAAATCGATCTCCTATAACCACCACTTGTATCTTCTATCAGAGTGGGCCTAAATGGATGGATGCTTTCTTTAATGCATTATATATTTTTGAACATGCATTTGGGGGGGGGGGGGGGAGAGAGGCAGAACATTAATTTTTAATGAAGAAACGGTTCCGTATCAGTAGAAATAGAAAAATACAGTACATGACATTTTGGTAAAACAGCATTCTATTTTTCTTCCTGTTACTTTGAGAACTATATTCACAAATTACCCCCCAAGGGTCCGACCTCTATGCTACCTGGATTGTATACACACATAGAAAAATACACATAGGGAGACTCACAGCTTGACAGTAAGATGGTACAAAACCTCCTTGAGGCTTTAAGAATCATGCACCCCTTTCTTTGCAAGATACCAGCTTAAGATAACAGTCTATGTCACATTTTTGTCTTCATGGAGGAAATAAAGTAGAAGCCACAACACCTACAGCATAAACAGGGCAGCGGTGTGTGTTTAGAAAAACCCTGAGAGCATATGCTTTTCACACATCAGTTTCTAGCTACAATTTAGAAAGGACTTGATAATATACATACAGTATGTATCCGTACATATATTCTCCTTCAGGGTAAAAATGTTATGCAAAGCATAAAAAGAAACCTAAGAAATAGCAAGGCAAAGAAATTAAAGATACAAGATAAGAAAGAAATAGCTAGCCCAAAGGTGCTTTTCCGAAAGGCAACCTGACTTTTTTTTTTCTTTGAAAATGTTTTGCTTCTCATCCAAAAAAAAAAAACCTTCTTCAGTCACTGAAGAAGTTACTTGGATGAAAAGAAAAATGTTTTCAAAGAAGAAAAAAAATCCAAGCACATCCAGTTGCCTTTTGGAAAAACACTTTTGGGACAAACATGACCTGGATGATTGAGAATCTCCACAAAAATCTCTACAGCTACTTCACACCAAGTCCGTTGTATTTAGAAAATGTATATTACTGCCTATTTGCACATGGTGACTAATTTGCATATTGTTCCACAGCTTTTTCTTCTTCCACCATATTCAAACACCATTTCGTATCACTCTGTTAAGCTTGTATCTCCCTTTCTCAGGAAATTATCTCCTCAATGCTACCAGAACTTTCCAGCCTTTCTCTTATTTTTGATTCTCATGTTTCTTTTACATATTTATTTTGAAATTCAACTCTCATATGACCAACCCACATGAATTTATTTCATGCTGGTTGCTTACCTTTTTATTCAGCTCACATTCTTTGAGCACTCATTCATCCTTAATCCTATCCATCCATTTTTTCCCCCATTTGGAGTAAGCTTTCTGTTTACAAATATGACTATCTATCCTAGGTTTTTTTGCTATTTAAAATCCTTCACTCTATATATGTGTAAAGCATAACTATGTTCATGTTCGAAACATTAAATTTCAGATCCTCCTCATTGCATTATACTGTGGTGGTAAATGGTATCACCCCATAAAATGTACAAAACCTCCAAGGAATGCTCTCCGCTCAAAAGGTTATGGACTGCTTAAAATACCTTTGTAAGAAAACTTTAAAAAAAACTTTTTAAAAACACGGTGGCTCAGTGGCTAAGATGCTGAGTTTGTCGATTGAAAGGTCAGCAGTTGAGCGGTTTGAATCGCTAGTGCTGCGTAAAGGGGTGGGCTCCTGTTACTTTTCCCGGCTTCTGCCAACCTAGCAGTTCAAAAGCATGTAAAAAATGTACCACCTTTGGTGGGAAGGTAACAGCATTCTGTGTGCCTTTGGCATTTAGTCATGACCACGGAGACATCTTCGGGCAGTGCTGGCTCTTCAGCTTTGAAATTTGAGATGAGCACCGCCCCCTAGAGTTGGAAACGACTAACACATATGTGCGAGGAGAACCTTTACCATTTAAGAAAACTCTTACAACAAGCTGAACTGATCCTGAGTGAAACAGGCTCACTCATGAATCTAAGGTCCAGTAAACCAAATTCACTGACCGTGTCTGAAAGATAGTGCGGCAAGCAAGCTGATCTAGTAGGAAGGGATAAATATATTATAAGGTCACATGTATAGGTTTAGCTAAATATTCTTATATCATGCTGTAATTTCTACTATGTCTGCCTCTTTTGCAATCTAAGAAGGCCTTTGCAATCTAAGATGCCAAAAATATGCCCAGATTCAGCTGTTGCTCATGGCTGTTCAGCAAAGTGTCAAAGCTTTGTTGGGAGTCCAGTATGCCTTGTATTGTTGATGGCATGGAGATAAAATTATGTCGTATCTTCTAAATGATTTCGTAGCTTTGGGTGACCCAGGTTTTGGCTACAGTAGTTGGGGGCTGTGACTCAGATCAGAGGCCTGAGAGGAGAGATGGTCCAATCACTCATAATCTGTACCTCCCACTTTGCAGGATTGTAGTTTCACCTCCCTTTTGCTTCTCCGATTCCAAACCCATTTGAAGGTATGCTTGGAGGAATTTTAATTTTGTCAGAGAAGTTTTTATATTTGGAGAACCCTGCAAAGTAAGGTGTCCAGTGATTAAAGACACCACACAAGGAAGGCTCTGAGGGTGTGAGATTCACTGCTGAGAGCCCACTGAAGGTGGGAATGGATCTCAGACAATCTTTGCTGGAGATGAGGTTGAGAAATCAATGGGTTGAATTGGACAGGTGATTATGCAGAAGGGTGAGTGAGTTGCAGTTCAAGGTCTAATCCTGTTATCTAATTCTGAAGCAGGGTGAATATCAGACAGGTCAGGGAAGGATTTCAAATATTTGTAAATATTTGCTTGTGTAGATTAATGTGCATATTTGTTGAAGGAAATGGGCGACATGCTGATTGTGTCATCTTAACAAAGACACAGCCATAAAGATGATTTAGGATGCAAGTAAAGCTTTCATGATATTTTATACAACGTAATAGTGAACTAGCGAACTTAAAAAGAAGCAGCAAGAGAAAATACAAGCTATTTGGGATGAGATAAAAAGAAAAATTAAAGAAGCTTCTAGAGAATGTAAGTATTACCCAACAAAGTAAACTTCCACAGTGACAATTGTCTATGATAACAGTAAGCAAAATGGAAATAAAATTGAATTATGCAAAACAAAAATAAATGAGTCTGCAAACAAACCAGGGAAATGGCTGGCATATAAATTACAAAAACAAAATGATATTAAAATTACAAGTAATAACACATAATGTGAACATGCAAAAAATGATTTATCAATATTACTCTAATTTATACAAAGGACAAGAAATTTCCCTGGAGAATATGGATGAATATTTAAAGAAACAAAATTTACCAAAGACTACAGAGACATAAAATCAGCATGAAGTCTGTGAAGTTAGGAAAAAACCCTAAAAGATGCCTGAACCAGAAGGTTTACAGCTTCTTATTACAAATGTTTTGAGGATGAACTCTTACAACATTTACAAAATATGATGAATTCCATTTCACCCAGGAGAAAGATGCTGGACAGCTGGAAAGAAGCTAATATAGCATTAATACTTAAAGAGGGCCAAGATATAATTTCAACAAACTATCCACTTATATCATTGTTGAATAATGATCACAAGTTGTTTACAATGATTTTGGCTGATAGGTTGAAAATCCTTTTAAAGAATGTATTCACAATGAAGATCAATGGGGTGTTTTACCTAAAAGACAGTTGAGGGTTAATGCTAGAAATGCGTTGGACATGTTGTAATATTTGTAGCAAGATAATGAAAAACAAGCTACAGTGATTTCCTTAGATGCAGAGAAGGCCTTTGACAATTTGAATTGTATTAAAGAGAATATTTTTGGAGATATTATTATTAAATCGGTAAGATCAAAAGGATCTGACAGACTCGAGCACTATACAGCAAGAGGCAGTTCAGTGCTAAGAAAACTAAAATCCTCCCCCTAGATAGGCAAAACTAGATGCATCCGTACAGGATAGGGCAGTATCTGGCTCAACAGTAGCTCCGAAGAAAGCAATCTAGATGTCCTTGTGCACCACCACTTAAGTTTGAGTCAGCAGTGTGCTGCAGGTACCAAAAAAAAGCCAATACTGTCCCCTAGACTGAATTAAGGGAGGAATAGCATCAAAATCATGGGAAATGATAATATTGCTCTGACATGCACTAGTGGGGCCACATTTGGAATACAGTTATATTCAGTTCTGGTCACCACAAAACAAAATGCTGAAGCCCTAGAAAGAGTGCATAGAAGAGCCAAAAAAAGGGGTCTGGAGGCTAAATCCCACGAGGAACAACTAAATTAGCTAGGTATGTTTAAATCAACAAACAGAGAAGGTTGAGGGGAGATAGAATACAATCTTCCAATACTTGAAGGGCGGCTGCCAGAGGGAAGAGGGGTTGATTTATAACATCCGAGGGTAGGACAAGAAGGTCTTCAAAGGGAAATACAACCTGGAAATCAGAGGAATTTTCTTGTAGTAAGAACTATTAAGCAATGAACAGCTTGCCTCCCAGAGTTGTAGTTGTTCCACTGCCGGAAGATTTCAGGAATAGATGGACAATCATACAATCATTTGTTTGAGATGGTATGATGATTCCTATGTTGGTCAGGGGAATGGACTAGAAGACTTCCAAGGTCCTTTCTAGCTCTAAGATTCTATGATCATTTTACAACTCACAGAAAGTGCTAATTAACGAAACTCTGTCAGGTACAAAAAGGGACAAGACAAGGATACCCTGTTGGAATTAATACAAGACAAGATGAGAGAATTGCAAGATGGAATAAAGATTACAAGAGAAATTTATAAGGGAAGAGCATCTGCTGAAGGTGAATTTGAAAAGATATTAATGGAAAATTAAATTTATTTTGTATACTAGAAGATTTTAAAATTAATAATGAGACAAAAAAGATGTTAACAAAAGCAATGAAATCAAAGGGTCAGATAGAACTGAAGAAGAAAACTGGTTTTAAGATTGAGAAAAAAAAATAAAATATTTGCTTATCACTATGGCAAATATGAATTGTATGTTATTTCAAAACAATTATGCCAAGCCGTGGAATGAAAGTAAAAAGGACATGCTAAGATGGGGAAAACTACAATTGTCACTGGATCTCTGCGATAAAAATGAATGTTTTGCCTAGAATGATGTTTTTGTTTGATACAATAACTGTTTTGACAACTGGTATACCATTTAAACAATGACCAAAAAGAAGGTCTATCTGAATTTGTATGGCAAGAGAAAAAGGCATGAGTCAAATATGTTACAAGATGCAAAGGACCTGGCTTAGGACCTGGATATTTACAAGATCGCTTCTGCCACCGATAGCCTCCCACCGACCAGTGCGCTTCCACAGAGAAGGCCTCCTCAGGGTGCCGTCAGTCAAATTATGTCAACTGGCGACCCCCAGGGGGAGAGCCTTCTCTGTGGGGGCTCCTGCCTTATGGAATGAATTGCCCCCGGAGATACGTAGGATCCCAGACCTTCGTGCCTTTCGCCGTGCCCTTAAGACTTTCCTCTTCCAACAAGCTGGTCTGACGGAATGATGATTTTTAATTGGTATTTCAGCTGGGTTTTTAAAATACATGGCCGAACTATTGAATATGTTTTAAATTGTTTTTAAAACTTTTGTGTTTATGTTGTTTACTATTGGCTGTACACCACCCTGAGTCCTTCAAGAGAAGGGCGGTATAAAAATTTAAATAAATAAATAAATAGATAGATAGATAGATAGATAGATAGATAGATAGATAGATAGATAGATAGATAGATAGATAGATAGATAGATGGATCGATGGATGGATGGATGGATGGATGGATGGATGGATGGATGGATGGATGGATGGAGGAAGACTGGGTCTACCTGATCCGAAATTATATTTTGCAGCTCATTGTTTGGTTTGGATGAAAGAATGGGAGTTGCTGAGAAATAAAAGACTTTTAGAGTTAGAAAAACATGACCTGAGATTTGGATTAATTAATGTAGATTTTGCAATCTACATTAACCTTAACAATAAAGTTAAGGTTAATGTAGATTGCAAAAATCATTGTATTAGACATCAAGGATATGGAAAGATTCAATCCAGGCAGTACCTGAAAACATATTTTTGGCTCTCTTTGTCTATTTCTTATAGACAAGAAATAACAAAGATTCACCGATAGAACAATGCGGAAACACTGTAGGTGATTGAAAGGATTGAAATGTACATTATGTTACAATCTTAAAGAGAATTTTATACCGTTGATATATGACACCAGAAAAATTATCTAGAATGTGTGAAAGCACATCAAATTGATGTTGGAAATCTGAACAAGAATGGTCGTTTTATCATACTTGGTGGATGTGGAAAAGGTTTTGAATCTCTGAATCAAGCAATATTCATCTGAAATCAATCAATATTCATCTGAATCAATCAATATTCAACTGAAAGCAGAACTTGTCCTCCTGGGATAAACAGTTAGAAAGTACCCATGGAACACTGTTTTTATATATGATAACTGCAACAAGATTATTGTATGCCAACAATGGAAAGATTTGGCAATAAAGGAATGATTGGTGAAGATGACAAAACTTGCTGAATAGCTGAACTGTCTTGTTTGATTACAGAAAACACATTGTCTACATTTATTGATGCCTGGAAATCCCTTAAGGACTTTTTGCGTAAAAAAGAAGAAAATGAACTTGTGATTTATGCTCCTGATGATTAAATAAGATAGCTTATAGAGAGTTGTGAAGTAATCCTAGAGACAAAGGTTAAAAAATAATATTGTACTTATATCTGCCATAAAGAAACCACTTTTTTATATATTCCTTTTTATATGTTTCTTCTTTCTTTACCTACCTCTTAGTTTTCTTTTGCACTTTTAGCTCTTTCTTTTATCTTTCCATTTTTTCCTTCTCCTTTCTTTCTCTATTTTAGTTAGTATTAGTTCTTCTTAATTGTTACAACTTCAATTTTTAAAAAAATCTCGCGTAGAAAATACTACATAAACATTTCAAACATGATTGTGTGAGATTAGGTTGCAGAACATCTGTAACCAACCTCAGTGGGTTTGTATGCATGCAAGTTCTTTTATGTTAAGAAGACCCATTCTGAATACCTTGCCGGAGAACCTTTGTCATAGCAGGAAAGTCACTGCTAGATTATCATGAAGTGGAACCCTTTACTTCAATATTCTGATCAAAAACAAGAATACTTTTTGCCATGTAGAGCAGTGGTGGGTTCCACTTACCTTCGCTACCGGTTTGCAACTGTGACCGAGTGCGTGCAGTGCTTCTGTGCACGTGCAGACTGTCTGTGATGACGTGTGGGTGGGAGGAGCCTACCGCCCCCGACGCTACCGGTTCACGGGAACCGGGGCGAACCAGTAGAAACCTACCACTGATGTAGAGGCAATAAGCCTGATGGAAAGCTTCATGTTAAGCACTGAAATTTTATGAGGCTAGAACTTGATATCAAAGAATTACAGATTGCAGCATGTTAATGGTAGTAAAATAAGGGAAGTATTAGACAAAACTAAAGGCTCAGAAGAGACTAGCAACACACTAATTGGACTACTCCCTACCATTTTTCTCTGCCATTCATGTTTCTTTCCTTTAACCTACATTAGGTTGGTATGTCTCATAGAACTTTAACGCTCTAGATTTTTGTCCCTTAAGTGGAGAAAATAGGAAGGAAAGGATATAAACAATGCTTTTTAATTAGTTAGATATGTTCATCTTCACCTCTAAAGAGATTCTTATTTGCCACCAAAACAGATCTGGTTCATTAATTAGATCCCCCAAGGAAAGATGTGGAGAAGTCAGTAATAAATTAGGTTATTAAATACCATATAATATAAGTCTGTATAGATTAATGTATCAAATAAAAGGTGTTGATAACTGCAGGCAGACACAAAATATAAGTGGTTCAAATTGTTTAGGTCCTTTTATTTCTAGACAAAAGCTAAGGATAACCAAGTCTGACAATATTCTGAAAACATGACCCCTCAAATTAAAACTGAACAAGACTGACAGCATGAAAATTTTCCTAAAACTGTCAGATTATCCTGAAATATCATTACAATCCAATCATAAATGAAGAGAACTATGTTTTAAATACATGCAGCTAATATAAAATATAAAGAGATTCCTTCATTTGATGGAGAGGTAGACAGTATAAAATTGTGTTTTAGTTTTAAATTTTTAACTAGTGAAACTAGCAAAGCGTTATCTAGAAACAATTTAGTATTCCAAAGACATCATCACATTTCAACATTTTCTACTGCAGAAAAGGATTTTCTTCATTTTAGGATTTCCTAATGCAAACATTTCTTAAATTCTGATAGATGGGGAAAAAATATTAAATGTTAGTCAATCTAAGTGGCAAAGACTTTTTTTTAAAGCTTCAATAAAAACACTTCTTGCCTAAAAACCCAGGGCTGATACAGTACTGCTCTGATCATCCAATAATTTGTATCTACAGCCTGTCTTCAGTCTTCATTTAGATATAAATTTAGACAATGCTGGAAATTAAATATAAACACAGACTATGTGAAAAGGCACTATGAGAAATAATAATTTCAACCTAAAGACAAAAGCTTTTTTAAATAGCATAACAGCAGTAGCTAATGGATTGTCTTTCCATCCTCTTTTAGTTAGAGCAGTACTTTCTCTAAAGACCAGATTTTTCCATGCCCTAATTATTTCTCAAATTACTATAACATAATCCATGTGTTATTAGCCTTGAAAGACATTACACCCTAAAGCAAAATATAGCACTGAAAATCGTTTTTCTGATGTAAAACAATAAATAGCCAATCTTTATACACTATAACCAAGTCTTTGGTGATTTACAATAGAAAGAAGAGAGCCTTAAAATTATAAATTCAAGTTAAAAGCCAGAATATTAACAATGAATTAAAGGGATCAACTATTAAGGGACTGTCTAAAAAGATGCATTTTCGAGACTTTTTTTTTTTAAAGCAAAGAGAACAATTATGCCTCTCAATTTAGCAAGGGATGCACTTGAAAATGTTGGAGCAGTTAATGTATAAACTGTTCTAAGTTGTCATGAGTCATGTCTATGGCATTAACAGAGGAACTTTCTTACCAGGCCTCAGTGAGGAATAAAAGGAATCAGAGACCATTCTCAAAATCCAAGGCACTTACGGCTTTAAAGGCAATTAATAATAGTCTGTATTTCAGATGAAAGAAACTGGCACGAGGATAAAATACCTTTTTTTCATTGTTTTCTTTTTTACCCTTAGAAACTGGTCTGGCTACAAAGTTCTGAATAATTGACATTTCTGGACTAGATACAAAAACAGCCCTCCGAAACACATTTCAGTCATTAGCTCGGAGATCACCCATGTAGGTGCTCCAGTTTTAAAATCATTTCCTTTCAAGAACTGTTGGTTTCTCAAGTGAACCTGATTTTAAAAAATGCTCTGTCTGTTTCCGTACTTTAGGAAACAAAAGAGAGGTCTACATTTCATAGTCAACACTACTTCAGAAGGACTATGATCTCATCCCAAATAGGTAAATCTGTTATTTCTCTAAACGATGACCCTCAAAATAATTTATTTATTAAATTTATAAGCTGCCCATCTCACTGTCTGAAGTGACTCTGGTTGGCTTACAATACCGTAAAAAATAAAGACATTCAAATAATTATAAATATAAAAATGGATTGAAATTGTAAAAGAGTAAATACCAGACTACAGAATATAGAAATGAATATTTTTGCCCTGTTTATGTTCAGCTTTTATTTATAATTCCTTCCATACCTTCTAGACCATTAAATCAGACCAACTACTCTGACTTTAACTGGTTCCTGGGCACAATTTAAAGTGCTACATATTTTAAGCATGGCCTTCCCCAATAAAAATTCTAACTTCATCAAAGGTTTTGTTATTTTATTTAGAATGTTTAGATGTGAAACCTCATTAGAGATTAGTTAAAGAAAGAAAACAGTATCTGAAGCCTCATGGTTTATATGCTTTTGTCTGAGAGAATAAACAGGGTATAAAAATGACTGAAATAAATTACAACTATTAGAGGTAATAAAACATCTTGCCAAGGATATTGAAATGTGATGAGAATGATTATTGTATCAGTTGGATCTACTACTTTTTGTTCAATTCTTTTCTCCAAAATAAGTGTTTTGGTAATATTAGCTGTTGACAAAGATCTAAGTCTTAATCATTATCTGAACTGATATTAGAAACTAGCTCCTTAATTCACTTATGTGTGACTGTGTGTTCTTTCTAAAGAGTTGCAATTCTTGGCTTACCTGGAAAAAGAAAAATGCTTGTCCAAACCAATAATGCATGATAGTAACTTGAGCTGCATCAAACTCCAGTGGCTTCCAGATGTAGTTTCTCATCATGGTTTGAATGAATAGGCACAAGACCAAAACTGGTAAGTTATGAGGTCGGAGCAACAGAGCTGATAGCAGAACCAGCCCACCGTAGATTTCCCACAAACCTGTAAATTTGATCTTAGTATCCATTGAAAAAAATAAAGATTTGAATAAATCTTTTGTGCCTGTGAAGATGATGCCAAGAACAAAGATGTAAACAAAACGTGCTTCAATTGTGCCCCTAAAAAGAGACAAAAAAACATAGTTAAATCAACTTCTGATGAGTTGCAACATTAGTTTTGGGAAATAATTTGCTAAAACGCAGAGAAGGCATTAGCTCAAAACAAGTAGCGGGCTTGTGCCATTAGTGATAGTAAAACTGATCATGATCGCATTATGTATCCCAACGAACAGAATTATACAATAATTTAAATGAAACAGAGTGATCCAAGTAGGAAAGTATCTTAAATCAGCACTCTGAAAAGAATGAGATTAATTCCATACATATTTATCTGAAATGAATGCAGTTAAAGATTATTGTGCTATACTGTAAACTTGGCCAAAAAAATACACAGCACTGTCAAATAAATATGTATGAAATTAGTTTCAGAAAGCTGATCAATAGCTGAAAGCTCTGCTGAATTTCTCTCAGGAATAGTGGGAACGGGGAAGAATTCTGTTAAAAGGTTTAAAAAGTAAAATATGAATCATTCTTAAGCATGCAACAGCAACGTCTACCTTCACAACATTAATGCTCTATCACATACATATATTAAACTAATATACTGTATGTATATTCAAAATCCCAATCCAAAAAATAAAACATTATCTATATAATTTGGCATGTGAATACGTTTAGGTGGGGAACGGGTGAGGATTTGAACTGGGGATTTGCTGTCCCAAAACTCAAATTCAGACACTTAGATACTATAATATTCCCTGAAATAAAGTTTTCTCCCACAGCAAAGAAATAGGTAGACCATTCCCTATATGAAACTGTTGCCATCATAGCTATAGAGTTGTTGTTCCCACTGCAACACAATTTAAAACAATTTAATGGTTCACTTGAATGCACATTTACTGAGGAACAATTTCTACTGAACTCCACAGAACTTATTTCCAAATAAATACTTCAGTCAGTTGCGAGGCATCAAGAGCATAAGTGCTGATAATCAGAAGTCTGAACTAATCTTCTCTGTTACACACAATTTGGGGTTCCTAAAATCCATAAAAATCACATAGTCCAAACCATACAGTATTAATAATTAATCCTATCACTTTAAAGATTTAAATAAGCCATTGTTAACAACTGTATTTTACAGCCCAAGTGTTTCTATCATTCTTTAGAGGGGTTAGACTAAATGATACAATGAGGATCATAAGCGGTTGCATAAAATCTACTCCTACTTGCTGGTTCCCCGTCTTGAGTCACATTGCACCACCAGCCCTACAAAAGCAGGAAGCCTTAGTGAAGGAGTACAACAACGTTAGGAGAAACCCATTTTTTCCTGTGCGCACTGATCTTCCTCATCTATCAATTGGCAGGATTAAATCCAGGAAGCCCTCTCTGGCACTCACTCAACAGCTGTCTAACAACTTTGACATCAACACACAGTGGAAGGCCAAATGGGCTGCTGAACGCTCAGATACAGGCAGTTACATAGATGACCCTACACAAAAGGTGCCAGGTTTTGACCTTCCTCACCAGCATTGGTCAGCTCTGAACAGGATCCATACTCAACATGGCATCTGCCAGGACTCATTGTTTAAGTGGGATCTTGTCTCTACCCCTCAGTGCGACTGTGGTGCTCCTCAACTAATTATCCATCATACTGTGGCAGAATGTCCATCAAGAGCTTACACAGGCCCAATGTCTGATTTTTTCAACATAGACCACCCTGTCCTTGAATGGCTGGGTGGACTGGATATTAACATTTGAACCACTATAAATCCATGTATTTGCCATATGCTAAATAAATAAATAAATTCTTCAGAGGTAAACCCCCAGTATGTGAAATAGGGTAACATCATCATCCAATTATCTTTAACTACGAGTAACTGACTGAAGCCATTCGAGATGCAAATATATAAGTAAAAAATATTTTACATCTGAGGTGCCCAGTTTATTCATGTGTGCTATTATTTTCCCAATAACGAGCAGAAAGATCGTCATTTCCCATATTCAACAGTTTTTTCTGGACAGCCCTTCCTACAAGAGTATGGCTTTATAAATCAGCCAAAAATTGCAGTAGATTTCTTCAAACGCCTCAAAAGGGGTCAAAAGAATTTAAAATAAGAATGTGGTAGACTATTTCCCCCTATTCACTGGCCTTTGAGCAAAATGGGGACTTTGCATACAAGGATGCATCAAAGACTTGAGATGGAGACCTCAATCTTGAATGAAAGAACAACATAATATGCACAATTGACTGCTCCCAAAAGCTTGGCAAGAAATATTAGGAACTCCAAAACAAAACAAAAAAAACTCCACAAACCTACTAAGTTCTTAAATAGCAATTTTAAATGTTCTGGAAAATCCTAAGAGTAACTACACTTTCTTCTCTGCTGTATCTTCCCTACCATGATAAGAAAAGCAAGACAGAAATTGAGATTTATATGTTTACAATTTAAAGTCTTTTACTTGTATGTAATTTGGCTAAATGCATATACTCAATTATTCCCTCAATTTATGTGAACTTTCCTCCTGTGATAATTAACTTCCTACCTATCCATCCCTTAAGCATCAGTGATGTGATGGACATGTGTGAAACTGCTACCCAGAGACATGAAGAGTCTAAAATGGGTGGCGATATAAATATTTTAAATAAATGAGTAAATCAAAATAAACGGCTATTTTTACATCCAAATGTTTCTCTGTTAACAGCTTACACGCTCTGTGCTGTTTTTCATCACTGTGTTCTTTTTTCTTAAATCAGTGGTTTTATACTCTCCTGTATCGATGTTTTAATGCATGCTACTAATCAAGAATAGTGTAACACTGGATTTTCTGCATTGAAGTTAATTCAGTGAAGAATTTAAAGACAGAATCGCTTCAAGAAAAATAGTCTTGGCCAAATCTATCCAACATCAATCATCACTTAAAAGCAGATCTCCAATTCGCTATTTTTTTTTCTTTTCATGCACAACCCTCATAAAATAATTAACTGCCCTAAATCTCATCAGCTTCAAACTGACACTCTGCCTAGAGATCACCATAATTGCTTATGGCATAAGTTCTTATTGGATTAGAGTCGCCTTCATTAAATGCAAGGAATAGACTCTAGTAAATCTTAATGACTTAATCTCAGATGCTGGTAAAACTTTAAATCATCATCATCACCATTATCCTCATTATCTTCATCATATCATCATCAATTTCCTTTCCTTACCTACATCTTTACCTTAATCCAGCTCATTTAAACAGCATGATTGGAATTTCATTTCAGAATTCAGAGCTGGGGCGAGGGGGAATAGAAAATAAAACTCTATGCAACTACTGCTGCAGCCCAAATTATATGATTATTACACAAGGGGAATGGAGATACTTATTAACAGTTGCAGTCTATGTCCATATGTGTCCCAAATACAAATTTACTCATTAAGTACATTGCTAAAAGAATCTTGCAGTGAAGCCATATGTTACAAGAAAAATGTTATAACCTGAAAGTTAACAGATTTGTTACAGGCCAATAGTGGCCTATACAAGAATTGACATGAGTTTTCTAATCTTGGCTTCTCTTCAAACACCAACCTAGTTGCCAAAGATAATTAATAATCCTCTGAATAGAACACAGTGACCCAACAATATGTTTTTTTTTATCCTGACTGGTGGTGATTTTCTAAGATCATCAGGAAATGTCTTAAATATCTCAACTGTTTGAAAGGTATGTATATGTATTTTTAAGAAGAAAACTTAAAAACTACCCCTTAATTGAAGAACAGCAATTTAAATGACTCAAAATATTCAGAAACTAGAAGTGGGATGTTTTTTGAGATTTTATATGTTGCATGGCAATATCTGGGATGAGACCTCTGATCCTACATGAACTGTACTATAGAAATCGATGTGTATAATATACAGCTGTCAGATGATTATCCACCTGGCGGCCTCTTGCAGGCCGCATCTTTCAAAAGTATAGAGTGACAGTAATTTTCCACCCTTTCTTGGTAAGTGCTGCTTACAATGCATTTACAATACAGCAGGTCCACTGATGAACAGGCATCATTAAAAATTATGAACAAGTCACATACACAGTGCACATCTCACATTTTTTCTGTACAACCTCCCATTTGGGCCACAGGCACTGGAGCAAAACTATGCCAGCTTTGCATATCAAGCAAGGATTAGAAAGAAAAAGATTTGCTATTTGAATTTCATTACAGTGCTTTACAAAGCACAGGCTGAGAAAAGTATTATTCAGCTGGCGCCATAAATCAAGCAACCATAAATTACAATTTCAGGATAAATATCTACTCTATTTTTATTCTAAAGAGGTACTAGGAATCTAACCCATTGCTATGCTCAAGAACACTTTCAGCTTCAAATCACAAATAGCAATCGCTTTGATGAACTTTAAGAAGGCATATTATTGTGTCAGCCCAGAAACCTTAAACTATGTGCATCTATGAACTACTATTCAGGCAATGGAAATATTATGCTAGCAGTTATTAAGGACGAAAGAGTCATATTGAGAGATGTTTTTATAAATATCAACAGATATTTAATTCCCACCAATCATTTCTTACAGAACAGTTAGCTGTAAACTCATGAAAACTTTAGAAAAATGTTTTCCCAAACTTTTTTTCCCAGGTATACCTACCATTGCCCTCTAACATTTAATTAGTTGCCTATAACAAACAAACAAATAATCTATGGGTATTTACGCATGTTTAAAGGCAAAATTCTCTACTGTTTCTCAACCTTTTTTCACCTAGGTCCCCTTCTGACCTTGTTTTTCTCCTGTGGGACCCCTGTCCGGGTCCCATTACTGGATATGAACATGGGATAGGAATTGTGTTTTAGGGCATCCACGGCACAGTATTTGCAATATAATAGAACTGGTGCTGTAGAACCTGAGGACAAATGATAGAGGAATGTTGCTGATTTGATCGCATAAGTTCTCAAAACTATTTGGCCACTGGTGGGAACAGCATGCTTGAATTGATCCATAAGGTCCATCGCAATTTTAGCTGCTTATATGAAGCAATCCCTGTCTTCTATCCTGCCCGTTTTGATCTATGATTGAATGAGGGAAGAATGATAACAGATTTTTTTGTATTGTTAATTTATTTATTTGTTATAATAATTCACAGTGCAATTTTGTAGTGTTGTTTGAATTGGAGAGATTGTAATAGGAAAATGAAGTAAAGAGAGTATTAAAGTAGAAGTGGAGAGTTTGTATCTTAGAGCTGAACTGTAATGGGATGATCTCGCTAAGGTAACTTATGCTCTTGTCAAATCAGGCACAGACAACCTGACCCAGAGGTGAATAGTTTTTTCTCACCCAAGGGAATTTAAGACGCAGCACTTATGGTATAAAACCTACCCCTTACAATGTTCCCCCCACATTTTTCTTGGAAATAGAATCTAAAAAATTCTGCCATGTCCACTCTGGGGATGTTTGATCCTCTGCAGCCCACAGGATTGACGCAACAAAAAGTGTATTGGTAGCCAAGAAAGAAAAGGCTTCATATTTGGTTTTCTGAGCCACCCAGAGGCAGTGTCTAAATCCATTAAATGAGTATATAATTGCAGCAGCATAAGAAATCTCTCTGGCTTGCCTAAAATAAACTGCTAAAATGAGGAAAAACGTGAGTTACCAGGAACAGAAGGACTGTTCTACTGTAATATGCAAAACAAATTCCTAAGATCAAAACTCTCTAATTTTAAGCGAGTGTCTTTTGCATTGACACCTCACCGGCAGATTCCAAGGTTCTTGTCAAAACAGTGTAAACCCCTCAAACCTAAAATCTGCCCACAACTCTTAGAAAACGCGTGCACAAACCCACATAGTACTTATTTGTGATATTTCTTTTAGACCTCAAGGTGTTAAGTACATTTACATAGCTGCTAATGAACTTACTTTGAAATATCTTTTCTGTCTCGTTGCCATGGAAATTCCACATTTCCTATCGCTGCCCGGTAACTGTACACTCCCAAGAGTCCAAGTGCCATTGCTATTTTCGAAACCAAAGAACATCTTCGATGAACAAGTATGAAGATCATCAGTAGAGACACTGATGCCAGAAGAGAAAGTTCAGTTTTATGTTCAGAACTGTAAAACCAACAACAAATTCAATTAGATTTTTTAAAAAATAAGATTCGCTTACAAGTTCTTTTCTCTCTCTCTCTTTCTTAACAAGCTTCGCTTCATTCATCAATCAGAAAACCAATAGTCTTTTCTCAACACAAAACTCTTTGTAAACTCTTTATGTAGCATTTATTCTGCGCCAAAATATCAGACATTTTATAATCTTACACAAGGCATCAAATAATTTTCTCTGTTACCACTCTAGAGCCTTGATATCCTTCCTAAAGACCTTTGACTGAATGGTGCGATGATTTCATTTCATTTACTTTTTGCAGAAGGAGATCTTTCAAGCTTCTCATTTTCAGTGAGCATTTTCCATATTGCTTTTGACTGTCTACAGAGAGCCTACAGAGTCTGTAATTAGAATATTTCCTTTCAAAAGAATTGGGATCCAAGTCTTTCAGGAAAAGCCTTCTCCATCCATCCATTTGCTCATATAATAAGATTGGCTTTGGGAGCCACCTTCATTAAAGTTAATCAGATGATAAGTATAGGAAGCTGTTCAAGTGTGGCCTGTGGGCCACACTTGTTGAATTCTCCCAGGTATATGCAGTGCTGTTTTAAGTACTAGGCAGAGCTTAAATAACTTTGAAGTCACTGATATACAGTGAGGCAAAAAAGTATTTAGTCAGCCACCTATTGTGCAAGTTCTCCCATTAAAAAGATGAGAGAGGCCTGTAATTGACATCATAGGTAGACCTCAACTATGAGAGACAAAATGCGAAAACAAATCCAGACAATCACATAGTCTGATTTGGAAAGAATTTATTTGCAAATTATGATGGAAAATAAGCATTTCGTCACATACAAACAAGCAAGATTTCTGGCTCTCACAGACCTGTAACTTCTTCTTTAAGAGGCTCCACTGTCCTCCACTCATTACCTGTATTAATGGCACCTGCTTGAACTTATTATCAGTACAAAAGACACCTGTCCACAACCTCAAACAGTCACACTCCAAACTCCACTATGGTGAAGACCAAAGAGCTGTCAAAGGACACCAGAAACAAAAATGTAGACCTGCACCAGGCTGGGAAGACTGAATTTGCAACAGGCAAGCAGCCTGGTGTGAAGAAATAACTGTGGGAGCAATAATTAGAAAATGGAAGACATACAAGACCACTGATAATCTCCCTCAATCTGGGGCTCCACGCAAGTGGGGTCAAAATGATCACAAGAATGTGAGCGAAAATCCCAGAACCACACGGGGGGACCTAGTGAATGACTTACATAGAGCTGGGACCAACGTAACAAAGGCTACCATCAATAACACACTACGCCACCAGGGACTCAGTTCCTGCAGTGCCACACGTGTCCCCCTGCTTAAGCCAGGACATGTCCGGGCCTGTCTGAAGTTTGCTAGAGAGCATTTGGATGATCCAGAAGAGGATTGGGAGAATGTCATATGGTCAGATGAAACCAAAGTAGAATTGTTTGGTAGAAACACAACTCGTTGTGTTTGGAGGAGAGAGAATGCTGAGTTGCATCCAAAGAACACCATACCTATGAGAAGCGTGGGGGTAGCAACATCATGTTTTGGGGCTGTTTCTCTGCAAAGGGGCCAGGACGACTGATGTGAGTGTACAGGAAAGAATGAATGGGGCCATGTATCGTGAGATTTTGAGTGCAAACCTCCTTGCATCAGCAAGGGCATTGAAGATGAAACGTGGCTGGGTCTTTCAGCATGATAATGATCCCAAACACACTGCCTGGGCAACGAAGGAGTGGCTTCGTAAGAAGCATTTCAAGGTCCTGGAGTGGCCTAGCCAGTCTCCAGATCTCAACCCCATAGAAAACCTCTGGAGGGAGTTGAAAGTCCGTGTTGCCCAGCGACAGCCCCAAAACATCACTGCTCTAGAGGAGATCTGCATGGAGGAATGGGCCAACATACCAGCAACAGTGTGTGCCAACCTTGTGAAGACTTATAGAAAACATTTGTCCTCTGTCATTGCCAACAAAGGATATATAACAAAGTATTGAGATGAACTTTTGATATTGACCAAATATTTATTTTCCACCATAATTTGCAAATGAATTATTTCCAAATCAGACAATGTGATTGTCTGGATTTGTTTTCTCATTTTTTTTTTCATAGTTGAGGTCTACCTATGATGTCAATTACAGGCCTCTCTCATCTTTTTAAGTGGGAGAACTTGCACAATTGGTGGCTGACTAAATACTTTTTTGCCCCACTGTACCTTTATATATCACTGTGTGGTGGCACAAGAGTTCATTTCTGAGCGGCTCAAGGTTGGCTCAGCCTTCCATCAGGGGTGGGCTGCTGAGGGTTTGCAGGGGTTCGGGAGAACCTCTAGCTAAGCTTCTGTGCAGTTCAGGGACCCCCCAAATGCCACTCCTGGCTGGCCCCGCTCTGCCCACCCTGCCCTGGCCCTCCCAGGAGTCCCCACACGGCATTTTGGATGCATATAAGTGCAGGACGTGCACGGAGGCTCAGGGAGGGCGAAAAATGGGCCTATCAGAAGATCCGGAAAGCTGGAAAAGGAGTCTGGGGAAGCCATTTTCGCCTCCTGAAGGCTCAAAGAAAGTCTTCGGAGTCCGGGCAGGGCAAAAATGCCCCCTCCCCCCCCGGCCATGGTGCATGAGGCTGACTAGGCCATGCTCACCATGGCTACACCCACCCAGCAACCGGGCAGAGAACTCCTTGCTAAAATTTTTGAAGCCCACCCCTGCCATCCATCCTTCTGAAGTCAGTAAAATGAGGAGCCAGATTGTTAGGGGTGGCAATATGCCGACTCTGTAAACCGTTTAGAACGGTAAAACACTGTGAAGCAGTATATAAGTCTAAGTGCTATTGCTATTTCTGCAAGCAAATCTGATTGCCTCTATTAGTTACACTTGTTATAATAATCACTTTTATAATTCTGGAAAAAAAATGCAGACACTTTCCCATTCTCCAGTAACTCCGAATCTGACCAAACACTCTTAAGAGCCTATATTAGGACTTATTTAGTGGCGATATGGGCAGCAAAATGCTTGCATTTTTCCGCACTTATTGCATCTGCTGATTCGCGCCCAGCTGCCCTATCTAGGGTGACTCGTTCCCTCCTTAATGTAGGGGGAGTGGAGGAGCCCTTGCAGGGTAGAGCTGAAGAGTTTGTGCAGTTTCTGTCAGATAAAGTCGCTCAGATTCGGGGCAATTCCGACCGAGATGACGGGGGCAGGTCTTAGTCCTATTGTGTGGAATGAATTTGAGCCTGTGACTCCTGAGAAAGTGGACAAGGCTATAGGAGCGATGAGTTCCTCCACTTGTTTGTTGGGCCAGTGCCCCTCCTGGCTGGTTTCGGCCAGCAGGGAAGTGACACGAGGCTGCCTCCAGGCTTTAGTTAACACATCCTTGAGGGAATGGTCCTTCCTGCAACCATTAAAGGAAGCAGTTGTAAAGTCCCTCCTCAAGAAGCCTTCCCTGGATCCAGAAGAATTAAAGAACTTTTGTCCAGTCCAACCTACCCTTTGAGGGAAAGTTTGTAGAGAAAGTGGTGGCACTTCAGCTCCTACGGTCATTGGATAAAACGGATTATCTAGACCCTTTTCAGTCTGGCTTCAGGCCTGGCTACAGCATGGAAACTGCTTTGGTCACGCTGATGGATTATCTCTGGCAAGCCCGAGATGAGGGTCATTCCTCTATCTTGGTGCTACTTGACCTCTCAGCAGCTTTCGATACCATTGACCATGGTATCCTTCCAGGACGATAAGGGAGTTTGGAGTGGGAGGCACCATGTTACGGTGGTTCTCCTCCTATCTCTCTGGTCGGTCACAGTTGGTGTTGGCAGGAGGACAGAGGTCGACCCCTAGACCCCTCGTTTGTGGGGTGCCTCAGGGCTCAGTCCTCTCTCCCCTATTTAACATCTACATGAAACCGCTGGGTGAGATCATCCGATGATACGGGGTAGAGTATCAGCAATATGCTGATGATACCCAGCTGTATATCTCCACCCCGCGTCAGTTCAGTGAAGCGGTGGATGTGATGTGCCAGGGCCTGGAGGCTGTGAGGGTCTGCTTGGGAGTCAACAGGCTCAGGCTTAACCAAGACAAGACCGAGTGGCTGTGGGTATTGCCTCCTAAAGACTATGTCAACTGTCCATCCTTGGTTCGGGAGGGGGGAGAAATTGTCCCCCTCAGAATGGGCTCGCAATTTGGGTGTCCTCCTAAACTCACAGCTAAGATTAGAGCAAAATCTAGCAGCTGTAGCTAGGGGGACCTTTGCACAGGTTCGCCTGGTGCACCAATTGCGACCCTACTTGGATCAGGAGGCTCTCCTCACAGTACTCGTGCCCTTGTCACCTCACGGTTAGACTATTGCAACGCGCTCTACATGGAGCTACCCTTGAAGAGTATTCAGAAACTACAGTTGGTCCAGAATGCAGCTGCGCGAGCTGTTGTGAGTGCACCTAGTTACACCCACATTACAACAATTCTCCGCGAGCTGCACCAGGCACAATTCAAGGTGTTGGTTATTACCTTTAAAGCCCTACATGGCTCGGGACCAGGCTATCTTCGAGACTGCCTTCTACCGTATAGCTCCAAGCGACCGGTAAGATCCCACAGAGTTGGTCTCCTCCGGGTCCCGTCAGCTAAACAATGCTGGCTGGCAGGCCCACGGGGGAAGGCCTTCTCTGTGGCTGCCCCAGCTCTCTAGAACCAGTTATCTCCTGAGATCTGGACTACACCCACCCAATTGGCCTTCCGGAAAGCAGTGCAGACCTGGCTTTTTCGCCCTCAGACCTGGGGCCATTGATCTCGCTGTTGCAATCTTGCGAGATCCGGCCATGAATGGTGTGTATGGGCTTTTAATGTCTTTAAAATGTTTTTATAATGTTTTTAAATAATTTTTCTATGTTCATTGTTCGCATTATTTTTGCTGTAAGCCACCCAGAGTCCCTTGGGAGTTGGGCGGCACAGAAATGCGATAAATTAAATTAAATTAAATTAAATTAATTAAATTCTGGAAAAAATATTAAAGAGGAAATTGACATAAAAATCTTTTAGCCTAATTAGATTAGTAATATGGAATCAATTGCCTTGTATAAAGAATTATGGGGCATATTGTAGGATGCACAATGCCCAAACTTATGAAACTATACCACTATGGTCTAGTAAAATGCCTTAAAGTGTGATTGCAGTTTCAGGTGGGTGAAGAAGGTTCATAAATGGTAGGGAAATTGTCTTTCAAGAAATTTTTCCCACCATTCTCAATCTCACTGAGGAATTCCTGGCAAATGGAAAATACCACTGCATTCTAAGATGGTAACTATGTTGATCTGAAAGAGCACTATAGAAATAATTTCCCTAAAAACCTTAGATGAAAATTTAGTGTAAAAAGGGAGAATATCCTTCTATCTATAAAACAGGATTTTCTACTGATCCCTGATACATACTGGGATCAGAAAAAGGTGGTCCAGTAGTACTTTCCTTGGCAGACCTTGTCAGAAAATTATGTAGGTATTTTAATAGAACCATATAGCTGGTTTTAACCTATAAAGCCCTACATAGCTTAGGCCCGGGGTACTTACAGGACCACCTCCTGCCTTCCTCCCACCGTCCAGTGCGCTCCCATAGAGTGGGCCTCCTCCGGGTGCCGTCAGCCAAACAATGTCGGTTGGCAGCCCCCAGGGGAAGGGCTTTCTCTGTCGGAGCCCCGACCCTCTGGAATAGTCTTCCCACTGACCTCAGGACAGCCCCCGACCTCCTCTCCTTTCGCCAGGGATTAAAGACATGGCTGTTTAAAGAACATTACGATCGTGGGATTATATAGTCTTTTTTAGAATGATTTTAATGGATTTTAATGTGTTTTAATTGTGTTTTTTTGTGATTTGTATTTATGATTGTTTTTGTAAGCCACCCTGAGTCCTTGGGGAGAATGGCGGCATATAAATCACATAAATAAATAAATAAATAAATAAATAAATAAATAAATAAATAAATAATAAACCATTCTCCTGAAACCATAGCATGAATCTTCTCTTCAATGTGGCAATCATATCATGCAATTTCCTGCTTCTCAGAAAAACATTACTTTCTTAACAAGGCTAAACCTGATACGTTAACACAGTCCTGTATTTTTCAGGATTCCATATATAGCACCACCAGGCACAAGCTTAACACTGTCTCAGCTTCCAGAAAAATCTCACATTTAACTTTGGGGTGGGGTGGGGTGGGGTGGTGTTGTCTTTTTTTTTTTTTTTTAATGCCTTTCAAGGCATTATAATTGCCAAAATGTGTGATCAATATCTGACAAAAACTAGGAAGACAGTTTCAACTCCTGGCTCCTTTCAATATGCATCAGCAGTGCGAACAAAGCAAAACAATGCAAAAGGATTCTTTAAAAGGCAGTTTATAAAAAGCAACATAATTTTGCTTTTTGCGTCATAGCAGTTGGGTTGCCTTGGTGCTTGGTTCCCGTTTTATTTTTAGCACAGAGCACACACAGCTTTGAGTCATGGGGGTTCTAGCAATACCTCTCCTTTTCTCGCTACAGACACACAAACACACACACACACACATATACAGATTTATCTAACCCATTGGTGGGTTTCCACACATGGCTAACAGCATCCTTAAGTTAGTAAATCACGTTTGCTCTAAAAAGCACATTGTGCCACCAGAACAACGTGCAGCTGAAACATTCTGGTTAAGGAGCTGGAATCTTATGTCACACTCAAATATTCCTGCAGCTTCCCTCTGTGGTGAAAAGACACATAATCAGGTAGAAAAGGAAGCTTTAGCAAGATGCAAAGATTCATTAGTTCATGTTATTGGGCTAAGAAATGAAAAAGTTTTAACTGATCCTGAGCCAAACCCCAATTCAACTACTTCTACTCCATGGAGGTTCTTTTAGTACCTGCTGGTAGATAGAAATAGTAGGAAAAAAGAGGAAGAGGCCAGAATAACCTCATACATTGAGTAAGAAAGCAACTGCTTCTTGGGTTAAGCTTCCCTTCCAAAAAAAAAATTTGCTTGCATTTCAGCCTCAGAACAAGTGAAACGGTGTACTAGCCAATCCCTATGGTGCTGGGGGTGATGGGTTTGGGTGATGGGTATTTTAGTCTGACCCATATCTAGAAGGCATTCAGTTGGGGAAAGCCAAATTCATTTTTAAGTCATTGCTCAGCTGGATAGTTATCATCCTCTACTGGTGTTTCTTTTCCTCCTCCCTTCAAATGCTCAATAACCCAAAACACAGTGCAAGGAAGCAGACGGGGGGAGGGGGGGACCAGATGCAATATTCATACGTGCAAATCTTGTTCAAGATTTTCAGGCTAAAGCAGAATATGCCAAATAAATAAATAAATCCTATTTTTTATTTAAGAAACAAGGGAAGGAATATACCAAAGCACAGTATAATTAATACACGTTGCAAATACTTTTTAAAAAAACGCCTTTTAACCAGAGAATTAAGAACTCTGCTAGCCAGATCTTGTAGTTAAAATTACTAAAAGTTTAAAGTTGTCTTTTCTCTTCCCTCTTATTTGAAAGATTTCTACAGTTTGCTATAGGAACTGATTTTTTTTTTTGTTAAATGATTATAATGTATCATGGATGAATGGATGGATGGATGATTATAGATATAAATATTGTCTGATATTCATAGATGATTGCTAGCTATAGGAACTACTGATTTTTTTTAAAAAAATCATTATAATGTATCATGGATGGATGGATGGATTGATGGACAAGCAGACAGACACCTTGCTGTTGAAACCTAAAGACATGGATGAATTCTGATGTTGAACAGAAACCTGCCTCTGGTGAAATGAGAGTCCATAACTAAAGCAGCACAAGAAAGCCCTTTCCTACATCACTTCACTGGTGGGATATACAGAAAACAGCCCCTCAGTATATCTCATTTATCAAATGTATATGGCCCTCACCTCACAAAAAAGGGACTCTGGGCCATATACAAGAAGGCTAAAACTCAATATCTACTATATATAAAACACAATTATTATTAAAAGCATTTTAAAATGTTTAAAAACGCAAGGGTAAAAGAGATCAAATATTAGGCAAGGAGCAGATGTCTATAGCCTCTTCAGTATCTCACCAGTCTTCTGAAGTCCCCAGGTCTGATGGGACCATCGTTTTTGAGGGACTCTGTACTTCTGTAATAACCTTACGCAATCTAAATAACAAAAAATCAAATAGTTACCTTGTCAGCCAATGTCCAAAATCTGGCCTATGGGCCCACTGGACTCCAGTTTGATTCAATGAACGAAGCACTCTACAAATGATAAGGATGAGCCACGGAGTTGCTAAGGCCATCCACTTCTCAAAAGTATTCACGCTTACAGGGTTGTCCCCGCTGCCCATCTTCAGCTCATCCTCTGTTATTTCAAAATCACTTCTGTAGTGGGAAGGAGTTTCTATCATTTCTTCTGCTTTTGCTTTGCCCGTGGTGGGGATCTGCAGATCACCATCCTTGGTCAAGAAATAGTGCCTGCAGATTTTTTGGCAGAGGGCAAGGCAAAGGGTATTGATCAGGAAGTACCAGGTCTGGTGTTCTTCTTCAATAAAGCTGCTGGCACCCAGACTTGAAATATGGCCAATGGTGCCTGCCAGGATCAGCACATCTAATTCAGACCAGCTGGAAGGAGCAGCAGGTGGATTCTGCAAAGAGAGGAATATATATATATATATATATATATCTTGGGGATATAATTTGGAAGAATCCAACATATCATTAAAATCAGCTGCGTATAGTTGCTTCTTCAGTGACAACTGTATTTTTGTGGTATTTTATGTAACTCCTCTTCAATCCTGATCTAAAGCAAGGTTAATTTAGCACTGCTGTCAACACTGTTAATTGTGCCACTGGAACCACAGTACGTTCTCTTTCAAGGGCTGTGATGCAGCTTCCTGCAATGGCTTATGAAACATTTTTAAGGTAGATTAATTTTATATCATGATAACAAACAAATCACATGAAAATGAGAAAACTTTTAGCAAAATAGATAAGTCAGGATCTCTTCTTGCCTGTCTACTTTCCAACATGTTTGAAAGTTTGAGGAAAAAAATTACATCACTCCCATGGAGGGATGGGTATGCTGCTGAAATTGAGTAACAAAGTGGACATTCCAAAGGTGCTTTTCCAAAAGGCAACGGGACTTTCTTGGTTTTTTTCTTTTCCTTGCATATGTTTCGCTTCTCATCCAAGAAGCTTTTTCAGCTGTGAAGAACTGAAGAAGCTTCTCGGATGTGAAGCGAAACATTTTCAAAGAAAAAGATAAGAAAATCCAATCGCCTTTTGGAAAAGCACCTTTGGGACAATAATGACCTGGATGATTGAGAATCTCCATAGAAAACAGGAGTGGACATTTTTTAATGACACATTTCTTGTTTGAGGTTGGGTGTTTGGGGATATCTTTAAGGCTAAAAACAAAATATTTCCATTTCCACACTTAACCTCAAGTCCCCCAAATGAGCAAAACAATAGGCTAAAAATTCTCAGCCCCTTACAATGCCATTAGCATATCCCTGGAAAGCTAGGACAATAAGCTGCAACTCCCACCTCAGAAGAAGTTGAACACCTTGACGTAGATTAACAGCAATCATAAAAAGAATGGTGATGTGCAGGTTATTATCTTGTCCCTCCTAAAAGTGTGGCTTTATTTCAAACAAAAGTGTTGTGCAAGGTTGCCGCAAGAAATATACATTTTATATGCTCATCACTCTAGGGAACTGAACACACGGATGATTTAAAGAAAGCTAACCCCTTCAAAAAATCCTTGGCACACCGTCTTCAACAAATTGAAATACACTTTGTTGCACAAAAAACATGACGACTCAGGTAAAAAGGCAATCAAGTAAAGGAAAAATGCAATCAAGTAAGTTACAAGCAATGGCATCTGTAGAATAATATGTTTCAAAATGTAAAGATAATCAGAAACGATCCGAAAAGAGTATTTTGTCAATTCAAACATCAGCATTATTCCAAAGAAAATCAGGCAGCTCATTTCATGAAGATTTAATTATATCAAAACACCTTGATGTAGATATTGAAAATAGGTGGTTTGGAGGATAAACCAATCAGGTGCTACTCACCAGAGGTGGGATTCAAATAATTTAACAACCAGTTCTCTGGCCTAATGACTGGCTGGGTGAGCGTGGCCATGGTGGGTATGGCCAGGGGGTGTGACAAGCACCACTTGGCCTCCTGCACCCCTGGGGGCAAGAACTCCCCCCCCCCCGAGCCCCATTTTTGGCCTAGTAGGCCTTCCTGCAGCCTCCTGGGAGCAACTGAAGTGGCTAAAGTGGCATAGGATGAGGCAGGATGGAAATAAAGAGAAAGCAGGATGCTTTTAAGGCAGGTCAAATTTTTCAATTTTCAACTTCCAAGAATTAGGGGTGCTCAAAAGTTGCGGCATGTCTTGGGGATTGTAAATATATTTTGGTTATTTTAATATAAATTAGATGTGCTTGGTAAGTAACTACATAAATATAATTTTTTAACATTTTGTTTGCTTTATTTATACAGGTTACAGGTGAGACAGAAAACAAGTTCCTTATCGAACAACAATTGTATGGCGTCAAAAGCTCCTTGTTTTTGTTTGTTGAGACTTTCTGAGATAGCTGGAAACTTATGGATTGGTTCAGCAATCACGCACTCAGTTGTGCCTTATTTCCAAAATATCTCCTTTGAGAGCTCTAATGAAGTATCTGAGATGCAGGAATGCTTTGATCCTCATCTTAAGCCCTGATGTCAAACTCAAGCTCATTAATTCTTTTGTACCATGTTTGTCCTATGCAGAATCCACAATAGCACTTCTGTCAGATTGTGACACATACAGTATCACATTAGCGGAAGGATGTGTGAAGGTGCCTCTAATTTTGTGCGTAGAGTTGTTAGGCCTATGATAATGCTGTTGCTTTAAATGTGGGGGTAGCATAGGCATCTTGGTTTGGTTCCTATGTTAGAATCATTGTCTGTTGTTGCTTGTGAGAATCTGCTTCAAGTTGAGTGGTAGTCTGTGTTAAAGTATTGGGCTGCCACCTAATCCTAAGAAAGTGTCTTTATCTAATATGGGTTGTAGCTTCTTCATAATGTATTTTTTGACCTGTGGTCTATAAGTGACTATCAATGGTATTCTTTTGTTCTGTTTCTATGATCTGTCTTTTAATAGCCCCTCTCTAGAAAGTGATCTAGCTCTGCTTATTTTCTATTGATCTCGTGAATTGGCAATTTAGATTCCTGAATGTCTGGTTTAATAGCTAGCCTCCAAGATGTTGGTGGATCATGTCCCACTGGTACCATGCCTGCTGATTCAACAGCCACTGAATCCAATACTGATATCTGCTCAGACCAACACTGGCACCAACAAGCAGGAAAAACATCCCTAGACTAAGAATCGTACACTTCAGCAAAGTAAGTGCCTCACAAGCAAGTGGCAAGATGCTGACTCTACAAGCAAAAGCAATGCCTCATTATTGTCAACTGCTGAGTAGGGAAATGCTCTCATGCGATTCATTTCCTTGGGTCCAGATGCTAAAAGTGTCATCAATGAATCCCAGATAATGGAGTATTTTCAAGGGCTAAGAGTTGAGAAAAGGTTTTAAGTGACTCATGAAGATACTTGCATATTTATGGAACCACTTGTGTATCCATGGCAGTGCCACTGATTTGCAGGTGTGTTATTGCCAGCAGTGACTAAATTATGGATGAATACAAAGTCATGCAGTCTGTGACAAGACCTGTTACACTGAGATCACTGATGGTATCTGGATGGCTTGAAGCCCACGTCTATGAAGGATGGGGGTATATTATGCCATAACATCTGTGATGGGTAGAATGGTATTGTTAAGAAGATTGCCAATAGATTTCAAACTTCTTAGGAAACCTGTGGTGTCTCTTATGCAGCTGACAGCATTTGCTGAATAAATTCTCAATATTGTATAGAATTCATGAAACCGAATATTCCAAGCCATAATGATTCCACTGCTTAGGATAGGGAATGGAATCGCATATATGGCATAGCTTGTGTATCTTGGGAAGTAGGTACAAGATACTTAGATGCTCCACGGGTGTCTCAGTCTAGATATGGTCTTCTATCACTGTTCACTGCAGTATTACTGTAGCTATGTCCAACCTATCAATTCTATTGTTATATAAACCCACAAGTATCTAGAAGAAACCAGTTCATAATTTCTAATATATATCAATGCAAGTTTGTTTGCTCATTGCTTGTCAATGAACCTTTGAGGGATGCTGTCAGAGAAACACTATTTAAGATGTTCCCCAGAATTAACAAAACAGAAATCATATATGTATTGTTTTCTGCTGCTTCAAACCTTATTGATAGCTTGTGCCCACATTTGGAAAAATTTTGCTTTTCCCAAACCTTATTATAGAAGATCTGGAAATGATAGCTAAAACCTCATGTTTTCTTCATTGGTACGTCTAAAGATGATCCAAATGATCTAAGGGGGGATAGTTGTTTTGATTATACAGTATACGGGGCAGGTGATTAACTGCTATAGTGCCAAATGCTAATCAACTGAATTTAATGTTAGTACAGTCCTAGGCTGCATCAACACAGGGAGAGCATCAAAATCATGAGACATGATAATACTACTCTGTATTGTACTGGTGGAGCAACAGTTGGAAACGTCATCCAATTCTAGTCATAATACAAAAAAGATGCTGAGACTCTAGAATGAGTGCAGAGAAAAGCATGAAAGATGATAAGAGGTCTGACTCGTACGATGAACAGTTAAGGAAACTAGGTATATTTAATCTAATGAAGAGAAGGATTAGGGGTGACATGATGATTATCTTTTGGTACATGAGGGGGAAATCACAGAGATTAAAGGGTTGACATACTCTAAAGCACTGACAGAAGAACAAGAAGCAATGGGTGAAAGTTCATTAAAGAGACCTCCTACTTGGAACTAAGGAGAAATTTCCTAATAGGGAAAGCAATTAACCGATGGAATAAATTGCCTTCTAGAATTGTGAGTGCTCCAACGCTGGAGGTTTTCAAGAAAAGATTGGACATCCATTTGTTAAAGACAGTATAAGGACTTCTGCCTTGGTTAGCAAACCTCCAAGTTCCTTCTAGCCCTGTGATTCCAACCCATCCCATTCCATTCCATCCTGCCCCATCCTGTCCCATCCCGTCCCGTCCCACCCCATCTTATCCCATCCCATTCCATTGGATTTCCCTACTCCTCTCCCTATTCCATTCTCTATTCTATTTCCTATTCTTATTCCTTGAAGGTAGGTAGGTAGGTAGGTACATAGATAGATAGACAGACAGACAAATAGACGATAGAGGTGTGTGTGTGTAAGAGAGAGAGAGAAAGAAAAGTTTAAGTATTGCATGAACTAAGAACAAAAAGAATCACTCATCTAGTTCAAAGGAAAAAAACTATATTATTCTATATTCAGTTACTAATACATAAATGTATTATAGAATAAAAACTACTTTTAAAAGTCGTTTGCTCAATATCTCATTCATCTGAAGTCTAATTTATATGACACCTACTTAGTTTTCATGCCTTTTCCCACATAGATAAGAACTGCTGAAAAGCAGGCTCAAAATTTAAGATCTTGTATTTCTTTTCCCCTTTCCCTTATTACAGATTTTTGTAATATATTGCTTTTATATGAAATTACCTTCAAGGCAGTTTCCCATAAACTGCTTGTTAAAACAGTTACATTTCATCCAGTTAAGATACAATCTGAGAAATGCCTCTTCAAAACTTATTATTTGCTCAGTTATAAAACTGGATAACATGGATGAGTGGAAGAAATAGTTTTCATGCAGTGATTCCCCTCCCCCCACCCCCAAAGATTAAAAGATGCCCCTTGAAGTTCTGTGCAGCAGTCACACCAGCAGCATCCTGAAACTAATCTTCCTGAACTAGGCTTGGATAATTTAATCATTAAAACTAACCACATCTTACCCTTAAGGCAGCAAGCCTTCCTAGCTGTAATAAATCAAAATTCAAAATTAGTTAAATTCAAAATATCTTTAACTTCCACCAGACTGCAACCTCATTCACAAGCAGACATGTCCCAAAAATAGTTAAATTTATGGAGGCAAATAAGCAGGATTTGTCAATGCACAAATTCAGCTTAGGATGCAAGAACCACCAAATAGCCATCCTGAATTTACAATGTATACTCTACATTGTACAGTATCCTTTCAACATACTATATATACACTACATTGGGAAGGTATCTAGAACCCGGCATTCATTATAGGGCTCTGAAAGAAAAGAAAGCAATACAGGTAGTCCTCGACATACAACCACGATTGAGCCCAAAATTTATATTGCTAAGTGAAACATTTTGCCCCATTTTACGAGCTTTCTTGCCACAGTTGTTAAGTGAATCACTACAGTTAAGTTGATTCACAGATGTTAAGTTATGAATATGGCTGTTAAATGAAATGGCTTCCCCACTGACTTTGCTTGTCAGAAGCTCGCAAAAGCTGATCGCATGACCCCGGGGCATCGCAACCGTGATAAATATGAGCTAGTTGCCAAGCATCCAAATCTTGATCATGTGACCAATGGGGTGCTGCAATGGTCATCAGTGTGAAAAATGGTCATAAGTCACTTTTTTCAGTGCCATTGTAACTTTGAACAATCATTAAGTGAACTGTTGTTAAGTCAAGGCCTTCCTGTACACATGGCCTTTCCTATATGCTAGACCGGATGAATGTTTTGTGTAATTCAGAATGGTTCTTTTGATTGTTCTTACTGTAACAAACTAGGCCTCAACGATCACTGCAGCACACCAGATTGTCAAGGAAAAATACAGACCATACTGGAAAAGAATGAGTGAGTTACAAAATGGATACAAGCATGCTTTCAAAACAAGTCTTCGCATTAGAGTTTAAGACTAAGGCCTTACTCAAATAATGGGAGTAACTTTAGAACTTAACTCACCTTTGAATTCTTACTGAAATCTATAGTTTCACAGAAACAACTTGGTAGGACATCTTAATTATCCAACAACACAATAACTATATCTTCAAGATTATTTTGCTACCTTCTTTAAAGAGACCAACCATTCTGAGAGATACAGAAGTTGTAGGAAATTCCATAATAATGTTTGCAACATTACTGGAATTGGATTCACACAAATCATATTAACAACAAGCCCATTAAATGAAGCAGCTCATTAAAATAAGAGTAATTTAGTGAGGAATTAATTCACAATTGATTCCAGTAGTTCTGCTCTACTATACTACGTTGTATATAATATGCCATGATAGGAAAATCAAGAAGAGCACAAACAGTTCAAAATCAATGTGATCAATTGGACACACTTGCTTGTTTTTGTAGCAACCTGCCAATCAAATCTGCAAGATGGCTGAGGAGATCTTTCCCTGAGCAAAAATAGGAGTATGATTACTAAAACAGTTCTATTATTGAGGCTATAAGTGGGATTGAGATTTTATGCAGGATATGCAGGTATTCTATTATACATTAATTAATAAATGTGAAGGGTCACAGATTATAGAGGAATCACGTATAATTCAGCTCAGATTTATAAAACAATTGCAGAGAAAGCCCTGGCTGTTTTTATTTTAAATGTATACATGGCAATTAACATTTCACCAGCGAGAAAGAATGCTTACTATCCACAATTGCAGGTTGACTGATGAGGCCACATAACATAAGGATTATGTACAAAAATATTTTTTTAAGGAAAAAGGTGACTACATTAGAATATATGGCTCAATATTAACGTTCTAATTGCTACCATTTGCCAGGAGTTATTTTCCCCACAGTTTAGAGAGAAGCCAAACTCCTTATGATTCTGCAACAACTTAAACTGGACTTAAATCCACTTAAATTTAAATCAACTTAAATCTATATACATATTGTTTGATCTGTTGTGATCCGCCAACAGCCAGTGGAGCGGGCAACGGAATCAGACAGTGAGGAGGCTGGGGAGGACAATGGGCCAGTCCTGAAGTCAGGGTAAGGCCCGGAATAGGGCTCTGCATCTGAGGCAGAGATGGGGCCAGGGCCATCTGAGAGCGTTGCATGGACTCTGGAGCCTCCAGAGGCGGACAGCAGAGAAACAGGAGGAGCCTGTTCCTAGTACATGCATGCGAAGAGCTGCCACAAGGCAAGAGCAGCTGAAGTAAAAAGAACGACTTAGGAGTAAGGCCAGAAGATGACTGACCACTTCTATAAGGCTTAAAAGAGCAGCAACGAGAAATTGTTGGGAAACTGAAAACCAGGGAAGCAGGAAAAATGTGATTTAGACTTTGCCCTGTTCAAACTTTCTCCAGCTTTCTCCAACAAAGTGCCTGTGTTTTCTCCTTTATAAAGGAGTAAGGGAACATGAAAAAGATATTGTGACTGACAGCAGGTAAAATGGCACAAGGAAAAAGGAATAGTGTATAGATCCTCCCTGGAAATATAAATGAGCAACTGGTGAGAAATTATATATTACATTCCAATTTTTTTTTTACCTTTAATAGTTGTCTTGAATTTATAACCCGCATTTCCAGAAAGGAAATTATGATCCAAAAAAGCCCCGAAGCCAGCACAATAATTCCAATTGCCAGAATCCAGGGAATTCTACAAAAATAGCATAAACTTTCGATGGAGGTACACACAACTACATGAATGGAACTCCATAAAAGGCACATCAAGTAAAACATCAGAGAATACAAAGATGAGTTTGGCATCTTAAATTTAGCTCTGCTGCTCAGGGCTTTTGGAAGGCTCAGTAAGAGTAAGAACAGCACCTATGTGGGGGACAAAGAGAAACACAGTCAAAATCTAGTCTACAACTGAACAAGAGGCAGAGATTATACACTATCTCAAATTACAGCTAGGGTGCAGCCTGACTCAGTCATTTCTCTAACCATCCAGCAAATCAAGCAGACCCATTAACATGTAACACTGTGTATTGTTAAGTTTTTTTACATACCTCTGTATTACCTTGCAACAAGCAAATACAGGTAGCCCTCGATTTACAGCCAGAATTCAGCCCAAGATTTCTGTTGCTAAGTGAAACAGTCATTTAAGTGAATTTTGTCCCATTTTACCTTTCCTGCCACAGTTGTTAAGTGAATCACTGCACTTGTTAAGTTAGTAACAAGGTTGTTAAGTGAGTCTGGCCTCCCCGTTGACTTTGCTTGTCAGAAGGTTGCAAAAGGGGATCACAGGGCCTCAGGTCACCACAAACGTCATAAATATGAGTCACTTGCCAAGCATCTGAATTTTTATCGCATGACCATGAGGATCTAGTAACACCCTTAGGTATGAAAAATGGTCATACGTCACTTCTTTTTCAGTGCAGCTGTAACTTTGGATGGTCATTAAATGAACTGTTTTAAATTGTGGGTTATCTGGCCCACAGAGTGCTTAGATCTGGCCTGCAGGGCTGCCCTGGAAACAGCAAAAGAATGTCTCCCAGTGCCTCTGCCAGCGAAACCAGAGTTTGGGAGCCTGTTTTCGCTGGCAGAGCACTCAGGCCACCACAAGCACTCCGACACCAGTGGCCACCCACCCTGACCCCACAAGCACAACCCTGATGCGCCCTTCAATGAAATCCAGTTTGACACCCCTGATCTACATGGACAGGTCAACTGTGATAGCTAGTACTTTGTCCTGTGGTGGCTGTGAGGTTCTGGAAACTGAAACTGACCCTTTTTGTGGTCCCTGTTATTGTTCCTTTCTCTCTCTCTCTCTCTCTCTCTCTCTGTCTGTCTCCTGGTATGATTATATAGAATAATGTCTTTTCTCATACTTCCTTGTGAACCCTGGTACTGTTTGAACTCTAAGTAAAGTTTATGCTTGTTTGTATGAGGGTTCCTTAAGAGAGGGAAATAACTCAAGAAGGGAGAAAAATGAAGAAAAAAAGATAAAAAGGAGAGAGGAGACCAGTTACTGTAAAAGTAATCACAAGACCATCTGATAATTTCTATTCTTTACCAGGTTTTTTGTTGTAGAGAGTAACTCACACCACACAATGGTTCCCTGCCAAGTTCACAGACAAAAAGTTATCAACAACAACTTTTGGGAATCTGGATAAAATGTCCCACCCTAAATCTAATCAGAAAGCCTTGTGTCAAGTTAGGTTTGGCTCAGAGCATACACCAAGTATAAACACCACAGAACTGTGCAAATTAAGTAACAGGTCAAACGTGCTGCTTTATCAAAATAAGGCTTGGTTATCATCCCCACAAGAGATCCATACAATTCTCATCCTCCAGCAGTTCTGCAAATCTCTGAAAAACTGGCTCTGCTTCTAGGCCTGGGATTATGATGGCTGGCGATCATGTTAGTTTTCTTTTGAGACGCTGGTTCTTTGTTCCAAACATACTCCTTTTTTTTTCTTTCATTTTACTCTTTCCTATCTTTGGGAAGCCATTCAGAAATTCTGGGAGTTGAGTGGCTTTTAAAACCGATAAATAGTAAACAAATAAACAAGTAAGTAAGTAAAAAAATCAGTCCATACCTCCAGAATAATCATGGTTCCTATTATCATTGAATACATGTCATACTGGGCCACTTGCTTGCTTAAAGAAGAGCTCAGGATCTTGAGAGCTTCCAAATATTGTTTTATGATTTTTTTGCTCAAATTTGTGGCAACTTGTTTATTACTGCCATTCAAATAGTATTGAATCCAATTCCCATGAGCTTTTTCTGCCTTCTCAAACATTTCAAATCCAGGATCTAATAATAAGAGATGAAAATGCAGATAGAACATTATATTTTAATATAGAGTTTAAACTAAAGCTTTCCTCATAATGTTTAACCAGTTATTTTTCTCAATTTATGGCTAGTAGAATGAACAACAATGGACTACATCACCACGGCCCCAAATACTTATTCAGGTAGTCTTTACTTACCAATGGTAATTGGGACAGGGTACTCCATCACTAAGCAATGTGTTCCAGTTACAATGGTAATTTCAGCAATTTCAGTTGCCTTTCTTAGGTGAATCCTGCATGTTCACAGTATTCCATTATCATGAGATCACCATTTGCAATCTTTTGCTGGCTATCTCACTGGCTTTGTTTATTGAAAGCCAGAGCTGAAGGTTGCAAACAGCAATTACATAATTGCGAGACATTGCAATGTCATAACTGTGAGGCACAAACAAGCATCTGATTGTAATTATGTGATCTCAAGGACATGATGGCTTACAGCATCATAAATCCGCTCGTTCCAACACTGCTGAATGATGAACAGTTATTGAATAACTGTTCAACATTAAATGGGGACTAACTATACTGCATAATTTTGTGTGACAAAGGACATACTAAATACTAAAAAAAGACAATGTTGAGGGCAAATCCAACAAGTGAAGCCCCATCCACAGGAAGCAGGCAACATGCAAAACCATGTCCGTCCATCCCCCCAGTCCCTCCCCCGGATCCATGGAAAAACCTTTCTCCATGGAACCAGTCCCTGGTGCCCAAAAGGTTGGCGGCCGCTGGTTAAGAGGATAATTACTCACGATAAAGAAGGGCAGGAGGCAATAATTTTACATTTTTTTCTTTTTTTATTCCTTTTTTTTTCTTTTTGTTTATTTTTATACTACAATTTCCTGGCTACCGCTTAGGGATGCCATATTGTAAACCCGAGTCATACTGGGTGCGTTCACACTTTTGCAACTAAAGATGACAGCTTCGCGTAACTTGAAAACAAAGTCGCTCTTCATAAGGAAGACATGTTAATTAACATGCCCACTCTATTTATGACTAATGTTGACAGGAGGTTTTTACGTCCAAGCTGAATTTCAGTTTTTTAAAATTATGATAAATGTGTAAATAATGTTATACCTTCAGATTTATATTACCAATATAAAACGTATCTTCAGCGTGCTGTCTTATCCTAGAAGCATGACCTAAAAGGTTTCACTGATATTTGACATAATTAGCTATGACATAATTCATAATTAGCTATAAAGCCAATTCTTACTTTTGTTTTTCTTTTCCCTTCATTCACTTATAAGCAAGCTGCTTGTTAATTTTCAGAATGTTACTTCCTTTCTTCATACCATAATATATGCTTGTTCTTGGGAGAAAATAAAAACAAGAACATATTGAACTTACTTGCCTTTCTCAAACGTAGGGACATTCTCTTGAAGAAGTCTACTGAGTTGGAAACCATTCAAATGCAACAGCCGTAGCTGTTCTCTAGCTGTCTTCCACTCTATCACAGGGGATAGAAGCTTCCCAACGCTGTTTCTTGAAATCGGCAAGCCAAGTCCTAATGCTAAGGTGACAGCCAGATCAGTCTGTTGGACAAATTCTGGATATTTTCGGGGACCTAAAGAGAGGAAGAAAATATTGATTAAAGCTTATCTATTCCTCGTTCCCTGAAATATAATTTCTTGACCAGAAGAAATGTTGTACCATAAGCATTTTTCTCCTGTCTGTACTGCATCCAAAGTAACAGCTGTTTTTCTTCATTGTTTTTTTTCCCCCACAGGAAGATTCAGCAAGTACTCACAGGACCTCAAGTACTGTAAAATTCAAACTCTCCCTTGCCACCTTTATGCTACTTCACGTAAATTTCAAAAGTTATTACTGTTTCTAAATAATTGAATTGATGACATTAGCAGGGGGCTATTGGGAACCCAGAAGGTATCCAAGGATGCGTATTTGTTTTAAAACATTTGAATATATATTTCTGTGTTCCAATTCTTTTGAGAAAGAACTGACTCACTTAGCTTTAATAATGTCACTGAATGGTGTGCTATTTTTTAGACACCAGTTTCTGCCTTTAGCCGTAAAAACAGGCAGGTCCACTTGGCATTAAAATATTAATATACTGATTGCTACTGGAGTTATTAAGAGCCCATTTAGGAGATACATTAAGACACTTACAATTTCTCCAGATAAAAATACCTCAGGCCAAATTTTCACCACACAACTTGTTTCTGGAACATAGTACTTCTGATAATTTGGGACTACATAGAAGATTGAATTTTTTTTTAAAAACCCCACCAGAGAAAAGGAACAAGGCTTTTGAGATAAATGTCTCTCCAACATTTAGGATTGTTTTTTAAACAAAAAACAAAAATGAGAAAATGGATTTTCATGGAGTTATGGAAGATTCTGCCATGTAAACCACCACCACCCTTGCAATCTGAAATAGCGCAGCCAGACATTTCTTTATTCAAGCCATCATGTTATTAAGAGAGAAGGTCAGTTCTTACCACCTCTTCTTTGAAAAGCAGAGCTGACAAAAAGCAAAGGGGTACGAATTTCACTTTCTGAGGAACCACCATGATTTCCTGTTTCAGACATGCCATGGTCACCACAAACAACAAGTAAATTGGGCAATGTTCCTTTCTCCAGTTCCTGAATCAGAAGAAATTTTCAAAGTTTTAATGGAATAGTTTAACATTTATCAAATCTGTTCCCTCACCTTGCAGATCTGAGCCAAAAAGATTAGGATTCTCAAGATTCTCACACACCCAAGTAAACTGGTAAAAGATACCGCAGCAACAACTTCTCCCAATCCTTGTTAGGAATCTATTATTAGGATTTCTCACAGCACCATTTATTTAAATAAGAAACAGTATCCTACCTAGCTAGTACTTTTACAATCTTTAAGCTGGCTAAGCATAATGCATCGCAAATATATCAAGTCCCTACATGCAAATATGCATTCAGAATATGTTTATGTAGATTCTTGCATTACATCAATACAAAACTTAAGAGCCTATCATAGTGATGGCTACCCTTTTTGCCATCATGTGTTGGGGGGGGAGCGCAGGGGGGAGTGTACGCGCCTGCCCACCCCCATAATTCTATTCGCCATGTCCCACACATGCGCGCACGACCCCCTCCCCGCTCCCGGTACATGATGGCCTGGTGGGCCCGGTAGGCCCGTTTTTCTCTCTCCCCAGGCTCCAGAGCCTTTCTAGGAGTCTGGGGAAAATGAAAACGGCTTTTCCCACCTCCCTGGAGGCCCTCCGGAGGCCAAAAACAGTCCATTTGCAACTTCCGGTAGGACCGAAAGGCCCATTTTTTGCTCTCCCCAGACTCCAGAGCCTTTCTAGGAACTCAGGGAGAGCAAAAACGGCCATCCCCACCCCCTCAGGGGCCCTCCAGAGGCCAAAAATGGTCCGTTTGCCAACTTCCGATCCCACTGGCCTCTGGAGGCCCTCTGGGCTGGGGTGGGGGGTTAAGGCCATTTTCGCCCACCCCAGGTTCCTAGAAAGGCTCTGAAGCCTGGGGAAAGAGAAAAACAGGCATTCCCCACCCCCACTCACCCCCAAGGCCCTCCAGAGGCAGGAAACAGCCTGTTTCCCTACTTCTGGTGGGCCCAGAAGGCCTGAAAATCAGCTGGCCGGCACCCATTGATATGGCTACGAGTGCCACCTGTGGCACATGTGCCATAGGTTCGCCATCACGGGCCTATCAGGTCCCCAAACTTTCCTACATTTCAATTTTTTACCAGGTTAAAAATGAAACATTCAAGTCATTACCAATTTTGTTCTGTGCTGAAATAAAGCCAACGCGCAATGATCTAACAGAACGTTTCGGAGATTGAAATAAAATTTGTTTCCATCTCCTGCACATCTTATGGTCAATGTATTAAAAAACCCAATATCAATGCATTTCACTTAGTCGACAATTCCAAGTGCCTGGGACTAAGAAGTGGAAATGTGCCCCAATTAACACAATGAGACTTGGTCTCAATTGATCTTTTACTTGGTCATACTGTAAGATAAAATGCATCTGTACATTGAAGATGGATACTTCAAATCTTCTTCCTGTATTCCTGATCAAATGCATCTTCAAAATTTAAGCATCTCACCTCGGAGAGCAGAGACTTATGAATCTTCGAAATAATGTTATCCATTTCAGAAAGCTTTGGTCCTATCAAAGGACTGTTTGGTCCACTCAGATGACCAATATGATCCAATCCTAAATAGTGAAGAATGAGCATATCCCAGTCTTCTCTTTTCAATACATTATTCAAATGTCTAGTAACATTGTTGTCAACCTTAGTGAAAGAGAAAAGCAGATATATATTAAGCCATCACCTATTTTGCTCATATGGTATGCAGAATTAATTAATAGCTCTTCTAAAAATAACCGTCTGGTGGAAAGGGGTATGTACAATGTAATCAGTGATGGGATTCAAGTAATTTAACAACCGGTTCTCTGCCCAAATGATTTCTTCCAACAACCACTTTGCCAAACTGCTCAGAAATTTAACAACCGGTTCTCCCGAAGTGGTGCGAACTGGCTGAATCCCACCACTGAGTGTAATGATATCCTGTTTAGCTCAAAGCTTCCTACGACATTAAGGAAGCAAGTTAAGAGAGTCGGCTATGCTGAATGTTTCTCAGATATGCTACACTGCATACTATTCAATATGTTGTCTTCAATTATCATTCTTGAAGGTTCCAATTCTCCGAAATCAGAACACAATCTGCAACCATTGAGTTTAGGATGTTAATCCTCATCGTATTGTATGCTAACTTGGATACATGCCCGTTTCATTATTTTGACTCTATAATTTTTTTTCTAACGTAGCAATTGAACAGATCTTGTTAATCTCATCACAATTATGGTATTAAGTCATTTAAGTCATCTATTAAATTTCCCAATGTTGGGCAATTATTATCATAGTTGCCAAAATCAGATAGAAACTAAGCTTATTTTTTAAGCTTGAAGTTTGGTCCTGTAAACAAGTAAACGAGTAAGCTTTACCCTGGGAGCATTCAACTCTTTGTTCAGTGATACTTAGCTCCTTAAAAAATTTACATCCAAAGTGAATTGCATGTAAATTGCATTTTTATTGCATTACCACCACTAATAAAATAAATAACTTTTTTTCCTATACTTCTAACATTTGGAAGAATAATTTTGATATATATGTGCCAATCTAACTGAAATCAAGGGCCAGTGATACATAATCTTCCTCTGCAGTTCTTACTGTTCACAAAGAAGTTCTTTATTGGGTACATCGTATTGGCATGCTTAAATGTACTCAATAAAGAAGTTCTTTGAGGAAGACCCTAGCCTTGAAGTCCTGATTTGCTTGGGTTTGTTAGTCAGAGCCTTGACACTTACACTGAGGCTGAGGTGAATCTGCTCACTTTGAACAATTTCTACCAACATGTCCACCGTGTAGGGGGAGAACATACCAAGAACACATTCATAAGCTTCCTTTAAAGCATGGGGTGAATGCCCTATTTCCAGTGGTGAAATGCAAATTTTTTTACTACCGGTTCTGTGGGCGTGGCTTGGTTGGCGTGGTGTGGTGTGGTGTGGCTTGGTGAGCGTGGCAGGGAAAGGATACTGCAAAATCTCCATTTCCACCCCACTCCATGGGAAGGATACTGCAAAATCCCCATTCCCTCCCCACTCCTGGGGGAAGGATATTGCAAAATCTCCATTCCAACCCCCCTCTGGGGCCAGCCAGAGGTGAACTACTCAAAATTTCCACTACCGGTTCTCCAAACTACTCAAAATTTCCGCTACCCATTCTCTAGAACTTGTCAGAACCTGCTGAATTTCACCCCTGCCTATTTCCATCTGCAATAATATCCTATAATTTTTTTCTCTTTGGTTTGTTCTAAGTAGTTAAGTATTAAATTCTCAAAATTGATAAGATAACATGGCTCCAACATTCTAAGTCTATTAACCATGCTCTTTGGCACCCTATTGCTAATCTCTGATTTAGAGTTTATGATGGTAGGGAGAGTGGTTTATTACTATGACAATTTAAAAAAACTGAGACATGAGAAATATTTTTAAAAAGATATATTTTTTATGTGACCTGTATAATTTAGGTAACTAGGTGAGATGAACATTTTGTAAAGTAAAGAAAAAAGTAATGGTTCTGAAAATAACAAATAAGTGTGACATTTTATAAAAATACATACATCTGAGCAGTATATAATATATGCGATAAAACGTTTGCATCAGTGGTTATATGCACAGAAACACATATATATATTCTTACAGCCACTCCCAGACAGTGACTTACCTCAGTGTAGTCTGAGACAAAAAACGATGTTGTCCCATCATATTCAACAAAATGCTTTGGAAACAGCTTAATCCATGTATCATCACCATAGAAAATTATTCTTTTCCCAACAATTTTGGCCTGCCGTATTAAGTTGTCTTCCATCAAGGCTGGAGAGTTAAGGTTCATGATTACATCAACGAAACCTGGGATGCTACCAGTCATAAGTGCCTGCAAAGGAATCCACCAAAGGAGATTGATCAAGCATTAGATGAAGTTTCAGTAGAATCTAAAACCTGACACTGGATAAGGACTCACTTCTGCATGTTTGTACATATATATTGCAGTCACTGCCTTTAAGCAAACAACTACCCATAATTCAGTACACATAGTCCTCAACTTACAATAGCTCATTCAGTGACGGTTCAAAGATACAACAGCACTGAAAAAAGTGACTTATGACTGTTTTTCACAGTTGGACCTTTGCGGCATCCCCATGATCATGTGATCAAAATTCAGATGCTTGACAACTGGTTCATACTGATGACCGTTGTTCTGTCCCAAGGTCATGTGATCACCTTTTGCAACCTTCTGGCAAGTAAAGTTAATGCGGAAGCCATATTCACTTGACAACCGGGTTATTGCAATGATTCGTTTAACAACTGTGACAAGAAAAGTTGTAAAATGGGGCAAAACTCACTTTTGAGTTTTGCCCCACTCACTCAAATTTCTCACTGAAAAACAGAAATGTTGAGCTCAATTGTGGCTGTAAGTCAAGGACTACCTATATAGGTGGCAGGACTACAAGTACTGAATTCAGGACTATGGTACTGAATGTAATGCCCTTAGTAAGGGGTAACTTGAGTACTCCAGGAAGCTGGTGAATTTTTTTTTTCACTGTTTCACTCACCTCAATCATCATAGCAGAATGTACATCACATTCTGAGGAAAAACTCATGTTGTCAAAAAAGAACATAGTTCTGCAGTAAGCATTAAGCGTACTGCTTTATGAAATGTACAATGTATAAATTTAATAGAAGGTAACTGTCACTTGTCAAGAAATATTTATTTCCAAGGTACCAGAACTTATTTATTTATTTGTTTGTTAGATTTATAAGCCGCCCTTCTCCGGAGACTCAGGGCGGCTTATAATGCATTAAGCAACAGCCTTCATACTTTCGTATATACCTGCTTAGTAGGGCTTTCGGCCACCCCAAGCTGTGTTTTTTTATACAAAGTCAGCTTATTGCCCCCACAATCTGGGTCCTCATTTTACCTACCTCGAAAGGATGGAAGGCTGAGTTAACCTTGAGCCTGGTGAGATTCGAACTTGCAGTAATTGCAGGCAGCTGGCAACTAAGTGCTACTTTAACAGCACTTTAATTTAACTTACTTTAATTCGAGGCATAGTGACGGTAGGAGTCTTGGCTTCTGCGATAAAAACATGTGTTGTTCCTTTTTCCACCAGCTCTGTTGTATAGGGCATGAATTTTAAACCTTTTGAACCAAAAACAAAGTCATCTCTCAAGGCATCAATCAACACTATAACTACTTTGTTAAAAATAGGTGGGATCTTCTTGGTCCAGTCTGATGTCAATTCTAAAAAAAAGAAAAGAAAAAGAAAAACCCACATGAGACACTAATCCAAGCCAATGCTCTTCACACATTACTGACCTCAATATCCCACATTTTCTACAAATATCTTTAGAGGCAGGAATCAACAAGCCATAACGGATGGTCACAATTTTAATTTTGACAGCTGTACTTTGTCTTGTTTCCAACAAAAAAAAAATTATTACCGTTTATGGTGTCAATATTGGTTTCTGAACACCTTAAATCACATGAGAAAAACAACAGAGAAGAATATGGCAAGTGGGAAAAAACTATAAGAAAGGTAGTGAACTGTGAACAAGATATTGTAGAAACTCAGTATGTGATCCATAAATAACATCTGTACTTTTCTTCCTTATTTGTTGGCAGGAAGCTGCTGTTTCAGCCTCTCTGGACCTTCTAGAAGTTGCATGAGAGGGCTCTGCTCTCCTGGGACTCTGGAACCTCAGAAAATTGTGCAAGAATGCTGAGGTGATTTTCTCAAAGCTGCATGAGAGCCAGTCCTTCTTCTAACCTCCAGAGGGTCCAGAGGCACGGTGTGTCATCAAAAGTATTATGTCACATCACAACGATACATGTGTCATAGGTTTGCCATCACTACACTAGATACCTGATCAGATGAATATCTAGTATCTTCTTCCTGAGGCTACTGGAAACTAATATTTGACAACAATTTATAGAGTCCACAAAAAGAAAACTGAGTTTCATAGGTTGCAAGAATGTTCAAATCAACACAATGAAATGTTTTTTAAACAACCCACAGAATTATGAGACACGTGGGAAGGATGAATACAGCACCAATAAGAGCCAACGCACTGTAGAACAACAGGCCTATGAACACTACCCATAGCTGTCTGCAACTAAACTCCCATTTGTTGCAGAATTTCTACAAGTACATTCCAGCTAGTGAAACAGCACTGTTATTGTTTTTTTTTTGTTTGTTTGTTTACTGTATTTGGGTAACAAAAGGTGATGGAAAGGGAAGAATCAAAAATGACAAATTAATCTAAACACATCTGGCAAATGTCCCAACTATCTAAAATAATTGTCCACAATAAATCTCAGAAATTTTACTATTTATTGTTGCTGAACCAATAATTTTCCAAATTATTGTTTTCAAATTCCTTTGGAACATTTCGTTGATTTGCAACGATCTCTTGCCAACATTGCTCTACCTGCACTGCCAGTAGAAATGATCATAAACAAATACATTTCAACGAAGGTGACATTTGTTCTGCAGAATTGTTACCATCCCAGAAAAGCATAAAGGTATGCTTTACTGTCAATTCGCAGGAAGCTCAAAGCCTATATCTGGGGGAAAAGTATACAAACTTAGAACTGTGTAGTAAGGAAAATATCCATAGAGTTTCTTAAAATTTTGGGAACCTTTTTGAATTTTCAGTATTTCTGTATAAATAGAACCCTAAAGCATGATCTGTTCTCGGAACAAGTCCTAAAACTAGATTAAAAATACTTGATTAAACAAATGACAAAAACGCATTATACTTCATTTATTTGAGGAAAATAATCCAGTGTTACATATTTGTGTATGGCAAACGTATGTGAACCTGTAGGATTATCAGTTTATTTGAAAGACAAATTAGAGTGAAGTTTTTCAGATTTAGTGTGGGAGATTCTGCATTATTTACAGAACATAATTTTGGTTATTTACTATCAAAGTCTGATCTGTACATCCCAGATATGTGGAAATGTGTTATGACTCAAACAAGGAGATTTCTGAGGACCACCAAAAAACAGACGCTGATGTTCTGGAAAAGGCTACAAAACTACTTCCAAAGAGATTCGACTCTACCAAACTCCACTGTCGGGCATTGTATACAAAAGGAGGCAATTCAACACTATTGTTACTCTATCCTGGAGTGGTTGAGCAACCAAGATCACACCAAAAAGCCAGGGGTGTAATACTCTACGAATCTTAAAGAATTCCGGGATAAGGTCTAAGGCTAAAAGCCTTTCTTGCATTGGTGAAAGCCTGTGTTCATGACCCCACTATCAAAAACACTGAACAATAATCCTTGCAGGGTTGCAAGGAGAAAGACATTTCTCCCCAAAAAGGACATTGCTGCCCATCTACTGTTTGTGAAAGACCACATAGATAAGCCGGAATTTTATTGGAAGGATGTTCTGTCGATTAATGAGATCATAATAGAACTTTTCATCTTGAATGGAAAGTGTTCCACTTCACAAAAGGCAAAACATTGCATTTCAGCATAAGAACTTTATTCCCTCAGCAAAAAGTGACAGCAGCACTATCATGGTTTGGGCTTGCTCTGTCCTTCTGGACAAAGATAGCGTACCTTCATTGATGTAACTATGAATTCTGAATTGTACCACTAAATTCCACAAGAAAATGTCAGGGTATTTATCCCTGAACTGAAGATCAAGAGAAAATAAATGGGTCATGCAGCAAGATAGTAATCCCAAATTGCATAACCACATGATTAAAGTGGAAGAAAGTTAACATTTTGGATTGGCAAGTCAAAGTCCTGACCTGAATCCTATAGGAATTTTGTGAAAGGACATAAAGTGAGCAGTTTATGCGAGGAAGCCCACCAACATCCCTCAGTATGAATATCAATTTTTACGACTGGAACAAGTCATGTTTTAGGTCATACACTGTATATGCAGAAATATTGAAAATTGAAGAGAGTTCAGAAACTTTTAAGCACTGCTGTATATGAACTTTGCCACTTAGCAGTAAGGACTATTAAGATTTACCTAGATGGCAAAAATAAACCAATATCCAAAACAATCCAGAGGATTTCTTCCCCCTACCTAGATGGTTAATATGCAGTTTTTGTGTGAAAAGGAACAAAAGGCCAGAATTAAATTATCTGTCCAAGATTCTGCTCTTATTTAATGACGCGAGAAATTAAAATGTAGCCAATTCAGTAATTAATTCAGTGAAGGCTAAACACTTTGATTAATTGTTTTCTTACTTATTTTACTCTGAATTCCAAAGTCTCTTGAGGGAGAACTAGTATACCTTTGATCGTAGCACTGGGAATATGCTGAAACAATATTATTAGTGGTTTATTCCCAGAGGTATTTCAAACATTTTCATTCTTCGACAGCTGCTGAAGCTCCATCATCTTTATGGAATTGTTGATATGCAGAAGCTCTTGAAAAGTGTGAGTTACCACATGACCCAATCCCACAGGACACACAGCATAGGAGTGATGCCTTTTACTCAGCTAAAAAGCAAGTTGTGATTGTCAGAAACAGCCATGCTTCCAATTGCTTCCACCTGCTTATCTCCTCTGCCCTTTGTACGATACAATAATAAGAAGCAGGTCCCTCTATCTAGAAGATAACAGGTGAGTGAATAAACGCTACCACCTCACTTTTATTCTTGCCTTTGCCTGCTTAATTTAAGAGGCATGCAAGGCCAGGGAAAACATACAAGTAAGAGATATCTGTTGTCTTGTAAAAGCTGCATTCTGGGTAGCATAGTGATCCAAGCTTTTAGAAATAATACAATGGAAGAGATAGGAAATAGAAGAACTGGCATTAGCAAGACAGTAGTCCATTACACAGGAAAGTTAAGAGCTATTTCATCCTCCAGAACATGTCACATTTTGGGGAACAGCTCTAGCTCCCACCCCCCATCCCCCTCAAAACCTGGTCTTACTTACAATTTCTTTATTAAGTGGATTGCAATTTACAATTAGAAAACCTAAGAAGGATGGCTAATACTTGGGACGGGGGGGGGGGGGGGGGGGGGGAATTACTTAGGCCACAACAGACTAAACCTCATAGAATGAAATTTAACAGGAAGAAACATAAAGTCACACATCTAGGTAAGACAAATGGAAAAAAAAATGTGTACATAATGAAGAAATTCTGCCTCAAAAGCAGCATGTGTGAGAAGGACTTCAATGTACTACCTGTATGTTACAAGCTCAACATGTCCCAACAAAGACATGCAGAGAAGGCCAATGACATCTTATTTATTTATTTATTTATTTTATTAAATTTATATACCGCCCTACTCCCGAAGGATTCAGGGCAGTGAACAGTCAGATGAAGTGCATATAGTATAATATTAAAAACATTTAGAATGTAATAAATATTTTGGCCTAATAATTTAAAACACCCAATTTAGGATAGATTTGAAACAATTTAAAAAGGGAAGATTAGGCCAGGCCCGCCTGTTTAAATAAGAATGTTTTGAGGGCACAGCGGAAAATCCAGGATCCTCCGTAATTCCGGTAGGAGCTCGTTCCAGATGGTAGGTGCCCCCACAGAGAAGGCTCTCCCCCATCAAGAATCATCCTCTTGATTCTTGAAGGGAATCAAGAGGAGCATGGTGTCCAGATCACAGGACACCATGCTCCTCCAGAGGTGACCATCACATACTGTAACAACCAGTTCGCCCAGAACTGAAAATGTGACCGCATGCAGCATCAAAAAAACAGCAATTATATAGGACTGGATAGCATCAGGTTGGGTGGTTGGGCCCACCTGTTGGTTGGAACTACCGGTTTGCCCAAACCAGTCTGAACCGACAGCAGCCCACCTCTACCTACAAGGAACAGTTATAGTAAATAAAATATATTTAGCTTGAAGATTCAGAGAGAACATGATAGCTGTCTTTAAATCTGAACAGAAATCACAATGTAGAGATTCAGACGTATTACCACTTGCTGCAGTGGGCAAGTCTAGAATTTAAGAAATGAAACTTCAAGAATTTAGGTACAGTTTAGACATCAGAAGACATTTTTATAAGAGCTGTCTATCAGTGAAATAGGTTAGTGCAGAGCGGTTTCTTCCCCTTCACTGGAAGTTTTCAAAGACAGACTGGATAGGTTTCTACCAGGGATAGTGTAGTGAACTGTGCAATATATAGAGTTGGACTTGATGACTTCATAGGATCCTTTCAACACTGTAATTCTACTATATGCCGCCAACATGAAAAGTTATTTTCTAAAAAATCAATTTATTTCAGGACCAATTGGTTTATAATTTGGCACTTATTGTCCATTTTCTGAATTGTTTTAAGACTTCATTCTTGAACCATTAGCAATTTTTGTTTGGGAAATATTGAGATATCAATTTTGTGTTGGGTAATTCTGAATATCATTTATTTTTATCTGCTGATATTTTGACATTAGAACATTGATTCAAGACACCTAGTGTGTTTCAGTGACTGAAGGTGGATTAGAACCTGAATATCCCTATTCCTAATCCAACAATTTTACCACTACACCACATTTTTTCATTCTTAAACTTTTCTTTAAAAGATTTCATTTCAAAAGCAAATATACAGTAATTGAACATAATGATATATATATATATAACAATATGCCACTTGGTAATATAGGAGTGAGCAATGAATTAACAGACCCAGCAACCGATTTTTTCCCTAAAGTATAAAGATAAAAAATGAATCAATGAATAAAGAATTTGAAGTGATCCAGTATAATTTAAAAAGTGGTATGGTTGTTTTCCTTGCATATCACGACAAAATATTTCAAAGAATTAATTCCTACTGAATTCCTAATAATTTTCCAATAGGTATCTGTTTGGTCATTCCTTTTCCATGAAAATTAATCTGAATTAAAGTTGATAAATTGCTTTTTATGATATAGTTGTGTGTGTGTGTGTGTGTGTGTGTGTGTGTGTGTGTGTGTGTGTGTAACATTTAAGTGTACCTGGATTCTGCTGTTATATTTTTTGCTTTGTAAATCACTTAAGATTGAACTGATTGGTGTTGTATAAAAGCATTTTCAATAAATACGTTTCCAAAACGAAGTCTTAGTACGGGTATTGAAGAGCATATATTCAGTCTATTTCAAACAAGACTGCACTTTTATTAGAAATGATTGTTATAGAAACTTCCAGGCTAGTGAATAAATTATAATCAAAATCTTTAAATTAAGCTTTTCTGACTAGCAACTTAAATTAAATACATCCAGCAGCAGATAACACTGACTAGTTTTAGCATGGCTTCTGAGGGGCCTACATGGCTGCAACCGCATTCACCAGCCTACTGGACAACTTTTGCTCAAAATCAAAAGAGAAAGTTTGAATTAGCAATACTTTATCTCTTTGCAGATTGTTTTTCAATAACTATACAGATTGTCCTCGACTTACAACAGTTCATTTAGTGACCATTCAAAGTTACAACTACACTGGCAAAGGTGACTTATGACCATTTTTCACACTTATGACCTTTGCAGAATCCCCACGGTCACATGATCAAAATTCAGATGCTTGGCAACTGACTCAAATTTATGACTGCTGCAGTGTCCGAGGGTCATGTGATCACTTTTTGCCACAAGCAAAGTCAATGGGGAAGCCAGATTCACTTAACAACCATGCTACTAACTTAACAACTACAGTGATTCACTTAACAACTGCGGCAAGAAAGGTCTTAAAATGAGACTAACCATACATTTCCAGAGCGGTAATAGATCTCATTTTAAACTAGATCATACTTTCTCAAAAAGGCAAAGTATGTAGTTCAAGGTAACCAGAAACTACCCTTGGACTAAATTCTTCAGATCCCCATACAGAGGAAATGGTCTTCAGCTCTGTTCATCATCACTTTGGAGAGATAGACAATTTTTCTTTTTTCCAAGGAGAGTAACCATATACAGCAATAATATCGACATTTGAGTACTGTATTATAATATATTCCACAAAACTTATTTTGGAATCTAGATCAGAGGTTTCCATTGGTACAGAACTCAACAGTTCAGCTAATCTTAGAATTCAAAGAGAGCACATCATACAAATATTAAAAACATCATTTTGACTGCCAGGTAGTTTCTAACTGAAATCAAAATGCTAGTTATTAATAGTCAAGGCCTCTATGGATTTTGTTCAGGTGACTTGCAAGAACCCTCTGTGAGCTTCATTTACATTTGTTACAGGCTCATTGTGTGGTAATCCAGGTTCAAGCCATTGGGTTGAAGAGTACACCAACCATTTTAAAATAGCCCTTCTAACACAAAACTTTCAAGCAAAACTTTCATTGCCGATTTTTAGCATCACAGGATTTCATTTCCATTTTAGTATTTTTACTTTAAAATATGGCACAATCTGGATAGCTGGCAGGACAGTAAGCTAACCAAATAGGCCGCTGCTCCCTTATCTACTCTCTCCCTAGCCTGAATAACTTTTGGGGTTATTCACTGGCATGACACATAACTCACTTTCTACTTTAGATTATAAAGCCTACTGTTTCTTCTTCCTCATTTTGTTACCCATCTCGTTGCCCAAGAAAAGAGGGAAGACATTCTTGCCAGGGAAAAGGGCAAACAAATCATCCAACTTTTTGTTCTGGCAAAAGCCACCCTTTGTCCAGCTGTTTATTTCACCTGCCGGGCAGGCAGTTTTTCTGATGCCTCTTCCACTCTGAACAGCATAGCAACCAAGGCTGGGCTGCTCATAACCCAACAAACATTGCTAAAAGCCCAAGCAACCTGCAAGAGGAGTTGGAGAGGAAGCAGAGATTGCTCCCTGCAAGTGCAAATGCCTCAAAACCCCTTGCAAAAAGCTCCTTTCTGAATTGCTAAACACCCACAAAGAGAAGTTCAAGTTTGTTGGAGCATCTCACTCGCCCCTCTCTGCCTTGCTTGGCAGGCTGGAGGGGCGATATACCATGGAGAGAAGCGAGGAATGATTTTTTTTCTCTCCCACCACACTTTGAAAGGATCTCCTCTAAAGGATCTCCTGGCGAGATCCCAGGAAAACACGAGCGAGGAAGAGACGCTGCTGTACCTGTCCGAGGAGGCTCTGCAGGCACCTGGCCGAAGGTCCCGCTGGGAAGCAGCGATCTGACCGGCACCGGGAAGAAGCCCCTAAGGAAAAGCCCCACGCCCAAGGCCTGCACCAACAGGCAGAAAGACGCAAAGACCCCGGAGCGCAGCTGCATCCTTCAACTCCAGTGCGGGCAGGCAGGTGAATCCGGAAGGAAGGTAAGCAGGAGAAGGACACACCTGCCGCAGCGGCGGCGGAGGCCGCAGCACCTCCCTCCCGTGGGCCAAGCAGACGGCAAATAAGGATAGAATTGAAAAGCCAGGCAATCATAATAGGCCCAAACCTCTTTACTTGCACGCTGATTGGTCAGCGGTTGACCAATCCGCGGGAAGTTGCCGCTCGAGAACCCCCGTCGAGGGAAGAACGCTTTGAAAAGAGGAAGTATGAGCGGACTACATCTCCCAGAAAGCCTTTGCGGCATTGCCTTGGCGATCGATGGAAGCCAGTCGGTCGGTGTACTGTAAAGCTGTCAATTTCCAGTTGGATTTTTATAGGTAGCGTTACAATTGCTTGGCTTTTTGTCATGCATGCTGGTTTTTAGAAGTCAGGTATTCAGCGCTGGTTCTTCGGCTTTGAAACGGAGATGAGCACCACCCCCTAGAGTTGGGAACGACTACCACATACGTGCAAGTGGAACCTTTATCATATACCCACCTATATTATATAACAACACAGTTTAATTAATTTGGATGTATACACGCTCTTCTTTTGGGATTTGTTTCCAGCAAAAAATAGGTAGCTCATGGGGACAGATGATTATGGAAATGGAATGAGTAAAACGGATTAAGACCAAGGTTCAGAGTTTAGCATAAAGACGTTTATAGAGTTGGAAAAATAAAGAATAATTCTGTATGTACTTGCAGCTGCTGATCAAAGTCAAGGTTTTGTCATTATAATTTTTGTGTAAATATTTGGATTGTGTTTGTAATTATTGTCAGTGTCTAAAGCAGTGTTTCTCAACTTTGGCAACTTTAAGACTCATGAACTTCAACTTCCAGAATTCTCCAGCCAACATGGCTGGCTGGGGAGTTCTAGGAGTTGAAGTCTACATGTTTGCCAAGGTTGAGAAACATTGCTCTAATGATATTCTTTTTGTTCCAATATTTGTAGTGAAATAGTTTTACAGATAGTCTTTAACTTATGACTGCAATTGAGCTGAAAATTTCTGTTGTTAAGTGAGACATTTGTTAAGTCAATTTTGTCCCATTTTATGACCTTTCTTGCCAAAGTTGTTTAAGTGAAACATTGCAGTTGGTAAGTTAGTAACCCAACTGTTAAGTGACTCTTACTTCCCCGTTGACTTTGCTTGTCAGAAGGTCGCAAACGGGGATCGCATGATCTTGGGACATAGTGACAGTCTAAACATGAACCAATTGCCACGCATCTGAATTTTGATCACATGGTCATGGGGATGCTGCAAAAGTCATAACTTTGAAAGGTGGTAAGTCACAATTTATAGTGCTCTTGCAACTTTGGTCACTAAATGAACTGTTGTAAGTTGAAGACTACCTGTATTTTTTTTTTCTTTATTTGGGGGGCAAATTATTATGGCATGTTTATATGTGGGTAGAGGTCAGAAGTTTATAGCTATTTTTGGTATTGGTATTTTAACAATTTTAATCATTTTTAACAATTTTTGCTACTGCTAAAGTATACTATTTTTGCTTTTGAGCCTGTAGCTCTACACTATTTTCAGTAGTGTAAACTGAACAGAATTACCGTACTTTTTGGAGTATAAGACACACTTTTACCCCCATAAAAGAGGGTGGAAATGTTGATGTGTCTTATACACCGAATACAGCCATTTTTGGCTTCCCAAAATCCCGCCCTGTGCAATCCGTTTTTGCCAAAAACAGGTCAGTTTTTTTGCAAAAACGGGGCATGCAGAGTGTTTGGGAGGCCTGCAGAGTGCTCCTGGGGACTGGGGAGAGCAAAAACGTGATTTGGGGTGGGCAGGGATTTCGGAAAGATTTTCAGGAACAGCTATCGACTTGTGAATATCAAATGGCATCACAGGCCACTGTTCTAGCCTTACAAAGAGAGAAAGTGAATTCGGTAGAATTTGGACCGAGAATAGAAAAGTTACTTTTTAGGATGCAAAATAATATTTGGAGGGGTTTTCAATCAGTCAATCAGAATATAGCTGGATGGGACCTTGGAGATTTTCATAGTCCAATCCACTCCTCAAGCAGGAGACCCTATCTTTTCTTAAAAACCTCCGGTGATGAAGGCACAACAACCCACAACTTCTGAAGGCAAGCTATTCCACTGGTTAATTTTCTTACTATTAGGAAGTTTCTCCTTAATTCCAGGTTGCTTCTCAGCTTGATCCATTTCCATCCATTATTCCTGTCTTGCCTTCTGGTGCTTTGAAAAATAAGTTGACCCCTCTTCTTTGTGGCAGCCCCTCAAATACTGGAATACTTTTCTTTTCTTTTCTTTTCTTTTCTTTTCTTTTCTTTTCTTTTCTTTTCTTTTCTTTTCTTTTCTTTTCTTTCTTGCTCTTATATTTCACTTACTTGGTGACAAAGTGTGGAAAGGCAATTCATAACGGAATAACTATAAAGTTACCTGTTGAATTTTTGCAAATAGATATAGTATGATACGAAACCAGACATTTTCTGGGTGGCTCTTAATGAAAGCACTCTGCTATTTGACGCTTTATGAGAGGTTTTAAGATGTAGGCTAAAGATAGATTATTGACTACAACGAACGGGCTGATCACTGAGATACAAAAAGAAAATGATCTAATCTGATCTATGTTCTCAGAACTGGCTGAGGATGCCAAATATTTTCTTGCACATATATTATGAAGTTTCACTTCTGTTGTAGCATCTATTCTTGCCTTTGTCTCCCTAATTTTTTTCATCTCCGGTAGCTTGTTTGGACCTAATATATCTGGGTTGCACCCATGTTTACAACCACTAGAAGGCAGCAAAGAGTTAAACATTTTTCTTATTACCCTCTAACTGGCCTTCAGTTATGATGTGATATGATGATACACCAAATTCCTATATGGTAGGGCTAGCAAGTAAACTGAATTATGCCTAACTATGGTTCACTGAATAACATCAATAGATTGGGTGAACTGCCAAACAATATGGAAATCTATCAGCTTCTATAAAAGCAGCACTTAATACATTTTGTAACTGCTGTCATTTAACGCCAACGAAAATAGTGCAAATATATCAATAACTACGTGTTATCACATATTGTAGAAATCTGTAATCCCTTTTAGCATCCTGGAGTTCCGCAGGCTACAGGGATGTGCCAAAGTGCCATGACCATTGAGAAGAAGCCCAGGAAAGATCCTTAGAGAACACACCGTCATTGCCAACATTTGAGTAAAGATGGAGACAAGAAGAAAAACATCAGACGACAAAGATTTAAAAAATGAGGGGGCGGGGGGGAAATCGCACACATATATTTTGCCTATTGGCAAAATCTCAGTCCTGATGCATTCTGCTTCAGGGGACCGTGCTTAAGAAAAACAACATATTAATGAACAATGAAATAATTGCAAACATCACAATTTATGAACCCCACATTAACCTTTGTTAACCAGCGCAATTATAAATAAATGGAAAACATTTCACACGTAACAAGAATTTGACTGAAAAGAATCTCAAAAAATGAAAGCTCGATACCAAGTTAATTGAAACATCTATAAATAGAGCCCATTGACACTATAAATGCAATTAAACACAGTTTGTATAATTAACCAAAAATTAAAAAGTTGCATCCTGCATTCAACCTCCTATCGCTTCTGATTACACGTGGTACACAAGGACATAATTATGTGCCAAAGATGAAAAGCATAACATTACCAAGATAAACCACTAATATATATATTTTAAAAAACCTTCATACTGTTACTGCACAAAGAACATGTGGAGCATATGGCTACATTCAAGTAGTTAGCGATAGTTAAAAAAAGAAAACTCCATAAACAAACAAATCCCCCCCCCCAAAACCAATTACATATGGAGGAGGAAAACTGCAGGTGCAGAATGCTTAAAACTCAACAACTGTGTGAGTGAAAAGGCATTTAAAGCTTAAGTACTGCACTTACTGGTACATGTACTTGAAAATCCAACTACCAGATTCTAAATACCAAATATAAACATTGTGTCTAAAACTAAAACACATCCTAATCACAAAAACATGGAATAACAAAGTAATTGGAGTGATGCACTAAAGTAAAGAACTTCACTAAGATCTTTACAGGCCATTTATTTTAATCTTATTATCCCATCTAGCCTCTATTTAAAGAATAGAGCTTATCTTTATAAACTGGGATGTATTTTAAATCTGCCAAGGAAGGTTCTAAAATAGTCAGCTATAACCACTTAGGAAGCTTCTACATTCACAAGCACCCATTCCTAACCATCAATGGGACATCGTGAAATGTATGGCATGGCATTGCAATGCTAGTTCTATCTTTTCTAGTTGCATGTCATCACTTGTTCCCTCCTCTAGAAGAAGGACTGAGGATGACAGGATAGCTGTCTTCCAATATTTGAGGGGCTACCACAAAGAAGAATGGGTCAATCTATTTTCCAAACCACCCAAAGGCAAGACGAGACAGAATGGATTAGAAACTAATATAGGAGAGAAGCAACCTATAACTAAGTAGAAATTTCCTGTCAGTGAAAACAATAAACCAGTGGAATGGCTTGCTTTCAGAAGTTGTGGGTGCTTCATCACTGGAGACTTTTAAGAAAAGACTGGACAACCATTTGTCTGAAACGTTATAGAGCAGTGATGACTAACCTTTTTGCCATCGCGTGCCAAAAGTGGGGGGAACATGGGGGGTGGCAGGTGTATGTGCCCACATCCATAGTTCAATGTGCCCCGCCCTCCCGCACATGCACATGTGATCCCCCCACACTTCCCCCTGCTTTTGGCATGTGATGGCATGGTGGGCCCAGTAGGCCCATTTTTCCCCCTCCCCAGGCTCCAGAGGCTTTCTAGGAACCTGGGGTGGGCAAAAACAGCCTTTCCCATTCCCCCGGAGGCCTTCCAGAGGCCGGAAATAGTCAGTTTCCCGACTTCCAGTGGGAGCGGAAGGCCTGAAAATCAGTTGGCTGGTGCATGCATGCGCTCTGGAGCTGAGCTAGGGCAACACTTGCGTGCCTACCAATATGGCTCCGTGTGCCACCTGTGGCACCCGTGCCATAGGTTCGCCATCACAGTTATAGAGTATCCTGCTCAAGCAAGGTCCCTTCCAACTCTCTTGTAATAATAATATCCTTTATTGTCACTGCATGACATATGTACAATGAGATTGGTGGAGCTCCCTCAGTGCACCCACACAACACAATACAATTCACAGTGGAAACAGAAAATCCCTAACCCAATAAATCATATTAACAAACACCCAGTCCTATTACATCAGTGTGAACATGTTACACATTGTGCTGGCCCTGCAAGTCAAATCGTACTACATAGTTATGATGTTATTTCGCATTTAGGAGTCTGTTCTGTTATTTCTTATAATCTACTGTAATATTCCACAAACATTTGCCAATTCTTTTAAAATTTCCAGTGGCATACAGAAAATGATATGGATGCTTCCAGATAGTCCTTGGTTAATGATCACTCATTTAGCTACTATTGTAAGTTGTGACGGTGCTGAATGAGTGGTGCTTACCACTGGTCCTCAGTTGCAATTTTGCAGCACCTCTACAGTCATCCAGACACAATTTAGGCATTTAGCAACTGGCTCACACTTAATGAGGGTTGCAGTGTCCTGTGGTCACATGATCACCATTCGTGACCTTCCCTGCTGGCTTCCCACAAGCGAAGTCAATGGGGAAGTCAGCAAGTAAGATTGCAAGTCTCTCTCGCTTCTGCCCTTACAGAGTATGAGCACATGCCCACACACAACACCTCCCCTGTTCACACTCCATATCACAGGCCTATCTAGCCACACTTGCAGTATAGCATAGCACTCACTCGCTGCCCTTCTACACTCCATGGTACTCATTTACCTGCCAGCATGCTTGCAAGCTGCCCTAGGAAAAGCTGTGCTTGTCATCACTGTGACCTTCAACTTCCTGCTGGCTTCCCCATTGACTTTGTTTGTTGGAAGCTGACAGGAAGTTGCAAGTTGTGGTCGCTGGTCCTTACTTAATAACAGCATGAGGGATTGCTGGGATGGCCATCACTAATCCACGTGATCAAGTGACATTGCACTTTGCCTAGTGACAAATTCCAGTTCCAATTAAGTGAGAACTACCTACCTATGATGATATAGATCAGGGGTTTATAAAACTTTTTGAGGCCACAGAATCTGTGAGTTAAACCTCTGATCAAGAGGCAAAACACTAATGATAGGAAATTGGTGTTAAAATGAAAAGTAAACTGTTAATTGTAAATGCCCAATTAATATTTCTCATGTACAAAAAATAAAAATTGAAATTTATGTTTTAACCACACCATGCCTTGGACATTTTTCTTGTTGTTATACACAGCTATCTGAAATGCCATTTTTCTTCTCATGAAAGTTCTGCACATTTTCCTCTGAAACACCCAGGATGTTTATTGCTCAGGTTGAGATGTTTGGTTTCCAGATATCTTAACAATTCTGCAGAACTCAGGTTGTTATCCATCGCTCACATCCAGCACACAGTGCATTTTATTTGTTTTTGTTACCAGTCCATGTAATACCAAAGTTGACAAAGTTCTGATCATACAGTTTCCCCGTTCCTTAACTTCTGCTTCACTTCTTAACTACTATTGGAAGCGGTAGCAACACAACTGGAATTTGTTTTGATTTTTCTGCTTTCCCCTTTTTCCATAACATCTACAATTGTACCCAGGTGATAACTGATTATCCATATTTGGGAAAATATTAATGCTAATCAAAAACCATATGCATGTGCAGAAAGGTATATACTTAGAGTTTATTTAATTGTGTCAGAAGCATCACAATTAAAATAAGGCATACTATGACATAAAATTTAAAATATAAAATACAAGATTAAAATATGTACAATACCTAGAGTGAGTGTATTAATTCCCCCACAACCTAGTGAGATTGACTCTTAGTAAGTATGCACAGCATGCCTCCTTGATTTTCGGAAGAATTCTTGGGGATAGAATAGAATAACAGAGTTGAAGGGACCTTGGAAGTCTTCTAGTCCAACCCCCACCTTAGGCAGGAAACCCTACACCACTTCAGAGAAATAGTTGTCTAATGTCTTCTTAAAGCGTTGGAGCATTTACAACTTCTGGAAGCAAGTTGTTCCACTGATTAATTGTTCTTCTGTCAGGAAATTTCTCCTTAGTTCTAAGGTGCTTCTCTCCTTGATTAGTTTCCACCCATTGTTTCTTGTTCTACCCTCAGGTGCTTTGGAGAATAATTTGACTCCCTCTTCTTTGTGGCAACCCCTGTGATATTGGAACACTATCATGTCTCCCCTAGTCCTCCTTTTCATAAGACTAGACATATCCAGTTCCAGCAACCGTTTTTTTATATGTTTTATCCTCAAGTCCCTTAATCATCTTTGTTGCTATTCTCTGCACTCTTTCTAGTGCAGATAGACGTATGCATACAAGTATTGTCAGGAAAAAGAATGTGTGAAAATGGAGGGAAAGACTCATCACACAGCTAAAAGAGATTTTACAAATTTGGGGGTAGGCAGCGTGTCAGGTTTTGTGCACATGTATAGGTAATCCTCAATTTACAACCACAACTGAAACCAAAATTTCTGTTGTTAACCGGGACAATTGTTAAGTGAGTTTTGCCCCATTTTACAACTTTTATTGCCTCAGCAATTAAGTGAATCACTGCAGTTAAGTTAATAACATGGTTGTTAAGTGAATTCCCCATTCAGTGTGAAAAATGGTCATAAATCGCTTTTTTAAATGCCATTGTAACTTCGCATGGTCACTAAATGAACTGTTGTAGGTCAAGGACTATCTGTGTGTGATGAAGGAAAAATTACATCGAGGCAGAAGCAGATGGCAGAATGTGTCTGACGGGTTTCTCCTCACTCATCCCTCCCCGTTAATCCCTTGTGGAACCCAGTTTGAAGGCCCCAAACACAAATTATCAATGTAGAAGATCAAAATTAGAAAAGAGGGCCTATCAACTAATCTACGGGTAGATAACTTCCATGAGTTTCAAAGGGTAAAGACAATAAACCTTCTGTTCACAGGGAACATGACCTTGAAGGGGACTTCATCCAAATACAGAAACGATATGTTCCATGAGAACAGAAGGTTTTTTACAACCCAAGGTAAGAAATATTCTTAGTGCAGCTGAAAGCAATTATCAATTTGAATTAGGCACCTAGGAATATTCTGAACCAAATCCCAGTATTTGAAAATAACTTCAATGAATCTAGTAATTCTGTGATTACATGGTAAACTGAATATTACTTTATGATGTATGCCTGGACTTGATTGCTTCTTTAGTACTATCTCTCACTGCTGATAACCAGTTTTAGCTCTTAACAGATAAGGGATACCTTCTGCATATTAAGCCCCTCTGTAACTTGTCTAATTCTGCCACTTAGAAGACCAGTGCCTCAAGGGGTCAGGGAAAGACTTCACTGCATTTTGATAGTAGTGGTTTAAGAGTTAATCCAACCACTCCATCAAATGAGTTTGAGAACTGCTTTCACCTTGGGACATCAAGTTGCTCAAAATACACAAGTAGCATTTGGAACCTTGCAGCAGTCCTCTAAGATACAGAGCAGAAACACAACTTAATTTAGAAATGTGTCTGATTATCTGGGCCTGTTTGAAATGAGCCTTCTCCCCCACTTCATCCCACTCCTTGCCTTTCACTCTGTAACCATGCTGAAATTATCTGAATGTTCTGTACTAAAATAAGCACCTTCCAAGTCTCGTGCTGGCTTATTATGAAACAGAAGAAGCTTACAGATCAACCAAAACTGTAATAAAAAAAAATAATGAGTGGGTTGTGAGGTAAACTATCATTTAGATAGCATTTTGGATTTTGTCAAGTTTATGTGTGGTGATTTTAGGGCTAACAAGAGCCAAAGATGTCAGAGTGCTCTGCCAGGCAACATTTCACATCAAGGAAGCTGTCACTGACTACTCTCATTTCCAAGCTGTTTGTGACACACCTGGAACACTCCATGAGCAGATAATAACTTTATTTCTGGAATGGAGATGCAGCAATTACCTGCAAACACAATTTCTCCTGGGGCATCGACTGAGAACACTTAAAACAATAATGCCAGCAGGATTTTTTTTTTTTAAATGAAATTTGGAGCGCTTGCAACTTCAGTGCTTGTTGATTATCAGCAAAATTACCGTTCAAAGGCTGGGTTCACACATTGCACTAAGCCATTGTCTCATGAATAACCTTAAACTGGCTGGGTTTGCATGTTGTGCTAAAGTTATAAAGCCTGATCTATAGACTACACTTGCTGGGTTCACACTATATAGCAAGGCAAAACCAAACCAATTATATTATGGTTTACATCTATGAAGCCAGCTGATGGTTAACCCAACCCAGCCATGTGCTGATTTATGCATTACATCATTATTTCATCTCTATTTTTTCTCTCTCTCTCACACACACACACACATACACACACACACACACACAAACATCTTGTTTCAATGGAAATAAAAATTCACAGATTGCTGCAAAATAAATGTTGACACTATTAAAGTTATATTACTGTTATTTTTTGCTGTTGTGGCTGAATTTATTTTGGTTCAGGTGATCAGCAAAGGGCATTGTATTCCTACCTTTTTCTGCCTTGAAGGGTATCTTGAAATTTCAGCTGCTGCAAAATTCACTGGGTGTGAATGCAGCAGCACGAGCAGTTATGTGTCTCTCTGGTAGAACACATGTTATATCTTTGCTCCATTGATTGCCAGTTTATTTCTGGGACCAATTCAATATGCTGGTATTATTAAATATAGATGGGAACGTTTATAATTACTTATAGACCTGTTATATAAGGGGAGGAGAATGCATCTGATATTTCCGATGTATTTTTCAACTTTCAACCAGGGTGGATTTTTTATGTTTAATGTCGGCGTGAATAAGACATTCATTATTTGTTGTAATATTTTTTGTACACATTTTTTTTATTTTTATTATTAGCGTCTGGTGGTTGTTAGTTTATTTCTTCTTCTATATTTTAGCTTAATTAAAATAAAATAAAATAAAAACGTTTAAAAGATCCTAGTGTTGACCCTGAAGGCCTCATATGACATAGGATTAGGTTATTTGAGGTACTGCCTCTCCCAGATTCCATCTGTTTATCGCAAGTGATCTAATAGATTGGGCATGTTACGGGTTCCGTTATCTAGGAAGCTACATTTGGTGGGCCCTAGACAGCAGGCTGCCTCTGCTGTGGCCATGCGCTGTGAAATTTCCTCTCCTCAAGGTGAAGATGGCTTCATCACTTCCAAGCTTCCAAAGGTCCCTCAAGACCAGTGGTGAGTTTCAAATTTTTTTACTACCGGTTCTGTGGGTGTAGTTTGGTGGGCATGGCATGGATTGGTGGGCATGGATTGGTGGACATGGCAGGCGAAGGATACTGTAAAATCTCCATTCCCTCCCCAATCCAGGGGAAGGTTACTACAAAATCCCCATTTCTTCCTGAACAGCTGGGACTTGGGAGGCAGAGGGCCCATCAGAATTTTTACTACCAGTTCTCTGAACTACTCAAAATTCTGCTACCAGTTCTTCAGAACTGGTCAGAACCTGCTGAAACCCACCTCTGCTCAAGACCTGGTTATACCATCAGGCCTGGGGATCCCAAGGGATGGTTGAACTGATGAGGTGGTTCCATTACTATCATATTAACATCCCTCTGTCTAGTATTCTTGTTTTAGCTGTTTTTATGCTTCCTTCCTGTTTTTAATATTTGTCAGTGATAATGATTTTAGATATTGTTTTAATCTTGCTGTACCCCAGCCAAAATTGCCTGCTTGTGAGATGGGTTGCTATATAAATTAGATAAATAGATAAATAAAACTTTTTCAGGTTTTGTTTTGTTTTTCAAAAAAAAAAAGATCATACCTAAGAGTTCCTTAGATAGTGAGATGGGCAGAATATAAATGTAATAAACCATTATCATTTGTATTGTGCCATATTTTTTTTAAATGTGATTAATGAAGTAATATATATTTCATTCAATGATAGCCCTAATTACAATATTGATAACACAGGAAGAAAGAGTAGGACATTCAAGGCGTGGTCACATTTCAAATGTATACACAACTGTTATATCCTAGGAATTGTAACTTGGGAAATGTATTCTTCAAATTATAATGAAAATTGCATCCATTACAGGAACTACAGTTCCCAGGAAAAGCTAGGGTATTGGTTTGCCTACCTGTGGTGCAAAAATACGTACTGTACATTATTTTGAGTTTCATAACTTCAAACCTCTAGGTTCTGAATTGAATATGTAATTATTTCAACCCTAGGACAAAAGCATAAATCTGTAAATCCCTGGCTGTCTTGATGAAAGATGTTTCATTTTTCCAACACATCCTAAGATCCGTATCATTTTGTCATTTCCATTTCATTTCTATTGAAACTGTGGACACACTTGGAAACTATTGCTTTGTAAACAGTTTGACAGCAGATTTCAGGATAATGTAGAACAAGCTCTTCCTGTTCTCTGCCACCCAGGTTTGGTCTACAGATGGCAATGCAGTTTTTGCTGCATTTCTGAAAGAATGGAAAGTCCTTTGAATAATGGAGGCTCACACACTCTCCCATGGTGCTGTCCTTGTGATTGACAAGTTTCTCAAAAAAAAGATTCTCTGCAGTGCAAAGTAGAAGCTGTTTATAGAAAGGGCAAGGCAGTTGAGCTAATAGAAGAATTGCACTAAAATGCTTGGTTTTGATATTGAAATCCTCCCTCCCTGGATTTAATCCAGTCATTCCAAAGGTGCTTTTTCAAGAGGCAACTGGACCTTCCTTCCTTCCTTCCTTCCTTCCTTCCTTCCTTCCTTCCTTCCTTCCTTCCTTCCTTCCTTCCTTCCTTCCTGTGGTAGTGGGGAAATTAAGACACATTTTGACTGGAGGAAAAGTTATGATGAAGGCAACCATGACAAGAACAATGTTGTACAATAGACATCATGCAAAGATGACTTTCTACCTTTCAGTTTGAAGGGACATAATAATAATAGAATAGCTAGAATTAGTTGGATGTAATAGTAGAATCAGTAGAATTGGTTTGACTTGCTGTTTTGCTTCTGTAAGAATTGCTTTGCTAAGAATTGGAATTGCCTCTGCCATTTGCTTCTACCAATGATCTCACTTCCGTTATCTTGTTTTTGTGTACAACTCAGAGCTTAGTGCAGGTTATGTCATGGCTTGGCAGGGTTACATCAGGTAAAATACCTGTGTTGCTAAGCACTCAGTCCCCCTGTTCCTTGCTGCACAACCAATGCAGAGCTACGAGGAAGGCATGGGCCAGGTGGCCAGAATTGGGTACTAAGCTGATGTCTATGAAGATATAAAAGGATGCCATACCTTCCCCAAGGTGTGGTCTTCCTTACATGCATTTTGTATGTCCATGGAATGGTTTACCTAACCTTTTGCTTTGATCAAAATAAACACTGATTCTTTCTCAAGACTCCGCTTAAGCTGACCAGGGGGGCTTTCGTGCAGGTTTGCCTGGTGTGCCAGTTGCACCCTTTCCTAAACCGAGATGCCCTTTGCACGGTCACTCATGCCCTGGTTACTTCTCGCTTGAATTACTGCAACTCCCTCTATATGGGGCTGCCCTTGAGGTGCACCCGGAGGCTCCAGCTGGTCCAGAATGTGGCTATGCGGGCTGTTACGGGAGCTCCCTGTTAGTCCCGTGTAACGCTTCTCCCTACGTGAGCTGCACTGGTTACCAGAGGCCCTCTGGATCCACTTTAAGGTGCTGGTACTTACCTATAAAGCCCTACATGGCTTAGGTCTGGGGTATTCGCAGGACCATCTCCTACCCACCTTCCACAATCCTGTCCGCTCACACAGGGCTGCCCTCCTCAGGGTACCGTCGACCAGACAATGTTGGCTGGCGACGCCCAGGGGTAGAGCGTTCTTTGTGGGCGCTCCTGCCCTCTCGAGCTTCGGACGGCCCCTGATCTCCGCTCCTTCCGTCGAGGCCTAAAGACTTGGCTGTTTCAACAAATGGGCTGATTCTGATTCTTGGGTTTTATTATTTATTTGTCCCTGTTTTAATTGGTTTTTAATTAGGATTTTTCTTTATTATTATACGTTTTTAACTTGTGTTCGCCGCCCTGAGTCTGTTGGGAGAAGAGTGGCATATAAATATTTGTAAGTAAATAAATAAATAAAGTCCACACATGTTAAAGTTGCCAAGTTTGAAAAACACTGGTTTACTGTATGTATCAGCTTAGCCTCATTGATATGTATAGCTGTTTATTTCTCAAGGTACAATCTGTTCTCCTTTGCAGTACACAAGTATATGTTAGCATGCAACTGGACATGGTAGGTAAGAGCAAGAAGAAAACTAGGAAACCCTCTGTCTTCTGTCCGTTATTCAGGTGGTTGCTGTGGGATAATAGAATCCTTGAGTTTACATATCACAGCTAAGCCCTAAAATGGCTTGTTTGGTTTGGGTGCAGCCTATTATTGTAAACCAACTCTAGTTAGGTTAAAAAAAATAATGTTAAGCAAACTGAAGCTTCACGCTATGTGCCAACTAGGCCATTGCATTGAAGTGATAGTATGACCTTCCAGAGTTGAATTATTTTGCAGTGCTGTATAACAGAAAACCATTATGGATGAGAATCGTTGACCTTTTGAAGACTTTGGTGCCCTTCAAAATTCCCAGAAATAACATTTGCACTGAAATTAAAAACAATTGCTTTTCTCCTCTGTCTGCTAGACCCATTCACATTATCCTTGATATCAAGAGAATTTGTTTCCAAGGCATGGCTAATTGTGTTTACTGAGGGTTTTAATGAGTTTTAGATCAGTTCAGCCATTAAATGCTGAAAAGAAGGGACCGGACATCCGAGTCAACTGTTAACCCTTTTATTCCTCAATATCACCCATACCCACTACCAAATACATAACTCTGCTTAACCCGGTTTACTGGTTTTTATGTGACAATTTTGTTTTCAGTTGATACGGTCTCCTGACAAATCAGTAAAAACTTACAACTGCTACCTCAACCAAATAGCATAAGTTGTGGGTAAATGACAGCAGCAATGTTTTTCTTTCAGAAATGGTCTAACTCCTCTTGGCAAACAAATAAAAAACAGCACCACTCAGAGGATGCTTGAATGTAGCATATTTTATTATCGAATTCACCATTTCACTGATTGCTTACTGTCTCCCAGATCTATCAGTCTAAAATGGATTTAGCAGCCATATAACATCTAGACCAAACAAAAACAAAAACTAAGAGTAGAAATTTGTGAGTTATAGATGACTTCTCTTTCTTATCAAAATGCCCGTTTTAAAAAAGAAAACTACCTCCTGATAAGTGTTCATGTAATGTTCATGTTATGTATCATGTAATCCTATGCAGATTTACTCAGAAGTCAGACTTTCCAATTCAAGGAGACACCTCCACCACATGAATATGCCTAACTCTGAAGTCAGCTGTCCTGCAGCCAGAAGCACCACTGAGGTGGTTTTTGTGATCTTCGAATGAATGATGGTCAGGACTTGGTTGTTTTTGGATTGGAGGTTACCAAATCTTGGGGGTGGAGACTAAACTGGGAAGCTGAGACAGGGCCGGATTTAGATGAAAAGAGGCCCTAGGCTATTCCACTTATGAGGCCCTTTCACCTCCCATTTTTTTCGGTTCAGTGTTTTAGTGTTCACTGTTTTTAGAATAGTGTAATTTTAATTTTGCTAACAATTTGAATGTAGGCCCCTCTTGATCTTGAGGCCCTAGGCTGAAGCCTAGTTAGCCTATAGGAAAATCCGGCCCTGAGCTGAGAAGACAAAAATGACAATAGCAAGCCACTTCCCCATTGCTGTCAAAAAAACTCAACAGGGATCTCCCCACAAAGCTCTTGGAATGAGATTTACCTTTAAGCAGGGCTGAAATCTACTTACCTTCCCTACCAGTTTGGAAGTGCATGCGCTGCACGCACATGAGCAGAACAAGCACACGCATGTGCATGCATCACATGTGCGCATGGACCCTCCATGCATACGCAAACCCTTCTGCCCATGCGCAGAGGGTAAAAAACAGGTTGATGACTGGGTGGGTGGGCAGAGCCTCATGCTGCTATCGCTACCAGTTCTCCAAACCACCCGCCGAACCAGGCCGAACTGGTAGCATTTCACCCCTGCCTTTACGTAAGGTGAATAGATAGCAGATGCAGTTTAATTACAATGTAAGGCACATTGTGGTTAAAAACAAATTCACATATATTCTGATCAGCTCTGAGCTCTTGGTGATTGAGCAGAAAAAAATAGACCTGAGGTTAATACTGGGTAGCCCATTGAAATGTCAGCTTTGCTACGAGAAATGCAAATTTTGTATTAATTATGGAAGAGGTGAAAAATAAACTGAACAGAATGGCCTCAGACAAATGAATGGGACAGCTATAACTTGAATGCTGTGTGCAGTTCTAGTTATGCCTTCCGCAGGAAAGATAATTAAAATAATCAGAGACAGGAGCAAACTGAACAGACAAAAGCAGACAATGCATAGTTAAACTGTGGGATTGGAAGATGTAGGACAGCTGCTGATTTGGACGGCTTGAAATGGACTTGGATAAATTCATGGCAGACAAAGCTATCAATGGCTACAAGTCATGGTGTCTATTCCATACCTCAGATCAGAAGTATCCTTTCTCTTAACAATCATAATAGGATTTTTCACAGCCTTCTCCTGAGTCAATCAAGCCATCATTATTTTCTCTTTTTATAATTTGAAGATTTTTGCTGGGGTGGTATTGCTTATGATGTTACAGCTTTATTGGTTTTACACTTTATACAAACTGCTGTTTATCTCTGTATTACAACATCTGGCAATAAACAACACACAAGATTTGATGACAAGGTATACTTCTTCAAAATCTCTGGAAGGACAGGAGTTGCTATTTTTGTTTTCATCTTGATGTTTACAGCTTGACCTTAAATTTCACAATTAAAATACATTAAGTAGTCTTTTCCCGGTAAGATTTTTCTGGGTATAAGATTATTTGCTTGAACATTAGCTTTTATGCAGCTATGCTGGAGTTGTTTTGTCTGAGGATTTTGTTCACCTCCTGCCAGTGGGTTTCCATTGTTCTGTTGGTGAATGTTATGGAGTAATTTTTGAGAGTATGGCTGAGTATTTTAAGGATGGAAACAGTAAGCCTCCAATTCCCACTGTTAAGGGAAAGCTGCATACAATTGTCTGCTCTCTTTGTCATGTGGGAATATAATTCCATCAACCTTAAGGTTCTGTAGCTCACCTAATTGTCAGAAAGTAATAGACTCAGAAATAGTCTCCTTTGGTTTAGAAAAGGACCAACAAGAAAGCAGATGGGTTCAAAAGCTCTCCTTGGTAGAAGCTGTTGACACTGCCTAGCAAGATCTTTCAACTTTTCAGTTTGGTTTTTCAACTAGACATGACAATGCTAAAGAACATTGACTGATGTTGACTTGTCTACATGTAGGCCACCACTGGGCCATAACCTTTTCCTTATTCTTAGTGCTGGGGCAGAAGTCTGAACTATTAAACTATATCTTGCTTTGTTGAGAAAATCACAATTCCCTGGGTTCACCATCGCAATAAACACCGGTGTACATACATTATGAATTAACATATAATGTTAACACCCAGGCAGAGGTGGGTTTCAGCAGGTTCTGACCAGTTCTGGAGAACCGGTAGCGGAAATTTTGAGTAGTTTGGAGAACCGGTAGTAAAAATTCTGACTGGCCCCACCCCCATCTATTCTCTGCATCCCAAGTCCCAGCTGATAGGGAGGAAATGGGGATTTTGCAGTATCCTTCCCCTGCCACACCCACCAAGCCATGCCCAATGAGCCATGCCATGCCCACCAAGCACACCCACAGAACCAGTAGTAAAAAAATTTGAAACCTACCACTGCACCCAGGGCTAAGTATAATTCCAACTATCTGCTTTTCAGGGATCTGCCTGTCTTATTCTTATCAAGGTGAGCAAGTTTTTGAGACAGAAGAATGAGATATGCTATCAAAGGGAGGAAAGCTAAGAACCAAGGATGCTGGTCCCTTTGAATAATACTGAGTATGGGGAGAAGATAGCTAGTTCTGGTATAATAGTTAAGGATTCAAATTCCAGATAATTATGGATCACATCGTGGATTTTGATTCAGTCATTATCTCTCAGCCCAGTCTATTTCATTTTGGTCACGAGCACAACATTTGGGAAAATGGAGCCAGATTCTTACCATATGCTTAGATCAAACCAAGCTAACTATGTTATGGCTTAGCCTGAGCAATGTGCAAACCAGAGATGAAATCCAGCAGGTTCTGGAGAACCGGTAGCGGAAATTTTGAGCAATTCAGAGAACTGGCAAATACCACTTCTGGCTGTCCCCAGAATGGGGTGGGAATGGAGATTTTGCAATATCCTTCCCCCAGGAGTGGGAAGGGAATGGGGATTTTGCAGTATCCTTCCCCTGGAGTGGGGTGGGAATGAAAATTTTGCAGTATCCCTCCCCTGCCACACTCACCAAGCCACGCCCACAGAACCAATAGTAAAAGAAATGGATTTCACCACTGGTTTAAACCCAGCCATTAAATCCTTAATTTGTCATACATGACTGAAAATGCCTGGCAAAATATTAATTTTCAGTGTTTTTAACTGCCAATTTAGAGACAGAGAACAGGAACTTGTTTAAGTTAAAGCCCAGTTACAAGAAGCTGGATAAAAGCACTAATTCTGTGACAGGGACATTAAGAGTTGAGTTTGAGTTTGAGTTTGGGTTTATTGCATTTCTATACTGCCCTTCTCCCAAAGGACTCAGGGCGGTTCATAGCCATATTAAAACAATCCACGCAAAAATTAAAATTACTAAAATAAGTTAAAACTATTTGGCCATTATTAAAACCCTTATTAAAACCCCGTTAAAACCAATTTAAAACCCACTAAAATTAATCTATTCAGTCAGGCCGGCTTGGTGAAACAACAGAGTCTTCAGAGTCCGACAGAAGGTGCGGAGGTCGGGAATCTTTCTTATATCCGGGGGCAGTTCATTCCATAAGGCAGGAGCTCCCACAGAGAAGGCTCTCTCCCTGGGGGTCGCCCGCCGACATTGTCTGGCTGACAGCACCCTGAGGAGGCCCTCTCTGTGAGAGTATATCGGACGGTGGGAGATATTCAGTGGCAGAAGGCAGTCCTGTAGGCAACCCGGCCCTAAGCCATGGAGCGCTTTGAAGATGGTGACCAACACCTTGAAATACACCCGGAAGACCACCGGAAGCCAGTGCAGCTCGCGCAAGAGGGGAGTTATCTGGGAGCGACGAGTCGCTTCCATAACAACTCGCGTGGCCGCATTCCGGGTGCTCCTTAAACTATTCTCCCTGCCATATTATTTCACAATCTGCATCTGCAGGCCAACAGGTTGGGAATTCCTGGGATCCATCCATCTCCAAAACTAAACCAATAGAATCTGGACTTACAAGAAACAAAGAGTTCATTTCTTAATTCTGGTTCATAAATCTGCCCATTCTTATCTGTATACTTTTCTACGCATTCCCAAGGTCGGTTTTGAAATGGAGAAACCACGGCCTCCCTTCTCTCCAGCCATTAAAAAAAAAATAGCAGTAAAAAAGATAGACAGATGGAACCTGCAGCCAGAGATGATCAACCTAAGGTCAAATAACCTATTAGCTGCTGCCAGAAAGGATGCCAACATCATTTAATGTTACAGAAATTCATAGTGAAATTGACAGGATCCAACTAATGGGCATTAACATGAGAGATTAGAAATGAGCATTGGAAGTCTGGCTAAGGCACCATGAAATGACAGGAAAGGGAAGGCAGGCTGAATGCAAGGACTGGTTTTGAATGAAATTAGTTGACTCCAAGTGAAGTTTATAACAAAATGTTGCAGATGGAAGGCATCCGGTTCAGGACTCCAGTTGTTTCAATGTCATTCTCCTCTTCCATTGATCTTCTTGATGTTAAGTTATCAACATTTTGTGACCCTTAAATACTCTTAACCTTAAGTACTTAAGAGCTCCATTTTTGGTACTTGTAAACTTTAGGATTCAGATAAGGTTGCAGTAAAAAAGCCCTTTTCTGTAATTGTTTACCATAATCTTGTATGGACAGTTTGCAATAATGAATCACATTTGATTTTGCCTTACATGTTATTGTGCCATGCTTTCCTGGTTGATGTAGAATATGATGTCAATTTACAGGAATATATAGCAGATACCAGTAAAAGAGAATATTTGTAGCTCGGGGTTGAAATAGACTCCTTGGTGCTCTCTGAGCTTGTTTTCTTCCAGACATTTCATTACTCAAACTAGGTATCAGTGCTAGTTTGGGTACGAAACATCTGCAGAAAACAACTAAGCACAGAGAGCACTAAGCACCCCTGCCCCCAAAGCAGATAGAAATTAGTACACTTTCCAAATTAAGAGTTGCTGAACTGCAGTTCCCAGTCTCTTTCACCATATGGGCATCTCAAAAACCCGACTCTTGTGTATGTCACCAGATACAAAAGGAAGCAGCTTCAATTGCAGGACCCCTCACTCCATCTTGCAGATTTTGACACCGGTGCCTTTCCATCAACTTGCCATGATTATCTCAAATTATAACATTCCAGACGTTGAGTTCCCTGTTCTCTCCTTCTCTGAAGCAGCAAAATAAATTCTTGAGGTATAGAATTGTCTCTTTATAGTTCAGTTTGATTAACTCCTGCCATTTTCTTCACCTTTGTTGGTAGATGGGGTGCAGTCAATTCCATCAGTGAATACCTTTGATCTGCTTAGTATGAGTTAAGAAAAAGACCATACTCAATCTTCTAGGCCAGTGTTTCTCAACTTTGGCATGACATACTGGGTGGGGAATTCTGGAAGTTGAAGTCTCCCAGATAGACTTCAGAGAGAACAAAAGTGGCCAATGTTGAAAAACATTGGACTAGGCAGCTCGTCTTTTTGGAAAGAAGCACATTATAATCTGCTTGTCTCAACCTTCTGGTGAACTTTTAGGAGGAAAGACTAGAGAATGAAGCAAGAATACTTCTGAATGATCTGAATGGTCACCATTAGGATTTTTTAAATTCTTTCTTTACAATTCATAACTGAATGTGTGTACCAATTTAACTGAAGCTTTATGTTTTGATTAGTCTTGGGACTACAAATAATGAAAGCGAATGAGATGCTATTGAAAGATTTTCCTTCTAATAATCTAAAATGGACACCTTCACTATATGTTGTGGTAAACTGTTCCAAAGAATATACTATCTGTAATGTACTGCATTACCTACATGCTTTGGTCCAGTGGTGGGGTTCTGCAGGTTGAACAACCGGTTCAGCGATTGCACGCTTCGCGTGCAGTTTTACAAATACTAACCTTCTGTGTTACCACCCTGGGAGTAACACTTGCGCGCGGCAATCCGCTCTGCCCCACCAATCAGCTGAGAAGATAAAGGTAAGTAAAGGGCAGGGGTGGGTTGGTGGGCGGGCTGACCTGATCGTTGGAGTGAACTAGTTCTCTCCCAGCTGATCATCGGAGCTACCAGTTCACCCAAACTGGTCCAAACCGGTAGAATCCCACCCCTGCTTTGATCTAAGAATGTATTGCTATCCACCTTCTTTAGAAGATCTCCAATATTTATGTTAGAAAGCAACAGGAAGAACATTTCTTTATTGAGAGTTGAATTTTGCTTATGTCTAGCATGTATTGTATTCAGGGGTGGGTTCTAAATTTTTTTACTACCAGTTCTGTGGGCGTGGCTTGGTGGGGTGGGGATAATGTGACTGGGTGGGCATGGCCAACTTTTTTTTTTAACTTTTAAAAGGATTTTTTCTACAACCTTAAGAGGTTGCAGAAAAAAATGCTTTTAGGAGCCTCTGACAATCAGGCAACTCAGCTGGGATCGCCAGAGGCTTTTAAAGGCATTTTTTTTCCTACAACCTCTACAACCTCTTCTACAACCTTAAGAGGTTGCAGAAAAAAATGCTTTTAGGAGCCTCTGGCGATCCCAGCTGAGTTGCCTGATTGTCAGAGGCTCCAAGCTTGCAATATTCTATTTATGAGCTTAAATAGGAATTCTGAAGTTCAGCAAAGCTGGTTTTGAACTCAGAATACTTTCAGAACGATCAGAAGAGAAGAAGATTGGAACATTACCAAAAAAATGTAATGATTTAAGGGAGGAATTTGGATCGCAGGATATATGGAGGTTGAGAAATCCCAATAAAAATCAATATACTTATTTTTCTCCTAGACATCACTCGTGGACCCGAACAGATATGGTATGGATGTCCCTTGAGTTGAGGGGGTTGGTCTCGGAAGTGGAAATAGGGCCCAACCAGTGGGCAGACCATAATCCACTAATGGTAACTTGGAAGACCCCACATTGTCAGAAGGGTAGATGGAGAATGAATATAGGTATTCTGAGAGATGAAGAATTTATGAGTAAATTTAAGAAGGAATTACATCTTTTTTTTCAGGAAAATAAGAAAGAGGATACTTCAACATACAATACATGGGATATGGCTAAGGCAGTGATGATGGGATGGTTAATCAAATACATGATAGATATGTATCTATCATGTATTTGATTAACGGGTAAGGCGGGTAAGAAACGGGTAAGGCGGGTAAGAAACACCGAGACAACCTCTTGAATAAATTACAACGGGTGGAAGAAAGGATGCAAAATGGATTAATCCAGATAACATTGATAGAGGAAAGGGAGTTCTGGCAACACCAGATTAAATTATTAGATCAAGAGGAATTAGCAAATAAAATAAAGTGGACTAAACAAAATTTTTTTGAAAGGGCAAACAAAACAGGAAGATCGTTGGCTTATCAGCTTAGAAAGTAGCAGGAACAACGGAGAATAGAACAGCTGAAAGATGTAATTGGGAATCTTCATTGTACTAAGGAAGGCAAGAGAATGGTAGCTCAGGATTTTTTCACACAGCTTTATCAGAAAGGGGAGGAAAATATTGGTGAAATTCGGAAATATTTGGATGACAGATTTGCCTAAAGTCTCGGAAACAATGAAGGGTATTCTTAATGCGGAATTTACGATGGAGGAAGTAGAAACAGTTATGAAAGCACAGGTGAATGGCAAAACCCTGGGTAGAGATGGCCTTCCAGTTGAACTATACAAAATAGTGTTTGACGTTGTACATGACGGATTTATTCAATGCGGTTATGAAAGAGGCTCAGGTTCCAGTATCTTGGACTGAGGCTTATATTTCTATTATTCCAAAAGAAGGAACTGACCCATCTCTTATTAAAAATTATAGACCTATATCATTATTAAATTCTGATTATAAGATATTTCCGGGGGTCCTTGCAGCCAGACTTAGCTGTTTCCTTAACCAATTCATTCATCCAGACCAAAACGGCTTCATTCCTAATAGATACTTATGAGATAATCTTAGAATTATCATGAATACATTAGAATTTTTTGAAAATCGCCCGGATAAACAATTAGCTTTAATTTTTGTTGACGCCCAAAAGGCATTTGACAGAATCAGTTGGGAATTTATGACTTTTCAATTGGAATACATGGAATTTGGTGGGAATTTTATTCGGGCAATTCCAGCTATCTACCGGGAGCAGACTGCAAGAGTTCTCATAGATGGAGAGGAGACGGAGAGGATTCAAATTTGTAGAGGTACAAGACAGGGATGTCCCCTTTCCCCATTGTTATTTGTATTGACCTTAGAGCCCCTGCTTAGAGAAGTGAGAAGAAATACGGAAATAAGAGGAATGAAGATTAGACAGGAGGAAGTTAAAGTCCAGGCTTATGCAGACAATCTTGTATTTATTTTGGATCAACCACTGGACTTGGGCCTGAAATTATTACGTTTGATTAGAGAGTAATCAAACGTAATAATTTATTATTACTGATGAATGAAAAAGAACCTAAAATCCTAGCGAAGAATATGACTCAGATGCAAAGGCAACAGCTGGAGCAGTTAATGGGTTTAAGAATGACAAATAAAATTAAGTATCTGGGTATATGGTTGACTGCCAGATGTTCCTCCATAAGGAGGATAATTATCTTCCTCTTTACAATCAGATGCTCAGAGATCTAGAAAGATGGAAAAATCTCCAGCTATCAATTTTGGGAAGGGTGGCAACCATTAAAATGTGTGTGTTACCTAAATAGTTATTTCTATTTCAAACAGACTTGGTAAGGTTGAATAAAGAGCTTTTTTACAAATTTGGATAGAAGTATATCCAAGTTTATCTAGCAGGGAAAGAAGCCACAGATTAGACTTAAAATGTTACAAGAACCCCAAAACAGAGGAGGACTTGGACTCCCAAATTGGGAGCTCTATCACCAAGCAGCGAACTTGATTTGGGTGAAAGAATGGATGACCCTACAAAAGAGACGACTTTTGACATTTGAGGGAGCCAGTCTTCAACATGGCTGGCACTATTTTCTATGGCCGGGAACATACGGCCACCCCAGACACTTTGACGATCACTATTTACGTAGGACTCTTGGGTACACTTGGGAAAAGATTAGAAGAAGGGTATATTCAAAAGTTACATGTTGGATTTCGGCGCAGGAAGCTCAGATCTACCTGACATTGTATAAAGGGGAGAAAACTTTGACGTATGAAGTTTTTTGGATGTTCAAGGTAATCCGAAGTCACGAGAATTATTAACTCTTCAAGGATATAAGATAGACTGGTGGTCTTATGCCCAAGTGCACTCCAGATATAAAAAAGATTTATATAGTGAAGGAATTTCACTATATAACAAGAATTGGATAAGATCCTATTAGAAGGAGGGAAAGGAGTACTATCTAAATGTTATGCATATTTATTGTCTCTGCAGATAGGACAGGATGTAGTGAAGGATTGTATGATAGCGTGGGGGCAAAATTTTGGATATCCCCTTCAACAGATTTGGTTGAAAAATATGAAATTAACCATGGCCTCTTCATACAAAGAAAATATATATAAAATGGTCTACCGTTGGCATCTTCCCCCTGCGAGACTAGCTAAAATGTTTCCCAGGACATCTTCCTGCTGTTGGAAATGCGGTTACAGTAATGGAACTTATTTTCACCAGTGATGGACCTGCTCACAGGCGGTTAAATATTGGGAAAAAATACGACAGTGGATTTTGGAAATTACACAGATTAATTTGGAATTAAGGCCTGAGATTTTTCTGTTGGGGGCAAAACCTTTGAATGTTAAATCAGGTTAAATCATGGTTCTTGTTGATTCACATTATTACTGCAGCAAGATTAGCGTATGCGCAGGAGTGGAAAAATCAATACTTACCGATGGATTTGAAAATAATATATAAAATTAATGAGTGCGCGGAATCAGATAGATTAACTAGATTGATCAATGGTAAAAAAGATTCAGAATTTTATAACAGTTGGAAATTATGGTATGAGTGGGTCCAGAAAAGGTGGGATAGAATAGATATATGATGATGTATATATATGATGACAAGTATGTATGTATAAAGGAATGACTTTATATTTATGGACAATGTATTCACATTACACCATGGTGGCATATTTCATTTGTGTATTGGTGCATAGAATATATTTTTAAAAAATTAATAAAAAAAGAAGAAGATTGGAACAGCTGTTTTTCACTCAACATGTTTATCATGCCACTAATGAACAAAGGTTTTGATTCTTCCAATGCAAAATTACAGTGTGATTTTATTAAAGGGCAGTACCTGGGGTCCTCCTACTATAGAAACAGCTAAGCATGTGACAATGTGACTGGACTACAAGAAAAGAGCCGTCTACTCTTTGTGTCTGTGAAAAAGGAAAAGCTATATTTGATTTTTTTTTTTTAAATGATGGAAACATGGCCATTTCAAAGCAAAAGACTTTGATTCAGTACATTATGAGCAAAACATTCACATACATTATCCACAATTGTTTTACAAGGTTATGACCTTAAAACAATGCTGTTATGTACGAACACGTTTATACATTTTTTCATTTGAACTATTACCAAAGGTACTTGGACCACAATGAAAATAAACAAACAACAATCTCTGTTCCCCTCTCTCCATCTCTTTATTTAAACTCAACACCACCCAAACCCCCGTGCATATGAACAGCAAAACAGACGATTTAAGACACAGAAATGTGTTTTTTTTTTAAATCATGGAATGAGTAGGATCTTCATTCGCTGTTCTTCAATTCCATAATATACAGTACATTCACCAAAAGATTAGGAAAAAAAAATAATGTTCACAATGCCTATAAGTTCCCTTTTTTAAATTTTAAAAAATGTAAATGCACCCTTCATTAAAAACAATTCCATCAATAATTTTAACATTTTAATTCAGAGGTTTCAGGTGCAAAAGTCATATGGAAGTCCAAGGTACACGAGAGGATATAGAAATCAGACTATTCCTTGGTCCCCAAGTGAGGCTGCCAGACCTAATTTTTTATTGCTGTAGGCTTGATTTTCCCCCTTCCCCTTTTTAAAATCTCATTGCTCAAATCTGTTGTTACCGTTCTGGGTTATGCTCAAAATCAGGAATGGAGGATTGAATTCTACAGCAAGGTTTCTCAACCTTGGTGTCTTTTAAGATGGGTGGGCTTCAACTCCCAGAATTGCCCAGCAATCCACCTTAAAATCGCCAAGGTTGAGAAACACTGCTCTAGAGGAATTATTTGCAAATTGTAATACAGAAATAAAAAGGGGAAATGTTATTTTGATTGCTAATTGAGCAATGTATTTATGACAGTTATACCTAAAATATAATTGGGTTAAAGAAGAATGCAATAAATCATTGATTGAAGCATGGGGAAAAAACCAAGCACTACTGATTCGAAAGAATCCATATTTTCACCGGATATTCCCAGCAATGCTTCCAAAGTTACGTGAGTTTACAAAAGCATCTCTATGTCACGAAAAGAAAATGCTACTATTATTGTGTGGGAAAGCAAGCATTTTTTTTCCCCCGAGGAAGAAAGTTATAGAATTGCTGCAATAAATCTGTCAAATAATGTGCTGTATACCACTGCCTTTCACAACACTGAAATATCTTCTAAAGAAAATGGGGGGGGGGGGGGGGGGAGGTAAAGAATAGAATTTCTAAAGCAGTTAGCAGACCCAGCCAAGCAGTATTATTTTTCTGAACACTTAAATCCTCTTTGGGGATAGCATGACTTCCATTGATTTCAATTGATGCTAGAGGGGTAGAAAAAAAACCCGAGAAAGAAAGGCTTAGAGAGGTATCCATTAACTTGAATGAAAGAGCAGCTTTGACATTCCAGCTAAAATTCTTTGGCCAAAATGCTAAAATTCCAACTGATCAAGAGCTCGGCATGTTCACAGCCAACGGTCTGCTAAAGCTCTTCTCGAATTGGAACAGTTTCCCCTGCTACAGCATAATAAAATCGGATACAAGCTAGTGAAAGATATAGCATGGCTCAGTGAAAGAGTACATGCGTACTCTGTAAAAAGTCCCAGATACAGGTCTTCCTATCTCTTGGAACAGTAGAGAACGAAACCTGCCTGAAAATCCTACAAAGTTGATTTTTGAGCAAAAGAATATTACATATTAACAACTATATTTCTAAGCTCAGTTGCTGGTTAAGAAGGGATAATCCAAGTTGGGGGAAATGTGATGCCACTGAGAATAGGTAACAGTTGAAATGAGCTACCAAAATTGAGTTGGCGTAAGGTAGATTTCTTGTGTTGCCCTTAAAATATTCACAGCATGTATATATCCTATATAAATCAGAAGAGGTAAACATAATATAGCAGCTGCATCAAATACTGCATCAAAGAAACTAAATTGGATTTAGACCACGCAAGCAATAATCTGAAAAAAAAATATTAACTCACCTAAAAATTAAAATCTGTACCAGCTCTGAAGATGATGCTGAATATTTAGTTCCCAAAACTAGAGCATTGATCATGGAGCTTGTTCTGGGACAGATGTACTTTCATCCCTCTTACACTATAATAGGGGTGTGTGTGTGTGTGTGTGTGTGTGTGTGTGTGTGTGTGTGTATACACACATACATACATACACACACACACACACACATACATATAGTGGTAAAATGTTACCCCCGATCACCAGACTATTAAATTCTTTTTCAATGCTATTGGCTTAACACTGATTCAAATTTGCATTTTTCTGAACTTTAGTACTAAGTACCTCTAAAAAGAAATGATTGCAGGTTGAAGTTGCTTGGAATGTAATTTTTTTAAAAAAATCACCAGGCTCTTGTTTCCAGGCACCTACTATTTTAATAAGTTATAATCCACCAGAGAGGGAAAAATCATCTAAGAAAGCACCACCGCCATCCAAATTAAAACTGGCTTACGCTTAAACCTATGCAAGGTTTCTACCCTATTAACTCAGATACTTTTCTTGAAATGTAGACTGCAAATTAACCTAAGTAAAGCCATGACTTTTTCCCCTTATGTTTTATGGTAAAGTACCATCATCATTGACAGAACTACAGCAAATTGTTATTTCAAGCATTTATAAACTGGACTCACTCTCTCTGGAATTCACAACAGCTTCATTTAAAGGACTAATTTGCAAGGAATCAAGACTATGGAAATCTGATACTCACTTTCTGATCACTGCAGCAAAAATGAAGGATCTTAGAGCGCTACATTATGTGATCTGTACTCTCTTTATATAGCTTGAATATTTGCCCTTTTGAAAGATATGCGGTAAAACCTGTCTATACGCAACCATTTTATCACTTTGTGGTCAGAAGGAATATTTATTAAAGCTGCATCCTCAAAAAGGTCCTGGAAGATTCATGAAAGCTGAAGTTTTATGCGGAGATGTTTGCAATTCTCACTCTTAATGGCACATCTGAAAACATATTGGAAGTTCCACTAAGTGGGTCATACCTAAGCTGAAGGTGATTTATAGCTAAGTGTGACTCAATAGCATTTTTTAGTGTTACGTTAGTTACTCCTGACTGAATTTCAGAGGGGGAGAAAGTAAGTAGAAATGTACTTCCATTCCTCCCAATACAATCCTGAGACCTTAAATTGGGTCCCTTTCCTGGATATGACACCCACATCCATACAGATTTCCCTCCTATGTCACTGGCATCTGTCCATAAAAGAATTCCCAGGAGGACATGGTTTTACTATATCTTATGCTAGGGGATGACCTGGGCATAGAAGTGTATTTTGAATGGCAAGCTAAGAACCAAAGTTTCTTCCAACAAGGGAGCACAAAGCAGCAGCAAAACATCCCAAATAGGTTTCTTATGAAAGGCTTCAAAAAAGGACGAACGCCCTTTGAATCTAATGCAACTCTGTGTTATGACTAAAAAACGGTTGAGGTTTGACCAAAAAGTCCTGGATACTATGAGTATGTTCGCCAGCAGATTAATTTGCAGTGCTGGCTGTATATAAAATATGTCATATATATATATATATATATATATATATATATATATATATATATACAGCAGAAATCACAGATCCTTTTTCTAAATTAATTCTAGTACAGACCAAGACTAGCAATTAAGGGGCAGGCAGATGTTCTCGACTCCCACTAGATCTGTCTTTGTGTTTTAAAAATGGCCCAGACTGTTGCCCAGACAATTAAGAGCAAGAGATATTCTAAGAATAAGAGACAGTTTGTGCTCTATAATCTGGCAATTACAGAATTTAAGAGGAATTGCATTGACCCCTTTCAACCATTTCTTCCCCAAGAAATCAAGCTGGGGTTTCTGGAACACCAAATCAGGGCAACTGTAATGTTGATGTATTATGCCCCAATTCCTCTCAACTCAGAGAGTAAAGTAAAGCAGCAAAGAATCTATTTGGGGGGGGGGGGGACCCCTAAACTATCATCTCTGAATTTATCCTGCCTTTAAAAATGGCAGCACAAAGTGTTTCCTGTTATTAAAGATTAAGTTGCAAGCAGCTCTATTTAGAAGTGCAGGAATTTACAAGGAGGGCTTTGTTTTACTCTCATTCTGCATTTTATCCTAATTTTTACAGATTTACAGAAACTTCCCAATGGGTTAGATGCTGTAAATGTTGCTGAACTACAACTTCTATCAGCCTTAGCTAACATAGCCAGTGGTGCAAGATGTTTCAAAACTATAATCCAACGACACAGAAAGAGCCCTAGGTCTCCTGTCCCTGCCTTATACATTAGTGTTTTCAGCCTAATATGATCACCTCTAAAAGCCATTTTAGCAACCCCATTGCATTTTCTTCAGGGGAAAAGAAGGGTTTCAAGTAGTTGTGAGAATTTCCAACTTTTTCACGCTTTCTTGTTTTGACTTTGTACATCTTTCTCTAGTTGACACCAACTTGGAGTTGTTATTTTTTTTTAAAAAAAATAGGGCTTCTCATCAACACTTCTGCCCTTCTTTTCCCATAAAATAGAGTTGGTTCTCTAAAGCAGGGGTCGCCAACCTTGACAACTTTAAGACTTGTGGACTTTAACTCCCTGAGTTCCTCAAAGCTGTCTGAGAAATTCTGGGAGCTGCAATCCACAACTCTTAAAAGTTGCCAAGGTTGGAGACCCCTGCTCTAAAGGGAAAAAGACACAGCACTTTGAATTAAATTTGTTCAGGAGTTGCTCACAAATAAAACAGCTCTTCGGTGATTATGTCAAGCTTCACCTCAGCGGTCACCTAACCAGACAAAACAATTCATAATACCATAAAAACAGTGAATACATTTGAACGGCAAACTAGACTCTCTTATTGGGAGCTACTAATGCAGCTCGGAGACCAAATGTTGATTGAGCATGCTGCTAATCTGATACATTGAACTACATTACAGTATTCAGTTAGGTTACACCCAAAAGTGATTTTTTTTTCCTCCCCGGTTTTAGAACTAAGTGTTCTGAAGGACACATCAAGTAAGGGGATTGTCTTTAAAATAATATCTGTCTATCTATCTAATTTAATTATACATACTGATAGTCTTGAAGAGGGTACCTATCCACCCATGCAAACCTCCAGACTCTACAGACTTCATAAATAATGAACAAAAGTTAGCAATGGCTAACAAAAGTATGCACACTCCTTCAAAATGGCCATTAAAGAGGCAATGTTTATGCAATTTCATCAAATGCGAACCAAAGCAGTAACCGAATGGACTTCCAGCTTCCATCTGTGCATGTGTCAACCTGCCTGCAAATTGCGTGTCGATCACCCGGTGCAGCCAAGAGGGAGAAGTCACAAGCAATATCTGTCTGGTTGAACACCTTAACATTAACTGTCTTGCCTCCAACAGTACTATAATAAATAAGGCAAGACTACACAGCCCTTGAGCTTTGCTTCTTTGTTTATAGTTTACAAGTTTGTTTGTTTGTTTTTTAAAAAAGGAAGTAGTAAAAACCCAAGATTCGCTCAAGCCAACTTCTTTCTCTAATTGGAAGAGCTTTTGGCTAAGCAACTGTTGATGCAGGGTAAGGAACACGGGTGTTGTCAGAAAACTATTTTAATTATATACAGAATGATCATTGGAAGGATTACATAAAATACAGAAGAAAAATGTACACCTCTAACAGAAACGAGGAAAAAAAATGATGTCACACAAACTCACAGACTATAGGGTAACAAAAGCACTTAAATAAGGCAAACAAGGAACAAAAGGGGGGGTGATCACAAAGACTACATGGGAAATAAAACAGAAATGCAAATTGAGGTTTTGTGTTTTTCAAATGGAAAATTAAAAAAAAAAATCAAGATGCAAAACAGATGTTCCCACTAGCAAAATTTTGCTCACGCCAGTAGCCGTTATTAGAATTACTGGTGCATTCAACCTTCTCTAACATAGCCTGGAACTTGCCACTTCCACCGCACAAACTTCCCAGCACTGATGGGAATGCCATCTTTGCGAAGTTTCACATTTTATCCCCTACAATACACACTGCGTGGCTGCGTGTACAGTTTTAAATTGTGCAAGAACAGGGAAAGTTGTTTCGCCTCCCTCCTCCAACTAAGGAGGTTACACTACAGCACTCGAGATTCAATTTTGCTGCCAATGCATTTTGAAATCAATTCCCTTGCGAGAGGGACTTTCTGTTAAAAAAGGGATTTTGAGCCTTGGTTTTCAAATTCTGACCACGCATCGTTCAGCTCCATGAAGATCATTTTGGCATAGTGCTCATAAGGCTGCCCCGTAGCCTGTAAACAAACAAACAAAAAACTGAATTACAGTGCAATTGTTCAACTGCAAAAGCAAGCAAGCTTAACTTGCATCACAAGCAATTCGCTTCATTTCTGGAGTTAAGAAGAAATCCCCGATAATATTACTATCTGTACAATGAGTTCCTATAGTCACAAATTTCTTTTTCAAAGAAGGATGAGTGCACTGAATGAGCTATGAACTGCGTTTTTTTTTCTCAGTGGGACATGATCGACCAATTTGCCCATTAGAGATGAACAAGAATGGTTCAGATGTCAATATAAAACCACATGCCACTGAGGACAAACTATCTGAATGATTTCCCCTTCCTGTTCCAGAAACAGTCAGCAGGTAGCCCTTGATTTACAACTCTTTGAAGTTATGACAGGACCCTCCACCCCCCAAAAAGTTACTTATGATCCAGTTCCAAAGTTAGCTGCCCCCCCCCCAGTCATGTGACTGCATTTTGGGCCCTTGGCAACTACCGACCTATATGGCATTTTTGGAATTTACATTTAGGTTGGGAAGGTTGGAATGGGCAGGTTGCCTTAAGGTTCTCAAGTCGAGGCCTATTTATAGAGCCACAGTGGTTAGAGTGCAGTACTGCAGGCTACTTCTGCTGATCACCGGCTGCCAATGGTTTGGTAGTTCGAATCCCACCAGGGTCAAGGTTGACTCAGCCTTTCATCCTTCCGAGGTTGGTAAAATGAGGACCCAGATTGTTGGGAGCAATACACTGACTCTGTAAACCGCTTAGAGAGGGCTGAAAAGCACTATGAAGCGGTATATAAGTCTAAGTGCTACTGCTATAGTCAGAAACCTTGCTCCCTGAATCAACCACCACAAGGAGGATGATAGCAACTCGCCTATCTTTGGGTATATTCCGTAAACTAGGAAGATTTGACAATGCACTTCTATGATCCACTATATATTGTTTCTGTGGTGGCAAACTATGCTTGTTTTTAAATACTGCACTCCCAAAGCAACGGCAGTTAGCAGAGAGCGTGATGCAGTTTAACTTTGGACAACAGCAGTTTGTGTGTGGGAGGGAGGCTGGTAGTCATAATTCAAAAATGAGTCATTGGTACCTTTTTTGAGGTACCTTTTTGAAGAGGGCCATTAAACAACCGGTTGTAAATTAAGGTCTACCTGTAATTAGCATTCATGTGAATGTTAATTACTCTATCCATTTGTGAGTATTTACCAGACACTCACCTTATCTGGATGAACGACAAGCACTGCTTTTCTATAGTACTTTTTGACCTGGTCAGGGGTAACCAAGTCTGCCATCCCAACTGGCTTCCATTTGGTTTCACCTTCCCAAAGCACAGTGTGAAGAGTAGATAATAAAGCTCTTATATTCCTCTCTTTTCCATCAATCCAGTCTAGAAGCTGGCAGAGGAAACGGGAAGGAATGGAAATTCACATAAGCCAAATGCTACACAACATTTCAATGACATCATTTGTTTCTTTTTATTGCTACCCGTTGCAATATTCGTTAACTGACAGTATCCATATGCAATGACTTAATACACTCTTTCTAACAGCCACTGACCTACTTTGCTCGTGATGAGTTCACAACTGCTTCTGCTTATCTATTATAGCACTGAGCTAATCTCCGCTTAAGCTCACCACTTCTTAATATACAGAAGCTTTTACACATTTGTTTTTCCTATCAATGCACCTATTGGCTCTCAACCCCAACTGTGCAACTCCTCGACTTGTTACCCTCAGTCCCTTGTCTCACAATAGATATTCCTTACATTGATAGGCATGCTTTTCAGGATCTTTCCTGGCTCTGCTACTTGACTTCCTTTTAACTGAAAATGCCAAAGTCTGAACCGGAGATCTCTTACTTATGCCCACTAAGGCAGGGGTGTCAAACTCAGGGCCTGGGGGCCGGATCTGTCCCATGGGGTGCTTAGATCTGTCCCATGGGGCCACCCTGGAAACAGCAAAGGACCAAATCGCAGTGCCTCTGCCAGTGAAAACAGAACTTGGGAGGGCCTCCTCCCCCCAAAGCTCCGTTTTCTCTGGCAGAGGGTTGCAGGAGGCTGTCGCAGCCACAAATGGAGCTCAGGAGTTTGGGAGAGCGCTTGGGCCACCACAGGCACCCTTGACACAAGTGACGTAAAGCTGGCCACGCCCTCCCCGGCCTCCTGAGGTCAAACACAACACTGATGTGGTCCTCAATAAAATTGAGTTTGACACCCCTGCACTAAGGCATCCACCTTCCTTCCTACCGCACTTTATTTTGTAACCTTTGCCTCTTATATTGCAAATTCTTTTTGCACCGCGTATAGTCCACTTCTTGGGTCGAAAACACGACAAGAATCTGAAGCAAGGGGAAATGTTCATCATAAATGCGACAAACCTTTAATTTTAGAGGGTCCATATCTTTAGATAGTTCTTGCTTTCTCATCTCAGCAATGGTTCTGGATCCTTTTTTGTCACATTTGGCTGAAAAGCCCTGATTTGACAAAAGGTCTTCAAAATCGTTTTCTGAAACTTTGGGTTTGTGTCCTGGCAAAGAAGAAAAAAGAAAGTAGGCATTTTCCTGTTGATAGAAACTTTACACAGAAATGACAGATTTGTTATTCATTACTCATGTTGGTGATTACTGAGCCACTATCTTTTAGGAAACTGTGATATCCAGAGATGGTATTCAGCCAGTTCATACCAGTTCAGGCGAACCGGTAGCGGCGACTGCAGGTGGGCCCGCCCCAGAGTAATGCTGTCCTATTTAGTCATATTTCCAAGGCTGGATGAATGTGCAGAAGCCGCGTGCGCAAGCATAGCACATGGCAGAAGGCTGGGCGCATGCATGGATGGCACAGCCGCGAAGTGAGCATGTGCATGCGTGGAGAACCAGTGGTAAGTGTTGTGACCCAGGCCCAAGTAAGTAGTAGGAAAATCAGTCAGTGAAAAAACAAACTTTATTCGAACAGCTGAGAATTGCTTCATTCCCAGCGTCGTTCAACTAAATTAAAGCAAATTCCTCCCAACACAAATTCCTCAGTCCTATCTCAAACCTTGGTCCAATTAGGCAAACTGCCACAGGCCTTTCTTGGCAAATGTTCAGAAGTCACAGATACAAAAATACATACAAGACATAGACGAAGAAGAAAACGAAGCTACCAACATTGTTTTCCGGCAAAGCCCAAACGCCGTTGCTGGTCTACTTTAAGCCTTATGGGAGGGGCAAATCATCTCTTGGCCCTACTCCCGAGTTGTCCTTTTTGCTTGAGCTGCTCTTGCCTTCTGGCAGCTCTTCTCATGCGTGCTTCTCTGCCTCACTCCTATCAGTCTCTGGAGGAGTTGGAGTCCGCACCTCACACCCCGATGGCCCTGGCCCCATCTCTGCCTCCGATGCAGAACCCTCATCCGGGCCTTCCCCAGCCTCCAGGACTGGCCCATGTTTTTCCTCAGCCTCATTGCTGTCTGACTCCGCTGCCAGCTCCACAGGCTGCTGGCAGACCACAACAGTAAGAATATGTAAAAACCACTGCTGGTTATATCGCCTTGCTCAGAAACAAATCCAACTTTTTTCAACAAGGCTTATTCCTGAATTAGTGTTTTCCTTTAATGCAGACTAAGGGGAAAAACTGATGACTTATTAGACTTCTATCTTCCTTTTAAGGCCACTAGATATTACAAGTCAATTCAATCAGTTACTTGTTATTTACATGTTTCCAGTTAAGAATCTCAGCATAGAAATTAATGGTGAGATCTGAGAAAATCTTGGTTCAAGAATTTCATCACAGCCACACAATGATTATGTAGCATCAGGTAAGTAAACATTCCTATTCATTTTCTTCTCTCAGTCTACACCTCTCACACTGGAAGTGTAGGAGATCTATATTGGTGCAATTAGTAGCAGCATTCAACCTTTTATTATATTCAGAGAATGACTAGGTGACCTTGGATTAACCATTATGGAAGATGTGCTCTGAAGCTGAGAGTTCCTCAGACCTCTGTTAAAGGAGGAATAGACAATTTGTAGTATCCAGCTATTGTTGAATTACAACTGTCAGCAGTCCTCACCAACATTGAGCAAGGGTGAAGGATGATGGAAGAATTCCGAGCCAAAGAAAAAAGTTTCCTTGTACTGACTGGAAAAAACTCTACCCTCCCGGCGTTACCTCTGCCCAGGATAATGGAGATAAAGAGTATCCCTTACACTTTCTTTAAATGAAAAAAAAAGTTCTGTAGGCAATCCTCATGTCCAACCCATCAGCTTCCTGGACAAGTGTAAAAAGCCCCAATTGGCTAAATACACACATTTTTAATGAAAAGAAAAAAGAAGGAATGTTCATAAATTTAGATGTACATTCCTTAAATTGTGAAAGCTGGAGAGCTACATACATCAATTTGACTGTGCCAAAATTGCCTTCCTGAGCCTAAACACAACTCCCATCTTGTAGAGTCAATCAGATTATTTAATTAGATTTAAATTCCAACTCCAGAGCTCATAGCAACATAACACAAACACAAAATATAATATCAGCATCTGCATAGGCAACTCATTACCTATACAGGCAGGGATAGGGAGGGAGGGAGGGAGGGAGGGAGGGAGAGAGATTGGTGGTGGGGGGGGGGGAATAAAAAAAGAGAGAGGAAATGAATGGAGGAATTTGGAAGTAGGTACGCTCTCTTTCAAGGGATACAACATTTTGTCTATGTGAACGACCTAAAAAATAATAATAATCTTGGAATCAGGAATTTAACTGTGCTGCCTCAGCTAGATAAATCAGAAAAACCTGTCCCCTTAAAGTTAATGGGGATTTGCTGCCAGTTGAAACGTGTACGGTAAAAGATTACGGCCTAATGTAAGTCTGATGACATGTACTTACCAAAGCCAGGGGCTCGGATACCTCTCTCCTCCCGCCCTCCGATTACACTAAAATTCACAGTGTAGTTGGGTTTGGGTTGCGTGCCCAACTTGGCTTGTTCCGGAGGTTTGGGCTGGGGTGAAGGTTGCCATGAAGTGCCGGTGGTTTGTGGCTTGCTTGTTTGCCATTGAGTCCCCGCTGATTTTTGAGCTGACTTGGGTGCAAAACTCCCAGCTGAGAATCCGCCACTAGATGTTCCTAGATAAGAAACAATTGGACATTTTAATAAACTAAATTATGCTTGAGTCAGAAGGGAAACCTTTCCAAGAGCAATTCTATCACGACATTAGTAAGGAGGGTGTTCTTAAACGTAATTCAAAAGCATCCCCCCAAGCCAAAACCATTAGTAAAAAGTACGGCAAGATCTTTCAACAGTCCAAACTGCAAATATCAGTGACTGCAAGTACTGATATGCTATAGAGGTAGTCTTCAATTTACAATGACAACTGAGCCCAAAATTTCTGTTGCCAAGTCAGACAGTTGTTTTGCCCCCATTTTATGACCTTTCTCCTTGCAGTTGTTAAGTGAATCTGGCCTCCCCATTGACAGTACTTGTCAAAAAATCGGCAAAGGGGATCACATGACTCTGGAACACTGCAACCATCATAAATCTGAACCAGGTGCCAAGTGTCCGAATTTTGATCATGCTGTAATGGTCATAAGCGTGAAAACAGTCAGAAGTCACTTTTTTCAGTGCTGTTGTAACTTTGAAAACCCATTAAATCAGTGGTTCTCAACCTGTGGGTCGGGACCCCTTTGGGGGTTGAATGACCCTTTCATAGGGGTCACCTAAGACCATCCGAAAACACATATTTTCAATGGTTTTAGGAATAATTTTATGGTTGGGAGTCACCACAACATAAGGAACTGTATTAAAGGGTCGCAGCATTAGGAAGGTTGAGAACCACTGCATTAAATGAATGGTTGTATGTCAAGGAACAGAGCCTGGATAGCTCAACAGTAAAAGCAGACTAAAGCCTGTTATTAATATCCAGCTGTCTGCAATTACACCAGTTCGAATCTCCCCAGGCTCAAGGTTGACTCAGCCTTCCATCCTTTCTAAGGTAGGTAAATTGAGGACCCAGTTTGTAGGGGCAATAAGCTGACTTTGTATAAATATACAAAAGTATGAAGGCTATTGCTTAACGCATTGTAAGCCACCCTGAGTCTCCGGAGAAGGGTGGCATATAAATCTAATTTTAAAAAAAAGGACTACCTGTGGTCTAAGCTAGCCTGGACAGACGAAAAATAAAAGCTTGCAGTTTTTAATTCTTAGTGCTGCCTTTTAGATGTAAGTTAAATGGTGGAAAGCATACAAACTTTCTTTCTGTGAAAGGGAAGGGAAGGGAAGGGAAGGGAAGGGAAGGGAAGGGAAGGGAAAACAGAGGGCCAGATGCTTGAGGAGCTCAAACTAGGAGAAATCACACCTGTTTGTGAATAGAATTTCCAGTACCACCAGCCAAAATTATGGCACACACCAAACTAAACTAAATTAGTTTAGTTTAGAAACTAAACAAAATTATGGCACACACCAAAATTCATGGCCATATTTGGGAAATTGCAAGTTGCCTGAATACAAACAAATAAAGGAAGTGTATTCTTTTTTTCAAAATGAAGGATGACTTATCATTGGCATCAGATTTTTGTAAGTGAGGATTGCACATAGACATATTTAGATAGCATATTTAGAAATAGGGATAGCAAACGTGGTATCCTTCCAATGTTTGGACTACAGCTTTATCAGCCAACATGGCCAATGCCAAGGGAATGTGAAAATTGCTGAAAAATGCCAGTCACTCACCTTCACAGAATAATAGTCCTTATACTAATATTATATTTTTATTACTTTTTTCAGAAAGGAAGAATGCACGGTTGCACAACAGTCTAATAACAAAATCATTAGGAGTCCTGTGCTGAGCTGGCAGGATACAAATGTAATAACTCGTAAGTAAAGATTAAATTAAATGGTGCAAAAAAGGAAAAAAAAAAAGCTTTCTGTGCAGGAATTGCTCATCTAGTAATCGGGCCCCAATTCTTCTGATTGCCAGTTATTTGGAGAGGCAACTCCGTTATTTGTATCTCCTTGAGATCTGCTGGACGTGTTCCAAATCTTTCCTGAAATGTGAACAAGGAGGATGGAAAAGAGAACGGGGAACTAACTGGGAAGTAGGCCTCGACTTACAACAATTTATTTAGTGACTGTTCAAAGTTACAACGGCACTGAAAAAAGTGACTTATGACCATTTTTCACATTTATGAACATTGCAGCATTCCCATGGTCACATGATCAAAAAATCAAATGCTTGGCAACTGACTCATATTTATGACCGTTGCAATGTCCCTGGGTCACGTGATCACCTTTTGTGACCTTCTGAGAAGCAAAGTCAATGGGGGAACCAGGTTCACTTAACAACCGTGTTACTAACTTAACAACTGCAGTGATTCACTTAACAACTGTGGGAAGAAAAGTTGTAAAATGGGGCAAAACTCACTGAACAAATGTCTCGCTTAGCAACATGCATTTTGTAAAACCACAGGTACGTTGAGGACTACCTGTACACCATTGATTTTGTGGCCTTCCTAGAGACATTGCAATGCTCCTGATGTAAGTCAGCCAGCCTAGTTTCACAGAGGACTACGGAGGGCTTTCATCCAATTACTTTTTAAATACCCTGTTCACCTGTCAAGCAGCTACAATGGCAGGTCAGGCTGCTCTCTCTTCTAACTCAATTTCAGGTCTGTCAGATTGACAGACCCTCTCTCCATATCTTTTGCGCAGATTCCGGTTCAAAGGGTGGACCAGACTCATTTCCCCATTTTTTTGAAATTAAAGGGCAAGGTGGGCCTCAAAGGAGCAGCCAAGGATGAAAAACAACAGCACCGGATTATTTCACAGAACCAGGGAAAACTCCTCTGGAAGAGAATCAGAGTGTAGCAGCAGGTGGCTGAAGTCAAATGGAAAAAGTACCCTTAAAATAAAAACGAGAGGTGAGTAACGACTATGGCCTTTCATTAGTTTTATACCAACACTTACCTGGAAGGCTACTTCTCAAGTTTGCAAGGTCAGCAAAAGGGTCAAGATTCTGTGATTTTGCTTGATTGGAGGAATGACCCAAGGAGCCACTCGCTGGCCCTCCTGATGTGAAAGCTGGGCCTGTGCAGTAGTAAATGCAAACGTTTGGTTGTTGTTGTTTTTTAACAATAACTATTCATTTTGGGAGCTGTTTGATACCTTTTCCAACCACAGCCAGTGTCCACTGGCTTTTTCATAGCTTCCCCCTCAAGTCTGTAAGTATATTGGGTTGTTGCCATTATTGTAATCCATGTTAATAGGCAGTTATCAGATTGAACATATTAGTGGATGCTTAGTATGCAAATAAACATGCAGAGAGAGAAGGGGCGGGGGGGGGGGGGAGAGAGAGACTGACTGTCTGACTTGTGCTATGAGTTTGTGGAAAGGTCTGGAGTGGCAAGTAACAGAGATGAAATATATGAGACCCACCCAAAGCAAACCCCAAAACCAGAAGAATCTTTCTAGTAGATGGTAGCATGTCAAAAAGCATCAGAATGAAGGTTTTTATAAAGTCAGAACAAGGTAACCAAAACAAGACACAGTATTCCCAACTACAGATAAGTTTCCACTTGTAGCCTCCCACCGGCCAGTCCGCTCCCACAGAGAGGGTCTCCTCAGGGTGCCATCGGCCAAATTATGTCGGCTGGCGACACCCAGGGGGAGGGCCTTCTCTGTGGGAGCCCCTGCCCTTTGGAATGAACTACCCCCAGAAATGCATAAGATCTCTGACCTCCGTGTATTTCGCTGTGCCCTCAAAACCTTGCTGTTCTGCCAGGCCGGGCTATCAATGTAAAGATTTTAAATTGGTTTTAAATGTAGGATTTTAAATTGGGGTTTTATATTTGAGCCAAATTATTTAATATTTTTAATTATTTTTACATTTTGTCTGTCTTTGTGCTTTTAATCAGGCTGTACACCGCGCCGAGTCCTTCGGGAGAGGGGCGGTATAGAAATAAAATTATTATTATTATTATTATTATTATTATTATTATTATTATTATTATTATTATTATTATTATTATTATTATTTGTAAATATATGAGAATAAAGTATTGTGCTGGTATTGGCCAAATCTTGTTGGAAGTTAGGTAAGTGTATGGAAACTGCTGTCCTTCAAGTAATGCCTTGGATACCATGAACAATAGCTGTGCCATCTTTAAGTTTAGAAAATTTAAACATAATCTCAGCTAGCCTTCTGAAACTGGTATATAGGGATGCATGAATGTGTGTGTAAGTGAAGATTTTAATTCAAAAAGTTAATGTGGATTTATTTCTGTGTGTCCCGATTCTTTGTAAAAAAAAAAAAAAAAAAAGAATAACAAGACCAGAATTGTTATTAGAACTCCTTTTTGTGAAAAGACTACAATTCTCCAAATCCCCAGGTAGCATCCTGAAGCAGAGACACTCTTAATATTATGGGATCCATTAACCCATGATTGCTGTGGAAGCAATTTCGGTAGCAGATGAAGTGATATAATTGGCGAAAATCAACCATGCTTTTATAACGCAGGAGAAGGGAAAATACAAGCCAGAGTCAATTCAGAAAGAACCTTGCCCGTGTAACTTTGACATTGAACAAATCCGATTGGCACATTGGATTAATTTGCTTCCTTACATCGAGGGATTAACTGAGATGCTTCACAAGGACGATTGCTCAGTTTATTCTTTAGGATGCAGATAGGGAAGCTGTAGAAACCAACATCTTTTATTGTCAATGCATGATACTCTACTGTTCGATTCATTTAATTCTAATTTCCTTTAATGACCAAAATAAGATGTTATGCTTCATCTTTGATTTTCCTGCATGCTGCTGGTTTTATCTTGAAACTGCAACAGCAGTTCAAAAAAAAAAAAAAGTCTTCTATTAAGACTACAATGAGAAAAAGTGCCAGAAAGCAAACTTGGCAGGGCATAAGATATGGACCAAGGTAGCCAATTGACCCTGCCTACTTATGCCTGAATTTTTCCCCATCCACATATAATGAAGTTTCGCTTTCAGTTCTAAAACATATACAACTCTAGGTGAAGGCTGTTGCCAATTCTCCTTTTATTATGCAACCACCATTTAGGTCTGAATATATTCTACAAATTGCAGCAGAATGCAATCTTAGCAATTGCAAACGTTAAAGCTTACTGCCCCTTGCTATCGCTGTTTGAAAACAAAATCCAAACTGGCTATACAGCCAAGTGTTTCTTGCAGATATATTTTAAAGGCACTGCATTATAAAGCTGTCAGATTTCGCGACGCTATCTCACATTACTATTAGCTTTGCCTACTTGCTTTTAGTGGCTAAAAATGCAAGTGACAGCTTCGTAACATACCGTCCAAAGTTGATTTCTTAGGCGCTGTTGGGACAGTGCTGTCAGTCCAAGAATCCCAGCCACCTAAAAGATCTGGCTGGCTTGCCGAGGAAGTTATTTTAGGTGGTTCTGGGGCCAAATTGCCTAAAAGGACATAAATCAGAATCCATACGTTAGGGTAAAGGCATGCAAAAAATTGCATAAACTTAACTTCCAACAGATCAAGAGCTGGTGCAGTGATTAGAATGCATTCATCATCTTTTAACAACTCCATAATCCCTTGCAGGGTGGAGTCTGGCCAACTGAATAGAGCTAGCTGAGTATTTACTGGCCAGATGCCCTTCCTGTCACCAATGAGGAGTTTTGTTCAGTAGATATATTCTCACTGTGCCCAGAGAGAGAAATATCAGCCTCTACCTAGGATTGAACTCAAAGCCTCCTGATTGTGAGGCGAGAACTCCATCTCTAGACCACCACACCACTCCGAGTGGTTAGAATGCATTATTGCAGACTAATTCTGCTGACTGCCAGTAGTTCAATCTGATCGGCTCAATGTTGACTCAGCCTTCCATCCTTCCAAGGTCGGTAAAATGAGGACCCAGATTTTGAGGGGCAATATCCTGACTCTGTAAACCGCTTAGAGAGGGCTATAAAGCACCATATAAGTGCTATTGCTATTGCTATGAAAATACAGTTAGGACATCGGATTTTTCTCCTTTAGTTTTGAACTCAACTGGCACCGTTGCTCTCCATCTATTTGCAAACGGGTGCTGGGAAATAAAAAAACCCTCCCCTAATATTTTCACTGCCTGGAAGGGTTAAAATCTCATACATGGTGAGCAGCAATAGATAACTTTTTCTAATGACATGGAATTCCTGTTCAAGGCATGCATGGAAGAAAGGATTAGCTGAGTTCCTCCAAACACCATGTAGCAAAAACATCATCTCTAAATAAGGACACGAAGCACCGATTTTCTCCCATCCCAAAGCACATGCATTCTCTGCTTGCCTCCAAAGTTCATAAACCAGGTTAAATCAAACAACTTTATTGGTATTAACTCAAGGGTGAAATTCAGCAGGTTCTGACAGGTTCTGGAGAACCGGTAGCGGAAATTTTGAGTAGTTCGGAGAACTGGCAAATGCCACCTCTGGCTGGTCCCAGAGTGGGGTGGGAATGGAGATTTTGCAATATCTTTCCCCCAGGAGTGGGGAGGGAATGGGGATTTTGCAGTATCCTTCCCCTGGAGTGGGGTGGGAATAGAAATTTTGCAGTATCCTTCCCGTGCCATGCCCATCAAGCCACACCCACAGAAAAATTTTGAATTTCACCCCTGTATTAACTGCTATATCCAACAGCTTAGTGAATTATGAATAAAGAAGCATGAACAGGAGTATGATAGGTAAGAGTTAGGAATGTGTCTTCATATAGTGCTTGTAAGCATCCTGGAGAAATATGATGAGATGCCGCTGAATAAAACTGATCCCTCAACTAAACTAGCTGTTTTGCCCCTGCTCCGGATTCCCAAGTATATAGACACACAGCAACAGTCCTTATCAAATTTATTAAGTAGCAAGAATAAACCAAAGTCCGGCAAAGGTTGGCAACCAGCCCAGAAAGCAAGATAAGACTTTTCCAAAAATGCTCTGATGATAATTACAAGTTGTTTCTAGCAAGAAACTTACTAACGGCCTATGATTTAAATAGGCTAAGGGAGTGGCCAATTATCGTCAAGCCTTACTCTCGAGGAGACCTCCTCCTCCTGAATAGCCATTCCTGCCTTTTGGCAGCCCTGCGTGCTTGAGCATTGAGGAGAGACTCCTCCACTTCGCTCTCTCCACTTGAAGGAACCTCTGGAGGTTCTGAAGGCCCTGGATGAGACTCTGCCTCTGGCACCACATCCTCTTCAGCCTCCTCGCATTCCGACACGAGCGCAGGCTGCGCATGCTGCTGGCGCGACACCATACCAGCCTCCTCGTCGGGATCAGCCACAATCTGCGCAGGCTGCTGGCGGGTCACAACACTAGCAGGCCTCTTTTGTTATCAAAACAGTAACCCTGAAAATAAGGAAGTCACGCCTTGCTAGCATTCCAACTTAGTGTTTCTCAATCTCAGCCACTTCAGAAAGTGTAGACTTCAGTTCACATTATTCTCCAGCCAGAATTCCCCAGAATTCTGGGAGTTGAAGTCCATGCATCTTAAAACTGCTGAGGTTGAGAAACACTGTTCTAGTAGAAGACTGTGCTTTGGAAACTGGGCAGGTAGTCCTCGACTTACAGCAGTTCATTTAATGACCCTTCAAAGTTAAAACATCACCGAAAAAAGTGACTTACGACTGTATTTCAGACTTACAACTGTTGTAGCATCCTCATGGTCACAACAATTTAACAGTTAAGCATTTGGATGCTTAACAACTATCACATTTATGACGGTTGCAGTGTCCCAGAAGTCAGGTGATTGATCGCAATTTTGTGACCTTCTGACCAACAAAGTCAATGGGGAAACCAGAATTCACTTAACAACCCTGTTACATATTTAATAGCTGCAGGGCTTCACTTAACAAATATGGCAAGAAAAGCCGTAAAATGGGGCAAAACTCACTTAACAACATAGGTTTGGGGCTCAATTGTGGTCGTAAGTTGAGGACTTCCTGTGCTGCAGATACGGGAATTGACAAGCTGTTACACATTGACTACAGCATTCCTTTAAATGTTCATCTATGGCTGGCTTTAAAAAACAAATCCCCTGTTTGTGTTGGATTTTATCAAAACACTAATTAGCCATGCCAATGAGTATTCAAAAGCTTTGCTATTTATAATCTCCCAGAAAGGTTCGCTGCATTGTAAAATAAATAAACAAACACTGCAGTTAGGTCTTTAAGGAAAGTTGGGATGTTGCTAACCCAAATCAGGATATTTACTGCATATTAAAACAAATCATAGTATCACTTTAGCAGGTATGCTGATAAATGTAACTGTGCTATTCAAAAGTGTGCAATTTTGATATAGGAATATTAAATTAAAAGTGGACAATCCGGTGCAATACGCACACTCTATAATCACCCAGCTAATGATGAGATTAGTCCAAAATAGCTGGCTTGCCTTCCTTGTATGAAATCGTGATCTTTTAGAGTGCAGACCTAAATATACCCATACTCAAGCCTTTTCCCCCTTCATTTCTGAGTAGGCATTAAAATAGCATTGCATGCATGAGGAGATCCTTGATGTTACCAGTTTAAACGTCTATCTGAATAGTTGAAACCTTAGCATATCTTATCAAATTGCTTTTGATAAGGACCTTAAACATCCCCAAATAACCAGAAGAAAAGCTCTGTTAAGGCACCTGCAGAACCTTATCATCATCATGAACACCGCTTAGCCCAGCCTTATTCTGTGCTCACACCACACATACACCCTCTCCAAATAGTTTTAACTACAATTTCCAGAAGTCCTGCGTATCTGGAATATGTATGCCAAAATGGGAAAAGTTTCAACAAGGAAGTAGACATTGTCATAGTGCTGCCATCTCGCACTCAATACTAGGTTTCTTCAACTTATTTCTTTTGCCGTAATTATGGCTGGGAACAAGAGTTCTCAGTCCTTCACTTGAGGAACTGGGAAAGAGCAGGACAGAGAATATAAAATGGTGTCCAATACAATGGGATCCACACTGGGTCTTACAAGGGTAGTACTGTTTCCCCGAAAATAAGACCCTGTCTTATATTTTTTGAACCCCGAAATAAGCGCTTGGCCTTATTTTTAGGGAGGTCTTATTATTTTGGGGGTACATGGAGCAAGACAGGGCTCCTCTTGCCATCTTATCTGATTTCCAGCTCTGCGTTTAAATATTTTCAGGGAGGGCTTATTTTCAGAGGGAGGCTTATTTTAGAGCATGCGCTCAAAAGCCCGATTGGGCTTATTTTTAGGGGATGTCTTATTTTCAGGGTACTTAGCAGTCAAGGAAAGAGCAGAAAAGCGTATTTCATCAGGAAAGATGGATATTTCATATTATGAGATATTGAGACCTGCACTGCCCTTATCCCATTGTTATTGTTGTTGTTGTTGTTGTTGTTGTTTAAATGATTATTTGGAGAGTGCAGAGTTTCAGATTAGATCCCCAAAAGTTGCTTTGGAACAAACTGAGCAAAACGAGCGCTTGTCTACAACAAAACAGCTGTATTTTTTCCCCCTGGGATTAAATCACCTTTCGGAAAGTGAATTTCAAATGCTCCGCAGTCGTAAAGATTACTGTGCAATCTCAGTATAATGGATTTGTCAATTGAAGCATCCTACATAGAATCCAAATGACTAATACATGAAAACTCCTGCTCACAATAACAGTTAAAATGCCTGCTAAACTAGCATAACTCAAATATTTTATAAAGCACTTGTAAAAGAAGTACAGCCAGTTTGGTGTAGTGACAAAGGCATTAAGCTAGAAACTGGAAGACTGAGTTCTAGTCCTGCCTTAGACTTAAGGCCAGTTGGGTGACCCTGGCCAGTCACTCTCTCTCATCCCTAGGAAGCAGACAATGGCAAAGCAATTCAGAAAAAAACTTTGCCAAGAAAACTTTTTCATGCGGGGTCAAAACCAGGAGTCAAAACTGACTCAAAGACACAAATAAAAGTATAAATAACTGAACAGCTATTTGTTGTTAACACTGGCAGGTATCAGATTCTACAAAACATCAGGCATTATGTCTATATTATTAGCCGCAACTGTCAAACTTCTAGTTGCTACTGTACAAACAGATGTCTTCTGCACTCAGAAGATCCTTTAATTCTGTAACTAAAGATGGCAGTCAAGAATTCCTCAAAATAAGATACAGGTTTGGCATGGCATCAGATTTAAGCTTGCCTCAGATCCATGTTTAGCATCTCTTAATTAGCCAGAAAAGTCATCAGAATTCAATTACAGAGCTGCCTGCTTGCATTAAATCACTATCATCTTTTGACTCCTTAAGCCCCTTCTACAGATCACAGGGCCTCTCTTTTTAGAAATCTCACTATCAAGATATTTCCTAAAACTTTTCCAAGTCAAACAGGCAGGTTCACAAATGCCTTGTTTTGAAAGTCTAAACTTCTTGCATTTGAACAGAAACTCAATTAAACAAATCAAAAAGACATGGCCAATGGCTCAGTCATATAGAACAGGGGGCTCCAACCCCGGTCCATGGCCCATTTGATGAGTGAGCATGTGTGTGTGTGTGTGTGTGCATTTGTGAAAGCAGCGCACGCACAAACGTGAAACCATCCCCTCTCCACCCAACCCTCTGCTACCACTGTCTATGCCGATCCGTTGAGCCGAAAAGGTTGGGGAACACTGATATAGAACAATATAGTTGAGAACGAAAAGAGGCTTCATTAATAAGTGACAGAAGCAACGGTTTTGCACCCAAGTTCAATATACATAATTGTCTCATTTAAGAATCACAGATTTAGTCTGTAATTGAAAGCTTTCTAACTTTAAAAAAATTATAAATATATACACTTTTTAAAGAAGTGAATACTGGGAATATATTGCAGATCAAGTACATTAATGTGTAAAATTAAAGCTAGAAGCATCTTACAAGGGATACTTTGCTCTTATTGCTATAACTTAAGTTTGAATATAGATTCCTTCTAGTTCTCAGTTGCATCAACTTTTGGTTTTATACCACCCTCATTCTTGGCAATTTTTCAATTGCTTTGTTTCTCTCATCACCTCAGTAAACCAAGGAAACTACCTGGGGCTAGCAGTTATGAGGGGGCCTAATAGTAGCAATCTCAGTGACCACAGGGCACTATGATGATTTTAAGGGTGAGGACTGGTATTATGTCACTTTTTTCAGTATGTCATTAAACATACCACTAAACGTATGATCGTAACTCGAGGATTACCTATAGATCAGAATTTGGTTATTGTAGCACACTTTGAGTCATGTGATCCTTAGGAATAGCAGGATACTTTGTAGGAAATGCTATTGTTGCTTCTGGTCTCTTTCCCATCAAGCGCTCCCCCCCCCCCCCAAGTCTCACCTAAACTCATGAAATAGACATCTGCCCCATTGAATATACAAAGAAAAAAACACACACTTTTTTTTGGTGGTTGGCTTCTTTTGTTTTAAATAATTTTCTAGCATTTGGGGAAAAAATACGATGAGGTTTATTTCCTTATACAATTTCACTTCAATGTTAGTCTGGCTTCCAAAAAACTTCCTGTTGTTCCACTCATAGGAAATTTTTACCTTGGTTGCCAGTCTGTGTTTATTGTGCTACTATTATGATTTTATGTAAGTTAACTGTTATTTGCCATCCAGAGTCATGAGATTGAGACTCTGGGCAGCATTTTACAAGTCATATTTTAATCTAGACAAGTCATAAAGAGTACCTTACGCTGCCTATTTGACAATTTCCTTTTACAGTTGCTCTCTGTTCAGCAGTAATTCCAAGCCTCCATTTAAATTCAAACTGCATTTTTCAGATTTTGGATTTGTATCTACAACTACAGCTGAGCTTCATTCCAAGCAGCCATCCCAATCTGGTGGCTGGTGAATATATTGGACTAAAAAACCTGCTTTATTCCGTATCAGCATGAAATACAACTACAGTGTCACAAAGTCATGCACAATAAAAGAACTATAATTGGAGAAGAGGTTGCTACTGCAACTGTTCTACTGATAAACAGGAGAGTTCTTCCTGGGTCTTATTTTGAATTTTCCAGTTCTACAATTACCAAAATCCTACTCAGGCCAATTCAGCTAATTTAGTTGAGGTATCTGCATGTTCCACTTTTCTCAATTTAACACTCAGACATTTGGTTCTGACTTTTAATAGTACTGATTTGCATTTAAAAAATGCTAATGGCTTACTGGTTAGGCCGGATTAGTGTTTTCAATCTACCTTCCAAATTTAGCATAAGCCAGATCTACTGCCATTCTCAGATTTCGTGTCCAGAAGGCCTTAACTTACTCTGAGTATGAACAGAGTGGATTTCTGGAAAAAAAAAATACCACAATTGTCAATTGCTCTCTGTGTTAAATGATTATCAGAGCCAAAGTCAGGCAGAGAATAAACCACCAGCACTCCAGCTACATATACGATACACCAGCATTCCCAAAATTTCCAGCCATGTTATCTGGCAATTTTAAGAGTTTAGTTTCAGAAACCTGAGTTATGAAAGCCTATGTCAACCTGAGGACAGCTTCAACAGTAAGATAAGAATACATTCCTTGATCCATTCCATGAAAAAGACAACTACACTGAAGACTATTTTTATTTCTTTATATGCTTCTATCCAAGGTTACTGTGAAAGTTATTTCTCCATTAAAGTAAAATATTTTGTAACACACACTAAGGGTTGTATAAAACCCTTGGTTTAACAATTACAGATTAACAGACAAATCTTTTCATACAATGTATCCCTCCGTTCCTGCATAGTATTCTCATTTGTCATTTTCTGCAGATGGAAAATCCCCGTTCATCAATTTATGCAGGTATGTAATGCCCATTTAAATTTAATGGTCATTTTGACTTTATTGCTCTTTCTCCCCCCATCCCCCAGGCTGTTACACTAAAAGATTTGCTGTAAATAACCAGGCAGAAAGCACTTGCTATTTTAACAGAAAATGGGGGTGGTTTCTTTCTTACTTTCTTTTTCCTTTTTTAAAATCACGTGCATGTTGGATTGGATTATTGAAAAAAAAAACCTGACAGCCATAAAAGTTTAAATTATTATATTGGTTACACAAGATTTGACTGAGGTCAAAAAGTCACTGTCCAATCTGCTCTTACAGCAAGCCTACTAAAGCCCTCTAAGAGATGACGTAATCATTTTAGAAAAGCTCTCGGCATCTTTATCCAAAGCATGGAGCAGATGTGCTATTAAGCCGGCAAGAGAGATCTTTTCCGGACTCTACAAACTGTTATTTATAGATTTAATCAGGAGAGGAGCCTGAATAACAACTACATGTGATGCCGCCTCAGTTCAGACTTAATACAAAAAGGGCATTAGACTTTCTGCATTTGCTTTTCTGCCTATTCAGACACCCATCCAATGAGAGCTACTCCTATGTACAGTTATAGAAACCAAATGTTTTTATACACAAGACACTTTTAAATACATAAGATTGTTGTGAACTAGCCAAGAAAAAGGAAAAGATCTTTCTATCAGCCCTCTCACAGCTTGATGGACAATCTATGCAAATGAGCAATAACTACAAAGATTGTTCATTGTTTATGATGTGTATGTTTTTTTTCTCAATTATCTTTTTAGAATGGAAAAAGACATCACACTTTTCCGGAAAATAAATGCACTGGAACATTGAGTTAGGTAAAGTTCAGAGTTTATTGTGTTGTTGTCAACATGGGAAGAAAGGATATAGAATCATAGCCAATGCAGATGTCTACACCTACTTCCCTAGCACTTATTTTTCTTTATAAGTAAATGAAGAAGGTAACTCTCTAGATACTTAACACTGAGAATAAATTCATATTTTAATACAGTGAGCTGTTTGTTATTCATTTAGTCTGTCGTCTTTTTAGACTCCAGAGAATTTGAACTCAAATGAGCTACTGAGTATAATTAAATACTTTGTATCCCTGGTTCTCATAGGTTAGATATCCAATCTAACGGAAATAATCTGTACTCCTATTGTTTTTTGGTATATTGCCTCTTATATGCCTAAAATGGTTTTAATCCAAGCCTAAATAACAGCAATATAATGTGGTTGCAAACAGGGCAAATTGAGTTTTAGGCTGCGTTAACATAAGCTTTTGAAAAATGGAAGCATTCCATACTGATCAGATATCATCTCAGATGTTACATCTAATTTCTAAGCACCATATTTTTAAAAAAGACTGAATCAAATTGGAATGAAGGACATTGGGAATGATAAGAGGGCCAGAAATTAGATCTGACAATGAGAGACTGAGAGAAGTAATATGAAGTCTTGAAAAGAGAACATGGAAAGCAATGTTCCAAGATTCATCAAATACCTCATGAGATATCATGTAGAAGATAGCCAAGAAAATATTTCTCTGCACCAGCATGGAGTAAAAATGTCCTATTGTGCAGAACATGAAATAATGATGCTAAATTAAAGGACAATGGAGTAAGATCAGTCAAGAAATGGAATCAGTTACCTAAAGAAGTGGTGTGGTCTTCTTCACTTAATATATGCAAACAATATACAGACACACTGAATAGAGACAATGGTTTAATTCGGATTCGTGTACTGAATAAGGGAGTTGGATCAATGCCCTAAAATGTGTCTTCCAACTCAGCGATCCTATGATTAAAATTTTAGTTGGCTGGGAGTAGGTGAAAGAGAACCAAGATTTTCAGAAGCACAAAATACTTGACAGGAAGTAAACACCATTGGGGGAGGGGGGAAGATGCCCACTATCCATAGAATTCTGACTAGCAATTGAAAAGGGAGAAAAAAACAAAAAATCAAGAACAATGAAATTCAGTATCACCCTGGTAGAGATCTGGATTCCAGCTCAGGAGCCATCAACACAACACTCCACAATTCTTTATTATAGAACTCACCACTATGTTGTTAAATGTCTAACATGGCACATTTAAATTAGAGAAAGTTACAGGAGACTTTTATCACTCTTCAGAATATCATAAGCAAATTAGTTTAGCTCCAGAGAATGCATCAGCTTTATACAGTAACGGTACAAGAAGGTGATTGCTAAAAGCAGTAAGCTGGAAAAGATATAAGCCACTGTTAGGGTGTTCAAAACAAGCCTGCTCCATCTTTTCCATCACCTTATTGGCTATCAAGAAGTTTCATAGATAACCACCAATCAGAAGCCCTTTAAGGATGACTGATGAAGCCTTCGGAAATGGGCCTATAAAAAACTTGACAGCATGTCTTTAGTTCTTCCACAGTTTTACTCTTAAGCAAAAGTGGACCCTCTGTGATTCCTGAAGCACTTACCAACCCCTTCCCTCCTTTTTCGCAAGGGTTGTGGAAAGGTTGCCCACTCCTGTTTTTAAGGCGAAATGACAGTATTTCTAAGTTACACAAAACAGAATGTCGAGAACCATGAAGGCTGTTACTTAAAGATGGCACCAACTTCATATTACACAGCCAGCTGGACAAAACGAGAGAGTCTTGAGTGCCTTTTTATATTTTAAGATTTTATACTTTGGGATGATTCTCCCAATGTAGCTCTGCCTTTGGCACCCCAAAAGAATCTGAAGGTAAAAGAAGATGTCAGTTTGCAAAACATTCCCCAATTTATATTGGGAATTACAAGTTTATATCGACAACGGAAGGCTTGCCCATAGCAGTGCCATCACAACTTGTTTGACACTAATCCAATTTAACTAATCTAAGTTATCAGGTTTCATTCAACAGGCCATGTGATTGGGGGGGGGGGGGAGAAAGGGATGGAAAGAGAGAAGGAAGGCAGGAAACCAACTGATACATCCACTTACCCAAATTAAGGAAGTCTGTGCTAGAGGAAGGAGGCGGTGCACTGTGTGTGGAAGGAAACATGGCAGGTACAGGTGGTGCATTTGAACTAAGAAAGTCACCAAAGAGATCAGGACCGGTAAGAGTTGGATTGTTTGCATTGGCTGTGAATGGGTCAAACTGGTCAGCTAAAGATAAAACAAAACACAACACAACATTGCTGGTGTTACTTGAGATGCTTCCAGAAATAAGACAAGCAACAAGTTAAGATTCTGCTCTGGCAAATATAGCAAGCCTGAGGAAGTGCCAACACAAGGCATGTTAAGGAGAAATTCTTTCTAGATGTTAAGACTGAGCTTTACACAAACCTGGACTATTATTAGGGCTTAATTGCTGTTATATAACAAAAGGATTTCTAATCATCAGAAGGAGCAAGGATTTTCTGTAATAATGCCTCAGATAATCTGTATCCGTTCAGCCTCTTTAAAGTCTCTTAACTCTCAATAAAGAAAAAGCCGCAACCTCTGAAACCTACAAAAAAGCCAACTAAGTTTTATACTAAAAGAAAGCTGGCTGGCAAACTGAAATCAGCACAAAACTCATCAACAGAAGGAAATCTAACAGGGCTTCCTTTACAAAAAATAATAATAATAAACCCCTGTGGCCTAGTGACCCGAACGGAAGGAGAAAAATCATACTGTACCAGTCAGAAGGGAAGGCATTATTGATTTTTTTTTCTCAAAAGGGAAAAGGGGAGGGAAGAAAAGAAAAATAAACAGAAGAGCAGCTCCCAGCCTGAAGGTATTTCACTGCCTACTGTCAAGCAAAAACTGACTGCAACTGCTCAGGAACCGTATTTATATCCAGCAGGGAACGCCACACTGTGGCCAGCGGGAAATCTGGCAGATGCTTCACCTTGCCACTTAAAGGTTTTAAGAGTCAAGGCTCCTAGAAACTAAGATGTGGTAATGTTCGCTGGGAACACAACAGCAAAGTTGCTCGGATTAGCACCCCGCTCCAACCACCTCTTATCATTTCAAGCAAAACTAAGCTGCTCGTCTTTGATCATTTTCATCATCACACTTCAGCAGATGAATTTAATAATAAACGAGGCATTTTTCATAAACACCCAACATGCAATCCTGTTCCAAACAATTACAGCATAGTTGCCCTCATCTGATGTCAAGATGTATTGCAATCATTAGAATAATCTTGCTTCCTCAAGGGCAAACTTTCATTTATAACAGATTGAGAGAGCAGGATCTCAACAGATAAAAACCATACTACACACAAACTTCATCAGGTTTGAATGACAGTTCCCACTGTTTTTCCAGCCATTAGGAGAGTCCATCCTTAATTTTACATCCTGCTGAGATTTTGAGGAAGGGAGCATACAAGATGGCTAAACTTTGCAGTAGATACAAAACAAAGTGAAAACCGCAAGGGTTTACACATCATTTTTATAGTTTCTCAGAATGTGCAACTAATCCCACCTTTCTCCAGTCAGATTCTGAGAGCAAATGCAGTGATTGAGAATTCAGAAAGAAGACAGACTGATCAAGAACCAAATGACTTGGGTGGATAAAACTGCCTTAAATGTCTCTCTTGGCATATAGGCACTGCTCCTCGGTTGCCAAATTCTAAACAAATCGTTTAATGTTCAGAGAAAATGCTAACGCCCCTGCTTGAATTTTATAAATGTGTTAGGCTACCATTAGTTTCAAGAAAATGGCACCCTCTATATGTATTGGACCAGATTTTCCATCTGGTGTTGACCAAATTTCCATCACCTTGGAAGGGGCCAGATTGAAATTAACTAAAACAATTTGGCACAAAACTCCATAGAAATCTACTTTACCATTGTAAGATATGAAGAATGAAAGAAGAGGCATTTTTGGCTCATACGGAGCTTTCATTGTGCCAACATACCAGGGATGTCAAACTCAAGACCTGGGGGCCAGATGCGGCCCTCAGGGTGCTTAGATCTTGCTCACGGGGCCACCCTGGAAACAGCAAAGGACCAGCCCGTGGTGTCTCTGCCAGCAAAAACAGAGCTCGGGACGGCCATCATTTTCGCTGCCAGAGGGATGGCGGAGACCATCACAGTCAAAAACAGAGCTTGCCAGCCCATTTTTGCTGGCAGAGTGCTTGGGCCACCACAGGCACCCCCGACACTAGTGAAGTTGAGCTGGCCATGCCCATTCTGCCCCCCTGAGGTCAAACATATCCCTGATGCTGCCCTCAATGAAATTGAGTTTGATACCCCTGCACTGTACTGTTGAACAGTCCTAACCCATAAAACGCCCCTGTTCTGTAATCTCTTTCCATTTGGAAATAGCCCATGGTATTAATAAGATCCCCTAAACAGGAAAAAACAAGCAGCCAGAACTCAGTTGGAACACTAATACTACAGATAGGAACAGGATAGAAAGAAAAGTGAGCACTGGCCTATCTTTCCAGTAAAAGGATAAAGGCAAAGGAGTCCCTGAGATTTTACTCAATTGGTCATTGTCGACTCTAGGGGGGCGGTGCTCATCTCTGTTTCAAAGCCTTGATCCAGCGCTGTCCGAAGACATTTCTGCGGTCATGTGGCCAGCACGACGTCATGGAGTGCTGTTACCTTCCCATAGTGAAGGTAGTGGTACCTATTTATCTACTCGCATTTGTATTCTTTCGAATGGCTAGGTAGGCAGGAGCTGGAGCAAGTAACAGGAGCTCACCCTGTCACGTGGCGCTCAGGTCTTGAACCTGGGCTGCTGGCTTTCCAAATGACAAGCCCAGCGTCTTAACCACTGATTCACCATGCTGCCAGTATTATTGCATAAAATTCTTATTTCTTAAACAAAATCAATAATTTCTGATTTTGAAAGTTTGCAGTTGGTCATTAAGTGAAAAATCATGTGATCATCCCAGACTTAAGCAAATCCATCATTAAATGAGCTGCCATGGTTGTTAAGCAAGACATCTCAGGATTATGATATGAGATTTCACTTCTGCATTTTCCATTAATTCTGTTTTTTTGCAATCTAGTTGTTCACAATGGCTTCACAACCAGCTTCCAAAAAGCAGAACTACGCCCAAACATGCCCAACAGCATCACATAATTGTGGGATGTTGTCAATCACTGTAAATGCAAAGATTGGTTGTAAAGCTGTTTTTTTTTTTATTTAAAAAAAACTGTTGTAACTTTCGTCACTAAACAATGACTACTGGTAATGGCTAACATTGATAATACCCAAGAATAAAGCTAATACTGATTCCATTATACTTGGATAATATTAAAGTATAAGTACGCACCTCTTAAGATTTAGCTATTAAACCGAATTTTAACCATTCTTGCTTTTCAGCTCCTGCCTTTGTCTTTAAGGTAAGGTAACAAGATGTAATAACAGCAGGAACAACTGACAGATCAGTGATGGCTAACCTTTTTGCCATCACGTGCCAAAAGTGGGGGGAGTGCGATGGGGTCACATGCACACGTGCCCACATCCATAATTCTATGCGCCCCGCCCCCCGTGCTCCCCCCGCTTTTGGCACGTGATGGCACAGTGGGCTCGGTAGGCCTGTTTTTTGCTCTCCCCAGGCTCCGGAGCCTTTCTAGGAGCCTGGGTAGGGCAAAAACAGCCTTCCCCACCCCACCCCAGAGGCCGGAAATAGTGTGTTTCCTGACTTCTGGTGGGCCTAAAAGGCCCGAAAATCAGCTGGTTGGTGCACGCATGCATATCGGAGCAGAGCTCGCGTGCCCACTGATATGGCTCCGTGTGCCATAGGTTCGCCACCACGGTGATAGATTAAGCCAAACAATCACTATATTAATGATCAGTGTAATCTGTTTTCATTTCTCTCCTTCTTCATAAACCTCCTAACAAATTTATGTAGGATTTGTTGTGATGTAAACACAAAGGCTAGAACTGTACCATTAAAAAAAAAAATCAAATTAAAAAAGCTGAGGTTTTCAAGATCAAGCATCTATTGAAACATTTCATTTTATACTCTAGAGCAGATTTTTCTTTTAAATAATAACAATAATAAAAAACTGGGTTCCGGGGAAAGACTAATAGAAGAAATAACTCTTCACAAGGTATTGGGTGGGGTGGGGTGTGAAATTCTCTAGAAGGGACAAAAGAACAGCAGAAAAGGTGGGGCTTGTCAGATGACATTCAGAAGCCCTGGCCTTTTAATCACAGATTTGGCACAAATGCCAAAAGAAACAAAAAGCTGTCTATCTTTACTCAGCTGCTCTACAGGCCAGAGTTCTAATGAAAAGGAAGCTCAAGGTACCTACCTGTAGAAGAAGAGGTGGCTGTTACTGAGGAACTGCTGCCCTGGGAATTTGCTGAGGCTTGGGGCTGGCCCCCAAAAAAGAAGTCTGCTCCTCCACCCAGGAGGTCTGCAGTTGAATCTTCTGAAATTTCTGGAGTGCTACCAACAAAGAGTCCATTCAGCAAGTCAGCATTGCTGGAAGAACTCTTCATCTCCGTTGGAGGTTGGAGAAGTTCGGGAGCAGCCTCTGAATCCAGCCCAAGCAAGTCAATGCTGTCTTCTTCAGGAGCCTCTTCTGACTGAGCAGCTGGTAGATCAAAGCCAGCTTCAAAAAAAGGCTTGCCATCTTTCTGTTCCAGGAGGTGCATCTCTCTATCCTCAGAAGGTATAATAACATCATCGGGGAATGCAGAGAATTCCTCACTGGAAAGTTCATTCTCCTTCTCTTCCTCCACGTGATCAAGACTCTCTTGAGAAAAGGAACCTTCAGGAGCGACTTCAGATTGTTTTCCTTCTGTTTATTTTTTTAAAAAAAGAAGTTTGTTAATATTCATACGCCTTTCCCTGAAGAATTCAATGCAAAGCATATGGGATTCTCTTCTCTTATCAACATAACAATTCATCCAAAGGCACCTGCTGAACTCAAACGGCTGACTTCAGAGGAATATAACTTTATATGTCAACAACCACTTTTCCCAAGGGGCATTTCTGTAAAGCTCCAAGCAGCACTCCTCAAATTGCCATGGCTGCCAAGTCTTAGCACAGCCTTGAGAAATGTGGATTTCGACTCCTAGGACAGGAATGTGGTGGCTTGCATGGTTAGGATGTTGGGCTGGAGATTAGCAAGCCTGCGTTCAAGACCCAAGTGATGCCATGCAGTGGGATGAACTCCCATCCTTTGCTCCAGCTCCTGCTGGGGACATGAAAGGAACCGCCAACTGGGTGTCCCCTGGGAAACAGTGATGTCACTGGCTAGTCCTTTCAACCCAGAAGTGCCTCGGTGCTTCTGACATGAGTGCAAACTCCTAAAATCTCCTAGTTACCATGATCATTTATTTATTTGTCATATTTCTATGCCGCCCACTCTCTGAGGACTCTGGGCGGCTTACAACAAATACTAAATAGCATATTGCCCCCAATAATCTGGGTCCTCATTTTACCCACCTCAGAAGGATGGAAGGCTAGTCAACCTTGAGCCAGTGAGATTTGATCTGCTGATCTGCTGAACTAGCAGTCATCTGAACTAGTTGCAGTACAGCACTCTAACCACTGCGCCACCTCAGCTCTTCTGAGGTGGCGCAGTGCCACCTCGGAAGAGCCGAGAATTCAGTGCCACCTTACTGCCGAGAATTCTGAGGAATTATAGCCCCACATTTTGAGACTGCCCAGTTTGAGGAAGAGTGTCTTATTAATGCAACCAACACCAAGTCCAGAGACTGTTTTTTGCCTCTGCAAAGGCTACAGAAGGAAATGGTCAGACACAGTGGAATGGCCAGCAGCGGAAGCCCCTCCATCTTGAAAAAGAAACTTAAGTGAGGGCTTTGGCCAAGGACATTATTGAGAGAAACGGCTTCAGAAAATCATATCCATCATAATCAAGAGGAACCAAGGAAGCAAAAACTGTTTGCTTTCTTTATGCAACTATAATGGATAAAGTAAAGCAGGTGTGGTTACAACAAAAGGCACACTAGAAAGCAGAGCTCTTCCATTAGCTACGTTTAAATACCAGTTTAGGGTTTTTATGCTGACTTGGTTAGATTTAAGAATAAGGACTCAGCACAGGTGCATTTTTCCCCCTCTCTCTTTTTCCTGCTCCCCCTTTCACCCTCTCCTGCCTGAATTTAGATTATAAGGTTATGGGGAAGGGTGAGATCAATCATCCATAAGCTGCTCTGAGAACCTCTGAGGCTAAGAGAAGGATAAAAGGGGAGTTTAGAAAAAACGAAGAGCAACAACACAGCTTTTGCTAGTAACAGATCCTTTCCCGTTACCTTGCCAGTCTAGTGTATGAAAGAAGTTTGCCTCGGCACTGCCACTCTCTGGAGAGTCTGGCTCCACAGGTGCACCTTCAGAAGAGGCTTCTGATGTTGAGGCTTCTGCTTCGTATTGGGCAGTTGATCCTGGCTGCCTAGGCAGTTCAGGCTTACCTATGAGATAAAAAATAAAATTCAAACCCCAAGAATATAAAAACATCCCCCACCACTTTCGGAACTGGCTTTCTCTTTAAGAGCTTAAAAAGGAAGAAAAAGCTACTCAAGTAGAGAGTGAAAAGGAAGATTATGGAGAGTTTAAGCGGGCGTTCCTTCTTTTTCTTACCAAATTTCGATAAAATCTCTTGCTGTTCTTCGCGGCTGGAAAAAAGGATCTTGGGATTTAGACCTTTGATGTTCAAGTTATCCCAGGGAGTTCGTTCCATGATGGGTTTATTTCGTGGCTCTACTTCTACTTCTAGATTCACTTGAAACAAGTCAGGATACTTCTCTTGAATATCACAGGCATCCAGATCATACCTGTAGCAATATTACATTAATTAGAAGCACTACTCTTTTTTAAAGGAAACTGCAGAGGGAAACCTCATGAAGCAAGATGATAGAGCCCTAAAAACAAACTTCATTTGCTTCCGTGAGGTTTGCAAAGGCAGCCACACATACTTTGTGACTTTAGCTGTTTTAGTCCTTTATAAAAATCCATCAGGATGAAATACAGGACAAAGAACCTAGATTTTCATAAAATAATAGAGGATTTCCCCACCCTGTCTCTTAAATTAGAATTGAATAGAATAAGAGAGTTGGAAGGGACCTTGGAGGTTTTCTAGTCCAACTCCCTGCTTAGGCTGGAAACCCTACACCACTTCAGACAAATGACTATCTAACATCTTCTTTAAAACTTTCAGTGTTGGAGCATTCACAACTTCTGTAGGCAAGTTGCTCCACTGATTAATTGTTCTAACTGTCAGGAGATTTCTCCTTATTTCTAGGTTGCTTCTCTCCTTGATTAGTTTCCACCCATTGCTTCTTGTCCTACCCTCAGGTTCTTTGGAGAATAGCTTGAGTCCCTCTTCTTTGTGGCAGCCCCTGAGATATTGGATGTTGAAGAAAAATCAGATCTTAGAATAAGAGTTGTTAATCATTACATAACAAGGGCAAAATTGGGGTAATCTGGCTCAATGATATTGAAACCATATTGGAAAACAAGTAGGAATAATATGAATTAGAAAAAAAGAGCTGCAAATTAGGTCTCAGAATTATTTACTTCCAGCCTTGACTCTCCCTGTTATGCATATGATTTCCCCTTATCCAGCTCTGCTTTTGTTTGGCTACAGGCAGTCCTCAATTTACAACCACAACTGAGTCCAACATTTACGTTGTTAAGTGAGAAATTTGTTCAGACAGTTTTGCTCCATTTTACGACTTTTCTTGCCACACTTGCTAAGTGAATCCCTGCAGCTGTTAAATTAGCAACATGGTTATTCAGGGAATTTGGTTTCTTCATTGACGTTGCTTGTCAGGTCACAAAAGGTGATTACATGACTCCGGGACACTGCAACCGTCATAAATGTGAGTCAGTTGTCAAACATCCAAATGTAAATCACATGACCATGGGGATGCTACAATGGCCTTAAGTGTGAAAAACGGTCACAAGTCATTTTTTCCAGTGATGTTGCAGCTTTGAAGAGTCATTAATTGAACTGTTGTAAATTGAGGACTTACCTGTATTATGTCTGGCCAAACCTTGCACAACTCAAATTTTGCCTCAGAGCTCAGCATTTTCATCTTCACTCTGATCAGAAGACACACTAAATGCCACAGTCAGAAACGTGGAAGTTAAGAGTCCAAGCTATGACTGAAGAAGAAAAGCCTGGTACTCTTCAAAACTTTGGTCACTTAAGTAGCTGGGTTGAAAAAAGGCCGAAGAACTGCATTGCAGGATGCTATACAGGTAGTCCTCGACTTACGACACAACGGAGCCCAAAATTTCTGTTGCTAAGCGAGACGGTTAAGTAAACTTTGCCCCCATTTTATGACTTTTCTTGCCACCATTGTTAAGTGAAATCACTGGAGCTGTTGAGTTAATCACACGGTTGTTAAGTGAACCTGGCTTCCCCATTAATTCTGCTTGTCAGGAGGTCACAAAAGGGGATCACGTGCCCCCCCCTCAGGAAACTGCAACCGTCATAAATATGAATAGTTGCCAAGCGTCTGAATTCTGATCAAGTGACCCTGGGAATGCTGTAACGGTCATAAGTGTGAAAAACGGTCATAAAGTCACTTTTTTTCCAGTGCCGCTGTCATTTTGAACGGTCACTAAATGAAGCGCTGTAAGCGGAGGGCTACCTGTGGTTTTTTTAAAAAACAAAACAAATACAAATTCAAGTACAAGAAATGTTGGGAAGCATTTCCTATCGAGACGCGATCAACGTACTTTGCAAATTTCACCGTCGTGGCATTGCGAGGTACAAATCCTGTATGAAACTGGATCTGGAACATCTTCATTGATGCCATCTTGAAAAGGAACAACAACAACAAAACAAAAAAAGGAATTAAGATGTGCTAGTGAAACAACATGCCCTGAAGACACAAATCCTCATCTGACTACCTTCAGGATTTCATTACATATGTTTTCTAACTGCCAATCTTGTGTTAAAAGACCTTTGACCCTGAAACAGTTTATCTTGCATCCCAATGATTTCCTGCTGTCAATACATTTATTCATAGCATTTGAAGCCATGCTTTTTTGTTTCCTAGGCTCAGAGCAGCTACAATCAAAGTCAGCTACAATCAAAGTCAGCCAGAACTATCATGGCCAACAAATAAGCTCAATTAGTAGCTAAGTGTTATTGTGAATAAATTTCAAGCATTTATTGTGAATAAATCTCAATTACTGTAGATACAGGACAATCTTATATTTCTCTTTAAATGTTTATTTAAAAAAAAAGCTGGTTCTCAAAGATCAAACCACAGCACTTAACTCTAAAATTTCATTTAAACTTTTGACATTTTTCTGCAGTTGTTTCGGTTACATAATGTGCCCAATAATTCTTTTATTTATACTTATACAACTTTGTTTAGAAAAATCAAGTTGAACTCAGGACAGCAGCAAAGTGAAAAATGAGGACATGGTTTCCTATTTACAGAATATTAAAAAGGAAAAAAAAAATCCAACCAACTGGTAAGAACAAAGCTCTACCCTGAAGTGCCCAACAACATTTTCAGAACTTGCGAGTGCAGAAATCCCCAGCTTGATTATTACCTTGGCTTGGAGTCTGCCACCTAAAGTGGACCTGGCATGATATATCACAATGAGGACATCTCCTTGGACGGTGATGCCTAATGGGATGACTGCTTTCCCATCTTCCATTTTGAAATCCCTAAGGAGGATAAGCATAGCTGTGATTTTAAGGTCTGAATGCAATCGTAATTCATTCTGTCAGTTTATTAGTTCATTGCTTCCCTTTTAAAAGTACCAATGATGGAGATATTCCAACACATCTGGTCTCTTGCGCCTGGACTCAGGGGCAAACATGCACACCATACAGAAGTCAATTAATATCCCCTAATTTGATTTTGACTTTTATAGGTGTACAAAAGTCAAAAATAATTCATTTTTGTTTATTAAAAGAACTAAAAAAACATAGTTCAGTTTTACTTAAAGTTGGACTGTGTATATGTGTGCCTTCAAGTCACACTCTATCCAGATTTGTTCCTGCAGTTTTCTCGGCAAGGTTTTTTGGAAGTAGTTTCCCATTGTTTTCTTCCTAAAGCTAAGAGAAGGGAACTAACCCAATGGCTAACTTCATGTCTTAAAGTGGGACAAAAACTCTTGGTTTCCAGGTTTCTAGCCTGGTACAACCAATGCACCAAATTGGCTCACCACAAATATTTAAGGATTGCTCATACAGTTATAGTATTATAAGTATTATAGTATTATAAGCTAAGATTAGTAAAAGCAAATCCACCTTTGTCTACCTACATTTATGACAAAGCTAGACTTTTGGGATGGTCCCACTTGTCTTGAAAATATAAACAAGGATGAAGATTAGCCATACCCAAATTTTTATTCTGGTGTGGTCATTAAATAACAGACTTTTCTCTCTCTCAACCCAAAATCATATCATGAACCATCTTGGGAACTCCGAAATTATATGGCCAATTGTTTCTATGAAAGTCTGGCTATGTACCTTGCAAACTGATCAACAAAGCAACTCAAGCATTCCTTACACAAGCACATTTCAGGGGACTCCTGCTCTAAAATTAGGTATTAATATTTGCAACGGGTATTGTAAGCAACAACTTCCGGTTGCTTACTGACACTGGATTCTAGTTGTAAGCATGCCAAAATTAAATGGGGCTTTTTTTGAGAGCCATTTCATACCATGCTGCAGGATAATATTCTCAAATCACATGGCCCTCCATATGTGTTACTCCCATCAACCCTCAACAGGCATGACCACTGGACGATGGAAATGGCTGATTAACATATTTGAACTTCAAAGAGAGCAACATTCAGGCAAATCTGCCTTTTGTTTAAAAGAACATCTAAAACTTGAAAGGCTGACCACCTCTGGCTCTTTTTCATCTGATGTCTAGCTTAGCCTCCAGGCTAAAGCAGGGGAAGGCAGTGAACAAAGCCAGTCCACCAGCCTTGATAAAATTCCAACTTCTCCTTTTCTTTTTCATCTTCTTCCCCATATTCCCTTTATGCTTCATCCTTTACTTCATAAATTGAAGACAGGGATGTTTTTAATATGAATCAATCCTGGGAGCCTTTCCGCATAATAATCAAATAAAACATCTAATAAAATAGCCATTGCATGAATTAGTACCTGCATCTAATTGACTATGTCAGCCATAAAGCTATGTTAGATATTAAGGCACCAATGGATGTCCTCCCCACCCTACACCACATCACCACAAAAGACAAAATGGTGGCTAGAGAGAAATCCCACTTACTTCATTTTATCATATTCTTGTGAGGTAGTGGTTATTCTTTCATCTCCAACATAAACTTCACAGAAAGGCCTACAGCCATTGCGCTGCTTGCTGAAGAGAGGAACTGGAGTCATGACGATTGACTTTATGAGGATTGGCTTGCTGTGAGGAATAATGGGTTCATCCGCCATCATGTCACACATATATTCAATATATCTGGGAGCACACAAGAACATAGTCAATCTATACAGTTAAAGAACGCTGCATGAGCCAAGTCAATGCAATACAGCTTCAAACATACATATCAGAGTAGTCAATCTCATTAGTAAGTGTGCAAAGGTATGTATTCTTTCTCCTACTGCTGTATATATTATGTACTGCTGTACATAGTTTAACAGTATTGTAACACAGAGATACTCTGAGAAGAATAAAGCCATCTTTGAGCTGTGGTGGCACAATGGCTGCTTCTGTTGATCACTGGCTGCCAACAGTTTGGCAGACCAAATCTCACCAGGCTCAAGGTTGATTGAGCCTTCCATCCTTTTGAGGTCAGTAAAATGAGGACTCAGATTGTTGGGGGCAATATGCCGACTCTGTAAACCGCTTAGAGAGGGCTGGAAAGCATTATGAAGCGGTATACAAGTCTAAATGCTATTGCTATCTTTTTTCAGTTTGTATAATCCCATAATTGGGAGACATGCTTGCCATAGACCAGTGTTTCTCAACCTTGGTAGCTTGAAGATGTGCAGACTTCAACTTCCAGAATTTTCTAGCCAGGATGGCTGGAAGGGAATTTTGGAAATTGAAGTCCACATGTCTTTAAGTTGCCAAGTCAAGAAACACTGCTGAAGTTCAATGGCTGAACCACAGGAGTGTTTTTTGCCCATTTAGTTTAAATGAGCATCATTAAACTCATACTAAGAAACAACTGATTTTTGTTTTTACAAAAAAGGTAACTTTATCATTAATGGATCATTTGTTATACAGCTAGATCAGCATGAATGATCATACTTGCTTCCTATGCCTTAAAGACATGTCTAAATATGTAGCTGAACAATGTTTGAGGAACAAGGGCTTTTAGTAAGGCTTGTGGGGTTGTCATAATCTCTGCAGTTTTATTATTATATTCCCTCTTTTTGTACTCTGTCATATCTCTATGTTCAAATTTTTTATCAATGAAAAGTATATCAGAAGCCTCAAAATTTATTCAGAAGTCTAAATACATGTAAAAAGGCATGAATTTTATCAGCATAGTAAGGCAGCATTTGAATGACAGATGAGAACAAGGAGCTCCCAATAGCTGAAAACAGGAAAAGCAGTCACTGCGATCTTGTAGAACGAACAGGTTCACACAATATATTATGTCTACTGTGGTCAAGTTTAGCATGCTACATGAGCCCAGAGTAAAGTCAAGTTAGGGTTAAGGAAAAATGTCTAAATTACAGGCTGCTATAACCAATTTATCAGGAATTAAACTTCCTTAACCATTGTTTAGTTTGTTACATGAATCTGGAACTAACAGTTAGCTGTCAGTTAAGCCATTAGTCCTGCAGAAAATCATGTAAAAAGAGTGGTCACAGCCATTGGTGGGTTTCAAAATTTTTTACTACTAGCTCTGTGGGCGTGGCTTGGTGGGTGTGGCGTGGCTTGGTGAACATGGCAGGGGAAGGATACTGTAAAATCTCCATTCCCTCCCCAATCCCCAGGAAGGAGCCTTGGTGGAGCAGCGGACTAAAGCGCTGTTAAATAGCACTTAGTTGCCAGCTGCCTGCAATTACTGCAAGTTCGAATCTCACCAGGCTCAAGGTTGACTCATCCTTCCATCCTTCCGAGGTAGGTAAAATGAGGACCCGGATTGTGGGGGCAATAAGCTGACTTTGTATAAAAAAAAACACTGCTTGGGGAGGGGGGGGCAAAAGCCCTACTAAGCAGGTATATACAAAAGTATGAAGGCTATTGCTTAACGCATTGTAAGTCACCCTGAGTCTCCGGAGAAGGGCGGCATATAAATCGAACCAATAAATAAATCAATCCAGGGGAAGGTTACTGCAAAATCCCCATTTCCTCCCGAGCAACTGGGAATTGGGAGGCAGAGAATAGATGGGGGCAGGGCCAGTCAGAATTTTTACTACCGGTTCTCAGAACTACTCAAAATTTCCGCTACCGATTCTCTAGAACTGTTCAGAACCTGCTGAAACCCACCTCTGATCACAGCTACAATAACAGCCCACAATAACATTTTCACTGCTCCTGCTCTGTTAATAGGCCCCGTGGCACACAGACACTAAATTTAAAACTCAAATGAATTAGGACAGAAGTATCATACTGGCAGGCCGGATACATCATGCTCAGGCTACGCCCACTCCAGCTCCGTGAGGGCAAAAAACATCACAAGACATCATGTGACGGCAACATGACACCACGAGATTGACACCCGTGAATTAGGGGATGTCAGCCTTCTTCCAGTCTGCATACAACATCTTTGACTTTATTGTGGCCATATTTCTCTTTTTTTGTTTCAATTAAAGTAAACAAATAAAATGTTAGAAAATGATGGGCAATGAAAAGGTTGGCGGGATATTAAACTAAAAAGAAGAGGAAATGAAAAAAAATCCAGTCAGGTCCGGCACCTATGCTGGATTTGCAGGAACGTTTTAATTGGAAAGTGACCTAACCATTGTTTAATATTAACACCAATACTACAATTATAAAAACATCTCACTGTGGACTGTATGAACAGGAACCAAATGCCTCTGTAAGTAGACACACTCCACTGATCTGCTTACAGTTTACCACTCTGAAAATTTTATCCCCCAAAAAAGCAAGGTTTGTTTTTAAGGAAACAGTTGTTTCTGCAAACAAGGTACCTCTTATGCGATGGCCAAATGCCGGGAGGACAACGTTTCATACTAAACATATAAACAGCAGCTTCAGCTGTGGTGAAGAGACGACAGAAACATAAGAAAGAACAGACCACGACTGCGGATGCTGCTCTTCCGTCCTATGAAAGAATACAAACCCACCAAAGAGGGGAATTACTGAAAATCAAACAAAATGTGCATTGATTCTTGGCAAGAAAATGTCCTCTCTTTTCTGTGAATTGCTCATCTATTCATATCCCATTCCCCAGTCACTCCCCCCACCCATCAAACTGTTGCTGAATTGCACCTATTACTGATCCTTGACCGCAACAAAAGGTTTGACTTGATTTAATATACTTGAGAAAAGGCCTATCAATCTCCTCATCTGAAGGGATTTTCTAAACCCGACAGCTAGGGATGCTTTGCAAAAAAGCATTTATATATGAAAATCCAATTAGACATAAGATTTAATAATATGGGAAGAACGTTCTCTCAGCCAACTTTCCTTCCTGAATGAATATTCTTATAAATAATTGGTTCCAAACCATTCAGATTCCTATTATAAAGGAGGTGCCTCAATCTGCTAATCATTTTGTTTGCCTACTTCTGTTCATGTGTCTGCCATATGCTATCATGATTTCAAAATTCCACTGCCAAGAAATCAGTTCTGCAGTTTGGCAAGATTGATCCAGAAGCTGAGAGGAAAAAGAACTGTCATACCAGGATATCACATCTATCTACCGTGTTTCCCCGAAAATAAGACCCTGTCTTATATTTTTTTGAACCCTAAAATAAGGGCTTGGCCTTATTTTCGGGGAGGTCTTATTATTTTGGGTCGTGTGGAGTAAGATGGGGCTCCTCTTATCTGATTTCCAGCTCTGCGTTTAAATATTTTCAGGGAGGGCTTATTTTTGGGGGAAGGCTTATTTTAGCGCATGCGCTCAAAAGCCCGATTGGGCTTATTATCAAGGGATGTCTTGTTTTCAGGGAAGCAGGGTATCTGTCTGTCTATCCATCCATCCATCCATCCATCCATCCATCCATCCATCTACCTACCTATCCACCCACCCACCCACTATTTATAAAATTTATTGGCCAATCTTAGCATAAGGTAACTCTGGATGGTTTACATTAAGAACACATCTACATTAAAACAAGAGTACATTAAAACTAGCCTTGCATGGTGTAGCAATGCACTCTTCATCCTCACCATTGCCTGAACTACTGCAACCAAAAAAAATTCATTCCTGCCCCTATTTTAAATATTTAGCATTAAATTAAAATCTTAGATCTATATCATGGTGTATATATCTTCCCAATGTATATTGCTTTACGGTTTTAGGAGACCAAGTTATTCCGTCCCCAAGTTATTCATGATGAATTTTAAGAGAGTACTGGTAGTCCTCAGCTTACAATCATTATTAAGCCCAACATTTCTGTTGCTAAGTAAGACATTTTTAAGTGAATTTTGCCCCATTTTATGATCTTTCCTTCCACAGTTGTTAAGTGAATCACTGCAGTTGTTAAGTTAGTAACACGATTGTTAACTTTGCTTGTCAGAAGGTTGCAAAAGGGAATCACATGATCCCAGGACACTGCAACGGTCATAAATATGAGCATCTGAATTTTGATCATGTGATAATGGGGATGCTGCTATGGTCGTAAGTGTGAAAACTGGCCCTAGCTCACTTTTTTTCCAGAACCATTGTAACTCTGAACAGTCACGAAATGAACTGTTGTAAGTCGAGGACTACCTGTAATTTATCTCAGACCAGCGTGCATAGCGAAGGTCAACATTACTTACAAGGCAGTGCACAATGCAAACATTCTTGGGATCTTGCTTCAGCCATGAATGCATGTTCTTACAGATGCTATAAAGGTTTTGAAGGTTTGGGGTACGCCTTGCCGGCCAACCACATTCAGATACCTGTTAAGGAAACACTTTGATTTATTAAATCTAATATACTGCCAACTAATTATCACATTTTTTTTAAAAAAATGCCAGGCCTTCAATTTAACCTGTCCTACAGAAGCGATCAAGCCCTCCCCCCCCCCCCCCCCCCGGAAACAACCGGGGCATGATCTCATTTAACAATGCTAAACCGGCACAACTGGTACTTGTTTTTCCCCATAACAAATTGCACACTGGGTCCACTGTTCACCTTTTTGAAAACCTCTGATTAAAGGGGGAAAAAAATAAAAGAGGGTGATATTGCAAGAATATTAATTGTGTCTGCAAAATCATAGAAAGAGAGTCATTCTAGGTTCTTTAGGATATAAGTTTAAAAGACAGTAAATTAACTTTATGAGCCACGGTGGTGCTGTGCTTAGAGTGCAGTACTACAGGCTACTTCTGCTGACTGCTGGCTGCCTGCAATTTGGCAGATCAAATCTTACCAGGCTCAAGATTGACTCAGCCTTCCACCCTTCCGAAGTGTTACAGCTGACACTGTAAACTGCTTAAAGAGGGCTGTAAAGCACTGTAAAGCAGTATATAAGTCTAAGTGTTATTGCTATCTACTTCTCCCGAAACTGTTTTTTAAAAAACTATAATTAACTTGCTTTACTAAAATTCGCATTTTGAAATCTCCTTCAGATTTTAAATTGTTTACAACGCTGTGCTAAATTCATTGCCAACTACCGTGTTTCCCTGAAAATAGGACCCTGTCTTATATTTTTTCGAGCCCTGAAATAAGCGCTTGGCCTTATTGCCATGCGCTCAAAAGCCCAATTGGGCTTATTATCAGGGGATGCCTTATTTTGGGGAAAACAGAGTATTACCCTTGAAGTGATGTCCCGGTACCTGGAGGCCGTGCGAATCTAGATGGGGAGGAACAGGCTCAGGCTCAACCCATCCAAGACCGAGTGGCTGTGGTTTACGACGTCCCGATATACTCAGTTGGCGCCATCACTGACTATTGGGGGCGAAGTACGTTCGGAACTTGGGCGTCCTCCTGGACTTACGGCTGTCCTTAGAAGGGCACCTGACGGCCGTGGCCGGGAGGATCTTCTATCAGGTTCGCCTGATCCGCCAGTTACGTCCCTTTCTGGATCGGGACTCCTTACTCACGGTTACTCACGTCCTTGTCACTTCCCGTCTGGACTACTGTAATGCTCTCTACATGAGGCTCCCCTTGAGGAGCACCCGGAGGCTCCAACTGGCGCAGAGTGCGGCCGCGCGGGTGGTGATGGGAGCAACATGGCGTTCCCATGTGACACCTCTCCTGCGCGAGCTGCACTGGCTCCCAATGGTCTTCCGGGTGCGCTTCAAGGTTTTGGTTACCACCTTTAAAGCGCTCCATGGCTTAGGACCTGGGTACTTGCTGGACCGCCTACTACTACCAATAGCCTCCCACCGGCCGGTACGCTCTCACAGAGAGGGGCTCCTCCGGGTGCCGTCAGCAAAACAGTGTCGGCTGGCGGCCCCCAGGGGGAGAGCTTTCTCTGTGGGGGCACCTACTATCTGGAACGAGCTCCCCCCGGAGATACAGAGGATCCCGGATCTGCGCGCCTTCCGCCGCGCTCTTAAGACCTTTTTATTAAACCAGGCGGGCCTGGCCTAACCTCTCTCCGTTTTTAGCGTTAAATTTTAATCTGTTTTAAACTATGTGGGGTGTTTTAATTTTTTCCGGGCCAAATTTATTTAATTTGTTTTTAGTTGGGTTTTAAATTTTGTATTCATGTATTTTTATTGTTGGCTGTACACTGCCCTGAGTCCTTCGGGAGTAGGGCAGTATATAAATCCAATAAAATCTAAATCTAAATTACCAGACACTGAAATTAAAGCTTAACGGCAAGAAGGCAGAAGCACCACTTCCAGGGCAGAATACAAGTTCACCTAGTCCATTGCAGGGCTAGTAGCCAATTGAAATTTGTAAACAGGATATGACAGCAATACACTTCCTCTTATGGATTCCTGGCATATGATGATTTGGGTTCTGCAAAATCATATCTGAAATCTTTACTTCCAAAAAACTTCCAGGTCATCTCCAGAAGAGCTAGATCAGCATGTCCGGAGGAACAACAAACTGTCTTGAATGTTCCTTGGAATGTTTTGTCTCTGAAAGGGAATATTCTGCAAATCCCTAATTCAGAGAGTACTTTCTGGGAACCTGGTAAAAATCCTTCAAGGGCATCCTATTTTCTTGCAGCAAGTTTCAATATTATAAACAGCTTATCCAATAATGAGGGCAGCTCACAGCCTGCATGTGCTTCCACCTCGCCACCCCAAGGTTTCAGAACACCCTATATCACTTCATTTATCACTAAAATTCAGCGGGATAAAATGGCACTGAAATAGCTTGGAAGTGATTGCAGTTCAGAATTAAGAAGCATATGTAAAATAATATGCACTCAGAACCTATGCATAAATTACCGTGTTTCCCAAAAATAAGACCCTGTCTTATATTTTTTTTGAACCCCGAAATAAGGGCTTGGCCTTATTATCCGGGGTGGGGGTTTCATTATTTTGGGGGTGCAGGAGACAGCAACCGTGGCCACCTCATGGCTTTTGCTGTGTTGCGCTGCTGTGGCAGCACAACACAGCCGTCATCAGCTGTTCGCTGGGGCAACCAAAGGTGAGAATCTCCCCAGCATTCTTGGCACTTGCCGCCTCCCATCCATCCATCCATCCCCCTCACCTGCAAACTCCCGCCCCACTTCCACCTCTCTACCACGTGATCCACAGCAGTCCCAGACGCCCAAAGCCTGTGCCTGCCCGGCTCCCTTTTCCACAGCACCCAGCTTTTTATCGAGGGGGGTGGCATGTGGGACGGGGGAGAAGCAAGACACATGGAGCGAGATGGGGCTCACTCCTCTTGCTGTCTCTTCTTCCCCCCCCCCCTTCACCAGGGGCCGGGGAGACGTGCAATGCCCGTCTTATCTGCCTTGCAGCTCTGTCACGTGTCTCGTTGTTGTCTGCAGGCAAACATGTAGGATAAAATCAAACTTCTCACAAGTTAAGAAGTTTGATTGAACTCATGAGGGTTTTTTTACCCTACATGTTTGCCTGCAGACAACGGCGAAACACGCGACAGAGCTGCAAGGCAGGTAAGACGGCTCCATGCACCCCAATGGTACTGTAACAGCAGCCTGGCATCTGCCCTTTCCTGCCATCTCTTTGCTGAGTGGGATGGCAGGTAGGATGGGGGAGAAGCGAGATGCATGGAGCATAACGGGGTTCCTCTTGCAGTGTCTTCTCCCCCTCTACTCGGGCATGGCTGGACTTCCTGCCCCTGCCCAGATTGGATGCAATTTGGGGGTGGCAGATGGGAAGGGGTGGGGCCGGAGAGACATGAGACGCATGTCTTATCTGCCTTGCAGCTATGTCGTGAGTTCGAGAAATTTGATTGAATTCGCGAGGTTTCTTTTACCCTACGTGTTTGCCTGCAGACAACGGGGAGACACGTGACGGAGCTACAAGGTAAGTAAGACACATTTCATGTCTCCGCCCTTCCCCACTTGCCACCCTGAAAATGCATCCAATTTGGGCAGGGGCAGGGGCAGGAAGCTACCATAGCAGCAGCTATCCACTATTTGTTAACCCTTATTTCATCCCGACCCACGTGGCCCAGTACAGTCAGGATGAAATAAGGGTAAAAATATTGTGGATAACTACTGCTACAGTACCCTTCGGAAGGCCGCCACGTGGTACATGGGGGGCGTTGCTTGGCCTCCTGCTGCAGAAGTGGCCGCAATCCATGGCAAAAACAGCCACGCTTGCTGAAGGGCTTGTTTTCGAGGGACACCCCAAAAATCAGGCTTGGCCTTATTTTCAGGACATGTCCTATTTTTGGGGAAACACAGTATATAAAACCAAATCCATTAACATTTTGAAACAGATTTGCTGCTATTTTGAATGTTTTTTTCCCCCCAAAGTATTAAAACTGGTAGAATAGAAAAATACACAAATTCTTGCAAAGGGTTATTTTGTTTAAAGAAATGCTAGAGGCAAAACTATGTGTGAGGGGATATGTTGTTCTGTCTGCAAATGATTTCATATCCTGCTCCATAGATCTTAGGGAAACATCTAATGGTAACTACCATATCCACTGTCCTTGTCTATTTATGTCTTTACTTTATGAAGTATTCCTTTCTTCTTTTGATCCAGCCCCATTTTACTGACAATCCCTTCTTCCTTTTGCAGTCCCTTAAGATTGAAAGACGCCTTCAAGCTAAAAAAAAGTTTTGGCTTTATTGATGATTGGAAGTCAACCAAAGAAGAAAATTCTTCTTTGATACTATAAACACTCTTACTATTTTCCCCACCAAGGTGAGGAAAGTGTACAATGAGATGTGCAATATTGTTATGCACAAAACACAATGGAGTAAAGTAATACTACTTTACCAACCCTATTGTGAAATCTGGAAGGCCGATATGATCTTGGAGACAGATTGTAGACAGCATAGCGTCCGGGATGTTTTGAGTCCAAAAACAGCCTCACATCTTCAATGTTATTTTTTATAGCAGACTCAACACCTTCCGCTGGAAATGACATCACTAGAGAACAAAGGGAGAACGAAAGAAAGAAAGAGTCAGGGTTGAACTCAATATAATTCAACTGCTTTTTAAGAAAATCAGTTTAATAAAATGTTTGTAATCATACCAGCAATTCTGGATGTAATGTATGATATATCCAAATCTCCTTTTGCGTAACTGAAATATAGATTTAAAAAAAAAAACCTCAAGTTAAAAGTTAGAATGTAAGTCAGTTCAATAGATGATTAGTTTCAAGTGGCTTATTAAATACTGGCTTTTTGTTCATCGAACAAGACTACCACTTGTTCTCCCTATCCCAAGAGATAGTCACAAATGTGATTCTCAAATATCTGAACTATGGGAGATAAACTAAAGAATCTAGAATGTCCCTGGTTAATACACACTGTAAATGGCAGCTTAAATGCCTGAACCATTATTAAAGAATTCTTTTCTCTCGAGAAAAAACAATTATCTCAAAGCTGAAAGAACCTGATCACTGTCTTAGATAATAGGTTTTACAAAATTAATTATTTTCAGGCTGGGGGATATTCTCTTCAGGAGAAAGCTGCACCTGTCCAGCTGCAGGTAGCTACAACTGTATATATGTATTCCCACAGCATACTCAGTGGTGAGGTATGTTGGGAATTATAGTTCAGTAACATTCGAGGGTCACAGATTTCCACTTCCTAGATTGTATCAAAGCTCTGAAAAATTAATAGTCTAGTTCAGAGGTCTTCAAACTTGGCAGCTTTAAGGCTTGTGGACTTCAACTCCCAGAATTGCTGGCTGGAGAATTCTGGGAGTAGAAGTCCACAAGCCTTAAAGCTGCCAAGTTTGAGGACCCCTGGTCTAGTTTGTTATTACATAAACAGCAAAAAAATGTCCTTCAAGACACAACAGGTACAGAGCTTTTAATCCTCCATTAGCCCAGACCCCTTTTGTGCTCTACACAAATGACACTAAATAGCTGAGGGGGGGGGGGAGAAGGAACAGGAGGAAGTAGAATAGTACAGACAGTTCTCAACTTACAACCTTTCATTTAGTGACTGTCTGGGGTTACAGTGCCACTGGAAAAAAAAATGACTTATGACTGTTTTTCACAGTTACGACCATTGTAGCATCTCTATGGTCACATGAGCAAAACTGGGATGCTTGTCAACTGGCTCATATTTGTGAAGGTTGAAGTATGTTGTGTGATTCCTTTTTGCAACCTTCTGACATGCAAAGTCAATGGGGAAGCCAGATTCACTATTAGCAACCGTGTTGCTAACTTAACAACTGCAGTGATTCACTTAACAACTGTGGCGAGAAAGGTTGTAAAATGGGGCAAAGCTCACCCGTCTTGATTAGCAATGGGAATTTTGGGCTCAATGGCGGTCATAAATTGAGGATTATCTGTAGTGAACGTATTAGGCTATATAATAGACAGATTAGCTTTAATGAAGTAGAGTCTATAAAATAACGATCAATTATGCAGTGGGACATAATGGCAAATCAGTCTCAAGCAGTGAGCAGGAAGATAACTATTATTATATGCAGAAAAAAAAGTTAATTTAAGTCGGCACAGATGGTTTTAAGGCTCCTTAACAGGATAGCATTTTTAGGTTTGAAAAACAGATTTAGTTAAAGCAGAGAAATTAAACAAAACACCCACATCCACACACAAAAATGACAAATTCTTTAACCAGCTATTTCAAGTCTGCCTTCCACATTTATGCTCAGGATTTCCAACTTCCTTTAACAAGGGTTACCAACTGAGCCGTGATCTCCTAGCCAGTTTGCTTCACAGCAAAGCTGTGAACTGAGCAAAATACTTCCTGAACTGTGGCACGGACTACATAGGTGAAGGATAGAGGGAATGTCTGGGAATTATGGGCATTGCAATTAAAACTATTTGGAAGGAGCCAATAGGCTAGCCTACGCCTAGAGCACCTTAATTAGCACTTTTTGAGTTGCTAATAATCTCAATGGCAATAGCATTTAGACTTATATACCGCTTCACAGTGTTTTGCAACCCTCTCTAAGCAGTTTACAGAGTTAGCATATTGCCCCCAGCAATCTGGGTCCTCATTTTACTGACCTCAGATGGAAGGCTAGGTCAACCATGAGCCAATGAGACTCAAACTGCCAAACTGCTGGCAGTTGGCAGTCAGCAGAATTAGCCGCAGTACTGCATTCTAACCATTGCACCCCCGCAGTTTTGACCAATTTTGTGAATCCCCCTAACAATGGTGTATAAGGATCACATTTGACCAAGTCAGTGGATTCTTAGTTTGGTCTGAATAGAACTGTGTGCAAAATAGGGCAAGAACCCAGCAAGTCCTTGGGGTATCAATTTCCCTTCTCTATCCTATGTAGGAAAGATATGGTAAGTTAAACGGGGGTTTTGATAGTTATGCACTAGCTTAAATTTTTCATTAGGCCTAGATACCAAAGCCACAAATTTATACATGGAACCATTCTTATCTATTCTTTAGCGTTTGCAACAACTCCCCCCCCCCCCATTTTTGGGAGATTTGACCATGTAACAATCCACATGGTGGACATTTACAATGTATGCATATTTCAATTTAATTGTTGCAATACATTTACTGGAATTATGCCTTTCAGAGAACGATTTTAGTTTGAATGGGTTAATTCAGCTTAACATGGTTCCCAGAGGTTATTTTATCTGGCTACACATAGCTCTAAAAATACAGCCCCATTCTTTCAAGTCCTAAAAATAACACAGAAATTAAGAAATCCAAGATTTCAGTGACAATACTTGACAATAATCTGCTTCCTACTATCTGTGTCCTTACTGGAAGAGAAAAAAACCAGCCAGAAATATGAGATATAGCAATTTAGTGGGCTGATGAAAAAAAGGAACTCTATAGATGTATATGTACCAAGAATATGATACTAAATATAAACGTAACTGAGAACCTAATGGCAATGTCTTAATTCATAAGGTTATAGATCTGCATGCATGTTTTATGCATGTGCTAAAACAATGAGCAGAGATCACAAGGCACAGGTAAAACTTGAGAGTTCAGAAAACTTTTTGTAGTTGGATATTGGCTGCTAGCATGCACACACAGTACGAATACTAACATACTGAAAAAATATTTACCTTGGGCTGCTAAGGAACATGAGCATGGAATGATGAAAAGCGATGGGGAAAAATGGGCAAGGAAAGACGCATCAAACACCAAATCAAAATGTAAGATAAAACAGAACAAAACAAAACAGAAATCACCCAAAAAACAAAGTAAAGATTTAAAAAATTGAACTCTCTAAATCAAATTTTACTGTTGTTTTTCTTTGTCCCAAATGCTATAGCCCACATTAAATTGGATGGATACCATTATGAATAACAAGAACCATTGATATGGGTGAGAGCCAATGCTCACAATTATTCCCAAACTTAGCTGACTGTTTTCATAAATACTGCTCATATTCTGAGAGATACAGTAATTTTTCATATGTTTATTTGTAATTTCTACCAATTAAAATGCTGCTTATTTCCAGCTAAGAATGGTTATCTCCTGAGGTCATTCACCTTGCCCAGGAAAGGCCCCGCTTGAAAGAAACGGTTCCAGTCCATCCCAATGAGAATTCCCTCTGACAGTATACAGCTGCTAGCATTCAAGCACTGAGTGACTAGCAAAAAGGAAAACCTAAAAAACTAAGTGAGCTATATTGAGATCTCAGTGACACTGAACCATTGTCTTGGGCAACAGAATGACGTCATGGAACAGTATGTGGGTTAACTAATTTATGATTGGTTAGCCTAATCCTGATGTCATAATCCCTCCAAAATACTAGACCTGACTCTCCCTATACATCAGTTTCATAAACTTTTCATCAGATTAGGCTGCTGAACAGTAGAGGAAGAAGTATGTTCTTTTTCCAGTCTAACTAGTTATGTCTTCCTTGCACAAAAATGCATGAAGACTTTGAATTATGTGACAACTGTTCCTATGCATTAACCCAGAGATGGAGGACTCTGCCTCTTTCTTCCACTGATCTCTTCAATACAGTAGTTATCCTTCAAAAGCTACCAGTCACATACTGGACTACCAAAGGTTCAAAAAAGTCATAAGGCTCTTTGAACCTATGATGAATACTTTTTTAAAAAATTTAATTTATACGCCGCCCTTCTCCAGAGACTCAGGGCGGCTTACAATGCGTTAAGCAATAGCCTTCATACTTTTGTATATACCAGCTTAGTAGGGCTTTCACCGCCCACCCTCCCCCCCCAGCGGTGTTCTTTTTTATACAAAGTCATCTTATTGCTCCCACAATCCGAGTCCTCATTTTACCTACCTTGAAAGGATGGAAGGCTGAGTCAACCTTGAGCCTGGTGAGATTAGAAATTGCAGTAATTGCAGGCAGCTGGTGTCACTTTAACACCACTTTAAGCTGCTATGCCACCAAGGCTCTTTACTTTAACCTTTAGGGTTCCCAAATAAGTTCTATTATTTCATTCCAAGTTTGCAATTGTACATTTAAGATAAAACCATATTAAGAGATTGATAAAACTGAAAATATGTTATAGATTTCTTTGCTGATATCTAAATAACAGAAGTTCCCATTAAGCAGACCATTACGCTATCATCAAAACCTATATCAGAGCCTAAACCTTTTCTCTTGAGCAATGAGGTAATAACAATTGATCTGACCATCAACTGTGCAGAGTAATTGATTTATATTGAGGTCACACCAAGCAACAATACTTCAGTTCACAGACTGCAGCATAGCACAAGGATATTTCTGAATCAATTATAACTTCAAATAATATAATAATAACAATAATAATAATAATAAAATAAATAGATAGATAGATAATAAGATAAATACATAATAAATAATAAAATCTAATACATTTTTAAATGTTCAGTTAACTGAGTTTCATGTTTAATGAATAAAAGAGATAATAACAACAACAGCAACACTGAATATAACAGAAAGGATGGCACTCGAGAATATATTATTAGAATATAATCTTCCTTCATTCAATTATTTGTAGGGGCATCAATGATCTACAGATCACAGAAACTTTGGTCTAAAACCTGGACCCCAAAGTGCTATCTAAGATCAATGAGTGAGTGTGCCACCTATAGCTTGTTCAGTTCTTTCCCCTTCATAAAAAATAATAATAATAATAATGGGAAGTTAGCATGCAGCAAAGCAAATTACTATATGCGTAACTTACAGTTCCTCTGGTCAGATTTAGAAAATAAAACACAGAGTAATTCCAATCCTGGGATCTGCTTATGATCTGTCATACGAGGCTTCTGTGGTTGGCCAGATTTACCATGGCAACCATTACAGGTATTCGAAATCTCAAATGGGCCCAACTCACTTCCTCCCCCCTACCCATGAAAATCCTGGTCTAGAGCAGGAACAAAAGTGTATGTAAATGAAAGAATCTTACTTGGCTTTAGGAGAAAACAGACTAACACAAGCACGGATTCAATTAATTCAATTTCACTTGTACACCAGGTATTGTGTTAAAAAAATTATTGCAATAAAACAAAAGCAAAAAAGCAGGGTTTAGCTTAATATTGTAGACCTAAAAAAAGAAAAATGTGAATCCATCTCATTATTTCCCATCCCGTCTTGGCATTTTTTGGAAAGCAAACATCACATGGGTCATTCTGAACTCTCTGTTCCCATGCCCACACTTCCTCTCAGACAATAACTGAAAGAAAGAATGATTGACGCAGCCTCACATGATTTAGAAACTATGAGTTGCTAAGGCGACACAGAACAGAGCAACCCTTGAATGGTCACTACTGTCTTATCTAACATCTAACATGTGAGCTAGATCCAAAACTAGATTAGAAATGAAGCATAGCTTCACTGAACAAATGAATGAGTGTTTGGGACCATTAATGATGTTATATTAAATCTTACAGTATGATTCTATAGCTTTAGTAACTGGGAAATGATTCTAACTGAAAAGCCAACTAGTTTGACAATCCTGTTTTCAGCAAATCTCAGCTATTATTCCTTATATTCCTGCCACCTTGAACACACCATTGGTGATGTAATTTGCAATGCATAAGGTAATAATTTGACTGGATTCTAGCTGTTTTTCTCATGTAAATTAGGTGTGCTAGTTTAAAGTCTATTTAACAGGTTTAAAGCATTAAGGATAATCCCAAAATGACAGTTAAACGTGCAACTGAAACACAAGAAATATTTTTAAAAAGAACTCCACTGTAATTGGAAAGAAGTAATGTAACGTAATATACAAGAAAAGGTATTTTAATTTTTTTCAGATTTGAAATTCAAAGAGAGTAACATGTATCACCTGGCCATGCTAAGATTTTGCTGCCAAAATTTGGGCATATTTAATTAATGGGAAGTCACTCTTTTCCTCAGTCTAAAATTAGACTTTTGGAGGCTAAATTTGGCTTATTGTCTGGTGTTTTTTTAAAACTGTTCAAAGGAAAGGCCATATTTGAAATATAGACTATGGCAATTCGGCTTCAAGATCTAACATTCCTAGTAATAATTTAAAGTTACCACTTTCTTTCAATCACTTGTTCACTGCCTAAAGTTACTGGTAAAAATAATACAGAAGAGATATATATTTAATTTTTTAAAAAATCAAGAAACTATGGTTACTGTATTAATGGGCAAACCACAGTTATATATAGGTACAGGATGTCCAAAAAGCCAAGCCCCATAGACCAATTACAATATGTCTTACTAATTTTTTTCAGAGAAAATGTTACTGCACTTAGGAATGTTTAAAGATCAGATGTCAAATAAGTAAGGAAGTATTTATAAACAAATTTGCAAACAATTTGAACACTGAATGTAATTTAGACAATAAATTATATATAAATTATTATATATATATATTGAGTTTGGTGGTATACGGTATTTTAAAATTTATTGTCTTGGTATTAGGCCACAAGTAAGTACTAAGTTTAAACAAATTAAATTAATTTGCACATGAGACCTGACTTTTAGAACTTTATTATATTATTATTTTTTCTTTTAGTGAATTAAGAGTCATTCTGGCCGTATGATTTTTCAGAATTCCAAAATTTCCCCCATATCAATATCAACCAATATTAATCTGATTAAGGAACAATTCTATTCTCCCAACAAAGCAAGGGAAAGGTTCAGATCAGACATTCATTCTTTGATCTTAGTAGAATTCCTAGTGTTCCTGTCCATAAGGCTGTAAATGGGTTGTAACTTATAAAATAAAAACTCCCAAAGGAAAATAATGGTACTACATAAAATGCCCTTTGCACTGAGAATGGTGAACTGCAATACAGAGAATGGAAATATCAATACAACCACATTTTTACTTACTTGGCTACAGACTGAATAACTTTTGAAGATGTATCCTTGATATTTGTGAAAAATCTTTCGGTCCCACCTCGAAGGATATCAAAAAACCCACCAGAAGTCTGGTCACATTCTGCCACTATCAGCCCTAAAAACCAAGAACACAACATTATAACCCAAGCAGGCAATCATCATTATTCTTTCCTCTAAACAGGCTTACATTTCCATTAGAAATTGCATTAAATTGTACTCCCATTTAAAAACAAATTCAGCAAGGCACTTTAGCTGCCGTCTTTATTTATATATTATTACCTTAGTCTGTGTCTTTTAATTAAGACAATATTTTTCTACACAAAGAAGAGCGGCCAACTGTAATAATTCAACAGAAAAACAGCAAATGGTTCCCCTTCTAAGACAGTCCACACATTCTGAAGCAAACACAGTCCTGCAAAACTATTAACTGTAATAAACAAAGCATTCAATTTCAGATGGCAGCCAGCTGCTATTATCTTCAGGGATCAGAGGGCTGCTGTATGTTTTAAATGCTCACACAATGGTAAGACAATACAGTGAGAAGGAAATACAAGGACCATCTAATAGCAATAGCACTTAGACTTATATACCACTTTACAGTGCTTTACTCTAAGCGGTTTACAGAGTCAGCCTATTGCCCCCTAACAATCTGGGTCCTCATTTTACCCACTTCAGAAGGATGGAAGGCTGAGTCAACCTTGAGCCTGGTGAGATTTGAACTGCCAAATTGCAGGCAGCCGGCAGTCAGCAGAAGTAGCCTGCAGTACTGCACTCTAACCAGTGCGCCACCATGGCTCATAATCCAATCCTCTACAGCAGAGTTCCCCAATGTTTCCGGCTGTGCAGACCAGGGGGAAGGAAGGGATGGTTCATGCAAGCGCTGGCAAGTACGCCTGCACAGCTCCATTTCCACAAGCGGCATGCATGCACGCCTGCTGCTCACACAAATGGAGCATGTGTGCACGCACTCGCCCCTTATTTACACAAGTGAGGATGCATGTGTGCGCTCACCGGCCATTTCCACAGCCCAATTGCAAGCCCATCATGGCCTAATAGTGTGCCACAGCCCACAGATTAGAGACCCCTGCTGTACAATGTGCAGAAAAACTAACTCAACCATCCATTACAGGTAGCTGTCCAGGATTTGCTTAAAAACCTCCAGAATTAGAGAACCAATCTTTCTTTGGCATTTGTAACAACTATGGCATTTCAACTAACTTCACAAAATTTCACTCATTTCATCTAGAGACACTATTCGTTTTTAGACTCCAGTGCCAATACATGTACTATTTGATTAAGCTGTATATCAGAAAGTACATCTGATCCAGTGAAATGACTGAAATTCACAAATTCACACATACATTTGCTGGTCTCTAAGATGTCCTGTTGTTTAATTATATATTCCTAACGTTAATTGTAATATTGTAATTATTCTGAAGGTCCATTAGGGCACAGATAGAAAGTTCTAAGTTTCAGTCTAAAGTTCCTATGTTTTGCTTACAAGCCAGGAAACAAAACTTTCCTTTTTAATACAGTTTGTGTTCCAGGAATCATACCATCAATAAATATTCAAAAATCTACATATGATTTTTACTCTTCATCAGACTGAATTTTCTACTTCCAACAGAATCACTTTTCCTCCTTTTACTCCAACTCTTTTACTCTACTGGGGTCTGTTATGATTCCATGGTTTATTCCAAACTGGAAGTTTGTTATATTTATAATTCACTTTCCTTCAGAAGCTCAAGGTGGGATTCATAAACCTTCCCTTTCCTTTTTTCTCTTGGGAGAAGTTTGTCGTGTGAGAGAGTGACTGGCCCAAAATTACCCAGTCAACATCCATGGCTGAGAATAAACTATGAATTGGTCTCCTTATCAAACACCTTAACCGTAAATATGATGTTATCAATATGAGACGGTAAGGAATTCATCATTCTGTTCAAAGCTTGATTACTATTATTTCTCACCAGGATTTCTAAGTTTGGGAAAACTTTTTAAGTCTAAATTTAAAAGTTTAGTAGCAACACTAAAATAAATAAGAATTGAGATGGTCAAATGCTGCAAGAAAGGCTACATAAGAAAGATGCCAGAAATGTTAAAAGAAACAATAAGAATTGGACAGTACACAAAGAAAATTCCATTAAGCATCATACCTGCATTATATATATTGTTAAGCTGACCAGCAGGTTTTGAGTTCTGTGGCACCAAGGCTGAAGACGTCTTAGGCTGAGCATTATTCCCGTAGCCCCCATTTTGTTCAAGAAGCTGTAGGGAAAAAGCATAACAGCAGGAATGAATACAAATATACTCCCACTCTTCCCCACCCACAGCCCATCTGCATTAAAAAAAAGTAAGTCACTTTAAATATGTTTGAGTGATTGTAAAAATAGAATATAAGGATTGCTGCAAATTTTGATTTTAATATAAAGCTCTTAATGAAACATTCAAGAAGCAATAATCTAATTAATGTGGAAAAACACTAATAACATAAATTATTAAAAATGGAGGACCGGCTTATATAGTTTGTTCTATCAACACCATCAACTGTCCTTTCTCCTGCACCTTTGAAAACATAGCCCGGAGGAGCAGAAAGAGAGCAGAATAAATGGATGCAATTCCCATTCCCGAAAGCCAATCGTACTATTTATCTCTTCTGCAGTTCCCAATAGCCTTCTAAAATGACATCATCTATACTCAACATTTTGCAATCCTCCCCAAAATACCAAAAGCTGGCCACTGATTCTGTCCCATCCAATGACATTGTTATTTCCTTGTTCATCTTACTACAGAGGATAGCTAAAAAAGGTGTTGCCATAGGCTTTTACTAAAGCTAAACATCAAATTCAATTCCTGATGATACAGCCATGACATTTTCTTAGCAGAAATAAATGAATATTTCTTTATTTTATTTATTGAATTTCTATACCGCCCTTCTCCCGAAAGACTCAGGGCAGTGAACAGAATAGGATTCATATACATATAATAATTTTTATTTTATTTTATTTTATTTATAAATATGATGCAGGTTTCTTCCTAATCATGCCTACATGCCTGCTGGGGTTTCTGGGGTTCCACCATATGAAACACAGTGCTGCCACATAGTAAAGAATTGGTTTCACCATACAGGATCTATTACCTCTGTGATAGGGGACTTTGGATTCACATTTCTAGCAGCCGCAATCTCCTGCAGCTGATTGACAAGCTCAGTGATGGACAGCCTCTCTTCTGGGTTCACCCTCAAAGCAGAACCTAAAGACAATGCAAGAAAGAGATCAGCGTATGTTAAAAGCCTGCCGACAGGACTTGTGATCATTGCTATGATGTAACTCTGAAATGCTAGCACTCGGAAGTAGCTGGAATGAAGCCATACATTTAAATCATACTGAAACAATAAAAAGACAATCTTATTGCATGTATTAGTTTTCTACCTGAATTAAGAGTAGGCCAGCTCTTCCTAATCTATCCTCTTCAAATAACTTTCTAACTTTGTAACAAAGTAACTTTGTTGCTTGTATCCTTGTGATTTATATTGACACTGATTGTTTCCTAGTATGATTTGATTGCTTATTTGTACTCTATGACTATCATTAAGTGTTGTACGTTATGATTCTTGACAAATGTCTTTTTTCTTTTTATGTACACTGAGAGCATATGCACCAAAGACAAATTCCTTGTGCGTCCAATCGTACTTGGCCAATAAAGAATTCTGTTCTGTTCTGTTCTGTTCTGTTCTGTTCTGTTCTGTTCTGTTCTGTTCTGTTCTGTTCTATTCTATTCTATTCTATTCTATTCTATTCTATTCTATTCTATTCTATTCTATTCTATTCTATTCTATTCTATATGACTTGTACTTGTAATGGCTCCCATTACTGCTCTCTAGCATGAACACTGAGAAGCAGGAATGATGAGAATGTCTGTCCAAGTCTTGTCAAGTAGCAGGTTGAAATAGCTGCTTATAGAGAGGCTTTCACATACACTTGTAGGTATAGAAACCAAATGCATTCGTGAGTTTAAAAGGAAACCATAAAATCCTCTAAAAAATCAACAGCTCCCCTCCTTTTCATGCCCTCTCTCCAGGTTATTTGGTGTCCTTGTCTGAAACTTACGTATAAGATCATGAAACACGGTATATTTTGTGTCATTCTGTGGGATGGTATATTTTCCATTGACTATTCGAAGCTTAGCTCCATCTTCAAATGGGTGTTGTCTAAAGCACAACAAGTAGAGGATGCAACCCAAGGCCTGCATGGAAATAACAAAGAATTATGAAAAGGAGCCAACCAAGATTAAATCATTCAAGGTTTAGCCAAATCAATTGTTATAATGACTATCCTTCCTTTTAAGCTGTTGTCGTTTCAGATCTTGAGCTGATTTGACAGACAATTTAGCATCTGATAAGAGACTAAGTGCTTCATTAACAAGCATGATTATCCAACAGGTGCCTAAAAATAGGATACTGCTTTCTAAAAAGTTACTATGTTTTGGAGTCTCTTGAAAGAATTAAATCAACTATTGAGACCATTGTGTTTTGCAGGCAATTGTTAAAGCATACAGAGGAAATGGACTACCAAATGAGCCGAAACGTAGAAGGGCCCTTCTTTTTATCTTCTGCTTCTTGTGTTTTCAGATTTTTCAGATAACTTTCTTCGTGGCTTTGGATCATCAAAAAGAAGCTATTGTGGTAGCATTGAGAGAAACTTTATCACATGGGCTAGTCTTTTTGTCCATAGTTATGTGGTATTATGGTTGAATAAAGTTTTGCTTATGGAAGCTTTTCATGGAATACATATATTCTCTTTTATCAGAATATTTTCAGCTGACCCTAAGAAAAAAATCTTGTCACCCTTAGATCTTCTTGCATTTTCCTTTTCTTGACAACTTCATGTTGGTGCTTTTTAGGGAGATTTTTATTAAACATCTTACTGGGAGCATAGGAGAGATGAAATTGAAATCTACTGAACTGTCTAATTTAGTGAAAAGAAGGACTAGGAATGATATGATAGCGGGGTTCCAGTATCTAAGGGGTTGCCACAAAGAAGAGGGGGTCAAGCTATTCTCCAAAGCACTTGAAGGCCAGACAAGGAGCAATGGATGGAAACTAACCAAGGACAGAACCAACCTAGAATTAAGGAGAAATTTCCTGACAGTTAGAACAATTAATCAGTGGAACAACTTGCCTCCAGAAGTTGTGAATGCTCCACCCCGAAAGCTTTTAAGAAGAGATTGGATAACCATTCATCTGAAATGGTATAGGGTTTTCTGCCTGATCAGGAAGTAAGACCTCCAAGGTTCCTCCCAACTCTGTTATTCTGAAAGAGAGCCACTGGATCTGTTCCCACAATGAACTTTATTGGATTTCCTTTATTGTTTTTAATTGCTTTAATTAAATGTAATTCATTTTAATGATTCCAGTTCTATAAAAATTAGAAAGCAGAAGCAAACATGAGTTGGCATGGTCCAGCCTACTGAGTTAGAACTGTGGGTGCTTCCTTCCATTCAATTATCTTCAGAAGCAATAATGAGCTGGTTTTCCTTCTCCTTCCCTATTTCTTTTTCCTTCTGTCACAGCATTTAGACTTTAAGTCTCCTGGTAGAAAATGTCCCGTTTCTGGTCTATGCAAAACCTTAAGAAAGGTTAAGCAGCTTCCTTGATGATGAGCAATAAGTCTGCAGAATAAGTCTTATAGGAACAGAATTGAGAGGCTTGGTTGAAACATTGCTATTTCTAAGGGTATTTTACTGCTTTCCTAAGGTTTTACCCATGTTACTTCCATCACACTATTGGGCTTTTGTTTTTTGAGATGTCAATTTTAGATTTTGCAGCTCTTTTTTTTAGTTTTAACAAGCCCACTGAATTTATTTATTTAGTTCAATTTATATGTCGCCTTTCTCCAGAGATTCAGGGGTGTATCAGAATGATGTTAATACATTGTAACATATTAGTATTAGCTACCTGGTGGAGTCTATCAGAGAAAGGGAAAAGGGGAAGTGCTCTAAATATATGAGAAAGCCTAATCAATAGGGACAAATCACAACCCCCGAAATCTACCTATGCAGAAAGAAAATGCATACCCATATATCTTGCTTTTCATCAATTGGAAAGTTTGAATACAAATCTATAATTTCAGGAGTTCTATACATTGGCGTAGTATTCCTTGTGACCTGTACACACAAAATAAGAGACTTATAGTTAATCCACAAGTATATTTTTTTCCATCAAATTCACTTATTTGTTAAAGTTCGGCCTTTTGATGTTTAACATTCAGCCTTTTCATAAGTTATCCTAGCTTTTACAACAAGCAGATCCATTTGCAAGACCAAAGAGCTTACTTATATAACGTATAATAATGAAACTCTTTAGTTAGTTGCATTCAGTTATTTTATTTATTTGTCTAATTTATCTAGCCACCCATCTCACAAAACAAGCAACTTTCCTGTAGTCTTTGGAGAAAAGTTATCTAGTCTGCAATACTCAAACATTTTGAGAAAATGCTATTCTTCTGTGGTAGAGCAGATACTCTGGGCAAAAAAGGTCACTGTTAAACCAGAGGTACATCTTAGTGCTCTCCATCTCTCCAACTAAATTAAATTTGTTTAGCTTTTGTCCTGATCCACGGCAAAATTTTTACCCACACACAGTCTTTAGCAGAAATAGGATTATGTAACTCTCCCTGCAGGCAACAGAGAGCTACTACATCAAAGTGAATATGTGACTCTTCACAAATTGCTCAGCTAAAGAATCAAAGAAGAGATGAAGGGAATTGTAAGGAAACAGAACTTCCATACACACTCCTATACGTTTGAGCAGTTTTTTTACAAGTAGGCAGAATACATTCTAATGATAAGGAAAAAGAGATCTGGCTCTATCCAAAGCTCTTTGATTTTCCCCTCCGCATCTCCTGTTCCTAACCTCAATTTCCTGTTCTTTTTCTATCAGTTCTTGCCAGAAACAGACAAACTCTTTGAAAAGCTATTCTCAGAAACAGAAGTGTACAAAGGGAGGACAATAGATGCAGCTTGGCTGGGAATACATTTTGAAAACCCAGCATGGAGTTTTGGCACAGAGTTTATTCAAATGGAATATATCCATCTGTTTTGCTAGGTAAGCATAAATGAAACAAAAAAGCACAGTGTTTAATAGCATGATTCAGAGAGTAGAATTTCAAACAATGCAATACTCGGCAGCAACTGAAGTTAAGCCACCTAAATGCTGGAAATTCTTTGAAAAGACCAATGAATAAACCCAACAAAAATAAAATTCTCATATAAATGATACGCAACTAATTTTTTTAGCTAAGAATTATTTTCACTATAATAAGGTTTTCAAATGTGGGGCTCAATGGCTTCAAGTAGTTGAAGACATTGAGCTTATCAACTGGAAAGGTAATAGCTCGGGTTCGAGACCCAAGCCCTGCATGACGGGGTGAGCGCCCATCCTCACCCCAGCTTCTGCCCACCTAATTCGAAGGAATGCAAATGCAACTAGATAAATAGGTAGCACTTCAGCAGGAAGATAACCGTGTTCTGTGTGCTTCAGCCTATAGTCATGCTCGTCACATAACCACGGAAATGTCTTCAGACAACACTGCCTCCCTTAGCAAAGACATGGAGATAGAGCCCGACACGACTGGACAGGGGAAACTTTTACCCTTATTGTTTTCAAAAGGGAACACAACATGTTGAAAATAAAATATAGTGCAGGATGTCTTACCTCATCTTCAACAGTTGCCCGTCTTTGTGCAGACCAGCTATAGTCAGGATAATGTGTCACAACTGTTGCACTACCAAAATCACACAATTTTATTGTTCCTTGATTACTTATCAGCGTATTTTCAATCTGCAGAGACAAGTTACACACATTTACTGAACATTAAAACGGCCTCTAAATATGCATATCTGTGTTCTCATCACCAAGGCAGACACAGATCATCAAAGTTCTCATTAAACTAACCATTTTTCTAAGATTCAGTAGCCTGCTTTGAAATTCAAATATTCTGTCTTTACAGTTCTTGTTTGTACATAAACAGTGTGCTCCAAAGAACATTTGGAAAGTTACTGAGAACAAGATAATTTTAAATGCTTCAGCAATGAGACTCAAGACTTCACACTTTCTCACCTACATGTATATACTGTTCATCCCCTATGCAACGTATAGAACACTATAGTTCATGTCATTTTAATAATGTAACATCACTAAACAATTCCTTTATGTTTTAACCTGACATCAATCCACTGTTCCTAAAAAAAATACTTACACCATTCTAAAACTCTTTAAGAATTGATTTCTACCTAGACACTATCCAATCAAAGGGAAAAAATAAATTCAGGTCTGACTTCAATCCTGGCCAACACTATATAAAGTTAATAAACAAAAAATACTGGTAATTGTTTTCCAGGTTAAGTTTTACAGCCTGGTTCTGCTGATATGTTAGGATAAATTCCAGAAAGTAGTCAGACTGCCTGAGAATCTGGGAACTAGAAGGTATGAGAAGGACAAAGGAGGTCATCTGACATTTGTAATATAATTATTTATACTGCAATTTAAATCCCTTGGAACTCCACAAGCTATACAAAAAATGGTGTCATTTACTATCTGTAGTCATCTCCTGCGTGTCTCTTCTGCTCTGTTTCTTTCGTCAGTGAACTTTTCACATATGACCAATTCTCAAGGTTTTTCCACGTTTTAGTCCTGAAACAGGGGCATACAGTTTTATCCCCTCCCCTTTTTAAACATTTTTAAATATTAACTCTTTTGAAGTTGGTCATGAAAAAATGTCCAGGTGTGGGGAAACTTTTAGCAAAAAATGAACTTAACCTAATCTTCTCTAACTCATTCTCAGACAACCTAGACTTGTTAATCTTTACCTTTCAAACTACTACAGGCAAATTCAAGCCCATCCTAAGTCAAAGTATCACTGCTTCAATCTCATAAGGAGTAGGGAAAACGTGGATTCCTCACCTTTAAATCTCTGTGGATAATAGGGGGCTTCTGTTTGTGCATATGTTGCACAGCACGGCAAGTCTGATAAAATATCTTCAAAACTGTATCGCACGAGAGGGGGCCTTTAGATTCCACTTTCTTTAAAAATTCCACTAGCTGCCCTATGAACATAAAATCCATGAATCACACACATTATGGAAGAGGCAATAGGAATGCTAATTTTGATGACAGCCAACAGAGGCCCTTAAATACCACCACCCCCATCCCGGATCCCTTTACTTTCTTGGTATATTCTAACATAAGATTTGAAGCTCAGGTGTTTCGGCTCATTCTGAGATTGTGTGATGAGCACAACGCTAATGCCAAGTGAATACATTATATGCTGCTGCACGTGCCAATAGAAAGGGAGGAGAAAAATGTGCGTATCAGTCCAGCTGTACTCTGGGATTTTGCTGGAGAGAAATAACGCTCCCGTAATGTATCCTCTAGCTGGCGACAACACCTCAGCTATATACTTCTTTTCTTCAATATACTCTATCATTATTTCATATAATATTAGACTGCAAGTAAGTACTGCGGTACACTCCAATCATTACTCAGCCTTTGGAAAGGTTTGGTGCAGTGGGGTTTGTTGTAGTAGTGAAGGTGCTGACCTAGTAACCAGGAGTCCTACCTTAGGCTTTAAAGCCTGGTGGGTGACTTTGGACCAGTCATTTTCTCTCTTAGCCCAACCTAGCTCACAGGGTTGTTGTGGAGAAAATAGGAGAAAGGAGGAGGATTGGGTGTGTTTGTCACTTTGATTTACTTATAAAGTAAAGGATAAAAAACTAATAAACAAAGGGGAAACAGGGAAGACCCAATACTGAACACTTTTTGGTTCGGTAGCCTATTGTCCTCTTTGCTAGAAAAATGGCAGGTTTTGAAATGTAAAACATTTCTAAAAGGTTTTCTTTTTTTATTTGTACCCAGCTTAGCCAGAAAAAAACAAACAAACAAAGCCTCTATTTTAATTTTGCATTTCTTTCATGTCTGGCACTAGGACAAAGAAGAGTAGGAGATGAAGGAGATAAACTTATTCTTCAATCTTCGTCAAACCAAATAATTAGTCAGAAAACATTAATTAAAATTCAAAATCCTAAAGTGGGGAAGAGTTAGTCAGTCATTCCTCTACTACACTTAAAATAATGTTTTTCTTCATTCTGTTTCTAAAATATTTCTTGAAAGAGAAAAGTCAGAAATCAAAAGGGAGGAGTTAAGTTTCCAATTCCAAATAATGTATTTTGCTCAAAATGCATAGCAGTCCTGGAATCCTTTGCTGCAGTGGTGAGATTCAAGATTTTTTACTACCTGTTCTTTGGGCGTGGCTTGGTGGACGTGGCATGGCTTGGTAGGCGTGGCTTGGTGGGCATGGCAGGGGAAGGATGCTGTAAAATCTCCATTCCCACCCTACTCCAGGGAAGGATACTATAAGATCTCCATTCATCAGCTGGGACTGGGGAGGCAAAGAATAGATGGGGGCAAGGCCAGTCAGAGGCGGTATTTACCGGTTCTCCAAACTACTCAAAATTTCTGCAACCAGTTCTCCAGAACTGGTCAGAACCTGCTGTATACCACCTCTGCTTTGCTGATACTAAATGTTTTTGTTCTAAGAAACGTCGCCTGAGTCTTTTCTCAACAGAGCCAACCTGGCTGAGTCAGTGAATTGGGCTGTCAAGGCAAGGTGATTCCCCCCAAAAATTGCAACTTTACCTTTACAAAGTTCTGTGAGCAGAAGAAACTCTCCTTGCCCAGTATCCGATTCTTCTTTTCCAATGGAGGCAGCAGAACAGAACTGGACAATGTTTGGGTGTCCAGATAGTTTTTTCTGAATCAGGTGTCTGTTAAGGTTTCAAAGTTTCTTGTTTATTTGGAAAACCTGTTTGCAGGCATGCAGCAGAACTAGTTTACTCAGTTGGATTATAATTCCAATTCTGAACGAGAGACCACAGTCGGAAACATGTGCTGACCCAGCTCAGGATGTTGAAAATTCAATGAATTCCGCATTCCCCCACTATTGGCAAAGTTTGGCAATTGCGCTTCCTGCCTTCGATGCGGTCAAGCATGGCTTACATTGAGCTTATCCAATTAACATCAGGATCAACTTTTAACAGTCAGCTGAACACAACCACATTCTATGCATAATTTAAAGCAGGAGGGAGAAAAAGACAGAGGAAAGCTGATGTAATAATATTATAAAGACCCTGGATTAATATGGCAAAGGAAAACTAAGAGTTTCAAACAAGGATAATTTACACAGATTAGGAGGAAAGTAGAACTAATATGCTCTCTGACACAACTATAACTTCAAACAAATTTCCTGTATCATATATTTAATGAAAGATCCCATTTAGACTAGCTGTTCTATCCTCTGCTACGCATGCCTCCTCTGCTTCTCCTGTCACATGAGCAGCAAAACAATCTGGAACACAACAGTTAACTGATATTTAAGCCACAGATAAACTCGGGTTTCAAATTCTGGCTGTTTGAAAGACATTCAGATCGTTTCTAGTGTAAATATAAAACTGAGGTTTTGCTCTAATGAAGAAGCAAAGAAACCACTTTTGTATCCTTACTTATTAAATCAGGATTTGATAATCCAAGCCTAATATGATTTCACCTGTCTCCAAAAGGATACCATGAAGCAGACTTCTTGAATGATAGCTTTGTTCTTTTCCTCTTCATTGGACAATAATCTCTGCCGGGAAAATAAAGAGATCACAAAGAAGAACATTTTGATTTCTTTTCTCTTTTTTTGGTGTGTCTGTTTTGTTTCCAAACAATAGTAATTATACCCTTCTTCCTCTTTTAATTATATTAAAACAAGGTATCGTCTCACACAAACTTTGTGTTAGGAAATGATAGTTACCTAACTTGTTGGGTTGGCAATATCTAAAACCTCAATATAGCTTTAAGGCTGTATTGCTGTATTGCATCATACTGTTTCCTGATTGGTTAGCTCTGTAGCCAATGTCCTTAAGAGAGAGTTTAAAACATGGTTAGTTTCTCTTTACTGCTCTCTACTACTCTTTGCTGAAGTTACTGATCATTACTGCTATTTGCTGTGTTTGCTATTGTTTGCAACTGTTTACTGTGTATGACTACAACGACTGGTAAGAAGACTTTGTTATTGGAATATCCCTGGACTATTGTTTTACTATGTACTGCTTTATATGTGTATGACCTGGACTGTTTATTGGACTGTGCCTTATTACTATTTTCCTAAAAGTAAACACAACTCAGTGTATCTGTGTGTTGACTGTGATTATCTGCAACTGCTCTTAGTCACTTTCATATGCACACCCTTGTTACTCTAGGGTTGCTCTGCTAATTCTTCAACACTTTGCTTGTAAATCGAAGACCAATACACTTATATCACTGATATCACCAAGAGCTGTGGTGGGGCAGTGCTCAGAATGCATTGTTGTAATTCTTCCCACAGCCTGAGTTTGATCCTGATCGGCTCAATGTTGACTCAGCATTCCATCCATCCAAAATCGGTAAAATGAAGACCCAGACTGTTGGGGGCAACATGCTGATTCTGTTAACCACTTGGAGAGGGCTGCAAAGCACTGTGAAGCGGTATATAAGTGCTATGTGCTATCATGAATGACCTCCAGCTTTAGATGAATTCAGGCATGGAGATTATTCCACAAGTTTTGGTTGGATCCTGACTTCACTATGCCAATTCACAGGAATCTCAATTTTCAACTGAAAACCATCTGGGTTATTGTTAAAAATATCTCAATACATGAAACTGTATGCCATCAAAAATCAAAATGTGGTCACTAGATTCTATTACTGGTTATTATTTCTTTTATTGGTAGGGAAGGCTCAAGTTTGCAGGTAGCAATATTTAACATTCACACACAGTGCTTTAACGAACAATACTAATGCCATACTTCTCCCCAGTATTTTTACTTTTGCTAAATGAAAAAAATATATACTAAAGAACTTAAGCCAATGACAAAAGGAAAACAAAAAACCCCAAAATATTGGAAGTAAACACACACACAGACTCACACACACTTTCTTAGATACAAATTCATATAGGATTTTAAAGAAAAATATAAATATATATTTTTTAATATTTGGTCAATATTTCTATTCAGAACATTTGTTTCACTATAGATAACTGACTAAGGAAACACTATTTTGCTGTTTTATGTAATATTACTTAGAAGCAGATCCGGATTCCTTTATAACAGAACTTAGCGGAAGGAGATAAAGTTCAGCTCTCATGAAACACTTTTGACAAGTATTCTTCCACTTACAACCACAACTGAACCTGGAATTATAGTTATAAATCATTGCGGTCGTTAAGCGAGGTGCCCATATGCTTGCTTAATGGCCACAAGTGTTTCCCTACTGTGGTCATTAAGGGGAGCACAAGTTTTATCAGGATATAGGAGAGGCCCTGGGAGTGCAGCACCATTCCAGTTCACATGTGGCCTGCTTAGGGCCTCACATGGTCTCCCCCACCTCTTGAAGGACCCTTTGTATAGTTACCCACCCCATCCTTAGGCCTCCATCCCACCCCATCACGCCTGCTCCACTTGCCTTTTCCAAAGATCACCTTTCTAAAAGAGATCCCAGCCAATGTGACACACAACCTTCCTGCAAAGGCTAGTTTGCGACATTCTGGAGGCGGTTGCCATTCGTATGAGCTCTCAGAAGGACACAGTTTATCCAAATTATGAGATTTGGAAAATTGTACCCTTTGGAGAGATGACATGATGGCCATTTTTGGAATGGCACAAGGCCTATGTAAAAGAATGCATGTCACATCAGCTGGATCCTCTTTCAGAAATGTGATCTTTTGAGAATCGCCTTTTGAAAAGAAAAACAACCAATGTGCTGCATATGGCCTCATGACACCCTGGAAGCAGGTAATCCAGGAATTTCTGCAGCTCCCAAAATGGCAGTCACTTCCAGGCTGGCACAAATGGCTACTATATAGGAAGGCTACATGCGCATTGGCTGGTTCTCTTTTGGAAGCGCAATCTTCAGAAGAGGTCAATGGAACAAGATATGATGGGGCAGAGAGGAGAATTAAGGATGTGGTACCCAGCAGAGCAGGAAGCAGGCCCAAGGCCTGTGGCTATCCAGCCAGATGGGAAGTAGGTCCAAAGGACACAGCAAGATAGGATGGGGTGCAAAGATAGGCAGGTAGGGGCAGTTGCAGCTGGTTATAAGGGCAGGCAGATTACAAAGTACTTAAATTGGGATCACATGGTCACAGGGGAGCTGCAGCATCCGTAAGTTCAAGTACAGATTGTAAGTCCCTTATTCAGCACCATGGTAATTTTGAATGATCCCGGAACAATTGGTCATAAATCAAAGACTAATTGCAATCATATACTGCTAACAGTCGTGTGTATGTGTGTGTGTGTGTGTGCATAAGTACACTAATATGTTGAGTGCTTTTAAAACATTTCATTCATAAACACTAAATAGGGTCTGTTACTTTAAACTAGGAATCCAGGTTTGCCACACAGATTGCTTTTTGCTACGTAGAACATATTCATTCCTATTTTATCTCCTGCTTAAACCAATAATTGAGAGCTTAGTTTTGCTACATTTAACACATACGTTCTTGCTTTTCTCTCCTGTTCAAACCAATAACTGAGAGCCTAGTTTTGCTACGTAGAACATATTCATTCTTGCTTTCCTTTCCTCAAGTAAGAGTTTAGTCTGATATTTGATTCCAAAATTAGAACGTAAGAACAGAATATTTATTGTTTAATGCTTAGAATAGCACCTCTGACTCTATACCTACATATTATCAAATATCATTTACACTGTTCACTATTTATCACTGTGGGATTTTAATAACAGTTAAATAGTTCAAAAAATTATAAAACTGCTATTTTAACAACAGTTATAGTTCTTCTAAATCGAAAGACAATGCATCATAACTCCCTTAGAAGTTCTCTTTATCTTCTTATTCAGAGAAATTTGCAAAAGCATGCTTTGTTAAATTGAAAACCGCAATGATTTTGGGTAAAACTGGCATTTGAGAGAAAAATATCCCAGGGGCATGGAAAGAAGGAAATGCTTTCATTTATTCATTATTTATCTGCATTTCTTCTCTAAGTTATTGAGAAAGTATTTGCTTGAACTAGTAAGTTAATGCGTAAGGCTGGGAGAAGGCTCTAGAAGTTTTAGAAATTAAACACTAAATCTTTTTTCTTTCCTCTTCTCCTTAGAATTAGTCTACCAAGTCTGACACTTATATTACCATCAGCACTTTATGTGTCTAAAACTCTTTTAGGACAAGTATTACAGAAAAAAAAGAAGAGTAAGATAACCAAACATAAGAGAAGATATATATTAACTGGTCAATTGGATGGGTTCATTTCCTCCTTAGGATTAATGTTGTAATGAAAAGTGAAAATAGTTTTTTGGGACATTATGCAGCATTGTGAAAATTTACGCACTATGCACAATAACATTGATTTTCTTATCATTGTAAGTGGGCTGCTTTAAGCAAAGCTTGCAAATATGGACATGGAAATTAACAATGGGCATTCCTCAGTGTGTAATTTTATATTATCTAGGGTACTGAAATGGTACTGGATGAAGAGAGCAGACCCAACTTCTAGTCCTCACTGAACAATGGAGCTCATTGGATGATTGGTTGAGTCGATCTCTCTCAGCCCTACTTACTTCCCAATTTGCTGTGGAGATAAATTGATGGCATTTCCCAGTGTATTCTGCCCATCTTAGACAGGCAGAATAAACAACAATAAGTATTTCCTTTAAAATGCTATGGATCATTCTTGTTCTCCTGACCATCTCTTTATACTGATTGCTTTCACTTCAGGTAGGTAATTTGAGACAGTCCAGGAAAAGTGAACATCAAGAATAGGATAGGGCAGTGATGGCTAACCTTTTTGCCATCACATGCCAAGAGCGGGGGGAGCGCGGGGGGAAAGGGTGTCACACGCGTGCCCATACCCATAATTCTATGCACCCTACCCCGTGTATGCACGCAGGACCCCCCCACCTCCTGCTCCTGGCACACGATGGCCCAGTGGGCCTGTTTTTCTCTCTCCCCAGGCTCCAGAGCCTTTCTAGGAGTCTGGGGAGGGCAAAAACGGCCTTCCCCACACCCCCAGAATCCCTCTGGAGGCCGAAAATGGCCCATTTGCCAACTTCCAGTCCCACTGGAGCTAAGCTCGCGTGCCCACCAATATGGCTACGTGTGCCACCTGTGGCACACATGCCATAGGTTCGCCATCACAGGGATAGGGGGGATTGTTTACAAATATATCTAGGAAGCCTTTGTTACACGGATATGGTATAGCAGGATAGTGTTAGGAAATGGGTAGGCAGACGATTGTTAGCTAACTATTATGTGGATAATCTCCTTCAATCTATACATCCCTCCCAATGTTATGTCACATTTCCAGAAGTTGTACTTCCAAAACATACAAAAGGCATTATATTGGGCTAAAATTATAATCAAAGAGATTATCAAGTACCTAGTCTTAGAATTTGGAAACAAAGCCAAGCCACATATTTTATGTTTATTAATAAGTAGTCAATTCTGGGACTGATTTGTTCTTAACTGCTGTATAGGTAGACCTCAATTTACAACCACAATTCAGCCCAAAATTTCTGTTGCTAAGTGAGAAATTTCTTAAGTGAGTTTTGCCCCATTTTACAACTTCTCTTGCCACATTTGTTAAGTGAATCACCACAGTTGTTAAATTAGCAACATGGTTATTAAGTGAACCTGGTTCCCTCATTGACTTTGCTTGTCAGAACGTAAATATGATGAACACATGACCCCGGGACTCTGCAACCGTCACAAATATGAACCAGTAGTAAAGCATCTGAATGTAAATCACCAGATCGTGGGGAGGCTGCAATGGTCATAAGTCACTTTTTTCAGTGCCGTTGTAACTTTAAACAGTCACTAAATGAACTATTGTTAAATCGAGGACTACCCAGTATTTGCCATTCAGTGTCACCATCAATGAAGTCAACAAACAGAAAGCAATAGCAGAGGAATAAAATCCCCCAAAATAAGATAATTACCTTTAAAGCATAATCCTTCCCACTTCCAAGATCCTGAGCTTCATATACAAAAGCGAAGCCACCTAAAAAGAAAATGGGTTGATTAAAAACTTTTCAGGCCCAAACAGAGACGACACAATGAGATCCACTCAAATCCAGATCCTTATTTGGTTACACCTATTAGACAGAATCTTGCCAGACTAAAACTTTAACCATCTAACCTAATACAGTAGTTATAGCTTGGGAGACTGTAAGGTGTGGCCACTTTGAAACTTTTCTTCCCCTCCGCCATCCAATTCAAAACTGTGCAGTCTCTTCTCTGGGACCCTCTCTGGAATATGCTGCCTCCTCCCTGGGAAGCCTCAGTGACATTCTCCCCAAGCTTCTCCTTCCAGCACACATTTTATCACACAAACCTTAAATGTCAGCTAAGACAGAACAATGCTAAAGCTGAAGCAATGCAAGAATACAGAATCCTTTACCTACAAGAGTAAGTGTGGTGTCTGCGCTTCCCAGATTGCTTCAATTGCATTTTAGAAGAATTTTAATTATACTTCTATTTCGACAACAAATAAGGTTATTTTGGATAAGAAAAAAAGTGTTGATATAATCCCCTAGAGCAGTACTGTAAAAGCACTGTTTTAAAAAAGTATAAAAGTGTAGTGGGGGGGATGAGCTGAAGTGGCCTGTGGAAGAGTCAGCTGGAGCTACGGTGTTGCCAGGGCTCTACTGAGTGCCCAGGATCGGTGCTTCCGGGAGCAGCCCGCAGCCTTGGAGAAAGGAGTCAGCTGGAGCTGCACCGAAGAGAAAAAAGAGGAAGAGGGGAAGAGAGGAGAGGAGAGGACATAAAAGGAGGTGGTTTTAGGGGGAAATGGAGAGAAAGAAAAAGACAACAAGGAAAGACAAGGGGACGGAGAAAGAGAGACGGAAGAGAGGAGAGGCTTCTTTGAGACAAGCAGAGGGAGAGAAGGGGATGGAACAGTACAAATATTAATGTCAGAGAAACAGGCACAAGTTTCCCATTAAAAGTGTGGTAAGTGGGTGCACGGATAGTCCTCAACCTACGACCACAATTGAGCCCAAAATTTCTGTTGCTAAGCAAGAAATTTGTTAAATGAGTTTTGTCCCGTTTCACGACTCTTCCTGCCACATTTGTTAAGTGAATCACTGCAGTTGTTAAATTAGTAACATGGTTGTTAAGTGAATCTGGTTTCCCCATTGACTTTGCTTGTCAGAAGGTTGCAAAAGGGGATCACGTGACCCCCCAGGACGTTGCAAACATCATAAACATGAATCAGTTGTCAGGCATCCAAATGTAAATCACCTGACCCTGAGGATGCTGCAACGGTCATAAGTGTGAAAAATGGTCATAATCACTTTTTTCAGTAACTTAAAAAAAAAAGATTTCAAGCAGAGTCATATGCACCATAGCTTGAAATCTTTTTTTTTTAAAGTACAGTTACAACAAACCAGCATCTTTTTGTGGCCCTTTAAAGTTTCCCAGAATGAGAAGAGTAATTTTACTGAAGAGTTTATTATTGCATTGACTGATGAGATTTATATATGGCCAGCGTGGCTGTAGTGGTTAAGGGAATGGACTAGGAATAGGGAGACTTCAGCTTCAAACCCATCGTCGCCTAAAGGAGCTTATTTGGGTGAATTGGGGCCAGTCATTCTTGCTCACCTTACTTGATGATTGTGGTGAGGAAGCCCTGCATATGTCAATTAAGACACTGAATAAAAGGGAGAGTTTAAATCAAACAACTAAATGCTGCCATAATGAACAAGGACGTCCAGTAAGTCAACATCATAAAACAAAATACCCTGTGCAACACACAACTATGACCCAACCTGTAAAACATGTAATAAATAATCACCAATAAAACAATCCAATGTATAAACCCAAATGTTCTCCAGAAAAGGGTTAAGAGGCCAACTGAAGGTTTTAAGCAACCCACCACGTGGTTGCTGACTGTACTTGCTGTGAGCATGCAATCCTCAAACATGATGTGCAGACTAGTGAAGTCCTTTGGCTGAAAGACTTTGCTCTCTCATTTTGATATATGGATGATTAACCGGTATGTTTTCTAGCAACAACAGCGAGTGTTGGAGGCCCTCTTAGAAGTTCAAGAAGACCAACCCTGGTCCCTTAATCCAGGGGTCTGCAACCTTAAATACTCAAAAAGCCATTTGGACCGGTTTCCCACAGAAAAGAAAACACTGGGATACACAAAACCTGGGTGGGCGTGGCCAACTCGATGTCACTCACTTCCACCAGTCACATGACTCTCCCCTAGCTATGCCTACCCAGCCAGTCATTAGAGAACCAGTTGTTAAAAAACACCTGGAACCACAAAATCCTTTTGACATATCTCTCTCTCCCCCTCCCTCCCTCCCTCTCTATATCTCTCTGTCTCTGCCCTGGCCGCTTCTCCCATCCCCCACCATCGCCCTTACCTTCTCATGCCAGGCGAGGAGTGACTGGGAGTGGAGGGCAAGGGGCGGGGCCAGCCAGTGGTGGGATCACCTGACAGCACAGGGCCCAAAGAACCGCATGCGGCTCCAGAGCCACAGGTTGCTGACTCCTGCCCTAATCCAATGACCCACTAGCCATTCTCTGGATACTGAGTGTATACAGTACACATCATTGTGTGTAGAGAATGGCATGCTATATTCACAATAAGAGCTCCAAGCAGTAGGAATATTATTTTGTGCCTACAGTTAAGTACTTCACTTGCTACTGATTAGGCAAAACAACTAGCTCTCAACTTTATGCGGAGAGTCTGCAATTCTTTAAAAGAGTTACCCCAGGCATAAACCAATAGAAGCAATGATTTGAGAAACATATATATGCTCATGAACAAGCTTGACAAGACCTGTAGGGCCGCTTGTTATTACAGGCATGTAATTTGTGCCCTCAGAAACCAATCAGATTGTTTAATGGTTGAATGAGAAATAAATTGCTCTCTGTAAAAGATTGCTTCTTGTTTAACAGGAAACCCTACAGCACTGAGTCATAGGTATGAGTAGTTCCACTGCAAGTTGCATGTTAGTCCTCATTACACTGGGCTTCATCTGAAAAACAGCTGCCTTGCTCCTCTACTTTCCATATATTCATTGCCTAGTGCATAAATTAAAAACAATTCAAAATTTTACTGATTCTCTGCTTTTCAGCTGTCTGTACGTAGTTTTTGGATAGTTTGGTAGATTTTGAGGTAGAGCATAAAGAAGCTTACTCAAGGCTGGAAAACTGGAAATGGAAAATACCCCATATTTCGGGAAGGGACAGGCAGCAAGTTAGGGCAGCCTAGCTGAAATACCTACCTTTCTTCTTTCTTTCTCCAAGTTAACATGGATTTAACATACTATTTTCCTGCATTTATGCCTTGCATTATTTATTCTTTGCTTCATGTTGTTTTGTTCAATCATTTTGGCGTAAACAGCTTCATGTAAAAGCGAGGTACAAAGAGCAAAAGGCAGTAGCACTAATGCATATGTCAGATGAGTGTATGTGTATTTGTGTGTGCTATTCATTTATATTTCGTATTTTTAAACCGCCCATCTCCCACAAAGAGGTGCTCTTTGAGGGGCTCTTTGTGTTGCAATTCACAAGTAGCAATTCACATATGATAACTAAAAGGTGAAGAACAGGCAGCTTTAATATGGATAAAAGGACATGAAAGATATTTTTTTATCTATCTCAAGCAGAGGAAGAACAAGTTAAGAGTACATGATAAAGTGGATTAAGAATGTTGGTTGGATCAATGGGAAAACATATGGTTAAAAGGGGTGAAATTTACTTTGTGTTACAATCTCAAAAAGAATGTTTATAAAATGATTTATTTTTGGAACATGATGCCAGAGAAATCATCTAGAATGTATAAAAGCACTTCAAATGTATGTTGGAAATGTGAGAAGCACAAAGGGGCATTTTATCGTGTTTGGTGGCCATGTAAAATAGCTAAATAATTTCACAGCATCGCAATACACTCATGCTGGAAGCATCAAGGTGCTTCAGGGTTGAAAGAATTAGCTGGTGACAGCACTGTTGCTCGGCTGGGGGCTCATTTCATGTCCCCAGCAGCAGCTGGAGCAAAGGACCAGAGCTCACCCTGCCCCATGGCAGCACTTGGGTCATGAACGCGAATTTGTTGCTTGTCAACTCAGCATCCTAACCACATGAGCCACCGTACCCCCAAATAGTTTTGGATGAAATATATACTTTGATACAGAGGATTTTAAAAATCATTATTCAACTGAAGCCAGAACTTTCTTTTAGGATTAATAGATAAATAGTTAGTAAAAAAAAACCCATGGAATGTTATTTCAACATGTGATTACTATGGTGAGATTACTATGGACAGATTTTGCTGAAATGGATACTCACATCTCTGATCTAAATTTAGAGGTGACTGGAAGCCTCTTACGGACTTTTTGTATAAAAAAAGGAAAAAAGGAAGGTGATTTATTGCTCTGATTAGACAACATAGATTATAGAAAAAATAATATGATGCAACTTTAGAGAGATAGATTAAAAAATATTTGTATTTATACCTGCTACGAAGAATACTGGAAACCATTTCTTTAGATCTTTTTTTCTTCTTTCTTTCCTGTTTCTTTACAATTTTTTTTCATGCACTTTTTGCTTTTCCTTTGATTTCTCTTTCATTTTTCTTCCTTACTTCATATTAGTTTCTATTAGTTTTCCTCTTGTTTAAAAGTTTCAATAAAGATCACACTAAAAACAGAGCAAGCAGCCATTTGGTTGCAAGTTACCTGATCAACTGTTCCGCCTTTTCTAAAGAGAATGCATACATTCAAGGCAATGCCTGAATTTATCCTATTACCTCCTCCCTCAAAGACTTCTGCTTGCTAAAGCAAACTGCCAGTTCAGATAAGCATCTCTTTTTTTTCAACAGAAAAGAAAATATTGAATGCATGCAACAAAACCAATATTCCTAGAGAAACACAGCCTTACTCACTGTCCTTGCATTATATTAGATGTAGATTAGTTCATATTCTGTACATATTTCTGGGTACCATACTACTCGTGTTTCCCCAAAAATAAGACCCTGTCTTATATTTTTTTGAACCCTGAAATAAGCGCTTGGCCTTATTGCCATGAGCTCAAAAGCCCGATTGGCCTTATTATCAGGAGATGTCTTATTTTGGGGGAAACAGGATATAAAGCCGTCATGGCGAACCTATGGCACGTGTGCCACAGGGGGCACACGGAGCCATATCAGTGGGCACACAAGCTCAGCTCTGGCGCACTGTTGATTTTCGGACCTTCTGGACCCACCAGTCAGCAAAGGGGCCATTTCTGGCTCCAGAAGGCCTCCAGGAGGGTGAGCAAGGCCGTTCTTGCCCTCCCCAGGCTCCTAGAAAGGCTCTGGAGCCTGGGGAGAGCAAAAAACGGGCCTTCTGACCCCACTGTGCCATCATGTACCAAAAGAAGTGGGAGCGCAGGGGGGAGGACGCATAGAATTATGGGTATGGGCATGCATGCATGTCACACACACACTGCTCCCCCCGCTTTTGGCACATGACGGCAAAAAGGTTAGCCATCACTGCTATATAGTAACTGAAGAGCTTAACTAGAGTAGGCTCTTTCTTTCTTTCTTTCTTTCTTTCTTTCTTTCTTTCTTTCTTTTCTTCTTTCTGCATTCTCTAGGGCCCAGTTAAAATTGAGACAATTCAAATGTTAGCTATAACATTATTTCAGAGGGAATACGGTTAATACCCAGCATGAGTATTTGTTTTGTATCTGAGAAATTACCATATTCTTTCAAACTATAACATCAAGCACACTCATTCTGAGAGTAAATATGTTAATACAGAGGATGAGATACCACAAAATTGTGAATGCCACTTACCATTAAAAGGAAGTATTAACTACATGAAAGTGTCCTTCCCATTTTTACAAGTCTGTGCCAAATGATACAGAAAGTTATTTTATACAGTGGTCAGAAACACCACACAATAGCTTTAAGACTTTCAACCAGCCCATTCAAAAGCCCCTAATAAGCTTCATAATTCTCATCTTTAAGACTATATTGTAGCTTGATATTTAATATGCATTGTAAAAAAAAGGAAACAAATTCCTTGTGTGTCTAACCACAGTGTCAGGATTCCAAGTAACAAACCTAAAGCAATCAAAACTCTGAGGCCTAGAGTTTCCTCAAAGCATAATTTTATTTGGAATGTCATATTAGCACAGCTGGTGAAAGCCTGACTCTGAAGGACCCAAGGTTTTCCCCATCCAAATCAAAACCCAAAGTTTTTGGACCCCAGCTCACACGTCCAATCAGGTCGCAGTCCCAACTCTGGCTGGCTTTTGTCCACACCCCTCCAACACCTGGTAGAGCACCCTTGGCTTCCACGGGAAAGAATGCTGTTTTCGCTACACGTTCCCACAGCTCTACCCTGCCTTCTTGGCAGCCCTGAAGATGCTACCAAAATGGCTTTAGGGCTGACACTTGACCCATAAAGTAGCCTATCCCATCCCATCCCATCCCACCCTATCGAAATTGAGTGACTTTTGGAAAAAATATACATTACCTGCCATGTCAAGCAATTATATATTAAACAATGCCTAAGAGATATGTAATATTCCAAGTAGCCTACAAATAGGTTTTAAGACTCACAATACAGAAAAGTTTAGCCTCATTAAAAAGATATTGACCTTGAATTTGTCTGAACTTGTGATTAGATCATATATACATACTCTAAACTTACCATAACAAATTTATACACCTTAAGGATTATCAAAGGCCTCATTTCTTTCATCCATCATAAATGCAGATGAGAATAGGATGGAGAAAAAGATTATAGTTTCCCGTAAAATTTATACTAGTATCTAAAATTTTAGATACTAGTATAAATTTTATGGGAAACTATATTTGTTGTTTATCTAAAATTTTAGATACTGTTCCTAAACTAATTAGAGACTCTGGAAAAAATTTCTAAGGGATATCGCAGGAATCAATAGTGCTTCTCGTGGTATTTTCTGTATACAGGGAGCAAAATCAATGCAGAAAATCAGCAGTCATATCTTTGCCATAGAAGGCAGCATGACCTAGGGCAGTGATGGCTAACCTTTTTGCCATCACGTGCCAAAAGCGGGGGTCATGCGTGTGTGGCCCGCCTGCATGACCCCCGCTTTTGGCACCCGGTGGGACCCGGTGGGTCTTCCTTGGAGCCTGGGGAGGATGAAAACTGCCTTCCCCATCTACCCAGAGGCCACCTGGCAGCCAGAAATGGCTTGTTGCGGGACCGGAAGGCCTGAAAATCAGCTGGCCAGAGCACGAATGCACGCTGGAGCTGAGCTAGGGCAATGTTCGTATGCCCACAGATATGGCTCTGAGTGCCACCTGTGGCACATGTGCCATAGGTTCGCCATCATGGACCTAGGGAATAAGCAAATTTAAGACTGAAGAATTCCTATCCTCTGCTGAAGATTGATATGGGTCTCCTTCAGAACATTTTTTTTTAAAAGATGAAATCCAAATCACAAAGCAATAAAAGGTATAACCCTCCCGCTTCCCACCCCAGTCTGATTCATCTCTTTTCTCAACCCTTTCTTTCGATCAAGTGACTTGTATTTTTCTACGCAGCCTTTCCTGGTCTAGTGCTACTCAAATGTGCCAGACTGCAAGTATGGCTAATGATAGCATGCTGTTAATACAATTTCTATCATAGTCTAATATAATTGTAGGAAAGCTGCTCTCTTAAGATATTACCTGTGAACAGGTAATATACACCACTTGCTCCCTAGTAACTAAATGAAGTTCTATTTTGCAGCAATAAGATATTACAATTGGATTGCTTCTAGAAACACTGCATTGTTCATGATAATTAAAAGGCATTCAAATTTCAATATTTTGTAGTGGGCCAAAAAGCTTAAGCTCCAGAACATGGAGATACTTGGAATCTTAAGTAAGGCAGCTACAGTAAAATTTCTTATTCTTGTTCAGATTCTTTATCTAACAGAACAAAGCAAATTCCAAGACGCAGGTATATTTCCACAATTTCAAGGAAATACTTTTCGAAAGTCAGCTCTCTAGGAAGCCATGATAAGGGCAAATGCACAGAAAGATTGCTTGGGACTACCGCAGTGAGAAAGAATGGCAGCTTATACATTGCAAGATGCTTAGAAGGAACATTTACGGTGTGCCCCAAAATATGAAACATATCTCATTAAGACAGAAGAGACACATAATATAGATCACCCCAGTTCTATGGGCTCATGCAGTGTTCTTTGATTGTAATTCCTTTCCCCAATGATTACACACCTGCCATGCACTGGAATTTGGGTTAACCAATTTAATAAAACATGATGTTTAGCAGCAGCAAATGCTGTTTTACCAATAGCATTGTTAATATAGGAAACTCACTGCAACAGCATGCGACGAGGACTGCCCCAACATCATGTAGCATTGGCCACAGTACTCGTGCTCAAGGATTCACCTGGAATCAGATGGGGATTACAGGCAATCCTTGATTAACGACCACAATTGAGCCCAGGATGTGTGTTCCTAAGTGAAAAATTTATTAATGTGTTTTGTCCCATTTTATGACTTTTCTTGCCATGTCTGTTAAGTGAATCAGTGCAGTTGTTAAATTAGTGACATGGTTGTTAAATGAATCGGGTTTCCCCATCGACTTTGCTTGCCAAAGGTTGCAAAAAATGGCCCTATGATCCCTCAATTGCAACTGTCATAAATGTGAATCAGATGTCAAGTATCCAAATGTAAATCATGTGACCATGGGGATGTTGCAACAGTCGTAAGTGTGAAAAATAGTCATAAGTCACTTTTTTTCAGTGGTGCTGTAACTTTGGTCACTAAATGAACTGTCATAAGACAAGGACTACCTGTATTCAATAAGCGTTGTCTAATGTCTAAAGAGTGAACAGGATACCCCACAAAGGGTGATTAAGGCTAGGAAGGCATCAACTCATGGCTGGTGGAGGTGATTAAATGAAGCGGTGAATATGTACCATTAGGGAGAAGGATGGGCTGCCTGGAGTAGCTGTTGATCAGATGGTTGCTCCACTGAAGGCTGGCATTACTGGGTTGAGGGGGAATAAGGCTGCTGCTCATTGGCAAGTTGGCTAGAAATTACGTCAGAGAAAGGTTCAGGAATTCCATGAAGGTGAGATACAAACAACTACCATATTTTCCAGAATATAAGACACACTTTTTTCCCTCCTAAAAGACGCTGAAAATTGGGTGCATTTTATACTCCAAATGTAACCCCTCGTGGTACCCAAAATGGCTACGCAGAACAGCTGCTGCCTTCTCTTACCCCTTCAGCGCTTTGGCTGCTTTAGTCACTGGAGCTCCCTCTGAGGATCAGCTGTGCTTTTGAAGCTGTTTTTCAGCCCCAACGCAAGCAAAGCAATCTTCCCTTTGCCTGCTTTTCAAATTGCTGCTCCCTCCGACAATCAGCTGTGTTTTAGAAGCACAGCCCCAATCAGCCCCAACCTCAAAACCAGCGAGCGAACTAATGTGCTGCTGGACTAGCCAGACCAATACCTGGTAGGCAGAACTTTTCCCCCCTATTTTCTTCCCCAAAAAGGTGCGTCTTATACTCTGAAAAATACGGTAAATGGCAGACGAAAGCAAGATAAATAGACTCTGGTCTGGTTAGTAAGACAGCACAGCAACCAGCAAAATGGTGCCAATGCCAAATGCCTCTATTCTGGAGTTTTGACCCAGACTGCTAGCACTCTTAGCTTTGTGTTGTCTGTTGGTGAATATAAAAACACTAAGTAATAAGACCGTATTATTTTTCGTGACCTCATTGGGAATGAACCAGGGAACCTTGCATGCATGATTGAGAGAACTGGTTGAACAGGAGTGAGATGTTGCTCTGTCCAATTTGGGTTTCAGTTGCTTCAGCAGCTGTGACTTCAAAGCTGGAGGTGGGGGCATAATGTTCCTGAGGGTTTTTTGGCTGTAAGCCTGGGCTGTGTTCCAAAGATGATTGGCTGTGAATGTCAGCGTTTGAAGATAAAGTTGGCGTATCACCCATCCTGCCAACTAACAGTAGCCCTTCCTGAATTCCTGGATCTTGTCACAGGACTAGTGGTAAATTTTCCCTGGAACTTCGATTCTGAGGAAGTGGAAGTGAAAATTGGGAAGGCTCAAGAGTTCACAGCCTCCATGGACCTGGCCTATGTAACTAACAAATCCCCATTATTCTTTATTATGGTTAGCTCACTGTCATGCAAATGACTGGCACTTGTGACAGAATGTATCTGCTCTCAGTGTGGAAGGGATTGCCACTCTCAAATTGGCCTTTTTAGTCACACTAGATAATGTTTTAGGACCTCTTTCCAGAGCATAATACCATAGTCTCTTGAGACTGAAGGATGCCAATGAATGTGATTTCTACAAAAGGGAGGAAGGGGAGGGGGGCTCAGCAGGCTAGTTGCCCCAGCCACTTTATGGATTGGACTGCTTTCAAAAGGGTCTAGGGATTTTCCAGTTATATTGCAAGAGTTCTACCATGCATCTCAGAGACTTTTGGAATTCACGAACAACAGCGTTGAATATAATTGCTTGGGAGTTGTCTCTCCTTGCTTATTGATCCCACAAGATGAAATACCTGAAGCGATGCCTGTAGCACCAATAGAGGAAGGCAAGGAGTTTCACTGAACAGAGGCATGAACTCATCTTCAGGCCTGTAAGATGGCAACTAAAGTAAGAAAGTCATTCTTTGCTCTTACTACCTTGGTAGAATATTATCTACCCTCCCTACTGGACAGCACTGGACAAGACAACTTTCATGCAACCCACTGTAACCTACTTGCTGGACTTTTGCAGATAAAATTACTTAGATTTCAAAGCCATATGGACAGACACAAATGAGGAGGCTGGAATAACAATTTGAAAGCAATCTGGGAATTGTCCCAATACTAGTATTAACTTCCTAGAAGGATGCAGGGATATGCCTGCTCCTGAACAAACTATCTCTCAATCTCAATCTGGCAATTTTAGATGACCCATCTAGTCTCCAATCTTCTCTTTATAGAGAAGGTTTTAGGAAAAATGATAGAGCATCAGAGGCAGGAGATCCTAGATAAATTGAATTATCTTATGTATCTGGATCTTTTTCAGTCAAGAGTTTAGATTTGGGCATGGGATGGAAACAGCATTGGTCTCTTCATCAAGTTCTGGATGGAGGCAGCATGGTCTTCCTTCCTTTACAATGGTTCTGCTTCTTCCCCAGGAGGTGGCTCCAATCAATCATATGGGAGCAGGAATGGTCAAGATGTTAGTCACTCTTCTGTGGGGTACTACACAATGCTCAGTTATCTGTCTCCTGTTATTGAACACCCTTATGAAACCATAAGGAATTGGTATATGTGGATTGGGGGTAAGGTACTTGTCTTTGGACAACAGTGGCTCCCTCAGCCAAGAAACAAGAGATGAGCACTGTGTCCTAGACTCAGACCAGGGCTGTGGACTCGGAGCCGGAGTCGAGGAGCCGGAGTCGGAGGAAATTTTGGGTACCTGGAGTCGGAGTCGGCAAACAATGCACCGACTCCGACTCCTACTAAATTTAGATTGGAATTTTTAAAAAAGCAAGTTTAAATGTCCCAATTCTCCCGACTCCACAGCCCTGACTCAGACGCCGGCAGACCTAAAACCTAACCCTAACCCTTTCTGCTTTTCCTTTTTACAATTAATAAACATATGATACTCCATGTGTATCATCCCAGACTAAGCTAGAGATTCGTGGAAGTTCCTCCCCTAATGATTGAGGGATGCAAGTGAAATAAACAACCTAAAGCTAAACCCCAGCAAGAGAAAGATTCTATTTGTTTAGCAAGCATTTAGCACAGTGTCTTTGTTAGGTCAAAACGACAATATGTTAGTTTAAAAGTTTTTTAAAATGTTGGGGGGGGAGGGAGTGTTGAAAATATCCATTCAGTTGCATTTGGGCTATTCTTTCTAGAAGGTGGATACAGTATATTTATTACAGATTTCAATCACAGATAGGCAGAATCCGAAGGTTTTTCCAACTCTTTTGAAAAAAGAGGCATCTATACCCTAAAGATATGTACTTTTTATAAAGTCGTGAATTCTTTAAGTGACCAGCCAGTTACCTGACAACATATATGTTTGACAACAACCCAGAATAGTGCCTGCTTACAGCCAGAGTCCAAATGCCAGACTCAGTTATAGAAGACCGTTCCGTGTTTACATGCCGTGCTATTATTTTATCTGTTCTTCTACTGTAGTTCTTGAAGCACTGCAAGTCATCATTGTAAAACTGAAATACCCTATCATTTAGGTATTAATTGGTACTCTTGGCACATTTTAACAATTAGTGTCACATCCTCTGTAAGCTGAGCCTATGTACATTAGCATAGAAATCATCCTTAAAACCTTAGGATATATTTTTTTTAAAAAAAATCTACCAACGAATTTGCTATCTTTCTCTCTTAAAATTGTGAAAATTTCTACTTACCAATTACTGGTAGCAATAGGTAATACTGTAGGTTTCCTGGGATAAACACACTATCTCTATCCCTTGCAATTTAGCACTTTGGAAGAACCTTATAAACTGTAAGGATGGCATTTCTATCTATCTTAATTTATACTAGACTCTCAATTATTGTTTTCCAATGAATAAATTATGGTTTATTTTTAAAATAATTTTCACAAAAGCAGTAAGCCGAAGCATATAATTGTGTCTACTACAGTTGTAATGCAAACCACAATATTTCTCTATCACTCATCTCAGTTATATATCTATTGGCCTTAACAGGGATTATGGTTATACATTACTTGCAAGGATTAGGGTTAGAGGCTGATTTGCAATCCATATCTACAACTAATTCACCTTTTTATTGTGAATTATTTCCCTTAACCTAATGGAAAACAGAGAAAATCTCATATGATGAGAAGTTGCTGGAAAGAAATGCACAAACACCATAGCTGCTATTAATAAAAGTACAAGAGGTAGCGTATCTGCACTCATTGTGTTCATAACACAGTTAAGCTATAACTATGGTTAACAGAATGTAACACATGATTTCACACAACATGCTGAGCCAAAATAAACTCATTACAGTTTTATGTAATGGGCTGGTTCATATTTCGCAGGGCTATAAAAAGTAACTTTTGACTTACTAACAGTTTTTTTAGTGTATTTTGTGCCTCAAATTCAAAGTCAAGCAAAACCCAATGATCATCAGCATCCAAAAATTGTAGGGAAAACATGATACACTTCTCGTGTTCTTCCATGTATTTTAAAAACATATAAAATGAAATGTACAGTCCTCTAAATTATAGTCCAATTCATAATACTAAAACTCAAATTGAGGAGTAAAATTTTCATATTACAAAAGTCAAAGGTAAGTTTATTTTAAAATTAAAACATTTTTGTATATGTGGCTTATGTTTCTGTACATACAAAAAAGCATTTTTCAAGTGATTTGATAATACCACTTAAGGTAATAGTGTCTACAACAAGACTATAGCAAGTTACATTGTTCAACCACGTCTTATTTTTATTTTCTGCTTCAAAATTTGTCATTTACATTTAATTTTTACACATAACTCATAAACCACTACTACTCAATCAATCCACATGTTGAAATGTAATCAACACAGGTAAATGAATATTACAGTGCCATATAGTAGCACCTGTAGGAACAATTTTTGTCTTATGTTCATTCATACATCATATTAATACGGTCTAATTCTGTTTTAGTATGTTGAGCATCCATATGCATTGTGATTTGTAAACAATGGCAAAGGCCTTAGTGTACACCCCAGCCAATTATTTTGTATTCATTAAACATTAAACTTGTTGGAAGACCTGAAAGACAGGATTAAGGACAGATCATCATGGAGAAAATCTATCTAGGTGGTTGCCAAGAATTGGCACTAACTTGATAGCATATAATCAATCAATCATGACACAAGATTAAGCATCACTATTCAATATAATATATAAACTACTTCAAATAAAAAGCTTCCTTGTTGTTTTAAATCCATCAGAGGAGAATTAATCTTTCCCCTGTCCTGGAATATTAGAAGCATTAAATTCCTACATAGGACTTTGATGAAGCAATGGTGAGATGGCTCTGCTGAGAACAGAACTAATCATGGTGGCAGGACAAGGAGCTGATAAACAGATCAGCTCCTTAAATTCCTCCCCAGATAAAGGAGAGGATCTGGAATTGTCCACATGCACTCCATACAGTGGGTCCCTGCAAGGAGACCGTAAAACAGCAGTCTCTCTGGAGAGTTTTAGAGCTCTGAAAGCTGATCAAAAGCCATTTTTGCTGAAGTTTGGTACCTTTAAATATAGACTGGGTTTGCATATGCTTTTTCTTAATCGCTTCTGGAAATTGCTTGACAGCTTTTTAGATAGCAAGAATTGCCAAAAAGACAAAGTTTCATTACACCAGGTGAATGAATCCTTAACAAAATAATTTTAATAAAAGTTTAAGGACTTTAAAAAATTCTGATTATAGAGTAAAAAGCAAAAGGGTGATTAGAGCTCTGATTGTGGAATGTTATAAATGGATTAAGTGGTTAGATTTTGAAGTTAATTACAAACAAGCTTGCTGTTTAAAATTCTATTAAAAATATGTGAACATTTAGAAACTAAGTGTAAGAAAATATTCTGAGTTAGAGAAAAGCATAGGACTAGAAGGAACCAGAAAGAATTAAAGATTATAATTAAAAGAGAAGAGAACCACTAGTATAGAAGAAAAATATTTAAATTTGGGAAAATTTTAAGGATATTTGGGGGCAATGCAATCAGAGGACTGCATGCTATTATAAAAAGGGTCTAAAAGATGTGATGGAAGAGGATAAATGAGTGGTGGATGTGGATTTAAAAATGACAAGCTACAAGAAAAAGATGTTACACTGGATATACAAATGAAACCAGTTGGTGTCTTCATAACTAAAATGGACACACAAATAAAAAAACAGAAGAATTACTTGGACAACATTCTTATCTTGGACTTTCAAAGCAGATATGTTAAATTTATGAAGGAGTTCCTGAGAAAAAGGCAAAGAAAATGAAAAGAAATACACTTTTGGGATATTATTTAAAGGGATTAAAGAGCAAGATTTTAAAAAACAAAGGGAAGGAATATAAAGTTGGCTTAGTTGATCAAGGTTAAAATACATATAGTGTTTTTGGTAGTTTTTATGGATTTTCTGAACTAGGACTGAATGAAAATATTTTAAAGATTGAGTTATATAAAAGATAAGATATGGAAAGAAGAAAAATTCTGTTATATTTTCAAATAAGGAAAGGAACACAAAGTTGGTTTCTTAAGGTTAAAATACAAACATACACACACACATTATTTTTTGCAACTCTTAATGAATTTTTGCTAATTAGGACTGATGAGGCTTTAACACTTGTCTTTAGATAAGAGATGAGATATGAGATGAAAAAATCTTCTGTTGTAATATCAGAGAAGGTGATAAGTTATTGAAATTGTACTTGTCTTGATGAAGAGGGAAATCTGTTTCTTATATACTTTTCTTTTTTCTTCATTTTTATTTTTTCCTCTGCACTTTTTTCTCTTTATTTTTCCCTTAATTTGTTGGAAACTAGTTTGTATATTTTTTCCTTAGTTTTTTAATCTTTGTATCTGTATAATTCAGTAACAATTATTAAAAATGAAACTCCTACATGGGAGAGCATTTAAACAGTAATTTACCATAGTATCCTGATAAAAACAGTCCACTTTACCAATAACTCTTAACTTAAAAAGAAAATAAATCAAAAGAGCTTTTGTATTAAGGCATAAAAATTTGAGCCTATTAATAGACTTCTTTGTACTGCTTTGAGCATTACATAAATATATGTAAGATCTGTTATATGTTAAAATTCATCTCATTTTAAAATATTATCATTCAAGACATGAAAATGTCCTGGCTGAGATCACATATCATACTCATATGTGGTTTATTTAACCATAGTTGATTGAATTCAAATACATATCTGAAACTGCCCAGTATACAAAGCCATAAACCACGTTTTACAAGTCACTGTAACCTGATACACACAATATGATAAACAAAAACCAAATAAATCATCTTATGGGATAGTTGATGCTGGACAAAGGACAACTGAACAAAGCTATTGGCCAACATTTTGCCATATTTCAGATAAAATCTAGAAGAGTGCATTTCAGTTCTAAGAGTTGGATCCTAAAACAAGGTGATCATTTGCTCTGTTTTATTTTTGGAATAAGCAAATCATGCAGGTACAATAGTTTATTTACTAAGCCTCATGTCCACAACCTCTCCAGTGACTATGCATTTTCTAATGCCCTAAAAAGGTATACAATGACCATTAAAAATGAAATACTTCAGCTTTAACAGCAGGGTGGTTGAAAAAAATAATAATTCTCGAGAAAAGAATGCTTGAAAGTTCAAGACCTCACCAAAATAAATATTTAGTGTAAGAACAGAAAATTTATACCATTCAACTTTATTCTCTTTCACTTTAGCCCAGGGCAGGGACTGTATCTTTTATCAACAGAGGACTTTCAAAGTCTACCTTTATTAATTAAGCCCTGCAGCACAGCATAAATATTGTCCATATATTCAAATGATTTCTGGATGATATCCAACCCCCTCCCCCAAAAACTATATTAAAGTGTTTATCTGATACTTGCTTAACAGGTTGAATGGGGCAATTTTTCTGGAGTGGAACAGCATATCCATTGAGGAATGAAAGGAAGAAATCAGAACTTCGGTTTGGACATGAGTCACTAAGGTACCTTCCCTTTCAATATCTTTAATAGTTAACTTTACCAAACTCCATTAACTTTCTGCTTAAGGATTTTGGTCATATGAAACAATATACTTTCACAGGAAAAGCTTCACAAATCTAGTAAACCTACCCTCAAATGAACAATAACACTAACAGCACAGGTTATACCTTTGAATCTTATCCTGTAGACCAAAGAATATTTTAGATTATCATGGCAGTTTTTTGAGTAGTAAAAAGCTAACAGCAAGAGAGTCATGAGTGTCATTTTCCCCAAAAGATGGGGGAGGGAGGGAGAAGGAAAGAAAAATATTTTTTTAAAAAATATTGGAAAGGGAGAGCACTTCCCACGATGACAACGTTAGGCGAAAAGCAATGTGCCTTAAACCCAAATGTTATATTTGTTAAGATGTACAGCATACAGACTACCCAGACAAATATAAAGACAGAGATGGAGGTGGAAGAATTAAAACTGTCATAAAATCTCCATAAGATGATTCATAGTTATTCCCAAAAAATCTAGAATAACAGCGCTATACAGTACTCTGTGATGACATGATTTCAACTAGGGACAAAATATAAGTACAAATGTGACATTTGCTGCCATCAAAGCTTGGGAAAACACATAATTGATCATTTGTCAGTGTCACCCATGTAACACATGTACATATGTTTAGAAACCACAACATGCCGTTACACTTGCAGTTATACAATACCATCCCAGTTCACCAGGAATATATGTTTGAAATGGTTCTGAATGTTAGTCCTCTGGAACCAAATATCCCGCTATATAGCCATACAGATGTAAATATATTTGGAAACACTCGCATGCTGAGACTTCTAGCCTCTTGTAAAATCCTCCATCTACTATAACCCCCACTTCCGGGTTGATTCCTCTTTATTGTACTTATTTCATGGGAACAAATGAGGAAATCTCTTCCCAGAAACATTACTGCGAATATGTCCAGGCAACATTGTGAGGCAGGACAAAATTGTCTTTGCTAAATTTTAGACCTTGAAGTGATCTGAAAAGGATCCAATTGCACAAAAGTCAAATGCCTAAAACGGGTAACTCTTCAGATAGCTATGGAAAAAGCAATAACATCTTACTGACAATGAAAATCCTAAATGGGAAAAAAAAGGTCACTCATATCTGCCAAATCACAATACCTTAAAACCAAACCTGATAAAGACTATTATTTTATTTACTCCGGCTCCTTCCCCTTTAATCACAGCTTGTTAAGGAACATTTATTAACACACTGGTATCTCTGCCAGGAAGACTCCCTCCCATAAATGTCACACTTGTCCAAAAATAAAAAATAAAAATGCTCCTGCTGGCCTGGCTACACCCTTAAAGACCCTTCTTCCGCCTTCCTTTTCTTCCTAATGTCTCTTGACAAATTTAAGAATTCACATTCACACACACACACACACACACGCAGGCCAATTTTCTTTCCCATTCCTATATAATTGCCAGGGGGGTTTATTTGGTGTAAAAAACCTCATTCGTTAAAAAAATAATAAAAATGGAAAACGGGGTTTTAAAAAAATATACTGAATTATTCTTATATTGGGGATTATTAGCATCCTGGCTCCTAGGAATGCCTTATTATGTGGTCTGTTTCCTGGAACTGAAATGGAAAAGGCAGAAGGCGGAAAAAGGGAAGGAGAAAAAAAAGAGAGAGAGAGAGAGATTGGAGAAGGAAGGAGGAAGAAGGTGAGAGCCGCCTGACCACACCGGTTCGCGCCCTCCCCCGCGATCTGGGGGGGACCTGAAGGGCACCCCAGCCGGAGCTCCCTCTGCCCCACGCACCTTCGGCGATGACCTTCTTGATCCGCAGCTTCATGTCGCCCATCTCCACCACCTGCCCCACGAAATCGTTTTGATCCCGGCTGGCGGCTCCTAAAGAGCCGGGCCCGGCCAAGAACTCCAACGCCGACTGCAACAGCGACATGGCGGCTCAAGCCGGAATTGATGGGGGGGGTCGAGCGCCGGGAGCGGTGTGGGAGAGCGCCGGCCGAATACGGCCGGTTTCGCCTGCCGCCGCCAATTATACCCTTGCTGAACCCGCCGTACTCGCCCGCTCCTCCAGCCCGCACCGAACCCACTTCCGCCAACGTTGTTCGTCAGAGCAGGAAGCCGGGGCCACGCCCACTTTCTCGGGTCGCCCCGCCCCAACCCGCCCCCCCCGCCAGTCATTCGCCAAGAGATAGGTGAAGACGAGAATCTCTATACTTCGGGTGCCTCTTCGAAAGTTGTTTTCAGTCGAAGAGCAACGTCGCTTTTGAACTTTGGCCTTTCCCGACGGCGAAAAGATTTTAAGGGGAGCAGCAAGGCGTCCCGCTGCTCTTTGCTTTTTAGCACGGGCATTGCATTTGGACTCGGAAGCAAGAAATCCAATTTTACTTTAGGCCTTGCGTATACTATGCATATACAGACACTAAAAGCGGATTATGTTGTATATTATTTCTCCGCTCACCTTTTAGTTTGAGAAAGCTTAATAGTGGACCCTAGTCCACTATACAGAATTATCTTGTGCCAATGTCACTCTTTGGCAGGACTATTTATAAAGAAATTACATATATATACACACATATACATATACATACATACACACATACACATACACATACGCATATACATATATAATACATACATATACACACACATATAATACATATACATATATATATATATATATACACATACATATACATATACATATATACATATATAATAATATATATACACACCTACATACATACATACATATACATACAGACACACACACACACACAGTTGATCTTTGTATTCCAGATTGGGTGGGGGTGGGGGTTAAAAAATAAATGACGAAATGAAAAACATTCTGTCTTTGCTCTCATAAAACACAGGAAGAGAATACTATTGTCAAAGCAGGAAAAAGTTTGGGGGTTTTCCGTTGTCTTCTCTAGGAAGCGATTCCTTTCATAAAAGTTGTTAAAAAGCATAGCGAAACCATTGAAAGCACCTTTCCCCTTAGGGAAGTTGCCTACTTTCGGGCCACGCCCACTAAGGGCTTCGGCCCGCCCTGCTCAACGTTCTAAGCCCCGCCTTCCTCCTCCTCCTCCTCCCGCCCCTCTCTCTTTCCGGTGTGCTGGTCCACTTCTTATCTCTCCTGTCTGCCGGTCGGAATGTTCGCCGCGCCCACGTCGGCTTCCGCGAAGTCGCTTGGACTCTTGTGACGTCATTCCCTTTCGGCACTCGGAGAACTATTGCAATTGATGCCTCCCTAGTCCGTACTTGGTTTCTTCGAAAGGAGGGAGGCTCATACGCGACGTACATTGTGCATAGGATACAATAACTTCAATCAGAATAAACTTAAGGTTTCACCTGTTTCCTTGTCTGTTTAACTGGCTTCACTCAACATTAGTCTAGACTGAAACAAGATTTGGCTAGGTCGGAGATGGCTTATTAATGTGTCTTGCAAATACTCTCAAATATACTGCAGGAGTCAAAAAGAGGGCTGTGAAAATATTTACAGACCCCTCCCATCCTGGACATAAACTGTTTCAACTCTTACCCTCAAAACGACACTAGAGAGCACTGCACCTCAGAACAACTAGACACAAGAACAGTTTTCTTCCTGAATGCCATCACTCTGCTAAACAAATAATTTCCTCAACATCCTCAAACTATTTACTAAGCCTGCACTACTATTAATCTCATGGTTCCTAACACCCACCTCCTCCCACTTATGACTGTATGACTAATCTTGTTGCTGGTATCCTTACGATTTATATTGACTGTTTCCTAATATGATTTGGTTGCTTATTTGTTCCCTATGACTATCATTAAGTGTTGTACCTTATGATTCTTGAAGAATGTATCTTTTCTTTTATATACACTGAGAGCATATGCACCAAGACAAATTCCTTGTGTGTCCAATCACACTTGGCCAATAAAGAATTCTATTCTATTCTGCTCTCATGGTTTTGTCTTTAGTACAGGATCAAGATTTAGAGCTTCCTGTGGCTGATGCTAGTACTGACATTTAAGTGCAAAATGAGCAGATTTTACTCAGGATAGTAAGATCAGGGGGAGAAGTGTAGATTGTCAGTAGCCAGTTAGACAAGGGCTGGTTTGTTCAGCAGTTCTGTTTAAGGTTAAGGTTAAGCAGTTAAGGTTGTTAGGTGAATCCCAGAGAGCTGCAATGTCTCGGGATCATGTGATCACCTTTTGTGACCTACTTCTCCATTGAGTTTGCTTGTTGGGAGCCAGCAGAGAAGGTTGCAAATGGTTTTAAGTTGTGGGAGCTTCATCACTGGAAGCTTTCAAGAAGAGACTGGTCTGGCATCTGTCAGAAATGGTGTAGGGTCTCCTGCTTGGGCGGGGGGGGGCAGGGTTGGACTAATGTCCTTACAAGATCCCTTCCAACTTTGTGAATCTGAATCTGGTCATCACGTGATGGCAGGACACTGCAACAACACCTTAATTGCAAGCCCTTTGCCAAGGGTCCAAATCATGGTCATGTGATCACTGGGGTACTGCGACAGCCACAGCCAATCAGGAGCCTTTGTAAAATCCCCCTTGTTCAGCAATATCATCACTTCAAACAGTTGCTGAACCAAGTAGATCTAAAGCAAAGACCACCCTCACCCAAACTAAAGGCAATCTGCATTTTAGCAGTCCTATAGGATGCCTAAGAGAGTCTTGCTATGCTGGTCTTGAGGAATCTAGTTGATCAGCTGACATTTCCCAGGCTCCCATGACCTCTCTCACATTTTCCAAATCTGGGTCAATATATGCAGGCCCAAGCAAGATTAGAATCCGTGTAAATAAAATAGAAGAAGGATTTCCTTCAGTACAACGTCACTGAGTCCCCCGTTCAAAAGAAAAGGGAAATCCAGTTTAGTGTAATGGTTAAAGGCTAGTCTAGTCCCATTTTAGACGTAAAGCAGGTAGTCCTCAAGGTACACCCACAATTGAGCCCAAAATTTATGTTGCTAAATTAGAAATTTGTTAAGTGAGTTTTGCCCCATTTTCTGGCCACATTTGTTAAGTGAACCTCTGCTGTTGTTAAATTTGCAACACAGTTGTTAACTGAATCTGGCTTCCCCATTGATTTTGCTCAGGGGTGGGCTTAAAATTTTTTAGCAAGGGGTTCTCTGCCCGGTTGCTGGATGGGCATGGCCATGGTGGGCGTGGCCTAGTCAGCCTCCTGCACCACAGCAGGGGGGCCGTTTTATCCTCCCCAGGCTCCGGAGGCTTTCCTTGAGCCTCCGAGAGGGCGAAAACAGCCTCCCCAGGCTCCGAAGACTCTCTAGAAGCCTTCCTGAACTTCCAGTAGGCACGTTTTTTGCCCTCCCCAAGCCTCCCCGCGCACCCGGCACTTACCTGCATCCAAAACGGGCTGCGTGGGGACTCCTAGGAGGGGCAGGGTGCGGTGGGGCAGGTGGGGCATGGCCAGTCAGGAGTGGGATTTGGGGGTTCTCCGAACTATACAGAATCTTAGCTAGAGGTTCTCCTGAACCCCTGCGAATTCCCAGAAGCCCACCCCTGATTTTGCTTGTCAGAAGATTGCAAAAGAGGATCTCATGACCCCGGGACACTGCAATTGTCATAAATATGAACCACTGGTCAAGCATCCAAATGTAAATCATGTGACCAGGGGTGGATTCTAAAAAATTTTACTACAGGTTCTGTGGGCATAGCTTATTTTGTGAGCGTGGCTTGATGGTCATGTGACAATTCTTTAGGATTTAGCAGAGGTACTGGTCTACCGGGCTTTTAACTGCTTGCAGAGCTGTACCAATCTACACATTTATTTTTGCAGGCACCAGTCTGCTCATGTATTTTTTCAGGCACTAGTCTACCCATTTATTTTTGCAGGCAGCGGTCTACTCATGTATTTTTGCAGGTACTAGTCTACCCATTTATTTTTGCAGGCACCGGTCTACTCACTTGTTTTTGGAGGCACCGGTCTACCACCAAACTGCCTTTTACCACTGATCAGCTGTAGGGCGGCCCTTTGAAGTCCCACGGCAAGAGTTTAAACAGTTTTTCCTTATAGCCCATCAGCTGGGACTCAGGAAACAGCTATAGATTGGGGGTGGAACCAAATAAAAGGTAAGAATAACCCGGGGGGGGGGGGCAGAACTGGTTCGGTGACATCATATGATCACCGCTACTGGCTTGGCGGAACTGGGAGGAACACACCACTGCACGTGGCCATCTTTATCTTTATTTGATTTGTATACCACCCTACTCCCAAAGGACTCAGGGCGGTGAATAGCCAAACAGTAAAAAATACATAAATACAAAATTTAAAAAACAGAATAAAATCGAATTAAACACTTTGGCCCAGACAGATTAAAACACCCCAATAATTTAAAACCAATTTAAAATTTTACATATTAAGAAAGAGGGAAAAAAGATTAGGCCAGGCCTGCCTAGTGGAATAAAAAAGTCTTGAGAGCGCAGCAGAAGGTGTGCAGATCCGGGATCCTCTGTATCTCCGGGGGGAGCTCATTCCAGATAGTAGGTGCCCCCACAGAGAAGGCTCTCCCCCTAGGGGCCACCAGTCGACATTGTTTGGCCAACAGCACCTGGAGGAGCCCCTCTCTATGAGAGCGTACCGGCTGGTGGGAGGCTATTGGTGGTAGTAGGTGGTCCCATAGGTAACCAGGTCCTAAGCCATACAGCGCTCTAAAGGTGGTAACCAAAACCTTGAAGTGTACCCGGAAGACCACCAGGAGCCAGTGCAGCTTGCGCAGGAGAGGTGTTACATGGGAACGCCATGTCACTCCCATTACCACCTGCATGGCCGCACTCTGCATCAGTTGGAGTCTCCGGGTGCTCCTCAAGGGGAGCCCCATGTAGAGAGCGTTACAATAATCCAGGCGGGAGGTGACAAGGGCATGACTGTGACCGTGCATAAAGAGTCCCAATCCAGAAAGGGACGCAACTGGCGGATCAAGCGAACCTGATGAAAAATCCTCCCAGTCACGGTTGTCAAATGCTCTTCTAAAGACAGCCGTGAATCCAGGAGGACGCCCAAATTGCAAACCCTCTCTGTGGGGGCCAATGATTCATCCCCAATAGTCAATGATGGCACCAACTGACTATATTGGGACGTCAGAAACCACAGCCACTCGGTCTTGGATGGGTTGAGCCTGAGCCTATTCCTCCCCATCCAGATCCGCATGACCTCCAGGCACCGGGACATCACTTCAAGGGCATCGTTGGGGTGGTCCAGGGTGGAGATATACAGCTGGGTGTCATCAGTGTACTGGTGGTACTTCACCCTGAAACCACGGATGATCTTGCCCAGCGGCTTCATGTAAATGTTGAACAGGAGGGGCGAGAGCACCGACCCTTGCGGCACTCCACATATGAGGGGCCTCGGAGTTGACCTCTGCCCCCCTGTCAACACAGACTGCGACCGGTCAGAGAGAAAGGAGAAGAACCACTGCAGCACAGTGACTCCCACCCCTAATGCTTCCAATCGGTGCAGCATGAAACCATGGTCGATGGTATCAAAAGCCGCTGAGAGATCTAATAGGACCAGGACAGAGGAGCACCCCCTGTCCCGAGCCCTCCAGACTAATGCCATTTCCATGCTGTACCCAGGCCTGAAGCCCAACTGCAACGGATCCAGATACATCGTTTCATCCAGGTGCTGGGGAAACTGTTGCGCAACCACGCTCTCAACAACCTTCGCCACAAAGCGGAGGTTGGAGACCGGATGATAATTAACCAACATTGCCGGGTCCAGGGAAGGCTTCTTGTGGAGAGGCCTCACCACTGCCTCTTTCAAGGCAGCGGGAAAGTCACCCTCACCCAACGAAGCATTTATAATCCCCTGGAGCCAGCCTCGTATCACCTCCCGGGAAGCCAGCACTAACTAGGAGGGAACCAGGTCCAATAAACAAGTGGTCGTGTTCAGTCTGCCCAGAATCCTGTCCACGTCCTCAGGGGTTACAGGATCAAACTCATCCCAGATAACATTCTCAAGACCTGCCCAATCCCTCCCCCTGAGACCATCCAGTCGGAGTCCAGATCTTCCCGAATCTGAGTGATTTTGTCATAAAGATATTGAACAAAATCCTCGGCTCTACCCTCCAAGGGGTCCTCCCGCGCTTCCTGGTGGAGCAGGGAGTGGGTCACCCTAAACAGGGCAGCCGGGCGATTATCTGATGATGCAATAAGAGCAGCAAAATAACTACATTTTGCTGCTTTTATCGCCACTAGGTAATTCCTAATATGAGATCTTACCAGTGTCCGGTCCGATTCAGAAAGACTGCCCTCGAACTACTCTCTAGGTGTCTTTTCCGGTGTTTCAACTCCCTCAGCTCCTCAGTGAACCAAGGAGCCAAATGCGATCGGCGCCAGGTCAGAGGCTGCAAAGGCACGACCTGGTGCAGAGCTCCAGCGGCTGCCCTATCCCAGGCGGCCACTAGGTCTCCAGTTGAGGCATGTGCCAGAGCCTCAGGAAATGGCCCAAGCTCCGTATGAAACCTGTCAGGTTCCATCAGGTGCCTGGGACGGAATCATTTTACTGGCTCCACCTCCCTGCGGCGGGGTGCAGCGGTTCAAAGGTTGAGATGAAGGAGAGAGTGATCTGACCATGACAAGGGCTCGGTAACTATATCCCCTATCTCAAGGTCACTCAACCACTGTCCAGAAACAAAAAACAGATCCAGCATGTTTCCCCCTGTGTGGGTAGAGACATGAATTAACTGGGTCAGATCCATAGCTGTCATGGAAGCCATGAACTCCCGAGCCACCTCAGACACCTCAGGTTGAAATCTCCCATGACCATAAGCCTAGGGGTATCAACCACCACCATGGCGATGATGTTGAGTAGCTCGGGCAGGGCTGCTGCCACGTGTCAGGGAGCCAGGTACGTGATCAGCAAACCCATCTGAACCCCATGACCCCATTTCACAAGGATGGATTCACAGCCGGACGTCTGAGGAACAGTGGCCTCCCTCAGTCTCAGACCATCTTTAATGATAACCACTACCCCCCCCCTCCTCTCCCCTGTGACCTCGGCTGATGGAATGCATGGAAACCTGGTGGGCACATTTCAACGAGGGGAACCCTCCCTCCTGGCCCAACCAGGTCTCTGAAATACCTGCCAGGTTCGCACCCCCCTCCGGAACAAGATCACAAATGAGCGGGGCTTTATTTACCACAAACCTGGCATTGCACAGCATCAGCCGAAGGCCAGGGCCCTGAGGGTCTGTGCAACCTGGGGAATGGGTGGAGCCTTGGGGACCGGAGCATGCCACCGCTCATAGACAGCGAATGCGCACTCCCCTAACACGATATGGCCCCCTGCTCCCGCCATATCTACCCCTCCCACCTACAGTATTGATGTTCAGGACACTATCCAGAAGAGCTCTAGCCCCCCCCCCCCGACCATGGGGATACTGCAAAGCCGTAAGTGTGAAAAATGATCATAAATCTCTTTTTTCAGTGTTGTTGTAATGTCTAATGGTCACTATATGAACTGTTGTAAATCGAGGATTATCTATATTCTATAATTCTGTGAAATTCAGATTGCAAGAATGAAGACCTCTTTTGTAAAGTATAGTAATAAAAGTATCGGGTTGACATTGGGTTGACATTAGTTTTAGTAGTTAGATTAATTTAGAAAGCCTTCTATCCTTATGCAGTCCTGCCTTTGAACGGTTAGAATTACAATGGAATCCTATATAGGTCTGCATAAACCCCACAGAATTTAATGGAGCTTACTCTCAAATAAGGTAGCGCAGTTTTAATATCACGTTACATGCTTTGGAAAATGAAGGCTCTTTAATGGCCTCCAGACCTCCATAGTACCAAATCAAATCTTAAATTATCCCCTAGACTTCAGTTTATGTATCATCTCCATTCTCTCAGAGGAGACAGCCTGCTTGATTTTATGACATTGCTGCTCCAAGGTTACAAACACAGTGCAAGTCCTGTAATTTAATCCTGTGAAGTTAGTAGTAAATTACAGTCCAAGGTAACTCACTGTATAGTCACCGGGGATAGAAAGTGTTCTTATTTCCACCAACATTCTTAGAAATAGTATCTGACATATACCTGTCTGCTTAGAAATTCGACACATGAAATTCAGTGTCATGTGGAATGCTCAGTTGGCATATTAACATAATAAATTAAAAGTGTTAAATAGGTTCTTAACAGTATCATTTTATGCTGTGATTAAAATATATTTATATTCATTTATCTCTGATAAGATATGTCCTATACAAAGGAAACTAGAGGAGAGTTTAATCCAGTCGTCCCAAAGGTGCTTTTTCAAGAGGCAACTGAACTTTCTTCTCTCTCTCCCTCCCTCCCTCTCTCTCTCTCTCTCTACTTCAAGAAAGTCCAGTTGCCTCCTGAAAAAGCACCTTTGGGACAACCATGACCTGGATGACTGAGAATCTCCATAGACATTTAATCTCTTCAGCGGTTTTGTATACTGAAAGTATTATTGTGTGGGGAAAATACCCAAAGTAGTTCAGTCCAATTAAAAGAAAATGATGTGATATGTAGCTTGGTAGCCAATACTTGTGTTTAACCACTTAACCATATAATGTGAGGCATAAGAAATTAGGAGACAGGATAGAGTTCAAAAGCACTACGAGTTTCTTTTGTGGTATTTATACACATGAATCTGATCTACTAACTTTCAAAGCAAATTAAAGCTAGACAAGAATCAACAGATTTCAAGCGGGAAAACTACCTTGCTTTACTCTGCTTTCACTGTTTTATTACATATGTATGTATACACAGTGACCCTGGAAAACGTGACTTACGACCATTTTTCACACTTACAACAGATGCAGCACTCCCGTGGTCACATGATCAAAATTCAGACGCTTGGGCAACTGACTCATATTTATGACCGTTGCTGTGTCCCAGGGCCATGATGTGATCCCCTTTTGCAACCTTCTGATGAGCAAAGTCAATGGGGAAGCCAGATTCACTTAACAACCATGTTACTAAATTAACAAATGCAATGATTCACTTAACAACTGTGGCAAGAAAAATCATAAAATGGGGCAAAACTTAAAAAATGTTTCACTTAGCAAAATGAATTTTTGGCTCAGTTGTGATTGTAACACAAGGACTATTTGTACATACATGTGTGTGTATGTGTATATGTGTGTATATATATATATATTTATATATATACATATATATATATATATAATACATGTGTGTAGGTATACATACAGTATGTATATGTATACTGTATATTATGAATATACATTATATAAATATACCTATTATAAAAATAATTTAAAATAAATTATATTTATATAATTTTTGATAATTGCTTCAGGTTTTTTCTACTATCAGAAAGTAATTTTAATAAATAAAACAAATAAATAAATTAGCCAGATAAACATTACATTCTACACTAAAATGTAAGAGATTTGGCTTAGAGTACAGTATTATAGAAACTGAGTGCTACACTTTGATTGGGTTTACATGACAAGCTGAAGATTAATTGAACCATAGTATATATAGTTAACTCCGTTTTCTCAGCTGATGTCATATACGGAATTGTAAATTTATAGACTGAATTTATTTAACAAACAAGGGCAGATTATTTTTGGCTAGTTAATTTGTGATTCAGTGTTTTGTACCAAATAGCCATTTATTTGCCCTTGACTGTACTTTTTCTTAAGTCACAAAATGCTTGTCACATCCTCCAGATAAATTGCATTATCATATGGTAACTAGATATGCTTCGAGCATCACTTAAAGAGTTTTTGGAGGCTGGAAGAAAAAGAATTAATAGAATTCTGGCACAGTTTACTGTTTCACTTCTTCATTTGGATAGCATCAGTCAGAGCTATAAAATGAACCAGTAATTCCAAGTCAGTCAATGTGCACTTTAATTAGCCAATGTAACTTAACTATATTGGAACTCATCAGACATTGTAATATCTTGGTGAGACACAAGGAAAATAAAAAGAAAAAAATTGATAGAGGGACATGTAGACTAGTCTTCTTACAGACAGACCTTCAGATACCGTACATTAATTTCTCAGGTAACATGGCTTGGAGCTTTCATAATATTTCCTGTTTGATTCAGAGAAAGTCTTATTTATTACATTAATATCCACTTTTCACAGTAGAGCTCAAGACAATGTACTATTTTCCCCCCAAACAACATTGTGAGGTAAATAGAGGTGAAAGAGAATGGCAAGCTAAACATTACCAGTTGAGTTTCTGTGACTGAGGGAGAAGTGGGTTTCAGCAGGTTCTGACCAGTTTTGGAAAACCGGTAGTGGAAATTTTGAGTAGTTCTGAGAACCGACAGTAAAAATTCTGACTGGCTCCACTCCCATCTATTCTCTACCTCCCAAGTCCCAGCTGATCGGGAGGAAATGGGGATTTTACAGTAACCTTGCCCTGGATTGGGGAGGGAATGGAGATTTTACAGTATCCATTCCCTGCCGTGCCCACCAAGCCATGCCCACCAAGCCATACTACGCCGACCAAGCCACACCCACAGAACCGGTAGTAAAAAATTTTGAAACCCACCACTGGGCTGAGGGTGGACTGGAATCTAAGTCTCCCCAGTACCTGCTGAATATTAGCCATACTGTTAAAAATAATCTTTTCCCCACATGTATTATATGTTTTACATATAAATAAATATATATGTATTTATTTTACATATATTTATTTTACATTAAATAAATACACACACACACACACACACACACACAAATGTGTGTGTGTGTGTGTATTTATTTATATTATCATAAATAAATATTTGTTTATATAAATATTATGCCTCTGCCTAAAACTGACCATCCACACTGCTGACCCTTATCCCGCCTCTTTTGTGATTTCCTGTCAAATTGATTCCTGATAGGTTTATGCCCCTGGCATAACATGTGTCCTTTTTGGTCTTCTCATCTGATTTTACCCTCATCTCCCTTTAACATACCTGCAGCCAATAGGAAATGCTCTATCAAACAGACAAAGACAGTGGTCTAGGCAGGATCTGACATCACCCAAAATTGCTAGGTGTAAGAATCTATTTTAGTTTCTCTGCATTGCTTTGTCTGGCCCTATTCCCACATTTTTTTAAAAATATATTGTTTGTTTATTATGAGATGGTCTGGAAAGAAAGAAAGAAAGAAAGAAAGAAAGAAAGAAAGAAAGAGAGAGAGAGAGAGAGAGAGAGAGAGAGAGGGAGGAAAGGAAAGTGTGTATGTGTATGTGTGAGAGAGAGAGAGAGAGAAAGAAAAAGAAAGAAGAAAGAAAGAAAGAAAGAAAGAAAGAAAGAAAGAAAGAAAGAAAGAAAAAAGAAAGAAAAGCTGCTCATTTCCTAAGTGATTCTGAGGGGCTCATAATAATTGCCCATATTTTGTTTGGACAAGCTAAACATAATTTGAAAGGATGAAGCTTGAGTGGCTTAAAAACTGAAAAGGCAAGAAATATTACAATATCTGAAAGGAAGAATAGCAGCCCAAAATGAACAAACATCCTACTGGAAGGTATAGTCAGATTTCCCAGGCTCGTATAGAAGAAATATGAATATATGGGGAAATATGGTGCTGCTATGAAGAAGCACCACTTTCTTGGGTCTACTAGATGACACAGTTTAATCCATGGGACCCGAAGATCCTAACTCTGATCCTACAGGATGAGTAGAACTCATGGGAGGCAAGCAGTGCCTCAGATAACTAGAATCTATGGCCTACGTGGCTTTATATCCATCACTTGGATTTGCATCTCAAATCCTATTAGAAACCAGCACAACTCATGGGTGTTACCTGGGTTGTAATAAGAATTGCTCATAGCTACATTCTGGACCGTTAAGCTTTCTAGAAGAAACCTCTGATTAGATCACTAAAAATGCAACTTAGCAATGGCATCATGCATTATGAATGCAGTAACTTTCTCTCCAAATATGGGCTGGATCCATTTGAACTGTTTAAAAGAACCCCAGGAATCAGGAAAATGGCTGGAGGAGTATGATGGTCTTGGAGTGACATTTTCAATGCTTGCTAACCAACAAGGCTATTTTATTTCATTTTTTCATAAATATATTTTATTGCCATATTAATGATGCTGTTACGTCTTTTCATCTTTCCACATGCAATATTGTTTAGAGAGCCCATGTGAATGGGAAAAGATCTGGCTATGCTTAGTCTCCTTCCAGTCAGGGTCAACTCTTGATTACAATACAGATATATCCATGCAGTCTTCTTGGCAGCAATAAGGAAATACTGTTTGGTTGTCTTTTTCTGGGATATTTTGCTAACTTCCTAGCCTGTCCTATAGATGCTGAAAATTTTTGGAGATCTCCCATAACCACCCAGGGCCAGTCTCATTCAGCTTCTCTGGTCAGCCAACGTTGCCAGGCTGTAGAACTAGTGTTGCATTTGCAGGAGATGAAAGAGGAGGAGAAGGAGAAGGAGAAGGAGAAGGAGAAGGAGAAGAAGAAGAAGAAGAAGAAGAAGAAGAAGAAGAAGAAGAAGAAGAAGAAGAAGAAGAAGAAGAAGAAGAAGAAGAAGAAGATTTTCCAAAGCACCTGAGGGTAGAAGAAGCAATGGGTGGAAATTAATCAAGGAGAGAAGCAACTTAGAACTAAGGAGAAATTTCCTGACAGTTAGAACAAGTAATCAGTGGAACAACTTGCCTCCAGAAGTTGTAAATGCTCCAACACTGGAGGTTTTTAAGAAGATGTTGAATAACCATGTCTGAAGTGGTGTAGGGTTTCCTGCCTAAGCAGGGGGTTGGACTAGAAGACCTCCAAGGTTCCTTCCAACTCTCTTATTCTATTCTAAGATGATGATGATGGAGAATGGTCACAAATGTTTATGGAGATTCTCAGTCATCCGGGTCACGGTTGTCCCAAAGGTGCTTTTCAAAAGGCAATTGGACTTTCTTAATTTTTTTCCCCTTGAAAATGTTTCACTTCTCATCCAAGGAGCTGAACTGAAGAAGCTTCTTGGATGAGAAACGAAACGTTTTCAAGGGGGAAAAAACCCCAAGAAAGTCCAACCACCTTTTGAAAAGCACCTTTGGGACCATGATCAGAAATCCTTACCAAATGTTTTTAGGAGGTGTGTGGGCTCGTTTTAATTTCACTATTGACATAGTTTGAGTTTTTTGTTTGTTTTTACTTGGGTCGTCGTGAGCTGCCCAGAGTTTGGTTTAAGTTCTTTAAAAAGATGAAATAATTACATCCTGCGAGCAAGAAGAAAACTTGGCCGAAAGAGGGAGCCGTTTGCCCAAGGAGCAAGGACCCACGAGCGATTTCTCGCCCAGCAGCGCCTCCACGCGAAAAAATAAAAAGGCGAAGGCGGAGCGGTGGGACGGCGGGAGGGCGTCTTGCAGAAGAGAAAGCGGAAGCGGCGGCGCAGGAGGCTGCCGGCTCTGTTTCTGCCTGTCCTCCCCAAAGACAGAAGGACGATGGCAGAAGGAGGCGGACGTGCCCCGACGCCGTATAACCACGACCGGCGCTTGGGCGAGCTGGGCGGCGGCACCCAAGCCTCGCAGAGGCTCTTGGCTTACAGCGATGCGCTCTTCTCCATCATCGCCACCGTCATGGTGAGTGGGAGGCCGCTGCGCACCGGCCAAAGGCTCTTTACTCCTCTTCCACTCGGAAAGGGAGCCCTGCATCCCGGCAGGCGGGAGTTCAACAGGCACGTACTTGATCCACGCAGGATGGCGTGCAGAAAGAGATGGGTCCGTCCCCCTCCCCCCGCCCTCCGTATTTTGCAAACGATGAATCCCTCTGTCGTGGAGATGCAAAGAAATAAAATCTATCTTCTACCTTGTCTTGCAGTACTATAATATGGCAGAAAGGCTGCCCACTTATATTACTGTAAAATAAGGTAGAAGATGCTACCGGTAAAGATCCTGGGAGGTAGGTGCGTGGGTGGGAAGTGGGAGTGAGGTATTCAACTTTGCTGTGATGCACCCACTGCAAAATGTGAACTTTTCTCCTGCAATGCATCAAGCAGTGGTTACCTTCTATTTAAAACAAATAGATTTGTCTATTTCTCTGCTCTGTTAGCATACTGTGCTAGGCAGAAATTTTTCCTCTTTATCCTATCACAACAGTGTGAGAGAGTTTTTATACAGCTTTCTCACTCAGTAGACATTTAAAGGGTGCTACCTCCAGTTCAGTTCATGACTTGCCACATTCTCCCATCCGCAGGGCTGTTAGTGATGTTATCTTCTGGTTTTTGTTTTGTAAATTTTCATTTACAAAGATGAGACACTGTGTATGTTTTGCTCAGAGGGAGAGGCTTGTAAATAAATCAGCACGCTGGGCTAAGTGAATTTTGAGAACCCAGACTGTATGGTTGAATTGTATTATGTGAATCCAAGCAGTTGGGTTAGATCACCAAACCATATTTCACTTAACAAAGATCCACAGGTTGCACGGTGAAGTCCTTTATATACTTATTTTTATTTACTTTAACCAAGACCATTCTTTTGTTAGGATGCTGTCATGCTAGACGGTATATAATCTTTTAAATTAAAATGATATCATTATGGGTTGCTGTCTTTCATTTCTCCTCAAAATCCCTTTTGATCCTTTTCCATATTAATTTCGCCTTTCATTGTTTCCAATGGACCAAAGCTGTTAGTAATTAATATTAATGTATACGGGATATATGTGCGGATCATTGTGTGTGAGTTGAGTGGCTGTATAAATGTTTAATAACATATGAAATACGATTTGTTTATCAGATTTTTGGCTGGACACTGGAATGGGTAGGAATGATAGCATCAAGACAGAATGGGAGGACAGCCGTGTTAGTTGGAAAAACAGTCCATAAACTTCCAAATGTTCAAAAATTGATACTACATTTGGTGCACTTTTAATTTTTTTTTAAATTTTCTTGAATCTTTGCTCAGGGGTAAGTTAATTCCCATCATGACCAAATGGAGCTCAAATCTTAGTCTGAGAAAGAAAAACCAAAGTCAATCTCTCAGCAATCTTGTAGCGGAGTTTGTGGGTCTGTTTCCATTGTAGCAAAAATTGAATATACAGGTTATCCTCATTTAATCTCATAGAGTTTACTTACTCTTAGAATTCTTTAGACATCCACAAGTCTTAAAAGGGCCATAGTCCCCCACCTCAGTCATAGAGCAAGTTTAAATGTTACGACAATATTAAAAAAGTTACTTTGCAGCCAGTCCTCATATTTATTATTATCATAAAACAAAGAAAGCTAAAGTAAGGTCATGAAGCACAGTTGTGGTTTCACTTAGCATCCACTTCACTTAATTGATTTGCTGGTCCCAACTGTGGTCATTAAATGAGGACTACCTGTATCTTGGAGCTTTCCCCGCCAAAGCCTCAGTTGCAAAAAGTGACTTAAAATCAATCATTTGTCTTTCATTGCAGCACTCTTAAAAGCTGTTGGTATTTTTTTTAAAAATGGTAACGTCATGGATAATGAGCCATTCATTTAAGGACAGGTTCTTAAGTGCGGTTAGGCTGCAGAAGAAAGTTTTGGATATCATTAAATCAATCATTAACCTAAAGCTCATTGACGTAAAGCTCACTGCTAAATCTACCTATCCACCACTCCCATTCCTGACATTTAAACCTCCTTGAATAATATGCACATTAAATTAAGAAGTGTCTTTATGGGAATGTAGTACTCTATCTCTACTGGTATTAGACAATTGGTGTTTATACAGGCCAAATAAATTGAAGTCGGTATTCTTGGATAGTAGTTAAGACAAATGTTTCTAGTAGCAGTCTTTCATACAGGAATCTTAAAGTCCAGCCAACCTTGCTTGTGACAAGATTCTACAAAAATCTGGAGACAATAGGAATATTGTTGGCCTTAATTTAGGCTGATGTTTGGATTGCATGGTCAAAATACATTTTAAAAAGTCTTCTTTTTTCTATTTCTTTTGCTTCTTTCTTGCTCTACTTTTATATCATTTTCTTTTCTATTTGTTTTATTAGTATGTGTTAATTTTTGTTTTTTTAAAAAACTTTTAACACACATTTATAATAATTTCAATAATACATTTATAATTCATTAAAATACTTTTCAACAAGGGATTCTTATTACTTTGTAATTCAGCCATTGAGATTTATCGTTTTACGAAAATAATTACAGTTAAGTATCTTCAGCAATTCTAATGCAACCCATCATCCTTGCCAAACAATGCTTTATTCCATAAAATGTTTCTGTGGAAAGCTGTACAGGTAAGATTCAACACAAGGACTTCTGCTTTTGATTTTTTTTTTTTCAGAAGCATAGATGTTTTCTGCACATTTGTTTCATGTTTGCAAATTAAAAGTCGCCCGTTACTATAACTCGGAGGTCTTCAAACTTGGAAGCTTTAAGGCTTGTGGACTTAGTTGAAATCCACAAATTTTAAAGCTGCCAAGTTTGAAGACCTCTGCTATAGCTATATGATTCTTCTGTTGCAGATTTTACCTGTGGCACATACAAAGATACATTCAGATGAGGTACTGTATGGTTTATTTCATATTCCACATAAAGGTCCGTTGGGATTCTGTTTAAACAACTAAAGTTGCAGTTTGAATTTCCAATAAGGTGGTTCTAACATAGTGGGGCATGCTGTGATGGATCACGGAAATTGAGCCTCTTTTGATCTGTCAGGCCCATAGTAGGTAAGCACAGTACAGAATGCCATAATCTGTTGGCCTGGGGAAATCTCTTTAAGTATTGTTATCATCAGCCTGGAAATCAACTTTTGTTTACTCTGTATGCTGGGGATGAAAGTCCATTACAAATGATAGCAAAGAACAATAGATTACAACATATTTTTCTCCTTAATTCTTGACCACTTTTAGCAATGTAAGCTCCCCAGAGGAATGTCTATGGAGATTCTCAATCATCCAAGTCATGGTTGTCTCAAAGGTCCTTTTTCAAGAGGCAAATGAATTTTCTGATTTTTGTTTGAAGAAGTTTCGCTTCTCATCCAAGAAGCTTCTTCAGAGCTGATCCAGATCCAGCTGAAGGAGCTTCTCATTCAGAGCTGAAGAAGTTTCTTGGATGAGAAGTGAAACGTCTTCAAATGAAAACCAAAAAATCCAGTTGCCTCTTATAAAAGCACATTGGGGTTCCCCAGAGGAATTGTATAATGTTAGGAAGGGGGCTGAGAATTTGGATGGCAAGGAGTTCATGGCTGAGCATGTCAGGAATTAAATATATACTAAAGAATTGTTTCAGGAGATTGAGCATTTTGTGATATAGATTTCAAAGTACTGTACACAAATGGTAGAAGATGCTAAAAGATAAGGGTATAGTATTCTGAGTAACGAATTTGAATAATATTATTTACTTACTTAACTTTATTGCGGCCTTTAAGCAGCCCAAGTCAATTGGTATTCAAATATTCAAAATGAAATTGACAATGCCCGGATAGCTAAGATAAAGATACAGAAAGAAAAAAAAGGCTAAAAGACAACATTAAATAAAATATGCTAATAGGCTTGCTCAGGCTATACATACACAACAATAAGTAATTAAAATTAGCAATCTGGATAATATAAATGTAGAATAGAAGTACAAAATACATGCATGCATATACACAAACAAGGTCTACATAAAATAATTGGAAATTGCACTGAATATTTGAGTCTACGGTACTTTCCAAAGCCTAGGGATAATACAGGATTGAACAAAAGAGAAGGCCTTTCGTTAACCATAAGCTTTATTTGCAGTTCCTGAAAATGAAAACACAGTTTATAAGCCAGTTTGAGATTCATAAGGACTTATCCAGTATTTATAGATAGTATGAGTTCTTATTAGGTGATTTTTATATTTTGTGAGCTAGGCTAGCTTTATGTCCTTGAACATAAGTGAAGGTCTCTCCTTCACTCCTTTAAAAATATAATAAAGATCACTTTAAGAATTACTGTATTTTTCGGAGTATAAGACGCATCTTTTTCCCCCTTAAAAGGGGGTGAAAATTTAGGTGTGTCTTATATACCGAATGTAACCCCGCCCACCCACTGGCCCTCACCCTTTGACCTCTGCCTCGCAGCAGTTACCTCCTTGCAGCAAACAGCAAGAAAAAACAGCTCCTTTTAGCTTCAATACAGCCTAATTAGCACAAGTTGTTTGGATCAGCCTCCCGACTCTCAGCTGTCTTACTCTCAGCTGTTTTGTGCAGGGCTCTGCTGCTTGCTGCAAGGAGGTAAATTGCTGGAGTAGATTTTTTTTCCCTTGTGCTAATCAAGCTATGCTGAAAATGAAACTGAAAGTAAAGCAGGCTGTTTGCTGTTTGCTGCAAGGAGGCAAAATTGGGCAGAGGCAGAGGCAGAAAAGAAGAAGAGTTGTTGCTTTTTGATGAATGTTGTGCTTTTTTTCCAGAAACTTGGAGAAAGTGTCCAGCAGCTACTAGCCACCAAAATTGCTGTTTATCTGATGACCTTTTTAATAGTAACAGTTGCTTGGGCAGCTCATGTGAGGTATGAAATTTGGAGTGTTTTAGAAACTGCAGATGTATCAAGCACTTGAAAACTGTAACTTAACCAGTTGAACGGTATTGGAAACGCAACAGCAATAAATCAATAGCTAGTCTGTGTGGCCAAAGAAAGCAGATATGATGATGGGTATCTTGCTTGTCATAATTTATTATTCCTTCAATCTCTTTTCATTATGATCAACTTTATTCTTTCTGCACAATTCTACTCCGTGCTGAAGTTACTGCTCAGCTTATAAACAAACTTTATCCACAGAATTTTACAGCCTCGTTTGCAAAATTTGCTAAACTCAGCCTTACGAATTAGATTACTTGCCTCTCCCAACCAGTTAGACTTGTCTTCAAAATAAAGCCATTTAAGAACCCAGACAAATTCCATTAGCAACCCATTTCTCAAGGAAGCAATCACAAAGTACTTCTCCAAATCCTTCATTAGGATATAAGAGTTGTCACTCTTCAGGTTGTCACAGCTTGCACACGTATTGCATTAAGCTGTGGTTTGCTGATCCTGCTATACTGGCCCTCTTGACCTGTAATGATAAATCATTAATCATGATTTTCAGACCATAACAAGTAAATTTGTGGGTCTTGTGTAGCCAGAAGCAAAGATATGATCATGTACCTTAATATGCAGATGCAGCCATTCATTCATATTTTAGGAAAATGGTATTGATGATTGAAGAAGTTCATACATGAAAATCAATCAATATCAGCTAGATCCAAGATAAAAAAAAATCAAAGAAGAATAAGAACTTTTCAAATGATAACAATTACAGTTGCACTGGTATTTGCTTGATTTACTGCCAACATCTGTACTTGATTCCTTTTCCTTCTTTAGAAGGGACAGAATTCTCTATTTTATTTTATTGTATTAATTAAGTGAAGACAGCAATTTGATGTAGTGGTTATGGCAGCAGGCTCGAGGTCAGGAGCCATGCCTTGGGCATGCCGTGCCTTAGGAAACCACTTCCAAAACCACTTCCAAAAATGTTGGCAAGAAAATATCTTTTCCAGGCAAACTCCAGGACTCAGGATTGACTAGAAAGCTTTATCTACTCGAAGTAGATGAATAAATAAGTAGAGGAAAGGTTCTGCTATCTTACCTAAAACTCATTATAGGTGAAACATGGTAAACCTAAGTAAGATAATGAGCTGAGTCCTTTGCATGTGCCAGAGGGAGAGAGCGAGCAAGATTCCAGAGAATTATCCTTGAGTTTTGCAGAAAACTCAGCACAGGAAGGAGATAGTAATTCCCTTAAGGTAAGTCATACCAGAAAAAAATTCAGTGTGTTTTTCTTTCTCTGAATCATAAAACAAGCAAGAATAGGAGCAAAGTGTTGGATGACTTTACCAGAAAGTCTTGATGCTCCTGATGATTGGAATTGTGGATGTCTAATCTGCTGATTTAAAAGGCATTTTAGGAAGGGTAGTTCTGAATTTTAACTGGCAGTTTCCTTGGCATCTTGTTCTTGTTTCCATTTTTGCTACATATAGAGAATATTTGATAATTATCACCGAATTTAACACTTGCCCATTTGAATTTAGTTATTAATCAAAACTTTGTAGGTCTGTTTTATAACAGTTTGTTTTTTTTCCCTCTAGACTTTTTCAGGTGGTTGAACTCATTGATGATGTACTTGCCCTTGCAAATTTGGTGAGTGAAGTTTTTTTTTAAAAAAATCCTAAATCTATTTTTTGAAATAATAGATGTTCCCAGCTCTTAGTAAGATATGAAATGGAGCTTGATATCTTTAAATCATTGTACTGATGAATCACAGTGTTGGTATTTGTGGCTTTGAGTTTTCAAATGTTTTCTAGGAAATGTGCTGATGTACCAGGAGAGCTTTTAATTCAAGTCATATCACTTCAAAATGGCCATTTGGGTATGAAGGGAATTAAGTTTCGGACAGGAGAATATGCTGTTTCTCGTGTCATTATCTCTTAATTTGTAATTAATAGTTTAAGTGAAAATGGCATTGGTAGGATTTTATTATAATAAAAACATACTGTGGACACTAATTCTAGCAATTCTGAATTAAAAAGACTTGCTCCTCCATCTCAATCCTTCTCTTAGTATAAAAAACAAAAGTGAGGTAATTTCAGAATGAGGATTTTGCAGTAGATCAAAAGTCTAATGTAGGATGCTAAGCTGCTCACGTTTAGAGATAAAGCAAATAATGTGCCTTGGTCTCATTCACATATATCTCTAAATCATAGTTTTCAAACTTCTCAGATTTCTTGGGAGCCAAGACATCTAAGGACTAGTGGTTTTTATACCCTTAGTAACCTAAATAAATTATAGAAGTCATTTTTAAAAATTTACTGTACTTTGATGATTCTTGAATCTTGCAGTTAGAATGTTAAAAGAATGAAGAGTGATCATTAGGATTCTTGCCTTAGAAAGTTTCGCATTTCAAAAAGGAAAGGTACATTTCAACTGGTAACTTCGCAAAAGTATTCTTATCAGAGGTGGTATTCAGCAGGTTCTGACCAGTTCTGGAGAACCGGTAGCAGAAATTTTGAGTAGTTCGGAGAACCGGTGAATACCATCTCTGACTGGCCTTGCCCTCATCTATTCTCTGCCTCCTGAGTCCCAGCTGATCAGGAGGAAATGTAACCTTTCTATGGAGTGGGGAGGGAACGGAGATTTTACAGTATCCTTTCCCTGCCACACCCACCAAACCACGCCCACCAAGCCATGCCACGCCCACCAAGCCACACCCACAGAACCGATAGTAAAAAATTAGAATCCCACCACTGATTCTTATGAAGAATCAGAGCAATTTAATGTCTATGGCATCAATGATACAGATTATTAAAAGAGAAAATAAGAAAAAGGAAATAAAAGAAACCAAAAGATAATGCAGGGAGGTAGACAATAGGCTCAGCCAGAAATGTTGAAACCTTTCATTCCTAGCTCTTAAAAATGCAGGCCTTTATTCCCCTTCTGAGGTTTAACTGGAGCCATTGATTTGGGCTGGTTTTTAAAAGTAACAGTGGAATAGAACTACATGTAATAGTATGTTAGTTTCCAGACCTATGTGATTTTTCCCGAAGGTGGGGGGTGAGTAAAGTCAAAATCTCTGATATGGAGTGTCTGATGTTATCTTTGCCATTCAGAAAAGAATTGAGCTGCACTTGAACCATGATTGAAAAATCATGTATTACTACCACTTTATAAATTCTTAGTAAGACAACACCTGGAATACTGCATCCAGTTTTGGTCGCCACATTACAAAAAAGATGTTGAGACTTTGGGAAAAGTCCAGAGAAGAGCAACAAAGATGATTAAGGGGCCGGAGACAAATATATGAAGAATGGTTGCAGAAATTGGATATGGCCAGTCTAGAGAAAAGAAGGGTTAGGGATGACACGATAACAGTATTCCAATATTTGAGGGGCTGCCACAAAGAAAAGGGTGTCAACTTATTTTTCAAAGCACCAGAAGGCAAGACAAGAAACAACGAATGGAAACTAATCAAGGAGAGAAGCAACCTGGAATTAAGGAGAAACTTTCTAACAGTGAGAAAAATTACCCAGCTTGCCTTTAGAAGTTGTAGGTGCTTCATTAATGGAGGTTTTTAAGAAGAGAGTGGGACAGCCACTTGTCAGAAAGGGGGTTGAACTAAAAGATCCTTAAGGTCCCATCCAGATCTGTTCTGATTGATTGATTGACTGCCTCCCCAGAATGCTGAGAATTGAATTACTGTATCTAATGAACAGGAGATGGTTTCTTTTCATCTGCTATATCACTTCTTCCTTTTCCTAGGCATGCATGATGAGCATTACTTTTTTGCCATATACAGTAAGTAAACACTCTATTTCTTTAATGCATTATGTCACATCTTTACATTATGACACATCCTGATTTGGTTACTTTATAATCCAGATTTCCAGATTTGTACATTGCATTGAATCACAAATTGACCACACAAGCTTTATGTTTCACCTGTGCAGGTGCTGATTTGTAGTTCAATACATTGTGCAAATATGATCCATTTAATAGAGATTAGGAGCATGCTGGAATCTTGTGCCATTATTTGATACATCTGAGATCAGCTAAAGAGATGTATCGCATTAAACCTTCGGATCCAATGTAGGATGCATTTTGGAGATTCAGAACCCACAGTGGATAAGAGTATGTATGTATTTAACTATACATGTTACCAACATCAAACAAACAAGAAAACATAGAAGCAGAGTAATATATAATTAAACCCAAAGTTCGGTCTAAAACAGGGGTGTCAAACTCAATTTCATCAGGATTGTGTTTGATCTCGAGTGGGGAGGGCATGGCCGGGGGGTCATGGCCAGATTGACATCACTTGTGTTGGGGGCACCTGTGGTGGCCTGAGTGCTCTGCCAGCGAAAACGGGCTCCCGAGCTTTGTTTTTAACTGCGATGGCCTCCTGCAACTCGTGGCCCTTCCGAGCTCTGTTTTCACTGGTAGAGGCACAATGGGCCAGTCCTTCGCTGTTTCCAGGGCTTCCCCCAAGGGCCAGATCTAAGCACCCTGTGGGCCGAATGCGGCCCACGGGCCTTTAATTTGACAGCCCTGGTCTAAAAGCAAAGATAAAACCCAAATTAAAATAGGAATGAGACACCCCTAGTCAATTATCTAGAATCAAAAGCAAATTGCAACAGAAGAGCGTTTTTAAACTATTTCCAGAATTGCTACAAGGTGGAGACTTCACATATTTCTTCCACATAAGGTGGAAGCTAGTACAGGTGAAATAAAATGGGTGGGTCTGAAGCATGGACAGTGTTGTTGTTGTTGTTATTATTATTATTATTATTATTATTATTATTATTATTATTATTATTTTGTACTTCCTATGTTTGGGATGGCATTTGGATCTATTTTTTTTCTTTGATGTTTAAAAATTATAGAGCTCACACTACAATTTGTACATATTTCCTGTCTCGAAATGGCAGTGTGAGATTAGGCTCAAGCTGCCGTCCCTAAAGATAAAGTAAGCACCTAAAACAGCCAGGAATCTTATCTAAAAGATCCCTTGGGGAGGTAATTAAGGAAAAAAAACGAACCAAATTGCTAAGAAAACGAAGGGAAAAAATGTAACCTGAACTGGACAAAGGAAGTTGGGTCAAAACAGAGAATGGGAAACCCAAGTCCCATCAACAGCTACCAAACTTGAAAATCAACAAGGCAAGACTAGCTGCCAGTATTATGAATCAACGAAGCAAGGATTTTGGGGATCAAAGTGATCCTGAAGCCTGCCCTTAGAGTCATCCTTGGATCCAGATTTGGCAGTTTCTATCCCTCTGGCTAGTGTCTAACAGCCTAGTTATTTTAGTTGTAAGAGCCTAGTTATAAGAGACATGGGTTAGGATGCAGAATTGGAGGCTAACTCTGTTCTCTGCCAGAAATTTGATCCTGATTGGCTCAAGATTGACTCAGCCTTCCAGTCTCCCAAGGTCGGTAAAAAGAGGGCCCAGATTGTGAGGGACAGTAGGTTGACTCTGTAAACTACTTACGACAGGGCTGTAAAGCACTGTGAAGCGGTATATAAGTCTAAGTGCTATTGCTACCGGTAGTTATGAAGGACCTGGATAAGTGTGAGTGTGAGAAAGAGCAAATATACATTATTACTAGCAAAAGGTTTGTTGTTTCTTGAAATTGACCAGGTCTCAGTGTATTCCAGCCAACTGTGTGAGTGACCATAGGCCAAACATGGAGTATACAATATGTAACAACAGCAACTCCTGCCTCCAATTTTCTGCAAATTAATTTGCAACAGGCAAGGCATGGAGAGTCACAGAAGGGATCCAGGGAGACAAATTTGGTCCTAGGACCTCAGATTAACCATCTGCTCTGAAATACAGAAAGAATCTAATTATTTATTTTGCAGTTCTCCTTAATGGCGTCTTTTCCTGAAGAACCATTTGGACTTTTTATGTTCAGTAGCTGTGCTGTTATAATTGGTGTCATCCAGGTATAGTTGTTTTATATTTCACTGCAGATAGTTCTTGATTTACAGCAGAGGGCTATAAAGCACTGTGAAGTGGTATATAAATCTGTTACAAAGTTACAGCACTGAAAAAAGTGACTTATGACTATTTTTCACACTTACGACCGTTGCGGCATCCCCATGGTCATGTGATTTACATTGAGTTCCTTGACAAGTGACTCGTATTTATGACTGTTGCAGTGTCCCAGGGTCACCTGATCACCTTTTGCGACCTTCTGACTAGCAAAGTCAATGGGGAAGCCCGATTCACTTAACCGTGTTACTAATTTAAGAACTGCAGTGATTCGCTTAACAAACGTAGTGAGAAAAGTCATTTAAAATGCAGCAAACTCACTTAATTTCTCAGTGACATACGTTTTGGGCTCAGTCGTGGTCGTAAGTTGAGGACTACCTGTACTGTATGGTTTAAAAAACCATAATTAAAAATGAGATGAGTAGTAATTACAAGATCAACACAGTTTTCCTTTGTGAGAGAATATACAGGTAGTCTTAATTTCCATTGCTAAACTAGGCAGTTAAGTGAGTCGCAGCCAGTTTTACAACTTTTTTGCATGGCTGTTAAGTGAATCATTGCAGTCGTTAAAAGTATTAAGAAGCCAGATTTCCCCATTGACTTCGTTTGTTGTAAGCCGGCTGGGAAGGTTGCAAATGGTGATCACATGACCCTGGAATCCTGGGACACAACAACAATTGCAAATGTATGCTGGTTTTATGACTACCATATTTTTCCATGTATAAGACACCCCCATGTTTCATGAAGTTTCTTGTAGTAAGCACACTATAAGCCAGTGATGGCTAATCTTTCTGAACAGAGTGGCCAAAGCATGTGCTGCCAAACCCAAAATGCAATGCACACTCACTCCCCCCACACGTGCCCCGCCCCCCGCTCATGCATGACCCCCCAGATGCGCCCCGCCCCCGCACATATGTGCATGACCCCATGCACATGACCCACCCCCACACATGTACACATCCCCCCGTACGCACCCCACATTTACACAGCAGAGACCCGACAACCAACTGGCCAGCGGGAGGCATGCGCGGCACAGCTGAACTGGGGCGACAGCTTGCATGAGAGAGGGCACTGCGTGTTAGCTGTAGCACATGTACCATAGGTTCGCCATCACAGCTATAAGCCATCCCTGTTTAGAAGCCATCTTGTTAGAGTGAGTAATACAAGAACAGGAAATGCATCACAGGAACAATAGAGATGAAACCTAGAGTGGCAATATGATACATGAAATTACTACAATAGAGAGGAATGACAGAGCTGCATATAAGATAGAGTCTCATCCAGCATGTGCGGCCTTCTCGGCCTCCTGTGTATTTTATTTATTTATTTATTTATTAATCGAATTTCTATACCGCCCTTCTCCTACCGGACTCAGGGCGGTGAACAGCCAATTTAAAACCAATAACAATATAGTAAGTTAAAATGTTCTAAAAGTCCATATAAATTTAGGCTGTAAATATATCAATAAAACTAAAACTCTAGAAATTTACATAATTTAAAATAATTTAAAATTTAAAATATTTAAAAATAGGAGGGATCAGGCAAGTCCGGCAAGTTGGAAGAAATGGGTCTTCAACGCCCGACGAAAAGTCCGGAGGTCAGCAATAGTTCTCAGATCTGGAGGGAGATCGTTCCAGAGGGTGGGGGCTACCACAGAGAATGCTCTCCCCCTGGGGGTCGCCAGCCGGCACTGTCTGGCTGACGGCACCCTGAGGAGGCCCTCTCTGTGGGAGCGAACCGGCCGGTGGGAGGCAATAGGTGGCAGAAGGCGGTCCCGTAAGTACCCTGGTCCTAAGCCATGGAGCGCTTTAAAGGTGATTACCAACACCTTGAAACGCACCCGGAAATCAACCGGCAACCAATGCAGCTCACGCAGGAGAGGTGTCACGTGGGAGCGCCCTGTCGCTCCCATAATCCCCCGCGCGGCCGCATTCTGTACCAGTTGAAGCCTCCGGATGCATCCCAAGGGGAGCCCCATGTAGAGAGCATTACAGTAGTCCAAGCGAGACGTGACGAGCGCCGGAGTGACTGTGCGCAGGGAGTCCCGATCTAGAAAGGGCCGCAACTGGCGTATCAGGCGGACCTGATAAAAAGCCCCCCTGGCCACAGCCGTCGTATGATCCTCTAATGACAGCCGTGGATCCAGGAGGACGCCCAAGTTGCGCACCCTTTCCGTGGGGGCCAATGATTCGCCCCCAATAACCAACGATGGAGTCAGTTGGCTATATCGGGACGCCGGCATCCACAGCCACTCAGTCTTGGAGGGGTTGAGTCGAAGCCTGTTTCTCCCCATCCAGACCCGCACAGCTTCAAGGCACTGGGACATCACTTCCACGGCATCGTTGGGGTGGTCTGGGGTGGAAATGTACAGCTGAGTATCATCAGCGTACTGATGGAATTCCACCCCAAAACCACGGATGATCTCACCCAGCGGCTTTACATAGATGTTGAACAGAAGGGGCGAGAGGACCGACCCTTGTGGCACCCCACACACTAGGCGCCTCGGGGTCGACCGCTGCCCCCCTGTCAACACCGATTGCAACCGGTCGGAGAGGTAGGAGGAGAACCACCGCAGAACGGTGCCCCCCACCCCCAATCCCTCCAACCGGCGCAACATGATACCATGGTCGATGGTATCAAAAGCCGCTGAGAGGTCTAACAGCACCAGGATAGAGGAGTACCCCCTACCCCGGGCCCTCCAGAGATCATCCACCAACGCGACCAATGCCGTTTCGGTGCTGTAACCAGGCCTGAAGCCGGACTGGAGCGGGTCTAAATAGACAGCTTCATCCAGGTACCGGGGGAGCTGCCGCGCCACCACACTCTCAACAACCTTCGCTAAAAAGGGAAGGTTGGAGACAGGACGGTAATTTACCAAAACAGCCGGGTCCAGGGAGGGCTTCTTGAGGAGGGGCCTCACCACCGCCTCCTTCAAGGCAGGCGGAAGGACACCCTCACTCAAAGAAGCATTTATAATCTCCTGGAGCCAGCCTCGTGTAACCTCCCGGGAGGCCAGCACCAGCCAGGAGGGACACGGGTCCAACAAACATGTGGTAGCGTTCAGTCTACCCAGGATCCTGTCCACGTCCTCAGGAGCCACAGGATCGAACTCAGCCCAGATAACACTCTCAAGACTGGGCTCAGTCACCTCGCCCGAACTAACCCAGTCAGAGGCCAGCTCATCCCGAATCTGAGTTATTTTATCATCCAGATATTGAACAAAATCCTCAGCACGACCCTGCAAGGGGTCCTCCCGCGCTCCCAGGTGAAGGAGGGAGCGGGTCACCCTAAACAGGGCGGCTGGGCGATTATCTGATGACGCAATAAGAGCGGTGAAATAATTAGATTTCGCCGCTTTTATTGCCACTAAGTAAGTCTTAATGTGAGCTCTTACTAGTGTTAAGTCGGATTCAGAGCGACTAGCCCTCCAACCACTCTCTAGGCGTCTTTTCCGGCGCTTCATCTCCCTCAGCTCCTCGGTAAACCAAGGAGATAGGTGAGTTCGGCGCCGGGTCAGAGGCCGCAAAGGCGCGACCCGGTCCAAGGCCCCACCGGCTGCCCTATCCCAGGCAGCCACCAGGTCCTCAGCCGAGTCACGTGTCAGTGTCTCAGGAAATGGCCCAAGCTCCGTCTGGAACCTATCAGGATCCATCAGGCGCCTGGGGCGGAACCACCTAGTTGGTTCCGCCTCCCTGCGATGGGGTGTAACGGTCAGAAAGTCGAGACGAAGGAGCGAGTGGTCAGTCCATGACAAGGGTTCAACACCTATATCCCCAATATCAAGACCACTCAGCCACTGACCAGAGACAAAAACCAAGTCCAGGGTGTGTCCACCAATGTGAGTCGGGCCCTGAATTACCTGGGTCAGGTCCATGGCCGTCATGGAAGCCATGAACTCCCGAGCCATCTCAGATGTCTCGCCGATAGATGGCAGGTTGAAATCCCCCATAACTATAAGCTTGGGGGTATCAACCGCCACCTCGGCTATAACATTGAGAAGCTCGGGCAGGGTCGTTGCCACGTGGCAGGGAGCCAGGTACGTGACTAACAGACCCATCTGCCCACCGGGACCCCATCTCACAAAGGCGGACTCACACCCGGCTATCTGAGGTACAGTGGCCTCCCTCGGACCCAGACCTTCCTTAATAATAACCGCTACTCCCCCACCCCTGCCCTGGGCTCTCGGCTGGTGGAATGCAAAGAAACCCGGTGGGCACATCTCCACGAGGGGAACTCCCCCCTCGTGGCCCAACCAGGTCTCGGTAATACCGGCCAGGTCCGCACCCCCCTCTTCAAGAAGATCACATATGAGGGGGGCTTTATTTACCACGGACCTCGCATTGCATAACAACAGCCGGAGCCCCGGGTCCTGAGACTCTAAACAACCCGGGGAACAGGAATAGCTCCGGGGACCGGGGCGCGCAATCGCTCGAAGACAGCGAGTGCGCGCCCCCAACACATGATATGGTCCCCTGCTCTCGCCATATCTGCCCCTCCCACATAACGTAGTTATCACACCACCCTCAACAGAGGGCTCATTGAGAGCCCTCTTGCCTCCAGAAACTAAGCCCCCCGTGGCATCAAAGACTGTCGGGCCTATCCCTTTCCCCCCCGGGTTTCCCCCCAAACCCGCTCCCTCCCCCACCCCAGAACCCCCTAAAACACCCCTTAAAAAATTCCTTAAAAAACCCCTCAATCCCCTCTTCGCGACATGCCACCTCTCGGGGTCCCAAAACCTGTCATTAAGGTAGGCCCTCGATAGTGTGGAGGGCCAAACCCGCGAGAGGGGGGAATCTCGCAGGGCAAGAAGCGTCGACCTAGGAAGCATCCAGCAGAAGTGGGCCAGAAATAGTGGCATGGCAAAGGTCCATGATCATAGTTCGAAATAATGTCCTGAAGCAGAAACCAGACCAAACAGGAGAAAAACGCCACTACCCTCTCACGGTAGCGGCCAAAGAGTCTCTGCATTCTGTCTCAAGGGAGGGAGTGTCCAGACCACCCTCTCACGGTGGTCCACTCAGCAGGCGCGTTGGAAAGTCCAAGGCCACTCTCTCACCGTGGCCTGGCGAATTCGTCCTGCGATGTGGCACTTCGTCCTGCGATGTGGCACTTGAGGTGTATAAGATGCACCTCAATTTTCAAGTAAATATTTTGAAGAAAGTAGTGTCTTACACACAGAAAAATATGGTATATGCCGAGCATGGAACGTTGTTACCTTCCCACTTAAGTGGTACCTATTTATCTACTTGGATTTGCATGCTTTCAAACTGCTAGGTGGGAAGGAGCTGGAGCAACTGACAGGAGCTCACCCTATTCTGTAGCACTTGGGTCTCGAACCCCGGCTGTCAGTTTGTCAGCTAACAACCTCAGCATCTTTAATCTCTGAGCCATCATGCTCCCTAAGGTTAATTTAAGGATGTACAATAAGGTGTTTTGACATGGGTGGGGACACAGCTGCTCTGTAAGCCCAGAAAAGTATATGGCTTCTTTAAGGAGGCCCAAAAAAGTATGTTATATATGTCTACACCTGCTCTGAAACACCTTTTCATCTTTGGATCCCAGGTGCAACATACCCCGATTAGAACTCAAGGCAAATCTTCCAAGTGCCCAAACCGTGATTATTTGAATTTACATCTAAACCATTATTTGCCCTCTGATGGTGCAGCAATATTTTCTTGTTTTGCAGGCGATGATTGTATTATATGGCTTCAGGCACTCATATCTACTGAATCATCAGATACAGGAATCCGAAAATAAGGCATTTTATAAATACCATATCTTAAAGATTATCCTGAGAGGACCAACACTGAGCTTTTTGGCTGCCATTTTCTCATTTTTCTTCTTTCCATTGGTAGGTTCATTGAATTAGGGCAGTTTTTCCCAAGTGTTGTACCATTATGTTGTGGTAGGCCTTAAATTTAGTGATTATGTACGTAAGATGCTTTTGTTTTGTGTTGAGGGTCTATACCAGAGGTGGGGAACCATGGCCCTTTCATGACTTGTGGACTTCAACTCCCAGAATTCCTAAGTCAGCTCAGGAATTCTGGGAATTAAAGTCCACAAGTCGTGAAAAGACCATCGTTCCCCACCCCTGGTCTACACATTAGGATTTTTCTACTGTTTCAGACTTGGAGTTGTTCCAAACTTGTTGATACTTTCCTTCATGTGAGAGTAATTCTGATCCGGCTCTATAAAGCTTTTGAAGATCATCCTTGCTATTACACTGTTTCCCTGAAAATAAGACATCCCCTGATAATAAACCCAATCAGGCTTTTGAGCACATGCGCTAAAATAAGCCTCTCCCTGAAAATATTTAAATGCAGAGCTGGAAATCAGGTAAGACAGCAAGAGGAGCCCCATCTTGCTCCACACGCCCCAAAATAATACAACCTCCTTGAAAATAAGGCCAAGCGTTTATTTCGGGGCTAAAAAAAATATAAGACAGGGTCTTATTTTCGGGAAAACATGGTAGTACACAGTATTCTTAATGAATTAATTACAAGAAGAAGGCATCTTATTATTTTATTGGAAATAATTTTTGCTTTATACAGACTGCCTAAAAGATGTCTTTCTCAGGGACATGTATGCTTAAGAGGCCCATAAGCACTGGAAGACTCTGTTCCGAGTCCTGTACAAGGAATTGTGGAGATACATGACTCTGAATTGCCATTCTTCTTCATGGTGATAAAGTGTTAACTTGTCAAGTGTGAATTTGGACGTAGTGCTGTTTTTCCTCCAAAACCCATTCTTGCTAAATGATTCCAGAAATCATTCAGTCTTTTATTTTAATTATGTACATGATAAGTAGGGCAATGGAAATGCATCCTTTTTTACTTATTACCATTCTATCAATGCAAAAACGTTCAGTAAACGTGTCTCTGTTTCCTTGCAGTCATACATGTTTCTTGGGCTCATTGTTTTTTTCCCACTTCTCAGCCATCTAACCAAATGGTTTAGAAGCAGAATCCTTGGTGAGTGTTGTTTTATAAAGCTTTTTATATCCCCCAGGGAAATCTAAGAACTAGATGATGTATACCAACAATATCATCATTGTGATCGTCATCATGCAACATGAGTAAAGGCTCACAATAAAATGCAGCAAATAATTAAATAATAACTCAAACCAGTGGTGGAATTCAATTTTTTTTACTACTGGTTCTGTGGACTTGGCTTGGTGGGCGTGGCTTGGTGAGCGTGGCAGGGGAAGGATACTGCAAAATCTTCATTCCCACCCCACTCTGGAGCCAGCCAGAGGAGGTATTTGCCAGCTCTCCGAACTACTCAAAATTTCCGCTACTGGTTCTCCAGAACCTGTCAGATCCTGCTGAATAGCACCCCTGACTCAAATAGAAAAAAAAAGAACAAAAAAGGAGAACTTATTACTTTAAGCATTCATGTTTTGGTTCAGTCACTTCCCTGGATAGTTTCCTGTTCCTCTCAAAACGATCCTTTTCACAACCTCATCAACTCTGAAGTGAAATTTTGGTGGAGTCCTTGATGCTTCCTGAACTTAATTGTTTGCTTGAAGACATTTCATTACCCAACTAGGTAACATCATCAGTTTGCTCCCTGTTTATATACAGTAACTTGCCCTGCCTGGTTTGTAGGGGATGTTTTTTTTCTCCTTGATAGTTCCTTGATTAGGATATAGTTTCTGCTTCATTGTTCACCTGATGTTACTTCCTGCTTATCTGGGTGTTGGCCATTGGAAAAGAATGTATGCTGGTCTTTTTGTTTCCTTCTAAGCTTTTTGTTGACTCTTTTGAATGGTGTCTATTTCTATATATCTATTGATGGCTGATTTTCTTCCCTCTGCTGACAAAGCATACACAGCTGAGGCACCTATTGCCTTTTTTTGTTTATTCCACCTTTATTGTTTTTATAAATAACTTAAGGTGCAAACATACCAATACTCCTCCCACCTCCTATTTTTCCCCTCTACAGCAACTCTGTGAGGTGGGCAGGGCTGAGGGAGAATGACTGGCCCAAAGTCACCCTTCTGATTTTCATGGCTAAAACGGGATTAGAACTCTCAAACTCCCGACTTCTAGTATGGTGCCTTAGCCACTAGACCAAACTATTCTTTGCAAGGCTCTTGTGTGTCTTCCCTGAAGCCTCGGCAGTGGGAGGAAGACAATTTTTTTTTAAATTTGATTTATATGCCGCCCTTCTCCAAAGACTCAGGGCGGCTTACAATGCGTTAAGCAATAGCCTTCATACTTTTGTATATTTATACAAAGTCAGCTTATTGCCCCCACAAATTGGGTCCTCAATTTACCTACCTTAGAAAGGATGGAAGGCTGAGTCAACCTTGAGCCTGGGGAGATTCGAACTGGTGTAATTGTAGACAGCTGGATGTTAATTACGGTGCTTTAGTCTGCAGAGCTCAACCAGGCTCTGTTTACTGCCCCCAGCTGACAATGGCGAAGGTCAGCTGAGGGCAGTAGACTAGGTGGCAGCTAAAGAGTGCAGCACAGCCAAAAGGGCAAAGATGGAGGGAGACAGGCATTTGGGAGGAGTTGAAGCACACACTGTGATTGTAAATGCAGACAGACTGCCAAGTGCCCAAACTTTGAACACATGACCAAAGGGGGCCTGAAACAGCTGTAACTTCAAACCATTGCTGAATGAATAATCATTAAGCGAGGACTACCTGTATAAAAATAATGTAGACACAATACTCCCAACAAGCTTGGATAAACAAGGTAGCTATAAAATAAGAATGGTGATAATCCAAATTGATACTGCTTTTGGGGGAAGGGGTTGAGGGCTTTACTAAGAAGCAAACAAATGGTCACTTTAACATAGAAACCAATTTTATTAAGCATGCTAATTTTTGTTGGCAGGTCAAGAGGAGGAACTCCCTGTAGACTATTTTACTTCTTATCTTAAGGAACCCCTGAGTAAGGAACGAGTGGAAACCTTCAGTGATGGAGTTTACGCAATTGTTGCAACTCTGTTAATTCTGGATATATGGTAAGTCTTCAGCAATAGAATAAAACTGCACCCAGTATTTTCAAGTGTGATGCAGTGCTAAGGGGAAAAATAGTATTTATAATTGAGTATATTTATTAAGGTGGTTGACATGATGATCCATGATCATCAAGATTAACATGATCCTGCCCACCTAGCAGTTTGAAAGCATGCCAATGTGAGTAGATAAATAGATACCACTTATCTAGGAAGGTAAACAGCATTCTAGGAAGGTAAACAGCACCTCGGTTTATAGTCATGCTGATCACATGACCATGAAAATGTCTTCGGACAATGCTGGCTCCCTCGGCTAAGAAATGGAGATGAGCACCAGCCCCTAGAATTGGACATGACTGGACAGGGGAAATGTTTACCTTTATTTTTATTACCCTGTTTCCCCCAAAATAAGGCATCCCCTGATAATAAGCCCAATCAGGCTTTTGAGCGCATGGCAATAAGGCTAAGCACTTATTTCAGGGTTCAAAAAAATATAAGACAGGTTCTTATTTTGGGGGAAACACAGTATCATGGATAGACCTCTCATAAACATGCCTGAACTTTGTTATCTCCAGAGTGCCATCTTCGACCAGGATTTTATTTATTTTGTTAAATTTGTATGCCACCTATCTCTTTGGTAAGTCGACACTAGTAGGCTTACAGTTAAAATTGTAAAACTATGCCAATTAAAATGTTTTAAAACTATGCAAGAAAACAGGAACCAAGAGACGGACAGTACAGGGATAAGGTCTTATTACCCATCAACTGCACCCAGGGAAGGGTGAGCACTTCCCTTCAGGGTGTCAAGCCAACTGGAAAAACCAAGTTTTAATTACCTTTCCAGAAGGCCAAAAGGGTGGGATTTGTTCAGTCCTATGGAAAATATATGTGCTGATTATCTCAATTAACTTAACATTCTATGCCAAGCAATCCATGCTGTGTCAATAGAAACACTTGTGGGACAATTTTCCCTACTTCTTGCTTTGTTTCCTTCACTGTACAGGATTTGCACTGATTATCTGAATACAAGCACTGTGATAACATTTATACATCACACTAACATGGTTTGGTTTTGGGTTGCCATGCTATGGCAAGTCAGTCCTTGTTTTGGGGGGGTTTTAAAGTGGTCCTTCTTAACAAACTGAATTGTGAATTCCTTGAGAATTGTAAAAGACATAAATCATTGCTTAGGCTTACTCTATTCATGATAAAAGCTTCTCAGATTTATAATCCTTTTTTGTTCTTGATAGGGGGAAAGTGCCTATTATATAATCAGGACAATGGACAGTTTACTTTGGTTCTTCCTCACTTAAATATAATCTTCAAAATATTATTTTGCTAGAAATGCAACAGAATGTGGATTATGCAGGTAGTCCTCGAGTTGTGACCACAATTGAGCCCACAATTTATGTTGCTAAGTGAAACATTTCTTAATTGAGTTTTGCCCCATTTTAGGACTTTTCTTGCCACAGTTATTAATTGAATCACTGCAGATGTTAAGTTAGTAACACGATTGTTAACTGGCTTCCCCATTGCTTGTCAGAGGATCACAAAAGGAGATCACATGACCCCAGGACACTGCAACTGTTATAAATATGAGTCAGTTGCCAAGCATCTGAATTTTGATCATGTGACGTGTGTGTGTGTGTGTGTGTACGTGTGCGTGTGCAGCAATAGCCATATGTATGAAAAATGGTCATAAGTCACTTTTTCCAGTGCTGTTGTAACTTTGAATGCTGTGAACTATGGTAAACCGAGGACTATCTGTATATACCATCAGGGTTCCAAGTAATACACCCATAGCAAACATATACTCTCATAAAGGAATGGGTGAGTGTGTATAAGTCTATATTACATACTCAGATTGGCTGATGGTTTCCATGGTAATCAGATATGACTATTCCTAAAGTAGAACTCCATTACAATTATCCAAAAAAAAAGGAGTCTGAACTTAAGGAGCTAGCTTGATGCAAATTTACATTTTCTTCTTGGTTAGGCATGGAATGAAATGTATTCAAGACTTTAGTGAGGTTATAAACAAATTCAGTAAACTGAAGTGAAATTCATCAATTTTAAAATATTTGTTGTGAGTCTATTCTAAATACCTAGTTTTCTTTACTCAACAGCGAAGATAGCGTTCCTGATGATAACATGGTTAAAGGGAAATACAAAGGTCATCTTGCTGAAGCACTGAGAGAATTTGGTCCAAGTTTCCTTGCCTACTTCGGATCGTTTGTAACCATTGGTCTTCTCTGGTTTGTCCATCATTCGCTCTTCCTCCATGTGACAAAAGCCACGCGACTGATGACCCTCCTTAATACCCTTTCTTTGGCTTTTATTGGCGGACTGCCTCTCGCTTACCAGCTGACCAGCGAGTTTGCCGAGAAGTCTTACAACGAAATAGAAGCCATTCAGATTAGCTGCGTTACCATTTTTTTTGCGAGCATCTTCCAGTTCAGCATATGGATTGCTGCGCTCTTCCACGAAGTCGAGACTTTGCATCCTTTTGCTCGGTACGGTGGCAAAGAGCACGCCTTCATGTTTGCAAAGCTTTCTCTGTACCCCTGTGTGAGCTTTGCAGTCTTCTGCCTGACCTGTGTGGTGAGCGAGCTAAGTACGACTATTTTTCATCTCACACAAATAATTGTCCCGTTTGCTTTTCTGGTATTACGCATCTTGGTCAGAATTGCCTTGATGATACTAAAGTATATAATGTCACTGGCCAGGTCAAAGAACAATATTTTAGAAGAAGAAGAAGCCTGTTTATCCCCAGCCGATACGCTCTCATAGTTTTCCCTGCACTTTACATGGAAAATCAAGTTATTTCTGCGAATTGGAGAATTCAGGACTCAGCTAAAACTGAATTGTTCCTTTCTTTAGGGATGTTCAGCTTTTCCTTTTATTCATGGATTGGCATCTGGAGCAGTGAGTGTGGCTAGGATGCACATCACCTCAATATCCTCATTGACCATAGATTAGTGAGGAATCATAAGAGGATTTGGGAGAAAATAATGGCATTAGCAGTTTCTTGGGAAGTGCCATTTGTCATAGCCAGTAAAGGTGATAATATGAATGCCCTTATCCATTCTGTGGCCATTAAGTGACCTGGAGGATGTATTAACCTGCTGAATAATTCCGTGTGTGTCTTGAGTTGTAACCCTAACAGCTGCTGTCTAATGTATGTAACCTAGCAAATCAGTGCAAAGTAACATGATTAGCTGAACAAACGAATTGTGTGTCAACAAATTACTATCATCTGTTATGTAAAGAAGTAATTCATTTAGCACTGGCAACTTCTTAAAGAAACCTGTATATGTTCAGCATGCTAAATGTTCAGAGAATATTTAGAAAGAGTTGGCTGTCAATATAACCAAAGTTTGCTGGAACTATCACTTGATGAGGGGATACTTACGGTATAGGCTTGTCCCATTATTGCCTCAATAATGTGAGAATCCTACATCATAAGTATCCCTTAGTATCCCATAAATATTTGGGTTTAATAGCCATAACTTTATTAATGTAACTTTCAGAAAATAAATTAATATTATTGTGATGCTGTATTATATCCCAGTCATTTGGCATTTATCAGTAGATGAAGAGCAATTAACGAAGCAAGGAAGATCATTCTGTTATGATGGGAAGATAGAACTTAAAATAGTCCTTGGAATATGATGACAATTGGGACCGGGAATTCTTTTGTTAAAAAGCGCAGTTATAAAGTGTGACATCACATGACTATGTCACTTAGCAACGGCAATTCTGGCAGTCCCAGGTACTGTTGTTAAATGGGGCCCTTGTGGGTCATTAAGTGAGGATTTTGCATGACTTTGGCTTCTAACTTCCTGCCAGCTTCCTCAACTGATCATGAGACAAAACAAATTTGCTGCCAGCAGATCTAGCAGTATACAGTAGAATCAACAAATGAAATTTATCCAAGTAAAACATTTATCGGTACTTGTGAGAAGCTGGCATGGGACATCAGAAATTGCAAAAATGCCAAGCTTGTAATCATGTAATCATAGAGTCGTGATGGCGCAGTGGTTAATATGCAGTATTGTAGGCTAATTCTGCCACTGCCAGCAATTCGATTCTTACAGGCTCACGATTGATTCAGCGTTCCATCCTTCCGAGGTCGGTAAAATAAGGACCCAGATTGTTGGGAGCAATATGCTGACTCTGTAAACTGCTTAGAGAGGGCTGTAAAAGCACTATGAAGCAGTATATAAGTCTAAGTGTTATTGCTATTGCTATGTGAACACAGGGAAGCTGCAAGGATTGGAACTCCAAGGACCCGTGTAAGTTTTACTTGTTTAGTGCTATTATAACTGTGAATGGTTGCTGAATGAATGGTTGTGACCTGAGAACTTGTACAATGCTTTATGGGATGTGTTTGTTCTCTGCTTATGAATTGATTCACTGTGGATGTAATGAAAGACTTCATGTTACTTCATGTTCCTCAAGGTTAAATGATGTGTTTATAAACTGACTTCCTTTCTATACATGCAATCATGTTATTTGTCCTTATCCTTTTTTGGTTTATGTTCATTTCCAGTTATTTTTCCTTAATGCTTTATCATATTAATTGTACTTTCATAATTTATTTGTATCGTTTTATTCCTTTGCTATTATGGTTACAATTTTATCATTTTTTTTCTGTTTTGTTGTTATAAGCCACCCAGAGTAACCTCACAGCAAAATAAATTTAACAATGAATGAATGAATGTGTCTTTAAAAATATAACTATTTTATTCTGGAGCCTTGAAATATATAATCCTTTGGAAGGCTTATGCTGGTTTTTGAGGATAATTGACTTATATCATAAATGTGAAATATTTTCCTAGCTCTATTTTGTGGGTTTTTTTCTTCAATATTATTCTCTGCTCCACTTAACAACGTTGCTTTCACTGTCAAGCTATTGACAGTGCTACAGTGCTATGTCTACAAGTTTGATGATAAATCTTTGATATTGGCATTTAATGTGAGAAGTTTAGCACTAAGTATTTCTCAATAGAAACTCATCATTACTCCACTCAAGTCTTTATAACTATTTCAAATAAAACCTATTGCCCATAGCATGGAGAAAAAGAATGTGATTTAGACACTTTTCTTCAACATTATCTAGACGTAGGGGTGTCAAACTGGCGGCCCGTGAGCCGGATGCATTATGCACAGGCCACGGCCACCCCAGCTCTGCAAATGGGAGAAACATCATGAAACATCATGTGACAGCAATGTGACACGGCGAGTTTGACACCCATGATCTAGAGTAAGTTTGAAAAGTATTTCAAGAACTTCTGGATGGTCATGAAGTCCATCACTAATATAATGGTGGAAACTTCCAGGTATCTTTTCTCTTAATTCAGTAGAAGAAGAAACCATCTGCAGTTTCCTAACCTAGGAAATACTCAGATATTTGTCAACATTTGACTTAGCCCGTTAACCAAATTGCCTTGTTTGATCTGAAAAAAAGACAATATGTTTATTGCTGAGTGGAAAACCCCTGAAGGACTTTTTGTATAAAACTGAAAAAAATGAACTTATGATTTGTAGTTTTAATGATTTCATAGGACTGCTTATAGAAATAAGAGTCACAGTATAGCTTTGGAGAAACAGGTAAATTTCTAATTTTATCTAAAACTGGTATAAAGAAGTTCAGAAATTACTTCTTTGTATCTTTTTTATTTTTAACTTTTTTCTTTCTCCCACTATTAGCTCTTTTTTATCTTTCTTTTTCATTTTTTATCCCTTGCTTTATATTAGTCTAAATTATTTTTATCTTTTAAAAAATATTTTAATAAAATTATATATATATATCTACTTACACACAGACACACTGGTACTTAAATCCTTACTTAAAAGCTAAGAAATATTGGGACACTCGGGCTAATCTGTCTTCTTGTTTAGAAAAAAAGCATAATGCTAGAAAGACTACAATTTTAATATCAAAGACCACACATAAGAGAATGGACTACTGTGTTTTCCCGAAAATAGGACCCTGTCTTATTTTTTGAACCTTGAAATAAGCGCTTGGACTTCTTTTGGGGTAGGTCTTTTTATTTTGGGGCGCATGGAGCAAGACGGGGCTCCTCTTGCTGTCTTACCTGATTTCTACTTCTGTCTCCCTAACCCGAACCCGAGGAAATGGTGGGGACCATATTTTTTTTTTAAATTTGATTTATATGCAGATTATATTCAGGGAGGGCTTATTTTAGCGCATGCGTTTGAAAGTCCGATTGGGATTATCTGGGGAGGTCTTATTTTTGGGGAAACAGTACACATTAGGAGTGACTAAAGGGGTAACAATTTACTATGAATATATCCTGCTTTTGTCTGAATTGCTGTTATAGCTTTTTAAGATGATCAGACAACTAATCAGTAAAATTTACTGTATTTTGGCCAAAAAGTGCACTCGTGGAAATAGTGTGAGTATAGAGTCCTTTCCATGAATGGAGATGCAGAGTTAAGTGAAGACCTAAATCTATGATATGGAATTCATACTACTTACATGGCTTTGGAACTTAGATTTTTAAGTTCATGCTTAATGAACTTAAATCAGCTATTCCCATCTACTATAAGTTTTATAAACACATGAGTAGAGTTTTCCTTTGTTCCCTTCATGAAAACTATGAGCAAAAGTCACAAAACACAATGGGAGATTCTAATTGACTAAGAAACAGTCCATTGCAGTATCTCAGGTTTTGTTTGTTGTTTTTATATGCACTTCTATCTAAGCATAATACATTATCTACTTTTCCTCACAATAATAACCCTGTAAAGTAGGGTGGGCTAAGGTGAGTATATGCAAAAAGCAGAGAGGAATGCCCTTGAAGGACAGAGAAGAGATAAAGGACAATGATCAGATAAACGAGGATTGAGTCTGGAGCAGGAAGATAACTCTAGTAAATATCTCAGACCAGACCCTAGTTCTCACAGAGATAAAGTGTATGTGTTTGTGTGTGTGTATTCAGGCTTACAAGATTATGTTACCTTAGCTTTACAATGAAAGCAGAGCTGACCTACATGATATTGGATTCTTAGTCTGATCAATCTTGAAAGGCTGACATTGATTGGGCCAAATCACTCAGAGAACTTCCATCTCTGAGGGTAGAATAGACTTCCGCCCCCTTTTGGCTCAGTCATGTCCAGTTCTTGGAGACTGCTTGGACAAGTCTCTGCAATTTTCTTGGGAAGGTTCTTCAGAAGTGCTTTGGCCATTGCCTCTTTGCAGGGGATGAAAGAAAATGACTAGTCCAAGGTCACCCAGGTAATTTTGTACTTACAGTGGGACTAGAATTCACAATCTCATGTTTCTAGCCTGATTCCATAACCACTGCACCAAACTCAGACTTTAGCCCTCAGACTAAAATGTAGGTCTCTTAATCACAACAGAACAATGTCTCTCATTCTGATCTCTGTTCAACACACCCAAGTAGCTGTGTAATAGATGGGAATAGCTTGGAATATTCCAGGGCATTTAAAAAAAACCCCATAACCTAATCTATTTCCAGTTGAATTTTAAATCTCAATTATATTAAGTGGCAGATACTCAAGTGATGCAGATGGGATATTTCCAAGTGGCTGCTATGTCAAATGCTGTGTATAAAAGGAATTCTGCTATGGTAGTTTATGCTATTGCTACTGTTCTACTGTTTCAAATATTCACCATGTAGGAAGAGTGAATGACCATCTGGAATATACAAAGATGCATCAATTGTATATTTCATCTGCATAAAAGTATCCCTGCAATAAATGCTACCATAATTTAAAAGTATATTTTAAATGCAATGTGAAGGTGCATACTATAATTGTTCTCTTTTTTAACTGTTTAGTGGCACAAAAACGCAACTGAAATAATGGATTTGTGTGTTTCAAATGACCTTGTTAATAACGTCAATTCAATATCTGGAAAGATGGCTGTTTAAATAAGTGTTTCAAATCAGAGAAAACAAGAAATTTTTTGTCATTTTGTTTAATTAATGTGACAGATGTTAACACAACTTCCTAAAGCTGATGAATTTCATTCTTTTTCATCCCCGTGTGTGATGGTGTAGCAGAGAGTTTTGTAATCCAGATTTCCTGCCGAGTCAATAGGGGAACATTGAAACATCTGATCTATCTGTACAACAATAGAACAAGGAAGAATTCAGTCAAGGAATTTGAGCAGGACAAGGCCATAGACCACTGCCAAATAATTCTTCAGCTTTTAAAGTTAGAAATTGTAGAAGCGTGTCTACTAAAAATTCCTGCTAGACTCAAAAAAGCATACATTTTGTTTACAGAAGTAACAAAATTAAAAGTTGCTATCTCAGGGTTCTCCATAAAAGTTTTCACACAACTGAACTGCCATTTATTAGGACAAAAAATAATTTCAACAAAAGGAACTTACTCCATTTGCTACCTTTCACCTGAAAATAACAGTAATGATTAACTAATTTTTCTAAAGAATAAGAATTTTGTGTGGCCACTAAGTACATATTACATTAGCTACTGATTAGAAGTACAAAAGAGCTTAGAAGTCATCTGAACTTTCTTTAGATTAAACTTGGCAACCTTTTTATTTTCAGTTAGAACCAGCCCTTTAGTAACCACATTTGTGTGTTGCGGACAGAAACAAATGAATTTTAATCTGTGGCATCCAGTTTAGCACCCCTAAATTGAACAGTTGTTGCTATTCAATTTCAGCAGGATGACAGATGCTTCAGTGATCTAGATTATGTAAGGCAGCTTCATGGATCCTTACATTACCTTCAATGGTTTATTTATTCAATTGTGCTATAATTGTGAAATTCTGGTTTAAATGAGTTTGGACCAATAGCTATTTGTTTCAAGAAATTTGTTTTGAACTTTTTGTTATAAGATGGCAATTGTTTGACATAACCCCATAATAAATATCCCAGTTAAATAATTTAATTTTTAATTGGGATGATCCTGGCTGCATTTTTAAAAGTTCCTCTCCACTTTAAAAAACAGCATTCTTAAAAATACAGACCTCTTCTGCTGTAAACTTATCGCCTTGGGACATCATTAAGCGTTTCATACTGTTGAAGAAACAAAGAAGATATTTGTTTTAAAATGTTAGAACGGGTTGCATGGAAAAAAAATACATATTTGTCCATGCATGTGGGAGAATGTTTTCTGTATTACAAAAGCCCAGTTGTACCTTTCTGTCAATGAGCTGAGTGCCACTGAAATCTTGTATGTTACTTGCAACATATGTTTTATATGTCTGTGTGGGTGTCTTAATTTACTTGATGATTGAATGGCAGCATGGAAGATGTTATCTTTCTAGATCAGAGATCTAGAAACATTACATGACAATGTTTACTTTCTATCAGAACGTGTATTCAGGTTTGTCATGTTTTTGCCTCAGTTGAACATGGTTATAAACAGGGACTCTAGGATGACTCTCACCCCCTTCCTCATTTTGAAGACATTTCCAGGCACAGAGTACAATTGTCACTCCTCTTATCTAATAAGAACCAAAGAATTTCTTCCTAGGTTGCCCAGTTTGGGCCTCTATGTGCGCTATTTGTCTTTTAATTGAAGATTCTGATTTTACTTGTAAATAAACTGTCTTACTTCTCCCACGGTACAAACACATGGACCATATAAAAGACTTCCAAGTTGACAACTGTAGCCATTCAATTTAGAACCTATCTAGATCAGATTGAGGTCAATTGGCAATCGTCTTATCTGATTATTTCATTCAATAGTTTACATCCCAATATGCTGTATTACCTTGTTTTATTTGATATGGCCATTAGACTAATCAATCAACAATCAACTACTTATGCGTATATGTTACTTTTCCTACTCTATTATACTTTTATTGCTGTACATCCTTTACTTCATTCATATTCCTTGTTATATATCTTATATTTTATATATATAGATATATAGATATAGATATAGATATAGATATAGATATAGATAGATAGATAGATAGATATAGGGGTATGTGTGTGTGTGTGTGTGTATGTCATCTATCTATTTATCTGTCTATCTATCTATCTATCTATCTATCTATCTATCTATCTATCTATCTATCTATCTATCTATCTATCTATCGGCTGTTATGAAGTGGTTTGATTTTATTTTCTCATTTAGCTCCTTTCTGGAAGGTAACCTTTGCAGAAAGAGCTCAAATCAGAAGTAACAATCTGAGCAGACATTTTAAGGGACAGGTGGTTCTTCAGGTCAACTGTTTAAGACTTTCAAAAGTTTATACCAAAGCTTTGAACTGAGAAAGAAGTTGCAAGCAATTTTCATTACTTTGGCATAACTTTTTGCACTTTAAATGATAGTAGATTGTAGCCTAGATGCTAAGAGGCAGAAACTTGTTGATGTATCATCCAAGTTATGTTCAAACCAAACTGACAGTATGGATTGCTTCACAATAAAAGCTGTTTATTTAAATTTATGCCACCTGACTCCCAATGACCTTTTTGTCATCTAATACTTACTAATCCTTGTTAATGTTGCCTTTAGCGTCTGGGTCAAACATTTTAAATGCATTCAGTATAGTCTCTTCAGTATCTGTACCTGCAGAAAATAATGAGATACAGTTGGATTTGTTGGAATTCTTGTTCCGTCCGAGCCTTAAAATGCTGGACTAGAGGACTTAGCATCAGCTTTAATGGTTTCCAATAATTTGTTGCAGTTCTAAGGTTGAAATGCCTCACAGGACTAGGGAAAAGAGCTCAACATTGTCTGTGGTCACTTGATGGGTTGACAAGTCGTTAAACTATAAAAAGGGATTGTTTAAAGGGAAAACAATTGCTTTGGTTTGGAAAACTAAAATTAGGACATCGGGAATTAGGAGCTCCAAGTAAAGTCCATTTCCAAATAAATCAGTTCATGCCGCTCTAAGTTTTCCAGTGTGATATTCATTTTCCAAATCAAATTTGGTTCTAAATATAATTTTGAACACATTTTGAGTGAAAATGCCATTACAAAATTCAAAAGTATATGGATCTATGTGGATCAGCTCACATCAAAAATGATGAAGCTTGACTTCCGGTGGCGCCTTCCTCGTCGGCGGCGGGCTCCTCCATGCCCGCCGGCATCCCGCCGCGTTAGAGCCGCCTCACAGCTGGCAGGCGGCTCGAACAACCTGCTCCTCAGCGGGAGGAGCAGGCAGAGCTCCTGGGGGTGAGGCAGGGCCCCCTGAGTCGCCCCAGGATCGTTTCGTTTGTCCTGGGGAGGGCTCAGAAGGATGGCCCCCTCCATACCTCCAGAGAAGCTCCGCGGCGGGACTGTCCTCCGCTAAGCAATTAGCGGAGCCAGACGCTGGAAGCAACACCACAGCGTCTATGGAGTAAGCTGAATAAGAAAGAAGCAAAAGAAAAGAAAAGAAAGAAGCAAAGATGAAGCAAGTATGGATTTTTAAAACTGATTTTTTTACTGATTTTTTGGAAGAGTAACGAGAGGAGGGGGGAAGGAGAGGAAGAGAAGTGAAAGTTCCTAAGAAAGTTTTTTTTTTAAAATGGCGACTGGTCTTAATTGAAAGAATGCCAGAGTGATTGAAAACGGAAGCTTTGAAATGAATGCCTTTCTATGGGAGAGTCACTTAAAGTAAACAGAATTTTTTTTTTCTCTCTTCCCTTTTTTCTTGGATATCTTTTTTAAAGTAAAGTATGGCAAAGTGAAGTAGTATACTAAAGCCATTTAAAGTAAAATAAAGATGACTAAAGGAAGGGGGGGCTCCCCCTTGAGCCAGTTAAAGAATAAAGCTGAGATGATGCAATTGTCTGGATTGGCAGAAGGGGACTTAAAAGAACTTATAACAACTCCTTTATTGAGTGTAGTTGACAAAATTAAAAACTCACAGAAGAATCTTGTGGATTTGATTGCTGGAAAGCATGACCAATTAAGTCAAACTATTGTTAAAGTAATTTCAGACCTTTCAAATGTGGTGATTGAAATGGAGGAGAAAGTAACTGAAATTAGCAGTGAAATTGGCTCCCAGATTCAAGAAATACAAGAAAGGTTTGTGAAAGCTGAGATTAGTAATCAGACTACACAGAATGATATTATCATGCTTCAAATTAAAACTATGGCCTCTGCTATCAGAGTAAGAGGTATTAAAGAAAACCAGAGAGATTTAAAAGCAACTATTGCAAAGGTTCTTGCTGAACTACTAGAGCTTGAGGATGAGATAATTCTTGGTTGTATAGAGAAAGCTTACAGAGTCAACTCACGAGTAGCCAAACAAAGGAACTTATCCAGAGATGTTGTTGTCTACTTTACTGATAAAAGGTTGAGAGATGACATCTTACAAAGGTCCTACTCTGCCAGAGTGCAAGTAGAAGGTGAACAAATTAATATTTTTAAAGAATTACCATCGAAGGTTTTAAAGAAAAGGAAAGAATTTGCTTTCTTAACTAAAGAATTGAAGAAAAGTAATATCCCATTTAGATGGGACTTACCAGCCGGTATAATTTTTAGATATTACGGAGTGAGATATTGCTTGAATACTATTGAAAAAGCGGAACATTTTTATAAAAATATTTTTAAGGGAGCTTCGAAAGACCTTAAGAATAAGAAACAAGAAAGAGAGCTTGTAAAAGGTAAACAGAAGGATGAGACTCAAAGAATGAATCAAAGAATGTTAAAAGAACAAGGAGCGCAATCTGGTTTCTTGGAGGATCTTACTATGGACTTCTCAGATGGGAAAATAAACTACATCAGTGAACCTAATCTAGGAGCACTGGACCTTGAACTGCTGGAGCAAGATTCAAGAAATACTATTATTCAAGATGATCAGCAGCAGAGGTCCAACGCTCCGCAAGAAAAGGATGGTGATATCGAACAGCAGGAACCAGATTCCAACGAGGAAATTCGAGAGTTAACTAATGAGTGTCTTAAAGTCCTTCATCAGATGCAGTTGTTATCAGAAAGCTTGGACAATCTTGGATACCGGTTATAAAATTCCTAAAGTTTATATGGATTTGGATTTATGGATTATAAAGTCTTCATCCTGACTTGGAGTTTCTTTTTTTTATTCTGAATTGGATTTAACATCTTGAGCAAGTTTAACAGAGGGCTGCAATGGTAGCAGCGTTCTGTGATTATCCGATTATAGTTTTTCTTTTGGAACTAGCAGCGTTCTGTGATTATCCTATTATAGTTTTTTTTGGAACTTATAATCTAAGAGGAAGGAATGGAAATGAAAATATCTCACAACCAGAAGGAGTGAATAATAACGGGTGGCAGGATTTGAAATAGTTGTTATAAGAACATCTGGGAATGCAGCTGCTAGGACTTTTTTTTCTTTTTGATTTTTTTGTCATTAAGGTTTGGTGGAGCTGCATTGGGGTTTTTTTTTTTTTATGTTGTAATAGAATACGTTAGTTTGAATGTTTCTACCTGGAGGAGTGAATATCTTCGTGGTTGGACGTTATTTATATAGTAGCAGTGTCTTGTGATTACCCTATCATGGTTTTTTTTGGAAATTATTATCTAAGAGGAAAGAATGGAAATGAAAACGTCTTACAACCAAGAGTGGATAACAAAGGGTGGCAGGATTTGAAACAGTTTTTACAAGAACATTTGGATGCAGTCTCAAGGATTTCTATTTCCCTTTTTTTCTTATTCTTTTGTTAAGGCTTGGTGGAGCTGCATTGGGGTTTTTCTTTTTTGCTGAAATAGAATACGTTAGCCTGAATGATTCTACCTACAGGAGTGAACATCTTCTTGGTTGGATGTTATTCATATAAAGTCACACGGGGGGTTTATATGGAATGTTTTGTTTTACTGACGGGGGCAGACAGAAGATGAAGAGTATCGCAATTGGATATAGGTGAAGAAAGAAGAATTAACTTCAATCAGGAAGAAGAGAAGACTGTAATTCGAGTTATGGAAAATTATAATAATATATGTATGATTATATTATATTGCATGTTTTTTCCCTGAAGGGGGGATTTTAGTGTCTTTGAATTAGGGGGAGTAGTTCGGATTAAACTAGCTGGCATTATCTAATATGAATAAGTAAGGTATAGAATTTTGGAGTGATCGAGTATGGTATAGGATTAGTAATGTTAGTAATGTTTTTCTTATTTTATTTTATTTTTTTCTTCTTTTTGTTTCTAAATTGGCTTAAATATTATAATGGCTATTTTTTTTTGGTGCTTTCTTTTATTATAATATTGTTAATTTTAGACAGATATTCATGTTTATAGGTTTCTCTTTGTATTATTTCATTTTATTTTATTTTTTTCTTTCATCCTTTTTTTTTTTTTTTTTTAATTCTTTTCTTTCTCTCTTTTCTCTTCCTCTCAACTTAGATCAGAATAGAATTGAGTATATAATAGTATTTGTTTTTCTGGCTGTTAAAAATTTTCGTTGTTGTTTTTCTTTTTAAGAAATATGCAGCGGAAGTCAGGGGTGGGATGGGGAGGGAGGGGTTGGGGTTGGGGGGAGGTTGGAGGGGATGGGAGGGGGGGGGTGGGGGCAGGGGTGAAAAAAGGGGGAAAAATTTTTTTATTGTAAAACTTTTTCAATAAAAAAAAAAAAAAAAAATGATGAAGCTTGAATTTGGAAATCCCCAAAGTTTTCAACATTTCCTACTTGTTTTTATTTTAATTTTTTAGCCACTATTATTAAAGGACAACCTCGCCAAATAAGGACATTTGTAGGATTACTATTAAGATCTCATTGTCCTAATTCACAACAAACAGGAAAATTCAGCCTAAATTTTTTTCAGCCTAAATGGATTTATAAGTTAGTGCTAAACTTACCACTTAACTTTTCCCCAAATAAGTTCAAAAACATGGTGAAATTAATAGGTCCCGTAGCTTCTTTAAGCATAGATTCTAATTCATCATCTTTGACATTTGTTTTACCTAAAATCAAACAAAGACATTAATTGCATCTGTCTTTAGCTATATCAGATTTACATGAATCTTGTTGATGGTAAATTCTACTAATTTTTATAAATGCCAGCAAAAAGTAATTTTACCAGTTTCAAAAAATTCCAATTTCCAATTACCCATTCCCCTTCAACTTGTAATCAGTTTAAAAGAACACAAAGAGCTCAAGCAATTAATAACAAAAGTAGATTTTAAACTGAGTTTATCTCCAATCTCCTTGAATCAATAGAATAATATACTTGGAATTAGATTGAGAAATTGTTGTAATTTACATTTAAATTATAGTAAGAGCAGAAAATATATTTACCATCCGCTGTTCTACAGCAGGGGTGTCAAACTCAAAGCTTGGGGGCCGGATCTAGTCCATGAGGTGCTTAGATCTGGCTCATGGGGCCACCCTGAAAATAGCAAAGGACTGGCCCACAGTGCCTCTGGCAGCGAAAACAAAGCTCAGGAGGGCCGCAGGTGTCCCTCCTGAGCTCCATTTTCACTGGCAGAGGGTTGCAGGATGCCATCACAGACAAAAACAGATTCATGCCTACCCTGGCCATGTTCCCTTCCCCCCCAGAGGTCAAACACAACCCTGATGCGGCCCTCAGTGAAATCGAGTTTGAAACCCCTACTCTACAGAGTCTGATTTTAAGGTTACTCTAATTTATTGCAATTTGTTTCTGTTCCTTGTATTCTACTTAAGTGTAATTATTACTGTATCAGATTATAAAACAAAGGGAAAAAAACTGATTTTAAATTGAGAGGAAATAATTTCATAACACTTGCCCAATGATGCATAGGTGTCTTTTAGGTCTTCTTTATCTATGAAGCCATCTCTGTTCTGATCAATTAGGGTGAAAGCCTATTTTTAAAAAAGTATTTTTATTATGTATGTTAGTTACTAATATCATCTCAATCCTAATCATACTTATTTCAGTCTAGGTCCAATGTATTTCAGTGGATAGAATATTGGCATGAGAGTTTTTTCTACATTCCAACATTTGGAAAAGCAAAAATGTGATAGTTAAGCTTAAATTTAGAGCTGTAGACTTCGATTTTTTTTCTTATCAAAAACATGCAAACAAATTATTCTACAGGAAGATGGAATTGTTATTGAATAGGCTCCTCCATTTCTTAGCTATGCTCTTAAATTTAGCTATTTGAACAAACAGAAATGGAACATATGCATTTCTAAATAATCATCTTAAATTGAGTTAACAGTAGTTGCAAGCACCACAGATATTGTAGTTATATGCAGTTTGCTACCGGTTCACTGGCGGAGCATACACGCTGTGCTCCAAACATGTGCTGTGTGTGCTGCGTGCGATTGCGCAGTATGCACCAAAAGGAGGCTTGGGAAGGTAAATAGAACAGTGAGGTGGGGATCAGCTGTGGCGCGTGATTTAGACTTGCTAGAAAGCAGGATTACTTTTTTTTAACCACCGGTTCGCCTGAATCGGTAGCTTTTTTAACTACTAGTTTGACCGAACCAGTAGCTTTTTTTTTTTTACTACCTGTTTGCCCAAACCGATAGATTTTATTACTATCAGTTCACCCAAACCGGAGCGAACCAGTAGCATTTCACCCCAATTACAGGACATATTGTATAGTAGGTATGGAAAAAACATTGAACATCACAATTTATTTTTCTTTCATTTGTTTATTTAGTTTGTCAAACATGTATGTGATAACAGGTATAAGTATAAACATGAATATGAACACAGGAAATGGATACGAATAAATGGAGACAGTAGGACAGGGACGGTAGGCACATTGGTGTGCTTATGCACGCCCCTTACAGGCCTCTTAGGAATGGAGGGAGGTCAACAGCAGACAGTCTAAGGTTAAAGTTATGGGGGTTTGGGGATGCAACAACGGAGTCAGGTAGTACATTCCAGGTATTAATATTAATTAATATTAATTAATTAATATTAATTAATAGTCATTCACAGGACAAATTTGGGGGAGATAAATGCCTGCTTCAATAATATAGAGTAAGGTTTCTCAATCTTAGCAACTTTAAAATGTGCGGATTTCAACTCCCAGAATTCCCTAGTCAGCAAGCTGTGAGGTAAAACTTATATTTATTATTATTTATTTTATTATTTAAATTTTTATACCGCCCTTCTCCCGAAGGACTCAGGGCGGTGTACAGCTACAATAAAACAACATATGTGGGTGCTCCCACCCTCTGGAATGAATTACCTACTGAGCTCCGGACAGCTCCTTCCGTCGGGAGCTGAAGACTTGGCTGTTCAAGTAAATAGGCTGACTCTGATTCTGGGTTTATTATTTATTATTAATTAGTTATTTGATTTAAAGTTCGATTTTATTGTACATGTTTCTTAACTTGTGTTCACCGCCCTGAGTCCTTCGGGAGAAGGGCGGCATATAAATACATGTAATAAATAAATAAATAAATAAATATTATACAAAATTTTAAAAAAATTTAAAAATGTATTAAATAATTTGGCACCAAATTTAAAAACTCAAAAATTAAAACACCCATTACAACTCCTTATTAACCCAGCCCAGCCTGTTGGAATAGTAAGGTCTTACGGGCATGGCGGAAGGTCGGGAATCATATGTATCCCCGGGGGCAGTTCATTCCAGAGGGATGAATATATATCTTAAAGTTGCCAAGTCTGAGAAAACGAGGCTTAGAAGAATTAGCGTTTATGGATTTGAAGGCCCCATTGAGCTGGGCTTGGCAGGTTGAGGGCTTCATGTCCAATGTAGGAGGGACCGGGCAAGGTGTAAGGTAAAGGTTTCCCCAGTCCAGTAGTGTCAGACCTTACTTATGATTAAAAGACTTTCTCGTAAAATCCCAACAGCCTATATATAGATTGATGGCATATGATATACTAACAAGAATTGTGTTCCTAAATAAAATACAAAATTCCTGAATTGGGGTGGGGGGAGTTCCCTTACATGGTAGGCAGTTCCCTTACATGGTAGGCAGAGTCAGTCTACAAATGAGTCTCGCTTTTATATTATATTTTTCTATCTTTCTTGTTTCTGTTAATTGTTTTCTGTTGGTATGATTTAGGTCGCAATCTAATCTACTGTAGGCTTTCTAGCAGGGGTGAAATCCAGCAGGTTCTGAGAGGTTCTGGAGAACCGGTATTGGAAATTTTGAGCAGTTCGGAGAACCGGTAGCAGAAATTTTGAATAGTTTGGAGAATTAGCAAATGCCATCTCTGGCTGGCCCCAGAGTGGTGTGGGAATGGAGATTTTGCAATATCCATCCCCCAGGAGTGGGGAGGGAATGGAGATTTTGCAGTATCCTTCCCCTGCCAAGCCCACCAAGCCACACCATGCCCACCAAGCCACGCCCACAGAACCGTTAGTAAAAATAATTTGGATTTCACCACTGCTTTCTAGTAGTAAATAGCACATAGACTTCTATACCGCTTTATGGTGCTCTACAGTCCTCTCTAAGCAGTTTACAGAGTCAGCATATTGCCCCCAACATTTGGGTCCTCATTTTACCCACCTCGGAAGGATGGGAGGCTGAGTCAACCTTCAGCTTGGTGAGATTTGAACTGCCAAATTGCAGGTAGAAGTAGCCTGCGGTACTGCACTCTAACCACTATGTCACCACAGCTCAAATCCTGAACAAAGTAGGACACATCTATGCAAAGGATTTTTCTATTTAAAAAACAAGTTAATGGGTAAATACAACATAAATGCAACATATTACCACTTCCTACTCTTCAAAGTTTAGTTTGATTCATTTCTAAGATGTACTTCAAAGTCCCACACTGCCTGTAGATTACTAATGGATAGAAAATGGGAGAGAGGGAGAGCAAGAGAGTGCAAGAGGGAGAGAGAGAAGCCCTCTGACTTAAAGGAAACTGTATGCCGATAAATATTCTCAGTGAAGATCTCCTATTTTTAATGTGCGGTAACAAGCCAGTTGTGTGGGATGATAATAGGTTAAAGCTTGTCCAGTTTTTATAATGGAATACCCCTCATGTGGAGTTTAAAACATCCTAAAGAGAAATGTTCTTACTTCCTTAAACTCTTGGATCTGTGTCTGTTCAAAGTTGGAGAAAACATTAGAGGAAGCCCTTTGAGCACGTTTGGCACCGCCTTCCTTCTTTTTGGTTTTTCGGCTGGCCTGAAATAAAGAGAATTACGAATTCAGTCAGATCTTGCTTTGTTCTGATCACACAGTTAGAAGAAGATAGGGCAGCTGATAATCAGTTATTTTCCCAAATATCAAAGGGCAGCCTTGATGCTATAATGTTTTATACATACCGTCCTGTACAAAAGCAATAGGCAGGGCCATCTTAACATCATTATGGGCCCCGGGCAAAGCAGTGTACTGGGGCCCCTACGACAACTACTCACAGGAATAAAAATGTAAATGGTCGATCAAATTAAACATATATTTATTTTATTGGCACTTCTAACAAAATTGGTGTTGAAACATTAAAAACATGCTGTGCAGCAACAACTAATCAAAATGATAAACATTTGAACAATACACGAGGCTTGAAAAACACAATAATAATCAGTAAGCCATACAGTTGCTGTATTTATATGATATAAGGTGCCTTGAAGGGTCAACATACACAGATTAGTATGGGGCCCCTATGCTCATGGGGTCCACGGGCAAATGCCCCCATCAGGCACATGGATTAAGACAGCACTGGCAACAGGATATACAGATTGTAGCTTGGAGTTAAACTTGAAAAAAACTGGTTTATTGTATATATATGGTATATATTTGGCATATATATATATATACCCTTTAAGAGATTACTCAATCAAGTTTGTGTTATGAAAACCATAGAGACATCATTTTTTAAAATACAGGTTAAACTCACCATCTTTCCTGGAGCGATCCTCTGTTTCTCTGGGAAGTTGACTGTATCAAACACTTCTTATATGTAGAGGAGGATCTTGTCTTTCCAGATGGCATTCCCAAAGAAGATCTCCACACTGTAAAAACCTTCAGCTCACAAGATGACTCCATACTTGGTCAGAACTGCAAGATACCTTCTATTCCCTGGTGAACAAACAACAGTTAGTTGAAGTTGTCCAGCAAGACATTCCTTCAATTGCTATGAGCTGCAATATCCATGGTGGTGGGTTCAACTGTCACTCAAGCTATTTTTGTGTACCTTTTCAACTCAGATATTATATATTAAGAACAGTTTCTCACTGAGCAGGGATTAAACAAGAATTAACTTTTTAAGGAAGACTTCTAAATTCCACCCCTGTATATTCTGGGAAATACATTTGAAAGATTCTACATTGGGAAGGAGCAATTTCTTGATATAATTTGTCATGATTTCTTAAAATTAAACAAGATTTGATTTTGTAGTTTCCTCCATACCTTTTATCATTATTATTATTATAAACCAGAAATACAAAGAATTCTGGAGAATTCATCATGACTGTGAATCAGGAAAAGTAGATCTTGACTTAGGTAGTTTTGACTTAGTTAAACAGGTGATCATATTCAATCCCAGTCATTTCTATTTATAGAAAGCTAGATATCCTTTTGAGTATCTGGGTTCACACAACGTGATAAATCATAAATCATAATTATACAATCACAGTTGGCAGCATACATAAACAAACTGCATTTGGGTTTAGCGTGCTTTGGATACCAAATTTACATTTTTAAATTTAAACAATCCACTTCATTTATTTAAATGGTTTATGTAGTTAGTGAACCACTTTATGATTTATTGCAGAATGAAACAGGACTTCACTAAATCAAATATTTAAAATGACAAGCCTTGTTAGAAATATTTATGGGCTCAAAATATTCTTGTGGAATGGTTTCTTGCAGATAATTTGCCCACAGCTGTTCGTGCTAATAATATTCACTGATTATATTGTATTGTGATATTCTCCCTGGGACTTTGGCAGGCTCTGTGTGTATCTTTACTCTCCGCTGTTGCTCTCTTCTTTAGGATCCAATTTAAGGAACTTTTAAAGATACTGTGTCTTAAGAGTAGTTGAAAACATTTTCAACTTGTAACTTTCAAAACATATATTGTTCTTTTTAAGTAAATCAATAACAAGCTTTTCAAACTGTTTGATGAATTAATCATGGCATATAATTTGTTTCATCAAACAATATATAATGTAAAAGCCCATTTATTTTGATATAAAAATGATTAAATTCATAAATACTGTAGAATTCCCGAGCCAGTCAGTAAAAGTTATTCTTATTGGCGTAGGCTAGACTAACTGTGTAGTTGGTCTGCACACAGGGGGAAAGCATTTAGTATGGTATTGGAAAAGGCATTGGAAGAATAATCCTTAGATACTAAGACTTGTACAAAATATCACCATATGAAAATGTTGATCTTATTTATAAAGGCAAAAGTTTATTTTTATTTGATTTTAAATATACTCTGAAACGTTAAAAATAAAAATAGCCGCAGACATTCCATGGGATTTCTCGAAGGCATATTCTTGCCGTCGTGGCTCTATTAAAAAAAATTGCATTCACGCGTGATCTTCCATTTTCTATCTCTACCTCTCTCTGTCTATCTCGTTTTGTAACGTCAACGTATGTGCGTCACGGCGCGCCTGCGTTCTCAACGGCTTTGTGCGTCACATCCGTTTTCCTTCGGCCGGGAGGAGAAGATGATTGCCCCGGTGGAGGTTTCTCCGCTCATCAAGGTGAGCTGAGGCGCTGCGCGTGCCGCTTCGGGTTTCCGTTGGGGCGCCAACATGCACGCGCTCCATCTCGTAATGGGCGAGGCCTGCAAAAGAGGGAGGACAGCCGGCGCCCCCTTTTAGTCGGAAGGTGACCGTGGAGGTCACGGAGAAGGGCTGGACCGGGAACGGTGGGCCCGTCTCCTGCCCTGCAGATCCGGAGTCTTCCACGTAGCTCGTCTTTCCCGGGTTTTCCTGTGAATTTCCCTCGCCCTAGCTCAAATGGCGTCTGGTTCTCTTTTATTTAAAGCCCTGTAATCTTAAATGCTATTGCTATTTATATGTACGTATGTATGTATATGTATGTGCATGCATGTGTATGGCTGTATGTGTGTGCATGTGTATATATGCACATACACGTATGTGTATGTGTATATGTGTGTATATGTACACACATATGTATACATATATGCCTGTACATATACATATGCAATATACACATATATGTGCATATCTATACATACACATGCATACAGAGATGTATTTTATCAAGTATATCAGTGTATGCATCTGTATGTATAGATATGCACATATATATATATGCATGTATGTATATTGCATATGTATATGTACAGGTGTGTGTATACGTAGGCATATATGTGTTTATATCTATATGCACACATACATATATGTGTGTATACACATATATGTATGTATGTGTGTGCATATATACACACATACAGCCATACATATACATACATACATATAAATAGCAATAGCACTTAGATTACAGTGCTTTATAGCCTACATATATGTATATTAATCACAGACCATTTAGCATACATAAAGCATTTATAATGTGTCTTACTCAGACTTTTCAGAGCGCTTAACAGGAAATTCTTAAGATCTAGACATGCCCAAAGAATTAAAAAGATTTTCACCTACCAGCTAGCTGTATCAGAAAGGTTCTGATGAAATGTAATAATGACAACTAAATACACCCATCAGGGAGAGTCTGTCTTGAATGCTGTTTAAAAACCATTTTGGCTCTGCCAAAAGATATATCTGTTAGTCCTGTGAGGTAATCTAGACAAAAAGAACTACCAGTACTAGCTATGTCTTTCGTAAGGTTACATGAACAGAATCCTGCAAGTCTGGAAGTATTTCTCCTGTGCTTTATTTTTACTCTCCAGAAAACTAAGGAGGTGCTTTCTGCAATGCTTTCCTGGTCCTTTCTGCTTCTGTGGGCTAAGATTTTGTTTACATCAGGGGTGTCAAACTCTTGGCCCGCAGGCCGGATGTGTCAAGTGCTGGCTCCACCCCCACCCGGTTTAGGGAAGGGGGGGAAAAGTCCTGATACGTCATGTGACAACAACATGATGACACAAGTTTGACACCCCAGGTTTACATGATGGTTGTGTAATCTGCAACTTCCTTTTGTCTCCCAAGGACATTCCAACATACCATTACAAAATAAAAATATCTGGGAAACCTTTTGAAAACATGATCAGAATGTTCAAACAAGTCATCATTTTTGTATTCTCATTCTGGTTACTGCTTTTATGCTGCTAAAAGCAAGTATAATATACAAAATTGTATAGATAGTCCTTGACTTAAAATCACAGTTGGGATCAGAATTTCAGTTGCTGAGCAAGGCATTGTCACAAGTTGAGTGAGACATTTTACGGCCCCCAGCCCACGTCCAGCTATTTGGTTGTCCCTATACAACCCCGTGAGGTCAATCATCAGTTAGAATTCAAATGTAAATAAGTGTACACTATGCATTCAATATAACTGCATTAGTTTTATTTTGAAGGTGACTGCTTTTTTTTCCTATTTATGTATGGCATGCATGCATGCATGCCTATGCTCGTTTGCAGGCCAGTTGGTTTGGCCTTCCATAACAGTCCCACTTCCTTGTGTGGGTACTTGGGAAAATTAATTGCCCACCCCTGATTTAAGTGAATCACTGCCATTGTTAAACAAATCTGGCTTCCTCCATTGTCTTTGCTTGTCGGAAGCCAGCTGTGATCCAGCCAGCAAATGGCAACATGTAACTGACTTCAGGACTCTGCAGCCGTGATAAATACATGCTGGTTGCGAAGCATCTGAATTTTAATCATGTGACCATGGGGAATACATTTTTCCTAGTGCTGTTGTAACTTTGAATGATCGCTAAACAAATGGTATAATGTATACATCACTTCATAATAATAGTGGGTATACAGAATGGTACAACTGTGGAATATATATAACACATTGGAACATCTGAATTCAGTCTTTTTATGAATTAAGCATAATATTCTTTATGGTTCACATTTCTGTAATTTTAAAGTTATGCAGATACTCAGCACTGGTGTTGGGAATCATTTATGGAGCAAGAAGATACGGTAAGTGGTTAATAAAAATAACCTTTTGGGTTCTGTTTGGATTGTGAATAGCTGACATTTAGTTTAGAAAAATACATCAATTAAACAATATTGTAATATTTTTGTAGTAGATGCATTTACATCCAACTGTTCCATCTGGCTTAACACTTATTCACAAGCATCTTCATACGATGTATCGTGACTTTTTTCTCCTTCATTAAATCTGGCATTGGCTGGCCTATGCATGACACATCCGGCCTGCAGGCCGTGAGTTTGACACTCATGTTCTAAGAAGTCTTAGATTATTTCATGTGAAAAAAATGAGTGCACAAGATTGGTTGTTGTATATTGATACCAATTTATTAATATCACATTGCTCCGATTGGAGTCTACATTTATACTTCCAAAATTAAGATTTGATGCATATATTTATTGGTGCATGAACATTATAAGCATATTCAATTTTATAAAGCATTTTATAAAAATCGCTATCGGACGGCATATAAATTTAATAAATCAATTTAAAATGTTTTTTAAAATCTTGTTAAAAATCCATTCTGAATTCTGGGCTTATTAATAAGTTTAAAAAATAGTGTACCCTCTATACTTACCTTTTTTCTATATTTTGTGAAATTGTACCTTAATAATTTCGTTAAATGTTAGCAATGCTAAAAGTGGAGTACAAATCTGATCCACTGTGAAGCTAAAATTTATTCCAGAGGCCTATGTTAAATATTTTGTATCTTGAAACTCCACATGCTTTTAATGAATCGAAAGCAAAGTACGGTGAAGAAATAAATTATAAATTATAATGCATTTATGTTTCCTCTGACTATATACTGTTTTACTTTACAATAGCCTATTTAAAGCCTATTGCTGTACAAGATAGGATAATAGAAGCAGAGGAAAAAGCAAAACGGGAGGAATTGAAAAGAATTGCAAAAGCATTGGAAGAAGGTATTTTCTGTACATTTGTTTCATTCAAATGAATGATTGTAAGTGGACTACCTCTATGTCAACAGGAGGTTGATGTTTTGGATTTCAGTGAAATCTCCTCTCTCCCACATAACATACATAGAGCCATCCATCCCAACAGAGAGAGAGATCCAGTTTGGTCTAATTGTTAAGGTACCGGGCTAGAGAGTGGGAGACTGAATTATAATTCTGCCTTAGCCATGAAAACCAGCTCAACCCACCTCACAGAGGAGTTGTTGTGAGGAAAATTGGAGGAGGAAGGTATATTGGATATCTTCACCATCTTGAGCTATTTGTAAATTTTTTGTTGTTGTTTGTAAAGGCAGGATATAAATAAATTATATGCATTTTTAATATGGTAAGATAGAAAGGGAAAAAAGGAAGGAAGGGAATAAAGATTAATTCTGCCTTCTGCCTTTCTTTCTATTGAGTAATGATTATTTATTTATTATTAATTATAATCTTTTATCCATCTTCTTTGTCTCTTTTTAATCTTAAAGTTTCTGGTTTTTCAAAAACATCTTTCGCCTATTTTTTTCTGACCAAACTAGCCAACTTTAACATTTCTGCAAATCCAGTTAACTTTCTAATCCAATCTTCCACTGGAAATGTTTCATTGCTTTTCCAAGTTTGTACATACAATACTCTTGCTGCACATGAAAACAGTACTTCAGGCATATCCTCCTGGGGAGCTGGTGGAAGTGATGAAACATACATCATGATGCAAATAACATAGATTATATACTTGCATCAAATGTTTCTATGTATGTCATTTTTCTTTTATTGTGGTTGGCTGTGGAGGCCTGTCATATGAGGTATCAGTGGAAAGTACAGCAGAAGTATAGAGAGAAATCTCTATAGCATCAGAGATTTCTCCAGGATACTTGTTGATTTCATTGAAGGATGGCTACATCTGATTGTAGATTATTCTAAATATTTATTTTAATTTGGAGAAAATTGTTAGTTGCGAAGTCGTATCCAACCTATCGCGACCTTCCTGTCTCTACCATCCCTCGGAGTCCATTTAAGCTCATGCCTACTGCTTCAGTGACTCCATCCAGCCACTTCTTTCTCTGCTGTCCCATTCTTCTTTTGCCCTCAATCTTTCCCAGCATTAGGCTCTTCTCCGGTGAGTCATTCCTTCTCATTAGGTGGCCAAAGTATTTGAGTTTTATCTTCAGGATCTGGCCTTCTAAAGAACAGTCAAGGTGGATCTCCTCTAGGACTGACTGGTTTGTTCACCTTGCAGTCCAAGGGACTCGCAGGAGTCTTCTCCAGCAGGGGAAAATTATAGTATAAAGCTAATATGTCATAATTCTTCCATATTTGGAAGAGAATATTATTGTGTCTTTGATCATCTGGCAGCTAAAGTATTATCAGTTAAGGAGAATTGCCAAAGCATTTGACAAGAATATATTTCATAAAGCTTTCTTCAAAAATCTGTTTAAATTCTATATGCATTTAGGATGTAGCTTGCTGCTGTTTTTGCTAATTGCCTTTTTTTTTTCTTTTTCAGCTCAAGAATCAATACTGAAATAAAACTCCTTGGTCCACATCTTTATATCCAATCTTTGAAATGTTGAAGTAAATAATTCTAAATGTCTAAAATACATTTATTTACATTAATAAGCAGACATTCACAACAATGTTGACTTTCTTAATGTGCATAGCGCTAATTAAAAAAGAAATGACAAAATGAAATACAGTGTGCTGATTTGAGTTTATTCTCTAAGTCTTTGTGTTGATGTTTGTGTATTGACTGGAACACACACACACACACTACTGATGATGTTACTTAGTTTGGGTAACGAAATGTCTAAGAAAACAACCAACCTGAGCACCAAAGACCTCTCTTTTCAACCCAGAGCTATAAATAGTCATCTTTATTGGTATCATATATTTAGAGAGAGAGAGAGAGCTTCTTCTATGACTTATTTGATTTAAAATTTATTAGACACTAGAGAACTTCTAAAAAACCAATAGCACAATGTGCAAGAAGGAGGAGCAAGGTTATATAATAAAAATAGATATATTGTTGGAAAAATCTTTGAGTTGTTGATTGAGAAATCAAGTGCTTTTGCCTTGATTTTATGATGGTGTGGCAGGTTTGTCACTGGCTCTCTGGATTTATATAGTGAGGTTCTCTTGATTTTCTTTACTTTTTAGTTTTTATCAGTCATGGATTGTAAAGACATTATGTCAGAATAAGTAATGTTCTTCATATTTGCATACTTAAGAAAGGTTTGGAAAAATCAAATGAAGCCTACTGAAATCAATGTATTCCATTAGAAATGAAGTGCAGCAGCTCAGATCTTAGGTGAGGGAAGAAGTGCTCATTTCTTAAGAGGTTTAGAAAGGGGTAATTCACTTCCACTGATAAATTTTTTTTATAAATGTACATGTTAGATTATTTACAATATGCACTCCTTGGTCTCTGACAGAAAGCCTCTTCAAGAGACTAGAAGCATTTGAAATGTGGATTTACAGACGGCTGTTATGTATAAGCTGGGTTGACAAAATCAGAAATGAGGTGATAAGCCGCCTGGGAAAACAAAGGGAAATCATCAAAACTAAGCCCACCTGAAAATAAGCCCTCCCCGAAAATATTTAACTGCATGCACAGCCAGTCCCCGCCATTTCCTCTGTTTAGGTTAATCAGGTAAGATGGTAAGAGAAGCCCCATCTTGCTCTACATGCCCCAAAATAATAAGACCTCAAAAATAAGGCCAAGTGCTTATTTCAGGGTTCAAAAAAATATAAGACAGTGTCTTACTTCGGGGAAATACGATAATGATGATGCTGTCCATTCTATCATGTCTGATTCTTCGTGATTCTATGGACCAGCTGATCTTGTATGGCTTTTTTCATTTACTTTATGCTCTGGCTGGGGGTGACTGATAGTATCTGCCCTGTTTCCCCCAAAATAAGACATCCCTGATAATAAGCCCAATCAGGCTTTTGAGCGCATGACAATAAGGCCAAGCACTTATTTCAGGGTTCAAGAAAAATATAAGACGGTCTTATTTTCGGGGAAACACGGTACTCACCCTGTTTTTTGACAGCATCATTTCCTCTTACCTCTGACTGTTCCAAGGATAACTTCCTTTTCCAGTGAGTTTGATCGGATGACATGATTGAAATAAGTACTGTAAAATAGAATTTTGTGATTTTGCACGGTAGTGATATGTCTGGTGCTGTATGCTCCAGTACTTGGTTGTCACCTTTGCTGACCGAGAAATGTTCAGGAACCTTCTTCAAGCCCACAGTTTGAGCAAGTCAATTTTCTTCCTGTCTAATTTTTTCATGGTCCAGCCATAAGTACCTTTGGAAACATGATAATGTGGAATAATTTGCATTTTGCTACCAGGCTGACGTCCTTGCTCTCCCATATCCATTTCCATATTCCGTTGTGATGAAAAAGCAATTTGCTTATTATATACAGTTTAAGTTCTATTTCATTCAATAGTACTAAATCGTAATTCTGTATGGCTCAGTCCCCAACTCCTCATATGTTTTGACAGAATTTATTTTATTTTATTTCACTGGAGTTGGGTAGCCAATAAATATAAATATTTTTTTTCACATCACAAATGCTTATATGCTCTGCTTCCCCATTATATCCCTGACATGAAAATAAACTGCCTTTGCCAATAATCACTAGCTCTTGTGGACAATTCTAGTATTTATTTGGTCTATAAGCAAAAACTGCTTACAACAAATACATTTGTGCTCATAAGTTTACATACCTTGGCGGAATTTATGATTTCTTGGCCATTTTTCAAAGAATATGAATGATAACACAAAAACTTTTCTTTCACTCCTGGTTAGTGTTTGGCTGAAGCTATTTATTATCAATCAACTGTGTTTACTCTTTTTCAATCATAATGACAACAGAAACTACCCAAATAACTGATCACAAGTTTACATACCCCAGTTCTTAATACGGTTTATTGCCCCCTTTAACATCAATGACAGCTTGAAGTCTTTTGTGGTACGTGTGGATGAGGCTCTTTATCTTCTCAGATGGTAACACTGCCCATTCTTCCTGGCAAAAAGCCTCTAGGTCCTATAAATTCTTGGGCTGTCTTGCATGAACTGCACGTTTGAGATCTCCCCAGAGTGGCTCAGTGATATTGAGGTCAGGAGACTGAGATGGCCACTCCAGAACCTTCACTTTATTCTGCTGTAGCCAATGACAGGTGGACTTGGCCTTGTGTTTAGGATCATTGCCATATTGGAATGTCCAAGTATGTCCCATGCACAGCTTCCGGGCTGATGAATGCAAATTGTCCTCCAGTATCTTGATAACATACTGCATTCATCGTGCCATCAATTCTGGCCAAATTTCCTGTGCCTTTGTAGCTCACACATCCCCAAAACATCAGCAATCCACCTTCATGTTCCACAGTAGGAATGGTGTACTTTTCATCATAGGCCTTGTTGACTCCTCTCCAAATGTAGCGTTTATAGTTGCGACTGAAAAGCTCAATTTTGGTCTCATCACTCCAAATGACTTTGTGCCAGAAGGTTTTAGGCTTGTCTCTGTGCTGTTTGGCGTATTATAACTGGGATAATTTGTGGTATTTGCGTAGTAATGGCTTTCTTCTGGCGACTCGACCATGCAGCCCATCTTTCTTCCAGTGCCTCCTTATTGTGCATCTTGCAACAGCCACACCTCATGTTTTCAGAGAGTCCTGTATTTCACCTGAAGTTATTTGTGGGTTTTTCTTTGCATGCCGAACAATTTTCCTGGCAATTGTGGCTGAAAGTTTAGTTGGTCTACCTGACCATAGTTTGGTTTCAACAGAACCCCTCATTTTCCACTTCTTGATTAGAGTTTGAACTCTGCTGATTGGCATTCTCAATTCCTTGGATATCTTTTTATATCCCTTTCCTGTTTTATACAGTACAACTACCTTTTCCCGCAGATCCTTTGACAATTCTTTTGCTTTCCGCATGGCTCAGAATCCAGAAACATCAATGCACTGGATGAAGGATGCAAGGGTTTGTCAGGCGGCCAGAAACTCATTGACCTTTTATACACACACACTAATTACATGCAAACAGATCACATGGTTACCTTTAATACCCATTCACACCCCTTTGTGTCAGCCTGTGTGCATGTTATCAGGCCCCAATCACCAGGATATGTAAACTTTTGATCAGGGTCATTTGGGTAGTTTCTGTGGTCATTATGACTGAAAAAGAGTAAACACAGTTGATTGATAATAAATGGCTTCAGCCAAACACTAACCATGGGTGAAAGAAAGGTTTTCGTGTTATCATTCATATTCTCTGAAAAATGGCTAGGAAATCATAAATTCTGCAAGGGTATGTAAACTTATGAGCACAACTGTAATTGCTTTGCATCTGAAAGAAAGCCCCACATTTGTATGTGTGTGGGGTTTTTTTTAAACCTGGGATATACTTCTGTCAACACAAGAAGGAAATATTCTGTAAGAATAAGTAAAAGCAGTGGTGGGATTCTACTCATTCGGACCGGTTCAGCAAAGCACGCGCTCAGCGAACTGGTTGATTAACTGGTAGGATCCCACCCCTCAGGTAAAACTAATGTCCAAGGCCAAATTTGAAGCTTTATACCTGGACTGTCGAAGTCCTGGCCCGGGGCCGGATCCATCATACTGTGGCCACGTCCACACCCAATTTAGTGAAGGGGGAAAAAGTCCCTGTACATCACATGACGTTGCCATGACACCGTGAGTTTGACACCCCTGCTTTAGAACCTCTGCTGTACATTTGAAACAAGGACTGCAACTTAATGTCTTCCAGAAGCAGGATTTGTGGTTATGGTGGGTCTGTTCCCCAGTGATTTGTATGGGAATAGACTTCATTTTTCTCCCTTTGATGGCTGATTGCATCCTATCTACAAATTAGTCTCTCCTTCGTATATGCTGTTCTAAAATTATTCATTGTAGAGGTTATTGATGAGAACACCTTAGGTCCCCCAAAGCTTTGTTATGAGTCTGCTTAATTTCACACTACTTCAGCCATGATCGGCTCTTGATTTTATAAAACAGTCTTGAGAAGTAGATTATTCTAGATTTCTAATAATATAGCCACAAGATACCACAAGAGGCAGAGAGTTAGTTCAGTGACGCAGAATATTCATGTAGCTCAAACATATATACATGTCATGTTCCAGGACAACTTTAGAACATATGGCAGCATCTTCAGCTATTTAGCTATATATCTAAGTTTTTCAAGGAGACGTATAAATGCAGAGTTTGTATGAAGCACATCTGAAAATACATAAAGTATGCCCTTCTCTAGATCCACATTGCTATGGCTCTTGTTCATCTGTACACCTGGCAAATTTAGTTCTGATGCTGTATATGTGAAACAGCCCTTACGTACTGTTGACCTATTGTAATCTTATGTTAAATGTTGACCTAAATAATGCAGCAAGTTGAAGACGAGGTAACAGGACCTCCATTGGCCATTTTTTCTTTTGGTGCTGCAAAAAGAAAAAAAAAACAATGGTTAGCTGAGGTTTTCAATGGGTGTCCATTTAAGAATTGGCTGTGAAGAACCATCTACTTAATGTTTGCATCCCAAGCACTGTTTTAATTGCAGGATCGTCATCAGGTGAAAAAGAAGCTACCTGAACTGAGTGGGGAAAGTCAAAATTGGCTGGAATTTGGAATTGCTACAAAGGAAGAATTTTATTGACAGAAAAGAGGTAAGTTTATAAAACTGGTATCGATGAGGATGAATGAAATGTCATGGCTAAACTTGTACTTCATTTAGAGAAATTGCTAGCTGTGCTTTAAACCTAATTTCTGCTATTGGTTTTGTTCTTATTGCTTTATTCTTTAAACAAAGAAAAAAATATGAGTTAAAAAAAATGCCAGAAGTAATACACAATTAAGTTTTATGTAACAATTTCAATAAAGGATAAAGGATGTCCAGTAAAGGACGACCGTGTTTCACTGAAATTTATCCATACTCAATCTACGTATATAAGCAACTTCTTTATAAATCATAAGTCATATCATGTCTTCAATCCATTGAGCAATTGGGGCCATAAATTTATTTATTTATTTATTTTATTTAGTTTGTCAAACATGTACAAGAATAAACATGGACAAGAGCACATGAAATGAGTACAAATAAATGGGGACAGTAGGACAAGGATGGTAAGCACATTGCTGTGCTTATGCACGCCCCCTTTACAGACTTCTTAGGAATGGTGTGAGGTCCACGGTAGACAGTTTAAGGTTGAAGCTATTCAAGCTTAATATTCTTTCCAATGAGGAAGGAACCTCTCGTCTTGGCTTAACCATAGCAAAATAAATTAACCCTCCTCCTGTACATAGGATGCTTTGATATTTTAATATGTTTTATCAGAATCAGCTTTCTTTCACACTATTCAGGTCATATTATATAAAGCCAGTAGCTAGAAGGAGAAAGAATATTAGAGATCCTGAGTTTTGGGGAGTTTTTTTCCTAACCTTCAGGAGCATCTGTTTTTTGGTCCTTCTTCTGTTCCTCCTGCAAGGCTGCCATCTTTGCTTCAGACACATCAGCCAGAGCTTTCCACTCTTTGCGGTTGTTGAGCAGTCTTTCATACATTGGCAGAATTTCAGGGTGGAACTGTGAAAATTCCTACAGGAGCAAACAATAGGAAGAAGGATCCCAAATGAATGGTCTCCAAGTTGTTTGGCAAAGACATGAGCCTCCTGCGGTGTTTATAGCAGGGGTGGGTTCTAAATTTTTTTACTACCAGTTCTGTGGGTGTGGCTTATTTTGTGGGCGTGGCTTGATGATTATGTGACAATTCTTTAGGATTTAGCAGAGGTACTGGTCTACCAGACTTTTAACTGCTTGCAGAGCTGTACCAGTCTACTCATTTTGTTTTTGGAGGCACTGGTCTATCCATTTATTTTTGCAGCCACTGGTCTACCCATTTATTTTTGCAGGCACTGATCTACTCATATATTTTTGCAGGCACTGGTCTATTCATTTGTTTTCTTTTAACACTGATCAGCTGTAGGGCGGCCCTTTAAAGCCCCGCAGCAAGAGTTTAAACAGTTTTTTTCCCTCTAGCCATCAACTGGGACTCAGGAGGCAGCAATAGATTGGGGGTGGGGCAATAGATTGGGGGTGGGGCCAAATAAAAGGTAAGAATAATGCAGGGGGTGGGGGGGTAGAACCGGTTCGGTGACATCATATCGTCACCGCTATTGGCTTAGCCGAACCAGGCCGAACTGGACTGAACTGGGAGGAACCCACCACTGGTTTGTAGTCTTTACCGGTCACTCTAATATCTCCTTGTTACAGATAGTCCTTGACTTACAACCACAAAATTTCTGTTGCTAAGCTGTTGTTGAGTGAGTTTTGATTTTGGGTTGAAAACTCACTCAGCCAAACTCACTTTGGCTGAGTGAGTTTTCGGTTTTACGATTTTTCTTGCCCAAGTTGCTAAGTGAAACACTGTGGTTATTAAGTTAGTAACACAGTTGTTAAGTGAATCTGGTTTCTACATTGTGTTTGCTGGCCAAAGGGTTGCAAAAGGGGATCCCATGACCCAGTGATACTGCAACCATCATAAACACATGCCAGTTGACAAGCGTCCGAATTTTGATCGCATGGCTATGGGAATGCTGCAATAATTTTAAGTGTGAAAAACAATTATAAGTCTTTTTCAGTCCTGTTTTAACTTCAAACGGTCACTAAATAAATGTTTTTAAGTTTAAGACTACCTGAATAACTATTCTGAACTCAGTTGCTGAAGCTGTTGTCTTCCTATAACATCTGAACTGTATGATCATCTTCAGCCAAGCATTTGGGAAATAAATGTGGGTCATTTACCTGTATGATTTTGATTTGTGGAACAAGGATCAGTTTAAGCATTATGATTTGGGATATAGTTTCCTTTATTCATCTTGAGGAGTTCCTCAGGAAAGCTAATTCCATTTCGGAATCATTTAAACAACCCTTTTCTTATAAGCTGCATTGAGCATCAGTTACACAGCAGAGGTCTATCCAAGGTCAAAAACATAATTTGCTTCAAGAAAAGAAAAGGCTATCTTTAAGAAGTAAAACCTTTAATTGGAAATAAAACTGACATTTTTCTGTTTTGCTTGATGATTTGCTGATTTATTGTAGTCACTGAAACCTAACCTAACTAATCCTATCATCCGTTCATTAAGAATGCTTTCCATGAAGAATAATATCAGAACTTGAAGAACAGATTTCTGGAAGACAAGATATTTTAGAAAGGAAGCAGTGAAGCTCTCTTGCTGATAGACATTTTCGAGATTGTAAAAGCATTTTTCTCAAGTGTCTCAAAACAATAAGCTAGGTCAGTTGCTTTCCTCATCTAGCAATGCAAATCATTTGCAAGTTCAATTATGTAATATCAAACAATATAAAAGAAAGATGCATGGGTGGAATTCTTGGTGTTCTCTGAAGTTCTCTGCTTGATTGTAGACGGTTCATCACCCATCTAGGGAACATCATCAGTATGAGAGAGTGTGGGTTTGTTTCCTGTTTACACATAATAGCTTCCACTTTTCGTGGGCGTATAGTTTTGGGGGAGTTTTTCTGGTCCCTACTCTGAGGTTGCTTACTTTCAGACTTGATCCTTTCTCCTCATTGCTCAAATTTTCATCAGAATCTGTTTGGTTTTGGAGAGCTTTCTTGTTGACTGAGAAAGTCCAACCCATTTATAGAATTTCTTTCCAACATCCCACTGGAGGGGATAGAAAGCTCAGAAAATGCTAGAGTGCAACTCTAGATTCTCATTTTTAAAAATAGTGAACAAAAAAAAAGGTTAATTATAAATAAAGGAAATGGTAAACTGCCTTCTAACTCCCAAAGGATTTGAACTAAGGTGCCATAAGCAAAGATATTGTTGGTGATAAAAATATCTGCCTCAACCAAGTATAAGCAACTTAATGCCATCCAAATGGTTTCGATTACAATTCCTATAATCCCTTGGTATTGCTCTTGTTTTCTAAAAGTGATGGGAGATGAAATCCAAATCACCTAGAGGGCAAGAGGTTTCGTACAGTGACTTAAACTTAGTAAAAGTTCCTGGACCTAACAGATCAGATCATTAATCCGCTTACCTTGTATACAAATGTGCACACAAAGTCGATGAAACCAACTTGAAGCTTGGGGAGCTCAGTAGCTTTCCTTCTGTCCATCATAGGCTAGGAAAAAATAGCAATGGTTGTTTTTGAATGGGTACATTTATTAAATCCTCTTAAGAAACAGAGTTTTGAAGTCTGAACTCTAGTGTTGGCCAGAAACCTTAGGACTTAAAGCACTGTGATGGCACAGGTAGTCCTCGACTTATAACCAGCCCAAAATTTCAGTTGGTATGTGAGAGACATTTGTCAAGTGAGTTTTGCCCTATTTTACAACTTTTCTTGCCACAATTATTAGTGAATCATTGCAGCTGTTAAGTTAGTAACACGGTTGTTAAGAAAACCTGGTTTCCCCATTAACTTTGCTTGTCAGAAGCTCGCAAAAGATGATCACATGACCCCAGGATACTGCAACCATGATAACTATGAATCAGTTGGTAAGCACCTGAATTTTGATCACATGACCATGGGGATGCTGCTAAGGTCATAAATGTGAAAAACGGTCATAAGTCACCTTTTATCAGTTCCATTGTAACTTTGAACGGGTCACTAAACAAACTGTTGTAAGTCAAAAACTACCTGCAGTGAGCCTCATATCTTCAGTGGGATAAAGAGAATGATTATAAATCAGCCAAATGGAAGAGGAAAATAATCAGTCTTGGGCAAAAATGAGGTCATCTCAATCAAGCTTAATTTGTTCTCACATGAATGGCTGTTATTTACTCCCATGGAAAAGGAGGAAAAACATTTCTCTCCATATATAAATTTGGGTGACTTCCGTTCAATGACCACCACATTTGCTTTGGAAATTGGGTGAATTTCAAGATGAAATGATGTATAGAGGAGAGACTATCTGTTCTTGAACCATTCCTTCTCGGCCCCTTTGCCCATTTTAATGAGGAAATATTAAGTGAGAAAGACATGCCCTTTTTTCGTCTTCAACTCTCTTTGATAAAATGGGGTGAAACTGTTATTTCACCTGGAAAGGTCCCAAAATAGCTTCTAAAGGTTCCCCTTGCACAGATGTGCTAGTAGTTCCCGACTCTAGGGGCTGGAGCTCATCTCCATTTCAAAGCCGAAGAGCCAGTGCTGTCCAAAGACATCTCTGTGGTCCAGTGGTGGGTTTCAATTTTTTTTACTACCAGTTCTGTGGGTGTGGTTTGGTGGATGTGGCATGGCTTGGTGGGTGTGGCAGGGGAAGGGTACTGTAAAATCTCCATTTCCTCCCCAATCCAGGGGATGCTTACTGCAAAATCCCCATTTCCTCCCAATCAGCTGGGACTTGGGAGACAGAAAATAGATGGGGGCGGGGCCAGTCAGAATTTTTACTACTGGTTCTCTGAACTACTCAAAATTTACACTACTGGTTCTCCAGAACTGATCAGAACCTGGTGAAACCCACTTCTGCCGTGGTCATGTGGCCAGAATGACTAAACGCCAAAGGTACATGGAACGCTGTGGTCCCTATTTTTCTACTTGCATTTTTTATGTGCTTTTGAACTGCTAAGCTGGCAAAAGCTGGGACAAGTAACAGGAGCTCACACGGCACTAAGGATTTGAAACGGCCAACCTTTTGATCGACAAGCTCAGCTAACACTATATGTTCTAGCAAGGCTTTTATTTCACATGTCCTGCAGTGCTGATGCCCACTGAATCAGAATTGAGCTAACTCTGGCTCTTCCTCCTGCTGGGAGGACATTTGGAAAGGAGGGCTGCCTACAGCATAGGATTTCACCTTCCAGGAGTAGAAAGGTTATTAGGGAGGAAAAAACAGAAGAAGGCAGGAAATCAATGACTATTTTTTAAAATGAACTTACAATAGGCTGTTGTTGAAGTACAGACATTTCCAGGTCTCCCTGTTCCCAGAATTCAGCTGCTACTAGTAATGCCACCTGTACATGCGGAGGAAACTTTTATGATGCTGGCATTCACATTTCACAACTCTTGTTGTTTTGTCCTGGTAGTGGCTAGAAAATCATCACTATCAATTTTAACGCTTGGAAGCATTCAATGTGTTTGAGTGCTTCTCTTCCCCTTTTTCTTTCCGAGGTTTATGCTTACATAAGGTCATTGCTGTCAATGAGATTTAAACCTCTAAAATTTGTACGGCATCACTTAATCATCTTAAACACAACCTGACGTTATTACCTGTGGGACAAAAACACACCATAGATTTCTGGAATACAATATTTTTTCACATCTCACTTGTTAAATAGATGTGTTAGACTGGCTTTAAATTGTCTTGATGGAATTTCTAATGTATCGGAGCTCCATCACTGAAAGACTACCAGTGGATGTTGGGAAGACCAAAGCGATGAAGAAAAAAACCCCACAATGTAAAGTTTATATTGTCTTATCGGGGGAGGATCCAGTCTTTTATATATGCTGTAGGGTCAACCCCTAACGCTTTGATAAAGGATAAAATGATTCAACTCTATAATAGGGAAAATGCACAATCTGCAGATCGCTCTTAACATTTGAAGAAAAGACACTGTGTGAAAGGCACCTGACCTTACTCTGGATTTCCCAGGGTTTTGCAATAGCAGATAAGTCACAGGCGGTCATCATCATAGCCCTGTAGACGAGAAGCCAGAAGGAAAAACACAATGAGGGAATCTGTGTTTTTCTGTCCATTCACATTCTCCCAAGCAGCAAAACTATTGTACCAAAGCAAGTTTCCAAGCAGCTCTCCAAGGCAGATACGTGCACATATACTTATGAGGGTACCAGGAAGAACTGACCCAAAAGGAACCCATTGAGAAACAGGAAATTGTGTTTTGGGAGAAATCCATCTAGTAGAGAGGAAAGAAAAACAGCTCTAGAAGACTTAGATACATTCCATCAGGCGAGTCTTAGGGTTCTGTAGCAAAGTGTTCATGCTGTTTTATTGAAATTAAAGTTTTGAAATGAGTTGGAATTAGAAATGGAACCTTGGTATGTCAAGATAATGTATTCCTACACGTGTATAAGAGTGGTGGGTTGCCCCCGGTTCGTACCGGTTCTATAGAACCGGTAGTAAAACCGGCAGGAGGCTCCGCCCACTGACCCCAACATCATCAGAATGCGCGAGTGAAGCGAGCATGTGCGTGTGGCCCCATTGCAAACCAGTAGTAAAGATAAGTAGAACCCACCCTTGATGTATAACAGTGATGGGATTCAAAATATTTTACTACCGATTCTGTGGGCGTGGCTGGGTGGGCGTGGCTGGGTGGGCGTGGCTGGGTGGGCGTGGCTGGGTGGGCATGGCAGGGGAAGGATACTGCAAAATCCCCATTCCCACCCCACTCCAGGGGATGGTTACTGCAAAATCCCCATTTACTCCCGATCAGCAGGATTTGGGAGGCAAAGAATAGGTGGGAGTGGGGCCAGTCAGAGGTGGTATTTACCGGTTCTGCAAACTACTCAAAACTTCCGCTACCAGTTCTCCAGAACTGGTCAGGACCTGCTAAATACCACCTCTGATGTATAAGTTTTAGAAAGGACTGGGAAAAGCCTCATCTTCCCATGTATTGCTGATGGTGAATATGCATGCGTGTGTGTGTGTGTAGACTCCAGGTAGCTTCTGGCCAGATTGTCCAAGTTCCTTAAGGTTTTATGACTATTATATTTTAATTTACAGCAGTACTAGGAGAGTTAGTTCCAAAAGGCAGCTGTTAGAATTTTCTCATCCAATCCAAGTGACTTAAATGACCATACAGGTAGTCCTCAATTTACGACCAGAATTGAGCCCAAAGTTGATGTTGCTAAGTGAGACATTTGTGAGTGAACTTTGCCCCATTTTACGACCTTTCCTGCCACACTTATTAAGTGAATCACTCAAGTTGTTAAATTAGTAACATGGTTGTGAAGTGAATCAGGCTTCCCCAATGACTTGGCTTGTCAGAAGATTGGAGAAGGTGACCATATGGTCTCCGGGACAGTGCAACCGTCATAAATATGAACCAGTTGTCAAGCATATGAATGTAAATCATGTGACCATGGGGATGCTGCAACGGTCATAAGTGTGAAAAATGGTTATAAAGCACTTTTTTCAGTGTTTTGTCAAACTTTGAACGGTCACTAAATGAACTGTTGTAAGTCGAGGACTATCTGTAGAGTATGCTCTGCACTCAGAGTAATTCCTCCTAGGGGGAACACCAAAAATTTAACATAAAAAATTCTCAATTTTCTATACCTTAAGCCCCACCCACAACTCTCTCAAAGAACCTACATCTTCACCAGACAGCCAATTTTTACAAAAAGGCCCTACATGTATGTATGTACGTACATACATACATACATACATACATATATACATATGTGTATATACGCCTATATGTACATACCTGCATACAGTAGACCTGGTTTAGTACAAATATTTAACCTGAGACAATGTGCCATTTTGTGTTCTTCATTGTTGCCATTTATATGGTAGCTTTTTAGAAAGGGATCACTTACATAATAATCTCTTTCTTTGTGGTTTCCAGAGACAAATATTCAACCCACTTTTTCTGATCGTTGTAGGTCTTTGACTCTTCAACAATTTTCTGAAACATTGTTCTCTTTCTTAAAAAAAAGAAAAAAAGATTGCAGACAGCAAACAAATAAGAAAAATCAATCCCTTTTGTAGTTTGAGCACCATCAAAATTCACAGTAATTTCTTAGTAACTGAACAGTATAAATACAAGTTCTGGAAAGAAAACAAATTCACAGGTCCTCTTGAGCTCACTTCATTCTGATATAGACACCATTACCCCCTGCCCTTATACTTATTAAAAACTGAATGAAAACTTCTCTATTATATATAGATTCCCCATTGGATTAGCTCTAATATTGAAATTGTGGAGCAGAATTTGCCATCGCTGAAATATAAGCAATTTCCTGTGCTTTAATGCTTAAACTGCATACGTGTCTCGATACACCCTAGAATATTTTACAGACCCAAAGACAACAAAATATTGTCTTCATGTCAAGAAAACAGGGTCTTCCTTAATATTTACAAGTCAATGCTATTCTGGAAGAATAAACCAATTCAATCTGTAGCTTGACTTTCCCCAGCATATTGAAGCTATACATAGTCTATACTGCATGTAGAAAACACCACAGTGTGATGTACTGAGGTGTTGGATTAAGGTGTTGGATTAAGATCAGAGAACCATCCTTGGCCATGAAATCTAACTTTTAGCCAGTCACTTTCTCAGTCTTATCCAAGCACAGGATACTGAGGGGATAAAATAAAGGACAATTGACATGAAACTTGCACATTTGAGTGTCTAGTGCAGGGGTGTCAAACTGGATTTCTTTGAGGCCTGGTTCCAAAGGTGGTATTCAGCTCATTCGGATCAGTTCAGGTGAACTAGTCATCCTATTTAGCCACGTTTTTGAGGCTGGGCACATGCGCAGAAGGTCTGCACAGGGTGAACCTGTGGCAAGATTTTTTGAAACCCACTACTGGCCAGTTCAGTATTGTAGTTCTCCTCCAGGGGCTGACCTGGGAGTGGGGGAGACAGGACAGATGCCTCCTGCAGAATCTTCCCAGCCAAATGGGGCATGGGGGAGCTGCATGTGGGCACCCCCCCAGGCCCCATTTTGGTTGCTAGAAGCACCGCAGGCCTGTTCATTGCTATTTCCCGGCTGACCGTGTGGGCTGGGTCTTGAGTTTGACACTCCTGGTCTAGTGGAAAGAAAGATAGCAATGAGTAAATTCAACACCATCTAACACTTTAGGGCTTATATTCTTCTCCAAATTATACTTCAGATCCTCCTGCAGAACCTAATTGGAGCAGACCAATTTTTTTTAGAATACAGGCAGTCCTCGACCGTTCAAAGTTACAACGGCACTGAAAAAAAGGGAGTTATGACCATGTTTCACACTTACGACCATTGCAGCATCCCCGTGGTCATATGATGAAAATTCAGATGTTTGGCAACTGGCTCATATTGATGACCTTTGCTGTGTCCCAGAGTCATGGGATCCCCTTTTGCGATCTTCTGTCAAGCGAAATCAATGGGGGAGCCAGATTCACTTAACAACCACGGGGCTAATTTAACAACTGCAGTGATTCACATAACAAATGTGGTAAGAAAAGTCGTAAAATGGGGCAAAATTCACTTAACAGCTGTCTCGTTTAACAGCAGAAATGTTGTGCTCAGTTGTGGTCGTTAAGTCGAGGATTACCTGCAGTGAAACTACTTTACAATTTCTTTCCTATTTGGGTTGTTTCACTCAAAATGTAGCAATATTCTGAAGAACTGTGTCAAACATGTGGATTCCCTTTAGTAATTAACACGATTCACTTACTTGAAATACAATGCTAAATCGGTGGCTATAATGGCAATATCCATTAAGTGATTTACATGTTCATACTGCCTCCTGTTGAGATTCTGGTAGATGTTCAGGGACTAAAAGGGAGAAATACATAAATCAGAGTGGAAGGTTGGTCCTTCCAATTAAGCATCATGTTGGGTGCCTCTAACTTTTCCTAATGTTATCTTTCTTTAGTTGTCAAGTGCAAAAGACCCATGTAAATGATTTATTGCTCATGCCTATGCAACAGGAATCTAGTAAACTAATAGCACTGTTTTGGCACTAGGTAAGAATTAACAGACTCCAAAGGGCATTGACTTAAATCATTTGTGGCTACTAGCGATGCTAGGCTGATTCCTTATTTGACTTCATCCCCAGGCTCTTCCACTCCTTCCACTACAATTATATAATTTATTATATAATTTATATATAATTGTGGGAGCCTGGTGGAGCAGTGGACTGAAGCGCTGTTAAATAGCACTTAGCTGCCAGCTGCCTGCAATTACTGCAAGTTCGAATGTCACCAGGCTCAAGGTTGACTCAGCCTTCCATCCTTCTGAGGTAGGTAAAATGAGGACCCGGATTGTGGGGGCAATAAGCTGACTTTATATAAAAAAGAACACCGCTTGGGGGGGCCAAAAGCCCTACGAAGCAGGTATATACAAAAGTATGAAGTCTATTGCTTAACGCATTGTAAGCCACCCTGAGTCTCCGGAGAAGGGCGGCATATAAATCGAATCAATCAATCAATCAATCAATCAATATATCAAATAGATACTGAGAAGATGTACTAATTCTTTTTTGTAGGTTCAAGAGCTAAATACACACACACACACACACACAAAATATATAGATAAACATATTATATCTCACACTTCATTATGGGCTTTTGCTGATGGTTTTCCTAAAGCCAATGGAAAATTTACCAGAAGCCAATGGAAAGTGATCAGATTAGTGCTGAACTGATTTTACAGGTCTTATGTTCAATGACTTCTTCTCTGCTGTATGCTCAGAATATAGAAAAATGTAACTGAACACCTTCATCATTTGGAAAGAACAACATAAAGATTTATATCTCGAAGGACCTCTCATGGAATATGAATGTTAACATGCTTGTGAAGAAGGCACAGAAGAGGCTGTATTTCCTGAGAATGCTCAGGAAGATAAATCTATCTCAGCATCTACTTCTGTCCTACTATCGCAGCACCATTGAGAGTGTCCTGACATACGGCATTCTTGCATGGTATGCGAGCAGCTCTGTAGTGGACAAAAAAGCTCTACAGAGTATCATTAAAACTGCCCAGAATATCATTGGACTCCAGCTACCAGCCCTGGATGACATCTTCGAATCTCGTTGTTTGAGAAAGTTGCATAACATTCTCAGAGACTCTTCCCATCCTGCTTACAATCTTTTTGGACTGTTGCCTTCTGGCAGAAGATACAGAACAATTAAAACTCGGACCACACGTTTTCTGAATAGTTTTTATCCCAGAGCACTCAACAATGAACTAAAGAGCCACCATCAGTGAGCTGTTGGACAGTATTACTTGGTCTGTTGTGTGGATGCTTGGGTGGTTTAGGGATGGAGAATTGTGGTGGGTGGGAGTGTTTTTGGGGATTGTTATGTGTGTTGGACCTGGTCTTTGGGTGTTAAGTGAATTTCGTTGTATGGGTATACTGTGTATTCACGTACAATGACAATAAAGTTGTTGTTGTTATTGTTGTTGTTGTTGTTGTTGTTATTATTATTATTATTATTATTATTATTATTAACAAACTGGATCATGTTATGATATTCAATTTTCCCCACCCAATTTTTCCAATTTCTATTTTTCCACCAATTGCTCCATCATTCTGTAACTATTGAGCAGGAGTTTCTACTGATGTTTTATTCAGATGAATTCTTTCTTAAATGGGTAGGTACGTTTTTGGTTGTTCTCCAAATATTTGGCAGACTCGATTTTGAAGTGTGCTGATGCCTGTTATTCCTCAGGACACTTCTACCATTTTGCCATCTGTTTCACTCCCATCTCCTAGCTGAAGGTAATTTTCTTCACTTTTCTCAGCTTAAACTGCTGCTTTCCAAGTGGTCGTTGTATAAAAATGCCCTCATTTTTAATTTCAGTACTGACAATCTAAACTTTGAAATAGAGTGCTCTAGCATAAATTCCCAATTAACTGGCTTAAACAATCAATTAATATTAAGCATGTGTGTGCCTTGAACCGTCTGATAAAATGATTAATTGAACCTGTTAGTTGTTGAATTGTTAACAAGCCAATTTTATTTTCTATTTTATTTAACATGGGAGTTAAATGCAGTCTCAAGGCAGGCTATGGTACTTGGGAGCTGAAAGAATTGACTTCTTTAAATCCTGTATCTGAGAAAGGAAAAACAGGTTGATGGATGCTTTGTAATTGGTGCAAAGTTTTAAACCAATTATTAATTCCAATCAAAATTTGAGTTGTGTTTATTACCAATCACAGTTTCATAAAAGCAAAACATGGATCCATCCAATTACTTCTGCCATTCAAAATATTGGTCACTCACCTCTTCTGAAAGCAGAAATTTGCCAAATTCCAAGTGGTGTCTCTCTAGAATGGATGAGCCATGAAGTTTTGCCAAGGGATTTTGAGATCTGTTAGCAAACACGAGGGAAGATTAAAGAATGGAATCATTATGAGAATGCCAAATACTTCTTTATTTCTATCCTCAAGTTTGTAAATGATTGCTTTGGGGACTTGAAGTACAGGAACAGCAACCAGACATTGCTTTAATCTTTGACGATGAAAACTTTTATTAAAATGATGATTTTGTTGAGTTGTGCTGTATCATTATAACTATTTTATGATATATTTTGTTATGTCTCACTGCTTCCAAGGCAGTTTTGCAAAGCTATTGATAACATGCAAACAATACAGACAGGAGTGGGTTCTAAAATTTTTTACTACTGGTTCTGTGGGCGTGGCTTATTCTGTGGGTGTGACTTGATGGTCATGTGACAATTATTTAGGATTTAGCAGAGGTACTGGTCTACCAGACTTTTAACTGCTTGCAGAGCTATACTGATCTACCCATTTATTTTTGCAGACAATGGTCTACTGATGTATTTTTGCAGGCACTGGTCTACCCATTTATTTTTGCAGGCACTGATCTACTCAAGTATTTCTGCAGGCACTGGTCTACTCATTTGTTTTCTTTTAACACTGATCAGCTGTAGGGCGGCCCTTTGAAGCCCCGCGGCAAGAGTTTAAATAGTTTTTTTCCCTCTAGCCATCAGCTGGGACTCAGGAGGCAGCAATACATTGGGGGTGGGGCCAAATAAAAGGTAAGAATAACATGGGGGGTGAGGGGGGGGGCGAGGGGCCAGAGTGGGCCAGAACCGGTTTGGTGATGTTATATCACCGCTACCAGCTTGGCGGAACCAGGCGGAACTGGGAGGAACCCACCACTGAATACAGAACAGAAACAGTAAGAATATCAGCTGTAATATTTCTAAGCAGCAAAAACAGCAGACAGATATTTAAATATGAATATATTTTAGAAGCATATTCTGAACATCTATCGTATCATTTTTTTTTCTGCATAATTTTTATGCAGGGAATGATACATTCATATGAGGAGGGCCTCAACCATTAAAACGGTCGTTTTTGAAGTTTTTAAATATATTTATGGAAGCTATATAAGCCATCAGAAAAAGTAATGCTACAGCTATCAGATCTGGGCTGCAAAATCAGAAGACCACAAAAAGATTTAGAAGCCCTTTGATGCCATCTAGTGATCCTCTGGATTTTTGCATCTCATATCTGGTAGGTGTTGATAAGGTGTGCCCACTGGTTTTAGGGTGTCTGGAACACCTGCATCAGAATTTTTCTGCTTCTTTTCACTTTTCAGATTTTGCAATATCCTTCCCCCAGGAGTGGGGAGGGAATGGGGATTTTGCAGTATCCTTCCCCTGCCACTCCCACCAAACCACACCATGCCCACCAAGCCACCCCAACAGAACCGCTAGTAAAAAAAAATTGAATTCCACCACTGCCCCAGTACCATCTTTGTTTCCCAGAATGCCTCTCAGAAAATAAAAATATTCGGTGAAGTGCAACCCAGTGTTGTAAGTTGTCTGATGATCTCAAGAAAAAAGTGAAATGAGAATAATTTCAAATACCCCTTTATTACAAAACTGAGTCCACTAGGGAAGAGACTGGACCATGGCTTTATCGTTGTGCTTGCTTTCAGTGGTATGAGGGCAGGGAGGAGCACTGTGAATGGATGCTTCTGCTATCACAAAAAGAGTTTTTGCGCTTTGAAAATTTGTAATGCTTGGAGATGCTTTTGGAGAAGGTGAAGAGCTAAAATACTTCCTAAAGAGCTGGGTGCTATTTCTGCACAATTTAAAATCTTGTGGGTATACAAGAGGAAAATCAAACCTTTCTGAGATAGTTAAGTAATTTGGACAAAAGAAGCTAGGAATCTATTGTTTGTTTCAGACTGCAATTTCTTACGTTCTGTTTGTTGGGGTCAGTTAAAACCTACTGATGGAAATCCTTGAACTGTCACTGAGAAGCAGCACATGATTCTCCATCAATGTGTAAGTGGACACAGGCAGGTTTTCCTATGTGCCCGAAGAATCATTTGACTTCTGGGGGAGCAGCCTGTAGAATTTAATATGAAATTTATATTCAGAATGTAAATTGTGTTGATAATAAAAGAAGAGCACCTACTTCATTTGATAAAGATTGTTGGTTCCTCGGTGGTCAATATCATGACACAAAGCTGCAGTGACCATGGCAAAGGCTTCAAGATCTGTGTAGTACTGCTTCAATTTACCTGTCTATACAAAGCAAGTTTAAAAAAAAACACACCTCTCATATATACATATATATGATATCAGATTTAGTTTTTATTTTGTTAGAGATTTTTTTAAAAAAATCCATACAGGCTGAATTTCCATTGCTATTCATATTGCAAGCTATCTTAGCTTTTTGCATTAAAATTAAATGAAAGTAGAACTTGCATTCAAAAATCTCAAAAGAGCTTGCATATTTGCGGCCATCCATTTGTAACCCACAAAGCCCTTTCCAGAATCAATGGAATTTAAGATTTTTTTTAAAAGATTGAGCACATTTTAAGAATCAGAAGCCTTGAGGATGCTTAAGTAACTCATCTCGACATTTCTAAATCTGCATCCAAATAAAAATAATTTCTACCGAAGTGCTTTAAATATTATGGACTGTGATTTTTGTATAAAGCACCTTATTGCCTAATTTCTTGATAAACGATGGAATATCTTAATCTTGGCTCTTAAGCCAGAATGAGGTTGGAAAATCTGAGCTAAAAACTGTTGTAGATACTTAGACAAACTAAGAATTTCGGGATAGGGTGAGAGTTATGAATTTCATTGTTTTAAGGGCAAAGATATCTAGTAAATGGTAGAAGTAAGAGTTATATCTGGAAATGACAGTGGCTCTAAACCAGGGGTGTCAAACTCAAGGCCTGCAGGCCGGATCCAGCCAGTGGGGTGCTTAGATCTGGCCTGCTGGGCCAGCCTGGAAACAGCAAAGGATCAGCCTGCAGTGCCTCTGCCAGCAAAAATGGAGTTTGGGGGGGCGTGTACCCCCGCACCCCATTTTTGGCTGCAACGGCCTCCTGCAGTCCTCTGCCAGCAAAAATGGAGCTCAGGAAGACCACACGTGCCCCCCTGAGCTCCAGGGGGCTCCAGGGGGCTGGCAGACGGCTGTAGGAGGCTGTTGCGGCCAAAAATGGGGCACACTACATTTTCACTGGCAGGGAGCTATCAAAACAAACTAAAAACAAAACAAAATGAGAAATGTTTCCCCTTTTGCATTTGAGCATCCAAGAAGGGACAGGAAAGGAGAAAGGGAAAGAGGAAAAAGAAAGAAAAAGAAGGGAAAATGGGAAGAGAGAAAGGAAGAAGAAAGGAGAATAAAGAGGGAAGGTAAAAGAAAAGGAAGGAGGGAGGGAAGGAAGGAAGGAAAGAGATTATAATGAGAGTGCGGGAGGATCTCAGGGAAGTCTTGCCTTAGCATTTGGCTACCACAGGTGCCTCCCCCCCCCCCCCCCGATACAAGTGATGTTGAATTGGCCATGCCAACCCCCAACCACACACCCCAGCCCTCCAAGATCAAACACAACCCTGATATGGCCCTCAATGAAATCAAATTTGGCACCCTTAGTCTAAACTGAAACCGCTTCTACAGAAAGCCTAGTAAAGACATACCATAAGGAGGGTGAACATAGTCTGCGCAACATTGAAGCCATGGCGCCAGTTGTGATAGGTAATCTTTCGGTAACCTTTACTGACTGAAAAAACAAATCTCACCAGGACCTGTGAAAATAAAAAGAGTTAATCAGTGCAAACCAAGTTTTATGTGCCACAATTTTCTCTAAAGGAGGTAAGAAACTCCAGCCTGCTCCCCCCAAAAAAAGATTCTTGATATTCAGATGTTCAGGAGAAATATATTACAGGGAGTTCTCATCTTACAACAGTTCGAAGTTAAAAAAGCACTGAAAAGAGTGACTTATGACTATTTTTCACACTTATGGCCATTTCAGTATCCCCATGGTCATGTGAGTTACCTTCAAATGTTGACTACTGGTTCATATTTATGACGGTTGCAGTGTCCCGGGACCCTGTGATCATTTTTTGCGACCTACTTTCTGATAAGCAAAGTCAATGGGGAAGCGAGATTCACTTAACAGCCATGTTACTAATTGAACAACTGCAGCGATTCACTTAACAAATGTGGCAAAAAAAGTCGTAAAATGGGGCAAAACTCACAACAAATTTTTACTTAGCAACATCAATTTTGGGCTTAATTGTGGTGGTAAGTGAAGGGCTACCTGTATTTCCTTTTTCCTCAGTGAGGCCATAATTTATTTTATTCATTAATTTGGATCACTGACACCTAAAGTGTTAACTTAAAATTTTGAAGCAGTTTATAATCTAAATAAAATGCATTAGTATATGCAAGTTACTAAGGAAGGCTAAAAGCATACACCTGTTTTCTCCTAGGCCTTCACCTTCAATGGCCAGTTGGTTTCTAAATCTTAGGAATCCAGTAAGTTTCAAAACTATAGAAGTTTTAGAAGATGTTAACCTGAAATGGCTACCAGGGAAGTCCCAGCTTAGACTTAGTAGTTATTTATGATACTAGCTGTCTCTCATAGGTAATTTCCAGTTTGATGAATATCCAAAAAGGATTGCTGTAATCCTGCAGATTAGATGATGCCATGGCCGGAGGCTTACAAAAACAAATATGCAGTTTACTCAGGAATGAAATGCTCCTGATTTGGACCGGATAGCCCAATCTGGTAGTGATGGAGGCAGGTGGTTCGGAGAACAGGTAGCAAAAATCCCTGCCCCCCCCCCCCCATGCCCAGCTGAGCCACAAATTCATCAGAGGCTTTTTTCTTTACTTTTAAAAGCATTTTTTCTACAACCTCTTCAGTGGAAATATGCTTTGAAAAGTTAAAAAAAAAGCCTCTGATGATCACGCGGCTCAGCTGAGATCATCAAAGGCTTTTAAAAGAAATTTTTTTTCTTTTAAATGCCTCTGACGATCCAAGCTGAGTTGCCTGATAGGCAGGGGCTTTTAAGCCTCTGCTGATCAGGCAGCTCTGCTTGAATCGTCAGATGCATTTAAAAGAAAATCCCCTTTTTTTCTTTCTGACGATCCCAGCTGAGTTTTTAAAAAAGCCTCTGCTGATCAGGCAACTCAGCTGGGATCGTCAGAGCCTTTTGAAAGCATTTTTTTACAATCTCTTCGCAGAAGAGGTTGTAGAAAAAATAGTTTTAAAAGTAAAAAAAAATTGGTCACACCCACCCAGTCACAGTACTCCCCCTCACCAAGCCACGCCCACAGAACTGGTAGTAACAAATTTTAGATTTCACCACTGAGTTACTATTGGCTAACTTCCAAGTACTGATTGATTGGCAGTTCCTTGTCCTCCACAGTTGGTCAAAAAGTGCTAGCCAACACTGATTGGCTGATGGATTCTTTGCATGTAAATATGTTGTGCTCATCTTGGCTTTCAAAAATGGAAGGAGGAGAACTACCTGAAGCGTTACTGAAGAACCTATAAATTGCAATTAGAGATTTGGTGTACAGAAAGTCTGGCCAGCTCGAATCTCCCGTGGGTTCTAGTTCAACAGAGAAGTACAATCATTACCTAAGGGGCAGGATATTTCAAAACTACGTGCAATTCTAAGGTGCTCCTATTATCCCTCAGATAATTTACATTCAGTATGTATATCTCAGTGGTGGAATTCAATTTTTTTTACTACCGTTTCTGTGGTTGTGGCTTGGTGGACGTGGTGTGGCTTGGTGGGTGTGGCAGGGGAAGGATGCTGCAAAATCTCTATTCCCACCCCACTCCAGGGGAAGGATACTGCAAAATCCCCATTCCCTCCCCACTCCTGCGGGAAGGATATTGCAAAATCTCCATTCCCACCCCATTCTGGGGCCAGCCAGAGGTGGTATTTGCCGGTTCTGTGAACTACTCAAAATTTCCGCTACCAGTTCTCCAGAACCTGTCAGAATTTGCTGAATAGCACCCCTGGTATATCTGATTTCCTGTTCCCTCTCTATACAGATTTTTGCTTTATTTTGTACCACCTTGGTGAAATGGCTACGGTATTGGCTCATAACTCAGGAGACCCAGGTTTAATTCTACTCTCAGACAGGGAAGCCCACAAGATGACATTGGGATAAGTAACTACCTCTCAGCCCAATCTATCTCCTAGCGTTGTAGGAAAATTTGGAGGAGAAAAGCTACAAATTCTGCTTTGAACTACTGAAAGAAATCTGCGATATAATGCAAGCAGACAAATCTCTTTTAAAAAGACAACTCATTTGTCTTTTTAAAGTTCAAAATGCCACCGTCCACTTAGTAGTGGATGAGTGTTTAGCCACAGGGTGCTCATTACTCTTTAAAAAAAAATTCTCCACATTTGAAGAAGGGTCTCCAAAAACGTTACCATTTACCTCCTGTGGAATTTGGAATTTTTTCACCACTCCAAGCTCATAATACATTTGAATGCTACATTTTACAAGATCAAGTTCAGTCCATTCGAAATCAGAAAAGTGAAAGGCGTAAATTTCACATTCTTCAGGATCTGGAAGAATTTCTTTCTGAGGGCAAAAAAGAATTGCACTTTTAGTTTAGATTCCAGAGTGGAAGCAACAAGCTCTGTTCTCTGAACTGGCATAAAAATAGTGATTATGCTTGCATCTAATGCTACTTTATGAGTTAGTAAACATTGCGATAACTGGAATGCACCAAACTAAACTTAGTTTAGATGGATTTCTGTTCAATTCCTCTCCTGCAAAAAAGTCTTGCCAGCATTTCATTTTACTTTTCCAAGATCTTGATTTGCTAATCAAATCTACAGTTTATGTAAACTCTGGTTAATTAAGCAAATCATTTACAGATCCATTATCTGCTGTTATCTTCTATTGCAATTGATTAGAGCTTGTGATCATCTACAACCTCACAGTGATACGGTCAGATAGGAAGACTACTCATAGCCAGTTTTTCAGTCTGGATTCTTGCTGGCATTTGTGTTGTATTTAAATAATTGTCTTGCCTGTTTCCTCGTGTCTGATTTCCTGCCATCCCACCTCTAGTTCGTCAATACATTAGCATATATTGTGCATTCCAGCAATGAGCCATGACCAATATTTGTATTCTATGACCACTACAGACACATGAGGTCAGTGTTTTCCTCTGAAATGTGTTTGCTTTTGTAAAAATGTGGATTTTTTTTTCTCTGTCAAGGATTGCACCATATTAATGCTAAATCTATATTGCCTGAGGTGAGCTGAGGTTCTTGGTCCGTGCAAAACATGTCAATAAGTGAAATTGAAAAGTTCTAGCAAATTCTCTTAGAGGAAACGCTTGGCTGAAATTAATAATTTTTGCAAACAGTTTTCATTATTTCGACAAAACTCATGGGTGAGTTTTTATTAAAGTCTAGAAAAACATCTGTGATGAAGAGGATCAATCAAATGTTTTATTTTGCCTTGTGTGGCCTTTGCTTAATAAATTATAAATCAAATAATAACAATTGATATTTATTTAGCTGAAGCACACTTTATATGTATCAGAGGAGACATATCAAGAAAGACATAAAACCATGGGGCTAAAAGCAACCTTGGTGTCTTCTACTACAATCCTCTGCCCAAGGCAAGAGTCCTTATTTCATCCTTGATAAATGGTTGTCCAATTTTTTTCTTGGAAACTTCCAGTGATGGAGCACCCATAACTCCAGCAAGCAAGCTGTTCCACTGACTAAAGAAATTTCTCCTTAGCTCCAGGTTGGATTTCTCTTTGGCTCATTTCCACCCATTGCTTCTTGCCCTGCTCTTAGGACTATGACCTTAGGACATCATTATCTGCTTATATTCAAATTCAAATTCAAACCTTTATTGTCAGAATACAACATGTGTACAATAAGACTGGCTGAGTCTCCCTTCGTGCACCCCCACAACCCGATACAACTCACAGTGAAAGACAGTAAAAGAAAAATCCCTAACCCAGTGAGCCAGTGGTGGGTTCCGCCCGGTTCACACCAGTTCTATAGAACCGGTAGTAAAACCAGCGGGAGGCTCTGCCCACCAACCCCGACGTCATCAGAATGCTTCTGCGCATGTGCAGAAGAGCACGCTCGCGCGCTTTCTTTGCTTGCTTGCGTGCACGGCCCCGTTGCAAACTGGTAGTAAAGGTAAGTAGAACCCACCCCTGTAACAAGCACACAATCCTAGTGCACCAAGTGAATTTATTGTACACCGAGCACTCCTGCAAGTCAATCGTATTATGTTGTAAAACGGCAGGAGAATAAAGAAGTGCTGACCAGGATGTGAGTCGTCCCTGAGGATTTTCCTCACTCTTCTAAGGCAGTGATCCCTAGTGAGGTCATCTAGTGATATCAGGGGACAGCCCACGATGTTTTGTGCTGTGCTCACTATCCGGGCCGGATTTTCCTATAGGCTAACTAGGCTTCAGCCTAGGGCCTCAAGATCAAGAGGGGCCTACATTCATTTTAATTATCTCATGTAATTTACAAACTTAAAAATGGGAGGTGAAAGGGCCTCATAAGTGGAATAGCCTAGGGCCTCTTTTCATCTAAATCCAGTCCTGCTCACTACCCTCTGTAATGTCTTTGATTCTGCGGCTGTCAAGCCGGCATACCACACAATAATGCAATGAGTGAGGGCACTTTCAATTGTACACCGGTAAAAGGAGGTCATCAGTTGTTGTTCCACTTTGTTTTTTCGCAAGACCCTGAGGAAGTGGAGTCTCTATTGGGCCTTTCTGACCATCTGGGTCATAAAATATTCTCCTATGTAATGTGCAACCAAATAAAAGATTTCCCAGTTTATATCTGTAATCTTTAAAAGAAGGGCATGATGCCATAATAAGGCACTCACAACAATCGACACTCACTAGAAGTTCCATCAGTTCATCTTCTTTACATTCGTTCACCTCTTTGCCAAACCTCTCTCTTGTTGGCTGTAAACAAGAGAGAGAAACACAGGCATATCGAAGTTATGAACATATAAGAAGTATATTTTGGAATCTCAAGCAGCAGATGGATAAAACCTGCAACCTTTCAGTATCACCAATGTATTTTTCTGACAATTTAAGGATTTCCAAAAAAACCCAAAACCAAACCCCAAAACAAACAAACCAGCAACCCCAACCTTGTTCAGTCTTTGTTATCTACTGATGTTTAATGACTGATATTATCTTGTAGCAGACTTTGTAGTGGTCAGGATCCAAAGAGTTCTCAACCTCTTAACAGTTGAAACAGAATTAATCAAGAAATAAGGAATAGAGAGGATTAGAATAGAGCCAAATCTTTAACAGTCATACCAAGAGCTCTTGAAGTTCCTCCTGGTCACATCGTACATGGTAAAGCACCATATCCTGTGCAATGTCCTTTCTGTTCTCCAGTTTATTCATCTTATCGTAAGTATCAGTATTGAGCACAGACCAGCCCAGAAACTGTGTTAAGGACTTGAAAAACAAAACAAAAATATTTTATTACTAAACCGGAGCTGATCTCCTTTTTGCCATGCCCCTTTCTTTTTCTCTGAGCTTTCCATTTTTAATAGCAATAGCACTTAGACTTATATACCACTTTACAGTGCTTTCCAGCCCTCTTTATGTGGTTTACAGAGTCAGCGTATTGCCCCCAACAATTTGGGTCCTCATTTTACCCACCTCGGAAGGATGGAAGGCTGAGTCAACCTTGAGCCTGGTGAGATTCGATCTGCCAAACTGCTGGCAGCCGGTGATCAGCAGAAGTAGCCTGCAGTACTGCATTCTAACCACTGCGCCACTGTGACTCTTATAATACTCTTGAATATTATTTTTCCCCCCTGGATTTGTATATTACTGCCATCTTTTTTATGTGAAATTGAAGTGCTCGAAGTGGCTATCTTCATTGATTGAAGCCAGAGAATAGCAATTTTTTAAAAAAACTGACAGTAATATCAAAAAGAATTTTGGATAGTGAGATTGATAGTACTGTTCTGTTCAGTCATAATCTGCTAATAATGTTGACTGTGCAGGCCCAATAACGCATCCTGGAAGTTATGGGACTATTTCTTTCATAGGGAGTCCCAAATAGAATTTGAGCTCAAAATAAAAACAAATTACACACGAGGCAAAGAAAGTGAAAGATCAGAGGAAACAGGAAGAATGGGAGTTTAGATAAGTGAAATATATCAGGATAATAGAAAGGAAAAGCTTTTTCCCAAACTGGTATTTTAGAAATATGTTTGAGGACATTTAGAGGACTACAACTTCCAAACTTCCTCAGAATATGGCCAATGGCTAGTTCGATATTTATATAGAGAAAGAAGTGAGATATCAGTTTACACATAAAAAGAACTACAAAGGAGAGGTATATTAGGAATAATATGAAACCACCATTTATAATATTATTAATCTTATCCACTAGATGTTCTCAGCCCAATGTTTCTTTATGTGCTATATGAAGTCAAAATTCAAGGCACCAACAGAAATGGAACTGTGCTGAATGGGTTGGTTTATTCTGTTTGTCACACTGGAAGTTAAATTAGCCACTGCAGAATTGTATATGTAATCAACTACTTTATGGGAAACACACATTATATTTTCATATCCATTAATTATGCCTACCTCCATTAGTGTTTCATCCTGTTCATCAAAGGGCTTCCCATCTTTTCTATTGTAAAATGTAGCAACACCTACAATTTCTTCTTTTTTGTTGACGATTGGCATTGAGAGAACATTTTTGATGATCCATCCTGATTCATCAACAGGGCCTTTCTTGAAACACCAGCATGTTAGTATTAAACAGATCTGGGGCTAACTTGAAGATCTAGTAATAATAAAACTACCGGTATTTATATGATGCAAATCTGCTACTTAAAACAAATGTTGTGTGCAACATTTTATTTTTAATATGATTTTCATAGAAGTAGACAAACTGATGTGCTCTAGATGATTTGCCCTTTAATCTGAGGATTTTGACCATGTTATTAAGGAGCACAGTAGGTCACATGGTTAGGATACTGGGTTGGAGTTTTGCAAGCCCATGTTTGAGACTCAAGTGCTGTTGCATGGTGAAGTGAACTCCCATCATTTACTCCAGCTCTTTGACAGGGACATGAAAGAAGCCCCATGGGTGTCCCACATGCAACAGTGATGTCACCAGCTAATCCTTTCAACCTGAAAACATTTTAAAGAGTGCTTCCAACGTGAATCGGGGGGTGGGGTGGAAACTATATTAGTTAGCCAAAATATGTAAAAATATTAGCCTATAATTCAAAATATTTCAAGAACATTTGGTTGTCTATTCATATAGACAATCCCTTTGCCAGACGTTGGGAAGGACCCAGCCTGGCAGGGAAGAGGGATTGAGCACAAAATTAGCCTGGAGTCATTGCACAACTTCAAAAAGGCTAGGACTGACCCTTCCTAAATTCTTCGTAATTTTATCTAATTGTCCCCAGCAGTGGTAGGTTTCAAAATTTTTTACTACTGGTTCTGTGGGTGTGGCTTGGTGGGCGTGGCAGGGGAAGGATACTGTAAAATCTCCATTCCCAGCTCACTCCAGGGGAAGGATACTGTAAAATCTCCATTCCCTCCCCAATCCAGGGGAAGGATACTGCAAAATCCCCATTTCCTCCTGATCAGCTGAGACTTGGGAGGCAGAGAATAGATGGGGGTGGGCCAGTCAGAATTTTGACTACCAGTTCTCGGATCTACTCAAAATTTCTGCTACCGATTCTCCAGAACTGGTCATAACCTGCTGAAACCCACCTCTGGTCCCCAGGGATAGGTTGCCAGAGTGTGTTATAGGCACAACATAATAAAATAGTTAGCTTGACCTATGCTTATTGTTCACACCTGGCATCAGCAGAGCAAATATAAAACTCTTATGAATAGGCTTATAATACCTGAAATGTAAACATTTCATCCGCTGCTATGTTCATAATATTGCAAATCTGAAAAATTGCAGAAGAAAATATATGTCACTATATATGTTGCTCTTTTGAAAATTAAATAAAAACTGAAAGTACATATGATTGACATATTATGGCTGTGATCCAAGAATTTTTTACATATTTCATTTTTTAAAATTCAGGCCATCCTCATACCATGAGTGACTATTGAAACTTTTCTTTGATTCAAATATAGTTCCTATTTGGGAAAATAAGCCCAGATAGATCTTTAGTTCTTGGCCAAAGTACACTTGAATTATGTAAAGAGGTCAACATAAATACTTACAAAACCAGTTTCTGCTACATAAGTAGGGAGGCCACTACTCAGTGCCCAGTGATCTTCTTTGGGATTTCTAAATGGAATAAAACATGAAAAATTAGGCGTGGGTAGAAAAAGAATGCATGAAATGTATTTTCTATTCTTTCTTTTTTTTAATTGAAAAAGTTTTACAAATACAAATTTTTCATTTTTCCCTCCCCCCAATTTCCCCCCCCTATCCCCCCTCCCCTCCCCTCCCACCCCTGGCTTCCCTTGCAAAAAATATTATTCTTATACAGTCTGCAAATGTTAAACAAAAAAAGAAGAGGTGAAATCCAAATAAGATAACATGTCAAACATTTCTTTCACCTAATCTACCCCCTGTCAATAATAGAATTTTTCTAAATAACATCCAAATAATAATAATTATCTACATTTATCAATCCCCTTTACTACATAATAAAATCCAAAACATAATTTCCCCCCAATACCCATCCCCAAATTTAAACTATTCTCTGAATAACATATTCTATGTAACATTCTATATCAATGTATCATCCTCTTATTCAAATCTTAATTACCTCCAATTAGTTTACCCCCTATATGCTATAACTCTCAACACAACATAACCTTCTTCAATCAAATACCAACTGATACTTTTTTGTTTGATATTTATTCTGCACGTAATCTATCCATTTCTTCCATTCCCAAACAAAAGTTTCTTGGGTCCTATCTTTTAAATACGCTGAAATCTTTGCCATTTCTGAGAAACTAGCCATCTTCAAAGTCCATTCTTCAATAGTAGGTAAAATGTCTTTTTTCCAATATTGTCCAATCTAGCTGCAGTAATCATATATAATATCAATCTTGTTTCACTCGATGAAAAATCCTTAACTGTACCCAATAAAAACAGTTGCGAAGAAAATTGAAGCTTCTTCTTCAAGACATTTTGCATGACCCACCAGAGTTTAATCCAAAAAGCTTTCACTTTTCTGCAAGTCCACCATATATGATAATATGTAGCATCTAAACAATCACATCTCCAACATCTTGGTTGAACATTAGGATACATGCATGACAGTTTCTTAGGATCTAAGTGCCACCTATAAAACATTTTATAAAAATTTTCCCTCAAATTCTGTGCCTGGGTAAATTTAACATTCTGAACCCGTATCTTTTCCCATGTTTCCAACATAACTGGTTCTGCAAAATTTTGTGCCCATTTTATCATACAATCTTTGACCAATTCACTTTCAGAGTCTCTTTCTAACAATATATTATAAACCCTTTTAATATGCATCGGCCCTTTCTGTTTTATCTGTATCACCAAATCTTCTTCATGCAACATTAAACCAATTTTTTGATCTTCTCTCCATCTTGATTGAAGTTGACTATACTGTAACCAAGTTAAGTTAATCCCTTCTGCCAACAGAGTTTTTAATGACTTCAAATTCCAGCTGCCCCCATCATTAAAAAGTATCTCTTTATATAAAATCCCCCCGAGTGACTTTATATTCCGTATAATGTGCCCAAGATCCAACCACAAAGGTATTTTGTAATCCAATTTAGACTGGTGCTTCTTCCAAACTCTCATCAAAGAATTTCTGAGTATATGACTTCTAAATTATTCTTTCTTTACATGCTTTTTAAAGTAGCCTGGTATTTTTACAAAAAACTATGAATTTGAACAATTAATTGAGGGAAGGAACAACAGTGAATGACTTCCTAATAGATATGGCTGCATTTTCACCATTTTCAGAAATAAACCAACGTGTTTTACAGGTATCAGCTGAAAACATGAAAACATCACGAAAAATTGTGGCACAGAAGTTGATCATTCAGAGTTTTAAATATGTGAGATATTGAATAGGTTCAGCTCCTCAGTATGATAGATTTGTACTGAAGAAACAAAACCTGGGAAGGAATTACATAAGTTTGTACGAGACAATGAATTACTTCCTACTTAAAATCATTTTAGAGTATATTCTTTGGGTATTTTTCTGATATGATATCATGTTCATCACAGAACACATGGCACTGTCTAATCCATTTACTTTATATGTCTTCAATGTCACTGACACAATTGCTTATACAGATAACTTTCAGGTGATCCAGTTATATAATGCATACTGCTTGAGACACTTTATGACAGGGCTCTATTCAAAGATGCTATATACCATATTAATTCTTCCCTTCCCATTTCTCTACAGCAGGAGTGTCAAACTCAACTTCATTGTGGGCTGCATCAGTTTGATGTCACTCGTGTCCTGTGGTGGCCCAAGCACTCTGCCAGTGAAAACAAGCTCTCGAGCTCAGTTTTTGGCTGTGATGGCCTCCTGCAACCCTCTGCCAGCAAAACAGAGCTCATTTTTGCTGGCAGGGGCGCCGTGAGCTGGTCATTCGCTGTTTCCATGGCAGCCCTGTGGGACAGATCTAAGCATCCCGTGGGCTGTATCAGGCCCGCGGGCCTTAAGTTTGACACCGCTGCTCTATAGTTACATTGGAGTGTCCCAGCAATAGATACATTTTCAGCTTAATTTTCTTCATTCATACTTTTAGAATATCTATATTTATCTTAACTTACACGGTAAACTTGTTATTAGCTACAGATTCATTGTAAGACCTGTGCTTGAATTCATACATTTATATTTAAAAAAAAGAACTTCATTTCCCACCAAAATGAAAGAGGCAGCGTATTACTTATTCTCATAAAAAGGTGTAAAATATGTTAGATTGAGAGTTAATTATCTTTATAAGTGAGGGAACATCTGAGCTCAGTCACAACACTCCAACTCTTTCTTCTCAGCTTGAGGCTCACCAGATGGTAAAGACTATAACTCTAGAAATTCCCAAATAATTCTCAATTAATTAGGCTGGTTGGAAATACAATTTCAACACATCTGAGGGGCACCACGGAGAGGGCAGTACTCACAACAGCACACTGAGGTTTTTTAAAATTCTTTATTAAAAATGAACTTGTATTCTGTAGAACGATGGTTAGATAGTATCATTGATGCAATGAACATGAATTTGGACAAACCCCAAGAGACAGTGGAGGAAAGGGCAGTGGTGGGATTCAGCCCATTGGCATCGATTTGGATGAACCGGTTGTTAAATTACTGCCCCCACCCCCCACTTTTAAAGTGGATCCTGGGCGCTGCACTGCAATGAAGAAATGGGCAATGGAGCAGCCAGTGTGAGGGAAGGAGAAAGCCGCTTTCCCTCTTTCTTCTCCCTGCTCCTCCTCCTCCCTTCGTGTCAGCCACTCCGTTGCTCATTTCTCCATTGCAGTGTAGTGCCCATGATCCACTTTGATAGCAGGGTGATGTGTGTAATTTAACAACCAGTTCACTCAGGGTTAGGTTGGCCATCGCGTGGAGCTCATCCAGCATGTGCAGCAGAGCTGGAGGACTGGGATATGCCACAACTCCCACAACAATCAGCCTGACCTGGCCAAACTGGTTGTTAAATTATTTGAATCCCACCACTGGGACAGGGTGTGTGTCATGCTATGGTCCATGGAGCGGTGAAGAGCCAGACTGAACAACAACATTCTGTAGAGTAGATTGGCGGAATTGACTACATACAACTTTGTATCAATGCCCCCCCCCCTGCAATTATTTTACTTTACTTACGGGATCACTTTAATTTCTTCCTTTCCGTGTAAAATATAATCAATGACCTTATAAAAGGCAATTTCCTACAAAAAACAGAAACTAGAGTTGACATTCATAATAGGAGAGTCAATAGAGAAAGATACCTTTTCTGGTTAGTAACTTACTCTGCCATCTGGAGTTCGAGGTCCTGAATAAGGTGGAACTTCACCCATTAGTACTGGCCACAAGTCAAAGAATTCCTAGAAAGTGAAATAAAAGTTAAAAGAGAAATACATTTTAAAATGGAGAACTATTCTTAATATCCTTTTTTTTTTTTTAGTTGGGAGAAATATCTTTTCCAAACAGATGTTCTTTGTGAGACTATTTTTAGCATTGTATGATAGATTCCAGTGGATTAGCTTTGCAATTACTCATCTGTGTAATAATGGAGTCTGTTTTGAATATTTGCATCATTTTTTCCTTACTCAAATCTAAGTAACTCAAGTAAATTCTGAAATTTAAGTACATGAAGTTTGCATACGAAAACCCCCAACTTTCATCTCTATCATTTCCAATGGAAAGGATGAGCTGTTGCCATTAGCAGGGAAACAATAAAATTAACCAATTTAACCAATAAACTAATACAAAATTGGGAAAACATTCCAAATAAATTGTTGGACTTGCACAATTCTGTAGGAAAGCGTGGCAGACAAATGCTGTATTTCAATGTCTGGGCACATAATTTGTATACAGAAAGGCCAATTCGTGAAACTAAATATGGAGTCCTTGGTTACTCTATGAGTTTCGTTGATCTAGCAATTGATGATATTACTTAGTTTGGTAATGAAATGGCTGCAAAAAACCCACCAAACTAAGAGAATACCAAGGACCCCACAGTTCAATCCAGAGCTACAAATATTCTCTTCTATCAAAACTAAATACATTAGGGGAATATTTTGAAGAATACCAGATAATAGCACTGTAAATGTTGCAGTATTTTGTTTGTTTCATTCTGATTTTGCTGCACAAATATTTTTACGTGAATGGAAGAGGACATGAAAACTTGTGGAACTGAGCCACACTTAGGAACAATTTACCTTTTGCTTACTCATATCCAGAAGACCTACTGAATACCTGTCACAGTTCAAATATGCTCTCACTGTATAAAAAGATTTGTGGAATTGTCTTTCGATGTCAGTCAGTTCCTCAAATACTTTATTGGCTGACCACAGTAGCACCTGCAGAAGAGCAAAGCCAGTAAGATAAATTGCCTAGACAGTCTACTGAATTCAGAAGCACCATTTCTGATTTCTCTCTCTTTCTGTCTTAATAAAAATTAGGTCTCATGGACAAAGTCAAACCAGGCTTCATACACAATTTATTATATAAATTATATTAAATGTTAAAATTCATTGTTGTTTTCTCTGAAACACTTCCTTACTTGTTTGATCTGTGATATTTGAACATTCCTAAGGACATTTTTTTAATGAAAAAAATAGTGATTGTAGTATGATGTGTGTGTGTACATGTCTATGTGTGTGAGAAAGAGAATGATGATTGTATACAAATACATATGTTGTGAATATGTGTTTGATGATGATTGCACATGGATACATGTGTGTGGGTGTGTTGGGGGAGTATATGAATATGATTTTGGTACACCACCAATCAAATTGGAAGACTCCAATGGGCACACAATAGGATGACAGTAGAGAAAATAGCAGTACAGTGGTACTTTGGTACTCAGCTCTTTTGAAACTCATCAAATTGGGTACTCAAAGCATTTTGACAGATAAATGTTGTCCAGGTACTTATCATTTGTTTGGTACTCAACACCCAAGCTAGAAATTGTTGATGATGGCTGCCTTGTGCTCGTTACATTGTTCCTATGGAAAAAAAATTGTTTGGTTCTCATTGTTTTTGGTACTCATCACACCTCTCAGAACCAATTAACAATGAGAACCAAAATACCACTGTATAGAGAGTGGGTAGTAATCAGCAAAATCTGAGAGTTTATGAATGGAACTGAGAAGTACCTAGGACACTCATAGAAAATTATTTAAATTTTCGAATCATGGCCAACTATTTAAAACTTTGAGTTGTCAAGCACTAGTATGAAGCCATTTCCTTCTCAGCATATATCATGTAATGCACAGAAAAAGCATGAACTAAGCTCACTTTATCCCTCTTGCTGGAATTTCCAGAACTGGATTAGGCAAACAGAATGAACAATATCCTTTATGCTGCAAAATTGTTTCAGTTGCTTCAAGCAGTATGTATTTTCTATTCAGCATCTGTCTAAAATGGTAAATATTTCGAGTAAATACTGAATACTGTTGGTATTTTTAAAATGTTCCAAAGATCATATTTAAAAACAAACAAACAAACAAATATCAAAAAGGGTCCAGCAGAATAAAACATCATTCAAATACGGTACTTGTCGTCGGAATTCTGATCATGGACTGAAATAAATTATGACTGGCATAATTTGTTTTCTGTAATGTGAATTCAAAATACAATAGTTTTAAACTTTTTGGTTTTTAATAGTCATACAAACGCTGAGATTACCAAATGGCATATTGCCTGTGGTGGGTCATTTTTCACTGAGTTTCTAAAAATATTCAGATCCCATATTGATGCATATTTTTTATTGCAATTGACCTTTGTCTATTGTTCTACTGTTATAATTCATTCTAATATTTGAGGGGCTCCTACAAAAATGAGGGGGTCAAACTATTTTCCAAAGTACCAAAAGGCAAGACAGGAAATAATGGATGGAAACTAATCAAGGAGAGAAACAACCTAGAACTAAAGAGAAATTTCCTAATGGTGAGAACAATCAACCAATGGAATAGCTTGCCTTCAGAAGGTGTAAGTGTTCTATCACTAGAGGCTTTCAAAAAGAGACTGGACAACCATTTGTATGAAATAATATAGGGTCTCCTGCTTGAGCAGGGAGTTGGATTAGAAAACCTCTGAGGTTGCTTCTGACTCCTATGTCCTATGTCAGGGGTGTGAAACTGGCAGCCTGTGTGGGCTGGATGCCTCACGCACAGGCCAGACCCACCAGTAGTGGAATTCAAATCCCGGCGCTACCAGTTCGCTATTGGTAGCATGCGGGTGCGTTTGCTTTGCGAGCACGTGGTGCTTCTACGCATGCACAGAACTTTTTTGACGATGTCTGGGCGGGTGGGTGGAGCCTCCCACCGCTGCCACTACCCGTTCGCCTGAACTGGGGCGAACTGGGAGTAACCCACCACTGACGCCAATCCCGGCTCCATGAAGGGGAAAATATGTTGCAATATGTCACGTGATGGCCACATGACACTTTGAGTTTGATACCTGTGTCCTATGTTCATTCTTTGATTCTGACCACCTATTAAGGGGTACTTCTGTAGAGAACTGAACCATTCCAGGTTTTGAAACTAAGCAGAGAGAGAAGACCAAGAGCCAAGAAATATAAGAAAGCAGAAAAGGTTCAACCTGTTTTGGCTTCAGTAAGGTTTGTTCCCGTCCTGTTCTGATTTTGTAACCTTTCTATGATCCTCAGGACATATAGTCAGTAATTTCTGAAAGCCCTTTGACAGAAGATGTTCTTGTCAAAACAAAACAGTCCTGGGTCACAGGCACATTTTTAGAATTTGTTAAAAACTTGGTGCCTTCCACATATATACATGTATGTGCACATACACACACAAACAGATAGGTTTAGAGATAGCAGATAAGCTTAGAGAAGTTTCCTCACCTGACCTTTTCGTGTTTCACAATTATGAAGGTAGCTCAGATGATAAATTTTCAGGTTCAAGGAGGCAAAATTGAGATACTTCAGGAACAGCTGAGTCATTAAAAAAAAAAAACTTTGCTCAGTTACACAACCTACGGCAATGCAGTTACATTTAAATGTAGATATTGGGGACTAGAGAATGTCTCAGAAGATGCTTTCCCAGTACTTACATTTTCATCTGCACTGGTGAAAAAAGGACCTCCGATCTTATTCACTGCCATGATCACAGCAACGACGTCTTTGCCATTCATTATTGGTGTGGCAAGAATGTTCTTTGTAGTCGACTCAGTGAGTTCATCAACAAATGTACTAAACTGTTGGCACTGTTGTTTTTTTTTAAAAAAAAGAAATAAGAACATTTAATATGTAACCTACCGTGTTTCCCCGAAAATAATATCCTGTTTTATATTTTTTTGAACCCTGAAATAAGGGCTTGGCCTTATTTACAGGGAGGTCTTATTATTTTGGGGCGTATGGAGCAAGATGGGGCTCCTTTTGCAATCTTACCTGATTTCCAGCTCTTTCTCCCTAACCCTAACCAGAAGAAATGGTGGAGACTGTCTGCGCATTCGTTTAAATATTTTCGGGGAGGGCTTATTTTCAGGGGTGGCTTATTTTAGCACATGCACTCAAAAGCCCGATTGGGCTTATTATCAGGGGATGTCTTATTTTTGGGAAAACAGGGTAATAGCCTGACCCTTTTTTTAACCCTTCTTAATACAGTATATACAATAATATAGAAATCATATTTGATTTTTCTTTGCTCCAAAATTATCTTGATATGACTTCTAAAATCCCATTAAAAACAGTATTGTCATGTTAGGTAGGTTGTCCTTTAGAGGTGCAAGGACAGGGAGACACCAACATGCTGGTCACACTGAATGGGAGGAGTTTTGACCCAAATTTGGAACTGATCTGCAGCAAAGCTATTTTCATCCTGGGAGAAAACCATATTTGAGATTCTATAATGATTCTTAAGTATCTGAGTTGAGCACTGCCTCTCCATGGACTCACAATCTGTCTCCTTTCATTTGCAAATTATATATTTATCAGTAAGGTTCTACTTGCTCTGTCCTTCAAAGTAAAAATTCACCACTTTACTCAACTGGATGCCACAGAGATCTGTTGGAAATTAAATATGATAAATTCTCTAGGGAAAATGTGGAAGCTGCTGTTTTAACATATTTAGAGGGCATTCAACTGGGGAAGGGTAAATTACACAGTAAAGGCTATTTACAATGTCACACCTGAGGGAAAGAGGAATCAAGCTGGTTTTAATTCCATGTGGAAGGGACTATTTGTTTACCTTACCTACTGTATCCTACCTACGGTCTGTGATGAGCAAATGACCAGGTTATGAAAGCATACTTAACAATGAAGTAATCCCAGCAGAAACCATTTATGGACTGCAGGGATTTGAAATTAATAATACTGACTTGTGTATGTGTGCAGATATAATAGGACATGATTTTAAGACTGGGAAGAAGTTCAATATATTTGTGCCATATGGCACAAACATTTGTCATCTGGGAGGGAATATAAGTAGTCCTCAACTTACGACCACAACTGAGCCCAACATTTCAGTTGTGAGACAGTTGTTGAGTGCATTTTGCTCAATTTTACAACCTTTCTTGTCACAGTTGTTAAGTGAATCACTGCAGTTGTTCAGTTACTAACACAAGTCAACCTGGCTTCCCCGTTGATTTTGCTTGTCAGAATATCACAAAGGGGATCACATGATCCCAGGACTATGCAACTGTCATAAATATGAGTCAGTTGCCAAATGTCTGAATTTTGATCATATGATCATGGAGGTGCTGCCATGGTCATAAGTGTGAAAAGTGCTCAAAACTTTTTCAGTGCTGTTGTAACTTCGAACAGTCATTTAATGAACTGTTGTAAGTCGAGGACTATGTGTACTTTTGTTTCTGTCAGGCTCTAACAATCAGACCCACATATGTGGAGTTCAAAGAAGCTACTTTATTGTTATATGTTTATTCTACAGGAATCTCCCCAGACTGGTAGCTTTCCCTTGGGAAAGACTAGATAAAGCTCACCGGCATTCAGGATGGAGAGACGGGATCAGACCTTGCCTCTTGGGTTTACCTTAGAATTCCATGCTAATTTCCCCCTTGGATCCTCCTCCCAACTGGAATGGTTGCTCTCTAACAGATTTCCACTCAGGAACTTCCCTGAAGGCACTATTCCTATCCTGCCACAACATTTCTGTTGATTCCACTCTGTTGTCCTTTGTTAACCAAGTTAATTTATTTCCATATCAGCTGCAAGACAGCTGCAGCACATGGAAATGTTCTAATTTCTAACTTGAGAGGCTGATGTTCTGAGGAGCTTAAGTGCAGGTGAGTCATTTTCCATTGTCAAGAATTTCCATTTCTCTCTCTTAGGATCCTCCCCTTCCACCCTCATTTGGGAGTATCTATTTCTTTTTTTAGCAGGGAGATGGGCCCTGACAGCTTGTTGGCCTCCCCCTCTTAGCAACAGTAATGTTTACCCAATGAATGGCAACAGTAGGGACACAGTGTTCTCCAGAAGATTAGCTAGAAGGACCATTGATTGGTTCTCAATGCTTCAAGGATAACTGTAGTGTGAGCAAAGCTGGTTAGCTGCAACCAGTTTCTTGGAGAATGAAGCCAGTAGCAGTGTGGAAGTGCTTCTGAAATGAAAATGATTGCTATCTTATAATGTAGTCACACCCTTCTCACTTGAAAAACTTTCCTTAAGCAAATTGGCATTAGCAAATTATATTTGAAAATCCTTTGAATAGTACTATTCAACGGTGACTGAAATGTTTTAAGTTCTTTGAAGAACTTAGAAAGAGCCCTGTATTATTGGACTAAACAACCATCAATGTCTGACCATCAATAGAAGAGCAATCCCCTGTCCATGCTTCCAAACACCAGGCATCTAGAAGCACGTTCCTTCTTCTGCACCAATCATACTTTACTAATTCAGAATCTCTTAAGGATCCCTTCCAATTTCTGCAATCCTTCAAAATTATTCAATAATAAACCTTTCAGCTTGGTTGCTTGAAACAAGATAATGTTGTTTCAAAAACCAAGGAAAGGAGATGTTCACCCCTCATAGGAGCTCAGTTAGATAATGAGGAGCTGGTTTCATTCAACCTGCTTTCCCTTATAGTTGAGGGATGGGAGTAAGGTAAGAAGTTTGTATGTCCACTTTGGGCTGGAATTAAGAAGGTAGATATATAACTGACACCTTGCAAGAAACCTTCAACTGTTATGAGATCTCCCGAAGATCTCGTGTGGTCTGAAAATTTAATGGATAGCCAGTGCTGTGAATCACTCTTCTTAGAGACAACCTAAGAGTCATTATGTGAGATGGGCAGTTATATAAATGTGATAAATACATTTTTAAAATAATGTTATACAAGTCTACATTATTATGTAAATGTCATCATTCTCCCCCCCCACCCCAAAAATCATCCATTGTACAAGAGAAGCTCAAAAGATGCTAAACCTCCCATCTATGGACATACCAGTTCAAAGTCAGAGTCGGTAGCTTTAACCTCCATATCATCCCTATAGAAATATCCATAATTTCTCCAATGTGTTCAATATAACCCCTTCACTCCAAGCCAGTATGGCAGAGATAGTCAACTGAATCGCCATGGCATTGGAAAGGAAGGTATGGGGAGGGAAAGAACAAGGGGGTGGGGGAAAGATCAGTAATGCACCATTGGGCAGTCAAGAAGAATCCACACAGAAAATACAGGAGGAAAAATGCAAAGTGGTAGAAACAAGGAGCAAACCAGTGGTTTGGAAGCACATTTCACACGTACAGAGTAACAAAATGCTAATAACAGTCTAGCCAGAAACATACAGACCAGAGAAGGCAATTTAAAATGAATGAATAGATCAAAAGGGGGAAAAAAGAACCCCCCCAAAAAATAAAATTACAAAGAGAATAAATAAAAGAACTTAATCTCTAGAGAAAAGGGAGCTAACAAAGAGACATTTGCTGTGCTAAACCACAACAAGAGGATGGAAAAATAGATGAACACACGAGGAATGTAAACACAATTATTCTGTTTTTCTCATTGTTCCTAGATTTTTAAAAGGTTTCTTATGCTACAACTCATGATGTGCGACAGATCTTTGATTTAAAAAGCTGCTCCTCTTGTTCTATCTAGGTACATCAAGTAGAGAAATAGCTACACAGCCAACCCATTCCTCTCCATAATAAGCCTCTACAGTGGTACCTTGGTACTCATCGTTACCGTATTTTTGGAGTATAAGACGCACCGGAGAATAAGACGCACCTTAGTTTTTGGGGAGGAAAATAAGAAAAAAAGCTGATTGGCAGGTGGATCGGCCTCCCGGAATACCCCCAATCAGTTGTTCCCAGAGATGAATTTTAGCAACAGGTTCCTTGGTTGTGAGCTCTGTGCCTTGCTTTTTTTTTTCTTCTTTTTTTTCTGCCTCTGAAACTTCTGAAACTCCATTTCAGAAAAAACTTTTTTTCCTGCCTCTAAAAAGTCTCCGAAACAGAGTTTCAGAAAAAAAGCCTCTGAAGCTCTGTTTGGGGGCTTCTTTTCTGAAGCTTTGGTTCTGATGTTTTTTCAACCTCTGAAACCTCTGTTTGAGAAGCTGGGCAGGGCTACATTCGGAGTATAAGATGCACCCAGATTTTCATCCTCTTTTTGGGGGGTAAAAGGTGTGTCTTATACTCTGAAAAATACGGTAATTGGTTCTGGGAGGCACAATGAGTACCAAAAACAATGAGTACCAAACAAAATTTTCCCATAAGAAATAATATAGTGAGTCACAAGGCGGCCAACACTGATAAGTTCTAGCCTGTGCATTGAGAACCAAACAAATGATGAGTACTGGGACAAATTTTTCATGTTAAAATGCATTGAGTAGCAAATTTGATGTGTTTCAAAGCAGCTAAGTACCAAGATACCACTGTATTATATTTACTGTTTTCTTCTATTAAGAACATCAGCAGACTGTTCCGGATCAGACCAAAGGTCTATCCAGCATTTTGAGTTGACCAAGCAGATGAAGCCAGGGAACAAAGTTCATGACAAGGACAATTATCCTCTCTACTGTTGCTTATATCCAATGGAAGTTAGGCTATGTTGCCTTCAGTTCTGGGGATGATAGCCGTTCAACAAGAGTTTGGCCTTTGAATATCCAATCCCATGTGACTGTCTACTGTTCCTTTGAAACTTATATTTATGACTAACAGGACATTTTGAAGAAGCAAATTCCTTAATTTAACGAACAGCTGTCTGATGTCCTTAATTACTTCTGAATCACTCACATTTAAGTCATTGGATGATCTCTTGTTTAAACATTAAGAAAGAGGGAGAAAAACATTTTCTGTTTTTAACTCACTATGAATTATTTGATATATCTCCATACAGATATTTCCTTAGGCCAAAGATAGGCTACCTGATGATCTCCATAATAAGTCCCACAATCCTTTGCTTAGGGCATGCCAGTTGGGGCTAAGGAGAGGTAAAGTTGATATTAAGTTGTCTATTTAGATCTAAAAAGGTTAACTTTTTTTCATCAAGGGTAGCTGTATCTCAAGGACTTCCTGAAAGTCCACAGAGTAACCTCAAGCCTTACCTCAAGAGCATTCTGGATGTTTATGGTCTTCTTGGTCTGAGCAACATGGCCCAATACACCTGTGTCCAGCGGGAAAACAATTTCAGAGTCAGAGGTCACCAGACATTCATCCAAGGTGCTGTCCTTATGAACGTTGAACAGCCGGCTAGCCAGCTCTGGGATGCCATTTCGCTGCCTGTACATGAACAGACTGCACCACGCAGCATTGATGAGAGCACTGATTCTTTTGAGGGTCTTGAAGACTACCTTCTCCATGTTAACGCTTTCCTGCATGTCTTGTATCAGCTCGAAAAGAGTTTCTGTTTCTACCGGGTCCATCCCCTCGAAACCCATGCTATCTTCTGAGGACTGTTCACCGTTCATCTTGGGACAGAAGATTCTGTCCGCCAGTTTCTTCTCGAAATACTGCTTGGCAAAATCTGGATTGCTATCCAAGAAAGTTTCGACTTCATCTTTGTTGATGCTCATGATGGGGAATTCTGATTCTGGAGCCTTCAGGCAACGGCTGTGTAGAATAAGGTGGTCCCACAAATACAGTGTTTGTGTAGAGTGTGGAGATTATAATCAGCAAGCTATTGTTTTGACCAGGGTGTGGGAGAGCAGATCTTCTTAAACAAGCAGCTTAAATGACTGGTTTCAAATAAGGACATGTGTATATGTGATTATGATATTCCCCCTCTCCTAATGGTGGTAGTAGAACTGAAATAAGCTTCTTGGAGTCTAATTAAATACACACAGCTCAATTGTAATCCTTAGCCAGTCAGTTTCCTATCTAATTACACCTGTTCTCAGCAGGAGTGTATCTAGTCAGGAAAAACTAATTATCAATTGGACTGACATAGAAATGGCCTGAAGAAGCAGTTATAGTACTATGTATTTTCTCTAAGAAATGATAACCTGTTTTTTGGATGGAAGAGCTGGTTCAATGTAGACTGGCCATGTATTTCTGCTTAAGTCATTTAAATACTTGATATCTTTTCCTGCTTTGATAATCAGCAAAGAGAGAAGCACACATACAGGTATCAGTTATAGTCCCTGAAATTAAATGATCTTGAATTAAGGGCAAAAGAAGACCTTGTTCCTTTCAATTCTGCATTAAGCCAGAGCTCTCCCAAAATATTAACTTTAGTTCTGGATGTTGCCTTCCTGGAAAAACATTGAAAATTTTGAATGTCTCCAGAGGAAAGCATATTAGATGGCCAAAGATCTGGAAGGAAACTCACAAATAATAGAAGGCTTGGATATGTCTAGCTTGGAAAAACGAAATCACAATGAATGGCAATGAGGCATACAGGTGTTTGCAAGGTGTCAAAAAAGCCTAGAGGGACTGGTGGCAATGCCCACTTTTCATATGTGACCGAAACATTTCCTTGTTTCAGAGTGTTTCATTTTTTTCATCAGTCCGTTAGATGGCACTACAGCTCAACAATTGCAATTTCAAAGGCTATTTTAACTCAGGGAAATCTCTTCTTCCAGCATATGTTGAAAATCTTGAATTAAATTAGGATGTACAAATCACTGAAAACCAAGACGTGTTAATCCTCAGCTTTGCTCAAGATTATTATATTGGAGTATGCACAATGCACATCATATTCAGAAAATTGAATCCCAAGAAATAGCAGAGATTCAATTTGGGCCAGATCTGCAGTAGCAATAGCAATAGCACTTAGACTTACATACTGCCCCATATTGCTTTACAGCATTTTCTGGGTGATTTACAATGTCAGCATGCTGCCCCCAACAATCTGGGTCCTCATATTAACCACCTCGGAAGGATGAAAGGCTGAGTCAACATCAGTAGTTTGAAGCAAACTGGGACTGAACGCAACACAACTAGAATAGAATAGAATAGAATAGAATAGAATAGAATAGAATAGAATAGAATGGAATGGAATGGAATGGAATGGAATGGAATGGAATGGAATGGAATGGAATGGAATGGAATGGAACGGAATGGAACGGAACGGAACGGAACGGAATGGAAGGGAATGCAATGGAATGGAATCTGGAAGGGACCTTGGAGGTCTTCTAGTCCAGCCCCCTGCACAAGCAGGAGAACCTATACCCATGTTGGCGAACCTATGGCACACAGGTTGCACACAGAGCCATATCGCCCAGGATGGGTGGAGTCGCCCATTCTTCTTCTGGGTTTCCAGGGCACGCATGCACACCAGCCAGCTAGTCTGCTGGTTATTGATGTGCATGCATGTGTGACGATCAGCTGGCCTTAATGTCTTAGTGCGTGTGCGCACTGGCCATGCTGTCATTGCTTGCATGCAGCCCCGGGACTCCACCCTTTGCCAGCCAGGAGCGCTGCCACCAGTCGCTCCTATGCACCCGGCTGCCTGCCTCCCTTGTCATTGCCACCATGAGGAAAGCCCCCAAAGTTGCACTGCCTGGGATCCACATGGGCTGCCGCAGGAGGAGGCCAGGTATAGCTGGCTGGATGCTGCCCGGAACTGAACTTGAGGCTGGCAGTAGGAGGAACATTGCCTCTTAGCCATCTTGAACTTTCTGTTGCCACAGCCTGCCACCATCCCCTCTCCCCTGCCAGCTGCTCCTGCCACTGCCAGGGAAGCAGCTGTGTGAGAACCGCTGCTGCCAAGGCGAGGGGATGGTGATGGCAAGGATGGGCGGTCCGGGTCTTCCCTGTCTCCCCGTCCAAACAGACTTCTGGCATAGTCCCAGGCCTCCAGAGGGAGGGTGGGAGGGAATGCCCGGCCTGCTGCTCCTGCCACCGCCTAACCCAGCAAGAGCGGTTCTCATGTTGCTGCTTCTCCAGCAGCACCAGGAGCAACTGTTGGGGCAGAGAGGGTGGGGGCAGGCTGTGGTGGCAGACCGTTCTCGCTGGGTAACAGACAGACTGTTCCTGGAGCAGGCAGGAGAAGGAGAAGCCACCAACAGGGAGGCGAGCTGCCCCAGGAGGACTGGAGGAGAGCTCAGCTCCTCACTCATGGAGATCCACCAGTAGGGAAGTGGTTGCGGAAAATAGTAAGAAATGCGCGAGCCAGGAAGTGGTCATGCTCCCTAGCCGGAAAGGGTTGCATGTTCCCTCCAGCAAAGGTTTGTGCAATCCTCTCCAGCCAGGGAGCATGACCGTTCCTGTCCAGCGCACCTCTTACCGCGCCCGCTTCCCCACCGGTAGATCTCCATGAGTGAGAAGCTGCGCTCTCCTCCAATCCTCTTGGAGCAGCACAAGAACCACTTTTGCTGGGGGCAAGTGGTTGGTGGCAGCAGGAGCAGCAGGCCGGGGCTTCCCTCCCTCCCTCCCTCCGGAGACCTGGGGCTATGCCAGAAGTCTGCTCGGGCAGGGAGACAAGGAAGCCCTGAACTGCCCTCAGAATAACGACTTTCCAGGCCCAAAACGAGGCGGGGAGGAGGGGCGAAGTGCATGTGCACGGCACGCATGCGCAATGTGGGATGCATGCGTGGGGGTCATTTGCACATGCGCATGTGGGAGGGTTTGCATTGCATTATGGGTGCTGGCATGCACGCGTGCTGTTGCGTACACACATACACACTTCCGGCACACCACAAGAAAAAGGTTCGCAAACACTGACCTATACCATTTCAGACAAGTGACTTTTTAGTCTTTGCTTAAAAACCTCCAGTGATGGTGCATGCACAATTTCTGAAGAATTTCTGAATTCTGAAGGCAAGCTGCAGAATTGAAGCTTGCGGTTAATTGTCCTCACTGTTAGGAAGTTTCTCTCTAATTCCAGGTTGCTTCTTTCTTTAATTCCAGGTTGCTTCTTTCTTTGATTAGTTTCCATCCATTTTTTCTTGTCCTGCCCTCTGGTGCTTTGTAGAATAATTTGACCTCCTCTTCTTTGTGGCAGCTCCTCAAATACTGGAACTAGTTTGATCTGAATCTGGATTTCAAGAAGCTCAATCCATCCAATGCTAAACAGGGCCATTGCTTCTGTGAAAAAAGTGCCTTAGCAAGTGCCAAATAATGGAGACAAATGATAGAGACAATTGGATTCAGTAATTATCAAGGCTCACTTCATACCAAAGGGATCATATTAATAATGAGACCACCGAAGTTAACTTAATCATAGTGGAATGATAATTAAGTCTATTATGATTTGTTTCGTGCTTATTTTATTATTTTTCACCAGTGCACACCACTGTCAGATGATTCCCCAATTATTTACTGGTGTTTAGATAAATCTCACTACCTCTTAAATGACTCCTCCCCCCCACCTTACTTTATTCTTGGATGACATGATTTATCAAATCTTGTTAATCAAGTCATTTCTGGAAACATATACTTGCAAATAATTAAATAAAAGACTTTATATATTGCCTCCTTTCTCCCTACCTCCAAAATCAGTTCCTTATTATCAGGCCTTACCAAGGAATATTATTGTCTGGAATGTTATTTTCTTGAGCACATCTATATATATAAAAGTGAAAATCACTCACGCTGTAATCATGAAATCTCTAGACTAGCAAAGCCTATAAACTTGAAATTTGCCATGTATATTCCTCTTGGCTTCTAGGTACTCACTAAAAAAGGATTTTTCGAAATAACCATCAGAACATTAGTATTTCCTATATTATTATTAACATGCTCTGATGCTAAGGAGTTCTACTCCCCCTCCCCACCTGAACAGTAATCTGTTCCAAATGCAAAACACAAGGAGAGGAGAGGAGTTTCACTTTCAGTTTTACTTTCACAGCAGGAAGCAGCTTTACTACAGAACACTTGAGCTAAGCCACACCCAGGCTCCTTCCTGTCTCCTTCTTGCTCACACAGAAATACTGTTTGAGTTTCCAATCACCCCTCAACTCTCTCATACATTGACAGATGAATACCAATGGATGCTGCGGGCTGGGACATTCTACTCCCCCTCCCCCTCTGTTCCAACTGCCAGTTGCATTATATTTACACACTCTGATGCTATGGTATTACATATTCTACATTAAATTTCAGACTCTAAGTGTCAATTTATCATGCCCGAACACATAATTTTGTAGCGAAGCACGGGCATCCAGTAGTTTTACATAAAACTCCTGTCCTTCTTTCTGAAAATTTGGAATGGTTGTTTCACAGACAGCAGATATCTGTGGTAAATGTCATTAAATCTATCCCCAATCAACCACAGGTGGTTCTCAACTTACAGTCATTCATTTAGTGGCCATTCAAAGTTACAATAGCACTGAAAAAAGTGACTTTTGACCATTTTTCATACTTATGATGGTTGCAGCATCCCCACGGTCATGTGATCAAAATTCAAATGCTTGGCAACTGGTTTGTATTTATGACGGTTGCACTGTCTTGAGTGATACAATCAGCTTTTGCAACCTTCTGACAAACAAAGTCAATGGGGAAGCCAGATTCACTTAACAACTATGCTACTCAAATCAAAACAAGTTTATTGCAGTCAAAGACTAGAGACCAGAACTAATAAAAGCACTTGGGGAATATCCAGTTAAAAATTTTAGAATAAGGTAATAAATAACAGATAAAATCTATATTAAAATCACAAATTGGCATTCAATCTCTCAGTTACACATGGCCTAACTATACTATAATATCAATCCTTAAACTGTGAGGTCCATAGTCATTAAATACTAAAATGCAAAAGAGTAGTAATGAAAAAAGGTTTGTTACATTAGTTATGTAAAATAGCTATGGTGGATTAATCACGTGTTTTTGACAAATCCCCAGTGTTGTTGCATAGAATCCAGCCACTTGTGCCATAATCACAGTCTACTAACAAATGGAGTACCTTATTTTTTGGAGTATAAGACACACTATTTCCCCCTAAAAGAGGCTGAAAATTTGGGTGCGTCTTATACTCAGAATGTAAATTTTTCAAAGCTTTTTTCCAGCCCTAACTAAGTGCTAACGAGTGAAGTGATCTCTGTGCTTTGCCTGCTTTTTTCATTGCTTCTCTCTCCAAAGATCAGTTGTGCTTTAGAGGCTGTTTTTTATCCCCAAACGGGATAAAAAGTGTGTGTGTGTACTCAAAACCAGCAGACTAATGTGCTGAAACTGAGCGGACTAAGGACGCTAGGCAGTTGAATAATTGGTAGGCAGATTTCCCCCCCATTTTCCTCCCCCAAAACTAAGCTACGTCTTATACTCCAAAAAATATGGTAATTCACTTAACAACTGTGGTAAGAAAAGCCATGAATGGGGCAAAATTCACTTAAGAAATGCCTCACTTAGCAACAGAAATTTTGGGCTCAATTGTAGTCATAAGTCAAGGACTGCCTGTATTTTCTTCTTCTTCTTTTACATGAAAGATAGAATTGGGTTCTTCCTATACTAGATAATGGGAAGCATGAAGCTTCAAATTGCACTTTAAATCTGGAAGACTGAGGACGGAGTCCAAATTGAGTTGGGACAATCCCCAAATTCTGAAGCTGGTTTCCCAACCATACCCCATGGTCTGTACATGAACCTAATATTATTAATTGATCAAATAATAACATTAACACTTATCTTTGTAGTCCATCCAACAAACATGGCCAATAAATTATTTTAAGTTCCCATTGGATAAATCGGGGGATTCTGACAAATGGATTGAGACAGTTGCTGTCATCCTGAGATCAGGTTCAGTCATATCCACAGTCATATATTTGTCCAGCGAGATGACCTGAGGCTATTTTCTTTCTCCCTGATTTATACTAAATAGTTTACATTTGTGGTTGAGGATCATTGTCTACTATGTTCTCAATCATTTTCCAATTCATTATTTAGCTTAATATCAAATGTTTGATTTTTGTCTCTCTATAAAAATATTAATTCCAAATGCCTTATACTCTATTTGCTCACATCTGGAAAAGAGTGAGTTTTGCTATGATGCTTTGGTTAAATAGTCCTGATGATGCCGCAGTGGTTAGAATGCTATACTACAGGCTAACTCTGCCATAGTCTGGAGTCCAATCAAAGCTGATTCAGCCTCTCATCCTTCTGAGGTAAAATGAGAACCCAGATTGTTGGGGACAATATGCTGACATTGTAAACTGCTCAGAGAGTGCTGTAAAAACACTTTGGAGCAGTATGTAAGTCTATATCAGGGGTGTCAAACACAAGGCCCATGGGCTGCATCCGGCCCTTGATGTGATTGGATCTGGCCTGTGGGGCCATCCTAGAAAATGTAAGGGGCCATCCCGCATTGCTTCGGCCCAGTCTACCCAATGCAAAAAGGAAACATCGGGCCAGTGTGGAGAGTGGTGTCAAACTGGCCACGCTCACCAAGTCAGCTATGCCCTGTGAGTGGCATCAAGCTGGCCACACCCACCCAGTCCCATTTCCCCTTGCCCCGAGGTCAACCATAGCCCTGATATGGTCCTCAATTGAATTGACTTTGACATCCCTGGTCTATATAGTAACTTTAAGTGCAATTGCTTTTCAAGTGTCAAATGCTATCTTCGTTTATGGTAAACCTTGAGCCTGAGAGACAGCAGTAAACTGAGAAAATCAAAGTCTAGTTGCCACACTCCGTCTCCATTTCTAGACCTTCATACCTCCTCCATTGTATCTCACTGATCCCATCCATCATTCATAGATACCAGGTCATGCTTTGTTTGCTAAGAAAAGCAGAGAAGCAGGTTTTCTTTCGCCAGTGGCCAAAAGACAGCATATTCTGGTAGCCTTCCCTGTCTTTCTTTTTTACTCAACAAACCATGATACTACTTGGATATTTTAATACTACGTTGTACTTTGGACATTAGTACTTATTTATGTGTGAATTATTTTAATGATGATGATCATTGTCTTTTGATTGCCTACTCTCTCTCCTATTCTTTTCCCAACCTCTCTTGCCCTTCCCCTGCGAATATGGCTGAGTTGGCAGTAAATAAAACCAAAAACTAAATAAAAGAATTGGAAAGAGGAAAGATTTCAATGGTTGAAGCTATTGCTATTGCTATTCAGCCCAGATCATCTCTTCAAGACAGCAAGTCCTTATTCTGCATTTATTTATTCAATTTCTAACCTGTGGTTCTGTCTATATGTCACTTAAGGCAGTTTATAACCATTAAAAATGAAAGTGATAAAACATAGCAGTGAACATTTAAAACATTAAAAGGATGCAATGAAAACCAAGACCAAGTTAAAATGAATCTAAGGAAAGGAGTACATTAATTCAATGAATCATTAAAAGTTGGACAAAATAGATGGATATTGCCATTTTGCTATGGACTGGTGCAGTAGTGGGATTCAAAAATTTTTACTACCGGCTCTGTGGGCGTGGTGGGCGTGGCATGGCTTGGTGGGTTGTGGGAGGTGGGTGTGGCTTGGAGGGCGTGGCAGGGAAAGGATACTTTAAAATCTCCTTTCCCTCCCTACTCCAGGGAAAGGTTACTGCAAAATCCCCATTTCAGCTGGGAGGCAGAGAATAGAAGGGGGTGGGGCCAGTCAGAGGTAGTATTTACCAGTTCTCTGAACTACACAAAATTTCCAATACCAGTTCTCCAGAACTGGTCAGAACCTCCTGAATACCACCTCTGGGCTGGTGGTGTAAGACCCAAACACCCCCTCCTTGGGGAGAACATGCTGACTCAGGAATTCTGGGAGTTGAAGTCCATACATCTTAAAGTTGTCAAGGTGGGACACCCCTTCTGTAGAGAGACTTAAAACCTAACTATAATTTATTAAAAAATGGTGCCCTCATGTGTCTCCTGAGATAACATGAAACAGAAAACGCAATTTTGACAATGTCTCTTGTCCATTTTTGGACCATGGGAATTTAGCAAATCATGTTTCCTAACTTCAAAATCTGGCCTCCACTGGCCTCCTTAAAACCTTTTGTTGACATGTGCCTTTTTTCCACAGTTGAAGCAGTATTTGATCCTGACTGAAGGACTGGCTGCCTGGGATATGAACTTCTTTAGCTATTTAAATCCAGCTTCAAGAGAGTTATCATATTCAGCTTAGCTTATCCATAAGTGAGTAGGCTGGCATTTCATTGCCCTCTGGATAGCCATGGGGACATGGCCCGGAAGGAGCTATAAGGTACCCAACTAACAGATCAGATACAGAACACACAATGACTGAAAATGATTTGGATCAATTGTTTGCATTTGGCAATGCTCCTGTGTTTTCTTTTCCCCCTACAGATCAAGACTGTCTCCTCACAGATCCTTTTTAGAACATCCAACTGCATTAAGCAAATGCCACCAGTTAGGTTAGGTCAGGGGTGGGCTTCAAAATTTTTAGCAAGGGGTTCTCTGCCCAGTTGCTGGGTGGGCATGGCCATGGTGGGCATGGCCTAGTTGGCCTCCTTCACCATGGCGGGGGGGGGGGGGGATTTTTGCCCTTCCCAGGCTCTGGAGGCCTTCTTTCAGCCTCTGGGAGGGTGAAAATGGCCTCCCCAGACTCCAGAGGCCCTCTGGAGGCTGGAAACAGGCCTGTTCCTAAACTTCCGGTAGGCCCGTTTTTCGCCCTCCTCAAGCCTCCATACGTGCCCTGCACTTACCTGTATCCAAAACAATGTGCTTGGGGACTCCTGGGAGGGGTTGGGTGGGATGGGCAGAGCAGGGCCAGCCAAGAGTGGGATTTGGGGGTTCTCTGAACTGCACAGAATCTTAGCTAGAGGTTCTCCTGAATCCTTGCAAATGCCCAGCAGCCCACCCCTGGGTTAGGTGATCTTGGGCAAGATGCCCTCAAGGGATGTACTTTCCTTATCTACTCCCACTCCTTTTTTCCATTCTCTTCTCTCTCCCACTGGATCCAACCCACATAACTCTCTATAGCAGCAGTCTCCCGACCTTTTGGGCATCAGGGTCCGTTGCTGTGGAGAGAGGTTTTTCTGCAGGAGGGAGTATAGTTTTGTGTGTTGCCTGCATCTCACGAATGGGGCTTTGCTTGTTTGCATGGCCCAGTTGGTGGCATGCCATGGACCAGTGCCGATCCATGGCCTGGGGTTTGGGACCCTGCTCTACAGGATAGAATTCTCTCTTCAACCTTGCTTCCTTGGAGACAGGAGATGAAGAGGAAGGAAGAGCAAGAAAAAGCAATCCCTGGGGAATTTTGGAAATCTGATGGTGTGAGCCCCTGACCCTAGTGTTTAGACCAGTTGAGGAAGGCTAGGATCAAATAAGATACTACAAAGGATGACTGTCTTCTATCAACCTCTTGCAGACAGCAAGCAATGAAGACAGAAGTATCTAGGAGGTTGTGTATAGATTAGTCCACTATGTGTCAAGTCCAGAAACTCCAGAGTCAAGGCAGTTCAAATGAATACAGGTTTATTCTCTACAAGAATCTGAACTACTAACAGTCAAATCCAATTGGTGGTAGATAAGAATTCAGGGTAGGATAGACTTAGATCTCCTGTGGGCATGGAGGAACTTGAGACTGATGATTCACTTGACTCCTCCCACAGGCTCAGCCTGATCATCTCCTATACCAGTGTTGGTGAAACTTTTCGGTAACCAGTACTGAAATGGGAGTGTGTGCTCCCGCATGCCGCAAACCAGAGGAGCAGCTGCCTGGTGCGCATTCACACGCTGGAAAGATTATCTTCCAGTTTCCGGTGTGCCACCTGGTCTTCTGGTTTCTGGCATGTAAGACCAGCTGTCTGGTGTGCATGCGCGCCGGAAGCCAGAAGGTAAAGCACCCCCCAGCTCTGCACCAAGAACAAGCCAGCACAGCCCATCCCCGCTCCTGCCACTTCTGCTGAGGAAGTGCAACTACTTCCTGGCTGGAGCGCCTCTTACTCTGGCACTGGACAGACAGTCCCCCCTGCCCGAGCGGGCTTTTTCCAGGGCCCCAGCCCTCCAGCCTGCAGCACCAACTTGTGTCCGCGGTCTGGAGTGCCTAGCCAGCTTGGGCTCGTGGAGCAGTAGGGCAGCAGGGCAGCATTTGTTGGCTGGGTGTCTGACTGCCCTGCCCACTACTCCTGCCACTGCAATGGGTGAGGGGTGAGGGGGCGGTGGCAGTTGCGGTTCTTGTGTTGCTGCTTCCAGCTGGGATGCTGGAGCAGCCAGGAGGAGGAGTTGCAGTTGTGGAGGCGAACTGCCTCAGGAAGGCTGGAGGAAAGCTCAGCTCCTCACATATGGTGATGCCGCCAAGGGCTCAGCTTGCCGGCGGGATAGCTGCTGTGGGGGCCGACCTGTCACTCCTGCTCCTTGCCCTGAGTCTGCTGCTGCTGCTCTTCTGGGGTGGCAGGCTGCATAGGAGCTGAGCAGCAGCCACAGGGTGCAAGAACTGCTGTCACCCCCTTGCCTCTCACCTCTGGCGAAGGCAGGAGCAGCTGACAGGGCAGCAGGGCATCCAGCCACCCAACCAGCAAATGTTGCCCTGTTGCCCCATGTGCCTGAGTTGGCCAGGCACTCCAGACCACAGACTCACATTGGTGCCACGTGCTAGAGGGCTGGGGCTGTGCAAGAAGCCCACTCGGGCAGGGAGGGAGAGAAGCCCTGGCCTGCCCATTCTGGCCGACAGCTCTGCTCCCCTAGGAAGTGCCTGCTGGGATCCCCTCTCCGCATCTTTGGTCATGGAAGCCATCGCTCGTTGCTCTTCTGGGTTCCGGTGTGCCAGCCAGCTGGTCTTCGTGTACATATTTGCACTAAAACCCAGAAGACCAGGTGGCTGGTGCATGCATGCATGCTGGGCAGCTGACCTTCCAGTTTCTGGTCCTCCTGTGCATGTGAAGACCAGCTGGCCGGTGCTCCCAAACCCAGAAGAATAATGAACAATGACTCCTGTGCCTGGAGAGATGTCTCTGCGTGCCACATCTGGCATGCGTGCCATAAGTTCGCCATCATAGTCTTATACTATCATTTCTGATTGAAAAGATGTATCAAGAATTTGAAGACCCACCACGCCCCAGAAAAACAGGACGATGTCAATCCTATGCACAAGGACAACTTTATAAGGTATTCTTTGTCTGTAGACATCTTTTAATATATCTCATTGTATTAAATCCCCAACAGGTTCATATAGCAAGCCAAATTTCAGTTTGATCCTACCCACTTTGTGAAGAAAATGCAGTGGGATAGGAGTGAGTTTCTCTTGATTCCTTGTTTCACACCATCCCACCTTAAGAACATACATGGGCTACAAAAGAGCTAAGCAACATCCTGACAAATAAACATTATATGAATGTTGAATCTGTAGGTAAATTTTGCTAGGGTTAATCAATATTCTACTGTCATTTCAGTGCCATCTCTATCACCCTCATCCGCAGATCATGTTTGAAGCAATTTCATGCTCTTAAAAGTGAATGCATATGTACTCTATGCCTATCTATGTAATCTATCTTGATTACAAGAAAACCTCCATATCTACATTATTTTCTTTCTCAACTGTTGAATGACTAGAATGTCCATCATATTTCTGACCTACTATTGCCTGGATCTGGTTGTGAGCTGATCCTGTGTGAAAGGAATATAATCAGTGGATAACCTAGTCCTGTGTAGCCCATTCTTACGTTCTAGGTATGGTACAGAAGATGAAAGAGGAAGAATTATGTTATCAGGATAATTTTTTAAAAAAACAACAGAGCATATGTGAATCTCTTTTCTCCAACAGCTTTGGAGAATAGAATAAGGAGACATTTATTACATTTCTACAATTAACTAAAGATAATCAGTTATAAAGAAATATCATTGAAGTGAATGTTCATTGATAAACTTGGTTTTTTATGTGTTTATGGTTCCTGTTAGATTTGGTCTGCAGTAACAATAAATCTCAGCGACAGCTATAAATGTAGGATAATCTATTCTCAGAGATAAATGGATTCTAATGAATTTTTTATAGAGGTAGTTTTCAGCTTACAACTGTTCACTTAGTGACTGTTTGAAGTTACGACAGCACTAAAAAAAGTGATTTATGACCATTTTTCACACTTATAACCATTGCAGCATCCCCATGGTCATGTGATTCACATTTGGGTGCTTGACAACGTCACATTTACAATGGTCGCAGTGTCCCGGGTCATGTGATCTCCTTTTGTGGCCTTCTGACAAGCCAAGTCAATGGGGAAAACAGATTCACTTAACAATCGTGATACTAATTTACTAATTTAACAACTGCAGTTATTCAATGCGCAGCGCACATTTACAAATGTGGCAAGAAAAGTTGTAAAATGGGGCAAAACTCACTCAACAAATTTCTCCCTTAGCAACGTATATTTTGGGGCTCAATTGTGGTCGTACGTTGAGGACTACCTGTATTCATTATAATAAAAAATACAACATTTATTCAGGATCTTAATTAGAGTACTAAAATCTAATGCAAATTAAAAGAAAGAAGAATAGAAAGAAAGGCAAAGGTGCAAAAGAGAAGGATGTAGAAAAATGTAGAAAATAGAATGTAAAACTATAAGACAAGACCCTCTTGGTTTATTAGTCCTTGGCTGGTAAAATGTGTGTGAGCAAAGAGCTTTTCTATTGCTTTTGTCAAGAAGGGATTAAAATGGTATAAAGGTCTCATTGGTATTAAATATTTTGCAAAAGCTAAGTGGTCATGGGCTTAGCTGGAAAAAATTATTTAACCTAACACAGATCTTGTGGTGCGGTTTTAAAATTGACTTCTGCACGTTTAACTGGCTGTATGTTTCATACAGGCTGAAATGACGAATGTTTTTTGGTTCTAGAAGTTTTGGGGTTGGGCATGGTTTCTTCTGTTATGTAAAAGATGTCTGGATTGATAATTGAAGATGGACAGTCGAGTACAAAGATTACAGATGATGGTTTTTACATAATGGATAATCCACAGTTAAGCATCTTATTCAGATTCAAAAGATAAATAGCCAATTAGGGTCTTTTCAAGCTTCCTTATTTAAAGGCAAGAACAGGGCAGTCATCTATAGTCCAACAACAGCAAGAATTATTTGCAATGAATTCCAGAAGCTCCAACAAGATATCAAGGTAGGTTTTTCAGAAAGTTTGTTTAGAACGTCTGTTTTCTTTTTGCTTATTTAAAAGAAATGTCATGTTCCTTAGCAGATATTAATGTGATCTTAAAGAGTTGTCTCTTTATTGTTTTCATGAGATGAGCAGAGATCAGATAGGTGGCTATCAGATAAATGCCTAAAAGACATTTGTTCTCGGTTTCATGAGTTATGGCTAGAACGTATGTAACCCATGAAGGTTTTCAGCTATTCTGCATATAACGGAGGTGCCAAACCTTGTTAGGAAAGATCTTGCCAACTTAAATCAGTTCACTCTAAGCAGATAAAGAGAATAGAATAACAGAGTTGGAAGGGACCTTGGAGGTCTTCTAGTCCAACCCCCTGCTTAGGCAGGAAACCTTACACCACCTCAGTTAAATGGTTATCCAACATCTTCTTAAAAACTTTCAGTGTTGGAGCATTCCAGATCTTCTGGAGGCAAGTTGTCCCACTGATTAATTGTTCTAACGGTCAGGAAATTTCTCCTTAGTTCTAAGTTGCTTCTCTCCTTGATTAGTTTCCACCCATTGCTTCTTGTCCTGCCCTCAGATGCTTTGGAGAATAGTTTGACTCCCTCTTCTTTGTGGCAACCCCTGAGATATTGGAACACTGCTATTATGTCTCTCCTAGTCCTTCTCTTCATTAAACTAGACATACCCAGTTCCTGCAACCGTTCTTCATATGTTTTAGCCTCCAGTCCCCTAATCATCTTTGTTGCAGATATTGTAGATAAATATTGCAGATAAAGTCAAGACTTCTGGTGTGCAACAGGAGGAACTGTAGTTTTGGGAGAGCTATGTGTGAATTTCCCCCATTTGGACAATAGATTTAAGAACGTTGTCTCAGCAAAATATTAAAGGAACTAAACTATTATGGGAAAAAAAAAATCATGATGATGATTTTATGAACTCATCCAGGGAAGTTTCTTAGCCACATTATAGAAGTGGTTTTCTATTATTTCCTTCAAAGTTATCTTTTTTTCATCTTCTTAGCCTACAAGCCTCAAATTTCGTAGCAGTCTCTCATCCAGATATTAATTAGCTCTGAGCCTGCTTAGCTTTTTCAAGATTAGCTAAGGTCAGATAGGAGTTATTTTCTGCTGTTAATAAATTGTTAGGTAAGAAGCCACCATCTGTGATATCATCAGCTTCACCCTTGCTGAATGGGTTTTTTAGACCAGTGTTTCTCAACCTTGAAGTTGTATAGACAAGCTCCCAGAATTCCCCAGCCAGTATGCTGGCTAAGGAATACTGGGAGTTGAAGTCCAGACATCTCAAAGTTGAGAAACATTGGTCCGGAGGACTTCATGTTATTTTGCAGTCCTAAATATTCGCAAAACTGGATAGATGGAAATTCTGAATAGAATTCTGGATAGATGCTGCTGAGTTTTGTCCAAACCAGTCACTTAGGTTTTGAAGCCATGATGTTCTTCTTCTGCCTGAGCCTCGTCTGCCTTCAATCTTTCCCTGGAGGATTAAGTGAAGGATGCTGTATTTTTCTGGATGTCGCATCACATGTCCGAAATATTCTAACTTTCTCTTTTTAATGGCTTTGATTATTTCCCTTTGCGTTCCCAGGTGGTTTATCACCTCCTCATTTGTGATTTTGTTAACCCAACTTATATGTAACAGCCATCTGTAAATCCACATTTCAAATGCTTCTATTTTCTTCAAGTGATTTTCTGTCAGAGACCAACTCTGTACTCCGTAGAGCAGGATAGAAAAGATGTAGCATTAGGTCGTGACTGCAGAAGACCTTTTTCATTTTGAAGAATGCTGTTCGAGCTTTCTCTATCCTTGTCTTTACTTCACTTTACTTAACACAACATCACATAACACAAGAAAACACACACATTTAATCTTTGCAACCAGGAGGGCCAGAAATCAGACCTTGCTCAGAGAACAAGGTCAACCAAAGAGCACTGCTATTTTCCATAAACCATTGCAATAGGACAAAGGCAACCCAAGAAAAATTACATAATACCTTATCTAGCTTAAGGGATCCCTCTGAGAATCACTTATAAGAGAGCATCCCAAATGTTGATTGCAATATGGTGCACTTCCTGATCTAGATTCAAAATACGCTAACTAGTAGTTTGGGATGCACAGCGCTCATAATTTTACAAGATGGTGCATTTGATCAAGTGATCCCTCTCCATCAGTTTGAAGTGATGTGGCCAGAGGTTCAACAGGTCTTTTGAGAAACAGGCCTTTTCTCACTGTTTTGTTTTAACTCGAGACAATGAATATTGACTAACAGTGAGTTTTTAAATCTCAGAGTTGTTTTTTGAGTGAATAGGCTGCGAAGGTGTCAGAAACAACCACTTTGGAGAAAAGAACAGGTGACTTGGAAGCAGGTGTAAATTAATCAGATCCAGTGAAGACTGGTGTCATTTGCTTTAGAAAGCCGAAGAGATGAATGACATCTGTGATCATAAGTAGATATTAACCGGGGAGATAATAAGCTGCTATCTTTTGCATTCAAGCAATTCTCTCTGTAGGTGTTTCAGCAACCATCAATCTCAACAATTGCAATTCTGGGATGGTAGACGGTGGCAGGCCTCTTTAGGAAAGCCAGGTTAGAAAAAGCCTCAATGGATACAGAAGAAAGAATAAGATTACAGCCATAAAATTATTCAAAGGGGGAGCTGTGAGAGAGAGGATGAACAATGGCAAAAGGTTTTATTCTATCGGTGCATATTTAATGCATGAATGGAAAGTTTGGGGGTGAATGGTCCAGGTGAAGTATTCCACCACAAGGGGAAATAACGTCAGAGGTATGCTTAGGACAACCTATGAGCTACAGGATCTCACATTTCTTTGTTCTCTCATTATAGCCCTAAAAATTTATAGCTGTCTCATTATAGCCCCTCATATCATTTTCATCATAGTTCTTCCAATCTAGTTGAGCTAAATAACCAGAAGTGCATAGCGTATACCTCCTGAAAGTTGCTAATATTCCAAGTTATAATATTCCATGCGGCCCAAGACGGACATTATTGCATGCATAGAGAATTATTAATTAATAATTAATTAATCATATTAATTGAGCTAACATAGTCTTGCTTTAATCACGTTTTAATTGTTGCATTTGTCCTTCTCACAATCACAATTTTGTGCTGACTTTGCCTTTTGTGTGTGTGTGTGTGTGTGTGTGTGTGTGTGTGTGTGGTTCTCATTACATCACTTTAAAAACCAAGGGCAAAGGAATCAGCCTGGAGTCCTTAGCTTCCCATAAGCGGTCTAAGTCCAACCTGTCTTGAATGCCACTTAATTCTTATCTAGTGCTAATTAAATGCTGACCATTAATTGACTCCATTCTTGTGTATAGACATGAGCAATAAATCAGCTTAACTGGAACTCAGCATGTGTGGTCCTTATTCTTCGTGCCTGACACAGGCCCAGCTTCCTGCCACTGACATGAACATGGCTGATCTCTAGGGCTGATTCCATAGCATTTTTCTTCCTATTGTTTTTAAAAAATGATATTGTTCACGGGGGGTCATCTAGACATATATACTCCCCCCCCCACTTTGCTTCTCCTTTATTGCAACAAAATTATCCTTAAGCTTAAATAATAGGCTTTGCCTACAAAAGAAGCCGCCTCCCTAGTTTCTAACTGCAAAGTGCAAAGGTCTAAAATTACATAATTGTATCACAGCCAGAGTCTGATGTAGTATATTTCTACATTTTGATTTTAGGAAAAAAAAGAGTACCCCTCAGCTTCTGCTCCCTAATATAGTTTAAGAGGAGCTCTTTATGCCACATATAATCATCTAATTGCAAATATTTCATAGTAGATATAGACAAGTAAGATTTTGGCCCAGTAAAATCTAGGACAACTCTGCACATGTTGTTCCCACTGCTCTGGCTCTATCTCCTTTTGCTTTTTTGATGGTGGTATTGCTGTTGTGGTGAATGCTAAGATGCTGAGGGCTTAGTTTTCTATTGTAAATGCTGGAACTCTTTGAAGTTTGGGAGCAAACCATTCCTACTGGCTGGACTTCAACCTCTTAACTCAGGGGTGTCAAACTCAAGGTTTCGGGGGCCGGACCCAGCCCACGGGGTGCTTTATTTTGGCCCGCTGGGCTGTCCTGGAAACAGCAAAGGACCGGCCTGCAGTGCCTCTGTCAGTGAAAACGGAATTCAGGAGGGCCGAGGGCAGCTTTTCTAAGCTCCATTTTCACTGGCAGTGGGTTGCAGGAAGCCATCACAGCTGAAAATGGAGCTTGGGAGCCCGTTCCCAAAGTCAAACACAACCCTGATGTGGCCCTCAATGAAATCGAGTTTGACATCCTTGTCTTAACACTTCCCATTCCACATAGAGCAGCATTTTTTAATCTCACGAGTTTAAGACATGTGGACTTCGACTCCCAGATTTCCTCACCAGCATGGCTGACAGGGGAATTCTGGTGGTTGAAGTGCACATATCTTGATGCTGAGATTGAGAAACACTGCCAAAGAGATTTAGCTGCAGTAGTAACATACCTTCTTGTTCCCATCCCATCACTTGTCACTTTTTTAAAATTGTGAAGAACGAGATGATTCTTTGACAACTCTCCTGCATTTTATCAACTGAGGTGACTTTTTTTTTTTTTACAAAACAAGCAAACATGGGGCTCCCCTTGAGGAGCACCTGGAGGCTCCAACTGGTCCAGAATGCGGCCGCGTGGGTGGTGACGGGAGCAATGTGGTGCTCCCATGTGACCCCCCTCCTGCGCGAGCTGCACTGGCTCCCGGTGGTCTTACGGGTGCACTTCAAGATTTTGGTTACCACCTTTAGAGCGCTCCATGGCTTAGGACCAGGATACTTATGAGACCACCTTCTGCCACTGGTAGCCTCTCACAGACCAGTTCGCTCCCATAGAGAGGGGCTCCTCAGGGTGCCGTCGGCCAAACAGTGTCGACTGGCGGCCCCCAGAGGGAGAGCCTTCTCTGTGGTGGCACTTGCCATCTGGAATGAGCTCCCCCCGGAGATACGGAGGATTCAGGACTTATACACTTTCCGCCACGCCCTAAAAATGTTTTTATTCCAACAGGCGGGTCTGGTCTAACTCTCCCTTTTAAATTGGGTTTAAATTGGGTTTTAAATGTTTATATAAATTGGTGGTTTTAAATTTTTCGAGCCTAAATTTAATCTTTTTAATAGTTTTTAACTTTTGTATGTAAATTGTATTTTATTTTAGCTGTTCACCGCCCTGAGTCCCTCTGGGAGTAGGGCGGTATACAAATTTGATAAAATAAATAAATACAAACAAGAGTCGGGTGTGGTGGTGTTTTTTTTTTAAATGTTGTTCCACTGGTCAGCTGCAAGGTTCTTTAACTGGGTCATATGGGGAATCTCAGCATTTGGTGGTCAGCTGAGTTGAGAACAATTGTGGTTCACAAATTGTTTCTAAGGATCTCTGGCATTTATTCGAAGAGTGTTATGGAAGCTATTTCACCTCTTTTTCTTTTTTTAAAAAAAATGATGCTATGTATGTGAAGTTAGGAACAAGCCATCTAATTATTTGGCCTTTTGAGTTGCTTAGTGCTCACCTTGTTCTGTGACTTGACCTCAGATTCAACTCCAGTTTATCCACTTACGACAATATCTCGCAGAGCTTACCTGTAGGAATGTATGCCCTGACTTTGAACTCAAAGCAAGGGAAGAATCTTTGTAGTTAAGTACTAGAAGATGAATGCCAGTAACCAAGTAAATAAAAACAAGACAGTATGGTAGATAGAGCTGTCTTTTTAATCTCAGCTGAATTGTGTTGCTTTACAGAATGAAATACAATCATTACACCCTCCTGATGACCCTGATCTTCATGATTAATGATTGCATGGGACAGACTTCATGTGTGGTGGACTCATTCACTGTGAAGGAAGACTTTGACCCCAAACGGGTAACTATGAACACTTTCTAAGATCAAGGGTAAAGAGCATGTGGATTGAATTAAAAGCATTAGTTGAAGTCCACATAACTTTGTGCACGTGAATCGGACTTGGTTTCTAAAATGTGTCACTCTTACCAGAGTCAGGGTTTTGATTTTTTTTAAAATCTGAATTTACTGTGCTCTTGGGAACCTACTTGCAAGTCAGTCTTATTCCCCTTTGTTTTATAGTTTTGGCTTAGGAGATACTTAGGAGATACTGTATAATATATGGGATGGGGGGAATGGCCTGCTGTATCTATTTCATGCCCCTGCTGTAGCTAATTTAGGAAAGAGAGTGATCACCAAGGCAGGTAAAATAACCTAAAACCTCCTTCAAATCCAGCTCTACTCTTGCTGATTTAATAGCAGTCAGGTCCATATAGTTTTTTTGACAATAATATGAGACCAGTATCACATTGTTTTCTCTTGGTTGTTTGGTTGTGTTGGTTTTTTTTTTAAAAAAATTCTTTTCTTTCTTTCTTTCTTTCTTTCTTTCTTTCTTTCTTTCTTTCTTTCTTTCTTTCTTTCCTTTTCTTTCTCTCATCCATTCCATTCCATTTCATTGCTATCCATTCCATTCCATTCTTTCGTGATTTGTGTGTTGCCCATCTCATCTACAAACATTAATTAATGGCTTACAAACATTAAAAGTCAGTAAAACATTACACAATAAATAACAATAATAATTTACAATTAAAGGTTAAGAGGAAGGGAGTGTGGTGCACATGGGGAGAGGTGGGGATCTTCTCTTAACCCATCAACCACCTCCAATGTAATGCATCCCTGTTGGGAGCCCAGGCCAACTGGCAGAGCCAGGTCTTCAGGCCATTACAGAAGGTCAGAAGGGTGGGTATGGATTTCATCTTGGGTAGGGGGCAGGGTACAATGTTTCAAAGGGCAGGAACCATGGCCCAAAAGGCTCTTCTCCTGGATCCCATCAGTCAAAATTCCTTGAACGATGAAGTCCATAGCATGCCCTTTCTGCAGGCCGGTCCTATTGGGGTGAGATGGTTCCTCAGTTAGCCTGGACCCAGATGAACTTCCTAGTCTATTTCACACTCTTTATATTTCTTGGCGGTTCCTATTTAAATTTTAAGTATGCCTGTCTCAATTTAATTTCCTAGCCCAAAGAAGTGGCTGTTAACTCAGAGGCTCTTCCAGGCAGACCCAAGGAGATGGAGGGGGGCTTTGGGCCATTGAATCCAAAGTACTGGGACAATGTGTCTCACGTAGATAAATGACAGATTGGTTAACCTTTGTCTGTGCAGTTTTTGCTGAATTATACTCTCAGCAGCCCCAACCCATATGCCAATAGTGAGGGATCATGCGAGACATAATTCAATAAATCTGTAAGGGCACATATTTCCCAATTCAGCCTCTGCTGGATGGCCTCCCATGAAGAAAACAAGAAGTGTATTCCTCCAACAGTTTTGTTCCATTATTAATTGGTTCTTTACATTAAGGATTTTCTTAATGTGCAACTGAATGTGTCATCTTGCAAATAGCTACCTACAGTAGTAGCCAAAATTGTGGAAACTTTTTGGGAAAAGTGTATTTTTGAGATTTGATAGCTAATAACACCACTTTTTTTGGAGTTTCAAGATAATCATATTCCACTGCTGGAATGGCCTGGAAATAGCCCAAACCTTAACCCAATTGAAAATCTATGGAGCCGACTAAAGAAATTTGTTAATCAGAAACGACCCAGCAATAAAACCCAGTTAATAGAAGCAATCCTTCAATCTTGGTTTCACATTATAAAAGCTGCATAACTAAAAGACCTGGTTCACTCCATGGGAAGACGTTTTAAGGCCGTAATTCATGCTTAAGGTTACCCAACTTAGTATTAATTGACGTGATAATTTTTGTACATCTCGTTTTTTCTATGTGTTTCACTTTTCTTCTTTATATTGTAACTGCGATTCTAATAGCAAATCCTTCATAAAAAGTTATTGCATTACTTTCTTGATTAAATTATCTTTCCATTGATATATAATTTTATGATACTACTCAGGGGTGGGTTCTACTTACTTTTACTACCAGTTCGCAACGGGGCCGTACGTGCATTTTCATGACATCAGGGTCAGTGGGTGGAGCCTCCCGCCAGTTTTACTACTGGTTCTATAGAACCGGTGCAAACCAGGGGCAACCCACCAAAAAAAGTGGTGTTATTAGCTAGTTTTAGAAAATACACTTTTCCCAAAAGGTTTCCACAATTTTGGCCACTACTGAAGTATTGCCCTCACAAACAACACTGAAAATGACCACTTTTTTACTGTAAGAAGTAGATTATTACTTGATTCGCCTGTTTGAATAGCTTTCAGCTTTCATTAATTTCTATTTATTTATATTCTGCCTTTATATATGTTTTTATAAATAAGACAGCAAACAAATGACTAATATTCTTCCTCCTCCTATTGTCCCCACAACAACAATCCTGGAAGGTGAGTTGGGCTGAGAGAGGGACTGGCCCAAAGTCACCCAACTGGCTTTTATGCTGAGATGGGAATGGAATTCAGTCTCCTGGTTTCTAGCCTGGCATCTTAATCACTAGATCAAACTTCCAACTATTTAGACAGATTCAGGAGATGGTTTCACTGTATCCAAATTAGACAACTGTTTAAGATCTGTGTTTAAATTAAGGACACATAGGCAATCCGTTTGCAAGAGTAGCTCTATCTCTCCATCAGATCCAGTTAATACTTTAGCTTGTAGTCATGTCTCGTGCAGTGTTCATCATGAATGTTGTGGCCCCGTCCTCTGAGCCTATCCCATTGGAGGAAGGAAGCTCTGAGCAGGAGGAAGAGGAGCCAGCCAGATCTCCCAGCCCCCCCCTCTGGCACAGTCTCAGGTGCCAGCTGAAAGAGAGCCAAGTAGTGGGGAAACAGGTGTCTCAGATGAGAGTGAGGGAGAGACGTCATTCCTGGACGCACGCCAAAGAAGGCGAGATAAACGCTTACAGCAGCTGCGGAGACGCATGAGGGAATAGACCTGAGTCACTGGACTGGAGTCACAGGATCAATGAGTCACTGGACCACACCCAGAGCCTATATAAGACAGGAGGGTGGTTCATGATCTCTGTGACGAACAATAACGCAATCTAGTAGTCTTTGGAGCTAAAAGAACGGATTTTGGCAAAGCTACGTAGGTGCTTTTCTTTTTGTGAACTATTAAAGCCCTTGGCAGACGGTGTGCATATCGCTGCCAAGTTTGAGATAAGAACTGTGGAGTGTGCCAAGTGCTTCTTAACCCTCGACTGGCTGTGTTTTTGTGGGTCTTTGTAGGGGGGGACAGATCAATGAAGATGTATTCACTGTCCTAGTAACCTTGCCCCCTCCTTTTTTTCTTGTATTTTAGTATGCAGGTAAATGGTATGCCCTGGCCAAGAAAGACCCAGAAGGATTGTTTCTACAGGATAATATCTCAGCTGAATACACCATTGAGGAGGATGGGACTATGACTGCATCCTCCAAAGGCAGAATGAAGCTTTTTGGGTAAACTGCAGCTGCATATGAATAACTAGCATTTCTGTGTATTATTATGCACTTGTTCATTTTATGCAGAATTACAGTTTTGTGATCAAGATAGCCAGGGAATATGATGTGAAAGTAGAAGCCCTGCCTCATATAACCATGGTTCATTGAATAAAACTGAGTTTTTACAAATGTAAAAACTCACATTTCACAATGACCTGTTTCACCCAGCCAGATCGAGCCAAGCAATAGCAATAGCAATAGCAAGCAATAGCAATAGCAATAGCAATAGCATAGCATGTTTCCTCAAAAATAAGACTGGGTCTTATATTTATTTTTGCTCCAAAAGACGCATTAGAGCATATTTTCTGGTTAGGTCTTATTTTGGGGAAAATACGGTACTAAATGCATCCATCTGGCTGACAATCTTAACTGGAGCTTATTTTGGGGGGTAGGGCTTATATTATGAGTATCCTGAAAAATCATGCTAGGACTTATTTTCCGGTTGGGTGCTATTTTTGGGGAAACAGGGTAGCAATAGCACTTAGATGTGCAGCCGTCTCTAAGTGGTTTACAGAGTCAGCATATTGCTGGCCAACAATCTGGGTCTTCATTTTACTGACCTCGGAAGGATGGAAGGCTGACTTAACCTAGGAGCCTGGATAGTTCAGCAGACTAATGCATTATGATTTATACTCCAGCTGTCTGCAATTAGTAAGTTCGAATCTCCCCAGGCTCAAGGTCGACTCAGCCTTCCATCCTTTCTAAGGTAGGTAAATTGAGGACCCAATTTGTGGGGGTAATAAGCTGACTTTGTAAAAATATACAAAAGTATGAAGGCTATTGCTTAACACATTGTAACACATTGCCCTGAGTCTCCGGAGAAGGGTGGCATATAAATCAAATTAAAAAAAAAAAAACATCTTGAGCTGTGAGACTCAAATTTCCAGCAGTCAGCAGAAGTAGCCTGCAATACTGCATTCTAACCACTGCACCACCGCGGTTCTTAGGTTAAGCAACCTAAGTTATTATTTATTTATTTATCGGATTCTTATCCTGCATTTACTATTTTTTTATAAATAACTCAAGGTGACAAATATGCCTAGTATTCTTCCTTCTTCTATCTGTACCACAATAACAACCCTGCGAGGTGAATTGGGTGGAGAGAGTGTGACTGGCCCAAGGTCACCTAGCAGGCTTTTTACGCCTCAGAGGGGAATGGGTCTCCTGTTTTCTGCCTCGTGCCTTAGCCATATGATATGTGAATCCAGGCATTGTGAAGACTGCATATAAGTAAAATGAGGTCTGATAGACGATTTGGTTATCAAACTCTTAAACTGCAGAGTTAATTGTCAGCAATGTTGGGAATTGTAATCCAAAGGATATAGAGGACACCAAGTTGCCATTGCTGAAAATTACATTATATGTTTAGATTGTCTAGCAGTGATTAGAGTGTGTCAATTCAGTTGTCTGTTGTCGCTAAAGCGGGTAATACTCGACTTACAACAGTTCATTTAGTGATGATTCAAAGTTAAAATGGCACCGAAAAAAGGGACTTATGAACCATTTTTCACATTTATGACCGTTGTGGCATCCCCATGGTCATGTGATCAAAATTAAGATGCTTGGCAACTGACTCATATTTATGACGGTTCCAGTGTCCTATGGTCATGCAATCACCTTTTGCAACTTTCTGGCAAGGAAAGTCAACGGGGAAGCCAGATTCATTTAACAACTGTGTAATTTAAGAGCTACAGTGATTCATTTCAGTGGTTTCTGAATTTACACAATATAACAAACCAGAAAATCACAGAATGACTTAGATTTATGCATCATACTAACTAAGGCACAACAATTCCAACCAAGTTTAAAAAAATACAAAATTCAGCATTTTTGTGGAAATGCAGACCCTAGGTCTGTTGTACACGTTGCATGAACAAAAAGGAGGAACTAATGCAGAACAGATGCGAGACAAGCAGATTGCACTTGGCATGACATGGTATGGCTTTGAGCTATCATCTTAATAAACCAGTGTTTCGAAATCTTAGCAAGTTTAAGATGTGTGGATTTCAACTCCCAGAATTCCCCAGCCAGAATGTATTTATTATAATAAACAGTATAGTATTGAAATCAGAACAGGATGCAAGCACAGTATATTCTAGGCAAAAGAGCAAAATGTTAGTTACATGGGAAAAAACTAAAATTAATTTCAATAAATTTCTTTTTTAGATTCTGGATGGTCTGTGCTGATATGGCTGCTCAATATTCGGTACCTGACCCCACCACACCAGCCAAGATGTTCATGAATTACCAAGGGCTGGCAAGCTATTTGTCAAGTGGAGGTCAGTTTCCCCCCCGCCAGTTTTTAAGCAGAGCATGAGAACAATATCATTTTCCTACCTATACTTAAAATATATATGGTATATTATTAAAAATTTTAAAAGGGAAGTTAAAAACTAACACAAATTAATATAAAGTAAGGAAGATAAAGGGGAAATGAAAGAGAAAGCTAACAGTGAAAGAAAGAAAGGAAGAAAGAAAAAGAAAGAAAGAAAGAAGGAGGGAGGGAGGGAGGGAGGGAGGGAGGGAGGGAGGGAAGGAAGGAAGGAAGGAAGGAAGGAAGGAAGGAAGGAAGGAAGGAAGGAAGGAAGGAAAGAAAGAGAAAAATAGAAAAGAAAAAAGGTACCAAGCAATTGTTTCCAGTTTTCTTTACAATAGTTATTGGTACAATTTACTCCTTTTTCTTCTTTCTACAATCTCTCCTGCCTAATCATCAAATTATTTATATCATTTCTCAGTTACAAAGGGACATTATCATCTCTGATAATGGAGTAAATATATGGTATGTTTATTCAATTGTATGCCATTGATATTGTATCAATGGGGGGATGCAGTGGCTCAGTGGCTAAGATGCTGAGCTTGTCGATCAAAAGGTCAGCAATTCAGCGGTTTGAATCCCTAGTGCCGCATAGCGGAATGAGCTTCTGTAACTTGTCCCAGCTTCTGCCAACCTAGCAGTTATAAAACACATAAAATATGCAAGTAAAAAAATAGGAACCACCTTTGGTGGGAAGGTAACAGCGTTCCATGCACCTTCAGTGTCGAGTCATGACGGCCACATGACCACGGAGATGTATTTGGACAGCGCTGGCTCTTCAGCTTTGAAACAAAAACAACTAGCACACATGTGTGGGGGAACCTTTACCTTTACCTTATGCCATTGATATATCTTTAATGACTATTATTTCATCTTCTGGTAGAGAATTCCATAGTTCAATTAGGTGTTGCATAGAAAAAAAAGGGAAGTTCCAAATCTCTCACTAGTTTTATTAGATGACTTCAGAATGAGAGAGGAAGAGACATTTCTATTTACTTTCACCATGTTGTGCATAATTTTAGGCATCTCTACTCTACCTATTTCCAGCTACTTTTTTGAATCTCCTGTAAGTTTATGGCCAAGAATGTAGAGGAAAAACCCATGTGTCATACATCCTTGAAATCCTAGATATATCAGAATATTCTGAAATGGTGCTTAAAACCCAATATTATAACCATTTGAGACTCCAAAGTGCTTCTTCAAAAGGCAGTGGGATGGTTTTTTCCTTGAGGAAGAACATTTTTTTTCTTGAGATTCAGTCCAGTTACCTTTTGAAGATGCACTTTTGAGACAGCTATGACCTAGATGACTGAGAATCTCCAGAGAGATATATCCATTTGAGTGTCTGCAGTCTTTCTGGCATTATCTTATTCCTTTGTATGCATATCCCTCTATTTATTGATTGTATGACTCACTGTTTTATTAAAAAATATTCAAGATGGCTTCAGTGAAAATGAAAATTATGTCCTAATTCTAAAAAATCTTTTGATTCCTTCCTGTAATGCCAGAAGAACATTCTAAAAATAAATTAAGTTTAAATTCTAAGCAAAGTCACACAACCCACTAAGAATGAAACTTGGTGATGAGGCAGATCAAATTAAGAGGTTTCCAAACTTTGCCAATTTTAAGATATATGGACTTTAATTCCTAAAATTCCCCAGCTAGATGGGGAATACTGGAAGTTGAAATCCATACATCTTAAAGTTGTCAAGGTTAGGAAACTCTGCTTTAGAGTTTATTTCAAATGGCGGGCATCATGACTTGAAAAACATCTTAGTAATGGTGGAAAAACTTACATTATTATACTGTATTTTCTGGCGAGAAAAAATATGTCACCCTACCTCTTTTTCCTCTCTCCTTTGTGCTGCTTTCTATCTTTGTTTAAAAAAAGATGAGCAACAATTTGAAGACATTAAAATATTAATCGCTCAAATGAAAAATCTGGCTGATCAGCTGTTCTCTTTGTCTTTTCAAGGTTTACGCCCAATACCAAGGGTGTCAAACTCAAGGCCCGCAGGCTGGATCTAGCCCATGGGGTTGCTTAGATATGGCCAGCGGGGCTCACCTGGAAACAGCCCACAGTGCCTCTGCCAGCAAAAATGGAGTTTGGGAGGGCTGCGCGTGGCCTGCCGGAGCTCCGTTTTCAGCTGCGACGACCTCCTGCAACCCTCTGCCAGTGAAAATGGAGCTTGGGAGGGCCACCCTCCGAGGCTCCGTTTCCTGGCAGAGGGCTGCAGGAGACAGTTGCAGCTGAAAACGGAGCCCAGGAGGACCGTATGCAGGCTGCAGGATGTCTAGCCCACCCTGGCCATGCCCACTCGGTCCCCCGAAGTCAAACACAACCCTGATGTGACCTTCAATGAAATTGAGTTTGACACCCCTGCCCTTTACTCTCAGGAAAGTTTTGCTATGTTCTGAATGATTTTTTGTGCATGAACAAAAAACATGCAGGAAGGGCACGTGGTCCATGAATTAATACTGATCCTTTCATTTCTGACACGACCAATTGTTACCAGAACTCATTATGTACACTGGATTTTGTATTCCAGGTGATAATTACTGGGTGATTGACACAGATTACGATAACTATGCCATCACTTATGCCTGCCGCACTCTGAAGGAGGATGGGTCCTGTGATGATGGTTATGCTCTTGTTTTCTCCCGCAACCCTCGGGGCCTTCCCCCTGCCATTCAGAAAATTGTGCAGCAGAAGCAGGAGGAAGTCTGCATGTCTGGCCTGTTCCAGCCTGTGCTACAGTCAGGTATGTGGAAAGGCCCAATGGCTCCAGTCATGAATTTGACTTCTTTGGGGCAACAGGAGGCACTGATCTATCAGAAGACCGAATTTGATATTGTCTATGAAAAGGAAGAATATGAGAAGAATGTTTCAGTCTGGCCTCAGATTCTAAGATCATGAGAATTCCTGGTGCATGATCAATACAATTCAGGATAGTGCTTTGGTTCATACTTCGCACCAAACCATGTTAGCACTGATAATGTTATCTAGTTGGGTAATGAAACATCTCAAAGACAATAACCTAGTTCAGAGAGCAACAAGGACCCCTCATAATATAGTTTAATTGATTTGGCTGTGTAAATCTTAATAAACCATAGGATCTAAGAAATTATGGTTAAATAAACCACACCACATCACAACCAAGGTCTCCAACAACAGATGCCAAAAATGCTTCTGCAAAGACTACACGTAGAAAGCCTTCCACATTTAATTCAACCACAATTATGAATTTTTTAAAAAGCTGTCTCAAGCTTGAGATTGCAGTCATCTTTTCTAGCAATGAATCTCTTAAATAAAACTAAATCTGGCTCAGAATTAAAGTTGTACTATTGCCAGTTAATTTTAAGGCCTGAACCTTAGTTGTAATATTTATTGATTCTCCTATAGATAAAAGTAAGGAATATAAAAACTGCCTTGTGGAATTGTCATGTACGTAAATAAGTAAAGAAATGATCTGAGCAGATTTTTCTTGCATTATGGGCACTAAAGGGTGTTTATTTTGTTTGTCTCCACAGGGGCTTGTTAAACCAAAACTCCTCCAGTCCAGAGATGAAGCAAATGGCCTAATGTTGACATCGCAAACATGTTCCTCACAAATTCTTTGAATCCTTTTTGTTTTTTCTCAAAGCACATTTAAGTTCTGATTTCTAGTATTTAGATTTTTGAAAGAAAACTGGTTCAAGTATACAGCAAATTACTTCTCGGATTCTTGCATAAACTAATGCATCAGTTTAAAAACTAGACCTTTTCCAATTATCTTTTAATTTAACCTTTCTTGGGCAATATTCATCTGGTATGGCGCTGAATCCTTCAGCAAAAGATACAGACCTTATGAATGTAATTTTCCTACTGCAACCTTTCTCAAAATCCTATGCCAAGTTTTCCCTCACCTGCATTAATTCCATCTCTTAACATTAATTTAAATAGAGAAGCATCAGAAACAACGTGTTTATGGAGATTCTCAGTCATCTTAAGTCATGGTTGTCCCAAAGGTGCTTTCTTTCAAAAGAGAACTGGCCTTTTTTTTTTTTTTTTTTAGCAAAGCAAGAAAGTCCAGTTGCCTTTTGAAAATACCTTTAGGTTAGACGTAAGAGTTATGTAGGACAAACTATTTGAAAATTGTAGTTCACAGAATACTTAACCTAGATATTGCAAGGGGAGGCTTTCTATGGGGCCTCTGCTATTCTTTATGTAGCTCCATCCAATATCTCCAATGTTGCCAGCATCTGCTAGAAATATAGAATTGAGGAAGCTTCTCAAATAAAGATCCTGCAGACCATCCGCTGTATATGCTTACCAAGGAAAGAGAACAGCATGGCTTTCTTGTTTTGAGTGTTTTATTCAACAGATGGAAATTTTCCTGGGCAATTGGAATACTGCATCAGTTTTGATTGCCATGATGTAAAAAAGATGTTGAGACTTTAGAAAGAGTGCAGAGAAGAGCAACAAAGATGATTAGGGGACTGGAGGTTAAAACATATGAAGAACGGTTGCAGGAATTGGGTATGTCTAGTTTAATGAAGAGAAGAATTAGGGGAGACATGATAGCAGTGTTCCAATATCTCAGGAGCTGCCACGAAGAAGAGGGAGTCAAGTGATTCCCCAAAGCACCTGAGGGTAGGACAAGAAGCAATGGGTGGAAACTAACCAAGGAGAGAAGCAGCCTAGAACTAAGGATGAATTTCCTGACAGTTAGAACAATTAATCAGTGGAACAACTTGCCTCCAGAAATTGTGAATGCTCCAAAAATGGAAGTTGTTAAGATGTTGGATAATCATTTATCTGAAATGGTATAGGGTTTCCTGCCTAAGCAGGGGGTTGGACTAGAAGACCTCCAAGATCCCTTCCAACTATTCTATTCTATTCTATTCTATTCTATTCTATTCTATTCTATTCTATTCTATTCTATTCTATTCTATTCTATTCTATTCTATTCTATTCTATTCTATTCTGTGGTTCTTCAATCCTTGCTCCAGCTTTACTCCTTACCGTGCTTGTCTAATTATTTAGCAAATTATCTGGTATTTCTCAGTAGGATTTAGAAATTACGCTCCATGGGGAAGACATTTATTTTATAAGTTTGAACAATGGGTTTTTTTTTTTTTTTTGGATGTTGGTCAAAAGGGGCATTGCATTCATTCATTAGCTCAAGCTTAAAGATCCTTAAAAGTATTATTTTCCCTATTACCATTTTCACATCCCTCCATTGTTCACCGATTAACCGTTTTACCTCCTACATGTGCAGGGCGTAAATTTTTGCATGATGTCAAAGCACATTTTATTTAGATCAGGCAGTTCCTCCTTCTCTTTATTCCTTGGAACATTTTCTTCAATCCCTATTGGTATAGTGTCTTGGAGGTTTGGACAAAATGGTCACAAGAATTATCTTTCTAATGCTGCAATGTAATTTATAACTGTGTAAGAATAAGCATCGGTATGAATAAGGATAAGAATCCATTTGAATGAATAAACCTCATTATGAACCTTTGTTGTCCATTTTTGTTGTTCGGACCAAATCTGTCCAAACTCATACCCATTGCGTCAATGACATCATCTAGGCATTCTTGTCAACAGAAATGCTTTTTTCCCCTTCTGACTAAATTTGCAACTGTAGCTTTAAGAGAGATCATTAAATAATTTTAATAAACATAAAAGTGACAAGTTTTCCTATGGACAGCTTGCATAGCATGGGTAGGCAAGATGAGAAATACACCAAATCTTCCATATCAAGAGAAGGGGAACATATTGAGTTCATTGGGATAGTTTGACATAATGTCCAGCCTGTTGCACACTCATGGACTTGTTAATTTAATGACTCTTCCCTAAATATACGAACTGTTCTCCAATGAAAAACACTGGGCTTGTACTCAAAAATGAGGATGTGAAACCTAAATAAGGATTGGCTTATTTAACCAGTGATGACCACTTCAGATATACAAACTATTATTTTGTATTCATCAAATGAAGCCATTCTGAGAAGCAATCGAAAAGACTGCACTCCTACGAACAAACATCTTGTGGTTGTTTGTGGTTGTACAGAAACCTCCACTTCCCTGTTTAACACTTCCTTGAACATTTCATGCTTGCAATGATGCTGATGTAAAATATAACATTTGTGTACTTGTCATTGCAGGAACAAGTCGAAGCTCTGTGTATAACAAGCATGCCTGAAGTAGAATTAGATGATATAACTTCCACAAATATAACGTGCCCAGGCCATGCAGATCCCCAATTACTCCCATATAGGCATATATGCAACTTTGTTTTTACAGAAAATATTTATTTAAGTAAAGTTTACATTTAGTATCAAAGCTGAACATTTGAATTCCTACAATCAAAATGAAAGACGTTTTTGCCGATGAAGGCAAAGGTTATTTCTAAACTTTCAAACCTTGTACGCTTCAGCAGGTGCAAAAAAAATTAGCTCCATAATTTTTTCCTCTTAACATTTTCAATTATAAGTTTTAAAAAAATCTGTTGGACTCTGATGCTTTTATTTTTATTCCCCACCATGACCAGAAAATTATTAATTTTTTCTCATTTTTTTTAAAAAAAGAATTGGGAATCTTTACAAATCCATTTGGCAGTGGGTCAATTAAGAAAACCTAGTAGGCTTGTACCTGGGATATTTGAATTGAGATTGCCCGATTCAAACTTCTCACCTTGTTTCTGTCTCAACACAGTGCATACTTGTAGTTTTAGCCCTAGTTGAAGATCCCTATGCTATAAAGCTGACAATGCTGAGTATAATTCAAGGACATTCACAGGTGTTGTCAAAAGCCCAAGATGGCAGCCATTACTATGCCAGGGCATGGTCAAAAAAATCAAGATAACTATGATTACAGTGCAATCAAAGCTCTGCAATGTACATGCAAAAGAGGTACTTCGATCACACTATTGTAATCACCATCTTGATTTTTTGAACATACCTTATTTATTGGAATGGCAGGCATTTTCTAGGAAGGCATCCTTAAATATTCTGAGAAGAAAATCGGAATATGTTATCTCACCCATCTCTAAGTAAACTCTTTTTCAAGTAAATAAATATTTATTGAAAATACAATCCCTGTGCTAAAATTATCCTTGTTTAAAACAAGCTTCACAGGGACATTTCTCCTTTACAAATATTCAAGCTGGGCTGTTCACAACTTCTGTTGCCTTCCACTCTTTGGAAGGAGGCTTCCTTCCACTTTCTTCCTGATGCTGTAAAAAAAGGGAGGGTGTGATGTGTTTGAATGATGCCAAGTTTGAAGAAAAGAATGAGGTGGAGGAAGCTTCTTTATTCCAAGGCTTGGGTAGAAGCTCAAGAAGGGGATCTGTCAGGATTCCAAGTAACACCCTCAATGAAATCAAACTCTGAGGCCTGAATTTCCTCAAAGCTATCTTTTATTAGAGATGTCATATTAGCACACCTGGGAAAACCTGAATATGAGAGTTGCCAGGTTTTCCTCACCCAAAAGAAAGTTCCAGCCCTTCCTCACCCACATGTCCATCACACACACCAATCAGGTACCCTCCGGAACCGAAGATACCTCCCCAGTCTTCTCGGCACAGCTGCAGGGCAACTGGCCTTGACTTTCTGGAAAGAATGTTATTTTGACTGCATATCATCTTCACTTCATACAATCCCCTCTCCCATTTTCCCACAGTAGAATTTGTGGCAGGCCTGAAGGCTCAAAGGTAAAAAATGGCTTCCAGGCCTGACAGGATCTTCTTTGAGCTGAACTGGATTATGGGAATGAGTGCTCATGTTCTCTATGAACCCACCATTACAGGGATCCCCAACCTTTGCAGTTGTGTGAACTGGCAGTGGTGGCGGTAGGGGAAGGGGATGGTCTCTCACACATACTGCTTGCATGAATGCAACTTCTTGCATTCACCTGATGCTTGCATGGCCCAGTTCACAACAAGCCTAGGCCCGGCACAGGGCTGCTGACCAGGGGCTGGGGATCCCTGGACCATGATATTGTGGCTGGAATTCTAAATGGCACACACTTATGTGGTAGCTTTAAGGAAAGGTTAACATATCCATCTCGTTTTCGTGCAACCCATATTCTGCAGCTTGAAATTATCATTATTTCACCCCAAGTAATAATTGGACATTCTTATTGGCAACGATGGCTATGTAGGGGAGAAAATGAAGTTGAGAAGTGCCCTACTTCGTTCTCATAATTTCTGGGATGTAATTCCAGGAGAGTACTTAAAAATGATCTGGGAGAGAAGAGTCTCTCCATATTAGAAGAACAGAAAGCTCAGCCAACAAAAGGAGAAGAATTTTGTTAAGAACAAGAAAACCATCCTTTTAAGGGTTATGGTTTTCCTGTAATAAAAAGCTTAAAACTGCAACTTGCAGTTTTAACCATCCATATATAACTTCTGATATACCAGCCTATATAACTTCTGATGAACATTTTTTGCTTCTTTTTAAGATGGTTCTCTGTAGAATATAGGCACAGAAAATGGGCCAGGCCTGCCCCAGTAATCCACAGCACGGATTTTGTAGTAGCCCATGAGTGTTGTTCCTGTAAAAGAAAACCCAATAAAATAAAGAAACTGTGAAATTTTAATTCCTTTACAAGTTACTCCTAAACTGACTGATCAGGCTGAAATATTTCTATAAATGCAATTGTGACTGATCGTTTAATTTTAATCCACATTAAGAATATTCTGTTATTAATGAAATTGCAAATCTTCTTATCTTGGGTTGGCAATTCCTGAAATCAATATGTCAATCCATTTATATTTTAATTATGATTTTCTGCATTAAAATATAATGAAGAAAACTGGTTACCAGTGGAACAGGATGTCTGCATGATATAGGCATCTGGATTTGTACTCCAATACAATTGAAGAAACTTTCAAACTGAAGTAAGGAAATTTGTTGGGGATACATATCAATAGTAGGTGGGGCTACATTTCCTCTCTAGGATCCTTTTTTTTTCATGAAACAGGCAGGCCACTTTCATCAAAGATCTAAATGACTATCAACCACAGGATATCTGAGATTTGAAAATTGTGGGAGGCAAAGACTGCAGACTCTGCCCTTTAAATTCAAGAAACTCTCCTCCAGAAAATACCAAGCAGAAATGTTTATAAATCTTCCCTTCCGTTCAAAAATCAATTTAAGATCTGACATAAAACACTTAAAGAGGATGCATACTTTATGCATATGTTCATCATTTTTCTTGAATTTCCCCCTTTAAAAATGTTCCTTTCCATAAACTTCCTCTGGAGGCTTTAAAACATTATGGGTGGAAATGAAGGTGTCATTACATGTTTCACTAAATAAGGATCTAAGGAATGCTTAGATCAGCAATCCTGAAACAGAATTTTAGGGAAGATCTTAAAGACACTGTTCGAAAAGAAACCTTTTTTCTTGATTTAAAAAAAGGCTTAAAATGAAAGCTTTCTTTCCCGAGCCATTAATTTATATTAATGACTATAGTTTTAATATGAAATACAGTGGACATAATAAATAACATTGTAAATAGTTTTAGTAAGAATTGTAGTTTCCAATTAAATTCCAAAGGCATGCTTGAGGTTTTAAACTGAAATGGCATTTGTTGTACCTTAAAAAATGTAGGAAGTGGTTTTTTTTTTTATTTTTTATTTTACCTGGGCTGTAGATGAACATTGTAAATATACTGTCCTTGACACTGATTTGGTGATACTCATTCCCATCCACTGAAAACATCACTTCAAATTTTTTCAAACATCTGTGTAAAAATACACATGAATATTTATGAAAAACAGGGTTATTTTTATTTTTTTCTGCAGAGTAAAGGGGTTTCTAGGAAAAGACTATAGCGAATTTGAAAGTATTTTCTCAAACAACTTTTTTTTAAAAAAGCAACAAGAGGAGAACCCAAAAGGTGAGTATGTCTCTGCATAGTACAGTACCAATTACAAAATAATAATAAAAAAGATCTATTCTCATGAATTGGACAAAGAGCTGCCTTTGACATTGATAAATACATGTTAAATATTAAAGCTGATATAATTACTACTACAGTTGTGTCAGCACCATAGTGTTTCTAGATTGAAAGGATTGAATGGTGACATCACTGTTGCCCAGGGGACACCTACTTGGGGGCTCCTTTCATATCCCTGTTAATTTGCCCACCAAAGTGGCACCCATTGAGCTACTCATGGTTGCCTGCTTTTGAACTGCTGTTCGGCAGGAGCTTGAGGGTGTGATGGAGCTCATCCTGTCCCACAGCAGCAACCGGGTCTTGAACATGAACCCACCAATTGTCAGCCCAGTGTCTTAACCTGGTGAGCCACCACTCTCCTATTAAAGCTACTGATCAATTTTGCTAGTAAATTTGGGAAGATTAAATTATCCCAAAGACATTTCTTTAGTATATTGGGCTGGCTGGGGAATTCTGGGAGTTGAAGTCCACACATCTTAAAGTTGTCAAGGTTGGGAAATATAGGTAGTCCTTGACTTACAACCACAACTGAGCCTAAAATGTTTGCTATTACGCAAGGCAATGGTTAAGTGAGTTGAGCCTCATTTCACGACCATTTTTGCCATAGTTGTTAAGCGAATCAATGCAACTGTTAAATGATTCATGCGGTCGTTACGTCAATTTACTTGCACCGACTTTCCTTGTCGGAAGATGGCTGGGAAGGTTACAAATGGTAATCACATGACTCTGGGACAATGTAACCGTCCTAAGTACATGACAGTTGCCAAGTGCCCAAATTTTGATCACATGACCATAGGATGCTGCAATAGTCACAAGTGTGAAAATTGGTCATAAGTCACATTTTTCAGTGCTGTTGTAACTTCGAATGGTCACTAAATGGATGGTTGTAAGATAAGGACTTCTTATGAGAGTTTCTGCACCTTTTTTTTTTTAAAAAATTTGATTTATATGCTGCGCTTCTCCGGAGACTCAGGGTGGCTTACAATGTGTTAAGCAATAGCCTTCATACTTTTGTATATTTTTTATACAAAGTCAGCTTATTGCCCCCACAAACTGGGTCCTCAATTTACCTACCTTAGAAAGAATGAAGGCTGAATCAACCTTGAGCCTGGTGAGATTCGAACTTACAATAATTGCAGACAGCTGGAGTTAAATACAATGCATTAGTCTGCTGAGCTATCCAGGCTCTTCCCCCCCCCCCCCCTTATTTCTTTTTTTATTCTATGCCTCTGTTTATACAACCAACGATTGTATTAGTTTTGTTGGCAGCAGCCAAAAAAGCTAATACAATCCTTGGTTGTATAAACAGAAGCATAGAATCATGATAACATAAAATATTATTACTGCATTATAAAACCTTAGTAAGGCCACATTTGGAATACTGCATCCTAGTTTAGAAAAAGTGCAAAGAAGAGCAACTAAGATGATTAAAGGTCTGGAGACTAAAACCCAGGATTTGGATTTGGCTAGTCTACAGAAAAGAAGGACTAAGGGGAATATGACAGCAGTATTCCAGTATTGGAGAGGCTGCCATAAAGAGGAGGGAGTCAATTTATTTTCCAAAGCACCAGAGGGCAGGACCAGAAACAATGGACAGAAACAAATCAAGGAGAGAAGCAACCTGGAATTAAGGAGAAACTTCCTAACAGTGAAGAGAATTAACCAGAGGAAAAGCTTCCCTTCAGAAGTTGTGGGTGCTTCATCACTGGAGGCTTTAAAGAATTGACTGGACAGTCACTTGTCTGAAATTATATAAAGGATCTCTTGCTTGAACAGGGGGTTGGACTAGAAGACCTCCAAGGTCCCTTCCAGCTCTGTTCTGATTTTTTCACTTGTGAAAGGTGGCTTTGTCTCTAATAAAAAGTATTATTAGGGAAAATATGATAGAGGCACAGATTTCGAGTCTTTCCTGCAAATGTCCCAAACAGCAAAAACCATTTCTTATATTGTATGATTCGAACTTCTTTAGTGCTACCGATGCAAGTCAAGGTGAGCTGAGAAGTATTCATCAGCCCCAGGTTTCTGCAGCCTTCTGTAACTATACTGGAGGTTAGAAATATGATGGAGAATTTTTTTTCCAGCTAGTTGCTTGCTAAAGAAGAAACATTACAGTGTGCAAAATTAAAAATAGCTGTTAAATTAATAGTATTTTATCTGAAAAATGAATGAAAGGAAAACAATGATGGATTTCTTGAAAATGACCTACTTTGAATTCACACAGCTGTCATCCCACGTTATCAGAACTTGTCCTTTCATGAGACCAATGAAACGAACATCATTCACCTGCCAAGACAGAATCGCTTGAACTAAATACTGCATGCATGGAAAATTTGAGCTGAGATTCAGTTCAGGTTAATCAGGTGTGGATTGATTCATTTTAAGTTCAGGAGAAACGAAAGCACATCAGCTCACACAAATAACAAAGCCTTGAATGATGGCTGAGTAACCAGGGAAACTAACCAGGGTTTGGATTTTATTAGAATGTTTTTCAAAATAGCATTTAGAGTTGATTAAGCTGAATGTTAGATTTACTGTGTTCACTCACCATGAATTTAATTTGTGTGCAACAAAAGAGCACAGCTTTGCAGTATCATCTCACACACTTGGAGAATGCAAGCTGTTTCTTGATGCTTTCTCCTTTACAACTCTTCCTGACACCATTTAAGCAATTGACATATAATACAGCAGCTTGCACAATGCTATAGTGAGGAATGCTCTTGCAACTGCTACTCACATGTCTTCTACCGCCTGCAAATTAGGCTCACTGCAAGCAGAATCAAGATGAGCCACAAATATGTGCTGCCTTTTGATTGTGAATCACGGTTGCATTTTCCCAATCTCAAGACTGGGCAGAGAATTAATCCTTTGTAGGACAAGACATTGTGTGTACTAGATAAGTGTCTTTTGCTACCAGGGGTTCTTTGCCGCATTAAGGAAAAGGTCTTAGGACATTTTTGGTCAAATTCTTAAATTTTTGTAAGTGCTTGGCATGGGGCAAAAGCCCATCCTATAAGAAAAACCCAACACAGCCTTATACATTGTTCACATCTAAGATAGAACTAAACAAACAAACAAGCAAGCAAACAAACATCAAAACAAAAATCATCCTGCTATCTTTGCTTCTTATAAAGGTTGATAGGCTTTGCTCATGAAATCAGAAAATGGGAGAAGATTGGCCAAATGGTCCAGAATAATAAAATCTACTTTGGTGGATTTGTCACTTCAAAAATATAACCTTAAGATATGTTGATTCTGATTTGCTTACTTCCAGGTAAGTGTATATCCGATTGGGCCTTGATAGGAAAAAAAAAATCAGGAGCAATACGCAGAGCAGGCTGTCCTTCTATCATAAAGTTAGAGCACAAGAATCTCAGAATACGCAAAATGGGGCACTACCCATTTGGAAGAATACAACTCATCATGTAACGTTTAGGTGAATTTCCCTTTCTTTCAACTTCAGCAAACCAGTTGTAAGTGTGAGGAAGAGACAGATTTTTCTTTTCAAATTAAAAGAATGGTGGCACAGTGGTTAGAATGCAGTATTTCAGGCAAACTCTGCCCATAGCCTGGAGTTCAATCCTGATGGGGTTCAAGATTATCTCAACCTTCCATCCAGGGGTGGGCTCCTGGGGGTTCGGCAGGGTTCGGGCGATCTTCTAGCCAAGGATCCCCAGGGTTCAGTGAACCCCCAAATGCCACTCCTGGCCCACTCCGCCCCTCCCCTCTCAGGAGTCTCCACGCAACCTGTTCATCATTCCAGGTAATTGCAGGGGCAGCACGGAGGGTTTGGGAGGGCAAAAAATGGGCCTACCAGAGGTTCCGGAAGTCCGGAAATGGGCCTGTTTCCAGCCTCCGGAGGGCCTTTGGACCCCGGAAGAAGCAGTTTTCGTTCTCCCAGAGGCTCAAGGAAAGCCTCTGGAGCCTGGGGAGAGCCAAAAATGCCACCCCCCTGCTGTGGTGCAGGCGACCAACTAGGTCACGCCCACCATGGCCACGCTCACCAGCAACGGGGCAGCGAACCCATTGCTAAAGGATCTGGAGTCCACCCCTGCTTCTATCCTTCCAAAATCAGTAAAAGGACCACCCAGATTCTTGAGGGCAATATGCTGACATTGTAAATAGGCCAGAGATTGCTGTCTAGCATAATGGGGCAGTATATAAGTCTAAGTGTTACTACTGTTGCTATCTTGGGGAATGCAGCTTTTTTAGTGCAAACCTGACATCCTTATTCTCTGAGACCTGCTTCTCTTCTAGGCCTACAAGTCTATCCTGTGCACGTTTTAGGAGTAGCCAGATATCCTTAAAATATATATTAACTACCTCAATGATAGTTATATCTTGGAGCAAGGACTGAAAACCTCTAATCCTTCATACATTGTTGGACTATAAAACAGCAAGCACTGCCAGTGGGGAGAGAACCAGAGACCTGTAGTTCAACAGCCAGAGGGGCCAAAGTTCTTCACAGATGCTTTATAGGCCATGCTTTCCCTTTGGCTGGAAAGCTGCCTCTTTCCTTTCTAACCTTGATAGTTTTTACAGGTTCTGTACAGGGGGCGTACTTTGCCAGGGAAAAAAAGTGGCATCTGGCGCACAGCAGTGTAAAAGTTTATTTGGATCAAATAGTGCTGATAAAGGATAATAAAAGAACTGTGGGAGTCATTGAAAGAACGCTAAGAATTCTCCAGCCTCTCCTAACTCCAGAGTGAAGTCAGGTTAAGAGACAAAGTCATTTAGTTTCCACCTTACTAAACTTTCGGTGTTTGCAAGCAAGTGGCATAAGAGAGCACCCACCTGGTCTGGAGCAGAGAGGGGCTTTGCACAAATATGAAGGAGGAAAACAGCTGGAATTGGAAGTTCCTGCTTCAGCACTAAAGGGTCTTTTGCAGGTAGTGGAAATGGTCCTTTCACCACAGGATCCTAAGAAATAGATTTAAAATTAATTTTTTAAAAAGGCAGAGATGCTGGAGAACATTCTCTAGAACCACAATGACATATATGAGCTGCACTGATATAGTTAAGCAAGCTGAAAGTTATCATGTAAAGCAGGGGGTATCCAAACTTGGCAAGTTTAAGATTCATGGCAGAGGTGGGTTTCAGCAGGTTCTGACCAGTTCTGGAGAACTGGTAGTGGAAATTTTGAGTAGTTCGGAGAACCGGTAGTAAAAATTCTGACTGGCCCCACCTCCATCTATTCTCTGCCTCCCAAGTCCCAGCTGATCAGGAGGGAATGGAGATTTTACAGTATCCTTCCCCTGCCACGCCCACCAAGCCATGCCACACCCACCAAGTGACACCCACAGAACCGGTAGTAAAAAATTTTGAAACCCACCATTGATTCATGGACTTCAATTCTCATCTGTGCTGAGAATTGGCTGGGTGGGGAATTCTGGGAGTTGAAGTCCACAAGTCTTAAAATTAACCAAGTTTGGAGACCCCTGATCTAAAAAAAGCCACTTCTTTGTCTCTTGTAATCAAATCTTTCCTTGTAATTGGGGTGGCTTCTGCATTTTTATATAAGATATTTCATGTTTAAGCCTTCATTTAAAAATATGGCTGTTGGGAATTTCAACGGGCTTCTTAAGTTGAACTCTATCATGATCATCTTTACCTCTTTTCTTAACTCGTTGCAGAATGTATGTTGACAAAGCCTAAAAGATGTTTCAGGGGATGCAATCCCAGGATAAGGGGCAGCTGACTTAAAGAACTACAGAAGGGTGTTACTTTATACCCCTATGATTCAGATATTAGACTAGGACAACCCAGGTTCAAATCTCTCTTCACCCATGGAAGCTCATTAGCTGACTTTGGGTTCTTCACTCTCTTTCAGCCCAATCTCCCTCTCAGGATTGTGATGGTGAGGAAAAATGGGAGGGGGAATCTTGTACACACCACCTGCAGTAAAGGTGAAGTGTAATTCTAACAAGCAAATAATGGCCCCCAAATTTTACTTATTTGTTTAAGAAATGTATATGGCTTCCCATCTTGAAAACTGTGGCTCTGGGTGGTGTATGATTCAACAGCAACATGTCAATATATCAGGAACCCCACATTCAGAGGTGAAATGCTCCCGGTTCGGACTGGATCGCCCGATCCGGTAGCGATGGCAGCAGGTGGTTCGGAGAACTGGTAGCAAAAATCCCTCCCCCCATCCATGCCCAGCTGAGCCGCGCAATCATCAGAGGCTTTTTTTTTTAACTTTTAAAAGCATTTTTCTACAACCTCTTTGCCTGAAGAAGTTGTAAAAAAAAAATGCTTTTAAAGGGCTCTAACGATCCCAGCTGAGTTGCCTGATTGTCAGGGGCTTTTTTTTTCTTTTTAAAGCAAAAAAAAAAAAAAATGCTTTTAAAAGAAAAAAAAAGCAAAAAAAACTTTTAAAAGAAGAAAAAAGCCTCTGACGACCAGGCAACTCAGCTGGGATCGTCAGAGCCTTTTAAAAGCATTTTTTTTTACAATCTCTTTGGCCGAAGAGTTTGTAAAACAAATGCTTTTAAAAGGTAAAAAAAAAAAAGCCTCTGACGATCCCAGCTGAGCAGCGCGATTGTCAGAGGCTCTTTTTTTACTTTTAAAAGCAATGCTTTTAAAAGTAAAGAAAAAGTTTGCGCACTACAGCTGATCACCCCCCCCCCGTGCACTGTTCTACTTACCGCATGCCTTCTTTTGGCATGCACTGCGCGCGCGCACCTCACATTTGATGCGTGGTGCGCACTGCGCATGCACAGCCAGTGAACCGGTAGTAAACCGGTTCAGATTTCACCACTATCCATATTTATATTACATCCTTTCATGCAAGGCTGGGATGGGGCCAACCGTATCTAATCACATATGGATATGGGGAAAGTCATTTCAATGGGCAGGCATTACAAAGGAAAAAGCACATTGAAAAGAAAAGCAGAGAGGAGGAGAAGCCAATTGGTCCTGCTTCCTGCCACTTATGTGCATAGTTAGTGGAGAGAACGTGGGAGATATAAGACGTCAAAAGAAGAGAAATATGAAGAAATATAGATGGGAGATCCCATCTAATTCTTGCTTGTTTGTTTCATTTTCGTCCCCTAGTTGGCACATGACTCCCAAGAACAAATATTGTTCCCAATAGGTGAGGGAAGCTGAGACCAACATTTCTGATTTCCAATTCTCCTCAGAAATTCTCTCTGTGTTTTACTACAGTCGCCTGCAATGCCTTCCTTAGTTTTTTCAAAAAGCCCCATTTGCACTGAACCACTGAGCAGCTTCAAGGGGACACGGGTGGTCTTTAGATTCCCTACTGTTCAAGCAAGTCTTAACAGGAGACCATGGGGAAAAGATCAAAAATAAAATCCGAGGGGAAGCATTCCTTCTGGCTTTGTTTGTAAAGATATCTATTACCGTAAACATTTACATAACCCCTTCCATTGTGTCAGGTCCATGGAGCAAACATCTGGTTAGCATAAAAAGGAATGAATCCGATTGGGACAACTCCCTGATTTATTTCTACAGGACAAGACAGAAGAGATACAGAGGATAGGTGAGTAGATTGGGGATGGGGGGGGGGGTTGCCCTCATTTAGAGATCATTCCATGGTGCTAGTGGTGTTAGAGACATATATTAGCATAACGCCATTTTGATTCTCCCCGCAAAGCAACCTGGAAAATGTAACTTGGAAAAAATAATCGCAATTCTTTTATTTGAAGGACTGTGACACTGCCTCCCTTTAGAATTAGAGTTCCTTTAATTGCTTGGGGAGAAGGAATTACAACATATCTGTTACATTTGGAGAATAAAGAAACTATCATAATGCCAGATATAGACACGGGGGGTCAAAACATCAAAAGGCAAGATGAGAAACAATGGATGGAAACTAACCAAAGAGAGAAGCAACCTAGAACTAAGGAGAAATGTCCTAATGGAGCAATCAACCAATGAAACAACTTGCCTTCAAAAGTTGTAGTTCTCCATCACTGTAGGCTTTCAAAAAAAAAAAAAAAAAGACTGGACAATTGTTTATCTGAAATGGTATAGGGTCTTCTGCTCAAGCAGGGGGTTGGACTAGAAGACCTCAAAGGTCCCTTAGAGAGCGAAGCAGACTAAAGTGCTGTTAAGTAACACCAGCTGCCTGCAATTATTGTAAGTTCAAATGTCACCAGGCTCAAGGTTGACTCAGCCTTCCGTCCTTTCGAGGAAGGTAAAATGAGGACCCAGATTGTGGGGGCAATAAACTGACTTTGTATAAAAAAGAACACCACTTAGGAGGGCCCAAAAGCCCTACTAAACAAGTATATACAAAAGTATGAAGGCTATTGCTTAATGCATTGTAAGCCACCCCGAGTCTCCGGAGAAGGGTGACATATAAATTGAACCAATAAACCAATAAACTTTCCAACTCTATTATTTTATGTGCTAATGTAACGGTACAAGTTCACACACATACTAAAATAAACATAGGTTTTGAAGTTCTACCAGAGAAGGACTTTTCAAATGAGAGTAGTTCTTGCAATAGTTCAAATGAGAGCAGTGCTGAGCAGACGATGGAGCCCAAGAGACTGGAAGTGAGGCAAAGAGGTTGACAGCCAAATATGAGTTTTCTTTCAGAATGTTTCTCAAGGGAGCTCTTTATTGCTACAAAGAGCAGAATGTTCAAAAGGGCTGCTAACATGAAGAGACCTGGAGACTTAGATGTTTTATTTTTCTATTCAAGAAATTGCAGAATTTGGAAGTATTGTGCTTTTTAAATAAACAAATGAGGACAACTCTAAATATATTAAGAAGTAAATATGTCTGTATCCAGTGGGGCTTATTCTTTAATGCATAGGTAGGACTCATTGAAAAACTGTGACAGAAGCATACATTGTTATGAATGCTATGGAGAAAGCAGACAGTTTTGTTTAAGTTCTACCTTACAAAAACATGGAAATGAACCTATCAAAGACTAGTAGGTAGTTTCTTTTGAACAACCCAGGAATCAATGGAACGTCTTTTGACTGGAGCAGTCTGCCTCTGAATACCCAATCCAGTCACTCTGTCAACCTCTGCTTATGAGTTCTCAGAAATCTTCAAAAGTTAAAAAGAGAATGCTGGACTTGATCTAATTCAGCTCAGAAGAGTATCGGCATTCAGTAAAGAAAGAGGACAAACTGTTTGAAATAAGGGACCAGATTAAGGCAGCTCAAAAAGACTATACAGGAAATACATAAAGTGGTAGTCAGAGCCTTGTTGCAAAGGTTAAACTTATAATCAAGAGAAAAAAGGAAAAATGCCTCTTCCCCCTCAGCTTTTAATTGATATGAGGGACCTTCTTGTTGTAAGACTGAGCTATCTTAAGGATCTTATCCTATCATCTGTTCACTTAACACTCAAAGCTATAGCAAAACTTTATTAATGGATATTTTAATGCCTCCCTCCCTCCCTCCCTTTCTTCCTTCCTTTCTCCCCTATTACATAAGCTTTCCCCAACCTTGGCTGAAAATTGAGGGAATTGAAATCCAACACATCTGGATGAAGTTGGGAAAAATTAGCTTAAACTAATGGTTTCTAGTATGGTCTGGATATCAGTGAAAAGGTTTAGTGTTTGTTTTCTGGTTTGTACCATAAATATGTATACAATGCCATGGTGATTACCATATTTTTCGTACTATAAGATGCACCAGAGTATAAGACGCACCTTAGTTTTTGGGGAAGAAAATAAGAAAAAAGCTGATTGGGGGTGGATTGGCCTCCAATCAGCTGTTCCCAGAAGTGAACTTCAGCAACAAGTTCCTTGGTTGTGAGCTCTGTGCTTTTTTTTCAGCCTCTGAAACTTCCATTTCAGAGGCTTTTTTCAGACTCTCAAACGGAAGTTTCAGAGGCTTTTTTTCAGACTCTCAAACGGGGGTTTCAGAAGCTTTGTTCAGCCTCTGAAACCTCCATTTCAGAGGCTGGGCGGGGCTACATTTGGACTATAAGACACATCCAAATTTTCACCCTCTTTTGGGGGTAAAAAGGTGTGTCTTATACTCCAAAAATATGGTATTTTGAAGTACATTTTCATGTAACAGAGATATAGACGACAAAACTTTCTTAGGAAGAAACTCACTGAATTCAGAAACATTTGCATTCAAATAAATAGGGCCTGAGTCTGATTTCACAAAGAGCCATTTCTCAAGTTCACGATACTATACCTCAGCATCTCTTATTTGCTCCAATTGGATCTGAGAAGGAAAATCCGGCATTCCCATTTTCTTCCATCGCAAATATGGATTGGTTAGGCTGTTATCCATGTAGTATGTGACGTATACAAGGTCTTTGGAAAGACAAAGAAAACGTCATAGTTTTAAAGTTTGGCTTTAGCTGAACATCAAATCAAACCTAAACCTAAGTGTTCTGGTTCACAGTCAATTATTTAATGATTTCAAGTGATGAGTTTCAGGCCTCAACTCTTAGACAAAATAGCTTTGGAAAGAAACAGAGAGGTAGGTCATCAGGAGCCTGAGAAACCCAAGCTGGCATTGTTTCATCCTGTAGGCCACTGAAAAGATTTTGCATCCTGAAATATGAAAGGGAATTTGGGGGGGGGGGGGGGGGGAATCCAACTGAGCTTGACTAAGATACAATCCTCTCAGTAGACTGTTCTGATGGGAGGCGATGTAAGAGCCAAATCTTCAGATAGAATTGTCAGCCCGAGTTGATATCTGCGACTCCAACAGCTGCTCAACGTTTCTCACTCTTCTGCAAATCCTCCGTTAAAAAGGTGGGGGGACTGCTTGAAATGTCACTTGATGAGTGAGGGAGAACAATCCAGAAACTGTTATTTTCATAACTCAAACCCGGGCTGTTGGTTGAAGTGAACCTTGGGGAGCCCTTTCACTGTTTTCTTTCTGAACCCTGCTTGGGAATGACTCTTTCTATGGGAACGAAAGCAACAGTTTTGCTCGAGAGAAAGAGCCAAAGGGTGACAAGCTTTTCAGCAAGTGAACTTTTCTCACAATCAGAATTTTTTTCACCAGGAAGTTGTCTCGGTCTCACCACCAGAACCAAAACAAAAACCCCAAAACAGTGAACATACCACTGTTTCACAAAACACAATTCTGCATTTTGCATGTGCGAAGGGGTATTGGTCTTACTTGATATCCTCCTTCTTGATGTGCTGAGAGAGAATCCAAGAAGCAAGTTAACTCAGTCTCTGAGCAGAAAGGCAGAGTTAACCATTCCTTGGATTCTCCTCAGCACACAGAACTGTCTATTCAAATTAAGCTATTGGGGATTATCTGCTGGCCAAGTGCCTTCTGAGTTCAAATCCCAAAACCTTTTCCCATATTGCTTAAAGAATGATCTTTCTGTGCCACTATTCAAACGGAATACTAGTTTAAAAATAAGCATTTAGTGATTGTTTTAGGATGAGGCAATGTGTGTGTCATGCTGTAGCTGTTAGGAACTGTCCATTGCCCTGTGAGACCTCAGAAAAGACCTCTTTTGCATTTGTTAGCATTGCATGAAGCCTACTTCCTCCAAACTGAATGTAAATCTCATGTTTCTGGAGGGTATCAGGCAATGATGGGATTCAATTTTTTTTACTACTACTGGTTTTGTGGGCATGGCTTGGTGGGCGTAGTGAGGCTTGGTGGGCATGGCTTGGTAGGCATGGCAGGGGAAGGATACTGTAAAATCTCCATTCCCACCCCACTCTGGGGGAAGGTTACTGCAAAATCCCCATTTCCTCCCAATCAGCTGGGACTCAGGAGGCAGAGAATAGATGGGGGTGGGGCCAGTCAGAGATGGTATTTTCCAGTTCTCTGAACTACTCAAAATTTCCGCTACCGGTTCCTCAGAACTGGTCAGATCCTGCTGAATAACACGTCTGGTATCAGGTCAATAGCCCTTCAAAAAGTCATAGCAAAATTTTACCTCTGTGTCTAGGATAATTGGCTATCTTTAGAATCACAGTACTGGTGTTTGAGGATGTCTTGTTATCATTGCTTGAATAGATCAGTATTGATGCTTGCCAGCTGTCCGACAATTGTAGCCCTGAAGGTTTATGCAAGCTGGCTAATATTCCCAAAGTGTTACAGTCTTCTGATTTGTGACTGGAAATGTTGGCAGAAACTTGCTCTTCTCCTGCACAAGAAGGAGAAAACCTTGAACCAAAAAAAAAGGGCTTGAAATGAGAAACTTACAGAGGGGCATTTAAAGCATGTTATCGTAGTTCTGGAAATTTGCCACATGAACTGTAACTCTGTGCTAGAACACTTCATCAAAAGTTTTGAATTCCATGTGGGCGTAAGAAGACCTGAAGTTTGAAGTAACAGATATACCTTTAGTTGAAGATACCTAAGTTGCTATATATTGGTTCTTCTGTTGGTTAAAAGCTGTCCTTCTAAGATTGTGCCATATTTTTTATTTTTAGATTTTTTTCAATCCCCTCTTTATTATTTTTATAAATAATTCAAGTTGGCAAACATACGTACTTCTCCTTCCTCTTCCTCTTTTCCCCAAGTGAGTTGGGTTGAGACTGATCTAAGTTCACTCAACTGATCAAATAAGTTCATTCAACTGGCTCAACTGGGTTGAGACTGGTCTACGTTCACTCAACTGGCTTTCGTGCCAAAGGTAGGACTAAAACTCAGAGTCTTCTGGTTTCTAGCCTGGTACTTTAACCACTAATTATTTGCTGTTGGAAGGCAAATTCCTATTACTTACTACCACACACTGTTTTTCCCTCCAGTATGTTATGAGCAGTAACCGGTATGAAGTTTTAACTTATTGATTGATAACTGATTGATTTATTTCCCAGTTCTGTTGAATTAATATCAGCTGGTCAACATAATATACTTCTTTCTTCTTTATCAAATACAAGATATTTCATTTACGGGAATAATTAAGTGTGTGTAGGAGATGACCAGGCTGAGCCCGATGGAAGGAGTCAAATGCATCACCACTCTTAAATCCCTTTGTGCCCACAAGAGATCTAAGTCCAGCTCACTTTGAATTCCGTTGCCTGTTATCTGCCACCAATTTGCTTTGACCATTAGTAATTCCTTGAACTACTAACCTTGAACTGCCTGGACTCTTGATTTGACAGTGTGATTAGCAATTCTGAAAATGAATGGGGGGAGGGGTATTGTACCTAGCAAAGCCAGCAAGCCCATTACTGTCAGCACCGGCTTCCTCACCATCTGGATATGGGCGGGCTTTGTGTTATTCATCTGAAAGCGTGCGGTAAGGGTCCTCTGGGTGAAGTAATAGGGATGGTAACTCAGAAATGCATTGTCATTGCTTAGCAAAGTGTAGTTGATGGTGTTGTTGGGTTTAGCAATCAGAAGATTTTGATGCTGAGCAATTACCTGTAAAGTAAAGGAACACCATTTGACAATACGCGAGTTATTATGTTAGTTCAATAAAACAAGTGATATTCTTCTTTTATTTTAGCTTACACTCTTTTATCTTTATTTTGTCTTACCTACTGTATTTTATTCTATTTATCTCACCATAGCTATTTTGTCTGACTTCACTGTACCTGATCTTATCTCATTTTATTGTACTTTACTTTGGCTGATGCTCACGTTTGATATGGTCAATTGACTAATCAATAAAGCATATCGTACTGTAACAAGTAATAGAAGTAATCTTCAGAGGAGACTTTTCAGGATTTTTATGGCAAATCTACCACAGGACAAGATCATTATTTTAAACCAATCCTATCTAGCCTGTTGCCCTTCAGATGTATTTGGACCAACAATTCTCATCATTCACACCCAAGTTAAGAACACTTGAAGACACTAAGTTGGGGAAAGGGTGATTTGCATTTCCCTTATGAAATTATATAGTATATAAATCATAGTTGTGGGTATTCTGCATACAGTAAAGTTTTGCAATAAAGCAGCTCAGATTATGAAACGCATATACGTTAAAACAAGTTTGCAGTATTACCTCTTAATCTCGATGCTTTATTCCCTATCAATGCTATTTAGTGTATACTTAGCAAAAGTTGGTTTGCAATATGGAGAAATATGACTTAATTTTAGAGTTAATTTATTAGTATAAGATACAGTATATAAATTGATTAAATAAGTAAATGATTTGATTATTTTTGACTACTCGGAATTCAGCAAGCGTTTGTCATATATTTCCAAGTACAATACTGCGACAAGGAAAAAAAAGAAGCTGTTGCAGCCAGTTAAAAGAAAAGCTAAGATTTTCAGCTGTGCGCTGGGTCAAATATTGTATCTGATTGCTTTGCAGTCTTCCTTTTTATTAAAAAAATATTTTTTTATTAAACATGTTTCAACTTTAAAAATCACATTTGCAGTCTTCCTAAAGCAGCATACATAGCTGAACACAAATATTTCATGTTGCGATTACTGTATAGTTTTCTTTTTTTTTTCCTGGCTCATTTCTAATTCCAAACAGATGACTGCGCTGCCGTTTATCTCTGCTTATAGAAGAAATTGAACCCAGTTGCAGGATCACTGTGACAACTTGAAAACAAGAAAAGCACTGTAACATCTTAACATCAGTGTCCACCAAGAAAAAAGCCTTTCCAATAGCTTAAATTGACCTAATTCCCTAGCCAGCTAAAATTAGGAATTTAAGAGGAGGATTGTGACAGCATAACTAATCAGATGTAGAAGGATTAATGTTCCATGCCAAAATACGTACACACAAAAAAAGCAGATTAGCTCTTAAGAACAAAGAGTTCTGCAGAAAGGAGTTGTATTAATTAAACTGCATATAAAATCACAAAAAGTTGTTCACGTTCAACTGAATGAGGCCCCAGGAAGACACTGTCATTATTTCTAACTCTATTAATTTATGGAAGGTGGATATGTGGATGAAATAAACTTAACATTCCTCGGTCTTCACTGAAAAACCTAAGAGTAGGCAATTCACAGCACTAGCACTTAGACTTACCTACCGCTCAAAGAATGCTATAAAGCATTCTTTGAGCAGTTTATAGAGTCAGCATATTGCCCCTAATAATCTGGGTCCTCATTTCACCGACCTCGGAAGGAGAAGGCTGTGTCAACTTTGAGCCGGCCAGGATTGAACTCCTGGCTGTGGGCAGAGTCAGCCTGCAATACTGTACTTTAACCACTGTACCACTGAGGGCTCCTAGCAAAGTAAATGGGGAGGTTGGATTCACTTAACAACAACACTATAAACAAAAACATGATGGGAGTTTTGAGTATACCATATTTGAAACATTAGTTTGGAATCTTTTCATCTACAATTTCTAATCCATTTACCGCATGGCATTCAACTAAAGTTCAGTGAATACAAATTCTGGACTGTCTGTCAGATAATTCCATCCCTTCCCAACATTCAGAAGCTGATGTCAATTGCTTGAAATCCATACTGAAAAGCGAATTCTGAAAAAGACGCAACTTATGTTTGACTTCTTCTCCTTCTTTCTGTCATTCATTGATCTTTTAAAATGGGAGGATAAATTAATCAACTATAAGGAGAGAGGAGGCAGAGGGTTTTATAGAATTGGTGACTTAATTGCTGAAGGAAATCCTGTTATACCTGAACATATTTTGAAAAATGATCAGTTGCAAACGGGTTTTCAACAAGTCAATTGTATTTTCATAAACTACCTCCATCTAACCAGCAATAAAATCTGAATAATGGCATATATCTATTTCACTTTGTGGGAAGTACATCTCAGCAGTACTTGTACTGTGTAAACCTCTTATGTAAATAATGGCAGGTTTGCTTGAAAGTTTTACTGCTTAGCTCTCTTCCCTGCTGTGTAACCATGACTAAGAAGTGTGGCATGCCAAAATCAGCAGCAATGCCAGGCCCCTCTGCTGCTGAAGATATGGATGCCAACTGGCTCCAAGAACTATGATATGCAGTAAAATCTACTTCTGCCCTAATCTAGCCATGGTACCTAGGGTAGCAGTGAATATAAGGGTGAAGAACATTTCTGATGCCCTAAGCATTCCGTGCATTTATTTAAGGAAAACAGATATTGCTTTTCATCAGTAATGGAATTCAATTTTTTTTTACTACTGGTTCTGTGGGAGTGGCTTGGTGCACGTGGTGTAGCTTGGTGGGCATGGCAGGGGAAGAATACTGCAAAATCTCCATTCCCACCCCACTCCAGAAGAATGACACTGCAAAATCCCCATTCCCTCCCCACTCCTGGGGGAAGGATATTGCAAAATCTCCATTCCCACCCCACTCTGGGGCCAGCCAGAGGTGATATTTGCCGGTTCTCTGAATTACTCAAAATTTCCGCTACAGTTTCTCCAGAACCTGTCAGAACCAGCTAAATTTCACCCCTGAGCTATATATGTATATTGTTGGGGGCAATATACTGACTTTGTAAATCACTTAGATAGGGCTATAAAGCATTGTGAAGCGGTATATAAGTCTAAGTGCTATTGCTAAATGTCACTTGATTTATCTTCACTAATTTATATAAACATGGGTAACTGAACAAATTCATCTGGTTGTTTTGAGGTCATCCAGTATATTAACCAGAAAACAATAGTCAACATGCTAATAGGCGATTCCCATCCCATAATTGCACACGAATGCCTGTCTAATTGTTAAAATACCTTATTTGAGATACTGTAAATTTATGATATATTTTGGGACACTGTTTAGTTGTTCTTATGGTGTTTATGATACTACTAAACTGTAAGTTGCTTTGAGTCTTGGATGGGAAGTGCATGCAAATGACTGAAAAGAAATAAATAAATTCTCAAAACCACTAATTCCCTCTAGAGAAATTAATGGTCTCATCTAATCTTGTCACAAAATCCACAGTGGTAGTTCTCCAATTATTGACCAAGCTGCAAGCTATGATGGATGGATTTATTACTTACTTAGCTAAAATAAAGCAACATTCACTGATTGAAAACTGTTGAGTTAAATGGCATAAGTCAGTGATGGCTAACCTTTTTGCCATCGCGTGCCAAAAGCAGGGGGAGCGCAGTGGGGTCACACGCATGCGTGCCCACATCCATAATTCTATGCGCCCCGCCCCCCACATGCTCCCCCCGCTTTTGGCACGTGATGGCCCGGTGGCCCCAGTAGGCCCGATTTTTGCTGTCCCCGGAGGGCAAAAATGGCCTTCCCCATCCCCCCCCAGAAGCCCTCTGGAGGCAGGAAACAGCGTGTTTCCTGAGTTCTGGTGGGCTCTAGAAGGCCCAAAAATCAGCTGGCTAGCGCACGCATGCATGCCAGAGCTGAGCTCGCGTGCCCACCAATATGGCTCTGCGTGCCATCTGTGGCATCCGTGCCATAGGTTCGCCATCACGGGCATAAGTGAATCTAGGTCTACGACTAAGCCAACATCATATGCTGGACTTAACACCCCCTTTTCTCCAAGGGGAATTTTAAATTGTAATTCATTATCTAAACATGGTAGGCAGACGCTACTATAAAGGAGAATATTTGTAGCTCAGGGTTGAAATTAGGGGTTCACTGCCGAAGAACCAACACTAAACAGCCCAACCCAAGAATCTCTAAGACTGCCCACACCCATAGATAGGCAAGACACCAGAATATAAACTGACAGCAAACAGCACTCCTTACTAGCACTGATGATGTCACCTAGTTAAGGGTAATGAAACATCTGCAAGAAAACAAACAAGCTCAGAGAGCACCAAAGACTCAACTATTACAGCATGTTTATGATTACCAAAATTGCAAGGTGCAGATACAGTTTCCTCCCAGTAGGTGGTGCACCAGGCTTGACTTTGCAACATTGGGAAGCTAATACAAAACTAAGCCAAAGCATTCATCAGGCCAGTTCCAATTTAGCAGTTCCACTGTGGTCATAGGTGGAGGATATCTGTATCAATTAGCAGGGAAGGCAGATGTATGTATATGGGGGCTCTGAAAGCAGCCCGCCTCTAGTTGCCTGCTGTATTCCCATAGGCCAGAGGGATGTTGCAAATAGATACATTGGATGGAGCAACTATTTGCTATCTACTTTTATCTTCTTCTGAACTGTTCTGGACCTGTCCTGGTTCATGATGTATGTTAGTGCAAAAGCTGGCAGAAACAGAGCAAAGAGACATCTGCTACCTGCTCCTAGTTGTCCCAATATAACCGTCATGGCGAACCTATGGCACACATGACATGCAGTGCCTTCTCTGTGGGCATGCGAGCCGTTGCCCCAGTCCAGCTTTGCCATGCATGCGCGCATGCCTATCAGTCAGCTGGTTGGCAGGTCTCGTCCATGCATGTGCAGGGGGCATGCGCGCATGTGCAGGGGTGGGGAGCGTGGGGGGGGGCATGTGGATCAGAGGTGGATTCTACTTACGTTTACTACCGGTTCGCAATGGGGCTGTGTGCGGGCTCTCGCTTTGCTCACTTGCGCTCTTCTACACAAACACAGAAGCTTCTGCGCAGAACCGTTTTGATGACGTCAGGGTCAGTGGGCGGAGCCTCCCACCGGTTCTATAGAACCAGTGCGAACTGGGGGCAACCCACCACTAGTGTGCCTGCACGGGGGAAGCACACACGTGGGGCCGCACGCATGCATGGGGGGTGGGGTGCATGCAGGGGGGCCATGTGTGCATTGCATTTTGGGGGTTGGGGCATGCACACATGCATTCGCACACGCACACGCTTTGGGCAGTCGGTCCAGAAAAGGTTAGCCCTCACTGCAATATAACATGGAGAAGTATGGCAATGAACATTACCTTTTGCTCATTGTGATTTTCGTTAACACTGGAGTGCAGTTTTTTTAAAGTTTCCATCAAAGCCAGTGGATCACTGGTAGAATAGGATGGGATTGGGCAATACATTTGCCAGGGGAACATCTATCTTGGATTTTTCATCTAACAAGAGTAACCACTGAGAAGGCGTTGAATCTAGACAAGGACCTAAGCATTCAGGAAGCAGGCGAGTTGAGTTCACTCTTCCTGTTGAGAATCATCTTTTTCTATAATGTTCTAATGGTGCTACAATGGAGGGAGCAGGAAGGGACAAGATTGGTAGGAAAACAGTCCGGAGGGAAGATCAGACCACCTTTCCCATACATCACTGCTCTCATATAGATTCTTCCTTTTAACTCTGGTTGCTATTTCTAACAGAAGAACAAGTCCAAGCAGACACACGGAAAAGTTACTATTTACTTTCAGTTCTTCTGAGCTGAAGCAGTGGTGGGTTGCTCCTGGTTCTGTCCAGTTCTTGCAAACCGGTAGTAAAAGCAGCGGGAGACTCCACCCACCCTCCCGGATGTCATAATGGACAACCTGCGCATGCTCCCATTGCGAACTGGTAGTAAAGGTAAGTAGAACCCACCCCTGAGCTGAAGTGCTTAACCACAGAGTAGTCTGGAAACCCAGAAGTAACAGGAATGTGTTATATTGGCTCCTGCAATTGGCAAGCAGTACTAGTCAGTTGGCAAGCAATATTGGTCAACTCTAAGAAGGGCTTGGTTTATGATTTGAGATCATAAGGATATTACCAGTTTCCACATGTTCCAAAGACTTCAAACTAGAGAAGGTCCCCTTCCTGGTCTAGATTAGAGTCTAAATTCTTACAGCCCCGGCCTGGTCCTGACAGCCTCAATGTTTGTCAGAACAAGCAAAGCAAATAGAGCAAGAGAGTCTAGACATGCTTCTGTTTACTTTGATATTCCAATGAGCCAATAAAATTCTCAAAGCTAAAACTTCTACTTTTACCAGCATCAACCTTACCTTGACCACCATAGCTGCATAGGTTACATCCGCTCTCCACTCCTGTGGAATCGACCATCCTACTAGAGGATCAGCCTCATCGTTGTATACAGGGACCAAGGCAAAATCGGGAAACATCTTCTGGATCTGTCCTATGGCCTCAGTTTCCTGCTCCAAGATATGAAGAGAACTCCCAGCTCCCTGGTGATAAGTATTGTGACAACTGTTATTATCTATTAAGCAGACACCATTGTGTCAAAATGAGGCCAGGGAATATCTCTTTTTAATCATCTATAAGGTTGTAGGGGGTCCACAGAAGTGCCAAAATTTATGACCAAATTAAGATTTTTAAATGTGCAAGAACAGAAATAGTATTAAATAATGATAGGAGAATCCAACTACATTTCTATAAATATGAATAATATTAAGCTTATAATATTAAATAATTAATAGCACATATTAAATACAATACAATGCTATGCTATGCTATGCTATGCTATGCTATGCTATGCTATGCTATGCTATGCTATGCTATACGATTTCCGAGAGCTAGTTTGGCCTAACAGTTAAGGCTCCAGACTAGAATGCTAGATACTGTGAGTTCATGTTCCACCTTAGCCATGAAAGCCACGTGGGTGACTTTAAGCCAGTCACTCTTTCTCAGCTCAAGCTACCGCACAAGGTTGTTGTTGTGGAGAAAATAGGAGGAGAAAGGTGTATTAGGCATATTTGCCGCCGAGATATTTGTAAAAATAATAAAGATAAGAATATAAATAAATGGCTTCTATTTTATTCTCACTCTACCGGAGATTCTGGGGTTCGTAAATTCTTGTTCATTCAGAAGCTGTCCATTCTGATCAATTCGCTCTACTGGGAGTCTTTTTACTTGAAGTTTTATTTTATTTATTTATACAGTGTATAGTAGTTCATTCAACTCTCAATAACTCTGGGCCGCTTAAAATTCAAAATATAAAATACAAAACTTCACTCCCCACAAAACGAATAGCCTCAAAAGCAACATATAAACCAGGAAAACTCATCCAACGGGGACACAACCTCAATCTTGCCCAAAAGTTTGGGAGAAAAGCCAGGTCTTTCATAGCTTCCTGAAGCCATCCAGATCTCTGGGGGGCTATCATTCCCACAAGTCCCACAAGGTGAAACTGCTTAATCAATGGGACCGGGAGAGAATCTATTCTGCCCAATCACAGCAGATTGGCAGAAACAATTGGAGACAGGCGGTCCCTCAAATAAAGGTAATAACCAAGCACTTTAATTGTACCAGGAAGTTCATTGGTAACCTGAGCAGCTCATGGAGTAATGGGGGCTACACAGGCCTAATCAGGCATGCCCAACATGGCCCACACTGCTGCATTTGGGACTACTTGTAGATGCCACATTCAGTAGAAGAAACTAAAGCTTCAGATATAAATAGGACAACAAAGTAATATATGTAGTGGCACTTTGAACATGCCATATAATTCTCTGCAAGAGGCAATAGCCACTTTTTATTCAATCCAATATTTTCCAATTTGTATTTTTTTAATCAGATAAAAATAAATAAATGAAAACATTTAACTTGGATGAGGAACTTTTAAAGTGGTAGGCTAGGGGTTTTCAAACTTGGCAGCTTTAAGACTTGTGGACTTCAACTCTCAGAATTCTCCAGCCAGCATAGCTGGCTGGAGAATTCTGGGAGTTGAAGTCCACAAGTCTTAAAGCTGCCAAGTTTGAAGACCTCTGTGCTAGGCCATTAAAAAAAATGAGCTGACCTTTTTATGCATGGCGATGTAGTCTAGCCGGACTCCTGTCTCTCCAGTGAAAAAATTAGTGCCGTTGTAGCAATGACTGAGGAGATTCCAGCAAATGGGAGACTTTGGAAATGGATGAAAGGAATCTCCGGGGCCTCCCAATTTTAGTTGACAACTGGCCTCCCTTAATCCTTCAGAACAAGCATCATAGTAGTTGAGAAATCCTAGATGTAAAATGAAAGAGTTGTGAAAGACTCAGCATTTGATATCAATACGGTATCATCAATAGACCAGAAAATTACCTCACTCCTCAAAACACGCTAGTGGAGCATATAACAAAGTGGAGCATATTACAGAGCATATTCTGTATTAACAACAGCTGATTAAGCAATGTAATATTTGCCCCAAGGGATTAAAAAGGGATTTAAATCACCTTACCATTTACAGTCATTGATACATTGTCAAAGTCATGGTGATCTGGTTCATTCCAGGTCTCAAAATTCCACTTAGAAACATGTTTCAATCCATATCTCTCTGGAAACCAAACATACAGTTAGTGTATTAAAACTCATTCATTAGGCTATGACGAAAATCTCAAGTGAAGCCAAATCATTCCACACTAGCAGACTTTGCCTTTAAAAGTTATACACGGATGATCAATCTGGGATATGAAAGATTTAAAATAATTTATTCCACAAAGGAGGGGGAAGAGTCCCTGAGGATTTTACACTGCTAATCATTGCTCATCTCCATTTCAAGGCCATTGAGCCAGCACTGTCTGAAGACATTTCCGCGTTCATGTGACCAGCATGACGTCACAGAGCACTGTTACCTTCCCACCAAAGTGGTACCTATTTATCTACTTGCATTTGCACGCTGTTGAATTGCTAGGTTGGCAAGAGCTGGGGCTAGAACGAGAGCTCAACCCGTCACGTGGAGCTCAGGTCTCAAACCTGGGCTGCTGGCTTTCCAACTGACAAGTCCAGCGTCTTAATCCCTGAGCCACCACACCGCCCATTTATTCCACAATAGGGTTCCAAATTTGTCTACATAGGAGAACACAACCAGGAATCTCTGAAGTGGATGCAATTTTCCCAAAGGTACGCACATAACTGCTTTAGCCCTTCATGGTTATGTTCATGTTCATGTTTATATTCATGTTGCTGATTTTTTTAAAAATTTGATTTATATGCTGCCCTTCTCTGGAGACTCAGGCTGGCTTACAATGCATTAAGCAATAGCCTTCATACTTTTGTATATTTTATACAAAGTCAGCTTATTGCCCCCACAAACTGGATCCTCATTTTACCTACCTTAGAAAGGATGGAAGGCTGAGTCAACCTTGAGCCTGGTGAGATTCGAATTTACAGTAATTGCAGACAGCTGGTGTTAATCACAATGCTTTAGTCTGCTGAGCCACCAGGCCCTTTCATTGTAATGTGTAATGTAAAAGAAAAGAAAAGAACCATATTACTGTATTTTCCAGCATATAAGACAACTTTTTAACACATGGAAATCTTCTCAAAAGTCGGGGGTCGTTTTATATGCTGAGTATAAGCCTATGATATCTATCTTGACAGACTGACAGAGGCAATAAGAGCAGCTACTACCATTTCTAGTCATTGCCAGAGAGCCTGGGTCTCCAGAGGAACAGCCACCGGGGATAAGCCCGCTCCCTGTGTTGTCTTTTGACAACTTTAAGGGAAAGGCGGTAACCGTCCCGCCAGTGAAACATAGCCTCTGAGGCCATACTAGTGCGCACGCATAACCGCTGCATAATTAGTAAACAGCCAGCCCGGCAGGCTGTTTACAAGGCAACCCCCCCCCCTTGCGCGACAGCTATGGCACTGTCGCTGTCACCAAATTGTCTCCTGTAACCAGGCAGACCAGCCCGAAAAGGGCACTCCTGCCGCAATTGCCGTTATTCCCTGGGGTTATAGCCGCTAAGGGGAGGCTGAGTAGCTCGAAGAGCTGTCCTACAGGGGGTGCCCTGGCGCTTGAAATTGGCACCCATGCCATTTTTTTTTAATTTTGTCCCCGCCAACACAAGGCAGACAGTCACCCAGGAAGCACCCCTGTCGTGGGTGCCATGAAGTTGGGCGCCCCTCTCGCAGGCCCATGCCGTCAATTCCACTATTACTCTGATGCAAGGCAGACCGGCTCGAAGGGAGCACACATCATGGCGCTTGTTGCCTAGTCGGCCGATCCCTGACAATTACAAGGTCAACTGGCCCAAGAGGCGTCAGCTGCCATGGCTTTTCCAGGTGCCTGGCACTGAAGCCGACCGCCCAACAATGCAAGGCAGATTGATTGAAGAATGTTTGATGACAAACAGACTTATGTTTATAAGTGACAGTTTTCCTGCTAAGTACCTGCATGTCATAAGCATTTGAATTAAAATTATCATATTGAAATCAAATCTGATGTTTTTTAATTTTTATTTGGTGTGCGTTGGAAGAGGGGTAGTCTTATACGGCGAGTATAGCCTAAACCCTATATTTTAACAGGAAAAGTAGGGGGTCGTCTTATACTCCCAGTCGTCTTATATGCCTTATTTCTTATACGGAAAATATGGTAATTGTGTTGAATTAATATAGAGTTCAAATATGTATAGTATGTTCCTCAGTATAGTGCTCAAAGACTTAGTGTGATCATCAGCCCAAAAGCTGATATATCCCTGTGGTAGATCTATTTAAAGTAACAATAAAGTTCAGTTCAGTTCAGTTCTTAAATATTTGCACCAACGAGTTTGGTTAACTCACCTATATATCTTTTGGCCAATTGTACAACCAGGTTCTTCCACTCTACCACTTGCTTTTTATCATCAAAGTCAGTGAAGTAACCTGAAGGACTTCCCATCAATTCAAAACCTTCATTTAAGATAAAAACAAAGGCAAAATAATTCAATCACTCAAGAATTGATAGCAGTTTTGAATTTTTTAGTATAAGTCTATTTTAGTCTTCACTTGTGAACTAAAATGAATATCCAAGGAATCAGGGGATCAATTTCATTTAGAGTGTGCGTAAAGCAGGTAAGGACCTCTACAGCTAATAATTTATGATAACAGACAAATAAGCCAATTAAATTCTTAAAAATGCAAATCCTCTACTGGATACATTTGAAGAAGGCACTTCAAATTTCAAGCCATAATTATAGCCATGTGCCAATAATTTAAACACTATCAGTTTAATTATCGATGTCCAGGTGAACAAGACAGGCCAGTGAGAATATCAATATTCTTTAAGTATTCATCCACTGCAATACAATATTTAATATTTTATAAGGCACTTTTTCCATAGCTTTTCACACATTTTCCAAATCCTTATAAAAGTTCTATGGGATGAATACATCCTAGTTCTCTTAGCCCCTTATTACAGAGTTGGAACAAGAAATGGGTTAAGGCGTATTTAACTGTTCATGGCTCAACTGAGAATTTATCAAGAACTTGCCCGATTATTTTAATCAGTACCTTCTAATTTCCCCCTGATGTGCGTTCTTAAAATGCCACCGAGAAACTGAAGTACAAAACAACTGGAGAAATCGTTTTGTAAAGTTATATTTGGGAGGTTATATGGGCATGTCTGCTCAAGCATTCCTTTAGCTCAGATATAATTCTCCATCATTGGACAGGCTGGATCCGGGCTATACAGGTTGTAAGTCCTCGACTTACAACCATTTGTTTAGTGACTGTTCAAAGTTACAATGGCATTGAAAAAAGTGACTTATAACTAGACCTCACCTTTACCACTGTTGCAGCATCCCCACAGTTATGTGATCAAAATCAGGGGGCTTGGTAACTGGCATGCATTTACAATAGTTGCAGCATCCAGAGGTCAGTCATATGATTGCCGTTTGTCAGCTGGCTTCCATCAAACTAAGTCAATGAGAGAAGCTGGATTTGCTTAACCACCATGGCATAAAATTAGTCTTAACAATGGAAATTAGGCTTAGCAATGGAAATTCTATTCCCAATTTGGTTGTTAAGTTGAGGACTACCCAGTGGTGAAATCCAAATTTTTTTACTACCGGTTCTGTGGGCATGGCTTGTTGGGTATGGTGTGGCTTGGTGGGCGTGGGGAAGGATACTGCAAAATCCCCCATTCCGTCCCCACTCCTGGAGGAAGGATATTGCAAAATCTCCATTCCCACCCCACTCCTGGGGCCAGCCAGAGGTGGCATTTGCCAGTTCTCCGAACTGCTCAAAATTTCCGCTACCAGTTCGCCAGAACCTGTCAGAACCTGCTGTATTTCACCCCTGGGACTACCTATATCTATACTACGCAGATTGCAAGTGGAGGCTCTTATAATAGTATCAATTCCTACTCAAACTCCCCTCCTCACTTCATTTCAAATAAACGTCATACTGAAGTTGCATGGTACCAGTTTTATTTTCCCATTGAAAACTAGACTTCAGAAATTGCTTTAAGGAAGGTACCAATTGCAAGTATTTTCTCATTACTTTTTCATATTGTTCTTTTTTTTTTTTTTTTTTTACGGATAGCAAAAAAAAGTCACAGCTTTGCAAAGAAGCCCGTTCCTTGGCGGCAAGTTCATATAGCTTGTTAACCTGCAAACCTACAGTTTGTTTCTTTTTGGTTTAGCCTGCTGTGTGAACTCAGCCCAATGAAAAAATTTTTTTTTTAAAAAAATAGCTAGCTAAAGAAGCCGTCTCTTTAGCCTCTTCACTTCAGGTAAAAGGACTTTGGTAGAGGTGCTAAGAAGAACTGAGAAGAATAGCTGACACTTAGAATTGACAACTTTCTAAAAGTAAGAGCTCTGCATCTTTTTTTTTTTTTTTTGGCTGATGGGCATGTGTGGAATTTTGAGAACAGAAGACCATTCTTGCAAGAGTGGGGGTGTTGCCCATTCACAAAGTGATAACATAACCAGATTGCTAAATAGTCTCTCCCTCCACAATAAATGCTCCAGTGTTCCTTTCCTTTCCTTTCCTTTCCTTTCCTTCCCTTCCCTTCCCTTCCCTTCCCTTCTTTCTTTCTCTTCCCTCCCTCCCTCCTTCCTTCCTTCTGAAGCATTAGGCTGCTTTTCAAACAGACCAAGTGACAAATGATGAGGAAAGGCTGAAATGGATTTTTATATATTTCTTCAAAATATCATTTTCTTCCAGTAACTGATTGCTTTATTGAGTCTCTCTGATTTGGTGGCTTACTGTAAGTGTAGGTAAAAAATAAAAATAAAAATAAAAATTCAGGGAGACTGGCAGGTGTCATGAAAGCTGTGAGCCAACAAATAGCCTAAACTATATATAGGCTAATGGACTGATATGAAATAAAACAGTTTCATATGAACAGGAGTAATATTTAGCACCACTTTAAAAGCACAGAGCAGGAGCCTCTAGCATTAAAAGACACAAGCTATGAAGCCAGAATACATATAGATAGTCCTCGACTTATAACCACAATTGGGCACAGAATAAAAAGTGAGTTTTGCCCCATTTTACAACTTTTCTTGCCACCGTTGTTAAGTGAATCACCACAGTTGTTAAGTTAGTAGCACGGTTGTTAAGTGAATCTGGCTCCCCCATTGACTTTGCTTATCAGAACACTGCAAAAGTTGCTCAGATGACCCTGGGACACTGCAACCGTCATAAATATGAACCAGTTGTCAAGTATCCAAATGTAAATCACGTGACCCTGGGGATGCTGCAATGGTTGTGTGAAAAACAGTCATAAGTCACTTTTTCCACTGCCGTTGTAACCTCAAACGGTCACTAAATGAACTGTTCTTAAATTGAGGACAATCTGTATTATATTCAGAATAATAAGCTGTATGTTCAATGTACAGTTTATTATTCATTCAGTGATCTGATAATAGAATTCTACATCCATTGAAAGATTAGATGGATCCCATACTGATCTCCAAAAAAAACAGATGGGTATAATAACAAGAGCATTGCATTTTTCTTCTAATAAAAACAGGTAGTTGCAGAATCTCTGTTTCTGACCACATTGGCTAAATATGAAATGCACACACATCCACTGGCATTAGATAAGGTGTCCATTAGAGTATATGTCTATCCAGCTATGGATTTTCCTGGGATCAGATCAGTGGTGGGTTTCAAAATTTTTTTACTACCGGTTCTGTGGCTGTGGCTTGGTGGGCGTGGCATGGCTTGGTGGACGTGGCTTGGTGGGCATGGCAGGGGAAGGATACTGTAAAATCTCCATTCCCTCCCCAATCCAGGGGAAGGTTACTGTAAAATCCCCATTTCCTCCCAATCAGCTGGGACTTGGGAGGTAGAGAATAGATGGGGCAGGGCCAGTCAGAATTTTTACTACTGGTTCTCTGAACTACTCAAAATTGCTACTACCGGTTCTCCAGAACTGGTCAGAACCTGCTGAAACCCACCTCCGGATCAGGTATAAAAGAATAATTATTCAGCTATGTGGAGCATAAGCACTTCAATGGTAACACTATTTGCAAAGGCTGTGTAACTTCCAACTGCCCTTTGTCCTTAAGGAAATGTAAAAATATCCATCAGATACGGTGGAAGTTTAACTTCTTGAATTGCAACATTTGCTTGTTAAATTTTTGTAGTCGTCAAGATAAGCAAATGATTGCACATAACTCCAGATACCTTCACTTAAACATTGTAAAACAAAGCTATGAATTAGCTGGTTTTATATTTACCAGGACGTAGCTTGTTTTCCCAAAGAAGATGCATAAAGTTATCCAGGTTTGTGAAATTGTAGTGAAGTGTCCCGTTTATCACCCTGAAAAAGAAATTGCAGGCCTTTGAAAGCTGCTTTAACTGAAAGCAATTTCCCCACCCCAAAGTATAATTTCACAAACTTTTCTTCACTAAGTTTGATTTATTATTTTATAATAATGAATTTCAGTTTACAATAGGATAGTCTATGCAACTGTATATACCAGAAGAACTTTCCATATAGATACATCAACCAGCTGAATTGACTTCAGCAGAAAAAGATGAAGTGGGGAATATAACCCCCCCACACACACACACATTAGCCTTTTAAAACTTTTTTTACCAATTATAACTCTAGAATTTGAAGCCAAATGCGGAAGGGAGGGAGGGAGGGAGCGAGGGAGGGAGGGAGGGAGAGAGAGAGAGAGAGAGAGAGAGAGAGAGAGAGAGAGAGAGATCTTTCTACATGCTGACTGCAAACAAAATGAGAAGTTACATGTGTGAAACATACCTATGTACACATACGTGCAAATATTACTTGGGAAATTTAACTTCTGATATTGATTTCTTTAAAAAATATCCCATTATTGAGATTGTCTCTTATGATATAAGGACCTAAGGTATTTTTTCCCCTTATTTAAGAAAAACAAAAGTTGTTGGAATTATATAGAGGCCTAGATTTCATGAAAGTATTCAAACTTTGATGACTTGTATTCTGGAATCACTTTTGGTTACTCCATTAAGCAAATAAGTTTAGTTCATGTTCTATGATAAAATACATCTTTACAATAGATAGTTTAGGTTGGTTAACTGAATACCAGCCATGTGCTGTGTTAAACAAACAAAATAAATAAATGTATTATATTGCAGAAATGTTAAACATACCTTCAGACTACATAGTAACACAGGTAATATACTGTGAAAAAATTATCATTACCATCTTTATCCCAAAAAACAGCCAACCAAATATTTAAAATCTGCATATGGATGTGTCTAAAGACACATTGTTCTCTAGATATGTGAACAGTAATGAGCTGGACCCTCATTCAATCATGACTGAAATAAACCACTGAAATCAATAGTGTGAGTTAATCATGACTAGCTAAATCTAAGTTTGGATCAGATTAAATTATCATCATACAATATATTTGAAATATACACATGGAACTGGTTCACACATGACACAGCTCGTTTATAATAGAACTCAAGCTGTTTTGGACAGATGACAATTCCTTTGTATATTAAAGAAACCTCCAAGTTATATAACAGTGATATATACATGGGAAGAAGAGGAGGAAGAGGAGGTGGTGGTGGTCTTGAGCTTCTAAGGAGACTTTTATCTTGTATTTGGTTGGGCCAAGCTTTCCAGGACCAAGGACAGCTCCATAAAGAAAGATAAGGCTGGCTGAAGTGTGAGCCCCTCAAACATTATTACAATAAGTAACAACAAGACTTTAATGTTTTCAGCCAGCTTTTATCAGTCTAATTAGAAAACTCTCATGTACTGAAAAACATAAATTCCAGATTCTGGTAGGCTGAACTCCGGTTCTTCAAATTCATTCCTCTGATTTTGCTCTATGCTTTCTGTCATTCCCGCTTAATCTTTTAGTGAAATCAGAAGGTGCCTTAGGTAAAATCAAGTCTCAAGCTTTGGAAAACGTGGAGGAGGAAGAAGTCTGATGAGTAAGGAGTAAAACAGTACAGGGTTGTTGTTGTTTTTTTGTTGCTCCAACTGTATTGCAATCCTAAACGGCCTAGATTTTTAATGTAATCCTGCTCCAATATCACGTCTGATATTTAATTTGAAAGCAAAAGGAGCAGGAAAAACTTCAAAAGCTAGTCCCTAAGGAAACAACTTCCAATGGTTTAGCAATGCTTAGGAATAGCGAGCCTGACCTCCAGATTTCATTTCAAGCAGTAGAAGGAAGCTCTGTGTATCTTGGCTGTTCTTTCTCCTTCCTCCAACAAAATCCCTCCAATGGGTTTCTCGGCACTGAAAGCCAAAAATTCTGCAAACGGCCACTGCAAAATGCCTATGAATAAGCAAGGCACACATAAAGACTCAGAACTGAGAGCGGACAAAGAGAGCTTTCTGTCTGATCAAAAAGATGCGGCCTGCCATTTCCTGTTTCTCAGCCAGCCTAGCTCGACTAGCTAATTCTCCATGCTTCCCTCGGCAACGGCGGACAGAGCGAGAGGGAGGAAAAAGAAGAGACATGAAAATCAAGAGCCTTACAGCTCCTTGCCTGATGGAGGTATGTTTCTAAATTAACCTTCAGCATTTTTTACTGTAACTCAGTATTATTCATTCTGGCATTCTAGGGAGGAGGGAAAAAAATCAATAGCAGAAACGAAACAAAACAGAACTGTATCAAAAAGGTTTTTAATCAGTAAACAAGCTTGAAATGAATCTATCCATACTGTCATTTTGTTGATACATTTCTGAATTCAACCTCAGGCTATGGAAGCTGAAACGTGGCAGCCGAGTTATCTTTTGATGATTATTTTTGCTGCTTGTACTAATGCTTTAATTACAGTTTTATTGCATCTCTCCTTACTGGACTGTAAACCACAATGAGTCAGTTTGAATACGGTACTCTATAAAGATAACTGATAAACAAACCTAATAAATTCTGCTTTAAATATGAAATACAAGTAAGCATTCGATAGCTCTGCTTTTTAAAAATACTTCTTCCTGGTACGAGAATGAATGCTCAAATGTCTGGACTGAATGCTTATGCTATTCATTTATAATACAACAGGTATTACACAGCGAACTTCAGTGGTGGGTTGCCCCCAATTCGGACCAGATCGCAAGAACCAGTAGTAAAACCGGACGGAGGCTCCGCTTACTGACCCAGACGTCATCAGGAAGCTTCTGTGCATTCACAGAAGCGCATGTGTGTGGCCCAGTTGCGAACCGGTAGAAAAGGTAAGTAGAACCTACCCCTGGCCAACTTCCACCATGAATGGAACTATTAAAATTTTCTTTGCAATTATACCCTTTGGTCTAAGAAAAGAAAGTCCCTAGGTAGGGAGGGGAAAAAATGCAGGAATTAACCTTTAATGGTTAGCCTACAGTGCAAAAACAACATTATTTTGTTCTTAGTTAGGAAGGTATTATATTACATTATTAAAGTCTGAACCAGTGACTCAATCCTATTCTTGGTTAAAAATCAATGCTGAAATAATGGTTTCACAAATTAAAAACTAACCATTGTCAGGTTAAATGTTATTTGGATGCAATTCAATGTTGGAAATGGCACCAAAGTTCTAAATTCCAGCAAAAACAGGTCATATGGTACATAAGAGTAACTTTTTAAAGGATAAAGCAATATAAATTCATTAATCAACAAACTGACTCAAAAACTACAGCCAGAAGTAATTTTGGATATTTCCAAAAAGATTTTTAGGGTAATGAAAGGAACCATTCCTATGAATAGATGCATTTTCTATCCTGGTAATGGAAAAAACAAAGTAGATTTCTTGATTCCCGCCCCCCCCCCCCCCCCAAATGGCTTTCTTGTTATAAAAGATTCCATTGCAGTTTCACCCAAACCATAATTTCTGACTACATTTTGCAAAATATAAGTTATGAAAAATTGCTTGATATGACATGAAGATGAGTTGAAGAATTTGAAACGTGAAAGCGGGATTTTAATTAATTAGGATGCAAAGTGTGTTGCCCTTTTTAATGTATAAAATTATTTTTATTGATCCAGGTTTACATTTCTTGTTTGCACTATTTGTAAAGCAAACTAAGCCCATCCCATGTCTCCTTTATTTAGTGAGATTCTGCAGTAGCCATGGAAAAATGGTAGCATCTGGGTTTTATATAGCTACAATTTACATTAACTATGGCGGAACAAACTATTTGGCATAGTTTACATAACATAGCCAAGAAATAGCAATCCACAGATTGCCTCTTGCCAAAAGTGCTTCATAGGATTGTTTTATTCCTACGAGAATTGTTGTTTCTTATGGTTAGGAAGCACTGGAAGAGATTGATCCTCAACCCCCAAGAATGTCATAGAGGTGTCATGCTTTAAGTTCTTAATTTTGCTGCTGTGGACAGAACAGAGGCGGATCTGTTTACTACAAGAAAAAACATCTCCAGGTCCAGACTGGATCACAAATTTATTTTGCTTGTGGTGAACATTCTAATATTTAACACACTCAAACTGCTCTCCCTCTATGGATCCACAAAGGGTGTCTTGAGGTGTTCTACGTTTCCCAAGTCACCTTCTGTCATCCCCCTCCTTGATCATATTCTGGAGATCTGATGCCAACTGGGGATCATCCAAGGGGTGGGTCCTATCCTTTTAAGCTGTTATGCAGTGAGTAGATGATTGTTAGCATGGTCCACTCCATCAAGGCCACACTCTGATTAAATTTCTCATAGCCTTCTTTGAGGGCTCCAGTGTTTGAGATTACCTGGCAGAAACCTCTTAAGTACTCTTCCGTTAGCAAAGGGCTGGGGAAGGCACCACAAGTTTCTGTGCCCTGAAACTACAATAATGATCTTCTATAACCTATAGAGCCATGATGGCACTCTCTACGGGCACGCAAGCTGTTGCCCCAGTTCATCTCTGCCGCACATGTGCACAAGTGCCTCCCACCGGCCAGCTGGTCGCTGGGTCTCTATTGCGCATGCGGGGCACGTGCGGGGGCTGTGCATGCATGTGGGGGGTTGGGGCACTTGTGGGGGACACACACATGCATGGGGGCTGCACGCACATTGCATTTGGGGGGTTTGGGCACGTGCGCACACGACTTGGGTACTCGGTCCGGAAAAGAGTAGCCATCACTGCTATAGAGGCTTACAGGGAATAACTGGGCCTTACAGCTGATAATTCGGAACTTGTGACATTGATCAAGTTCTCTGGGAGGAAACACAGTATGTAGGAAGTAGCAAGAGAAGTGGGAATGTGGATATGCTGTTGGATATCAGATTCATTACCAGCTACCAAGTTATTATCTATGAGAGTTTAACCATGAGAACTCTTGAAAGTTCTCTTGAAAGTCAAAGCGGTAATGCCTTTGCTTGAGAAGGACTAGGGCTGACATGATAGCAGTGTTCCAATACCTAAGGGGCTATCATAAAGAAGAGCAGGTCAACCTATTCTCCAAAGCAACTGAAGGCAGGACAAGAAGCAATGGATGGAAACTAATCAAGGAGAGAAGCAACCTAGAACTAAGGAGAATTTTCCTGACAGAATTAATCAGTGGAACAACTTGCCTCCAGAAGTTGTGGGTGCTTCATCACTGGAGATTTTAAAGAGGAGATTGGACAACCATTTGTCTGAAATTGTATAGGGTTTCCTGCTTGAGCAGTGGGTTGGATTAGAAGACCTCCACGGTTCCTTCCAATTCTGTTATTCTGAGATCAGAGCAAAGGAATATACTATTGGCATGTGGGAAGGAAGTCACAGCTTCCCTGCCACGCAATCTTCCCTCCTTCCTCACATTTTCACAGTTATTTCCAGGGAAAAAGATGAGAAATTACATTAAAACAAAAGATAACAAACTTGACAAAAGAGGCGGAGACTGGCCAAAGATGGTATGCATTCCTTTCAGGATAAATAAAAAAATCCCTTATTCTGTGTGATTGCAACCTCCATCCGCAATGTTACATACGGTAAGCAGGAAGCCATGGTAAATAAATGGAGAAATACCATAAACTGAACAGGGAGTCTATCTATCTAGCACCCCCTTTTGGCCATGCAGCTAATTACCGTATATTTTCCAATGTAGGTAGTCTTAAAATTACAAGCACAACTGAGCCCAAAATTTCTGGGGCTAAGCAAGGCAGTTGTTAAGAGAGTTTTGCCCCATTTTATGACCTTTCTTGCCACAGGTGTTAAATGAATCACTGCAGTTAGTTGTTAAGTGAATTTGGCTTCCCCACTGACTTGGCTTGTCAGAAGATCGCAAAAGGAGATCACATGTTCCCAGGACACTGCAACCGTCACAAATATGAGTCAGTTGCCAAGTGTCTGAATTTTGATCATGTGACCATGGGGATGCTGCAACAGCTATAAGTGTGAAAAACGGTCATAAGTCACATTTTTCAGTGCCATTGTAACTTGGTCACTAAGTGAACTGTCGTAAGTCAAGGCCTACCTGTAATTCCTAGTGGGCAGGCTTTGTTTTTGGAAGGAACAAAGGAAGAAGTATAAAGCTAGAGTTACACTTGACAGCTGTAACTCTGCTGCAACCTTCAATTGCTGTACTTCACGTTGGGTTGTTGAATGAACATTACCTCTGTCTCAAGCAATTTGCATTTTCTATGGAGGACCTGGCCTAAATTCGAACCCAGAACTATCTTCTAACAAGCAGTTTTCTGTCACTTGATGTCTTCCTTATGTTTTAGAGTGGAACTTGCGTTCCCTCACTGGCCATGGCAGTGGAAGTCACTGGAAGCTATAATCCTAATGCCCCTTTGGAAGAGATATATTTCTCATTCTGAAGTTTATACACCCATATTTTCTGCGTTAGTGTCATATTTTTCAGAGTATAAGACACACTTTTTTCCCTCCTAAAAGAGGCTGAAAATTTGGGTGCATCTTATACTCTGAATGTTTCTTTTTCGAAGCTTTTTTTCAGCCCTAATGAGGCGCTAGTGAGTGAAGCACTTTGCCTGTTCCCTCTGACTTTCAGCTGTGAAGTTTTTTTTCCCCCAGCCCTAACCAGGCGCTAGCTCGTGAAGTGATCTCTGTGGTCTGCCTGCTTTTCTCATTGCTTCTCTCTCCAAAGATCAGTTGTACTTTAGAAGCTGTTTTTTATCCCCAAGCAGGGAATAAAAACCAGCAAACTAATGTGCTGAAGCTGACCAGACTAAGGACGCTAGCCAGATGAATACCTGGTAGGCAGATTTTTTCCCCCTATTTTCCTTCCCAAAAACTAAGCTGTGATTTATACTCTGGTGCGCCTTATACTCCAAAAAATACAGTATGTAAACCAGCAAAAGAATTTGAAAATGGAATGGACCTGGTCAGGAGCTGGAGAGAAAAACATTCCAGGATATATATTCCTATTAGGAGAAAGATTTGGGCAGCAGATCAGAAGATTCTGTTCTGTTCTGTTCTGTTCTGTTCTAAGCCTTCTCCCCTTCCTCCTGGTCATGTGACTCAGACCAGAGCATGCAGACATAAACACGCATAGATGTAATATGAGAGAAGAGAAGCGACACTTATGCACAGGTCCAATATGTTCCACAGAAGAAAATACAAACACTTTCTATGATCGCTGGTAGTAAAGAGGTTAGAAACCATTCTAGAAGTCATGATTTGCATACTTTCACAAGAAAACCATTATACAGAAGAAACATCAACTAGGAAAGGCAAAAGGTTCAGCTATATCTATCTAGAACTCTAGATGTTAAGCAGTCCATTGAACATTTATTTAAATAGCAGAGGTGAATTTTGTTTAGTTGGCTTTTCACCTATTTGTAGTGATAAGGCAAAAAAAATTAACAAAAGGTAGATAAAGAAATATTTATTATTGTAGTTATCAGCGTGTAACTTTGTTTTCCTTCAATGATTCCATATAGATCAAAATATTAAGTCATTTTGTTTTACCTAAATATATTTTAGGTAAATATATAATATATAAAATATATAAGAGCCTGGTTTAGCTCTGTAGACTAAAGCACCGTAATTAACATCCAGCTGTCTGCAATTACACCAGTTCGAACCTCCCCAGGCTAAAGGTTGACTCAGCCTTCCATCCTTTCTAAGGTAGGTAAATTGAGGGCCCAGTTTGTGGGAGCAATAAGCTGACTTTATATAAATATACAAAAGTATGAAGGCTATTGCTTAATGCATTGTAAGCCGCTCTGAGTCTTAGGAGAAGGGTGGCATATAAATCAATTTTTTAAAAAAATTGCATTGGTGTGGCATCCATAGTACCTTTACATTTCAGCTTGTCTCATCTTAGTACTACCATTTTGTGTACAAAATTTTACAAAGCAGAGCTCTTTAAATTAAAACATTAATATAAAGCAGTACAATACTAAATTTTAAAGAATCTTACTTTACCAGTAGGAATTCTTACCTAACTAAATCTGTTATTTTCCAAGTCCAACAACTAACATGTGCTTCCCCCCAAACTGATGCCCTTCAGAAGACTACAGTTCTAACGCACATAAATTCCCATACTTGCTGTAACTTGATAGTAAATATGACACAGCCATGCAAAGGATAAGTACCGTATTTTCCGGCGTATAAGACGACTGGGCGTATAAGACGACCCTCCTCAGAGCCATTTAAGGCTCGTCAGAGCCTTATGGGCTGGTCTGCTGGGTTACAGGAGAATGAGACCCGGCGTATAAGACGACCCCCGACTTTTGAGAAGAATTTTGTTGTTAGAAAGTAGTCTTATACGCAGGAAAATACAGTAGTTATTTAATCCATTCACATTCTAGTTGTTATTTATGCACTAAAATGGCATTCACAAAAGTTGATGATTCAGTAAAGGTAATATTAAAATAAGCAAAAATTTCCAGGCATATATTTAGCCAATTTAACAGAAATATAATATATAAGAATTTAGATGAATAATATATTCAAACGATGGGTATAACTAATTGCTCAAAAACAGCTAATATTTCACAGTTTACGGTATTTAGTTTTTTGAGAGTAATCAAAATAACAAATACAAGGCTGATTAGCCCCAATGTTGGATTGATTCCGACATCGAGAAAAATATCAGATATGGGCTTCTGTCCTCACATCAATGTAATTACACATTCCCTCATCTCATTAATTCTGATTGATGCCTGAAATTATTGCCTAGGATATGTAGTTTAAGTTTCTGCAATTTTCTTACATATTCTATCATAAGGCAAATGCCGGTTTTATCTATCAAGTAGAATTTTGTGGCACATTAAAGACATACATGTTACCTTGCGAGCTCTGGATAGACTAATATTTTTATTATTTATCAAATTTATTGGCTGCCCATTTTACCAGAGGGTAACTCTAGATGGCTTCCAACAAGGGTGTCAAACAAAACTACATAAATAGAATATTACAAAGCTCTAAAAACACAAAATACCTAAGTAACATATATTACTAATATGGATTTTTGAATTTTCTATTTAAAATAACTGAAGCTGTATCTTAGAAGGTAACCTTGTTTCAATTATTGTTGCTAAAACAAATTTAATCCTTGCAAGCTAAATACTTCAGAATTTTTTTGCTGATTCTCCAATAGATTAAGCCAGCTACGTGCATCATATGAAGATAAGCACAAGTGGTTTTTTAAAAAGAGAACCAAGTTACTGGGATTGCTCTTTAATTCATAGCTTTTTCCAGTTAGAAAACTATTGGGGGTGGAGGGGACTGGATCAATTATTACACAGTCTAAAGGAATAGTGCTTGTTTAATATTTACCATTAAACTTGAACAATTTAGAAGAAGATTTGGAAAAAAGACAAGACGAAACATGAGGAAGCTTCAGACAGCACTTTGTAATCCTTCGTTCATGCTCTTCAATCTTTACCTAGCTCTGAGTATTGCTTGTTTGTGTTACCGCCTACACGTATTAAAAGGTATCTTCTACAGTCTTTAGTGCTGACTTGCTCCGATGCAGTTGACCAGGAAGGCAGTGAGATTCAAGTGGGCTCATCATTATCATATCTACACTGCAGAACAAGACAAGTAAGAATAAAACTTGAACTCCCCCCTGCCCCATTTCACAGATAAAGGAACTGCATGTGAACGTAGCAGCAGATTCATTAGAACAAGGAATGGGACGGGACGGGGGGGGGGGGTGTTAACCAGAAGAAGTAAGTTTTTTAATGCAGTACAAGATTTTATACACCTACGGCTATTTACATTTGGTGTTCTGGAGGACGTGAAGCTCAGTTCTCTTTCAATAAACTTCAAGAGAATTCTTAAAAATAAGTGAAATTTTCTCAGAACAATTACAGTTTTCTGTTCAATAAAGACTTCCCTCCAGTTTTGCCAAGCAAGAAGTTCTAGATACTCTCCCTTTATGGTGGACCATACAAAGTTAGGAGTCTTGCATAGCATTTCTGTTAATTCATAAATATGTACTGTTTATAGTATAAGCCAGAGGTTCTCAATCTGTGGTCCATGGGGGATGGGGGGGGGGTCGTCACAAGGGAGGCCCACAAAGACTTGATAAAAAATGTTATGATTTAAATCTTGAGTTAAGTCTTAGATGTCCATGGCCACAAAAGAAGAAACCACCGGTGTAAGCAATCTTTATCATAATTTAATTCAGCCTTAAATCTCAATATTTGCTACGAAGGATGTGGTTCCATAGTTCTTTCAAAGTGGAAGAAGAGTTCATGCAAAAGTTATTATTTTATTATTTGATCTTTATCATCTAAGAGTTAATGTTATCAATTATGGCGCTGTATACTGCAAAATGCTCTTCCTTCCTATTTCCCTCAACTATTGGTGTTCGGCTCACTTAAACCTGGGGAATATTAAGAGCGGCTAATTGATTGTCTTCTTGGGAGCTTAGAAAACCATCCCAATAGGTTGTTTTTTTCATCTCTGTTTTCATTCTGCTTTTAATATAGGATTATAAATACCCTAGAGGTCTGATAAGGCTGAGCAAAAATATCTGGAATAAATATTATCCCTGTATGGAGATGTGTATGTTAAAGGTTGACTTTAAAACTGATTATTTGGTGCAGCAATCTTCTGGTGGATGCAATGAGATTCTTAATTAGCTGCTTGACAATCCATGCCCATACTCCTAAACAATACGGTATATTTATTATTCTGAATGGATCTCTGATTTATCCAAAATAAAAAACTAGAACCCTTATGCTTTTATCACAAAGGTCCAGAATAAGGTGATAAATGAAAGATACTTATTGTTGTGAAGTAACCCTAAGCCCGTGATGGAGAACCTATGGCACACGTGCCACAGGTGGCATGCAGAGCCATATTGGTGGGCACATGAGCTCAGCTCCAGCACGCATGCGCACACAGGCCTGCTGATTTTCAGGTCTTCTGGGCCCACTGGAAGCTGGGAAACAGGCTGCTTTTGGCCTCTGGGGGGTAAACCCTCCGGGGGGTAGACTTTCCAGGAGGAGGACCGTTTTCACACACCCCCCCCAGAAAGGCTCTGGAGCCTGAGGAGAGCAAAAACTGGGCCTTCCGGTCCCACTGGAAGTCGGCAAATGGGCCATTTTCGGCCTCTGGAAGGACTCCAGGGGGGTGGAGAAGGACATTTTTGCCCTCCCCAGGCTCCTAGAAAGGCTCTGGAGCCTGGGGAGGGTTAAAAACAGCCCTACTGGGCCCATTGTGTGCTAAAAGTGGGGGGAGTGCGGGGGGGCACATAGAATTATGGGCGTGGGCACGTACTCGCATGATCCCCCCCCACGCTCCCCACGTATTTGGCATGCGATGGCCAAAAGGTTAGCAATCCCTGCCCTAAGCCAATACACTTGTGGGTTATGTATATGGCCCCAAACCATATTTGTAACCTAAACTCCAGGGCTTTATAGCACAATGTCCATATTCTGTCCAATTTCACCCCCATGTACAAAACAGAAGTCTGTTCATTAGGGGATGGGTGGGGGGAGACCATACCTGATGACATCCAAAATACCACAATCAAAATCTGTGGCTTTAACATTTTCATTTGATTTTTAAAAAAAAAAATACATTACATTTTGAAAATAAGAACTGCATAATAAAAAATAAAAAATGAAACTGTAAATCGTTACGATCATTAAGAGACGCACCCTGTGACCTGACTTGATTTTACCAAGTTACCGCAATTGTTAAGCAAACCCTGTGGTCCAATAAATCCATGGGGATTTGTGACAGAAACTGGCCAAAACAAACAAACAAACCTCATTGCAAATTGCAATCATGTGACTTTGAGGTGCTGCAACCAGTTATAAATGTGAACCAGTTGCCAAGTGCCCAAAACGAGACCATGTGACTGTGGGGGAGGTTGTTGCAGTCACAGCTTTAAGGATGGGTTGCAGCAGTGGTGAAATGTAAAATTTGTTATTATCGGTTCCGTGGGCGTGACTTGGTGGTGGTGGTGGTGATAATGTGACTGGGTGGGCGTGGCCAACTTTTTTCTTTTTAACTTTTAAAAGCATTTTTTCTAGAACCTTAAGAGGTTGCAGAAAAAAGTGCTTTTAGAAGCCTCTGACGATCAGGCAACTCAGCTGGGATCGCCAGAGGCTTTTAAGCATTTTTTTTCTACAATCCCTTCAGCTAAGAGCCGAAGTGGCGCAGTGGTTAGAGTGCAGTACCGGTTTTTTTTAGATTTTTGCTACTGGTTCTCCGAACCCCCTGCCGCCATCACTACTGGATCAGGTGATCCGGTCCGAATCGGGAGCATTTCACCCCTGAGTTGTAAATACTTTTTGGGGGCTCTGTAACTTCAAGCGCTCATTAAGCAACTGGTCACTAAGTAATTTATTGTCACTTAGCAGATATACATCCTGCCTTTCACCGAGTATTACTTTTTTATAATAAAACTGGTAATCATCAACAAAAAACACCATTTGCAGCCTTCCCAGGTGGCTTCCAAAAAGCAATGGAGGACTTGTGATTTGCTTAACAACCCTGTGATTCACTTAACAGCTGCCTCACTCAATAGAAGAAGTTCCAGTCCCAACTGTGGTCCAGTCCCAAGATGAGGACTGCCTATATTGCTTCAAAGCTGTGCAACTAGTTTCTCATCTAAGTTTCTATTGTGCATAATGGTTTTTTAAATCAGATAAAATAATATGTATTTATGACCAGCATAAAAAAAAAACAAAAAAAGATTTTTTTCTTGCCTCCACTATTATAGTAAAATTAATAGTTTAAAAAGTTGGTTTGACTGAACCAGAATCAGTTTGATTAGGAAAAATGTTGAATATAAATAATAATAAATATTCCAATAATGCATTGGTTTGCTTGAGTCCCATTAATAAGAAAGTTGCAAGTGTCTTTAATGATTTTCAAACAGTAATCTTTTTAAATCACAGGAACTGATTAAAGCTGGTCCAGAATGAAACAAGAAATGGAAACAGTCACGACAGAAAATGGATCTCTTCTGCAGTTTTACATGGAAAGAAAGAGTCCCGAAAAAGTCAGCAAAACAGCAGTTATCAAAAACCAGCTGAGAAAAAAATGTTCCTGCAGCATAAAAACAACGAAAAAGGCCATTCTGGATTTCTTTCCCGTATTACAATGGCTTCCCAAATACAACTGCAAAGAATACATCTGGGGAGATGTTATGTCAGGATTGATCATTGGGATCATTTTAGTTCCTCAAGCAATAGCCTATTCTCTGTTGGCCGGCTTGAAGCCAATTTACAGCCTTTACACCTCGTTCTTTGCCAACATCATCTATTTTCTCATGGGCACCTCCAGACACGTGTCCGTGGGCATTTTCAGTTTATTAAGCTTAATGGTTGGACAGGTTGTGGATCGAGAATTGCTGCTGGCAGGATTCAACCTGAATGATGACCCACAGCAAGATGTTGCTGACCAAGCCCATTTGAACTTCACGGTCTACAATTTTACCCTTGGGCTGACAAACAACGAATGTGGGAAAGAATGCTATGCTATTGGGATAGCTACAGCACTGACCTTCATGGCTGGAGTTTATCAGGTATGGTCTTTCCCTACCATACCTCAACCCATATAGATTTGCAAATGTAAACTTAAAGTGTGGTCCATTTTATGGGGCAAATATTTCTAGAGAAGGGTTAGAAATAAAATGTGGTCCAGTTCTTATTCCAAGCTGGGAGAAAGACACAGGAGAAATGAATTGGAAGCAGGCTGCAGTTGGAAAGGAGGTCTCCATTTATTTGGTAGCCAGAAACAAGTAACAACAGCACATTTCTCAGGTGGCTGACAAATTGGGGTTAAGCATGGATGGGCTTTTGTACAATTTTTGGGGCTTTGTGATTGAGATGCCTGTTCCTGCTCTTTAATATTTTAATGACTGTTGCCAGATTCCTATGGGGTCATGACTGGCTCTACAGGCAAAAGGGGAAATGCAAATCCTAGGTAGATTTGTCTGTCTGAGCTAATCCTGTCAGTTTTGGCTCCTTGCCTTGTGCTGCTTATTTGGAGCTGCCGACTGCCCTTTATTTATGAGTAGAGTGGCCTGGCTTTATGAATGGATACAAAATATTCATTCACAAACCTAACCTCTTCAGGCTACTGCTTGAAGCTGTTTTTTTATAGCAGAAAGACTGGGGCAGATTTTTCTCCTCTTCTCCTTTAGGGGAAATATTTTATTCTGTCTCTTTTAGTATTTATATTCTGTAGAGTGTTTTATTCTGGGGAGGGGGGAACCCTCATAAGAACAATTAAAAGCAATCAACTATCAAACAGAAGTAAGCTAAAATAATTTTGTATCTCTTGCATTTGCTGCAAAGGAAATTAGGGAGCTTCTTTCTATTTTTTGTTTTTCTTTCTTTCTTTCTTTCTGCATTTTTGCTTTCTTTCTTTTTCTTTTTTCCTTTGCTCCCTCTTTACTCTTTTTTAGTTTAGGTTAGTTTTTTATGGGTTTTGTATAACTTTTAATAAATTTAAAAAGATAGCTATAAGCCTGGTGAAACAAATAAATAGTAAATAAACAGAATACTAGAATGAATGCTTGTAATTAAAGGGATTCTAGAAGAAGGCTAGGCAGATCTTTGTGTGAAGGTTCAAATTAAATTACTTGGACAATTTGTTTCACTTATTTATGTAATTCAATTCTCAGCCATCAAATCACTCAACAACTCTGACTAGTTTATATATGTAACAACAACCCAACCTAAAGCATCCAATTAATAGACGACTAAGTCCATGTCACAAAATAAAGAAACAGCCTAGGAACTTGACCATGAGAAAGCACAAAATATTTTTTTTAAATCTGCTGCTTTATCTGCTTTATGTTATTGTCATGCAATTATTTTGTCTGTTTGTTTTTATCTTATCTGAGTCTGACAGCTGGAGAACATTAAGTGAGCCTTTAAAGAAATAAATGCAATTTATTTAAATAAAAATTTAAAACCTAAGGAGAAAAAGTATATAGGCTGTTTCCCTTATTATTTTACTTATCTAAAACCCATACTTGGAAATGTAAAGCTTCTCCCAGCTGCTAGTCTAGAAACAGAGAAGAAGGCACTCAAAGATAAAGGAATTTCTGATAAGTAGATTTTTTTAAAGCAGAAAAAAGGGAATTAGGGTAATATGAAACAATACCATATCAAAAGTAGACCTATTTGTAGTGCAATCAAAACTGAATTTCTTGTACCTCTTTCTCCTACATGCACTGTTTGAAATCATTCTTAAAGTTTTTCCCTTTTGACTGGGAAGACACTTATCTCTTGCTTTGCAAATAGACTAATCTGTTTTTAGGCTGTTTGTTTGTGACCTTCTGGAAGCTAAGTTTCACATTGAGAAATACGGTTGCACCTTTCTCACTTTGCCCCTCAGGGGCAAACTCTGAGGTTTGCTAAATGTGATCTTAGCAAAATACCCTACAACTGGACTTGGGGATAGTTCTGTGTAATTTCATACATACATATAACTCTTTTCTGGTGACACATCAAGCCAAATGACTGCTGGGGGGTAAAGTAGGTTGAAGAAATTAATATGGGATAAAAAAAGGGTTAGGCACAGTAGTAACTACTTACATAATTTACCAAAAGAGTAAAGACAGATATTTGGGGTATGATGGGCTTACTTTAAAAATGTCAAATGTGTGATGCACAGATAAAACACTTCTTGCATTTGCATACTCTTATTGCTCTAATAATTGTCTGGATAATTCTATTATTATTTTTGCTATTATTTTTCTGTAAAATTGTGTTCTTCTTTGGTCTGAAATAAATTGGGGAAAAATAAGACATTCTAAAATGCCAGAAAGGTAGAAACATTTTCCAGCTGAATATCCCAAGCAGTGTTAACCTGATCTGGTTTTTCTTGCAGGTCCTGATGGGAATTTTTCACCTTGGGTTTGTATCCGTGTATCTTTCTGAACCAGTGCTGGATGGATTTGCCACTGGTGCTTCGTTAACTATTTTAACAGCTCAAGTTAAATACCTCATTGGGATAAAAATCCCACGCGCCCAGGGGTATGGGCTCTTGATTACCACTTGGGCTAACATTTTTCAGAACGTTTCTCAAGCAAATCTATGCGATGTGATCACCAGCGCTATCTGCATTGCGGTACTGGTCACTGCGAAGGAACTGGGAGATAAGTACAAACACAAGCTCAGGATCCCTCTTCCCACAGAGCTGGTGGTAATTGTGATTGCCACCCTGGTGTCCCATTATGGGAAACTGAAAGAAGTTTATGCATCCAGCGTATCGGGTGAAATTCCGACTGGATTTATACCACCTAAAGTGCCCAGCTTCCACCTTATACAAAGAGTTGCTGTCGATGCTCTCCCACTCGCCATTGTTGGCTTTGCTTTCACTGTTTCACTCTCTGAAATGTTTGCCAAGAAGTATGCCTATACTGTCAAGGCCAATCAGGAAATGTTTGCCATTGGCTTCTGTAATATCGTTCCAGCTTTCTTCCACTGCTTCGCCACCAGCGCAGCTCTGGCTAAGACCCTGGTCAAAACATCCACCGGGTGCCAAACCCAGGTATCCAGCATTGTGAGTGCTGTGGTTGTACTGCTTGTGCTGCTATTCTTCGCTCCCCTATTCTACAACCTACAGAAATGTGTTTTGGCCTGCATCATCATAGTGAGTCTAAGGGGAGCCCTTAGAAAATTCAAAGATATTCCTCAACGCTACCGCCTGGACAAAGTAGATGCCCTGGTTTGGTGCGTTACCATGCTCTCATCTGCTTTGATCAGCACAGAAATGGGGTTGTTGGTGGGAGCTATTTTCTCAGTCTTCAGCATTATTGGCCGCACCCAATGCCCACATGCTGCCTTGTTAGGGCAAATCGGGAACAGTGTCTTCTATGAAGATGATGAAGAATATAAAGACCTTCTCCCAGTTCCGAAGATCAAAATCTTCCGTTTTGAAGCACCACTTTATTATGCGAACAAGGACTTCTTCCTAAAGTGCCTCCACAACAGGACAGGGCTGAATCCTGCACTTGAAGTTGCCAGAAGGAAAAAATCCAGCAGGAAAGGGCAACAACATCTGGATCATATATTAGGACAGAAAGAAATGTCACCATGCTTGGCTCCGGAAGATGGTGACTTTCATACAATCATCATCGACTGCTCTTCTATTCCATTTTTGGACACAGCTGGGGTGAGCGCGTTAAAAGAAACATTCAAAGACTATCGGGAACTGGAGATTAGCATACATTTGGCTTGCTGTAATCCTTCAGTGATATCTTCCCTGGAAAAAGGAGGCTATTTTAAGAGTGCAGACAAAGACATGCATGAGTTGCTGTTTCATAGTATATCTAGTGCTGTCCAGTTTGTAAGAGAGAGGGAAATTACAAGGGATGACTCTGTTGTTTAATCCAGTAATTGGCAGTTTGGAGATTTTGTGTTCATTATAGACAGGTTGTGGTTTCAACATGCTTGGACCTGAGTGCTTCCTTGAGACCCGTTTGGTAATACGGAACACATCCCCAAAGCCTTTAGCTAAGTACTGTAACCCCCAAATGAAATCTTAATCAAATAAAGTTAGACATTGTCTATTGTTCAAGTTTAACTATAAACAAAATCAGTTTTTATTCTAACTCTGATCATTGGATAGTGTTTTCACCCCTACCATGGGCTACTTGGGTAGGACAAGAAGCAATGGGTAGAAACTAATCAAGGGGAGAAGCAACTTAGAACAAAGGAGAAATCTCCTGACAGTTAGAACAATTAATCAGTGGAATAACTTGCCTCCAGAAGTTGTGAATGCTCCAACACTGGAAGTTTTTAAGAAGGTGTTGGATAACCATTTGTCTGAAGTGGTGTAGGGTTTCCTGCCTAAGCAGGGGGTTGGACTAGAAGACCTCCAAGGTCCCTTCCAACTCTGTTATTCTATTCTATTCCTGTGTTCCTCATCCTGTTCTTCATTTAAAGGAAGGCAACCAAAAGCTTTCATCCTCAGCGTTGAAAAAAGGAATGTTTGCCATTATGTTCAATCTCAAGGAAATGTGACTTAAGTGTTTCTTTAAACAAATAACATTCAAGATGTTGTTTCCTACCATAATTTGTTAAATTACTGCAACTCATTTTTGTAACACTAAGCCACTATTTAGCAATATATCTGCCTCAAGATATACTGTTCTCTTATGTCTTCTTTAATGAAGATTAGGTATTCCTTTCAGGGAGTCCTGTACTTCTTTTTCTTTTTAAGATTTCATCCAGCACTGGATGAATGAAGGCTCTATTTCTTGATTTATCTTAAGGGTGTTTAAGATAAAAGCAAGAAACATCATTAGTTATGTTAGGAAAGGATAAGCCACACAGAGACAATAGCTTCACTTACTTATGTCGGAGGTTCTTTGCCTGCTAAACTGCAGAGCGTCTTCTTCTAAAAGTTATTTTAAATATGTATTCTATCAACCAGAAACAGCTCATGGCATTTTGTGATTAAAGACAAAATTGATACCTTTCACCGTAGTAGAAATAGTCTTGCTATCTAGGGCAAAAGCAGTCAACAACAGAGATGATTAAATTTTGTCTTTTAAATTTTGTCTTTAAATGTATTTTTTCTAAACCATAATTACAGGTAGTCCTTGATTTACAACACATAATTGAGCCTAAAATTTATGCTGCTAAGTGAGATAAGTTGTTAAGTGAATTTTGCTCCATTTTATGACCTTTATTGCCACAACTGTTAAATGAATCACTGCAGTTGTTAAGTTAGTAACATGGTTGTTAAATGAATCTCTCTTCCCCATTGTCAGAAGGTCGCAAAAGATTATTACATGACTCCAGGACACTGCAAATGTCATAAATAGGAGTCCATTGCCAAGTGTCTGAATTCTGATCCTGTGATCATGGAGATGCTGAAATGGTTGTAAGTGTGAAAAATGATCACAAGTCACCTTTTTCAGTGCTGTTATAACTTTGAATAGTCACTAAACAAATGGTTGTAAGTCAAGGACTACCTGGACTTTATTTTGGGGAGCTAGAAGACATGATAGCAGTGTTCCAATATCTAAGGGATTGCCATAAAGAAGAGGGAGTCAACCTATTTTCCAAAGCCCCTGGCCTGAAGGCAGGACAAGAAGCAGTGGATAGAAACTAATCAAGGAGAGAAACAACTTAGAATTAAGGAGAAATAAAACAAAAAACCAGACTGTATGATTTCAACTTCAGGACCTCTTTGTAGAAATTAATCTCTGGTCAGAAGAAACTAACTATACAGTTCTCCTTCCATACAGTTGTAAAGTTCCTCTTTCTTACATTTTGTCACCGTGCTTTACTTACTGGTCTCAATTTTCTCCTCTTCCTTCCTAGAATTACAAAGTATTTACCATGTTTCCCCCAAAATAAGACCCTGTCTTATATTTTTTTGAACCCTGAAATAAGCGCTTGGCCTTATTTTCGGGGAGATATTATTTTAGGGTGCATGAAACAAGACTGAGCTCCTCTTGCCATCTTACCTGATTTCCAGCTCTGTCTCCCTAACCCAAACCAGAGGAAAAGGCGGGGACTGGCTGCGCATACAAATATTTTTGGGGAGGGCTTATTTTCAGGGAAACATGGTACTAACACCCTTTGTGTACTTTTACAAAGTACATCATATGTAATGCCCTTCAATAGTACAAAAGGGAAATCACTGAATCACACACCACAAACTTTCTGTCCAGTATTTCTATTTTCCTCAATGGATATCCCCAACTGCTTTATAAAAATAAATAGACCTCCATCTTCAAAGGGGCTTCAACTGACAGCCAATAAAGTTGAAAGTAATTTGAAAGTATCCACTGTAATAGATAAGTTGGCATCTCCTCCAAAAAACACTGTGCCTATCACACATTTAAGGACACCTTTTCTATTGTTTCTTCAGGGGTTCATAATTCACACACCTCAGATTACAGTTCTGATACACATTCTTGCAATTTTAACTCACTGTCTGAAAAATCTCTGAACTGGAAGACAGCTGCTTCTTCAAGTGAGGTCCACAAAATGGAATGTTTAATTTTTTAAAATTATTTTTTAAAAAAGAAAACTGTTGATTCAGGGCCCATCAGAAGACAGGATAGACTACATAGTTCTTCACTACCTCTTTAAGGAAGTGTACTGAAAACTGATAGCTGTTCACAAATCTGGCTGATAGATAGACAGATGGATGGATGGATGGACAAATAATCTTATACTAGTGAGCACATTTAAGTTCCTCCAACTGAACTTTCCATAGAAGTAGGCACAATTCAAAGTACCGTATAGAATCATATACAATCAAAGAAGCCACATGGACCACTGAGTCCAACTTCTTTGTGCTACTCTGTACAAAAATCCAAATAAAACTATCTTCATTAGTGGGCTCTTTGAACTCTGCTTGAATACATCTAGCATCTTCCTGGTAATCCTCTCACATCACTCACATTTCTCCACATACAAACCTTGCTCACCCACCTTCTGAGGTTGGAAATTGGAAGGTTAGACAAGAATTATGGACTCCTGTCTTAATTAACGTGTTTTATCTGTTTGGCTTGCACTATTTCTTGCTTTGTCATCAAAGCCAAACCACAGTTTGACCATAGAGCAGCCATATCAGTCTGTTTTTCCTCAGAAACAACAGAAGTATCTCTTTCTAACTACTATATATTCTGAGAGGCTACACAGACATCTTCTGGATAACTTCGGACTTTATAATCACAAGAAAATACATGCCCATGTATAATCAAGGGATTTCACATGCAAAGGACACCCCTTAATTATTCAGCCATAAAATCACCTTTAAAGCAAAAATGCCACCCAAAGCATTTTCTAGGTAGCCCTTGTAGTAACCAACCAGATCCAATGCAAAATGAGGTGTTACATTTTAGAATATGCTAAATGATGCATGCTGGTAATTCTTACAAAAACATATTTCAAGAAACATTGTCTGGTATCGGAAATCCTTATTTTGAAAAGCTATTTTTTTGTCCAAACTACCAAGCTGTCTCTTTAATTCAGGAATTTTTTTTTTTGACCATCTAGACCAAAGATGTCAAACTTAAGGCCCCGGGCTGGATCCAGCCCACGGAGTGCTTAGATCTGGCCCATGGGGCCGCCCTGGAAACAGTGAAGGACTGGCCCACGATGCCTCTGCCGGTGAAAACCGAGCGCGGGAGGGCCACAGGCAGCCCTCCCGAGCTCCATTTTCACTGACAGAGGATTGCAGGAGGCCATCACAGCCGAAAACGGAGCTTGGGAGCTTGTTTTCATTTGCAGAGCACTCAGGCCACCACAGGCGCCCCCAACACAAATGATGTCGAGTTGGCCACGGCCACCCTGGCCACACACAAACACACCCTGAGGTCAAACACAACCCTGAGGGCCCTGCGGCCCTCAGAGAAATCAAGTTTGACACCCTTGACCTAGACAAACCTAAAAAACTACAAATGAGATTGAGAGTAAAGAATTTAACTTACTCAGCTTGAATAAGTTCCAGCAGCCAATGGATTCGAATTTGTTCAATACCATTTTGTGGCACAGATGAAATATAAGCCAAATTAATTATTTGGTCTTTACTGAGATTAAACAAATCTGCTCGTCTGTGTGGTAGAGGGGGACTGGAAAAAAAAATGAGGAAAATATATTACTTAATATAGTTAGCACTTCTGATAGCTCAAAGTTCCTCACATCAGATATCTTAGCAATCCATATAACAACCTTGTAAATGGAGGTTTTTTTAAACCAGCCAGTAGAACTTAAGACACAGATAGTTCTTACTTACCAACTGCAATTGGGACTGGCAATAGTCGTAAAGTAAATAATGTAACTGTACGCAACTTGTTATGAAAATCACCCATGGTTGTTTAGCACATCATATGACAGTAACTTGCAACTGTCTGCCAGCTTCTCCACTAGCTTTGCTTGTTGGAATCTGATTATGAAATTCTGGTTATGAAATTCGCAAATGGTGATCATGGAACGCCAGGACACTGTGACAACTGCAGAACTGGTCATAGGTCTTTTTCAAAAGTGTTCTAATTTCAAATGTTCGCTGAAAAAGTGGTTGTTAAGTGAGAACTACCTCTATCCCTAATAGACATCATTTCAATCTATATCTGCACAAGTGACAATTTGACACCCTGAGTCATATACAAATGCAGACTTTAGAGAGAGGAAATTTGGAAAACTCAGGTAGAAAAGGGAGGAATTTTTTTGCTGAATTAGGAATGAGAATCGCTCCATCAAACTCTTGATTAAAAGGGGAAAAATTAAAAGTTAGGATAAAGAACAAAAAAAAAGCATACAAAAGGTTCGAATCCCTAGTACAAGCCTCCTGCGTGAATAGGGGGTTGGACTAGATGACCTCCAAGGTCCCTTCCAACTCTGTTACTGTTAAAGAATTTACTTTCAGTCAGCAAGAACAGGCAACAAGTTGGAAACAATTTTTTTTTTATTTTAAAGATTTTTATGTTTATTTTCTCTGGTGATTACTCATTGCAAGCTCACTTTGTCTTTTTCTTGTACAAACTGGTAGGTTTTTTTGCATCTGAATTGCATTTAGATTATTAGCAGTTTGATCTTGTGATTTTCAAATGCTTTTGTATTTTGAATTGCTCTACACCTTTATTAACTTTTCCAATACATATTTTATGGGTAGCTACTTTAAAAGATATTTATATTTTCATTAAATTTTGTTCATTCTTTTTTTTTCTTCAGTGAGGTCTATCTCTCCACACAAAAGGTAAAGGTTTTCCTAGACCAGCCTTTTTCAACCTTTTTATATCACAATGCACTTCTAACCTACACAATCCACATTTTTGCAGCATTGGTAGCAACAACAAAGTGGCAAGTGGGCAGCTGAATTGTAGTGCATAAAAATAAGCACACCGTGATCCAGCATTGCACAGCAGGTGAAGGTTAAAAAACATTTCATTTTTTCCCCCTGTCATGATCTCTTCTGGAACCCCTACATGACCTTTTCTGGAAACAGAGAGTGCTGCAGAAAACCAGTTGAAAAAGGCTGCTCTAGACATGTGCCCTAAACTCTACAGGGACAGGAGATGAAGCTATAGGATTTCCCTTCTCATTTTGTTCCCCCTTTTATTTGCCAGCAGCGTGCAAAGATTGTGGAACTCTCCTCTCATTACTGTTAGCCCTATGAGGTAGTTCCGGTAAGAAGCACAAATAGCAATACTACAGGTAGCTCTGTTTTTCTTGTAAGTTTCCACTAACAGCATTCTGCAAGACTGAAATTGTTTCTCCCCCCCCCCTTTCCTTTTTCTCTCCAGAAAACTATGGAAGGTCCCTTCTGAAACTTTTCCCATGCCCTTCTCCTCCTTCTATGGCAGAGGCCCTTTTATGACTTGTGGACTTCAACTCCCAGAATTCCTGAGCCAATCCACAAGTCATAAAAGGGACATGGTTTCCCACCCCTGTTCTATGGGCTAAGATCTCTTTTACAAGCTGATGATCTAGTCTCCAGCTCTTCCTCTTATCTCGCAAGGTCATTTCCACATATCCTTACGAATACACTCACTGCGATTGGGGAAGGAGAAAACACAGATAAAGGCATCTCCTTAGAAATTAGGTAATGTCAGCATTAACCTACCAAACTGCAACCCCAAGGCTGAAGGGGTTGGAATCTGATTTTGCTTGTTGGAATCTGGCTATGAAATTTGGTGATCATGTAACCGCAGGATACTGTGACAATTGCAGCTTTAAGAACTGATCATAGGTCTTTTTAAAAGTGTTCTAATTTCAAATGATCACTAAAAAAGTGGTTGTTAAGTGAGAACTACCTCTATCCCTAATAGACATCCTTTCAATCTACATCTGTAGATTGAACAATTTTACACCCTGAGTCATATACAAATGCAGAGTTTAGAGAGAGGGAGGTTGGAGAACTCAGGTAGAGAAGGGAAGGGAGGCTGAAGGGAGCTACAGTGGGTTGTCCCCAAGGATTCTGAGAGAAGGATTGAAGACCTCCAACTTTTCACCCTCTGCTCATGTTTTCTGCTACCATTAGGTAGGCCAATATTTTTCTTTTTCGTGTTTCTGAACCACCCATCTTTCTTAAGGATATATTATTTACATATTGCAAAAAGAGAGAGGGTTGCATTAGATCACTGCTTGCCTATGGGTTCACGGTGTGAGATGTCGAAAAAGAGGTTTCTGAATTCCTAGCTCATTTTTCCACAATGCAATTATGCTTTCTTAAAGAAATAACTCTTGATATATTGTGTGCTATCTTGTGCTATATAACGTGTTTAGAATTGCAACCTAACTTCAGGGCTAAAGGGAAGTGTATTAAATCTCACTTTGAGCAGATGGTCTTTACAAATAACAAAGGCATTCGCATAAAAAATACATATCACAAACCGATCTTGAAAAATCATTGGTATGTATCGGAAAGAGGAATGCATATTTTGATTGCCTTTTCTTTATCCTACTTTTGTACTATAAAAAAGGAGGTAAGGGAAAACCTTGACTTTGCGACGTTAGCTGCAAATATTTAAGCTGTCTGTCCTCAATTTGCTGATTTCAAACTGCAAACCTCATGACTTCACTGCATAAACAACCCGTCATTTCTTACCAATATCCCGTGCTCTTCCAAAAATGCCTCAACTCGCCTGTAGGGCGTGAGAGATCCACGTTTACATGCACAGACCCCACAGTAACTTTCATTAGGATTAGGCTCAATAACTCCGCAAAACTCCATGTTTTACCCATCTTCATAACGGAACGGATCTGAAATTTCCCCGCCTTTCCAGCTGCGCTAGACACCACTATCCGGCACACTCTATTCTTCAAACGGGGGAACAAGTTGACATCCAAATTATCATTAGCTATTTTATCAAGCTTTACCACCCAATTTCTTCGCTAATATAGGAGTAGATTTCATGAAGAAATAGACGTTGGAGATATTACTGCCTCCTGTTTTATCCTATAGTTGCTGTCACTATATTTTTGCTAATACTCCCCTCCCCTTTACAAAATATGGTCGTTTCCTCTATTTTACTTCCTGCTTTTCCTCCCAGCCAGATCGCATTTTGCTCAAAAAGCCAACGAATAGTTTCCATCCGATGCCAAGCTAAAATCTGGTTGGATGGGGCTGCTTCGCAAAGATAGATAGATGGACAGATAGATAGATGGACAGATAGATAGATAGATAGATAGATAGATAGATAGATAGATAGATAGAAAACCCAGCCAGCATTAGGGATATATTTCCGAGGAAACCGATTGCGCTGGAAGAGGAAAACCATGGCTATAATACTGCAACTTGTTTAACTGTGAATAATGATCCATTCTGCTTAGGACTTGCCAAATATTGGACCTTATTATCTAGGAGTGATTAAGTTCCGTGCTCATTCAACTTCTGAGATAACAGAGTGAGCAACAAGCGGCTACCATTAATTTATGCTTAAATAAGTAGGTTTAGTAGTTGATACCATGCACGCATATTTATGCGTCTCATGTACTCCTGTAGTTCTCTAGGAAAGTAGGGAAGCCGGAGGTTAAGCTAAAGGATAAGAAAATGTTTTTTTTTTTTACTGTTTTCCTCTGTGGCTTAATTTTTATCTTTAATTACCCCCGTGTTAGTTTTGTTTTTCGCCGCCCGGGCGGTTTTACAAATTAAGAAAGCCCCATATAATTCTACAAGTTTAGCTTCGACTAAGTCTTTTTAACACCACGCGGGCACACATCCTTCCTTTTCAAACTGCGATCAGTTGTTAATCCTATATGCAATGGGATTTAGTATCGATAACTGCTGTAAGAGCGATTCTGGACAAAACAAGATTCGTCTTCGAGGAAACCATCTAGGGCTGTAAAGTCTCAGTGACGCTAAACTCATTTAGTAGCAAGTAGGTTCCATCGAAATCAATGGGACTGGTTGATCCGAAGCAGCCTTCCTGAATATGTTTTATAATCATAAGTTTATTTGTCAAGCCTATATAAGATAATAGTTAAAAGTATAAACGTAATTTGAATACATGAAAAGAGTAAGTAAAAAGGAATATTAGGACAGGGACGGTAGGCACGCTGGTCCATGGGATTGATTGATCCGAAGCAGCCTTCCTGAGTATGTCTTAAGAGAGGCACTGGACTAACCAAGACCGCAGTTATTCCATACAGCCGAATGAAGTTAAAATAAAATTCTATAAACTTTCTTCAATCCGCCCTACTTTTTAACTACAGACCTTTCCTTTCTCTTCTGGCTTTATTTTTTTTTAATTGGCCAAAGGCGTCGCTTCCTTCCAAGCCTGGCGACCAATCAACTCATGCGAAACGCCAACGGTGGAAGTTTCTATTAAAGGCAAGCGAGCTCCACCCCTCATTTTTTTTCTCTTCCCGTTTGATTGGCTGCTTCGGCAGTGCCGGAAACAACGCGCCCATGCGATGGACCAATCATAAGGCGCGCCGGGCCAGCCTGGCGTTCGATCAAACTTTCCTCTTGAGTTTGAATTTTGGCGGCGGTAGTGGCCGCTCGTTTGGATCTTTGTTTGGAATTTATTCCGTTCGGATTTTACTTGCGGCGGCGACTGCAACGGCCGTCTCTATGCTCCACATGGCGAAACGTCTGCGGGAAAGGTAAGAGGATGGGGGATTTTTCTGAAACCAGGCTGGTGGGAAGGGAACGGGATCTGCCTTTGTAGCGTTGAGCGGCTCCTTTGGGAGTGAGTGGGGGGACCCCTTTGATGCCGTTCCCCCTTTTAAAAAGGCTTCCCAGCTTGGGAAGCAACAGAAGGTCTGAAGGAGGCTCCAAATGTCGCAATAGGGTTTGATATCTTTTGACAGCTAAACAGTGAAGCTTTGTATTGACTGGGCTTGGTTACAATTCACACCCAAAGACCAGGGCTACGGACTGGGAAATTTAGTGAAAAAAAGAAAAAAAATGATGGACAGGGATTTTTTTTAAAAAAGGAGGCAATGGTTAACCACTTATATTTGGCTGCCAAAAAAACAAACAACAAAACAGCATGGGGCGTGTCCATGAAGTCCCAGGATTCAAACCGGATTCCAGGATGTCTTTATCCTGATATATTGATTGTGGATTTTTAAGCTACATAAAGTCATCAGATTGCTTTTGGAAAGATGTCCCTCCATCTCCTCTTGCATATTATGAGGACGATAATATTAGCTTATTTTACATCTTTGTTTCAAAGGGGGGGCGGGGGGGAGGAGTTTCTGAACACTTAAAAGCATTACTGTATGTAATTTATCTTTTGTTATTAAGCATCTGGGGTTTTCCACTGAGATTTATAGTTGAGTGGAAATCTGGGAAATTTTTGTATTTATTTTTATATTCAACTAAACTTGTAGCCTTCTCAATCACTGAAGGACTTGTATCCTTTTAAACCTCTTTTTGATTAGGTATTACATTTTGTAGTACTTTTGTACCTCTAATAACAGAAGTTTTGGAGACCCAGTTTGGTATAGGGTTATTGAGCCAGCTGGGTTACTTCGGGCTACAGTAATTACTTTCTCTCAGCCCTTAGGAGGAGGCAGTGGCAAACAGTACAAAGAGCCTTGCCAAGAACACTGCAGGGACTTATCCAAGCACTTATCAGAAATCAACACTACAAGGCACAACAAGAACCTGAAGTCTGAGGGCATGTTATATATTTTTAGAAAAAGAGGGTGCACATGTATACTGACAGAGCTATTCTCTCAAGACCCTGAGATACATGAACAGCATTAAGTTTCTTCTAAAGATTAGGTACTCTGTTTTAGTCATTTCTTAACAAGTTAGAAGTCAAGTTTGTCCTTGGCTTCTTGTTCTTTCCAGAACAAGTGCTCAGATCACTTCATGGTCACCAGATCAGAGATGAAGTTCATTCTTTGACATTTTTTGTTAAAAAAAAGTATTAATGTATTACATTGATATACAATATTAATATTAAGGTGATGTAATTGAGAATTCTGATGTAACAAGCAGAACTGAAGAAGCTTCTTGGATGAGAAGCAAAATGTCTTCAAGGAAAAACAAAGTCCAGTTGCCTTTTCACAAAGCACCTTCAGGAGCAAGGGCAATGCTTGCATAAAGTGTCATCCTGGCATTGAAATTACTCTTTTCTTTTTCAGTGAAATTTTGGCTTCTTCCCTGGTTAATAGTGTGAATCAAGCTCTGGGAAGACTACTAGATTTGTGGAATGCAATGGGAATTAGCAAAGAGCTGCAGCTTGAACGCATGCAGGCTGCAAAGTCCCACATTGAGGTATGGATCAGGGTGACAGTCTTGAAATGTAAAGTGTCATATATGACATTAGATTGCATGAAATATCCAGTACCAATTCCCAGTACCCATTTTCTGGGGAAATCGTATTTTGTTATGTAATGTGATATTGGGCATCAAATTGTGTGATGTGATATTGGGCAACAAAGCACCAGAGGGCAGGAGAAGAAACAATGGTTGGAAATTAATCAGAGAGAGAAGGGTTTTTAAGAAGGGATTGATAGTCACTTGTCTGAAATGGTATAGGTTCTCTTACTTGAGCAGGGGGCTGGACTAGAAGAATTTCAAGGTCCCTTCCAGATTGTATTCTACTCTGCTCTGCTCTGCTCTGTTCTTCTCTATTCTATTCTTTTCTTCTCTATTTTCTGTATTCTATTCTATTCTATTCCCTATTCTATTCTTCTCTATTCCTATATTTCTATTTCTATATATTTGTTGCTCCATTAGAAATTTTGGTTTCATTGAAATAAAATAGGGGGTTAGGTTACAGGCAGTCTGCCTATGATCAAGTTAACTTATGATTATCCCAAAATAACCATTTTAGCACAAGTTTTAAATACAGTAGTTCTGTAAATTTAAAATCCATTTTCAAAATGTCCTCCCAAAATCCAATATGATTTCACCCCCACATACCTGGAAATGTCACAACATTAGTAGAACATGGCAATTGTAGTACTTTGAGGCCTCAAATATTAAAGTTGCTGTCTCAGACAAACAAGTCATAACAGCTGTGAAAAGTATGTCGACAATTCCACAAAGTTTCTGAAATGTATGACATGTTTGGAGAGCAGACTATTCTGCATAATCCTATCCTAATGATAAAAATTCAGGCTTTTCAGAGATTTTGAAACTTAAAAAGAAAAGCTACTTGATGGGAAGATAAAAGGAAAAAAAAAAGAAATAGAACAGTGCCTGAATTCTTTGAAATACGGCAAACTGGAGTAGGGGCACCTTATCAAATTCTCTTTTTTTCCTATTCCTTTTTTCGTTGAGAATTTTTGTGCTAAAAGCTCTTTGCAATTTTTATGGAAAATATGTTTGTAAAGGTTTAATGCTATATTCAAATAAAGATACCCTGTTTCCCCCAAAATAAGACATCCCCTGATAACAAACCTAATCGGGCTTTTGAGCTCATGACAATTAGGCCAAGCGCTTATTTCGGGGTTCAAAAAAATATAAGACGGGATCTTATTTTCAGGGAAACACGGTAGCATTTCTTTCTGTAAAACCTTGGGGTTTTTGGAGGGAGGGATTGTTACTCTAAGGTATATTGTGCTTCAAGTAAATTTCACTTGTTTGACTATATTATCCCCTTTGGAAATCTGTGAAAAACATTGATGTGCTTAGGACAGCTACTTAAAAGCCTGGAAAGATAGCCTTTGAAAAATGCATTAAGTCCATTATATCTCTCTAACCATACAAGAAAGTTTAAAAGCATCTGGAATGCTATGGTACTTTTTTCTCCTGCAAAATAAATTGCTCAAGGGAAGAGGTGTTTATCTTTAAAATCAGTCAGTTAATGCACGTTGATACCTGCCTCTGAGCAACTGCCACTTTAATATAATTTAGATCAAAGTAATATAAATTAAAAGCCTATTTATCAATTACCGGTACTTGGTTTTTCACTTTTTAGTAAGCAGTCATTTTATTTTCCAGATGTATGCCTCTGATTGCAACATATGGTTTGTAGCAGGAAAATAGGATCAGTTTTGACTATTCTCTGTTTTGTTCTCATGCATCACATTTGTTTTCATTGAAGCCATGTGGGAAATGGCATGAGGGATACAGAGGAAAGCGAGTCAGAAAAACTCTTTTTCATTCCATTCATGAATGAAAGCCTTGATTGACAACAATCTGATACCTTTTTTGACTGTCCTTGGACACCTATCAAATCCTGGGCTAATGGACTTAGGCTTTATTTTAGCTATGGATTCTGATCAAATAAGCTGTTCAACAGTTAGATCAGTTAGAAAGCTATGCTGACATGTTTTATTGGGGTGGGTGGGTTTCTGGACAGACGCTATTGAACGAAATGATTGATGAAGAGAGCCACTTGAAAGAAAAAATAGAAAAAGATATTGAAATTCAGAAAAATCAACTGAATGTACTCCGATATCAACTTGGTCTGGACCCTTACGAGGTAAGTTCTTTTTAGCTGCTAATTGTTCCCAAGAACAGAAAACTAAAGTGATATTAAGCTACTATAAATGACTTTTATTTATAATTTCATCTTAGCACAATTCTGTATATATCCTTTCATTTGTATTTCACTATCTCTGATAGAATAAGTGGAATCTGTGTATTATGAAAAATAGAATTTTATTCAATATATAACACATGATTTGAGAGTGTCCAGCGTTTGTTTCTAGTAGTTTTGTTGTCTCCAATTCTGGTCTGAGCCTGGTGCCGAGGCCAATGAAGGATGCCAGACTCGAGGTGCAGGTTTTGATTGCTTTTTATTGGGGGACCCCAAGGAAAAGGGCTCCTGGCCAAAATGCCAAGAGAGCCAAGAACAAAGGATTAAGAAAGCTTTATACATTTTTACTAAAGAAGGCAGGACAAGACAGGATAATAAGAGATAAACTTTTTAGTAATAATTCTACAATTTGTTATATTGGTCTCTAGCTGTCCATATCCCTAAACCTTGGCTAATGAATGCCCCAGGAGTCACCTAATACACATTTTATTTGCTGCAGGCCATCTCTATTCTTAACTTTTAACTGAGGTCTGCAAGTTGCCTAACTCTTTGTTATTTTTAACAGCTTTCTAACTGCCCAGAATTGTTACAAGCCTTACATCTGCATATTTCTTGAGTAAGCAGTCTTTGTTCTTGTCAGGCACATTCCACAATTACAGGCTTCCTGATTTACTTTCAAGTGTGTGTCATGACCTGGCTTTATTTTAGAAGACAGCCCATCAGTTTTGTATTGTAATTTTCTTGGTAGGGGCATCCAAAGTGTGAAATGGAATCTGTTGGAAATTAAGTTGGTCTTTATTATAAAGACTTTGCAGAAAATTTAAAAATCACCTGTTCACCCAGCCTGCCTCTTAACCTCCTTAATTTCATATCCTAATGGATTTTTTAAAATTGCAATACAAATACGAATTAATATTCAAATTCATGATTTCAGTATTTAATGCTTTTAATGTTTTAGGATTTTTTTAAAAGTTCAGCATTTTCTATATACTAAATTGCTTTTATTTTTTTTAGTGACGGGTATTTTAAAAACAAATAATAGTAAATTAAATTGAATTGAATGCAGCTTGATGACGGACTGAAAATTGTGAAATGGGGACAGGAATTATCTGCGGGATTTCTTACTGTTTGAAGCAAATTGGGAAAAATGGAGTATTTCTCAGCAAAGGGGAGAATAATAAGCTTATTTCAGCTGACTGTTCAGTTGTTCATTGGCTAAAGAGCTTGTAAACGGTTTCCTATTGTTCTTTATTTCCCTAAAGTAGAATTCCATGGTAAGCGTGAGGCCTCTTGCATCTCCCAGCACCTCTTTAGCGCCATATATTTCTTGCTCTGTAACTCTTCAGAGATATTCTATTTGAATAATTTGGGGGGGGAGGGGTTAGCCTGTGCCCTGATTTCATAAACAAGACTCAGCAGGCAACATAAAGCAAGCCCCAAAATCACTCTTGCAGGAAGGTAGTTAGCAAAAATAATAACCATTGCAGCCTCACCTTTGAAATATACACCTAGCTACCTTTATTGGGGGAGTAAATACCAAGAACCAAGTTGTAAAATGCCAACATTAGTATAGGGCAGTGATGGTGAACCTTTCTGGCACCAAGTGCCCAAACTGGAATGCGGGTACATGTGCGCACGCCAGAGCACTGGAAACTCAAACACCAGCTGGCCTGTGCACGTGCCGGCCAGCTGGTCTTTGAGTTTCCAGCATATGCATCGGCCGGCTGGACTTCGTGTGCACCGGAAGCCCAAAGACCAGCTGGCCAGCACACACATGTCTGTTTTTTGGTTGTTATTGGCCATTTTTTGACTGAAAATGGCCTGTTTTTTGGGCCATTTTCCAGTGCTCCGGCACCCACAAAGAGCATCTGGCGACATCGTGCATGTCCGCAGAGAGGGCTCTGCATACCATTTCTGGCACACATGCCATAGATTTGCTATCACGGGTATAGGGTTACAAATCACCCGTCGGTCTGCTGAAAGGACCATGTTTTAAGGCTTTCCCTTACAACCACATGATCAAGGCCATGTGGACTTTGTGGGTGGGATGACAGTATTTCACAGTTTGGAGGTAGCCATAGAGAAGGTGTGTCTCCAGGGTCTAATTGTAACGATGGAATATGGAGTCTGCTGTACTAGATCTAGTAAAATAAGCAGGCAATTGGATAGAGGTCACTAACAGAAGTGCTAAATATATATATTTGCTGCATAACTACAGGTTGATGATGGATTAACTATCCTTCAATTAGAGAAGGCATATCGTCTGGCTTTAGATAGTGCTCTTAAAGAAAAACAGGAGAGGCTAGAGAAGTTGACACAGCTACAGCGAGAAGATCAGGCATTATGCACAGAGCTTTGTGTAGCCCCTTACTACATCCCTACTGGCAGTATTCCGAATAGCACAGAGCTGGAAGAAATAAAAGAACATGTAACAGATCTTCTGAAAGTAAAGGTATGTCACTGATTTATATCCCTACATTAGCAAGTCAGACATCGCAGTAAAAAAAAAAGCTAAATGAACATTCGGCTTTCTTGAGCGAAAAAAAAAATGAGCCTTATGAGATCTCTCTGTTCTGCATCCCATCTGCAATGAAAATTCTATAAAGTTTGCTGCCAGAAGATACACTTTGACTTTCATCCAGACTTATGCAAAGAATTTGTAATCAAATTAAGAATGAAATGGACAAATATGCACATATTCTATTTTATGATTGATGGGAAGTCAACTAATATCCTCTTGTTACCCTCTTGTGGGGACAGTTTTCCTGAATATCTTCAGGGTGGTAGCTCCCTAAATTAAAGGTAAAGGTTCCCCTTGCACATATGTGCTAGTCGTTTCTGACTTTAAGGGGGGGAGGGATGCACATCTCCGTTTCAAGCCTAAGAGCCACTGCTGTCCGAAGACGACTCCGTGGTCATGTGGCCGGCTGGACTAAATGCCAAAGGCACACAGAACACTGTTACCTTCCCACCAAAGGTGGTCCCTATTTTTCTACTTGCATTTTTTATGTGCTTTTGAACTGCTAGGTTGGCAGAAGCTGGGACAAGTAACGGGAGCTCACCCCATTACGCAGCACTAAGGATTCGAACCGCTGAACTGCCGACCTTTTGATCGACAAGCTCAGCATCTTAGCCACTGAGTCACCGTGTCCCTATTCGGTAGCCGTCTAGCTGGATTATAAGTGATTTATTTATCAAATTTATATGGCCACCCATCCCACACACCTGGGCAGTTTACAATAAAACCAACAGTTGAAACAGTATACAAAAACCAAGTAAAACAAATATAAATAGTGATGACAGAATACATTAGATATTTATGCATGATGCAGCCAATGCATGGAGTCACTGTTGGCACAAGATCCCCAAGTTTGTTGAACAGCCATGTTTAAAGGGGACTGTCTATCTTCCATGGTATTCCATGACCTGGCTTATATGAACCAACAGGACTGGCATGCTCCAGGCCCTTTTAATCAATCAAACAAATTATCTTTTAAGAGCCAGGAAGCGTGTCTTCTGTGCTACAGTCCTTGCCCATCTTGTTCATTCTTGTATTTGTTATTATGTTTTTTTTTCTTATCAATACTATTTTTTATTTCTTCTGTGATATTGCAAGTTGGGCAGATTCTAAATTGTATAAAAATTGAATAAAATAAGCTCTTTAATTTGATACGTTTAAACTATTTGAGTTATTTATTTGCACAGGAACAAAGATTAGAAGAGTTTCATAAACTGAGAAGAGAAATCAGACTATATAGTAAAGAAATTGGACACACACCTGATGGAACACTGGAAAATAATATGTTATGTGACGATGAAGAAGAAGGATATATTTGTCTTACAAAAAAGTATCTTGAAGATCTCCAACAGCTTATCCATCAGGTTGGGCTTCTCGTGCAAAAGATTCTATTCCTATGAATGAATTGATTATTTGAACTATTAACTCGTAATATTGTTTAAAGTTATACTGCATAAAAAGCAAGGAAGGCTCCAAGATCTCAACTTTTCTTGGTGCAGATTCATAGCATTTATAGCATGTGAGTTATCTGTCTCCTGTACTTTGTAACATTACAAAACCTAAGGGCTGTTGGTAAGAATGATAATAAATCAAGTTTTAATTAATTAGTGTTTTCTTTAGTTCAGGCTCATCTTTTGGATCTTACTATCAGCAGCCTTTGCAAATGATTGACAAGGTTAAGATTATGCTTATTAAAAGCTGTTTAATAGCATTTTAGTTACTGTGTTGTGCAGTCTTTTACAACTTTTGAACAGGCATGCATGTGTGTATACATACAGAGAAAGAGAGATTATGTTACATTATCAACTATTATCCTTTACTGGGAAAACGAGCACAGAAACCGAGCCTCTTTTTTCCTATTGACTCCTAAATATATTGATTTACCTAGTCAACCTCGGTTCTATGTTGGATCTGACTTGCTTTTCCCTTTAGGCTACTATTTACAGAGAAACACAGCTCACGTGCTGTAGTTTTATTTATTTATTTGTATCCCATCTTTATTATTTTTACAAATAAGTCAAGGCTGTGAACATATCCAACACATCTGCCTCCTTATATTTTACCCTGAACAACAACTCTCAAAGTGAGTTAGGGTGAGAGAGACGACTGGCCCAAAGTCACCCAGCCGACTTTTATGACTGAGGTGAGATTAGAATTCACACACTAGTGTTTTAACCACTGGACCAAACTCTTAGTTCTCCATTCTTTAGATAGCCTTTTTGCATATACTTATTTGAGTGTGCCTCTTTAGTTGCAGAAGAAGAAGGAATCCCTGATGGCCACCAAGGATGTCCTGATGAAACAAGTTCAACTTCTATGGGACAGACTTCAGTGGCCACAAGAAAAGCAAGAACAGTTCATGGAAATGACCAGCCAGTGTTCCATCTCTGAAGCCATGAATATGGTAATGAAAGGGGAATTTTGATGTCTCTCTCCACTACTAACATGAATGTAGTAGGTGAAGTATATTTTGCAACCATCACAATTAATGGTTTCATTTTGTTTTCATTAGTGGGAAGAAGAATTACAAACACTGGAAGAGATGAAGAAGGAGAAAGTTAAAGAAATAATTTTGAAAGTCAGACAAGATCTTGAGAGCTATTGGCAGAAATGCTTTTATTCCGATGAACAAAAAGCTGAGTTTCAGCCCTTTTATGATGGTAATTCATTGTAGCATATGTTTATAAATTCAAAATGTAATCATTATTTGCTTTACGTATGAGAAGTCCTGTGCCTGAAAGCAAATAAGTGCTTTTTGTCATGCAAAAGAGACGAGAAGGCATATGGAGGCTTGCTTTTGGCTATAAAGGATGGGTGAAAAAGTAGCGGGAGCAACTTTAAATTTCCTGCTGGCTTCCCCATTGACTTGTGGGAAGTTTATTTATTTATTTATTGAATTTCTATACTGCCTTCTCCCAAAGGACTCAGGGCGGTGAACAGATTAAGATTTCATATACATATAAATATATTTTATAAACAGTAAATAATAAATTGAGTCAACTTGGTGTATCTACTAAGACCTTGGCATAGAATTTAGATGTTTATGCTAGCCCTGCTTGTTGAAACAGAAAGGTCTTCAGGGCACGTCGGAAAGTGCGAAGATTTGGGATTATTCGTATTCCAGGTGGTATTTTGTTCCAAAGCGTAGGTGCCCCCACAGAGAAGGCTCTCTCCCTTGGAACTACTAGACGACATTGTTTTAATGATGGTACTATGAGTAGGCCTACTGTGTGAGAGCGTATTGGTTGGTGGGAGGTTATCGGTTGCAGCAGGTGGTCTCGTAAGTACTCAGGTCCTAAGCCATGGAGCACTTTAAAGGTAAGAACCAACACCTTGAAACGCACTCGGAAGGCCACCGGAAGCCAGTGCAGCTCGCATAGAAGAGGTGTTACATGCTAGCACCATGTTGCTCCCATAATTACTCGCGCAGCCGCATTCTGGACCAGTTGGAGCTTCCGGGTACACTTCAAGGGAAGCCCCATGTAGAGAGCATTGTAGTAGTCAAGTCGGGAGGAAATACATGAAATCATGATGACTGTAGCTACCTGCAATGGCATAAAGTACCCAGATCACAAATATGTAATGGGAATGCTACAGCATCCAAAACTCTGAGGACTATAAGTCTTCCTATTTCAGAAGCATCATAATTTGGAACGCAACCCAAGAACTATCTGTATTGTTTATTGGAATAGTGGGATAAATGCTTAAAAGTTTTCTGGGTTCAGTCACAATAAATGTGTTTTGTGTCTTCTTCTTTTTTTTATGTTTAATGCAAGTTTTCTGATTTATATAGACAATTTCTCAGAAGAATTGTTGAATCGTCACGATGAAGAAGTGTTCAAAATAAAAGTGATTTATGAGGAAGCCAAGTGTCTTTATGACAGTGTTCATAAATGGGAGGCCATTCTGGATCGCTTCATTGAATTGGAGGTAGATGCTCTTCAAAGCTTACTCTCTTTTTAATTGCCTGGGATAATTTATTATTTTAAATTTTTTTTATAGCAAATACTATTTTCTGATATGAGTTAAAACAGCCTATTTGCCTAGTGCTGGTATTTTCCAGAAGGGTTATAATATCTCCCCCTTGTCCCCAGAAAAACAGATTTGGAGAATGCCAATCCAGTAAGCTGAACGAGAAGAAAATCATTTGGTTTTTAAAATGTAGATGCTAGAAAAAGGATGTTGCAACTGTAATGATAAAATTCATGATAAAAAATAATAGACTTTTTGCCATGATCAATGAAGATGATTTCAGTATCCGATTATTGATTTTATTCTTTATAACTGAAAATTTTAATAGACTAAGAGAAGAAATCCAATTCTAAATTTCGATCAGAAACCCTTTTTATTTGAGAAATTATCTTAACTGTTAAAATCTGGAAATCTACAGTTTTTTTCCCAGCATTCCTAAAACTGATTCAGGTACAATACAAGCAGTACTATAGGAGAAGAGCAGACAGTTGGGGTAGGGGTGGGGGTTGTAGTTAAGCACATCATCAGCTTAGAGTCTACATTTCTATAACGATTAATGTCCGGTGCAAAGAGTCAGGACCATCTGTTAGGTTGCAGCATAGAAGAATTGTTCAAATTTATACACAGGAATCTAGTCAACTAAAGTTCAACACTAACTTGGTGCTGGATAAAGGTCACAAGAATTCAGGAGGAGTTGGACTTGGACCGGTTTTTGGAATGTCGCAACTCTAAGCTAACCCGAGGGTGCTTTTTTTCAAGAGGCCACTGGACTTTCTGGTTTTTCTTTGAAGACGTTTTGCTTCTCATCCAAGAAGCTTCTTCAGCTCTGACTGGATGGTGGGGAATGGAAGGATTTATATTCCTTGCAGATAGCTGGTCATTTGCATTCTTTTTGAGGGTTGTTGAGGCCACTTGGAGAGACATCTGAGTAGTGCAAATGGCTGTGGAGCATTCTTGCAACTGAAAGGACTAATTTGAAGGCTCCATACCCATTTGCACTACGCAGGTGACTCTGGGGATACAGATAAACCTCCAAGTGGCCTCAACAACCCTCAGAAAGGATGCAAATGACCAGCTGTCTGCAAGGAATATAAATCCTTCCATTCCCCACCATCCAGTCAGAGCTGAAGGAGCTTCTTGGATAAGAAGCAAAACGTCTTCAAAGAAAAACCAGAAAGTCCAGCTGCCTCTTGAAAAAAAAACCCCTTTGGGCCAACCATTCTTGAACTTCTTAGACTTGTCTGATTTGTTTTCTTGTTAAATTCATCACTAAAATAAAAGCTACTCTAGCATAAGTTGATGAACTCAAAAAATTACATCCAATACATACACATTAACCATTATCCTTTGGCTATAGGCCTGAAGGAGAATCCCCCTATGAAAAGGATTGGTATTGATACTGAAGTTGCTATCAGTAAATACATGTTTGGTTATTCAGTATATTAATCTATTCAATATTTGTGTTTAGAAAAAATCAACAGATCCAAGCAGGCTCCTAAACAGGGGGGGTAACCTACTCAAAGATGAACGTGAAAGATCGAAGACTCAAAAACAGTTGTCGAAGGTAAAATGCCAGGACAATGTCTTCATAGCTTCCCTTGTTTTTGTATGTGTGTGTTTTGACATGGGGATAACAGTGGAAGATCTTAGTGATAAGTGAAGCTCCCTAAATAAAAAGACAAACATCGAATACCATTAACAGTGCAAGTTAAAAGATAATCATACTGGCTCTTTTATTCTAACTTCATTTTATAAGGCTCTTTGGTAGATTACAAAAACTTCTGTTTATGTAATCCTGTCTATAAATTACTCAAATGGGAAAGATATGTTTCTACTGACATACCTCTTAGAGTCATTGATTATTTGTTTGCATTTTGTGTTTTAATAGAGTATAGTTAAGGCATAAAAAGTTTTATTCTGAAGTAGCATTATGAAATTGATGTTGGAGTAAGCCTTTTTTATATTTGAAACTTTGATTACTTGGGCACTTGGTTGAATTGGTCAGCTAGAGAAATGGAATAAATAAATAGTTAAAATTGCAGAATAATTAAGATAGACATTTCTTTTACAAATTTAGTTAGGAGAAGAACTGAAGAAAAAAATTGAAAATTGGGAGCAGGAACATAATTCAGAATTCCTTATTAGAAGCCAGAGGTTTCTTGATTCCATGGCCCATCAGCTGCAACATTACAAACTTAAAAAAGATCAACCCAAAACAGTAAGTTGTTGTTCATGATTTCAGTGCTTTTATTGTGGAATAAAGCAACTTTCATGCTTGAAGACAGCTCTTTTACTTTTATTTACTTTTTTAGATGTAAGCATCACACTATTGAACAAATAATTCTGAAACTTAGGAAAGTGAGTTTAAAACAAATAATTATTCCTTTGCTATCTTTTTATCTCCTTTCTGCATGTTTTCAAATTGCTCAATAAATGAGTTCAAAGCATGGTTGGCATCTGTTTGCAAATACATTAGGGATTAATTTTGGCTAGATTAATGAGTAATAATCTAAATGTAATTAATTTTTGAAGGAGAAAATGAAAACACAGAAGGGTCAACATGCTTGTCCATCTTTTAACAATAATGAAAAGGTGGAGGTGATCCATACATTTCTATGATGGTCATGGTTGTCTGTATAGATTGGATGTAGATTGGTGTAAATGTATCAACAATTACTACCTTAAAATGACTTTCATGTTTCAGACAGTGAAGCGGGAGGAATCTGCAACTCCAAAAGGAGCTATGAAAAGAGCTGCCCATTTGAATACTCCAACTACAAACAAGATACGCAAAGTAAAATATTTTCTGAATGCTTACTTGGTAACAAATGTTCATACTGTTTGTCCTGGTATAAAAAGTCAGGAATATAATATAATATTGCAGGGTCTGTTGTGAAGGGCTGATCTTGAAACTCCTGTATCCCAGGAAGCAATTGATAAATTTTCTCCTCAGACTCCTCTTTTTATTTTTGTCTTTTTTTCTGGGCAGGTGAGCAGAAGTTCAAGTCAAATGCTAGGCTGAAACAACCCACTATTTTCAGTTTGTAAAGCTGTATGGGATTCAAAAGTACTCTTGGAAATAAAGATTATGTTTGAAGTTATCCTTTAATTATCAGCTTTCAATTTTTTTAAAAAAGATAAAACAATCTTAAAATTGGTTGGAACCTGGAACCTTACAGATATCTTGGGAATTTTAGCAGATCCATTATCCCCAGGAATGTCTTAAACATTTCTGCCAAAGTTTCAGAATAGCCATGTCACTATTCTGCACAAAAAGTAAATAAATACATTAGGGTTGTATTTTGAAAGCAATTTCTGGATTATTAAATACTTTTTAAAAAATGAGACAAAATCTATTAGAATCCTATCTTGATCGTCTAGTATAGGCCTATCTTGATCGTCTAGTATAGGCCTAAAACATTCTTTCTTCTCAGTTGCTCTAACTTCATGGGTGTCAAAATCGATCGTGTCACATGATGCCATGTGAAATATCGTGTTTTTTGCCTTCATGGAGCCAGGGTGGGTGTGGCCTGGTGCATGATGCATCCAGCCCACGGGCCGCCAATTTAGCACCTCTGCTTTAACATGATAAAAATAAGCTCAGCACCAAGGCCTCCACAATCCAGATACAGTTGTCTGATAAATGGCAGGATGAAGTTTTTTTTTCCTTTTGTCTGATTTTTAGTATTCCTGAAAGAGAAGACTCTTAAAGGTATTTTTTAAGTTTGAGATAATTTAAGAATATGTTCTTGGAGATTAGTATTAGGTTTTAAATATGCTGCTTGTTGAAATGTCCACAAGTTTCTTATTACTGACTAGAACTATTCTTTTTTTCAGGTAGCCTCAAACCTAAACGTACTTAAAGCATCCAGTTGCAATAACATAGCAACCAATTTTGCTGTTCCTAGTAAACAGTCATTTCAAAGCAAAGTGAGTAAAGCTGATCACATTCCTTTTTAAAACTTGGACTGGTTGTTGAAGGTAATACAATAATGAGTAGCTGTATCTTTGAGTTTGGAGGCACAATGCAAATCCACTTCTTGATCAACATTGGCTGGGTTTCGGTCATTGTGGGCAAGGCATTTATGGATCACATGACACATGGGCCAGCCTGATTTATACTCTTCCCTGATTGCTCTATTACTGGCCAATTTGTTTGGTGGTTGACATCCAGGGAAGTTTCTCCCAGGATTAGAGAGAGGATAACAATGTGTTTGAAAGACCACATATGGTACACTGGATTTCATTTGCAAGCTTCGACCTAAGCTCCTGAATCAGTACAGCTTTGAACAAAAAAAAGCAAAAAAACTGGACTTAACTTGAATTGACAAGTGTTAATAATCTTTCCATAAATGCTTATTCAAAACTAATTTCAATTCCCCTAATTTCTTGTTTGTTTTGGATATTAATGGAATGCAAGCTGTGCTTTCTATGTTTGTATGTATAATTAACATCTCTAACTAGTTCTGGCAACATAATTTTTATTGTAAAAATGTATCAGGAAAAATTATTTAGTTTTGCACTGTGTATATGAGGTTAAGATTATTATTATTTTGAGAAAGAATTTAGTCTTATTTCAGCTTGGTAAGCAAATGATTGTGCTGCCTCTTGTAATATTTCTTTTCAAAGTTTATTGGATATATAAATATAATCCATATTTATCAATCTATGATAAATAAATTGTTGGTGCAAGGGTTAGAATGCAGTACTGCAGGGTAACTCTGCCCACAGTCTTGAGTTCAATCCTGACAGAGCTCAAGATTGACTCAGACTTCCATCCTTCCAAGGTTGGTAAAATGAGTACCCAGATCATTGCAGGGGGCAATACGCTGACATTGTAAACCACTCGGAGAATGCTATAAAGCAGGGATCCCCAGCCTGTGAGCCACGGCTTACTATTGGGCCATGAGGGATTTCCAACTAGGCTGTGGAAACGGCCGGAAAGCACACACGGGCATCCTCATTTGTGCAAACACAGGGCAAGCTCCATTTAAGTGAATGGCAAGCACACTGCTCATGCAAATGGAGCTGCAGGTGTGCAGAACCATCCCCTCCCCCTCCCCGCCCCCGATCTGCAAAAGCAAAGACACTGGGGAACTCTGCTGTAAAGCCCTATGGAGCAGTATATACTGTAAGTCTAAGTGCTATTGTTATTGCTATTTATTTTTGGATATTAAAGAGCTTTCCAAATTTAGCAAAAATGTTTTGACTGATAGTCAATGAAAGCTCGGTGATTGTCTTATTTATCCTAGGAAATATGACATACAGAGTTATGACGAACACTGCAGTGATCCAGTTTTTGCCTACAAAAATTTTTACAGAAAATATTTCATATGAATCTTAACAACAAAACTGAAAATACTAAGAAAAACTCACATTCTTAGCAGCAGTTGTTGGATTTATACAAAATTACTTCTATAAAAGTTCATTAAACCTGTAATACTAAATGTTTAGGAGCAAGGCTTTTCAAAGTGTGTGCTGAATGGAATCTTACACTCACATATTTTTAGAAAAGTAACCGACATCAGTATTTTCCCATTTCTGGGAAAGTACTTCTTCATAAAGTTGGCTTGTGTAAGATTTGTTGAAAATATTGTGTACAGTTGAAAAGATTATAAGTTTAATACAATTTTAATTTGCCAGGGAAAGGTCATAGTACAGAATGAAGAATATTCATGATGTTTATGTAACAAATAGAAGAATGTAAAAAATATATATATCTTCAGCTGGATATATTTAGTTATAGGAAAGTAAATATGTATATAGTTCCATATATATATATATATATATATATATATATATATATATATATATATATATATAGTTATAAGCAAGAAGAATTATGATTTGCTTATTTTATGCAAGGTTAGGGTTAGGTGTTCTTGAACTTTGAGTGTATATATATATATATATATATATATATATATATATATATATACATACATACATACATACATACATACATACATACATACATACAATCTGGAAGTAAGTTCCATTATAGTTCTTTGAATATATATCTGGAAGTAAATTCCATGGTAGTGCATTAGATAAGACTTTTTTTTTTAAATTTGATTTATATGCCCCCCTTCTCCGGAGACTCAGGGCAGCTTACAATATGTTAAGCAATAGCCTTCATACTTTTGTATATTTATACAAAGTCAGCTTATTGCCCCCACAAATTGGGTCCTCATTTTACCTACCTTAGAAAGGATGGAAGGCTGAGTCAACCTTGAGCCTGGTGAGATTTGAACTTGCAGTAATTGCAGACAACTGGTGTTAATCACAATGCTTTAGTCTGCTGAGCCACCAGGAGACTTATTTTCTCGTTTAGATATGCAGAAAATAATTGTTTCATTAATGAGAGATTGTTACCTTCCTCCCAGAGTATTCTGATTAAAATACTGAATTTAAACAGACAACTCATTCCCCCCCTCCCCCGAAAGATTATCCAGAAAGTTGCCTCTTTACTAGTATATTCTCTGTGAGTCAAGGATGATCCCATTCATTTTAGATAAATTATTCAGAGACAATAAAAGGTCTGGTTTACTTTTCAGATAAATATTATATATACCTAACCTAAAAAATACTGTATAAACTTAATTGGATGGATTACTCTTAATTATGTTTAATAATTGATGACATTCAAGTGATAGCTCAAAAGGCCAATTGAAGCAGACTATTGCTATGAATGCTATTCCTTGTAGTTTTGTTTTTGGTCTCTATTCACTTTTTACCTTTTTTAAAAAAGGTTTTTTTTAACCAGCTAGATGAGATAATGAGTTGCATAATTGCATTACTGTGTGAGACATGAAACAGATAAAGTCATGGCTCTAGTTATCAAACAAATCTCTCAAGTTGTGTTTAACTACATGGACACTTCTAGGAAATGTTTGAAATGTGTTTGAAAGGAGCCTGGATAGCTCTGCAGACTAAGCACCCTAATTAACATCCAGCTGTCTCCAATTACTCCATGTTCGAATCTCACCAGGCTCAAGGTTGACTCAGCCTTCCATCCTTTCTAAGGTAGGTAAATTGAGGACCCAGTTTGTGGGGGCAATAAGCTGACTTTGTATAAATATACAAAAGTATGAAGGCTATTGCTTAACGCATTGTAAGCCGCCCTGAGTCTTCAGGAGAAGGGCGGCATATAAATCAAATAAATACATATATATATATTAGTAGCTCGGGCTGGTAGTTAGGCTGTCGGTTTGAACTCCGAGCTTGGCAATTTGGTTGCAAACGTTTTGTTGCCATTCGAAGAGACATCGTCAGTGTGTTTTGAATTGTGCTTCTCTGTCAGAACTCTGCTCTTTAAATACCTTTTTATGAGACCCAAATTAATCTGAATGTTTGTTCAGATATTTCTGAGTCATGGTCTGATTTTGGACTGTTTGATTGCCTGGCTGTTGTTGTTGGGCTGTAGTAAAGTACCGTCTGTTGTGGTGCAGATTAGGGTTAGAGTTGTTATCTGGGTGCTTCTGAGTCATGGTCTGGTTTCACCTTGTTTGATAGTTTGAGTGGCTGGCTGTTGTTAGTGAGGACCACAATTCAAAACGCACTGACGTCTCCTCAAATAGTGAGGAAATGTTTGCAACCAAATTGCCAAGTTTAGCGCTCAAACTAGCAGCCCTAACTTTTGGGAAAGTTTCTTGATGAGAATTTGCTAAAATAAGATTAAAATTGTCATCTAATAGAATGGCTTTTTTTCTTGTTTTTTTATTCTAGCTTAGTGGTCTCCCATCCAAATACTAAACTGACCTTTTTTGGTTTCCCTCTGTCCCATCACTCAAGGCAGGCAATTTGCCGTGCTCGTGGTTATCTGAAATCATTTTCAATCAAATTAATAATCTGTTAAAGTGTACAGTACAAGATATATTGGGTAGTTTCCCTGTAGTGAAAAAGCTAGAGAACTGACACCGGAACAGTGCTGGAATAATGCATGTGCTGTCAAATAAGACTCTTATTCTTTGAAAGTAAGAAAGGTGGTAAAAGCTAAGATATAAGGCCTAATCAGGTATGCTGCTAAAGGGACAACTTGGAACGGTTTCCAAATGGTAAATGGAAAATAGATATAGTTTATCAGTAAAATTTCCTGGCAGATAAATAGTGCAAGTAACAGGCAGGGAAATGGAAATATATGAATCTTAAAACTTAATTCTGAACAGGAGTTGTTTTCAGGCTTTTGCTTGATAATGAAATTCACTTTTTAAATTAGGTGCAATTTTTCCTCCTGTTCTACAACAGCTTATTTGCTTGGCTCTATTTTATATTTTATGTAACTTGAGACTAGGTGTGTATTACATTTTGCAGACTCCTTCCAAAAGCACACCTGTATATTCCCTGCACCAACCATCATTAGAAGAGTGCAAGAAAAGCCAATCTGCCAGCCAACCTAGTTATTCAGATTTTCTGGTATGTCTAACTTGTGTTTTCTTATTGCATAGATTCATAGGAAATAAGTAGAGCATCTGGAGCAATATACTAAATATTGGTTTATTACAGTTTAGTAATAGCATTGATAGGAGCCAGGAGTTTTCTTAAATTACTGTCATCTTGGGAGAGGAAATCATCATTGGCTGTGTGAATGTTTTGTATGAAGGGAATGTTAATCTTTATCCTGTCTGGGATTACAGGTAGTCCTTGATTTAACAACAAAGTTCAAAGTTACAATGGCACTGAAAAAAACGACTTATAACCATTTTTCCCCATTTACGACTGTTGCAGCATCCCCATGGTCATGTGATCAAAATTCAGATGCTTGGCAACTCATATTTATGATGGTTGCAGTGTCCCAGGGTCATATGAGCATCTTTTGTGACCTTCTGACAAACAAAATCAATGGGGAAGACAGATTCATTTAACAACCAAGCGACTAACTTAACAACTGCAATGATTCACTTAACAACTGTGGCAAGAAAAGTCGTAAAATGGGCCAAAACTCGCTTAACAAATGTCTCACTTAGCAACATAAATTTTGGGATCAGTTGTGGTCGTAAGTTGAGGACTACCTGTATTTGAAGATTGCTTCATGAATGCTGAGTAACTCAAGACAGAACAAAGGCACCTTCTGGTTAATTTGTTCAATTCTCACAATTAACATTTTTTTAATTGCACTTGCTCTTCAGATACTTTTTCTTTTTTAAATTCAGGCTTGTCTTAATCCTGTATAAACAGCCCCATTTTGTTTATTCTCAGCTCAGTTAAAAATAATACTTTCTGCACAAAATATTCTCTGACCATAGGAAACCTTGATATCGCATTTCTGCTACTAATACCATTTTTTCCCCTCAACCCACAATCTTGATTCAAATTAGTTTTGTGAAGCCAAATTTAATTTTTTAACTAAATTTGATTTTGCTTTCTTTTCAAGAAGACTTCATTAGCAACAATGGGCTAATAAATCATTACATTTTTACATAAGTCTTCTAGCTTAGGTTACAAGCCTCTTCCTTTGGTCCCTTTTTTCAAAATAGCAGTTTTGATTAAATCCTATTTATAACTGCTTCTAAAAAACAAATATGGAAAAAGGGGGGGGGGCTCATTTAATACTTGTAAAATATTCTCAGTTTCATATATCCCAGTTGGCAATCAAGCTACTCCATGTTGAATTTCTTGCTATGCTACCCCATAAATTTCAGATAGTTTCTTTGAACAGTTCTCCATTCCATCTTATTTTGAAACATGCCCATGCATCTGAGGCAAGGTTATGGGTTTTTTTTCCCTCTTTCAGGATCATTTTATTCCTAGGAGGGTTTCGGCTAATGTGACTTAAAATATCCATCTATTGCTCGTTAAAAATCATGCTTTGCTCTCCCTGAAAAAAGAATCCATCCTAACTAGCTCCAGATGAAAAATCGGCTCTAGTCTTTTCCTTGATCCTTTCCCGCCCAGAAACTTACTATTTTCTTTTCCTATGGTAAAACTCAGTGATCTCCATACTTTTTACCACATTTTTCACCCTAATTTCTTTTGAGGTGGGTGGTTTACTTCCTTTACCAGAACCCAATGCATATATTGTCACCAAGTTGTGCCATAAGTTAAAAGGAAAAGGCAACATATAATCATATTAAAGTAAACTAAAAAAAAAAAACAATTTGAAAATTGATGACTTCAATCATGCATTGAAAATCCATATATACTCTGTGTTTATATGGCCTCGTAATTGACCAGATGCAAAAGCATGTGGTTAATTTAGTTTCAATTTTACTAAAAGTTAGTAGCTTCTCTTAAAAAAAAATACTGTTAATACATATTTTATGTAAATGTTTACATTATACATTATAGCATAAAATAATGTAACATATTTATACATGCATACATTTTATTTTATTTTAGTTTATTTTATTAATTTATTTAAATTAATTATTAAAATATGGCTGTGAAAATATCACAGATTATCCCATATCCTTCACATCCTGGACATAAATTGTTTCAACTTCTACCCTCAAAAAGACACTGCATACCAAAACAACTAGACACAAGGACAGTTTTTCCCCCGAGTAACATCACTCTGCTTAACAACTAATTCCCACAATACTGTCAAATAATTTATTAAGACTGTATTACTATTATTACTCTTTCCCTTACTAGTATCTATCTCTTCCCACTTATTACTATAACCATGTTGCTTGTATCTTTCAATTATATTATTTTTACTTGTTTCCTAGTACAATTTGATAGCTTATTAGTAACCCTGACTATCACTGTTGTAGCTTTTTATTCTTGATGAATGTATTTTATTCTCCTTATATACACTGAGAGCAAATACACCTAAGACAAATTCCTTGTGTGTCCAATCACACTTGGCCAATAAAGAATTCTATTCTATTCTATGTGCACCATTTTTGAAATTTACACTAATGCAAAGGATGTCCATTGTGGGCTGGGTGTTACAAAGGTTTAAGCTTATGTAACCAAAACATGGATAACTGAATTTTGATATCGTTGCATATCAAAACTAAGGCAAATAACATATTCAAGATCTAAGGATTGGTTAGGATTGATGAGAACTGCAGACTGCTCTTTTGATTCAGTTCTATGGTTATATTTTTCACTATTTTTCTTCTCTTCTCCCTTTTTGCACACATACATCTGTCTACCACTAAAAAAAAAGCCCAAAACTTTCAACCAACCCTCTTCCCCTTGATTACTTTTTTGCTTTTTGTCAGATTACCCTATCACATCATAATCTTTTCCCCATTTTCTAAAGTAATATAGCATTCAAAATACTGAGGTAATATGATGCGTGTTCACAATTCATTCACTAATTTTCTAATTTCTGCAGGTAGTCCTCTACTTATGATTATAATTGACACCACAGTTATGGTCATAAGTCATTGTGGTGATAAATTGAGGCACTCTCATAAACCTGAGATAATTTTTCGGGATATTTTGTAGCAATCTTTAAATGAACATGGCAATCATCAAATGAACCCATTCATTTGAAAGGTGGTTGGTTTTTTTTTTTTGTTTTGTTTTGTTTTGGGTTTGTTTGTTTGTTTGTTTGTTTGCCAGAAATATCACAAATTGTCATATGACCAAGGAACACCACAACTGGTCATAAAGGTGGCCCACCCAACACGCGATCATGAGATTATGAGGTGGTGATATGACCATTTCTGACAGCCAGGAGTGTTTAACAAGCTATAAAGCACCCATTTCATGGCCACTAATAACTTTTAATCATTGTAAAACTGCCAGTCTTTAAGCGATCCCTTTTCTATCCAAATCTAAAAATTTTTATTCATCCCAGTGAGTATAGCCAGCAGCTCCCAGTTTCATCAAACCTGCAAATTTTCCTAGTTTATCCTACTTAATGATTCAGTTATGTCTTTATTGGTTTATGATTTTTGCTCTTCACTCTCACAACATCTTTTTCTTCAGGTTCTTCTCCTAAATCCAAAGATTTGTTTAGAGACAAGTCTTTTGGTGTGTTGATCTGATACTCTTTTGACTCTCATCTCCATTTCTCTGCTTCCCAATAATTTGCTTTGGATAATTGGTTCTCTATGAAATTCTCTTCAGTGCCTTGTCAAAAAATGTATAAAGGGCATGATATGATCTCCTATCCCTCAGTGATGAAATCTTCAGAAAATCTTTAGAAAATGTTTAATATATTGAATTAGACTGCTGGAAGCTAAGCTAGAAAGAGCTGACTAGAATAGTGCTACCCTCAATGATTTTATTACTATTTGGAGTATTGGTAAAGTGTAATTGATAGTGCTTAGCACCATTACAGTTTAACTCTGCCAGATAGTATGATGGGACTGTCATGACTGAAGTTTTAGAATGTAAAGTTGAAAACAGTTCATCTTAAATTTAATTCCACCAAGCAGCTTTAATTTAAACTTAAACATATATGGGCATGTAACTCCCACTAAATCTTGTGGCTGTGTTTTAACATTCCTGCTTATCTTTCTCTATTCTCTGGATGTAGATACTTCTGTACAAAGCATTGTGCTGCAACTTCGCATCATGCTTTGGGAATACTATTGAAATTAAAGGCGATGCTGGCAGTTTGCTTTGCAACTTTCTGTTTTGTTTTGTTTTTTAATTAAAATGTTTTAGTCAGATGAGGCAGAAAGTCTGGCCCCACGGGAATGTATTCTCTAAACTCAGCCAATTTTGATTGATTCAGTAAGATTTACAGGTAATCCTTTCTTACCAACCCAACTATCGGTTCAGCAACATTTGAAGTTACGGTGGCACTCAAAAAGGAAGACTTACACTTCCTCACACTTATGACCGCTGCAGCATTTCTGTGGTGGCAATGCAGGTGCTTGCACCTGACATGTATTTGGGGGGGGGGGGGGACAGCATTTACAACCTTCCCAGCCAGCTGTCAAGAAGCAAAATCAGTGGGAAGCTGACAGGAAATTACAAGTCACGGACATGGCTTGGGTAACCAATACATTAATGATGGAAATAGAAACAGTAGAAATATTATCAAATAATTGGGCTGATCACAACCAAATAATGATGACATGGAAGGGACAGCAGAGGAAAAAAAGTAGATGGACAATGAATACACAGCTACGGAAAGAAAAGGAATATAAGAAATATATGGAAAAGGAGTTAGAATTGTTTTACAGGGAAAATACAAAACAACACACCTCCCTACAAAATTTATGGGATACAACCAAGGCGTATGTAAGAGGCCCCACAATAGCTTATAATGCAAAACGGAGAAAAGAGAGAGAACAAGAATATAAGTTACGAGAAGAAATTCAAAATTGGGAATGTAAATTGCAAGAAAATCCAGGGGATGAACAAATAAGGGTAAATTGGATAGCAGTAAAACACAAACTGAACATATTAGAACAGGGGAAATACGTAATGACATTGAAATACATAAGGCAGAATTATTTCAAGCATGCAAACAAGCCAAGGGAGGTGGTTGGCATATAGGCTGAGGAAAGAAAGAGAAAAAAGAAGAATTCAGAAACTACAAGATCAAGAGGGAAGGATCCAACAGAGTTTAGAGAAGAAAAAGGAGATAATAGTCCAATATTATCAGAAGCTTTATGAGAGGAAATTGAGCAATATCTAAAAGGAGAGGGACTGCAAATATTAACAGAGGAAGAAAAAGATCTATTAGATAAGGAGATTACTATAGGGGAACTGAAGAGACAAAAAAATAATAAAACCCCGAGGACTGATGGTCTACCAACAGAGTTTTATAAAACATTTGGCGAATCATTAAGTGGGATACTATTAGAAATATACAATGAAGCTTTGATGAAGGAAAATTACCAAACACATGGAAGGAAGCATATATTTCCCTGATACCAAAAGAAGGGGCAGATACCACATTAATAAAAAACTATAGACTGATCTCTTTATTGAATACCGATTATAAAGTCTTCATGAGCATAATTGCAAACAGGATGAAAAATTAACTACACAACAAAATACATCAGGATCAAAATGGTTTTTTGCCCACAAGACAAATAAAAAATAATCTAAGGATGGTAATAGGTGTTTAGAATATTACAAGGTGCATCCAGAGAGACAGGTGGCACTGATCTTTCTGGATGCACAAAAAGCATTTGATCAAGTAAACTGGCAATTCATGAAACAGCAAATTAAAAATATGAATTTTGGAGAGACATTTACAAGAATGATATCATCAATATATGAGAACCAAAAGGCATGTATTTTCGTGAATGGAGACCCAACAAAATTCTTTGGAATACATAAAGGAGTAAGGCAGGGATGCCTGCTGTTACCCTTACTTTTTATTTTAACTTTGGAAAATCTGTTAATTAGAATTAGGGCAAATAAAGAAATACAAGGATTAAATATTAAAAGAGAAGAATACAAGGTCCAAGCCTTTGCGGACGACCTTGTTTTCTTCATAGAAGATCCAATAGAAACAACCCCAAAATTAATAAAAGAGATTGAAGAATTTGGAAAGGTAGCAGGCCTAAAAATTAATAAAGAAAAGACTAAAACGATAATGAAAAATATGACAGCAAAACAAGTAGAGAAATTAACAAAAGACTCAGGATTACAGGCAGTAAAAAAAGTGAAATATTTAGGGATAAATTTGACAGCTAGAACTGCAATAAATTTGACGGCTAGAACAGAAAGAAAATAATTATGGACCTTTGGTCCAGAAAATAAAAGAGGACTTAGATAAATGGGGGAAATTAAAACTGACTTTGTTAGGGAAAATAGCAGCGATAAAATCAAATATACTCCCAAGACTCCTTTATTTATTTCAAACAATTCCTATAAAATTAGATAAGAATTTTTTTAATAATTTGGACAAAATAACTATAAAATTTGTGTGGGAGGGTAATAAGTCACTGTGTGTATTTATATATGTATATGTAATAATAGAAAATTAGTAGGTGAAGTTGTGTACTGTATATGTAAATTTGTTTTTGATTAAGAGAAACTTGTATATTTTATATGTTTTTAAGACTTAATAAAGTTTTGTTTTAAAACGAAAAAAAAAAATTACAAGTCACAGTAACATAACAGATGTTATACTTATTAAAGACCACAGGTGATTTGCTTTACAACCAGAGCCAGAACTGACGTCGTAAATTGGTATAGTCACTTGATGATGACATGGCATAGTGATGGAGTTGCTGATTCCAATTGTGGTTAATAAGTGAGGATTACCTGTATTTAAGCAAGCCAGAGCTTCGCACAATATATAGTGTGAGCATATTTACACGTATTTGGTTGTTGGGATCACCAAAACAATAGGATCATTGGATTTACAGCTTTATTGAAGCATGAAAGAGAAATGCATTGAAATGTAAACTGATATATGAATTTATGTTTTGTTAGCTCTACTGCATATTTTTGTTATCCCTTGCAATATTACAGAAGGAACTTGCAGTTAAATCAAGTATCAACAACAGGATTTTGAATTCCACACTCAAAGAGAATTTGGATGAATGAACCCTATTTGAATACTTCTTTTACAAAGCTCATCAAGTCAATGGGAACTGTAAATATAATGAATGAACATTATATAATTATATAATAAGTTACTAATAGGTCACCTTTTTGTAATAATCTCTATTTCTGTTCTGGTTATATGTATATAAAATGATGTCAGAATATGATCACTTATATAATAAATGCTATTTTTATGGAAGAGCGACTTTAGCAAACAGTAAGTTTAAATAGTTTCCTTTTTATGTCTTAAATGCAGAGTGAACATATCACATGATTAAAGGAATAATTATAACCGGGGGGGGGGGGGGGGGATAAAAAAGCAGGTGTACTGTACAGTCTCAGAAAGCCCTTGTTTTATTTAAAAGAATATAATATATGAAAGTCAGGTTATCCATTGATATGTTTTCCCGTTTTCATTACCAACATTTTACAATTACAAAATAAGTAATCCTAAATTTACATTATGTAAATGTAAAAAAAAAATAAAGACATTTTAGTTCATCTATTTTGAAAATGTTTTTCAAAAAAATGAGCTGCTTCCTCTGATAATGTTTATATAGTAGTAATATATACTGTGTTGGAGTGCATTGGAGGCATTTCTCCTCAAACCATCAGAATATTTTGCCACAGAATTTGGGAGGGACCCATGGTAACGATGGCTATTCATCAAGCAACAGTATGTACTTAATAATAACATTAATTTCTGAGATGGCTTTGATAAAATGGCTTTTGCATGGATCTTGAAATTGTCCAGTAAATTTCAGAAAGGTTACAGAAAGGCATTAAAATTCCTTTCTTGTTTATATTATGTTCTTATCTGGTTTAAATTATATTGATTGTTATAGGGCTGATTGTTGTCCAGAGTGAGTAGAGGGCAAGGGAAAAAATAATAAGAGAGCAAAGGCATTAATAGGCCTTTGGGTGCAATCCTAAAATATATGAGCGCCACACGATCATCATTGGCATAATGTAAATAAAATCACCATCAATTAATTACAAAAGGCAGCTTTTCTAGGAAAGCTTAGGTCCTGTGGATACCTTTAACACCATCAAACAACAATATCTGTCTGTCCCAGGTCCTTAGGAAAGACTCAACCGATGGACAAAAATGCCAGACCCAGTCTAAATATTCGACTGAGTGTGTGAGCTATAATAATATATAACACATAATCGTACCATGCCATGTCATTGATTATCAGCACATCAATGGTGTACCAAAAAGCCTTAGACGACAATTAAAAAATCTGCACATTGACAAAATCTCCGTAAGTCAGTTACAAAAGGCCCTACAACTTAGATTTGAGCTTATATTATGGCAATACGTTATGAAAACTTAGGTTTTTGTCAAAAAGCTGATCAGCATTGAAGGCCAATACTAGCTAAAGAACTGCCAGCTATCATTTTAAGCTGTCTATATAATAATATAACATACAATACAATAATACAAGTACAAGGTTGTTTCCTGAATAGCGATACACTTCCTTTGGGGAGCATCCTTTGGGGCTCCAGAACTATATATGCCAAAATTCGGCAGGATCGCGAATAAAACCTTGTGATATTTTTTTAAAATTAAAAACAAGAAAGTAGAGCTGGCAGCTAAAGTCAGTGGTGGGCTGCTGCAGGTTCAGATCAATTCAGGTGAACCAATAGTTCCGATGATCAGCTGGCCTCGGCCCCGCCCTATCCTGTCCTATATTTCCTTCTTTCTGGCTCAGCTGATTTCTGCGGTCTCTGCTGTTCTACTTACCAGGGCTGCCTTAGAAGGTAAGCAGCTGAGCTTCAAATTGCTGTATTTTGAACACTGCACACAAGCGCGTTAGGCTTGCATAAGTGCAGCCCACATGCGCGTGGCAAAGCGTGTGCTCCCAGAACCGATCGTTAAACCGATTGCAGTGCACCACTGGCTAAAGTGTACAGTAAGTAGATGAACCCCCCCCCCCCAAAAGATCAAAGGCTATTTAACCCACTGCTCTTGATGACATTAAAAGTTTTTGCTACTTGCCAGTGGTGGGTCAAGTGAATTTATTTGCTTATTCATTTAGCAAATTTATATAGCTGTCCATCTGACCAAACAAGTAACTTGGGCAGTGAGTGGTTCCAAGGCCAAAAAAGAACTACCAGTTTTCATTTCTTAAGAGAATCCTTGTCTAACACACATTCAAGCTAACTATTTATTTATTAATCAAATTTGTATACCACCCTACTCCCCGAAGGGACTCAAGGTGGTGAACAGCCGATTAAAATACAATGTCATACAAAAGTTAAAAAATTTAAAATAAATTAAATAATTTGGCTGAAGCAAATTAAAATCCAATTATATAAGACATTTTAAAACCCAGTATAAAACCCATTATAAAGGGGAGGTTTAAGCCAGACCAGCCTGATGAAATAGGAACGTTTTTAGAGCACGGCGGAAGGTACCTAGGTCCTGTATCCTCCTTATCTCAGGGGGGAGCTCATTCCAGATGGCCGGTGCCCCCACAGAGAAAGCTCTCCCCCTGGGGGCCACCAGTCGACACTGTTTGGCTGACGGCACCCTGAGGAGCCCCTCTCTGTGGGAACGGACTGGTCGGTGAGAGGCTATTGATGGCAGAAGGCGGTCCCGAAGATACCCTAGTCCTAAGCCATGGAGCGCTAGAGCCTTATCTGTAATTGCATAACTAAAATAAATTACAGGTAGTCCTTGACTTATAACAGTTTGTTTAATGCCTGTTCAAAGTTACAACATCACTGAAAAAAGTGACTTTCGACCAGTTTTCACACTTACAATCATTGCAGCATCCCCATGGTCCTGTGATCAAAATTCAGATGCTTGGCAATTGACTCATATTTATGGCAGTTGCATAAATAAATAGTCCTGGGGTCATGTGATCCTCTTTTGCAATCTTCTGACAAGCAAAATCAATGAGGAAGCCAGATTCACTCAACAACACTTTGACTAATTTATGTAACAATTAGTGATTCACTTAAAAACTGAGGCTAGAAAGGTTGTAAAATGGAGCAAACTCACTTAACAAATGTTTCACTTAGCAACAGAAATGTTGGGCTCAATTGTGGTGCTATGTCGAGGATGACCTATACTTGCCAGTATCAGAATTCCTAGAATAAATAAAAAATGGTCTAATAGTGAATAGTATGTCAAAGGCAGGATATAAATGATTGTGTTTCCAATTTTAACCCAGCAAATGTTCATAATTTTGAAAGATTAGATTATGTTTGCAAATGCATCTTTAATATATGGAAAATATCTCTTTGTGCATTATAAATATCTGGGATAAAAGTGACACATGCCATACTACTTGTAATTTACACACAAGATTTATTTTAGCAGACTGCAACGGGGGAGGTGGAACGCTTAAGTAGGTTATGAGGACCTTTTTAGCTTTGTCACAGGGTTCACAATATATTTCAAAATGACATACTTATAACCTTTCAATTGCTTCTAAGAAATGGTAAATGCAAGAAATTAAACTATGCAGATAATTTTTATTAACAACAGAAACATTTTAATCATATTGGATTTGCCTTCAAAATGTTAAGAAAACAAAATTGTATTATAATTACAAAACCTCATTTAGGTGTAGGAATAAATTCTCACATATTGCAGAAAGACCCCTAGTTTGGGTTAAAAGTAGAATCTTTAAAACTTCAAGAGTGAATTCCCAACTACTATTGGACTGAGTTAATGGCAGACTTTCTTTGAAATAATTTATTTCCATAGTTTCTCATACTAATATTGCAAAAATAAAATTGTTTTATCCCTATATTTCATTGTGGTGTTGACAGTATGCCATAGAGGTAGTGTTTTCTACCTATTTTCAAAAGCACCAGAAGGCAAGCCAAGACACAATGGATGGAAACTAACCAAGCAGAGAAGCAACTTGGAATTAAGGAGAAATTTCCTATTTTACATATATCTAAAACTATTGCAATGGTAACAAAATCCAACTATAACCAAAAGTAAAATTGCTAGTGCTAATCAACACATTGTAATAGTATTAGCATTGTTTTAATTCTTCTTGTATTACCCTACATTCTTCTCTAGCTAAACACTGCCCTCTAGAGGGTCTAATATGTTGGTACCATAGTTAGAAATCTAAATACATCCAACGCTTGTCCTCTGAATAATTCATTTAAAATTAATCCAACCACTATACCAGTGATGGCTAACCTTTTTGCTATTGCGTGCCAAAAGCGTGGGGAGCATGGGAGAGGGTTGCGCAAACGTGTGCCTGCACCCATGATTCAATGCCACACACACACACCCCGCATCCCCATGCATGTGCACGTGACCTCCCCGTGCTACCCCCGCTTTTGGCACGTGACGGCAAAAAGGTTAATGGTGGGTCCAATAAGCCCGGTTTTTGCCCTCCCCAGGCCCCAGAGGCTTTCTTGGAGCCTGGGGAGGGTGAAAACACCCTTCCCCACCTCCTGAGAGCCCTCTGTAGGCTGGAAACGGCCCGATTCCTGACTTCCAGTGGGCCCAGAAGGCCCAAAAATCAGCTGGCCGGCGCCCACATGCACGCTGAAGCTGAGCTAGGGCAACACTCATGTACCCACAGATATGGCTCCACGTGCCACCTGTGGCACTCATGCCATAGGTTCGCCATCACGGTATTATATAATATGTTTCTTAGCTGCCTTGATCATCAATGATTTCAAATACGTAGGTTTTTCAACATGGGAGATGGGGAAGATTACATTGGGGAAAACAGGCAAAGCCAAATTTATATAGCAATAGTACTTAGACATATATACTATTTCATAGTGCTTTACAGCCCTCCCTTAGTGGTTTACAGGCTACATGTTGCCACCCCCCAACAATCTGGGTCCTCGGAAGGATGGAAGGCTGAGTCAAACTTGAGCCAGTCAGGATCAAACTACTGGCAGTCGGCAGAATTAGTCTGCAATACTACATTCTAATACTACCACTGCACCCCCACAGCTATTTACTATTCTGAGAGTCATAATAATACAATGTTTGAGAATCCTGAGAAGTTAACCTATTTTCTTTTTCATCTTGATTGAGCAAAATCCCTTTCTGTCCATAAGAAGATACTACTGAATTTCAGCATCCTTACTGCAAGACTATTACCTGGGGGCTCCCCTTGAAGACTGCTTAGGAACTATAGTTGTGTGTGTCCGACAGGGATCAGTCTTTATAGGACACTCTGCTTGTCCAAGAAGAGCAGGAAAAAGATTGAGTTTCTGTGTTACTTCTAATTGTATTTAAAACAATGGGATTTAAATGAAGTAGTTGATTTGTCTTGATTCCTTGTTAATAAAATCAAATACACATTTAAGGGGGACACTTTAATAAGATAAAATCTAAGCATTCAAACTTTCACCATCTGCATTCCAGAGGGATATCAATATATTTCTCTATGTCTTTAGTTCTCTGAATAAGAGTGACCTTCAAATTTCTAGGTTCTATCATACTCAAGACCTAAAATGGACACCTAACATCAAAAAAGTCATCAAAAAAGTACAACAAAGAATGTTCTTTCTGCGCCAAGTCAGGAAGCTCAAACTGCTGATCAAGGAGCTGCTGATACAGTTCTACAGAGGAATTATAGAGTCTGTCAGCTGCACCTCTATAACTGTCTGGTTTGGTTCTGCAACCCAACAAGACAGACACAGACTTCAGAGGATAATTAGAACTGTAGAAAAAACAATTACTACCAACCTGCCTTCCATTGAGGACCTGCATATTGCACAGGTCAAAAAGAGGGTTGTGAAAATATTTACAGACCCCTCACATCCTGGACACAAACTGTTTCAACTCCTACCCTCAAAAGTACGCTATTGAGCACTACACACCAGAACAACTAGACACAAGAACATTTTTTTCCCGAACGCCATCACTCTCCTAACAAATAATTCCCTCAACACTGTCAAACTATTCACTAAGTCTGCATTACTATTACTATTAATCTTCTCATCATTCCTATCACCCATCTCCTCCCACTTATGACTGTATGACTGTAACTTGTTGCTGTATCCTTACGATTTATTGATTGTTTCCTAGTATGAGTCGATTGCTTATTTGTACACTATGACTATCATTAAGTGTTGTACCTTAGGATTCTTGACAAATGTATCTTGTCTTTTTATGTACACTGAGAGCATATGCACCAAAGACAAATTCCTTGTGTGTCCAATCACACTTGGCCAATAAAGAATTCTATCTATGTGTCTGTCTGTCTGTCTGTCTGTCTATCTATCTATCTATCTATCTATCTATCTATCTATCTATCTATCTATCTATCTATCTATCTATCTATCTATCTATCTATCTATCATCAGCCAGAACCAAATTTTCAGATGGAAGGATGACAAATTTCAGCTCAAAGGGAATTCTTTATATGGATTCCCCTCCTCCACATACTGTATACATACATCTGCTGCATTCCACAACCTACTGCATTTCTCAATAGTTTCTACTGCATTTCAGTCAAAGTCTGTTATTTGGAGCAGATTCCTGAATATGTGCTATCAAGGGAATGAGAAAGAACAATCCCATTTCAATATTTACTGTTCATGGTTTGCTCCAACCTTAGAGGATTTTTTTTTTCAACTTCCCAGTCTAGCCCTGATATTCTGTGGAAGTTTCTCAACCAAGTACTAACAAAATCAAGCCAATTTAGTCCTGCGGTCCGGCAAAGTTAGAACTAAGTTCAAGCGTATCTAAGAGGTCTTCCATCATTTAGGACTGGAGACTTAGATGTCCATCTTATGCACTTTGGAATGAGCATCACTTCAAACAGACACAGCCAATCTATATGTTTGAGCTGTTAGGCCAGGGGTGTCAAACTTGAGTCATCATGGCGGCGTCATGTGACATATTGGGACTCCCCCCCCCTTTGCTAAACCGGGTGGGGGCTTGACCAGCACATGATGCATCTGGCCTAAGGGCCAGGAGTTTGAAAGCCCTGTGTTAGACCATTTGATTGATCAGACTTATCAGTGAGATCATAAAAACTGGTTTTGTTGTCGTGCCAATGAATTCTGCTGCACTGGGTAACTTGAAATATTTTGAATGGAAGAGGTTAACAACTGAAAGATTGTGGGGAAAAAGGCATACGTTTATTCAATGGAGAAATGGCCCGAGTATAAGGCACTCTGAAAAAGGAAGTGGGAAGTTTTTCTGGAAAGAGAAAAAACTCATTTGCCTTGATTACTATTCTTAACCAGTGGTGGGTTGCTCCCGGTTCTGTCCAGTTCTTCAGAACTGGTATTAAAAGTAGCGGGAGGCTCCGCCCACCCACTCTGGCATCATATTTGGTGATCTGTGCATGCGCAGAAGCGTGCATATGTGCACGAGCAAAGCAAGCATGTGCACTCCCATTCCGAACCAGTAGTAAAGGTAAGTAGAACCCACCTCTGTCCTTAACATATTCTTTAGCAAAGCAGAGATGATCTTTGCATGTGACAGTTAAATTATCTGGAGAAAAAATGTTTTTCATTACGAGTGTGTGTGTGCATCTGCTGCTTTTACAGAGGATGAGTTTGTTTTCCTTATAATACAAGCAACATATTCAAGCTGAGTTCCTTCTAAAAGACAGCACCCAGTGTGAATCTTTGCTAATTACTTTTCTTGAAAAGTAGAGACTGGTGGAGAGCTACGGTACTACTTACCATCTGCAGAGTATCGTAGGAGGGCAGTGTCTTACTGCATGGTAGTAAAATATCAGGAGTCTGGTATCACTTTTTCTGACTATGGGTAGTCCTCATTTATTGACTGCCTCATTCAGCAATGTTTGTAGCTACGACAGTAATGAAAAAGTAACTTTAAGGCCAATCCTCCTTTGCAGTTCTGTAAAGTATAGGAGAGTTGAAGTAAGGTCATAAGCACAGTTATAGTTTCACTTACTGGCCATTTGGTTTAATGACTGTTATTGGTCCCAGCTGTGGATTACTTGTAATATATTTTATGGTATTAAAAGGTGGTTTCCTTCTGATCATCCGCAGAGTGGAAATCAACCACTTGGGGGCGCTCACTTCCAATCCACTGCAGCTAAGATACTTGCTTCTTTGCTCTGCATTAAAACAGGGACCAAAGTCTTTTGAACTGGGCTTTTTTAATGTGATTATCCATCCTGATTCACAAGATTTTCCCATAGGTCCAGATAATGCCTTCCATTTCACCTTAAACCTAACTTTTCCATGTCTTGCATATTCTTCCTACCCTAGAAAAATCTATTGAGGAACAATGAAATAATGGTTCTTTTGGAATTGCCAAAGGTGCTTTTTCTGGAGACAACTGGACTTTCTTGTTTTTTTCTTTGAAGATGCTTTGCTTCTAATCCAAGAAGCTTCTTCAGCTCTGACAGGATAGTGGGGAATGGAAGGATTTATATTCCTTGAATTTTTGGAAATGCATTTTTGGTTCTTTTGAAAATGAAAAGATTCTTTTGGAACTAGAGAGAATGCAAAGAAGAGAAACAAAGATGATAAGGGGCCTGGAGTCTAAACTGTATTATGAACAATTCAGGGAACTAGGTATGTCTAATCTAAAAAGACAAAGGATTAGGGGAGATTTGATAGCAGTCTTTCAATATTTCAGGGGCTGTCACAGAAGGAAAAGGTAAAAGAGACGTGGTGGCTCAGTGGCTAAGATGCTGAGCTTGTCAATCGAAAGGTTGGCAGTTCAGTGGTTCGAATCCCTAGTGCCGCGTAACGGGGTGAGCTCCCGTTACTTGTCCCAGCTTCTGCCAACCTAGCAGTTTGAAAGCTCATAAAAAATGCAAGTAGAAAAATAGGGATCATCTTTGGTGGGAAAGTAACAGCATTCCATGCGCCTTTGGTGTTTAGTCATGCCAGCCACATGACCACGGAGACGTCTTTGGACAGCGCTGGCTCTTCGGCTTTGAAATGGAGATGAGCACTGCCCCCTAGAGTCAGGAACAACTAGCACATATGTGCGAGGGGAACCTTTATCTTTACACAGAAGGAATTGATCTATTCTCCAAAGGACAAGAAGTAATGGGTGGAAGATCATTAAAAAGAGATCCAACTTGGAACTAAGGAGAAATTTGCTGACACTGAGAATAATTAATCAATGGAATGGCTTACCTCTAGAGCTTGTAGGTGCTCCATCATTCAGTGGTGAGTTCCGCCCGGTTCCGCCGAGCTGGTAGCAGTTCATTATAATTATTCATTATATTCATTAATGAATATTAATGAATTAATAACAGAAGCAGACTTCAAAAATAAATCCCCTAAGAAAAACTTCGTAGATTCATGATACATGACCTGCTTTCATTTATTACTAGTTTTTTTCCCCCTCTAATAGTTCAAGGAAATGTTATGGGGCTTGGCGCAATAAAAGAAGCATTGTGGTTGAAGAGGTTAAGGACTTAAATGACATATGAAACCTGGAGAGAGCATTTGATTTGCTATGTGGTATTTAAAGTTCTGCTTATGTCAGCAAAGAAGTTGACGTAGATACATTCCAGAAGATAAAATCAAATCTATAGTTTATCGCACCTAGATTAGCAATGAGAACATCTTCTTAAAACTTTGGAATTATGACGCTGAAGGTAACTGTCTATAAAATAGAACAAGATTCACAAACATGTACAAAATATATGTCGGGAGCATGCCGAGACAGCTTTGACTGATAAAGCAGACAAAACATGGATGGATGCCAAAATAAGAATTTGTGTTGAAGTTTCCCATTTCAGGTCCTGTCTATATTTGGGAGATAAATAAATAAATTAAAAAGCAATTCCCTCCCCCAATTCTATACCTTAGCATTTCATGTCCCCCTTTTCAGTTTTTAACCACGAAGCAAGGGAAAATAATCTATGAAATCTGATTATGTGACAAAACTGGTTTTGCATTAGGGAGAGGCTTGCTTCAAGTGAATGTTTTTTATGCAAAGAAACCAACCTGGAAATGGAAGAGAGCTTTCCATAAATAGATACATTACTTATCACAACCAATTGGAGATAACCTGAAATGGGGTGATGTCGTATTAGGAGATGATCAGGTTAAAAACTATATGATGTCATTTGGACAGATTAGGAATCTCATTCGATTGTGCAGTTTTCCCCCCTCCCCCTTTCTCCAGCAATGGGGAGGAAAGCAAAAGCATCTATTTGTTTGAATGTCCTTGGAGCCAGAGCCCTCGAAAAGAGACTAGCAAGAAAAGGCTGTTTTCACGGAAGATCTCATCTTATTTTAGTTTTTATCTCTGAATATTCCTCTGGGCAGAAGAAGAAAACAGAAACAAAGACTTTTGAGAGGGGGGAGGCAAGAAGGACATGCTTTACCATCCTAGAATAAAGAGGGGTTTTGAAATTTCTGGGAGGAGAGGAAGTGTGTTTCAGATCAGCGGTGACAGAAATAAGTATATATAGAAATTGGCTGTGCCATCAAACACGAAAAACATCTTAACACGTGGTTGTTCAGCAAAGAGCCTCCTTTACATCCTGGTTCACAGAACGTCCCTTATGCTCCAGGTCCATCCAAATGAGAACTTGTGACCTTCTTCTAATGTAAAAGGAGGATGAAGGATTTGGGCTCTTTGTCATACAGGTAGTCTTTGACAAAGGACTTATTAAGTTATGGGCGAAGAATGGAGGCGAGGCCGGAGTGATTTCTAACAGTTCTTTATTCAATACAGTGGTGTGAAATTAAATTATTTTACTACCAGTTCTGTGGGCGTGGCTTGGTGGCCGTGGTGTGGCTTGGTGGCTGTGGCTTGGTGGGCATGTTAGGGGAAGGATACTGCAAAATCCCCATTCCTTCCCCACTCCTGGGGGGAAGGATATTGGAAAATCTCCATTCCCACCCCACTCTGGGGCCAGCCAGAGGTGGTATTTGCCGGTTCTCCGAACGACTCAAAATTTCCGCTAACGGTTCTCCAGAACCTGTCAGAACCTGCTGGATTTCACCCCTCATTCAATGCTGCCTGTGAGGCAACAATGCTCCCTGGCTGACACAGCTCCTTTTATATGAAACTGATGAGCCAAACAACCAATTAGGAGAGAGTATTTTCCCCTCCAAAAGAGGACCACAATGAGATTCTCAACTGACAACTATACACTATATACAATACATTACAGGGCTGATCACAAATGAGCCCAAAATTTCTGTTGCTTAGTGAGACAGTTTTTAAGTGAGTTTTGCTGCATTTTATGACCTTTCTTGCCACAGTTTTTAACCAAATCACTGCAGTTAAATGAGTAACACGGTTGTTAAGTGAATCTGGCTTCCCCATTGACTTTGCTTATCAGAAGACCTCAGAAGATGATCACATGATCCTGGGACACTGCAACCGTCATAAATATGAGTCAGTTGCCAAGTGTTTGAAATTTTGATCACATCACCACAGGAAATGCTGCAAAGTGTGAAAAATGGTCATAGGTCACTTTTTCCAGTGACTTTTTTTCACATTTTTCAAAATTCAGATATTTTCATATGCAGAATTTTCTGCATTTTGTTTAAGACCTTCCGATTTCTTTCTTATCTCTTTTTCTTTTAACACATGAAAGAAACTAGGATAAAATGGATTTCACTTTTTGGTGAACTAAGAAACAAACTACAATAAGATAATGAAAGGCGAAAATCAGGGAATAGTCCTATTAAATAATTACAGCTGGAATGTAAGAGAGAGAGAGAATAAGAATGATGGGGAATGAGTCTCATTTGGATAAATGCCAAGCCCCTTTCTTGCATTTAGAAGCCCTAGTGGCGCAGTGGTTAGAATGCAGTATTGCAGGCAAACTCTGCCCACAGCCTGGAGTTCGATCCTGACAGTGCTCAAGGTTGACTCAGCCTTCCATCCTTCCAAGGTTGGTAATACGAGGACCCAGATTGTTGGGAGCAATAGGCTGATTTTGTTAACTGCTCGGAGAGTGCTGTAAAACAATGTGGGGCAGTATATAAGTCTCAGTGCTATTGTTATTTTTTTTATCCCTTACAGCAGGGGTGAAATCCAGCAGGATTTCTGGAGAACTGGTAGCGGAAATTTTGAGCAGCTCGGAGAACCAGCAAATACCACCTCTGGCTGGCCCCAGAGTGGGGTGGGAATGGAGATTTTGCAATATGTTTCCCCTGCCATGCCCACTAAGCCACACCATGCCCACCAAGCCATGCCCACAGAACCGGTAGTAAAAAAAATTGGATTTCACCACTGCCTTACTGATAAGATCAAATGCAAAGATTGCCCTCTAAACATCAGTTTGCTTTTGTAGCCATTCTGGGATAATCAATGTATGTAGTTATTCTCTGGAATAACCTATACATCTAGACATTGATTATTTATTATGTGCCACCAGATTGATGTTGACTTCCATGATGATCTGTCCTTAATTTGGTCCTTTGAGTCTTGCAATGGTGCACCCATCACCCATTGTAAATGACCACATCCACCTTACTGCTGGTCATCTTCTCTTTGCTTCCACTTTTCCCAACAACACAGCCTTGTCCACAGAGTTAGGCCTTCGCATAATGTGTCCAAAGTAGGCTAATTTGAACCATGTCATTTGTGCCTCAAGCAAGAACTTTATGTTCATTTGCTCAATGATCCATTTGTTTGCTTTCTTGGCTGTCCGGGGTATTCTCAGATGTCCTCTCCAACACCAAAGTTCAAAAATATCAACATTCTTCCTAACTTTCTTCTTCAACTTGCATGGGTGGGAATAGCATGGCTTGCATAATTCTGATTATAAACTTTATACAATTTACATTGATTATAATTTATTTTTGTTACTTCTAGTACAGATGCCCTGTTTGTGAATTTTACCCATTCCTCATTTTTGACCTTATAATTGTAGGTTCCTTTACTGCAATACTTACGTCTTTTGGCTTCTATGAACAGTACTGTAATATTACAATATATGAAAACAATTTTAAACAAAATATTCCCTCCCCCAATAATGAAGTAACTGCCTAAGAACATTATAGAAGAAAAAAGACATATGGTATGACCTAACAAATGATTTGGATACTGATACTATATTAAAAACATGATCTTGCAGGAATGCAAAGTAGCTTTGATCCAAGGACATTCCCACACTATGGAGATGTCACTTTGATCCAAGGACATTCCCACACTATGGAGATGTCAAAAAAAAGTCAAGATAGATTTTCCAAAGCACCTGAAGGCCAGACAAGAAATAAAGGATGGAAACTGATCAAGGAGAGATTCCACCTGGAAATAAGGAGAAATTTTCTGACAGTGAGAGCAACCAATCAATAGAACAGAAGTTGCCTTCAGAAATTGTGGGAGCTTCATCACTGAAAGCTTTCAAGAAGAGACTGGACATCTGTCAGAAATGGTGTAGGGTCTCCTGCTTGGGTGAGGGGTTGGACTAGATGACCTATAAGGTCCCTTCCAACTCTGTTAAATCTGTTAATCTTATACATACCACAAATTTGTAAGACTTCATCTTATAAGAATTTATTTTAGAGTGCTAGAATCTTGGGGGAGATATCCAGTTTGGGGGAAACCAGGGGTGGGTTCTACTTACTTTTACTACCGGTTCACAACGGGGCCGTGCGAATGCTCTTCTGCGCATGCACAGAAGCATTTTGAAGGTCGGTGGGCGGAGCCTCTCGCCAGTTTTACTACCAGTTCTATAGAACCGGTACAAACCGGGGGCAACCCACCACTGGGGAAAATCTCACATTAGCTTTTGTAAAATCTCAGGGCAAGTCTCAGCAAATGTTTTAACAAAGGCATCTGTGCAGTTGTATAAATATTTGTGATATCTGCAGTAAAGAATGCACCAAATAGAGAGGCATTTTCTTTTAACCCTGCTAACCTGTAACAATATGAATGCTTGCGAGAACTAGGCATATCTACTCTAATGAAGAGAAGGACTAAAGCAGGCTTCCAATACTTGTGGGGCTGTCACAGAGAAGAAAGCATCAACCTATTCTCCAAAACATCTGAGGGCAGGACAAGAACTAACAGGTGGAAGATCATTAATAACAGATCCAACCTAGAATTAAAGAGACATTTCCTGACAGTGAGAACAATTAATCAGTGGAATAGCTTACCTTCAGAAGTTGTGGGTGCTCCATCATTGGAGGTTTTCAAGAAGAGTTTGGACAGCCATTTGTCCAGAACGGTATAGGGTCTCCTGCTTGAGGGTTGGACTAGAAGACCTCCATAGCCCCTTCCAGTCCTACTATTCTATGTTCTATGTGTGTGTCCTTTGCAAACTAACTCAGTTGGACAAAAATTACCAGTTCTCTTGGAAAAGTCTACCTTTTAGAATTATGGTCCTCCTCCCTATCTCCCTCTCAGCCTGCTTAAAATCAATAATTTCCATTTTTTTCTAGAGTTCTGATCTGCATTAATGTTCCTGGGCTGATAGTTTGCAAAATAATACCCTGAAGTGCTTATGGTCAGAGCACCTACTTAATACCGTGTTTCCCTGAAAATAAGACTCTGTCTTATATTTTTTTTGAACCCCAAAATATGCGCTTGGCCTTATTTTCGGGGAGGTCTTATTATTTTGAGGCGTGTGGAGCAAGATGGGGCTCCTCTTGCCGTCTTACCTGATTTCCAGTGCTACATTTAAATATTTTTCGGGAGGGCTTATTTTCGGGGGGAGGTTTATTTTAGCGCAAGCGCTCAAAAGCCCGATTGGGCTTATTATCAGGGGGTGTCTTATTTTCGGGGAAACGGGGTATATGACTATCAAAGCTTTGCCCTAAAGCAGAATATTTACTGAAGCATATGTGTAATAGTACTGTATTATGCGTATTGTCCTATGTTCTTACCTCTGTCTTTCTTCCTTTTCTCTTTTGACAGTATTAATCTGATGATATTCAAGCTATGTGGCTGTTATGCTGAGTTCAATTTAACAACAGCCTTATCCTTTTAACCTTCCTCTTCTATATTGTAGTAGATGATGCTTATTTTTAGGGCACCTCCATGCTTTGATTCAGAGCCTCTGGCTTCACTATCCAAATGGATGTCAACTGTTTAGCACTGTCAGATAAATATCCGTAAAGGCTGCTTTTTTTGAGACATCCAGGGCCCCCTCCAGCTAATCTGGGCCCATCAAAAATAGGAGGTAAGTGGCACAGCTCCTCTGTCTCACTTCGTCTTTGCTCTTCACTTCAAAAGCAAAGAGGAAAGGATGTTTTCTTCTTTTTTAAAAAATAAAAGCAAGTCAGCTACTGTTGGGGGAAGAGTAAATCTATTTCTTCAATCATACTAGAAACATGGGGGGGGGGGTTGAATTCAAGGTGACTTGGCTTCCAGAGAGACATTAGAATTTCCAGAGGCAGGAAGAGAGAGAAGATGGAACTTCCCAATGAAAAACTTTCTACCTTGCACCTCTAAAGCCATGGCCAACCAGCCACGAGACAACTGACCATGGCCTACTCCCCACCGGACAACTTGCTATTGTTGACAATTCAACAATTCAATTATTTAAAATAATTTGTCATTCACGTCCCAAAGGTGCTTTTTTCAAGAGGCAACTGGACTTTCTGGTTTTTCTTTGAAAACATTTTGCTTTTCATCCAAGATGCTTCTTCAGCTCTGACTACCCTGAGATTTTTTGCCAGAGCTGAAGAAGCTCCTTGGATGAGTACATACGTGGTCATAAATATGAAAAACAGTTATAAGTCACTTTTTTCAGTGCTGTTGCAACTTTGAATGGTCACTCAAGAGTTTTAAGTACCTATATTTAACTACCTATATTGTCAAGTTATATAGATGATTGTCAACAACTTGATTTATAGAAACAAAAGAGGAATGTATAAAGTCACACTCCAGCACTGTCTTTTAAACCATGGTTTAATTATGGCAATGTATGATTTACTGGTATATCATTATAAAAGCAGGAAGGCTATCTGAGCATTAAATTTATTTCAGTAATCTGCTCTCTTGTGTGAAGGAAAGGTAGAACTTGCTGAAATTAAGCTGATTTATAGATTCCACATCTAAATGTTACCCATCCAATGTGGCAGATAATTAATTTAATTCTGTCCCCAAAATTCAGAAAATTTACTTTGAAGTTCAATGTAATTTAATATAGGCTTTAAAACTATTTCTATGATTAATCATTCTTTTTTTAAAAAAAATAATGAATTGTTAACAGAGGTAAAAAGCCAAAACAAAATCTATTTTCTCTGATCATTTTTTTTTGTTTTTGTTTTGGAGAGATACATACTGTAAATCGAAACCTGATTTATGCTTCGTACTACACTATATTTCTTAATCTATGATCAAACCATGTGACAGGGTTTAGACAACATAGCAAATAACAAACAAGAGGTTACCCAATATCTCTAAACTACACTTACTAGGATTGGTATTACCTGTGAGCCTCTAGGTTGCATGGCCATTCTGGGACATATGCTGAAGATGAGACTTTAAAAGGAGCCAGTTCACACATGAAACTGTATGAGTAACCAGATGATAAGTAATGAACAGCCAAGAAAATGAGAGATAGATGTGCATGTTTCTCCTGAGCAGTGTGTGGAAAGTTGGATGTTTTAACAGCAAAGATTTGCAGCACTGTAGTTTTTCATGGAAAATATTAGTAGGCATTGCCCTCCTGCTTTCAAGCACATTTTTCTCACTCCTCAAAACCAGAAACCTGTTCTGTCTAGCTATCTATCCCTCTCCAGATGAAAACGCAAGCAGTTGAAGTATTTTTTGTTGGTGCCAAGTTCTGCACTCCCACAGAATTAAAGCATACCTCTAGCTATCTGTAGGAATAATTCCACTTTTCAAATTAAGAGCAGTTTTATTCCACTGTAGGAATGTGGAATATTTACGTAATGCACTGATGTTCCATTTTTTCATTGCCAAATCTATTTTATATGTAGCATTATAGATAATAGTGTTTGCAGTGAATAATTTTGAAGATCTGGTATCACTTTAATTCAGCTTTTGATCCCATGAAGTTGCATGAAATCAACCATATTTCATTTTAACATTCTCAAGCTGTATACGCTACGTTTTTAAAAGGATTTTGAATATCAAATGAAGATGTTTCTGGTGTAATCAGAAATAAACAGTGATATGGTTCACACATAGCTGTAAGTCGCAACATAATTTGGTTTGTGGCTTAAAAATTGTTTTGCATTGTAGCCTTAAGCTGCTTGTCTCCTTTGTTGAAACTGGTGGGAAATGGAGACAGTTTAGGAAATTTCTGCCTGGATTTTAAGCTTTGGCAATAATTTTGGCCATGCATTCTCTCTAAATAGCAGTTGCCACAGCCCGATTGGTTGATTTTAAAAAAATGGGGATCAGGTTTTATTCTAGTGTATTTTTCTTGTCAAGATCCAGACATCCTGAAAATGGTTGTGAATGACAGCAGCAGGAGACTGACCAAGCACAGAGCAAATGACCAACAGGAGCATAGACATTGTGTAGATCACTGTTTCTCAACCTCAGTGACTTTCTAATCAATGTACTTCAACTCCCAGAATTCCCCAGCCAGTCCTAGCTGAGGAATTCTGGGAGTTGAAGCCCACATATCTGAAAGTTGCTGAGGTTGAGAAACACTGGTCTAGATTGTGGCAGAGAAATTATGTGGATGAAATATCACTTTTGGAGTGATGCAGAAAGTATTATTGCAACTGCCTCCTTGTTGGGATAGAGGTGAGTTTAGGATAGTTTCATTGATTCAAGAGCTCTAAAATGTGACTGCTGAAATGTTGTATTCTTGTAATTCTGCAGAATGATCCTAAGTGAGGTATGAATCTACCCTTACTCCTTTTAATATTAACTGAACTAGGACATGGCTAGTTAAACAAAAATGCTAATTTTAAACCATTGCTAGGGCAATGTTCCTGTATCTGTGAAGGATTGGCTTATTTTCATCCAGAAAAACTTAAAATAAATCAATAACCACACTTGGTTTAGCATGTGCAGTTTAAACATTTTATTGCTTCAAACAGAATTCAAATAGAGAATTAGCCTCCCTATTGTTTTCCATTCACATATTGTTCCAAAACAGTTAGGTCTTTAAAAAAAAAGTATGACACTTTCAAATATGTATCCAGCAGAAGATTCTCTGAGCATGTTTAGACTGCTTGTTTCTAAAAACACCCTGGAGGAGGCCTTGTATCTTTGAATACCTCATCAGAGATGACCATTGCCCCATGGTTTCAAAAGGAAAAACAAGAACCTATTAGTTAAGACCAGGTTGGTGTAGTGCAGGGATGCCAAATTGGCAACTTTTAAGACTTGTAGACTTCTGCTAACCTAGCAGCTCGAAAGCATGTATGCAATGCAAGTAGATAAATAGGTACCACTTTGATGGGAAGGGAACAGCATTCTGTGCTCCTCAGTTATAGTCATGCTGGCTCAGGGGTGAAATCCAAAATTTTTCCCTTCCAGTTCTGTGGGCGTGGCTTGGTGGGTGTGGCAGGGGAAGGATATTGCAAAATTTCCATTTCTACCCCACTCTGGGGCCAGCCAGAGGTGGTATTTGCTGGTTCTCTGAACTACTCAAAATTTCCGCTACCAGTTCTCCAGAACCTGTTAGAATCTGCGGGATTTCACCCCTGTGCTGGCTACATGACCACGGGAGTGTCTTTGGACAACACTGACTCTCTTAGTTAAGAAACAGAGATGAGCATCATTACCTAGAATCAGAAACAACTAAATATGTGAAATCTTTATAAGTTAAGTTGAGATGCTAGTTGGGGAAATCTGGGAGTTGAAGTCTACAAGTCTTAAAGTTGCCAAGGCTGGACACTCCTGATGAAATCATTAATGTACCAGGCTAAAAACTGGGAGACCGTGTTTACTAGCCACCATGAGTACTAGCCACCTGAGTGATCTTGGGGCAGTCCCTCTTTCTCAACCCTGGGAAGAAGGCAAGGACAAACCACTTCTGAAAAACCTTGCCAAGTAAACTCCAGGGACTTGCCCATGCAGTTGCCATAAATCAACATGGACCAGAAGGACAAAAAAGAAAAGAAAAAAGTGAAATAGTCCTTTACAGGTAGTCCTCGACTTACAACAGTTCATTTAGTGACAGTTCAATGTTACAACAGCAGTGAAAAAGTGACTTATAACCATTTTTCACACTTATGACCATTGCAGCATCCCTCACAGGATCAATATTCAGATGCTTGGCAACTGGTTCATATTTATGACGGTTGCAGTGTCCGGGGGTCCCATGATCAGCTTTTTTGATCTTCTGACAAGCAGTCAATGGGGAAGCCAGTATTACTAATGTAACAATTGCAACAATTTATGTAACAACAATGGCAAGAAAGCTTGTAAAATGGGGCAAAACTCAATCAGTGTTTCACTCAGCATCATAAATTTGGGGCTCAACTGTGGTCATAAAACAAGGACTACCGGTATTAGGGCTATTATACCTGACCTGGAAAAAATCCCGATGACTACAGTAGTAGAGTAGATGCCGGCCAAGAATTCGGCATGACTCTTCCGTGAGGACTTTTTCAGTTGAAGTCCGTGAGGACTTTTTCAGCCCTCATCACCTTCCTTATATGCCCAAATGAGTAGGGTAAACTCGAAAGATTCGTTTTTCTCACCACTTACATATATACAAGCAAAATCGACTGTGTTGTTTCTCTGTCGTGTAATATATGGGGGTATAATATGCACTTATTGATTGATTGTGTCATGTTTTATGTAGTGCATATTAGAGGTTGGTGACCCTTTGAGCAACGAAATTTCATTGTAATGCATGCCTACATTAAAAGTGGCAATAATTAACTTATTCTAAGTTCTAAAGTGGGCAAGAGAGGCAGGTGGGTGCCGCCACTTGTCTGACCAACGCTTCCGACCGATAATCTTAGAGGCGTCGGTGCCGCATCCAGAGCGGAAGGTCTGATATCCCCCCGAGAGACGAGCAAAAAAGGCTGGCACCGAATGCCACGCTGCCATTCAGGGCTCGATGCGTCGGCGCCCTCCTCACCTCTCCTCAGACTCCTGCTCGCCCGCGGCCAGCCCGACAGGAGGCGGCCTTGAGGCGAAGGCCGGCCGCTTCAAGCGCCGCCCTCTGCGTCCCTCCCTCCCTCTCCCTCCGTCTGTTTCCTCCTCCTCCTCTTCGCCCACGGCCCGCCGTGCTCTCTGGCTTGCCTGGCAAGCGCGGCGGAAGTCTCGCTTAAGAGCCGCCGCTTCTGCTGTTGCCGCTGGCGGCGCGTCCCCGGAGGCGTCCCCGGAGTAGGGAGCAAAAAGAAAAAGAGCTAAGCGCCCGGCGTCCGCTTGGAAAAGAAGAGCGGGAGACTGCGCTATCCGAGAACGCCGGCAACAATTGCCGCCTGAGCATGGCAGAAGGAGCCCGTTCCCTGCTGGGAGGCAGCCGCGGCTCCAGCCCCTCGTCCAGCCCGCTGATGGCCAGAGGCGGCAAGAGCCGCTCGCTGCCCACGCCGTCGCCGTCGTCCTCTTCGACTTCGCTGCAGCAACACCACCAGCACCAGACGCCGCCTGCCTCCCCCAAGCAGCAGCCGCCCCCGCCGACGGCTCGAGGCAGCCCGCCCGGCCACTGCTTCAAGAGGGTCACCCTCACTAAGCCCACCTTCTGTCACTATTGCACCGACTTCATCTGGGGGTTGGCGGGCTACCTCTGCGAAGGTAAGCGCTGCCATGCAGAAGGAAGGGTGCGTGGCGGGTTCGTGACGCGGGATGTTGGGAGGGGGGGAGTGTAGGACGGCCGGTCTCGCCACTTCCGCGGGTTGTGGGGGTGAAGCGCCCAAGGGGGAGAATCCGTGTCATTTTGTTCCCCCCCCCCCCAGCCCACCCCTCACTCCTGATTTCGGGCCAAAGGAAGCTTGCTCTCCCCGTTAGGGATGCCTGCCACTCCATCTCTTTATTTGCCCAGCCCGCCTGCCTCTTAAAAAGAGTTGCCTCGGGAAGCTTTCCCCCTTTAAGCTGCGCAACATCTTTAAGGACCTTATCAGTTGGGGTTAGTTAGTAAAACCCAGGATGAATTCGTCCTCCAAATTGGGACTCTTGAAAAATACACTGGATGCAAAAGGATGCAAAAATCATCGATCGATCAATCGATCAATTAATCAATCGGCACGCAAGCCATCTTGCGCGGTGGAGAGTTCTGATGTTGAAAATCTCAGCGGTGTATTTTGTGGGTTTGTCTTGCCCATTGGCGTTGTCTACTTGCTTTTCTGCTTGTGGATGTTGTAGCTTTCCCCCCCTCCTCCCTCTGCACCCCATTTTTGAGGTTGTCTTATGCTGAGAAATATCCAGCAGCTGATGTTTTCTTGATCTTCTTTCTTTACCAAGTAAAGCTGTCTGTCTAAGAAGGGCAACGCGTTTCTCTTTTAAATTTGCCCATTTTTTTTGATGTTTGGAGTTTTTATTTTTCAAGTGGAGGGGGGAGGGAAGTATCCCTTCACTTTAATGGATGCCTGGTGCACATTCGTTGGAAAAAGTTTTTCTATCACTTCATCTTTGCACGCAAAAGCTTTCCTCACTGGAACAGCAAATGCAAAAGACTTCCTTTTGTTTATTTGCCAAACTAGGTTTTTCCCCCCTTTCTTAAATGGCTCTGTGGAGTGGACAGGTTATTAGCAGATAAAAATATCTTAGGGGGAAAAAAAGCTTCATGAATTGTAAATGATGCAGATACTGGGCAATACTGTCAGTGTTCTACTGATAAAGTTTCTGGGAATTAACAGTAGCTTGTCTGAAAGGCTGAAATTTTTTTATCCCTTCGTTTTTATCTTGGGAAAATGCTCTCCTGCCCTTCTTTACATCACAGATAAAATGGACTTTCTCTCACAGTTTTGCTAAGGGTTGGGCATTAGACATTGGAACTGTCATGTACATAGCAACGCAAGAGGTGAATTTTTCTTCTTGTTTTTTTCTCTGTGGGCAGGCATAAACAGCTTTACTGTTGTTGATTTTTATCCATTGTCCAATGCCAAGGGTTTCTTGAAAGGAAACTAAGGTTTTACAATGAGGACATGCCTCTGAATTTGAAAAGCCTATTGGGATGTTGTACCCACTGCAGAACACAACTTGAGATACAAAGAAGGTTTATCTCCTTTCCTTTACATAAATTTGAGGATCCATCAAATATGGAACAAAGGGCAGTTTTAAAGCCAGATTTGTATTTGATCATTTCAGAGGAACTAGCAGCTATTTATAGAAACTTGATATCTTAAAATCTGCTGTCATCTATAGTTGATATGATCAGGTCTGTAAGTGGGCAATTGTTATGGCGAACATTTGGATGAATCTCTTTTTAGTTACCTCTGGAATGTTATTAAGGTTCCATGTTTTTTTTTAAATTGGATATTAGAGAAGCAGTTAAAGTGAATATATATGGTTATAGGGATTGTGAGAGTACGTGAATGCATTTGAAAAACTTGTGCACAGTATATAAATGTATTATTTAAGAACTGAGAGTTTACGCACTGGAGACAAATTCCTTGTGTGTCCAATCATACTTGGCCAATAAAGAATAAAAGAATTCCAGTTGTCAGTTTTCTTCTTGATCTCTTGCACATAGATCAATAGCTCTGTACCGGTAGTAAGATTTAATCTTTGGCATCTCTAATTATCATTGCCTTTTTCTAGAGAAAGCCTGGTAATCCTATTTGGTAACCTCAGTTTTTACTTGGGGTTGCAGTTACACTTCCTCTGCTTGGTACTTTTAATTCTTGGAGACTGGTAGGTCATTAATTCAGAGAAGACTATTTGTTTAAGGAAACAACATAAACACTTGGAAGGCTTAGTCAAATGATAGAGAAAATTACACCAGTTATGGGGTGACTGTAAATGGGTTAGCAAATTTAGAGTAAGACTATGTCCATGTCCCTCCCAAATGCTATCTGAATCCAATCAAGTGTTGCCTAAAAATTCCAGGAATTGTAGGATAAACAGTGTGGGAATATGTGCTTTTGTTTTCCACTATTGATAAGAGTGTGTTGTTATGTTCAGAATAATGAACTGCAATGGTTGTAATATATTATTTGTTTTTCTTAATCTACCTATATTTATTCTGAGGACAAATTATAAAGATGCATTTTGAAAATGTATTTAAGTTTTGTATTCTGAAGACATATTTAATTTTTTTTATTGTGATGGGATTTTTTTTTTACAGAGGCATACAGGTACTCCTCAAATTACGATCACAATTGACCTCAAAATTTCTGTTGTTAAGTGACACATTTGTTAAATGTTAAGTGAGTTTCGCCCCATTTTACAACTTTTCTGGCCAGAGTTGTTAAGTGAATCACTACAGTTGTTAAGTTAGTAGCCTGGTTGTTAAGTGAAACTGGCTTTACCATTGACTTTGCTTGTCAGAAGGTGATCAGATGATCTTGGGACACAGCAATAGTCATAAATATGAGTCAGTTGCCAAGCATCTTAATTTTGATCACAGGATCATGGGGAAGCTGTAAAGGTGAAAAAAAAAATTCATGTCACACTTTTCAGTGCTGTTGTAATTTTGAGTGGTCACTAAACGAAGTCGAGAACTACCTGTGTTTTTAGTCCTGTTTGAAGTGTTCTCTGCAGTTTTGGTATCTTTATTTCAGGTTACTTTGCTTGTTTCTCTTAACTATTGATGCACCCTTGGGGTGGGGGGTCTGCTCAGATGATGCTTCTGTATGGTAGTTGAGTTTAGTGGAAGGGGTTCCTTTAAATTCATTTGATTCATTCTCCCTAAAGTAAGGGAAGCATGAGGACACCATGGGATAACATGTTGATTTTGACTTTGCGTCCCTTGTTTTCATGTAATTCTGAAGGGAAGTTATCTTGCAGGCACATGGAACCTATCTGAAGTTTTGAGGCTGTATATTTCTCTGCTGTGCTGCTTCCTTCCTTCCCCTATTTTTATGGCTCTGGAAGGAAGCAGCTGTTTGTTTTTTGTGCGTAGATATTACGATTGAACTTTCTTGATGTACTGTATTGATCTTTTGTAATTACCAATGACATATACATTTTAAGATGGACTAGAACAGGAAGGTCACATCAAGAAGGATAATTCACTGTATCTTAAGTCCTGGCACCATGATTAAGCATTGCTCATAGCCCTGTTGCGTAAACACCCAATGGGGTGTGTAAGCCAGGTAAGGAAGTAGAGAATGTGAGTAATTTGCTGTATTGCTGGATAGTTGAGCAATAACATGAAGTATGCATGAATGGAAGAATAATTCTTTTGCATCAGCTTTTGAAGAAGTTTAAAGCTAGTATCCAAATGACTATTGTTTCTTTACTTTTGTTGTATAACAAGAAAGAAGTAAGGACTTATTCAAATTCATAAGAAGCAGAAGTTGGCATAACATATTTTTTTAATAAATAATTGAACAATATATTATTGGCAGAGGAGGAAGTTCAGCTAAATGCCAGCAATAAGCCAAGAGGACTCTAATGTCATATAATGAAAATAATTGATGTAGGACTTTGCTTTCATATACTCTGCTCCTTAGCTAGTAACTACTAAAATGCTGTGCCATGAATTAGCCAAGAAATATCAGTATTAATATGTTCTGTAGCAATGTAGTGCTTTGTGCTATATATATTGAGGGTTCTAGGATGCATTTTTAAATTCTTTTTTTTAGTTTGATACTTGCAGTATATTAAAAAAATGGGAGCATGTTGTTTCTTTAAGAACATTCTAGTAGAATATTCTGAATAATTTTCCCACAACTAGTGATGTTCTATTTAAGTCACCATAACCTTTTTTCCTATTTACATAATTTTAAAGTTTTCAGATTATTAATTATCTGAAAACTTTCTCACTATGTTAGAACTATCATCATCACCACTATCATTTAAAAATATAATTAAATAAAGAATATTCTGAAACAAATAGGAAGACAATAATTAAACCTTCTTGGTGATAGTCTTTTTATTCATTACCATCTGTGCGTCATCTGTATTAGATGTGGCCTCTAATGTTTCCATCTCTTAACCATGCCTTACGTTGACATCTCTTTTTATGTGTAAATTCAGTGGTGGGATTCAGCCAGTTCGCACCTATTTGGGAGAACCGGTTGTTAACTTTCTAAGCAGTTCGGAGAAGAAATCTTATTTTGTTTTTTCCCACTTTATAGGACTAATCCTGTAAGGAAGGCAGGAAGGAAACATTCTGGTGTTGTTTCTAGCCTAATCTTTATTGCCCTGCTTACAGAAACTGCCTCCCTGATTAACCCTTATTACATTGTAACAGCTAAGGTGAAGCACCCATCGATGTGAGTAACGTTGAGTTGGCAACGCCCACACAGTTACATGACCACGGCACGCCTACCCAGCTGGTCATTAGGGCAGAGAACTGATTGTTAAATTATTTGAATCCCACCACTGTGTAAATTCATCCTTTCCTTAATGTCTGTTTTAATTAGGATTTGATAATGTTTGAGTTGACAGTAACCGTCTTCTTTCATTTTTTAAAAAATTGATTTATATGCCGCCCTTCTCCGAAGACTCAGGGCGGCTTACAATGCGTTAAGCAATAGCCTTCATACTTTTGTATATTTACAAAGTCAGCTTATTGCCCCCACAAACTGGGTCCTCAATTTACCTACCTTAGAAAGGATGGAAGGCTGAGTCAACCTTGAGCCTGGGGAGATTCGAACTGGTGTAATTGCAGACAGCTGGATGTTAATTACGGTGCTTTAGTCTGCAGAGCTAAACCAGGCTCTTGTTACAATATACATACAATACTCATTACAGAACTCTGATCAAAAATGGAACTATGATTATTTTATTTATTTATTTAAAATTTTTGTAAGCTATCTATTTTATAGGTAACTCTGGGTGGGTCCTGAAAACAACGTACAGTGCCACATTAAAAACTATATAAAACTAACTGTTTTAAAAGAAGAAAGTTGTACTGAAGAAAGAAGAAGCTTTGATTTTTTAAAAAATGTAATTTGAGATCCAGGAGTGGGTGGGGAGAACATGCTATATTAGGACCCAGTGGCACAATTCACCTGTCATTAATTTACACCAGAAACTCTTGTGCTTATATACAATGAAAGAGGGACTGTGTAAGTCTAAAGTGTGCTACTGCCTGTTTCTGATTCACCATATAGTGGTTTGGAGCAGTGTTCCTTAGCAGTGCTGGCCATGAATTCTAAGAGTTGTAATTTTTGCATATCTGAAGAGTGTCAAGTAGAAAAAGATTTGGAGGGGGAGTCTTCATTTCTGACATTTTCTTGATCAGTATCAGATTTCTATTTTTGGAAAGTTTTGTATCTTTGTTTGCAGATTCCTTTTCTCCCTTTTGTATCCCTTTTGCCATACTTGATATGTTGTCCTATAGGACTTGAACTCTTGCATAGCATTGTGTTACATTGGGCTTGATTTATTTTTGTTACTGGCAATTCTATTAAGGCAGAACTTCTCTGATACTCATTTAACATTGCCTCACTTTTTGGTATCGTGCAATGGCAAGCCATTTCTGAATTGTTGCCAAGGGAAATGCCATGAATAGTAACCATCTGGTAACTAGGAGTCAGGCTTTTTTTTAACCATCTTTCAACTAAAATCTTCATTTAATCATCCTGTACAATGTTAAATACAAATCCAATAAATGAAAGTAATTCTGGTTTTCAGTTACACACACACACACACACACACACACACACACAGAGAGAGAGAGAGAGAGAGAGAGAGAGAGAGAGAGAGAGAGAGAGAGAGAGAGAGTATATCACAGAAGTAAGTACACCCCCTCACATTTTGTAAATATTTAAGTATATCTTTTCATGTGACAACATTGAAGAAATGACATTTAGCTACGATGTAAAGCAATGAGTATACAGCTTGTATATCTTGTATAAATGTGCTGTCTCCTCAAAATAACGCAAAACACAGCTATTAATGTCTAAACTGCTGGCAACAAAAGTGAGTACACCCTTAAGTGATAATGTCCAAATGGGGTCCAAAGTGTCAATATTTTGTGTGGCCACCATTATTTTCCAGCACTGCCTTAACCCTCTTGGGCAAAGAGTTCACCAGAGCTTCACAGGTTGCCACTGGAGTCCTCTTCCACTCCTCCATGATGACATCATGGAGCTGGTGGATATTAGAAACCTTGCGCACCTCCACCTTCTGTTTCAGGATGCCCCACAGATGCTCAATAGGGTTTAGGTCTGGAGACATGCTTGGCCAGTCCATCACCTTTACCCTCAGCTTCTTTAGCAAGGCAATGGTAGTTTTTGAGGTGTGTTTGGGTCATTATCATGTGGGAATACTGCCCTGTGGCCCAGTCTCCAAAGAGAGGGGATCATTCTCTGGTTCAGTATGTCACAGTACATGTTGACATTCATGGTTCCCTCAATGAACTGTAGCTTCCCAGTGCTGGTAGCACTCATGCAGCCCCAGACCATGATATTCCCACCACCATGCTTGACTGTAGGCAAGACATACTTGTCTTTGTACTCCTCACCTGGTTGCCGCCACACACGCTTGACACCATCTGAACCAAATAAGTTTATCTTGGTCTCATCAGACCACAGGACACGGTTCCAGAAATCCATGCCCTTAGTCTGCTTGTCTGCAGCAAACCGTTTGTGGTCTTTCTTGTATATCATATTTAGAAGAGGCTTCCTTCTGGGATGACAGCCCTGCAGACCAATTTGATGGCAGCGTGCAGTATATGGTCTGAGCATTGACAGGCTGACCCCCCACCCCTTCAACCTCTGCAGCAATGCTGCAAGCACTGATATGTCTATTTCCCAATGCCAACCTCTAGATATGATGCTGAGCACAGGCACTCCATGAGGCCTGTTCTGAGTGGGATCTGTCCTGTTAAACTGCTGTATGGTCTTGGCCACCATGCTGCAGCTCAGTTTCAGGATCTTGGCAATCTTCTTATAGCCTAGGCCCGTGAAGGCGAACCTATGGCACACGTGCCAGAGGTGGCATGTGTAGCCATATCTGTGGGCATGCCAGCTCAGTTCTGGCATGCATGCGCACCCCAGCCAGCTGATTTTCGGGCCTTCTGGGCCCACCAGAAGTAGGGAAACAGGCTGTTTCCTGCCTATGGAGGGCCTGGGGGTGGTGGGAAAGGCCCACTTTTCTTTCTCACCTGGCTCCAGATCCTCTCTCTGCATCTGGGGAGGGCGAAAACAGCCTTCCCCACCCCCTCGGAGGCCCTCTGGAGGCCTGAAACGGCCCATTTCCCAACTCCCGGTTGGACAGGAAGTGACATTTTTTTGCTCCAGAGACTCTGGAGGCTGAGGACAGCAAAAAACATCACTTCTTGTTCAAACAGGAAATGGGCCGTTTCAGGCCTCCAGAGAGCCTCTGAGGGGGTGGGGAAGGCTGTTTTCGCCCTCCCCAGAGGCATAGAGAGGATCTGGAGCCAGGTGGGAAAGAAAAATGGGCCTACCGGGCCATTACGTGCCAGGAGCGGGGGAAGGGGTTGCATGTGCAGGGCGGGGTGCATAGAATTATGGGTGTGGGCACACACATGCATGAACCTCCCCCGTCCCCCCACTCCTGGCACACAATGGCAAAAAGGTTAGCCATCTCTGGCCTAGGCCATCTTTATATAGAGCAACAATTCGTTTTTTCAGGTCCTCGGAGAGTTCATTGCCATGAGGTGCTGTGTTGAACTTCCAGTGACCAGTATGAGAGAGATGAACACCACATTTTACACACCTGCTCCCCTTCACACCTGAAACCTTGTACCACTAACGAGTCACATGACACCAGGGAGGGAAAATGGCTACTTGGGCCCCATTTGGACATTATCACTTAGGCTTGTACTCACTTTTGTTGCCATCAGTTTAGACATTAATGGCTGGGTGCTGCGTATATCTCCTTGGGGAAAATTGATTTGCTTAATCTCCTTTGCTTAACGACCACAGCAAAAAAATGCTAAAAATGTTGGTCTGGTCATGCCTCACATAACAACCGTGGTGTCTTACTCCTGGCTCAATTATGGTCATAAGTCAAGGACTATCTGTATCAAATGCAGGAACGTTATCTAGCTGGTTCAGGTTAGATCATGCATATCCATAGTATAAAAAGTCGAATAAAATTTAACACCCATGGCAGAGGAAGTACACTGTGAAAGACAGGCCTAAGAATGCACTGACTCCCGGAAGAGAAAACATTTCTGGTTCTCAATTAACCACAACACCTTGACTTGCATTTGATGCTGAAATCTCCTAAATCAGGGGTGGGCAAATGGGGCTCTTTTACAACCTGTGGACTTCAACTCCCAGAATTCCTGAGCCAGCTTGGATGTCTCAGGAATTCTGGGAGTTGAAGTCCAAAGATTGTAAAAGAGCCCCATTTGCCCACTCCTGTCCTAAATGTACAGTGAGAAAGTATCACCCCTGAGAAGTACTCCAGACAAGATTCACTAACCATGAGTATTAACAGTACCTTTGTTGCAAGGCTACAATAAAGACTTTTGCAAATCTGAAAATACATTTCTTCCTCCTCCTCGCTTTTACAGCTCAAGAAACTAAGGATGGTCGCTTCTGAGACATTTGTCACGTTCTACCCTTCTGTAGGTTAAGTTTCCCCTTATCTTACCTTTGCCGAGATTGTTGATCCATCTTCTCCTCTTCCTATCTCTCAAGGACATTCTCACAGACCGTTACATCAAGTCACTTCCTTTCCTACTTGGGAACAGGGTTCTGGCCAGCATTTGGGAATGAAAAGGGCATTTTGGCCACTGCTTGCTTGTCCCGGTTCTATGCTCTTTGGAAAGTATTCTTTTTTTAAATCTTCCATTATGCCACTTACTGGTAGATGGACAGGTCATCAAAATTGTAGCACAACTGTGGGCATGCAAAAAAGGCCATTCAGGCAGGAGTCAAGAAGAGTAGGTATGGGCTGTGAGACATTTCTGCCCTTGAAGTTGAAAGAAGACATGTCTTTACCCCTGCAAATAAATCCCATGGCATCTCTTGCGGTTCTTTTTGTGAGAAATCTGTGCAGCTTGGAATTATTGTTAGAAGCAGTTAATATTGTTAATTGAATAACATCCCTAGTTAAGTATATTCTATTACTTAATGTTATATATAATCTATATAAAGAATGCATTATTTTTGAGCTTGCTTGTTTTCTTGTAGACATCTCATTACTAAACTAGGCAACATCATTGGTGCAATGCCTACAAGAAAACAAGCAAGCTCAGAGAGCACCAAGCACCCCTCATCTCAAGCCCGAGCTACAAATATTCTCCTTTATTAGTAATGCATTATTTTTCTTCTGCTATATCTTCCAAAAAGAGACCTCATTCTGGTCCTTAGCCTCATCAAGACATTTTCTTGAATTCTTGTCAAAATGTAGTTGGCCTCTTTTAGTAAACAAGTACTTTATTTCGTACCATTGATATAATGGAAATCGTAAAAGTTACGATGAAAATCAAAAATTACGATGGAAATCGTAAAAATTACGATGAAAATCAAAATTTGTGTATATTTGTCTATACGTCAAAAGCTTGCATTTGTCTATAAGCTGCATGACGGAAGTATGTCTTAAGGTGAACATACAGCATCTATAAAAACGAGAGAGCTAAATTTAGAATCACTGTGGGATGAGCAAGCTAGCATATGGAACTAATATAGACATTGTTTCTGTAGCATTAATACTAGTTGATGTACTTGCTGTAATGCTTCAGTATGGATATTTCCTTTGGGCACAGATCTGCCAACAAGTATTCTCATCTTTCCTTTCTTCTTAATGTTTAGCTGAAGTTGCAGAGCTGAACTTTAGGTGAAGTTAATTCTTTTGGATCTATTTTACATTGAGAAGTGTCCTTCCTTACCGCACACGTATTGTTATCATCTGTTTGTACAAAGGGAAATTTGGTAGCCTTTGTAAATTCCATTAGTCAAAGTAACTAACCAAATATGGACACACCTGTGCAGGCAGAAAATGAATGGGATAACACATCACAAAAACATATTTGGCAGAAGTGTTTTTCTGATTTTCCTGGTATGACCCAGCAGAGTGGCTTGAATCTGTTGAAAGTCCTTGTACATGTTTAATATTTTGTAAGTCAGTCTATAAGCCTGGGGCTTTAGTGTTAGTTGCAATGTGGAAGGATCTTATCTGCTGCAGAATCTTACTTGCATCTAATTCTATAATGGTGAACCTATGGCACGCGTGCCCAAAGTGCCACATGAAGCCATGTCGCCCAGCACACATTGCCTTGCCTGTTTGTCTTCTGGGTTTCTGGCGCGCATGCTTGCACAATGGTCAGCTGTCTGCACGCAGCAGTGCCAAAAATTGGTGTGGACATGCACGCTGGCCAACTGATTGTTGGGTGTGTATGCACGCCAGAACCTGGAAGTTTGGTGGAAGTTTGATCCATTTGCGTGCGCAGCAGTGCCGAAAACCGTCCCGCCCATGCACATTGGCCAGCTGATCGTCAGGTGCACATGCATGCTAGAACCTGGATGTTCGGCTTTTCTGGAGCGCAGCCCCGATGAGTGTGAGTGCACGCGCGATGTTTCCATGCGACCTTTTCGGCACTCGCTACCGAAAAGGGTCGCCATCACTGGTCTAATTCAGTGTGCCTTCAATTTTACAGGGTCTCTTTAGAACTCTTTAGAACTAACTGGGGTTTCTCTAACACACTATAAGGGCCCTGTTTATACTAGGATTCTAAAGCAGATCCGGTTGGCGTTTCATAATTGGTTCACAACATCCTAGAGAACAGCAATGTATCACAGTGAACTGACAGAAGAAGGACATTCTTTGCTCTGAGGCAAAATCCACCTGAGTGGGAATATTGTCTAATGCAGGTACTTAAGAGATGAAACCTGGATAACAGCCCATTCTCACTGCAAATAAATTTTCTAGTAATTGTAATTTTCTGGACAGCTCTCAACTAAGCCTTCTGCTGTTGCTGAGCATGCAATCAGTAGTGACTGAACAAATAATACTATAGAAATAGCTGTGTTTATAGTACTTCCAGTTTTCTAAGAAATAAAGCTATAAAAGGATTTTGCTATATAGTTAAATTGCAGTGTGGAAGTCCTTGTAAAACTGTTTGTCATGTTTTTACATTGGAGTTGCTAGGCATTTTTCATGGAAATGTGGTTGTTTTTTTGAGATTATTGGTTCTCTAATCTTTACCATTTACGACAAACACACCCAAACTTTTTCAGGTTGCATTTAGTTTTTGTGTGGCATTCCGGGAATTGTGCTTCATAACCAGGACTGGGCCAGAACAAAGTATGCAGAACTATGTCAAAAACTTAAATTTTGATTTTAATTTTACTTTGTTATAGTTTAAAATAAACTTTCTAAATGAAATATAGTTAATACGATTCTCCTATAGAGAACATTTTTTCTCTCTCCTGTCCCTTGAAAAATGACTGATAGCAACTTTTTCAGAGATTCTAGCAAATTACATGTAGGGTATAAAACTATTTAGTTTCCTTTTCCAATTAAATCCTGTCAGCGTGGAGGTAAAATAGCAACTTGTGGTTTAGTTTTGGAAATATTTATTTGGGATTTGCTGAATGCTTTATAGAAGTGGGGCTCAATCTTTGAGGCTTGATGACCTGGCTGCGGGGAGAGAGGGGAACCAGGCCGTGTAAGTAGCGGGCTGGCACTCGCAGCTCAACTCACGCAAGTGGCAGGCCGGCAAACCTGGACATGCACACAGAGCTCAACTGTAAGTTGAGCTGTGTGTGTGTTTGCACATGAGCCTGCCTCTTGCGCAGCCTGGTTCTGAATAGGCCACAGCCCACATAATGGGCCACAACCCAGGGGTTGGGGACCCATGCTTTACAGCTTTTCTCTTTGTTTTCATTCTCTTTTCCAATAATCTTGTTGTTCTTCCTCTTTCTTTCCATGTGTTGTCATGAATGATGAGCAGAGTTTTCTCCATTCATTAGCAGCTGTCCATCCTTTGGGGGCCAGAAGCTCCTGTGTGTTCCACCTGGGAAAGTGCAAGCCACTGCTTGCATGGTTGCCTGGAGGTGGTTGCTTCTTAAAATAGGAGACTAGATCGCTGGAAAATTACTAGAATACTGTACATTTCTTTAACCCCTTTTTGCCCTTTTGAGGAAAAACTGAAATTTCTCCCCAGCCAGGATTATGTATTTTGTATCAAGAAGGTTGAAAGTATATACAAGAAAAATAGATTCAGCATTAATAGAAGATTAGGATATTGTTTTTCCTGTTGAACTTGTAAATGTGGTGAAACTCAGGGCAATTAGTGGATGAAAATAAAAATGGAATAATAGCTCTTTTGAACTGCCTTTGCGAGAGAAAGTTTGAATTACACTAGGCACACTTTTCTCACACCCACTTAGTGAGAAAACTGGAACAAAATATTTAATTCTGATATTTGGGTGTTAGAAACAATTACAACTGTTACAATTTTGTTTCAAAAGACAGAAAAGATTGTTAACAGGGAGGAGAATGCATTCATTATTTTACATCAGATGGAAAAGATAAATACAGGTAGTCCTTGACTTAGGACAGTTGGTTTAGCGACCGTTTGAAGTTACAAAGGCACTGAAAAAAGTGACTTATGATCATTTTTCACACTTATGACTGCTGAAGTATCCCCATGGTCATGTGATTTACATTTGGATGCTGGACAACTGGTTCATATTTATGAAGGTTGTAGTGTCCCGGGGTCAGGTGATCTCCTTTTGCAATCTTCACAACCGTGTTAATAACTGCAGTGATTCACTTAACAAATGTGGCAAGAAAAACCATTAAATGGAGCAAAACTCACTTAACCAATTTCTCACTTGGCAACATATATTTTAGGTTCAGTTGTGGTCGTAAATTGAGGACTACCTGTATATTGTAATATTTATACCTCAGTGGTGCTACTCAGACGGTTCTATCCGGTTCGGGAGAACTGGTAGCAGTGGCTGGGGGAAACTCACCCACCTGGATGTTAGCGCGTCCTGTTTTTGACACGCTAAGCATGCACAGAAGATCCTGTGCATTTGTGGAGGTGGCGCATACACTCTCCCATTTGCGAACCAGTAGCGAAGGTAAGTGAATACCACCCCTGTTATACTTGTATATTTTCTATGACTGTGAAGGGAAGGATGTACCCTGTTTCCCCCAAAATAAGGCATCCCCTGATAATAAGCTCAATTGGGCTTTTGAGCGCATGGCAATAAGGCCAAGTGCTTATTTCAGGGTACAAAAAAAATATAAGACAGGGTCTTATTTTTGGGAAAACATGATAATAGGTTTGAATAAAGGTGGCCTGATTTTGTGGAGTGGAATTGGTAGGTGCAGGAAAGTGAAGCTGTGGCATTGATTATGAAAAAGAAGTCTACAATTCATGATAGAAAGCATGAATTGGTGTCAACTAGGTTAAGAGTTTTCAAACTATTTCAGGCTGCAAAGCCTGTTTATTATTATTTTCTTGGAACCCCTGATTAAGAGAAGTGGGGTACTAAGTGTCTTCTAACATGTTCCATCCCTTCTATTGTATATTTAAAGAAATGGCTATGGATGCCTACAGCATTGAAGCAAGCGGTGGTTACTTCTTTTTCTCTCTCCATAGTCCCTTTCAGATAGATCTTTCCCCTTAGTGAAATTTAGCTAGTGAAACTCATTCAAGTCCTCAATCAACTCTGAGTTACACAGAACCCAGTTCAAACAACTCCCGTGGCTATGAATGCATACGAAAATAGGAAGACATTGATTGGTGAGTGATATGGAGATTCGTTTGGGGGCAAATTGTGTAACATTCGGAATGAATGAGATTCAGAGAAGAAGAAAAAAACCTGTTAGATGATGAAGTGAGTGGCAGGAATGAGATGAAATGTACAGAAAATAACGAGACATCCAGAGTCTCAAGAATAAATGCAATAGTAACTGTTTTTTGAATATCTGCTTAGAAGAAAATAAGTTTTAAGTATATGATGTTTACAAGTGGGAAAGGAATGGACAAAAATCATGTTGATTTCATTGTTTATAGTGAAAGACTGAGATAATTAATAAAGGATATAAGAGATTCTGAATCCTGGACAGGGCATTATCTCATAATATCAAGGTTGGATCTAGGGAAAAATGACACTGGAAGAAAAAGAAGTGAAAAGAAACTAGAGTAGAATGACTGCAGGAACAAAACAGAAGAGTCCTATATGGAACAGAGGAATATAGAATAATTTCCCAGAACAATAAATGGAAAGTGAATGTATGGGGGGAAAACGGGCAGCTGCTTCAGAGACAGTAAAAAAGAATTATGTAGAGAATGCCTCAGAAGTGTGCCTAATGAAAGGTGAAAAAGGATGCTTGATGGAATGATGAAGTAAAACAGGCTGAGAATGAAAAAAAAAGACATGTAAGAGAATTATTGTTGCAGCGAATGAGTGGAGATCTTGTGTGATTTGTATAGAAAAACTAATCGTTGTAAAGGATGTACGGTAGTCAAAGAGAGCAAGGAGCTAAGGTTAAAAGAAGGAGAGAAAATGCACTGTGATTTTGATGGAGATATTTTTTTTTTTTTAAAAAAAAGAGTGATACAATCGAATGCGGCAGAAAGAGGGCACCTAAGAAGTGGGAGTGGATAGGATCAGGAATGCATAGGTGGTGGACTTATATCAGAGTGTTTAGGTGACTTCGTCATGCAGAAAGAATGAATGAATGAAGCCCGAATCACAAATCAAATATTTGAAGGAAAAAAGAATGAGCGAGAAGAGGGGAAAACCAAGGAAGTCATGGTTGGATGGAGATAATGAGATTCTCAGAAAAAGGGTGGCGAGAAGTTTAAAGAATAAAGGCAGTGTATGAAGTGGTGCGCAGGCAGGGCAGAAGCAAGGATGAAAGGTATGGAGAGGAATAATGAATGGCGAACCAGATTTAGCTGCATTTCCTTTTTTGTATTTTATGGCATATTTCCTTTGGCTTATTATTTTCTATTTACACATGTGCAAACGCGGTTGAAGAATGATGCCGTGCTTTTAGAAATCTACTCATTACCTGGCATGTTGCTCTTAAAGCAGCTGGATTTATTTATTTTTTTTACAATCATGCAGAAGTCCAAAAGGTGTCGAGGTGTTTTAATAGAGATCGTGTAAACAGTGCAGTTGAGTTTATTTTACATATTGTCCTTTATTTTAATAGGGAATGTTTAACTGCAATCTTTAAACAGTTAACTATAGGTTACAGTTTTTGTAATATTCCACTTGACTTTTCAATGGCTTGCATAATATTACATATTACAGTTACTGTGATATTTGAATTTAATTGCAAAAAGCCAAATTGAAGATAATCTGGAGACAAAGATTTCACCCTCCAAGAGCTGTACAATTCGGTGTTCCTACCATGTAAGGAGTTAGGTATTTAAACACAACAAAATAGGCCCTATTATTCTTTTGTTCCTATTCCTTTATGCATACCTAAGGTGTTCAAGTTTCTGGAGAGGGCTGAATGAATATGAGTCATCCTCTCCAATTTTCTTTCAGAAATATATGCCACTAAAAGAGGTAACAGTAAATATATCTAGTTGCTGGAAATTAAGCAGGTACAGCATCGACCAAGAGAAAATAATGCGAAGTGAAAAATTCTGCAATTTATCTTAAATAAGGGATGTCTCAGAGAGGACGGAACCTCTCTTCTGCATCTTCTTGATGGGTTCTAAAAGTAGCTAAGGCATTAGGGTAAAAAAAACCAGTGCCAAATGTTATGCAAATTCATAGAGAAAATTCATCTTTTAAATTCTGCTCTTAACCTGGGCAACTTTTAAGATGTGTGAACTTCAACTCTCAATGTATTTCCTAGAGGGCTGGGGAATTTCTGGAAATTGAAATCCACACATCTTAAAAGTTGCTCAGATAGAGAAACACTGGTGTAATGGATTTACGTGTTGACTCTTTTTGTGTATCTTTCCTTTGTCATGTATCTTCGTATATTTATGTATGAGCACTGGGAAGCACAGGCTGGGTTGCACAGGCTGGGTTGCACATCTCTGAGTCACATGACAGGAAGGAGGAAGGGCGGGGGCTTGCACATGCTCTGAGTCACATGACAGGAAGGAGGAAGGGCGGGGGCTTGGGAATGGAGGGTTGGTCAGTAGCAATCCAAATTTTCCCCCAGAGGTTTCTCTTATGGGAAGAATTGGGAATTTTTCTGGAATATTTTTCTGCACAGCATCAAGCCAGATCTTCCTTGCTTTTTCTTTTGCCAGCTTCTCCCACCATTGCATGTAGTCTTCGATTTACAACCAAAAATTACAACAGACTCTCCAAGGCTACTTATGACACAGATTGGAAGTTCTGATGGTTGCCCCCTCCATTGGTCACATGATCACATTTGGGCATTTGGGAGCCAGCTCATATTTATTGACATGACGGTGATTTACTAATTTTTTCGCTGGAAACCACTTCTGATTTCTGGTAAAAAAAACATCCGTTGCAGATACTATAGCATTCGCTTAACAACTGCAATGATTCACACTGCCAAAGGGTTGTAAAATAGGGTACGGTGACCTGCTTAACAACTGGCATGACTTACAACTGTAATTCTGGCTTCTACAGTCGTAAATTGAGGAGTATCTGTGTCAGCTTTTCAGGATTTGGTCAGTTATTCTGCTGATAGACACACAGATGGAAGAAGACAGTTTTCTTGAGCCCCTTTATGTAATTTCTTTCCAACTTTCAGTTGGGTGTGAAAGATATGTCATAATTTTTTGAGCTCCCTATATTTTTCATAGAAAAACTGTTCCTTAAGAGTTGGGAAAACTCTTGAGCTATGTGCCAAGTTGCAAGGGAAGAGAAGCAGTTGGAAGACCTTGCCAATTTCAGTCAGAATAGAGCTGAAAGGGACCTTGGAGGTCTTCTAGTCTAAATGCCTGCTCAAGCAGGAGACCCCATACCATTTCAGACAAATAACTATCCGGACTTTTCTTAAAAACCTCCAGTGATGAAGCACCTACAGCTTCTGATGGCAAACTCTACCAGTTAAATGTTCTCATTTAGGAAGTTTCTCCTTAATTCCAGGTTGCGTCTCTCCTTCATTAGTTTCCATCAATTGTTTCTTGTCTTGCCTTTTATGTACTTCAATGGAAAAAGCTTCATGGCATTCACTGCTTTAAGACAACCATTTTTGAAACAGGAAATAGTGCAAAATTTATTAAACAAACAAGAGGTTTTGCGAATTTAGCAAGAATCAGTGTTGTTGTTTTTCTTTGGAACTTTTGTCAGCATCTATAGTTTAATAATAATAATACTAATAACTTATTGAATCTATCTGACCCCCCTCCCCCAACACCTAGCACCTCCAAACAGTTTTAAAGTAATTTTAAAGTAATTAAAGTTTAAAGTAATTAAAATTATGGGAGTAATTTTAAATTTTTTTAAACAACCGACTGGGCAGTTTTAAAGTAATTCTAAAGTAATTAAAATTATGGGAGTAATTTTTAAAATTGAATTCTAGCCCCAGTTAATATTTACTCAACTATTTTTTGCATGTCTCGTACTGAAGTTAAGTTCTGCATAACTGGATATAATTGCATACTACTTTATCCTAGATTGACAGCACAGAAAATGTAGCTGACTGTGACATTGCCCTGGTTTATATAACAAATGAATATCTTGGTGAACTCATCAGTAAAATATCCTATCATTTAATTAGGAAACAGATGAATATGGTGTTTTAAGAACAAAGCCCTGCCACTTTGCTCGGGATTACATTTGATTGCTGGAGTGAGGCATGTACACGTAAATAAAGAGAGAAAGGGACGAAAATCATAGGGTGGTTCATTGGTTTGGGAAATACTACAGAGAAAATAGAGATTTCTTTAATTCATATTGGATGATTTGGAATCCAGAGCAAGATCTTGTGACATAGTGTAACCTTGTAGCTGATTGTTTGTGGGTGTTTTATTTTTATATCAGCAATTCTCAGAAGAGCAATGCAATATGTAGTTCAACTCTAAGAGAAGGAGTTGAGGAATGCATGTACAGATGTTTTAACACAGTGTTTCTCAACCTCGGCAACTTTAAAATGTGTAGATTTCAACTCTCAGGATTCCTGAACCACCCATGCATCCCTGGGGAGACATTTTTCTTTCTCTGCCCTTTCATCCAGCCATTATGGATGAAACTCAAGGGTGAAATGCTACCAGTTCGCACCTGTTCGGGCGAATCAATAGTGATAAAGGCTACCGGTTCAGGCGAACTGGTAGTAAAAAAAAGCTACTGATTCGTCTGAACCAGTATTTCCAAGGAGCAGCTGTGCCGCGCGATGCAGATTCGCTAGAAAGCAGGAAATCCTGCTTTCTAGCGAATCTAAATCACGCGGCACAGCTGTCCCCCCCCCCCCCCCCCCGGTTCTACTGACCTTGCTAAGCCTCCTTGCTAAGTGTGCATTTGGTGCACACTGCTCATATGCTCGCACACAGCATGCTTTTGGCGTGTACCTCGCATGCACAGGCAGCAAACTGGTGGCAATCCGCGGAGGATTTCACCACTGGTGAAACCTATATCTGGATATATATGTAAAATACGTGTACTTTGTAGCTTTCGTTTAACACATTTAAAAAAAATACGTGGGTAATAATGGCAATATTCTCTTCTGTTTCACTTAATTGTTTTTAAAAATGATAGTAATGTGTCATTTTTCTGAGGTCATCTACTACATTATAGAAAAACAGCCTGTTTGCTCATTAATAACTGTGAGAGGAAAGTCTCAGAAAAGGATCCTGATTCTGAATTTCAGTCAAAATCATACTAATAAATAAATAATGAGTAAATATATACTTAAGATAGCACATTTATATCGTATTGTAAACTTGCTTTCCCAAACATTTCAACAGAAGTTGTGTTTATATCAGCATGATTTCCTAAGCCAGACAAAAACATTAGTCTTTGTTTTGACATTTATAAAACTATTCTTTTGGATATAGCAAGTTTTGAAAATTGTCCTTTTTGACTGCCAAATTATTCCTGTTCCATAGCAACGCTTCTTATATGAAATCAACTTTGGAATAAAGGAGGATTTTTCAAATCTTAGCTTCTAATGGAGAAAGTCAGAAGCCTCACCCCTCTTGAACCAAGCATTCCAGATTTTTTTTTTTTTAATGAACAGGTTCTGCATCCTGTAAGAATTTAAAACCCCTTGGTTTAAAGTGTTACCGCAAAGAATAAACCTATGCATTTTAAGACTTTAATACCTTTTCCTCTGTTCTGCTTTTGGCTTTCTTGAATTACATTTCAGGGTTCTCAAGTGATTACTCGAACCAAACACTTTTCCTCTTTTTGCTTGTTACTTTAGCTGGCAGGGAATTTAATCAGCATGACGTAAAACAAACTGGAAAGGAAAAATTAACTGTTCCAGTACTTCATCTTAACATCTACAAATCTGAAAAAAAAAATGCTTCTCTTTCTAGTAGCTGATAATTTCAAGACTTTATACAGTATGTTATGCTGAAGAGATTACAGAATGAGAGAAATTATCCTTTAAGCAAAATGCAAATTTAATATATCAAGACACATAGTTTATTTAAAAGGTCTGCTTTATTTTTATAACCAGAAAATTGTCTTCTTAAGGTTAGTTTTGCTCTTTATTTTCTATTTATGTCCATACTCACAGTTGGGAAAAAACCTGCTGGAAATTTGGAGAGATTGGGTTTTCGTCTGAGTTTATATTGCCACATATATTACATCTTTTACTTGTAGTTTGAAGAGTGTAGAATGCTGTGAAAGAGATAGATTCAAGGTCGGTTTTGAAAAAGAAACTGAAAATAAAACATTCAAGATTATAATGCTAATCTTAAAACAATGGTGTACTGGAAAATTATATACACCTCTTGTTCATGGATATCAGAAAAAAATTATATAAAAAATTAACTTAAAGAATCAGGGAGATGAAGCAGTTTTTAACTCTTCAAGGATATTTCACAGATTTTTATTCATTGAGTAAAGATAATAATAAGCTTTTCTCCATATTTCATATTACCTGTACTAAGCATCATCCAATAAAGCTAATTGTCAGGATAATCAAGACAGGTAAAAGAATGTATTAATTCCTACAGCACATTATTGAATTGTAATGAATGGGCTAAGTGGGACCTTTGTCTGATTCTAATTGACATGTATATTTGTTTTCCACAGTATGTAATTTTATGTCTCATGAGAAGTGCCTGAAGTATGTGAAGATACCTTGCTCATCTATTGCTCCAAGTCTTGTAAGGGTAAGTTGCTAATGCTTTGGGAAAAACTAAATATCCAGTGGGGTGTAATTGGACAGCTGGTACATGGGAGATTCAAGTTGTAGTCTTTGATCAGCCACAGAAGCTGACTTTGAGTCAGTCACTTTCTCCATTGCAACTATTTCATAGAGTTGCTGTTGTGGAAATAGGGGGTGGAGGTGCTATGTTTCCTGGGTTCACACCAATCTGCCCTGCACAGCTAATAAACATATTTGAGAAAAGACACACTCTTTTCACTTCTCTTTGGCTGTCATATTAACAAAAACAATCACAATAAATGTTCCTTTGATTATCATGACATGTTTGTGTAGAGGACAATCACCACATTGTATTTGACCCTCCCCAATTGGATCAGTTGGATGGTTTATGTTCTGTGAGACCCAACAAACCATGGTTGACTATCCTGGTTTAGCCTTACACACAAAAATAGACAACATGCTATGTTAATGTATACAATCAGTGATATATGAGAGTGAATAAACAGTTATATAAATAAACAAATAAACAATATCCTGCAAAAATATATCCATTTAAAGTTATTATTTTCAATATTTTCTATGCTTAAAAATTTTCCTTCCATTTTTAATGTAAAGATAATAGGAAGTTTACTTTCTGATATACTGTATAACTGTAATCAAAGTAGCCACATTTATCCAGAATTATATTCATAATTTCGGTAATTCTGGGATTTTAAAAGTACACTACTTGTGAGTCATTGTAAGCCATGGTGATCAAAATGAAAATGGAGAGAAACATTTTGGTGTACGTGTATAGAGTTTAGCTAAGTACTAGTTTAGTACCTAAACCTAAGCCAAAATTGGCATGTTTTGTGTGTGTGTGTGTGTGTGTGTGTGTGTGTGTGTGTGTGTTGCATAATATATGAAATCATGTTTTATGTATTAGTGCTGTGTGGGAACTAGATTACCAGGGCAAACAGTTAAAAATAGTGCCTTTAAAAAATACTGATTTATTGTTGCGGGGAATTCATTGCTGATATGAGGTAAGTTAATATCAAATTGACATACCCATATATACAAGAATACAAGCCAATCATTCAGTTTATGTACTTGCTATTTATTAGACTACTATTTATGGGGATTTTTGTTGAATAGTTATTGGTGGTGACCATTCCATTGTTGTTATAACCAAATCAAGAATGGGTTGGAGATCCCAACTTACTTTCCTGTCTGGTGATAAAGGTTGAAGAAAATCTCTAGAAGGTAAAATGATATCCCTAGAATGAATACAGGTGTTCATTTTACTTTGATTATTGTTCTACTTATAAGCTATATTTTTATTTGAGGATGTAGTATTCTCCTCCCACCCACCATCTCCCAGTAACTTACATAAGAGAAAAATAGACCGGTAAACATTGAGATGGTAGTAGATGTGATGTGGATATAGAAGGCTGCAGGTTTCATCTCTGACATTTTTGAAGGATTTAGAGTCTTCAGCACTAGATGATATCATGAAATGTCTCAGCTACTTCTGTTTATTAAAATGAATCTCCTCCAATCCAACTTTAATTCCTAATGACTTCATGGATATCTTGGCCACAGTAAGGAAGTGGCTTGTTATTACCTTCTTCGGAGATGTTTCTCAACTGCTCTATTTTAGTACCCATCCAGACTAAATGCTGTTTGCTTTCCAAGCCAAGATGTGGTCCCTATTAATTACATTTTCCTAACGAAGTATCTTCTTTGGTAGAGAACAGCTGTGGATTAGCTGCATGAAGCAAATATTCAACTTGGTTCTTAATACTTAAAAAATAACAGAAAGCTTAATGGCAATTTATTTTGTGGGTGAAAAATGTTTATTTATATACTCTAATCCCATTCCAGATGATATAAAGTGGCTATTTTTGGAAGCTGTGGCACATGAAGGGTGTTAAAGACATTTTTCCTGATGGATTCTTAGATCATTTTAATATTGCAAATCATAAATTGCATTTTTAAATTATAATTTCAAGGTTGATGAAAATCTGGCAATGGATCAATTTCAACTAAATTTTTAGCTCCATGTTAATTGAAACTGGACCATCTCTCTATCTTACTGAACATGGCGCTCTGAAGCAGGATATGGAATTCAAGGTCAAATGAAGTCTTGTGAACTCAGATGGTTGGCATGAATAAGATAAGTTTTGTGTCAACAACTTTCAGAGAATTATGGAGTTAGCATACTATGACTAATCTTTGTTGCTTGGACTTAGTTACAAGCTGGCTCTAACTCATGATGTTTAAGAAGCTTTTTGTGAACAGAATTTATTGGTAAGTTTCAATGGCTATTTTTGTGTATAAGTATGCATATGATTCTTCTTGGGAATTCCTTCTCAAATAATGTTGAATTCAAAAGTCAGTTCATGACTTTGTGATATTGGTTTGTCTGAAACTGTTATACCACAGCTGCTTTAAAACAACTTTTATTGTAGGTACACTGTCCTTCTTCAGTATTTTCAGTGCTGCTGAACTCTTTCCCTCCTCCTTGATAATTATTTAATTGCTCTAACACAATTGGATGAGTGCTGCTTCTCCATGTGTTTAATATTTATTGTGAAGGAGGTAAATTAATGGAACAATACTATTTTTATTTATTTATAATTATTTTTAAATGGACTGCTTTCAGAGTGCTGCAAAACATTCTAATAAATTACAGCATTTCAAACAGAACCTTTCTTTGCACCTGAAAAGGTATATGTTGATTGAAGTGAACATAGCAGTTGAATAAGCTCTGATTGGAACATCAGCAGACATGAGTCTGGGTATTTTGATAAGCAGAATATCTTGAAATGAGAAAGCTCATTTTTGTGTGGATCAGTTGTTTAGGCAGACCATTGACTGTACATACCTGTATATCCCCAATTGCCCCTTTGTAGCTTTGATCCCTGGAGTGGGTGAGACCTACATTTTCAGTCCATTTTTATTGTTTCAAAGGGAGGGGTTAAGGTTTCCCTTTTCAATTCCCAATTTATTTTTCAGATTAGAATGAACTTGAGAAAGAAATCTCTACAACTTCATTTAGAAGTTACTATTGCTATTAGAACGTGAAGCAGCACATATTAAATGATCAGATGACTCCTATCACTTCATATGCAAACATGTATTTGTTTCATATTTCTAAGATCAGCCTTAGCTCTGAGCTCGAATGTAACTGGCTAATTCCTGATTTCTCACGTTGTAGCCAATTTTGAGTATTGAGCCCTGATTTTGAGTATTCAGAATAATGTCAAAAAACTGAGATTAAGACAGGACTTGTCTCATTCACTTTTTTAACGCCTGTGGTTGAATTCTGGAATTGTATCTGTGTTTTCAAGATCATTCTTCGTTCTTTCTAAACAAAACTCCTTCCAAATAAGATCAGAAATGACACAGCTATTCTTCTGCACTTTGTTCAAGGCAAAGGAAATAGGCTTTGAGAAAGTTGGCACATATTCAACTCTTTTTTAGTTACCCTAATGTTGAAAAACTTTGACTATGGCTGTTTTGTCTGTTCTTCAGAAACTAGATTATCTTTGTTTTTGATAGACTGTTCAAGACAGTCCATTAATTGGATCCTGTGGGAGAACTAATTTGGTTTCAAATCCTGCCTTCATTTTCTCCTCTTTGCCCTCTTAGATGGACTGGGAATGAGGACTTGATTGTTAATGTGTATGCCGTCCACAGAGTTACGCATATAACTCCTTTTATGATATAAGGTCTGGGTTAAAATTTTAAAACCATGTATATATGTATATATATGTGTGTGTACAGTGTATGTCTTTGCAGTACATATCCCAACAACTATGCAACTATTTAACGTGTTACATTACTGGAATATTTTTGTGTTCAGTTATTTATGCAAATACAATATCTATTCTATGCTACTACTTGGGGCCGTGTTTCTCAGCCTGTATCTACAACTTTGACCTGTATTTAGCATTGCTCCCTGGGGAATTATGGGAATTGAATTCTATACATCAGTGGTAGTCAACCTGGTCCCTACTGCCCACTAGTGGGCATTTCAGCTTTCATGGTGGGCGGTAGGGGTTTTATCCCTACTTTATAAATCACCATTACTGTGGAACCGGTGGGCGGTTAGAAAATTTTACTACTAACAGAGATACAAAAGTGGGCGGTAGGTATAAAACGGTTGACTACCCCTGCTATACATCTTAAACTTGCTAAGGTAGAATAACACCCTTGAGGAATCTGCTCTAGTTTTATGTACTATATGATCTAAAGGTCCACAATGTATGTTTATCCTGATTTGTATACTGTTTCTATGATCTATTATTCATAAAATGCTCATATAACTGAAGTATATTTGTTGAGCAGATGGTCAGTTTGAAAAAATTATATCAAAGCGTTTTTGCTAAAGCCTAAGGGCCTTGGATGACAATAATGTTCATTGTTTGGGAGGTTTTTTTTCCCAAATATGAGGGGGAAGTATAATCATTTGTTAGTCTTATTTAGAGTAAGAAGAGATGTTTTAATGTTTGAGTGGACAGTTCCCTTCTTTGCTTCACCTCTGTTGGTATTCAGTACAAGTAGTCCTCAACTTACTTACGGGACTGCCTGCTGTCACCAGTAGCCTCCCACTGGCCAGTACGCTCTCATAGAGAGGGACTCCTCCGGGTGCTGTCGGCCAAACAGTGTCGACTGGCGGCTCCCAGGGGGAGAGCCTTCTCTGTGGGGGCACCTACTAACTGGAATGAGCTCCCCCTGGAGATACGGAGGATCCCGGACCTATGCACCTTCCGCCGCGCCCTCAAGACCTTTTTATTCCAACAGGCTGGCCTGGCCTAACTTTTTTCCCTTTAAACTTTATATCTGTTTTAACCATTGGGGTGTTTTAATTTGTCATGGGCCAAATCGTTTAATATGGTTTTACATTGCTTTTAAATTTTGTATCCATGTGCTTTATCTTTTGGCTGTTCACTGACCTGAGTCCTTCGGGAGTAGGGCGGTATATAAATCTAATAAAATACAAAAATACAAATATAAAATACAAGTTTACAACAGTTCTTTTAGTGACCGTTCTAAGTTACAATGGCACAGAAAAAGTGACTTTTTCACACTTGCGACCTTTGCAGCATCCCCATGGTCACATGATCAAAATTCAGATGCTTGGCAACTGGTTCATATTTATGACGGTTGCAGCGTCCTGGGGTCACGTGATCACCTTTTGTGACCTTCTGACAAGCAAAGTCAATGGGGAAGCCATTTTCACTTAACAACCCTGTTACTAACTCGACAACTGCAGTGATTCACTTAACAACCGTGGCAAGAAAAGTTATAAAATGGGGCAAACTCACTTAACAAATGTTTCATTTAACAACATACATTTTGGCCTCAATTGTGTAAGTCAAGGACTACCTGTACATAGCTGCATTTGAGCTTTTGTGTTAGGTTTCTATTTTTATTTTCCAACATTTCTGGAAAAGAGATTTTGACAGGAACATTCCCTACTTACTCTACCTGGCAAGACAAAACAAAATAAAAAAGGGCTATTGAGTGGTTGTTCAAAGTTCTGAGTTCTGAGTTTTGCCATTGAATTAGCATGTTTAGTAAAATACTAAATTACTGATACTATTCCCAGTATTACTACAATGTTCGGTTTAGTCACCCTTCATTTACTCTTGAAAAACAAATGAGACAGTAATCAGCTGAGGGACTTTGGGTATGTCTCTCTACTGTTGTCGTAGTTCTGGTCGTAATTTTTATTTGCCCATAAGAAACTGGTCACTCCAGTTGTGAGGCCCATTTCCAATTCTTGCTTTTCCTCAGCCATATGCTTTCTGTAGCGAGTTGGTTCTCTTGTTCTTATTAAAAAAATGGGTGAAATTTTTGTAGCAGCTTAGTGATACGGCTGGGAATAGATGAACACATTGGACAGGGAGTTTTGTTCTTTTTAAAATTTATTTCTTCCTTTGCTGGAGATCAGATTTTTATGCACACTTAGTCCTCAGAGTGGCCAATTTAATTCTTCAGATTTCTCAGGAGATGCATTGATTTACTCTATCCAAGAAACGAATTTAGGTGCACTAGGCTGAACCATTTCAATGAGATGACTGTTCTCCTTGTATCACCAGGGTTATAATGTAATAGGAAATCCTGTCAGTGGCAAGTGTGCTAAACATTGGTACTATTCTCACACAGTGTGTGTTTGTGTATGATTTCTACAGAAGGATGATTAAAATGGGTTTTTTTTCTCTTAAGGACCAACATTCCTACATTGGTGTATGATTCTGAAGGTCACTTGGTTTTTTAAGAGATCTCATATATCCAGTGTAAAGAAAAGAACTACATTAATTAATGTAGTTCTTTAATATTACAAATTAATATTCCAAAGAAAATGTTAGTGGGATATAACCTCCATCTAAACTTGCATAAGGTTTCCTGTCTTTTTTTTTTTTTTTGTCCAGCAGATTTTTCTGAGTCTGCAGGCAAACTCAACAAGCCATCTAAGAAACCCATATCTAGCATCTTCCTCTAAAAGTACATCCTGCCTAGGAGTTACATTCTCCATGCATCTGGGGGAGGGAGGGTACTTTGTTCGGAAAGAGAATTTCAAGTTGTAACATTAAGTACTATAGACAGACAGATATGAATCAGAGGTGGATTTCAGCAAGTTCTGACTAGTTCTAGAGAACCGGTAGTGGAAATTATGAGTAGTTTGGAGAACTAGTAAAGACCACCTCTGACTGGCCCTGCCCCCATCTATTCTCTGCCTCCTGAGTCCCAGCTGATCGGGAGGAAATGGAGATTTTACAGTATCCTTCCCCTGCCATGCCCACCAAGTCACGCCCACCAAGCTATGCTATGCCCACCAAGCCACACCCACAGTGGTAAAAATTTTTGAAACCCACCACTGATATGAATGACATAATGCCAAGAATTCTATCTCTGCTTTTATCTGTTGTTTGGCTACATCCTCCTGTTGAAATATTGTGGGCTTTTGGTTCCAAAACACAAAGTATACCCTTTTCTTTTCAAACATTATAGGAAGCTTTCAGTCACGTTTATATTTCTATTTTGAATAGGATAGCACATGGATTTGCTTAACTATTTCAACTTTATATTATCCCTATATATAATGTCTTCTAATCAAATGAAAGGTAGCTGGTTTTTAATTGCCAGAGAGATACAATGTGTACAATGGTCTTTCTAAGAAATAATTGGTTAAGAGGTGCATGTTTACATTAAGTCTTATTCTTCATCCAAAACAATATTTATGTTAACTCCATTTATGGATTAATACTTTATTTCACTAGTTTGCAGCTGCTTTTACTTGTCTTCAGTGCTGATTGTTTACAGTGTAAATATAGAGCATGAAACAATCCTTTTTGAAGCCAGAATTACGTTTCTAAGGATTCTGACCTCAAATAGATTCATGTGTTTTTATTGATATTAGATATGTTCCCTGTTTTGAGAGTCTTTTAACATAATGCTAGTGTGCATTCTTTCTTGTTAGTATAGCAGTTACTAAATTGTACGAGGTTTGTTGAAATTATGCTCTAGATCTTGGATAGTTCTTTGCGCACTGGATTAATATGTCCTTTTGTGCAGATAAGTCTTAAGTCAAATTAAGCCATTCCTTGTTCTGTGTAACAGTTTAGTATCAACTGGCTTCCTGCTGACTTTAGCTAGGAGCCCATACATACATATATATGTGCCTTTGTGTTTGTGTGTGCATTTCAGTCATGTGTATCATTGTTTAAGCCTGTCAGCATAATGAGAATTTGAAAAGCAAGGGAACCCCCTACAAAAATAGAAACAGGAAGTTTAACTGCTGAAGATAGCTGAAAATAGAACAGGCATCTTTGTCCCCCAAACAGCTGTTAATGCTTCCATTTTCTAGAGTTAAACCACACTCTATTGTTTTTGCTTTGTGGACTTTTTAAAAACGCCTTTTCTATGAAAGCTAATAACTCTTTTGAACAGTATGTGTCAGGCATACATATTTTCATTTTTCTCTATGTTATTTCTGATTTAACATAAGGTCAAAATTCTGTTTGGCATACTATACCTTTTGGTTTAAGGGCATGATGGAGAGATCTATGATGTGAAAGTTGTAGAGCATATGTAAGTATAGTGGCCCTGTATTTGTGAACCACTGTTTGCAGGATGGTAAATGGGAGTGTACAAAACAGCATTTCAGTTTTATATTTTAACAACATAACAGAATCGGAAGGGACTATGGAGATCTTCTAATCCAATCCCCTGCTCAAGCAGGACACCCTATACTATTCTGGACAAATGGCTGCCCAATCTCTTCTTAAAAACCTCCAGTGATGGAGCACTTACAACTTCTGAAGGCAAGCAGTTAGGAAGAAACTTCATAGTTAGGAAGTTTCTCCTTAATTCCAGGTTGCTTCTCTCCTTGATTAGTTTCCATTCATTGCTTCTTGTCCTGCCTTCTGGTGTTTTGGAATAGGCTCTTCTTTGTGGCAACCCCTCAAATATTGGAACACTACTATCATGTCATGTTAGCCTTCTTTTCACTAGACTGGACATATCCAAAGCCTGCAATAGTTCTTTATATGCTTTAACCTCCAGTCCCTTAATCATTTTTGTTGCTCTTCTCTGCAGTCTTTGTAGAGTCTCAACATCTTTTTTATGTTGTGGCATCCAAAACTGGATGCAATATTCCAAATGTGGTCTTACCAAGGCATTATAAAGTGGTACTAACACTTCAAATGATCTTGATTAGTATTAGAATCATAAATGTATTTGATGAACATGATCTAAATTGAGAATATTTTGTACTTTAGGCAACAGCAAGGCCATGGAAGCTGAATATCCTTGTCGCATCCACATATGACATTTTCTTGTGTTAATATCCTACTTAAATTAGATTTGGCTTGCATATTATGTTCACCTGGTATATAGCATGATGCTAAGCTCATTCTCCTTTCACAGCTTTAGTTACATGAATGATGGAATTTTTTCTTCAAATGTTGATGAACTGCAAAGCTTTCTATCATTTGACAGTGCCTAATTTTAATGGTAATTTTTGGAAACAAGCCATCTTTGTAAAATATGGATTGAAATTTGCTTGCTTTCACCAACCAAATGAAAGATGAATGGCATTTTGATGGTTTGTGTGATCAAATAAACTACTTAATTAAAAATGGAGGTGAAAGCTTTGAAGTCCTTCTAGCTTATGTCTCTGATTATTTAAGGACTTTGGGATAATGTTGTAAAATGCCAATATTAAGTACATGTGTGAGGATGTGATTCAGTGTATTAAAGACAATTACATGGCTTTAAAGCAAAGGCAAGGATGAGATTACATTATCTTTGCAAAGTGATCTTAATGGATTATAAAGACTCTGTTCTAGAAAGGGGTTTCAATAATAAATGAGAACCAAAATTGATATTGCTTGTAGAATTAAAGCAGCTACTTGTCTATAGCGATGATTAAGCACAAGAATAATTGAGGCTTTATGGAGTGAAGGAAGTAAGATTAATCTGAGGGACGAATTTGGCAGAGAGGGTGAAGAAGGGATTAAATCAAGCTGTTAAAACTGGATCTTTCTACTCATTTTCTGAGAATGTGTGGTGATATGCATATCTTGATGCAGAGCTATTTTCATCCATTCACAAGAAAGAGAGTCAACGGAAGGCTCTGATGATCGTCATCTTGGAGAGAAGAGAACCTACTCAATAGTAATTGCATCATCTAATTGCGTAAAATAGGGAGAATATTCCTTTTGCAATGCTTGTGCAACACAGACATTTTATACTGGGTTATTAGGTCAGGCACAGCTGGCACTATCCCATCCTTATCTTCAGCGTTGGAAATATGCTGTTTGGGAATGAGACACTGCCTTTCTTTCTCAGCTGTATTTTTCTTTGCTGCCCTTTTGCCTTTCTGCAGTATACAACTACATCCTTCAACTGCAACTTCATTTATGTATCTCCTTAAAGGGAGATTTCTTTCTTGACTGGGTGGTGTAAGGAAGCTTCTACTTTTTTTGTGATTTTTTAAAAAATGTGATAATAGAACATCGCTGTTGCACCTCAACACAAGTACAACTTTTAAAAAACTTTCTGTATTACCAGCAAGCTCAGCCTTCTTTTCTGGTTTCACCTGAAGGGAATTGGACATGGTCCATCAAATAATGTGAGGCTGCAAAATTCATAAGCCTTGGCCACAGTCTAGTGAATGAGGATGATGGATCTTAGGCTTTCAATTCCTGGAAATGGGATAGCTCTTATAGAATAATTACAGGTGGATAGATCTGATATGATTCCTCCCCCTTGGTAAAGGTTACCAGTTAATTATTCGGATCTTTTTTTGTTCATTTATCAAAGAAAAAGAAATTCCAGATTTCAGCAGTAGAACTGTGACGCTAGGGCACATTTGTTATCACCACTCTCTTTATATCAATAATACAACACTCACCTCCATTCAGTTGTTATGACTCCACCCCATGCAAGAGATTACAGGGTCATTAAAGGGGAAAAAAATAGATCAAGTCAGAACACTTTCTGATGGCCCTGCAGTTCTTTCTAATGCAGGGAAGTGGAAAATATTAAATTGGTCTGTTCCAAGTGTCTGATGAACCTAATTGGGTTCCAGAAGGAACCTTGGTTGTTCTTGAAAATCAGTTGAATGGTCCAAACTGCAGTCCTAGTGGCTACCTGGAATGAGAGGGCATTGGGGCCTCTGGATTGGATCACACCCAAGCAGCACCCTCCTTACCTGGGGATCTTGGAACTCTCCTTCGTTTACAGAGGAGATGAGAGAGATGAGTGTTTGAAAGATACCTGGAGTGCTACTGAAGACCAATGAGAAGTGAATTAGATCCAGTATAGATTAGAACTTCTATTAGATACCTTCTTTGTGGTGGTAAGAGCAGTAAAATGTCAGTATTTCTTTGCCCTTATTGTGTCCACAAATAGGTCCCTGGTGGTCTTCTTTCAAGGGACCTGACTCTTCCTGGTAGGAGGTAGCTGTTACATCTACCTACAAGGTCACTCTGAGGAATTGGCAAGATATCTGAAAGCCAATTAGATTTGTACCAAGTTGAACTATAGTCTTCAAGCAGTGCTGCAGAGGTGACTGTAAAAGGATCTAACTTGGTTATTAGGGAGGAGTTTTGTCTTGTTGAACCTGATAAAAGTGGTCAAGATTTCTGCAACTATTAGCTTTGCCATCTTTGTTTAATATCCATATTCTTCGCAGTTGGCTAAGGCTTCCAGGAGGTAACACTGGGTCTTGGCAGTGATAAAGGGATGGTCCTGCCATCTCTAAAGGAAGCTATGGGTCGCCTCTTTCTCAAACAACCATATTCACCCTCAATTGACAATTGTCCAGGATCATCTGATATCTTGGACAATTGTCATCCAATTTCCAACTATCCCTTTTGGGGGAAGGTGATAGAGAAGTTGATTGTACAGCAGCTTCAGAGAACTCTGGAGAAGCAGATTATCTGGATGTCTTCCAGTCAAGATTCAGGCTGGTATGGGACTGAGAACACATTATTTACACTCTAGGACAGTGATGGCTAAACTTTTTGCTGTCGAGTGCCAAAAGCGGGGGGAGCATGGGGGGTCGTGGGTGCCTGTGCCCACATCCATAATTCAATGCACCCTGCCCTCCCACGCATGCGCACGTGACCCCCCCACACTTCCCCCTGCTTTTGGCACGTGATGGCCCAGTGGGCCCGGTAGGCCCATTATTCTCCCTCCCCAGGCTCCAGAGGCTTTCTAGGAGCCTGGGGAGGGCAAAAACAATCTTCCCCATCCCCCCTGGAGGCCTTCCGGAGGCTGGAAACAGCCAGTTTCCTAACTTCCGGTGGGACCGGGAGGCCTGAAAATCAGTTGGCTGGTGCGCACATGCTGAGCTAGGGCAACATTTGCGTGCGTATCAATATGGCTCCGCGTGCCACCTGAGGCACCCGTGCCATAGGTTCCCCATCATGGCTCTAGGATAATCTCTGGGGGGAGTGGGAATGGGGTGGTGTGTGTGTTCTTATTTTGGATCTCCAAGCTGCTTTTGATACTACAAGTGATCCTCGATTTACGACCATATTTGAGCCCAAAATTTATGTTAGAAAGTGTTATGTTCATTTGTAAAGTTTTGCCCCATTTTACAACTTTTCTTGTTACACTTGTTAAGTGAATCACTGCAGTTGTTAAATTAGTAACACAGTTTTTAAGCAAATCCGGATTCCCCATTGACTTTGCTTGTCAGAAATCATGACCACATGATGCCAGGCACTGCAACCGTCATAAATATGAACCAGTTACCAAGCATCTGAAGATAAATCACGTGACCATGGGGATGCTGCAATGGTCATAAGTGTGGAAAATGGTCATAAGTCTTTTTTCCAGTGTCGCTGTATCTTTGAATGGTTATTAAACGAACAATTGTAAGTTGAGGACTACCTGTACTAATCATGATATCCTTCTGGACTGGGTCCAGAATTTGGGGATGCTGCCTACATCTGAGACCTTTTTCTGGAGTTCTATTTATTTAATATCTGGAAGAGAAGGCTGGGCTAGAGATCCCATCAACAAAGAAATAGACCACATGATCAAACTTTATTGGTGATGGCCCCCCTCCTTTGGAACAGCTTATCTCTGGATACCTGAGCTACCCAGTCCATATTACATTTTCAAAATTCTCAACACAGTATTTCCAGAAGGCATTTAGAGATTATTGAAAAAATATATTTTCCCTTACTGGGGAGGACTGATGGTGATTTGTTACTCTTCTTCCAGTTTTACCTCTATGGTACGTAATGTCTTGTAAGCAGTTTAGAGTCCTGGGAAATGGAGCGGTGTATAAATTGAAGTGATAAAGAAATAAGTGAACCAGTAACATAGTTTTTTCCCATTCTTAATGTACGGAAGGAGGCTCAATAAATTGTTTTACCACCTACTTTCATTCAGTTGCCTTCACCCTTGTCCCGTATTTCAGCTCCTGGGCTCCAGATCACAATGGTAGACAGAAAATACTTCTCATTTACTGTATCAAAGCAAGCTGTTGTCATTGGTCTTTTTGCTCTCTGTCATTCAGTGAATAATTTGAATTACATATCCCCAGTATTTTCTCTAAGCCATGTAGTTCCTGCATTAATGAAACAGTACATCGACCATCAGAAAGAATAGTACCCTTTGCTTGTCATTGGCCTGCTATAACTTTGTTTTGTGATGTTTTAGTTAATTTTTGATAATTTGATGAACTATATAAAAAAGAAATGTTTAGTAGGTAGGAACTGCCCTTAAAGATAAGGTTGGCATTTCATAACAGGAGCTTGCATATCTTCCTCTCTCCTTATGGTATATTTAGTTGCTTCATACATTAGACAATTTCTATGACTCACTGATTGACCTTAGGCCTCACAAATCATTATGCAAATAACAGTGGGTATGAAAACTGTGTGGGCTATTTTGCACAACTTGGGAGAAAGCAGAATGCAATTCTAATAAGTAAAGAAATCAGTACATAACCCACCATCTCAAAATATACCAAGTGCCAATGCTAGTAATGTCATTATTAAATATTTATAAAGGCTGTATAGCAAATTACAAATGCTGTCTTCAATATACAATCTTATTCCAGAATGTTCTACTTTAAAATCCAGCAATAAAAAATATTTATGTATTAAATTTCTACATTACCCATCTCACCTCAAGTGGCTGCCAATTTAGCTGGTTTAAAAGCAGAAGTAAGGTGAACACAGGATTATGTTCACCCAAGTCAAAAGATTGGAAATTAAAACAGATGCCTCAATTATAGATGTATCTCATGACATTAATGATGTCATACAAGATGTTGACTTAAGTCAATTAGGTAACATTTTTTAGCTAAGGATAAATTTACATTATGAGAGTAAGTGATGAATACGTATACAAAATGGCAGGGATATCTACTCATTTTCAGTATAATTGCCGTTGTGGACACGGGAAAGTCAGAAAACACATGAGAAGTCAAATCAGTCCAGAAAGAATCCCACTTGCATAAAACTTTTGTGGAGAAGGTTGTATAAGATCTGCACTCGGTGTATAATTTTTACTTCCCCCAGATTTGGGCTGACTGAACAATGGAAAGTAAGGGTAGGAGGAAAACTAATTATAGATAAACATAGCTTTGACTCTACAGTGTCATTATTGATTGTGGGGTATTTATTTCCCAAGGCAGCAACCTCAGTTTCTAAAATTCCTGGCTGTGGGATTTGACTGAATTTGAGGTAGCCTTAATTCTGGACTTTTACTAATGAATTTCCTTGATTTTTGTCAAGGAATTTATCACTATTGATTTATAGTTCCAAGCTTCTTCCCTGGTTTCTGGTAAATCAGCTTGTGTGATAAATAGGATTTGTTAATAATGCATAGTTCATATTTTTAATGTTTCCAACAATAAATATAATTAATAATGTTTCTTAATGAGAAGAAATTAATATAGTAATTGGTTGGTTATATGCCATCAAGTTGATATTGACTGTTAGCAGCCGCATAGATTTTCTTTACATACTCATGGAAAAATGGAGCTTTGGCTTCTGATTGGGCATTAACTAAATGCATAGCAATTAAAATGTATATGCAGCATAAACCACTGTGCAATATGTAGTTAATCCATACCTTTCCCCCCTGCAGGTTCCAGTTGCACATTGTTTAGGACCCATAGGACATTACAAGAGAAAATTCTGTTCTGTGTGCAGAAAGCAGTTGGAAAGTCCAGCATTTCGCTGTGAAGGTAAAATCCAAAGAGATTGGATTATAATACTAGTCAGCATATCTTAATTTCACTGTTAACTCCTTTTCTCCTGATTCTGACCTATGTTTTTCTATGAAAAAAAATGTATGAGTGGTGTTTTTTTTGTTTTTTTTTTGATCTTTAAAGAAAGTCCAAAGACTTGCTGGAAAAAAAATTCAAAAGGAAACCTGTATTCTCCCTTGCATTGGAATTATGTCTGTCAATGAAACATATTTCCTTTTGTTTCATGGCATTCATCACTGAATGGGGAATTTGTCTCTGATGCAGAAGTTTTCATTGTACATGCAAAGCAACAGATGGGGAGGAGTGAAGAAGATAATAAGCAGAATACATCACTGGCCCTAAACCTTTGGGCGCTAGGGACCGGTTTTGTGGAGACAGGTTCTTCCGCGGACTGCTTTCACATGCTGCTTGCATTCCCCTGATGGCGGCTTTGCTTGTTTGCGTGACCTGGTTTGTGGCATGCCACGGACTGGTGCCGGTCCATGGACCATGGATTGGGGACCTCTGCTGTATATAGACGTTAGACAGCACTGTGAAATTTAGGTGTTTAGCAGATCACTTAATTTAAATAACTTTTAAATTTGTATCCAGAATACTCTACTTACAAATTCTACAACGATAACCCAGTTGTAATAGTTTTTTAAAGTTTATCCTGGAAAGAAGTAAATATAGAGATACAGGTGGGTAAACAGATGCAGAGGAAGGTTAATTTTGCTTTTCCCCGTTTATTTCAGTGTGTGAGATACATGTACACACAGACTGTGCCCCCTTTGCTTGCAGTGATTGCCGTGAGTGCCATCAAGACGGTCATCAAAATCACGTGAGTATTCTTTTAGCTAGTTACACTTTTATCAAAACTTTAAATGTTATCCACAGTGTGCAGTGCTAGAAGGAAAACTAAAACAAGGGGGAAAAAAAGAAAGAAAAAGAAAAATTGCTTTTGACTGTGTATGCCTCTACATGTCTGTGTGTATACGAGTGATTTTTACATACATATACATAAATATTAAACCCTGTTGTAAAATATCATTAATATAGTTAATTAATGGTGATAAATTTCAATACATTCCCCAAGTTCTTGTTGTTGGATTACCTTTTCAGCTAAATAAATTTCCCACATCTTTAAATATTGCTGATCCAATGAAAAATGTTTCCTAGCTTTTCAGTGTTTTTCAGTGGTAGATAACAACAAAAATTAGTTTTAAGCAATTGACCAATGTTGCCAAATTTTTTTGGAAACTTGTGACCAAAGAAAATAACTAGTAGAGCTTTGCTACTAATTGGTAACCAATTTGCTTGGATATTTGTTCATGAAATCTAAATTAAAATTTTTTCAATGATAATTTGGTTTATCAGATCCACTTTGGGTAGATTTCAGATGCAATTTCCATTCAAGCATCCTTTTGATATAGCAGGAATGTCCTGCTGAAACAATCTGGATATAATAATTAAAACAAAACGCAAAAAGGACATATTAATTTTCCCTTCTTTGCATTACTGAAAGTCTTTTGCAAAATAATATAATTAATCAGATAAGATAAATTACACCATTCTCCTCCATTTATGCTATTATGGAAATAGTATAAATCAATGCAAATTACATAATTTGCATTTAATAGGTATTTAGGAAGAGCAAACATGCCAGCCCATGTATGATGCATTAATTAAACTTTCACTGCATAATGTTGTGAAAGTTTAGAGTTTAGTACCTCTTGGGGATTGTGTTCACACTCAGTTCAGTACCACAGGGAAATTCATCAAGTTTAATTCCAAACTTCACTTCTCAGGGTTTACTAAGTTTTTTAAAAATAAATATACTTAATATAAAAGTTCTATATAATATTGAAAAGATGTTAAATGAAGGAGAGATGGATTGATTTTCAGATGTTATTTATGGCCATAGTTGATGGGATCCTGTCAGCTTGCTGAACTCAATTCATTTGAAAGAAATTGGGGCTATGAGCAATCCTTTTCCATAATCATTTGGGTTTGCTTTGAATAACATGGGAAGTAAATTCGCTGAGAGATACATAAAACAACATTTTCTAAATCTTTAATATATACAGTAGATGAATAACTGGCTGTTCAATATGGCCATTAAGATTTCTGAAAATGTATTTTTCTTGGCTTTCTGTTTGATCTTCGATTCTTCAAATGTGATAATGTACGGTAACTACTTTATCAGAGTTAATTTCTGATGATAATAGCAACAATAATTTATTTAATAAATTATAACAATAGTTTGTTATGCCTATGGAGATTCTCAGTCATCCAGGTCATGGTTGTCCCAAAGATGCTTTTTTTCCAAGAAGCAACTAGACTTTCTATTTTTTCTTTGAAGAAGTTTCGCTTCTCATCCCATCCCATCCCAGAAGCTTCTTCAGCTCTTCCCCCACCATCCAGCCAGAGCTGAAGAAGCTTCTTGGATGAGAAGTGAAACGTCTTCAAAGAAAAACCAGAAATATATGACTATAAGGTAGTCCTCAACTTACAACCATTCATTTAGTGACCATTTGGGCACTAAAAAAGTGACTTATGACCATTTTTCATACCGATCATTGTAGCATCCCCAGTAGTGTGTTCCTCCCGGTTCGGCCCGGTTCTCCCGAACCGGTAGCGGTGACGATATAATGTCACCAAACCGATTCTGCCTCTCCGCGCCCCCCCCCCCCTGTATTATTCTTACCTTTGATTTGGCCCACCCACAATCTATTGCTGCCTCCCGAGTCCCAGCTGGTGGCTAGAGGGAAAAAAACTGTTTAAATCCTTGCCCGGGAGCTTCAAAGGGCCGCCCTACAGCTGATCAGTGTTAAAAGAAAACAAATGAGTAGACCAGTGTCTGCAAAAATACATGAGTAGATCAGTGCCTGCAAAAATAAAATAAAATAAGCCACGCCCACAGAACCGGCAGTAAAAAGTTTTAGAACCCACCCCTGAGCATCCCCATGGTCACGTGAACAAAATTCAAACACTTGGCAGCTGACACTTATTTATGACGGTTGAAGTATCTCTGCATCGTGTGATCACCTGAAACCTTCTGACAAGCAAAGTTAATGGGGAAAGCTGGATTTGCTTAACGACCGTGTTACTAACTTAACAACTGCAGTGATTCACTTAACAACTGTGGCAGGAAAGGTCGTAAAATGGGGCAAAGCCTCTGCTTTCTTTCGGGTTACTTCTTATAATATCTCCCAGTATAGTCTGTTGGGTAGGTTTTGGATACTTTCCCATCCAAGTACCCAAGTTCGACCCTGTTAGGGCAAAACATTTTGATGCCCTCTTAATGTAATTCTTCTGATTCTGCTTCTGATTCTGCTTTATAGGATATGTACCATCATCACTGGAGGGAGGGAAACCTTCCATCAGGTTCACGTTGCAAAGTTTGTAAGAAAACCTGTGGCTCTTCTGACGTGCTCTCGGGTATGAGATGTGAATGGTGTGGCATCCTGGTAAGTAGATTAAGGCTTAGGCAAGTCTCCAAGGAAACAAAGAATAAATATATTCAAAGGAAAGAAAGTTGTTCTCCAAAAGATCTGTTCCATAACTGTGCAAAATAAAACACAGTATCGATATATCCATGAAACCACACAGCATCTACTCTGGGAAACCATCATGTCCTCTGTAGTGATGCCTAGATTAATAATAAAAATGGTTATTTAAATTCATAGAATGTATTGGTACAACGCAAAGTTAGAGATTAAATGTTTAGCCTTCAAAGCAGAACATTTGTTCCTTCTGAATAGCAGCATTAAATAGAAAACTGGAGTTTGGTTTGAGGGAGGAAAATAACCCATGATTATTTCCACCATTAAAACCTAGCAAGCAGAAGTGTGGGGATCGTCAAAAGAAATCAAGATGCTGACCACAAAGATGTGACTGATCCTGATTCAGTTTGTCTGTTTTTCATGGCCGCCATCTTGGCCCTTTGGACCACATTCTGTGGATATCTCTGTAGCTGAGAGAAAAGTATATGAGGAAGTTTTGGCAAAGTTTCAGCATACAGGTGGTCCTCGTTTAATAACCACTCATTCAACAACTGTTCAAACTTAGAAAAGCACTGAAGGAGTACTTCTTATGACCTGTCCTTAAAGTTCTGACTCTTTCAGTGCCCCATGGTTATGGGTCTGTGATCTGGTCGCTCAACAACCAGCCCAGATTTCCATAATCAGATAATCGTGATTTGCAGCCTTCCTGGGTAGCTTCCCACAAACAAAATCAGCAGGGATTTAGAAGTCCTCACTTAATGACCTGCAGTAATTAACTGAACAATAGTAACCAGGGCTTGCCAGAATTGCTGTTGCTTAGCATTCCAGACCTATGATTTTGCAGTGCTTAGCAACAGAAATTCCAGCCAGTTATCATCATTAAGCGAGGACATACAGCATGTGTGTGCCTTATCCCTTTTTGCTTTTACTATTAAAAGCAGGCTATTAAAAGTTTCACCTGAATTAAACTTGAAAGTATTTTTTTTTCCTATTCTGCTGTCAGAACTTGAAACCATGCAGGCGCACAAAATATCTTTTGCGCTGTGGAGATCAAGGAAGAGAAAACATGTGGTTAATTTTTTACCTTAATTAGAAAACAAAATAGAAAACATTCTAACAATCAGCAATCCAAAATTCCTGGCTGTTCTGTTGGCTACTTATTAAATCAAATAAGCTTCAGAATTATTAGCATGGTGTGTGTCTGTCTGTCTGTCTGTGTAGTTAATAAATCTCTACAAATGGTAACATTTCTACTAGTTACATATACATGGGAAGGAAGGAGCCAGTTTGGTCAAATATAGTGATGGCTAACCTTTCACGGGCCGTGCGTGTTTGGGCTCCGCACATGCGCATGTGCCCTGCCCCTGAATGTGTGCAAGGCCCCCGCATGCACCCCACGCATGCGCGAACAAACCACTGCGTGGGTCCCGTCCCCGCACATGAATGTGTGCCCTGCATGTGCCCCACACCAGCGCATGCGTGACAGAGACCCGAAGACCAGCTGGCCAGCGGACGTGCATGCGTGGCAGAGCTGAACTGGGGCGATGGCTCGCATGCCCACAGAGAGGGCGCTGTGGGTCACCTCTGGCACACATGTCATAGGTTCGCCATCACAGGTCTAGTGGTTAAGGCACCAGGCTAGAAGCCGGAAGACTCTGCGTTCAAGTCTGGTCTTAGCCATGAAAGCTAACTGGGTGACCTTGGGCCAATCGTTCTCTCTCAGTCTAGCTCACCTCACAGGATTGTTGTGGGGAAAATAGGAGGAAAAAGGAGCATCAAAAGCAGAGATTATATTACCTGAGACTTCTCAGGAAACAACAACTGAATGAAACAACTGGTGGCCTTCTACCGCTGCACCATAGAGAGTATTTTAACTTACTGCATCTGTCTATGGTTTGCCAATTGCACATTGGCAAGTAGGACAGCACTCCAGAGAGTCAACATCATTGCCCAGAGGATCATTAGTTGCCGTCTGCCCTCTTTGGAAGAGTTTATAGCTCCCGCTGCCTTAAGAAAGTTCAAAACATTCTTAAAGATCCATCTCATCCTGGGCACCCATTTTTTGAACTATTACCATCTGGCAGACGGTACAGGATAATAAAAACAAGGACAAATAGATTGAAAAACAGCTTCTATTCCAGGGCAATAACCATATTGAATTCTATGGTATAGTGCAACTTTGGGTTTTCAATTCTAGTTATATAGAATGTAAAGGATGTATGTTTGTGTTTTTATTTTTATAATTATAATGGACACTGAAGACGGCATTTAATTTTGTTGTACCATGTGCAATGACAATAAAGTAAACTAAACTAAATTAGATATGTTTGCCACCTTGGGTTGTTTATAAAAACAATAAAGGCGGAATATTAATTTTAGAAAAGTTTTAAGAATAAGAAAAAGTAAAACAGACAAAGAGAATTAATTTGGTGTAATGGATAAAACAACAGGCTAGAAACTAGGAAACTGTGAGTTCTAATCCTGCCTTAGGACAAAGCTGGCTGGGTGATTTGGGCCAGTCACTTCCTCTCAGCCATAAGAAGAAAGCACTTTAAAAATGCTGCCAAAAGACCTGTAGGGACTTGTACAGTTGTTGCCAGGAACCAAGACTAACTTGGAAACACACAGACGCTAATAAAAGAAGTCTGATATCATGAAGTAGAACCATAGAGTAAAAGTAAACTTAAAAAAACCAGATAAATATTAGCTGTTATTTCTGATGCTATCAGTACTTATTTTATAAAAGAACGGAAGCATTCTTGTGTTCAAACGATTTCCTCATTCCTTGTAAGGGAAATCTGATTTTCCTAAGTATGAACTTTCTTCCTCCATTAAAACAGTTTGTACTTCTGCATATATAGACCACTGATGGCTAACCTTTTTGTTGTTGCATGTCAAAAGTGTGCACATTCGTGCACAACAGTATGTGCATGTGCCGGCATCCATAATGCAATCTGCATGCCCCTCTACATGCCCCACCCCCTTGTGCATGCGTGCACGACCACCCTTGTGCTCACCCCACCCCTATGCATGTGCACACAGACTCCCCTAGTAGGCCTCACTTCAGCCTCCTGGGTGCAGAAATGGGCCACGGGGGAGGGGGAGGAGCACGCCACCCCCACCCCCCCTTTTTGGACCTAGTAGGCCTGCCTGCTGAACCAAAAACAAACCGTGAGAGGGGGCGCCGCTCTCCCCATGCCCTGTTTTGAGCCTAGTAGGCCTCCCTGCAACCTCATAGGATCAAAAATAGGCCGTGGGGGGGGGGCTCGCTGCACCCCCTGCGCTCCCCTGTCCCCTGGCCATGCTTGCATAACCTCTGCACTTGCACACGTGTCTCCTGCATGCGCCCCACCCCTGCGCATGTGTGGCAGAGACCTGAAAATCAGCTGGCCGGTGGGAGGCATGCAGACATGTGCAGTGGAGATGAGCTTGGCGATGGCTCGTGTGCCCGCAGAGAGGGCTCTGTGTGCCAGCTGTGGCACCCGTGCCATAGGTTCGCCATCACAGATATAGATACTTAAATTATTATTGAAGCTCACATATGGATTTGGATTTGTGAGAAATTAATAGTAGTTACGGCTAAAAGAATGCTGAATCATATAGCACTGAAAATATAACTATTTCCATCTCTGAGCATAGCAGCTTTTTGGGAAAAAAAAACATTAAGTTTGTCAAAACTCCCACCATTTCTATGTTTTATTGCTGCCACTGTAGAATATCACAAATTACAGAAGACGAAATGTAATGTTGCAACCTCTTGGCTATACTGACACAGCTTCTTGACAATTTGATGTTGTGTTTTCTGTAGGCTCATGCTGCTTGCTGTGTGACTGTGCCTCCTGAGTGTACTTTTGGAAGATTAAGGAACATGATTCTCCCTCCCAGTTGTGTGCGATTATTTTGTCGGAACTTCAGTAAAATGCACTGTTTCCGAATATCAGAAAGCATACAAGCAGAGCCAGGTAAAGTTCAGAAATTATGTTAAGCAATTCAGAATCATGTTAAACTGTTGCATTATTGTTTTCTCTCTCTCTGTCTTTCTCTTGTATTCATATTATTATGAGTTATTGTTAAATAACATTATGACTTGATTTGGTCTGCTACAGGTAGTCTTTGTTTAGTGACCATAAACTGCACTGGCAACTCGATCAATAAGTAAAACAATCGCTAAGTGGAACCGTTGCTGTTTTTATGATCTTACTTCAGATTTCCTTTGTTTTATAGGCTTGCTGAAGTAGTAGATGTGGGCACTGGTTAATTTTCCTTACCTTTGTAACTGCAAACAGTTGCTGACCATGATAGTCACAAAACGAGGACTAGCTATAATACATTATCATCAATGTAAATAGCTATTCTGGCAAGTGATTTGAGATTATTTTTCTTCCAAGGGTTAGAAACATTGACAGGTTTGTAGGTTTCAAAAAAATATGAAATGAAATGGCTTACCCAGTTCAAAATATCAGGAAATTGTGGTTTTGGGGGTTTGTTTTGAACTCACTAAATATAAGAAAATGTTTTAACCCTTTACTGGAAAACAATGATGGTGGGAGCAAACTAAATTAATATTTTGGCAAAGTAGTAAGCTAAAATTTAAAAAATTAAAATTTTAAAATTTAAATTCTTAGTTTATCAAAAATTGTATAGTACAGCCTTCTTTTCCTGATGTGTTACACATAGATTGAAACTATAGCTTCCACAATTCCAAGCCAACACACCAATTACAAATTTGTAGTGGAAAAAAAGAAGCCATTATAGCACAACATGGGATAGATTTGGTGATCGGACAAATATGCAAACTTTTTTTTTTAATCCTGTGATTTATTTTGCTTGGGTTATCCTGAAAAAAAACAACAACACCGTTTGGAGTCTAAAACAATATTTTGCTGCCCTCTACAGTACATCTTAGACCAATATTTTCATTTTCAGGAACATTTATTTATTTTATTTAGCAAATTTATATAGCTGCCAATCTCAGAAACCTTTCTTTGGATGGCATATTTAAAAACATCGCCTCCCCCCACCCCAATTCAGTGGTGTCTGATTCTCAGAGACTTCCTGGAAAGGTCCCTGCAGTTTTCTTGGCAAGGTTTATCAAAAGTGGTTTGCCATTGTCTCCTTCTTAGGGTTGTGAGAGAGTGACTGGCAAGGTCACCCATTGGCTTTATAACCAAGGCCAAAAACTCAAAATCTTCCAGTTTCTAGCCTGGTGCCTTAATCACTACACCAAACTGGCATGTCAATTAAATTTAATTGTTTAATTAAAACAAACACAAATAAAAAGCCCAGATACTTTCTTTTTAGATTTTTGGTGACTCTTTTCCTGGGTTGTTGTCCACCTATTTGTATTCTTTAAGCTACAAAGTAAGCATTTCCCAACATATTACAGATTTACCAACCACCTGTTCTATGAGGAGCTAAACCAATTGATGGTCTCAGCTTTGTCCATCAGCTAAAAGAAGGAATGACAGAACCTGGGGATGGAATCAAAAAAGGAGAAAGTCCAACTTCTTTTGAACCCTGTTGATCCTTATTTAGTACGAAAGTAGGGCTATAGTAGATTCTTGTACTTAAGCATGAGTAGTAAAAAAATCAGTTTAATTGGAATTTCACCTGTGATCCGGGTCTTTTGCACCTGAGATCAGCTGTCTAACCAAAAACATGTATTTTAAGTTTCTCCATGGATTCAGGAACCCACAATAGCAAGCTGAATATAGGTTGTGGCAGTATCATTTTCTTCTTCATAAAAATAATAAATAAAACGTAACAAATTTGTGCCAGGTTCTTTGTTTCAGGAGCAGAATGTTCCAGGGTTAATGAAGTTTGCACATCTCTGCTATGAAACAGCTTCATTGTGGCTACAGTGATTTTTAATCCCCCAAGGGAATAAATGTCATTAGAATCCTCTATTCAGCATTCTTCATTATGTAATAGATTATGTCAATGCAAGAAGAGCAATATTGGGAGCCTGCTTTTTTCTGAATACTGTAGTATCCTTAAAATCAGGGGTGAAATGCTCCCGGTTCGGACCGGCTCAGGCGAATAGGTAGTGATGGCGGGCAGTTCAGAGAACCGGTAGCAAAAATCCCTGCCCCCTCCCCCCATGCCCAGCTGAGCCGCGCGATCATCAGAGCCTTTTTTTTCTTTTAAATGGCTCTGACGATCCCAGCTGAGTTACCTGCTGATCAGGCAACTCAGCTGGGATCGTCAAAGCCTTTTGAAAGCATTTTTTAACATGGTTTTACATGTAAAAAATGGTTTTAAAAATAATTTTAAAAATTGGCCACGCCCACCCAGTCACATTACCCCCCACCAAGCCACACCCACAGAACCGGTAGTAACAAATTTTAGATCTCACCCCTGCTTAAAATGATACATTATCCTCCATATAAAATGCCTTTCCCAATTTTTCTTTCGACAGATGATGACGATGATGTTGATAGTTCAACACAATCATCAGTAAAAGAATCCCAGATTTCAGCAGATTCGAGTAAGTGGCATCTGATATTAAGTACATATTCTCTCCAGAGCACAAAGGTTTATATACAGATAATCTGCAGGTTTTTTTTATTGTGCAAAATGTTCAGTACAAAAGATTGTCAGGATGTTGGTGTAGAGCAGGGGTGTCAAACTCGTGGGCCGGATGTGTCACGTGCTGGCCACGCCCATCCCCGCTTTAGCAAAGGAAAAAAGTCATGATACGTCACGTGATGACAACTTGACACCACTGGTGTAGAGAGTCAGGAGGATGATCTTGCAGAAATATGCAGAAACCCTCCTTACCTGAGCAAAAAGGGATGAAGTACCCTTTAACATCCAAACAAAGATATAACATTTGGAAGTTGTTCAGGTAGATGCTTCTTTGATTCACTGAAGTATAAGAAGGAGATAGAACAACACAGTCTGACTTGTTAGACTTTGTTATTATAGCTACTCTTAATGAACATTTTAGCCTTTTTTGGAGATGATTTCCTCATATGGCCTACTAGCGCAGCTGACAGCTAGCCAGCTCTTGTTGTAATTGATAATATTGTTATTAAACAAATGATTAATTCAAGCTGTTTGCATGATTCAGCCCTTTCAGTTTGGGCACTTGATGTCTAAAAGGTTCGCCATCACTGGTCTATACACTAGTTTCAGTGTGATTTAAAAAGCAGAATTTAATTTTTTTTACATAAAATAATCCTCAAGATATTACAGATCTCATTGCCTTTTGCATTGTCAAGTTTAAGGGCTCCTTACTATTTTGTTAGCTTATTTATTGTACTTTTTAATATAATTGTTATTAACAATGTTTTTCTACAGAGTAAAAACAATATAAATTTTGAGTTAAAGAGAAATAGAGAAAAGTAATAGAAAAGTGAAAAAAATATATAGAAAAAAGTAGAAAAGAAAGGAAAGAAGAATAACTTCTGCTCTTCTTAACAGCAGTTATAAGAACTTTTATATATTTCCTCCCCCTCTCTCTTTTAAGGTTACATCAAAGTTTCCTTCTTTCCATAATGTAACCTTTCTAATCTACCAATCGATAAAATCATCAGTTCATTTTCTTTTTTCAGCTAAAAGTCCCTAAGGGCTGTCCAGTTTTTAATAAATGTAGTAGCTGATCTTTCTCTAAGCAAACAATTTTTCTACCTCTGTCAGACTTCTGTACCAATCCTCTGTTGTGGGTATTTCAGAATCTTCATTCAGCAATGATTATATATAAAAACAATCTGCAATGGCCTTTTTTCTAGTTGTCTGTGCATTAATCCCTACTAAGAAGTTATTGGTTCCGTTGAATCTTTGTCTCCATAATTCTGTGTATCACCAAACGTATTTGAATTCAAAAGGTTTTTTACAAGTCCATCAAGTGGGATAACATGACCCTTCATGTTGTCCGCATTTCCAACATACTGTACATTTGAAGTACTTTTTCTCACAATAGATGATTTTTCTGGAGTCATATACCAATGATGCATCATTTTATAAAAATTCTCCTTTAGATTATAATGTGAATTTCAGTCCTTTCAGCTACATTTTCCCATTGTTCCAACAATGTATGTACCAAATTCTCAGCCAATTTTATCCTATACCCTTTCACGTGTTCATATTCCATTTCAAATTTCAGCAAGAGTGCATATATTTTGGCAATTACACGTATCATCATTTGTACATAATTCAAATTTTGTCTTCTATTGCTCAATTCCAGATGTCCTATTATCTACCTTAAATCGTTCTCTTAACTGTGCTTTTATTTGTTGTACTTTTTAGTCATGAAATGGTTTAAAATGCTTGCATTAGGGAAGTTTTGATTTAAGGATGGGGATCACTTTTTCCTTTCTCCAATAGTCTTCCTGTTGTTTTCAGAATCTTTTCATGCACTAAATACAGAGATAGTCCTCTGAGCTTTTCATGCTGAAGATTCATCTTTTCTTCCCACATTAGAATATTTGATGTTTTCCATTCTAAAAAACTATCTCTCCTCTGCATGAAATATTTTCTGCTAGGGTACAGGAGATGCCATGTATTTCCATGGATTCTGAAGCATTGCTTGAAATTAAATCCAAAATTATTCCATGTAGGAGGCATGGTCCTATTTTCTATCATGTGTTCTCTACCATTCAATAGGTGTTCCTGAATAAGGGTGTAGGAAATCCAGGATAATTGTAGGATCTAATGATTTTCTTTCTAATTTTGTAATCCTCTGGATTTTGGACAGTTCTTGCTTCTGAAATCAACTGTAGATTTTTTGGCTGAAGTATAAATCTAAAGCTATCTTAACTATGGGAAAAGTTTGATTTTATGAAATCATAAGTTGTTGGAGAACAAAGTCTGATTTTATGAAATCTGACTGTGTTCTTCGACAACTTATATTTAAAAAGCAACTACTTAACCAACATATTTTTAAGAGCTTTACAATACCTTCAGGTAATACTGAATATTTAGCAGGATTTAGTATACAGATTTTTTGACATTATTAAAATTTTCAGAATTAGGACACAAAGTAACAGAATCTCATGGACTGAGCCCTAAAATATTGTGAAGCCTCTATTAAGAAAGACTCAACATTTTTATTGCTGATTCATAGTATGTTTTATTAATTTTGTTTTATTTTTATATGAATGTTTCGTGCACTTGCTAATTGGTTTTAGTTTTTAAATTCTATGTATTTCTGTTATCAGAGAATTCCAAACAATTTAAAAATTTCGAATTACAATTTTGGAGGGTTATTTTACTTGTATCAATATTTGTTTCGCTCTTGGGACCTCATAAACTTTGTTCTCTGAGCTATAAAATGAAATTCATAGCACGGAGTGCTGAAGATCATATTAGTTTTGTCAGTTTTATATGCTTTTTAAAAGTCGTGCAATGACTCATTTTTTGCTGGATAATAAGAAAATTATTACTGCCTTAGGATGAGGAAAATGGAGCAAACATTGTCTATAAATGGAAAGTGGGTATGACTGTGGATGTGATTTTGTAGACCATTTGAATGGAGGCTTATGTAGAATTGGAGTTTAGCAATATGGCATTGATGGTTTATAATTATGAAGCCTGGTGCAGTGATTAGAATGCAATATTTCAGGCTAACTCTGCCCACTGCTAAGTTATTAGCCTTCCTGAGTCAACCTTCTGAGGTTGGTAAACTAAGGATCCAGATTGTTGGGGGGCAATATGCTAATTCTGTAAACTGCCCAGAGAATACTGTAAAGCACTATGGGGCAGTATGTAAGTCTTCAGTGCTGTTGCTGTTGCTATGAAGGCTGGCAGTCTTATACAGCCGTAAATCATGGTTTTGGGTAATTAGCATTGGTTCTCATGATCCGTTGGATCTAGATTTTGCTAGACCATCCAGGATTGTAAATGAAAAGGTGCCAACACATTTTTTTAGCTTTTAGAGTAATGAAATCCACATATCTTTAAATCAACATGTCTGAAAGTTGCCAAGGTTCAGAAACACTCACTTTATTAGAGCATTTCTGACAGATGGCTTCTGATTAGAATTTGGTAGGTATTAAACATAATTTTGTCTAACTCCCTTATCAGTGCATGATTCACTAGAGCAGGAGTGTCAAACTCGATTTCATCGAGGGCCGCATCAGGGTTTTGTTTAACCTTGGGATGGGGTGGGCGTGGCCAGAGTGGGTGTGGCCAGCTTGACATCACTCATGTCGGGGGCGCTGATGGTGGCCCGAGCGCTCTGCTGGCAAAATGGGATCCCGAGCTCCGCTTTCAGCTGCGATCGCTTCCTGCAACCCTCTGCTTGCGAAAACAGAGCTCGGGGGGATCATTTGTAGCCCTCCTGAGCTCCGTTTTCACTGGCAGAGGCCAGAAGCCGGTCCTTTGCTGTTTCCAGGGCAGCTTTGTGGGCCAGATCTAAGCACCCCACATGCCGGATCTGGCCCACGGGCCTTGACTTTAACACTCCTGCACTAGAGCAATGTTTCTCAATAGGAACCTCAAGATGTATGGATTACACCCGTTAGAATTCTGGAAACTGAAGTTAATTGACATGTCTTAAAGTTGCCAAGGTTGAGAAACACTGCACTAGAGAACCTCTGACTGATGACTTATCTAGCTTTTGATTAAGGAGCTGCAGCAAAGGAGAACTCTTCATGTGGCAACTCTTCATATTACTAGATGACAGCTAGTGCAGTCTGATAGCTCATGAGTGGAAGAGAAAATGTTTTTAAAATGCATCTGAGAAATTCTTATTTCTACAGATCAGTCGTTACTCTTTTTTTAAAAAAAGTTTTTTATTTATAATACAAATTAAAAACAATGGTCATAGCGTGACATCTCTGGTTTAAACATTTTAATCAAATTTTGTCATATAAATAATACATTTATTTACACTAATTATCACAGATCAGATGTTACTCAATGTAGCCTCTTTGATCAGTGTAAATAACAGAACTGCAATCACAATCCATTAATATAGCAATTAAGAATTAACCTTTCAAACGTCTCAGCAATTTGGAAGTGTATGCTACATAACTGTATTTCTTGTGTTACACATTAGAATACTTGTTTTTGTTTTAGGTAAACAAATATTAAAAATATATGATGGGAATGATGCAGTAAAACGTAATCAGTATCGTCTTATCACAGTTCCGAGGATTGCAAAAAATGAAGAAGTTGTGGTAAGAATGCCAACAGACCAAACTGTTTATTGAAAATGCTGATGAATTTAATTCTTTTTGTAAGAGAGACTAATAATTTGGTTCAAGAGTTATTCTTTTATCGCAAAACAGTAACCAGTGAGAAAGTAACTAGTAGCTGGTGTAGTACTGACATAGATATGTGTTTTTAAGTTTTATTTTAATTTTCAGTATATTTTACAGTCTTGGCCATGTGCATAATGCTGCTACTTCTATTTTGAGTTTTGATTGACTTTAAATAGAGAAGCAACTTTTGGAGGTTATTAAGTTATGCCTACTTAATGGGAGGGGACATCTGGCTACCAATGGTCACTGTACCAACGAAGGAGATTAAATAAAGCTTCTGCGAAATTGAGTGTGATGACTAAACAGGTCTATGTTGATTTCTTAGTAAATTTAGGAAAATAGAAGTTGAATGAAGTTGAGTTTGATGATTGAACAGGTCCATGTTTATTTCATAGTGAATTTAGGAAAATAGATTGCTATTATTTTTTCTGGAATGTCATTGCAATTTCTCAATCTATTCTGAGACCTTGGAATGACTGAATAATTTCCCATCCTGAAGCTAACTAGGTTTTATCCCACTTCAGAAGAATAATCTAGGATAGGGTACATTGGTAATTGGGATACATGATGATGTATTATGGTAGAACTTGCCAATATTGAGTAAATATTAGAATTTCATACTTTTGTCATACTTATCATGAAACTTCTGAGGGGAAATGTAACTGCTGATTAGAATTGTATATTTGACATAAGTGAGGGCTGTATCACCATTCCATTCAGGCATATTCTTTTGATTTTTTTAAAAAACAAGGATTTACTGTTGTAGGAGGCTGCATTGAGGGCATACTACATCAGTGATGATCAACAAGATTACGAACTTCAGACATTCACTCAGCAGGCCTTGTTTTGTGACGACATCATTAATAGGAACGATACAACTGAAGAGGCGCAGCCAGGGTCTGTGTTCCAAGAAGCCGTTCCTGAGGCGTGGGTTATCAGAGCTAAACCTAAAGAGAATGAAGTCATAAAGATTTATCCCGGCTGGCTGAAGTGAGTCATCTTTTTCTCAGCAAATTCCAATTCTACTCTTGTTGTATATTTATATACTCAAAATAGATGATCCAACCAGAATATAACAGGAAAAAAAAATCAACAGACTAGGTAGCATGGTCAGGTCAACTTTAGGTTACTAAATCCATCTGAAACCGGTTTTTGAAGGAATATCTGTGCTGGGAAAAGAAGAAAGAGAAGAATACAATTAAATGGGAATGAGGCATAGGGAAGAAAAAATTGGACAGGGAAAGAGAGAGAGAGAGAGAGAGAACCCTGTCCAGACATAACATTCTTCAAGCAAACAGCACTAACAAAGCAGCTGCTAATCTTCAGGCTAATCTTCAAAGGTATCCATGCCTCACAGCAACAAATTACTGTAGTGTATCTAGCTCCTGTATAGACCTCTTCTTTTAGCAGCTGCTTCTATATTTACCAGGGAATGCAACTTCTCTCAATTCATAGATCCCTCTTGTATGATATAAGAAGGTTCAAGTTGAAGTCTTCCCTTGCTTGGAGTTCTGTACTTAGGGTCTGTCTGAACATGTCCATGAGTCTTGTTTGATAACATTTCTTGTTGTTCTGTCCAAGTATTAATAAAGTCAGACAGAAGTTGCTAGCTACTAATATGGCATAATATCAAAGTACTGAGGTTATTTATTCTACAATGTCAACCTTATACATAAACAAACAACTTAAGAGTTAGTTAAAGTACACCCAGGTAGTTACTACATTGCATTATTTTATGCAATGTAGTGAGTATGGAAAGCACTTGTCTTTTTCTTCTGTATGGTTTAACTATACTCTACAAATAATAGCAAAATTGAGATTAATTTGTAGATCCACTTTGGTGGGATTGAAAAAAGAGTGGCTTTCCCATGCCCATGCCCACCCCCGAGTCACATTCAGTGAAGCTACAATCATTATATTGTTGACTCAATTTTTTGGAATGTCAAAAAGACTTTGCCCAATCTTTGGAATCAATCTTTCCATATTGAATCATCAGAATCTGGTGATAAAACTGAATGGCTCTGAATTTTCAGAAAAATAATATTTATTTGGCTTTTTAAATTATTTATTTATTCGTATTAATAGCTAAGGTGGGACTTGAACTCACAGTCTCCTGATTGTGTTGGCACAATTTCCATGTGTAGAAACGCAGTCAGCTTACTCTCTTGCAATCTCATCCTTTCCAATCTCTCTGCTCTGCAGGGAGGGACCCATGACTCAGGCACAGGTCAACACATACTGACTAAAGTGGGCATCATGTGACAGAGATAAGCTCTAAAGGTCATAAATGGGCACAAATTAGGCACAAAGTTATTTTTTTAAGCACTGTTGCAATTTCAAACGATCACATTGCTTTTGATGCTTACAGCACAGTAACCAGACACTTGAACATTCCAAAATGCAAGGAAGTGGTTAAGAGGCAAACAAAAACTGAAAGCATGAAACTAAGTTCTCTTATCTCTTTCTAGCCAGATAGCACAATCACATTAACATGATTTTCCACTTAGGAACTGCTTTACTTAGTGGCAGAAATGCAAACGGGTTTGCTACCGGTTTGCTGGCTGCACGCTGTGAATCAAACGCATGCTGGATGCGCATGCGTAGTATGCGCCAAAAGGAGGCTTGGGAAGATAAGTAGAACAGCGAGGGGGGGATCAGCTGTGGCACGTGATTTAGCTTCGCTAAAAAGCAGGATTTCCTGCTTTCTAGCGAAGCTAAACCCCGCTACATAGCTGTTCATCAGAAATACCAGTTTGGAGAAATCCTGCTTTCTAGCAAAGCTAAACCCCGCTGCACAGCTGATCCCTCCCACTGTTCTAGTTACTTTCCCAAGCCTCCTTTTGGTGCATGCTGCGCACGTGAGCATATGCAGTACACACCAAAAGGAAGCTTGAGAAGGTAAGTAGAATAGCGAGGGTGGGATCAGCTGTGGTGCGCAATTTAGCTTTGCTAGAAAGCAGGATTTCCTGCTTTTTAGCAAAGGTAAACCCCGCTGCACAGCTGATCATCAGAAATATCGGTTCGGAGGAACCAGTGCTATTTTTAACTCTACCAGTTTGCCCCAACTGGTAGTTTTTTAAACTGCCAGTTCATTTCACCCCTGAGTTACTGGTCCCAATGAGAGTTGATAAAGAAATGCTCTGTATAGGTTTCTCCTTCCATTGTTCTATGCTGATTCTTTTGAGCCAATCTCAAAGTCCACAGCACTTGATGTCAAAATATTAGGGATATATCCAAAAAGAACAAAGGCATTTTTATGTGGACAACCACTGAGAAGACCTTGGAGGAAATATGCAGTGTGAGTTGCAAAAGCAAAATCAAGTTTTAAGTCCTGGGAAATGAGGAAATCATGAAAAAAACCCAGCTTAGATTGGTTCTGATGTATCTCCCTGAGGAATGAGAAGGAGGGAAGCAGAGGTGTTATTCAACAAGTTCTAACCAGTTCTGGAGAACCGGTAATGGAAATTTTGAATAGTTCAGAGAACCGGTAAATACCACCTCTGACTGGCCCCGCCACCATCTATTCTCTGCCTTCCGAGTTCCAGCAGATCGGGAGGAAATGGAGATTTTACAGTATTCTTCCCCTGCCATGCCCACAAAGTCACACCCACAGAACCGATAGTAAAATTTTTTGAATCTCACTATTGGAGGGAAGATACCTTCAGGCTGACAAGAATTAATTACCATAGTCTATCACAATAAAGTATACTTCTAGTCATACTGTCAAGTCTGTTCCCTGACCTAGGTTGCTTCGAAGGGCTGACACTTTAACATCTAGCCATTGATGCAGAATCATATCAATTATATCCTGTTGATTTCATTCTCAAAATATGGCAAGGTACATATTTTGGGCAGAGTCTAAGACATAATGGATGAGTATTCCAGCTCCTCAGTTGTGTCTCCAACAGCAAGATGGTTATCACTGATTAGATTGTCTCTGAGCTGTCCAGTCTCCATAAAGCATGTATTATTATACTGTCCTCATTTTAAGATAGTTGGAAGTTAATTATGTTACATAATTATATAATCACATTACTTGAAGGAATCTAGTACGGAGTTACCTAAATAGGATGTCCAAGTAATATGATGAATGGGATGATAATTCGTAAATGTGATCTTATTTTCTGTAAGACAATTTGTCTTACTTTCTGTTGATACAGGATTGGATCTGTGTACTTTAGAATAAAAAATTTAAAAGTTGATTACAGGTGGTCCTCAACTTGTGACTACAATTGAGCCCAAAATTTCCATTGCTAAACATGACGACTGATAAGTGAGCTTTGTCCCATTTTACAACTTTTTTTGCCACAAGTGTTAAACAAATCACTGAAATTGTTAAGTTAGTAACGTGGTTATCAAATCCAGATTCCCCCATTGACTTTGTTTGTGAGAAGGTCGCAAGAAGGTGATCACATGACCCTGGGACACTGCAACTGTCATAAATACATGCCAGTTGCCAAGTGTCCAAATTTTGATCACATGACCATGGGGATAATGCAGTGGTCGTAAGTGCGAAAACAAGCAGAGATCCAGATTGCTTCCAACTGTTGTATGGTTGATTTAGGAGGCAGGTATTGAAAACAAGTATTTGTTTTGGACAATATGTAGTTGGAGTGTTATAAATTCAGGACTCTTAGACTTCGATTATTCAGTCTGATAATAAATATGATGTGGTCTTTTCCATCTGGTGTTTCTTCTTTAATTATTTACTTAGAAAATTTGTCAGATAAAATAACAACAACCCGTGCACGTTTTTACCACTATATAATTCTCCTGCAAGCCCTTGGCTTTCTATAAAAGTACATTGTTTTTAAGGAGCAATTGCCATTCCCAGCATTTTTAAATTTAGCTAATGCTTGTTTATGCTTGTGTGGGAAAAAAAAAACACCACTTAATTTTGCATGTTGCAAAGGAGATTGTCAGTAGATAATTGGTGAACAAGAAAAGGAAGCAAAGCTATGTGTATTCATGCCTTAGCTGGATGACAGTGAAAGCAGCAGCAATTATTAAAATCAAAACAATATATTATACCTTTACATAATTTTCTAATCTTTAAACTTCTTAATTTCTTAGCCAGTTTTTCAGAGTAAGCAAGAGAAATGCTAGTATTCTGTGTGCATTATTGCTCCAGCAACATCTGTAGAGATACATAACAGCTTCCTTTGTTCTAAATGAAATACATGGTGTAATAACTTGCCATGCTATATTTGTTTATTCACTAGTTTTAACCACTGAAATGGTAACTTTTAGTTTTAAAATCAGGCAGTGATTATATACCTTTGAAAATTGTTTTAAGAAAAGATCTAACTAAATCTTGTCCTTAATAGCTATTATTATGTCATTGTTATTTATTATTTTTGTTTTGTTGGGGGTTTTTTTTTTGATTTATTTTATTTATATTTTGCATTTCTAGACTGCCCATCTCCCTCTATGTTTGCCTCCCTGAATCGTGTTTGCTTGATGGGCAATTATATAATCATATAATCTCAGACACTAATTATAGATGATGGTAGCAAGTCTCTGAGTTAAAAACTAGATTTTAAAAAGCTGCAAAGAAAATGAAAGGGAACAGAACACTATAGTTTAAGAGCAAAACAAGTGGAATCTTAAAGGTCCTTCATGATTATTATATTTAACAAAGCAGAAGTTTCAATAACATTATGCCACAATAACATAAATAAATAAATAATCAAATAACAAGAAGTTCATATATTCTCATATGATATTCAGGGATGTGGTGGCTCAGTGGCTATGACGTTGAGCTTGTCGATCAAAAAATCGGCAGTTCAGTGGTTCAAATCCCTAGTGCCGTGTAAGGGGGGGAGCTCCCATTACTTGTCCCAGCTTTTGCCAACCTAGCAGTTCGAAAGCATGCAAAAAATGCAAGTAGAAAAAATAGGGACCACCTTTGGTGGGAAGGTAACAATGTTCCATGCGCCTTTGGCATTTAGTCATGCTGGCCACATGACCACGGAGACACTGGCCACATGACCACGGACAACACTGGCTCTTCGGCTTTGAAACGGAGATGAGCACCGCCCCCTAGAATCAGGCACGACTAGCACATATGTGGGAGGGGAACCTTTTAGAGAATGAGAAAAGATTGTTTCTGTTTCTTTGATTCTCTTATCTTGCATATAAACTTTTATCCATGTCCTCAGGGTTGGAGTGGCCTGTGTCTCAATAAGGATAAATAAGGGGAGTACCACCGAAATGGTGATTAAAGAAGTTCTTCCACTACTTGGATACCAGGTAGGCAGTAATATAAAGCTACCAGTTGGTTCGTCTAGAGTCTTATGAGTTAACTTTAATGGTCTTATTCTATTTGTAGTCCTATTGTGATTCTAAACAAGAGGCATATGAAAATAGCTAGGGAATTTCATTGCTGGTCCATTAGAGTTTTCATATATGTCTTCTGTTTCTCCACATCCTGCAATGTCCTAGGAACTAGGTATTTAAATAGCTTTTTTTTTTAACTAACTGCTATGTTGACCTTTCTTGATAGAAGAATGAGAAATCAGGGTAAGACACATGAGGGTCAGGTTTTGGTATTATTATAAATACTAAATATAATTCACATTCATTTCTTCAGTGTATGATGCATCTATGAGATTTTGCCTACTAAAAACAGGCAATTCCCATATTTTTCTTCAATAGAATCATGTTCTGCTCCAAGCCCCGAAAACAGTTTAAATTAACATTTAAGACTAAGCCTGGATGAGAATAATCCTTACCCTCTTCTTTTTTGTGTGTGATTTTTGGAGTTCTTTTTGCATTGATTCTTGCCGAAATTAATAATCTATTAATAATGCAATTGACGTTCTACATCTGTCTTGTTAAAGCCAGGGGGACATTTTGTGCAAAACGTGCTTCACTCTAGATCACTGGTAGCTGAGCACTACTCATTCTTTAGAGTAAATTAACATCTAATATTTTGGCAGTTATGCAGTGTTCAAGAAAATTTGTCTTTCAATGTCTAATAAAGGTCTACAACTTGTTTTTCAAACTGCAGTGCAAAATTTCCCATCTTTTCAGGAAGTATGATTGTGATACTAAAGGGATGACAGCTTACTTCTGTTAATAAGACATTTTCTTTTCTTTTTAAATCATAAAAACTGTTCAGTTTTAGATCCTATATTTTGCTGGACATTCATTTTTAACATATCTGTCTTTTGGCAGTCAGATTGCTTCCAAAACTTCAAATTAGTGGAGGTCCTGATGGGCTCCAGACAAGGTGAGATACTGTTCCACTGAATTATGTAAATGTAACTTCAGTTTAAAAACCTGGATGTGTAATTCTCTCTCTCTTTTTAATTGCCTTACTCCTAAGAAATTTCCATGCTTGCCATTTTGACTGTTTTAATTAATTGCATGATAGCTTTCAATTAAAAAAAAATCAATGAAGTTTTTTTAAAAAAATTCTCTTTAGTTCAGCGAATGGTGCTGGATGATCATGAATCAATTATCGGCAGGTTACAAGACATCAGAAAGGTAAACAAGGAAACTGTACAAAGTACTCTTTTATATCCTTCGGTGCTTTACTAAATGTTCAAACTCTATTTCTTAAAAGAAATCATGGTACAAAGCTATTTAGGCAAAATGGCTGGATTCACAAGTAAGATTTCACAGTTGCTGATATTTCTACTTTTATCATTTATGAACTTTGCTTTCCTAATGAGGTGATGTTGCTTAACCAAGCAGAAACTCCAGAAGAAACAAAATTCAGTACAGGTAATTGTTCTGGCCTAGGCTTTCTTAGAAAGTAAACAGCACAAACTTAGTCCCAGCAAACCTCTTTAATTCATAAGGCTGTAAATTACTTTCATTTGCAGTCCACAAGGCTTGATAAACAGTCTTTCAGAGGAAGGTTATCAACACCCACTTATCTCACGTGGAATGCTGCCAAAGAGCTAATTTCCAGACCCAGGACAAGGCCAAACTTGGCACAGAGTCAGAAACAGAATTTTCAAATCTTGAATCGGCCAGATGAACTAATTGCTTCTTGCAACAGCTCACGTCCCATTCGCTTCTCTTTTATGTCTTATAGAAGGGGCCAATCCTTACTCCCAAGTTGATCTTGTTTCCTTAATTATTCCTGTCTCCTGGCAACCCTGCGCATGCACACACTGGGAACGGGCTCATGCTGTTCTTCTGTGTCACTGATGTCAGACTCGGGAGACTCTGGAGGCAGCAAAGAACTACCAGCTGACCTTGGCCCCCTCTCTGCCTCTGACTCAGAGCCATCGTCTGAGCCTTCCCCAGACTTCAGGATTGGCCCATGTTCCTCCCCAATCTCCTCACTGTCCGAATCTGCTGCCAGCTCTGCTGGCTGCTGGCGGGCCACAAGAGTAGTGCTTGAGTTATGACGACATTTAAGTCCAAAATTTATGTTGCTAAATGAAACGTTTAAGTGAGTTTGCCCCATTTTCTTGCTGCAGTTGCTAAATGAATCATTGCATTTGATAAGTTTGTAACCTGGTTGTTAAGTGAATCTGGTTTCCCTATTGATTTTTGTTCGTCAGAAGGTCACAGAAGGGGATCACATGACCCAGGGACACTGTGGCCATCATAATGAGTCAGTTGTCAAGCATCTGAATTTTGACTATGTGACCATGGGGATGCTGTAAAAGTCATAAGTGTGAAAAATGGTCATAAGTCACTTTTTCAGTGCTGTTGTACCTTCGAACTGTCACTAAATGAACTGTTGTAAGTCAAGGACTACCTGTATTTCACCAATGCTGGAAGTCTGGGCTTATGCCTCTTTTAAAAAATCATTGGTTGGAAGAAGAAAATATATAGTAGCTCCAAATCCTGGTTTATTTGAGGAAGGAGGGAAAAGTCAAAGTTCATAAGTAATACAAAGTTCTTGTTTCTGGTGGTCTTTGTCTTTGATTGTGCTGATTACATGTCGCTTATAAACTGCATTTCTGGCTTATTGTGGCAACAGCTATTGTGATCATAAGTAATTGTGCAAAATAGTTTACTACGTTCTTCATTGTGTATTCTTGGCATAGAATTTTAAGTTCAATGATATTAGCCTAAAATTATGCCTGTTCATACTAATGGCTCTAAACTAGTTTCAGTTTTCAAACTTTTGCTAACATGTAGGACAGACTCAATGGTGAAATCCAATTTTTTTTTACTACTGGTTCTGTGGACGTAGCTTGGTGGGCTTGGTGTGGCTTGGTGGGCATGGCAAAGGAAGGATACTGCAAAATCTCCATTCCCACCCACTCCAGGGGAAGGATACTGCAAAATCCCCATTCCTGGGGGAAGGATATTGCAAAATTTCCATTCCCACTCCACTCTGGGACTAGACAGAGGTGGCATTTGCCGGTTCTCCGAACTACTCAAAATTTCTGTTACTGGTTCTCCAGAACTTGTCAGAACCTGCTGGATTTCACTCCTGAGACAGACTGAAAATGAACAAGCAAATCCACATAACAGGAAACTTGTCTACTGAAGAATGATCCTCATAAGACAGGTTTCATGGACTGGGAATTGTGTTTTGGTACTGATGGCAGAATGGTTATAGAAGTCTTGACCTTCTCTCTGTTTGAAATGTGCTTTAAAGTGATAACATTTTAATTTTTTTCTTACCCAGACATCATTGCGGCAGATGAACCAAACAAGATTTTACATTGTAGAAAATAATATATCGACTGTGCGTGTCCATCTGTTTGTCGGTGGTCTGCCACTCCATCTTACTCCAGAAGAATATACAAAAATCCTCAAAGATGAATTAGCCATCAAAAGTACGTCAGATACCCCCTTCCCCAATGTCTTTTTTAAATCTAAAATTTAAATTGAAAAGTGCTTTTATATTTTGAAATGTTCTCATATGCCATCTATTTTTGGAATTACTTTTCATATTTTTTAAACATGCTGTAACTTGTAGAAAATGGAAAAAAAAGTCTCTTATTTAATCAGAGGCAATCATCTGTATGCCCTTGACACTTATTTTTACTATTAATAAATTGTCCTACCCTTTCATTTTTTCCTTGGATTGAATAACAGCCACTTTCCATTTTTGTGCATATGATTTTACATGAAAGAATTATTAGAAGTATATGCATCACATTTATAAGTCATTTTTAGTTTTGGGGGGAAAATGGTAGAAAATAATAAGGAACACTGAAATTAAAGTAATATCCCCTTAAGAAGAGTAGATATGAAGACTGGTTTCTTTTTAAAATTAACTAAGTTTCAAAATATATCTAAAATGAGATAGCATTAATTTATTAGCTGTACACTTTTCTTTCAGTTAGAAAAAAAAGTTTTTAAAGGGGGTGCTGGACAATGATTTTTTTTTAATTATCGTTTCAGCTAATTTAGTTTCTATGAATCACATATATTCATCTCAAGGTAAGAATATCATGTTTTAATTCAAACTTGGCAGCTGAATTATTGGATGTTCTGTTTTGCTCTGGTTCATGTATGGTACATGTAAAAATTATTTCACTACCCTTTCCCCCCGAAAATAAGACATCCCCTGATAATAAGCCCAATCAGGCTTTTGAGCGCATGCTCTAAAATAAGCCTCCCCCCGAAAATAAGTCCTCCCTGAAAATATTTAAACGCTGAGCTGGAAGTCCAGTAAGACAGCAAGAGGAGTCCCATCTTGTTCCACATGCCCCAAAATAATAAGATCTCCCCGAAAATAAGGCCAAGTGCTTATTTCAGGGTTCAAAAAAATATAAGACAGGGAGTTATTTTTGGGGAAACACGGTAGTTCTTTTCCCTCCTCCTAATGCTCTTTGCATGTAGAAGCATGAGCTCTTCCCTAATTATACTATTATGTGTATTGAAATTTCATCTCCTGGAGTAGAAAACATTTTACTTTTTTTAAAAAAAAATCAAGACCATACCAATAGAAAGAGATGTTTTGTTTTCCAGACATAAACCCAGTCCCCTTAATAATCAATAAAGTTTTAGATTTTGAGTGAGTGAGATGAATGGCATAATACTTACATACTTACTTACTTACATAATACTTACGTTGGAACAAATATGGAAACTCACAGTATTATACATATGAAATATGGGCATGTCATGTTAAATATATTCTTCATTTATTTAGGTGCTGTTGTGCTAGAAATTACTTGTTTTTCTGAAGCTGAAAGACTGTATATGTTAGTTAAAGATACTTTCATCAATGACAAGGCATTAACTGCAGTTATTCTCCCTGAAATTCTGGTAAGATCCATTGCATGTCTGTAGTAACATAAGGCATTAATATATGTTCTAATTACACAGTTCATGTTTATTTAGCATATTTTCTCCAGTGTCTATTTTTATTTTGTTTTATTTGTAAAACACATATATTACCTCAATCTAGTGGCTCTCAGTTCATTACATTTTATATGAAAGTTATAGAATATCTGTATAATATACTGTGGCACCAATAGGAGTGAATCACTGAAGGCCTTCAGTCATTTCTCTGCAAGCCTTTGGAAAGCCATAACGAGTGGGCTACCAGCATTTCAGGGGTGAAACTGTTTTAAAAATGGGGAGCTGCCATAGATTATGTCCATTTCCATAACCCTACTAATTACACTGCGTAGTACACAAAGACCTTCAACAGGCATTCTCTGTTTGAACATAATGGTTAGGCAGATTCAGATTTCATGTATACCCAAGTCCTGAACCACGTAGGACTTTTTAATTAATGATCTACACCTTGAATGCACTTGGAAACATATGGACAGCCATAACTGTTAACTCCTATAGTTATGTAGCAGCAATTAGATTGCCCATAACATGGGGTGACACAGCTTGCACTAATTGAAATTTCTGTGTCATTTTCAATGATAGCCACATATAAAAGGAATTGCATTAATCCAGAAGTGAGATACTTACAGAATGAGAGATACTCTTTAGCTCTAGGAAAGAGTACAGCTGGGCGAAGACCAGGGGTGGGTTCTAATTTATTTTTACTACCGGTTCTGTGGGCGTGGCTTATTTTGTGGGTGTGGTTTGATAGTCATGTAACAACAATTCTTTAGGATTTAGTAGAGGTACTGGTCTATCAGGCTTTTAACTGCTTGCAGAGCTGTACCAGTCTACCCATTTATTTTTGGAGCATACTGATCTACTCATTTGTTTTTGGAGTGTTCTGGTCTACTTATTTGTTTTTGGAGTGAACCGGTCTACCCATTTGTTTTTGGAGTGCACTAGTCTACCACCACACTGCCTTTTACCGCTGATCAGCTGTAGGGCGGCTGATCCTTTGAAGTGCTGCGGCAAGAATTTAAACAGTTTTTTGCCGTTCTGCCACTACTGAGAGCATTGGAAATCGCTTTCAGGCAGCCTGGCCTCAGTTGTCAATCTACCACCAATCTACCAAGCAGTTTACAAGGAGTGGATCAGTTCTAGCCAATCAGTTGGGAGGCTTCTTGGCTTCTCAATTTAAAGCTAAGGTGTCTTGTTTTTTTTTTCTCTTCTTTGTCAAGTGAGCCCTGATTTTTTTCCTTCTAGCCGATCAGCTAGGACTCGGGAGGCAGGGAATAGATTGGGGGCGGGGCCAGGCAGAGGTGGTATTTACTGGTTCTCCGAACTACTCAAAATTTCCACTACCGGTTCGCAAGAACTGGGGAGAACCGGTAGCAACCCACCACTGGCAAAGAGCCTCCTGATCATTACTTCCATTTGTTCTTCCATCAAGAGCCATGAGTCCAGGAGGAATCCCAAGATAAGGGAAACATTACCTGTTCAGAGGGAAAGTTGTTACAAATCTAGAATCATTAAACTACTTAATGAACTATTACTCCATTTGTCTATTTTGTTTCCTATCCAGATCCTGGTAGCCCCAGGTACTGGCTTAAAAGTTCTTCCATGTCCCCCATTTGAATGAGAATGGATATAGATATTGATGATATTTTATCCCATACTGGTGGATAACCTCTTCTACTAGCTTTCTGTAGATTTTTAACAGGGTTGGAGACTGCAACAATTGCAAAATAAATAAGAGAATAACAGAATAACAGAATAGGGAGGAACCTTGGAGGTCCTCTAGTCCAACCCTCTGTTCAAGCAGGAGACCTTATACTATCTCAGACAAATGGTTGTCCAAACTCTCCTTAAAAACTTCTAGTGATGGAGCATCCACAACTTGTGAAAGCAAGGATTCCACTGGTTAATTATTCTCAATGTCAGGCGATTTCTGCTTAATTCCAGATTGGTTCTCTCCTTGATTAGTTTCCATCCATTGCTTCTTGTCCTGCCTCCAGGTGCTTTAGGGAATAGATTGACCACCTCTTCTTTGTGGCAGCCTCTCAAATATTGGAACACTGCTATCATGTCATTCCATCCTTCTTTTTACTAGACTAGACATACCCAATTTCTGCAACTGTTCTTCATGTGTTTCAGCCTCCAGCCCCCTAATCTTTGTTGCTCTTCTCTGCACTCTTTCCAGAGTCTCAAGATCTTTTTTATATTGTGGCAACCAAAACTGAATGCAATATTCCAAGTGTGGTCTTACCAGGACATTATAAAGTGGCACTAACACTTCACATGTTAGTTAAATTAAATTAAATACTGAGAAAAAGTTAGCTAAATAGTTAGAATAAGAATATATTAATTAGTTAGCATAAAGGAAATAATCCACTGCATGTTGCTGACTGAATATTTTACATAATTGAGTTGTGCCTTAAAGTCCAACTGGATTGATATTGTTTAAATAATGAATGTTCAAACATTTGCCCAGTATAAATTGTATTAATTAAATATGTGCTCTTTGGCATAGAGGTGATACAAATCTATTCTATAATCAGAGCAAAGTGTTCTTAGTGAAATGAAAGTGATTTTATTTTTATAGCAATTTAACTTGTTAAATTAAATTCAGCACTGTTTTGATATTCTACTCTGATCACACAGAGAATGTGAAGAAGTAACAAACAGTAGCACGGAAGAATTTACTGTCAATTAGGAGATGTGTTGTTATAAACAAAGAACAGTTGTGTTTGATGTGGGCATTTAAAATAATAAACTATTTTGGTTCTATCTAAAAGAAAAACAGCTTTGCCAATTTACAAGCTTGAAGAACAGTTCCAAAATAAGAACCCTTATTAAATAAGAACACTAGCTATTTCTTGAGAGTATAACAGTGAGTTAAGTTAACTCTGTATATTGTTGTATTGAATTGGCAATAGATCTGGCAGGCTGAAATCTCTTGAAAATGTAAAAATGAATGGTCACATTTTCTTATACAGTAGCAGCATGAAACCTTATTTCCTGGATGTCCATCCTATGACATTTAGGAATTCTTTGATGTTTCTTTTATGAGTTAGACCAATCCCATGGATTCTTATCTGGCTGAATTTCTCCTCAACCATTTCTTGCTTTGTGTTGTGGGTACATACTGATACTGGGAGCATTTGTGAGATTACATCTGGGGACAATACTGTAACTCCTAACCTGCTATAGTTACAGCTATTGCTTGTTTACTGAGTCTAAATCTTTTGTTTCTTATGATTTGCAAGATATTTTAATTCTAGATAAGAACTTTAAGAATTGCATATTAAACAATAGGTGCAATTGCAAAGATCAAGGCTTATAGTAAACCCTTTGAAAAATCCCCACCTTACTTGAAATTGTTCAGTAGGGTCATAACAATTAGTTAAGTCTTGTTTTACAAGGTTTCCTGTACATATTAATCAGATTTCAAAGAGTTTGCTTTTACTTCCAAATTAAAAGAAGCAGGCAGAGGTTTATTTCTGCTGAAGTGAACACTTGGTATATAATGCTTTTCCTAAAATAGCATTCTGATTTTTTTCAGGCAGAAAAATGTTGGGGGGGAAAATGCAATCATACATTGCAAAGGAGTCCCTTAAGTCTATGTATTGCTTATTTCTACATGTTGCTCCTCTTAGTGATTAATTTTCCTTAGGAATTTGAGTCAAAGGACTCATGAGATGCAGAATTGAATAGAGAGGGAGATTTCTTTCACTGCATGTGTGTGTGTAGGTGTAGAAAAAGCAAGGTAAATGTTCATATGAACTGGTTCAGATTCAACCTGATTAATAATTTAAAGTTACATAAACAATCCCCTTTGTTCTGAGATCAATTGCAAAAAGTTAAGAAATGTTTGGTTCCACTTTAAATTAATGAGACCTTGGAAATGGGATAGCCGGTTAGGGAAATCCCTGGTTTAATGGTAGTAGAAAAAGTCAGGTCTGTGGATTATGAAGCTGTTTTCTATAAAGTAGCCATAATTACATTTAATCACAAACTATGTGTAAACTTGTGGTTAATCTAAACTAGAAGCAGAAACTTTCAATTTTTGTCCAACTTTGCCAGAAGAGGAGAGAAGGGAAGTAAGCAACTTATTGTCCTTGTGAAGTCAGATTTACACAGATTTACATGTAATTGTTTGAAATCAACCACAATTTTCTATTATAAAGCATGGAATAAAGTAGATGAAAGGATAGCTTCACCAAGTGTCCCACAATAAAAATAAGAGAGTTAATCTAGTCCATTTTCATTTATGAAAAGTGAAAGTGAAACATGAATATTTCTGATTGCTATAGTTTGTTGTAAGCCCATTGGTTTTCCAGTCCTTCCGGCATTCGTATGTACTACAAAAATAACATAAGGACAAAATGGGGGTTGCTGCCAGGGATCGCTTACAAAGACTTGTAGGGATTTTGAAAATCAAATTCCAACATGGCTGCCGTGGAGGTTCATAATCTATATGTCAGGTTTCCTTGGGGCAAGGCTGAGGGAGAAAAGGGGAGAGGAGAGGCCAATCATAACTACTCATTAATTTTCAAGCTGTAAGTGTCGATTTATCAAGCCAGATCACATAGTTTCGTAGCAGAGCATGGGTATCCAGTCCTTTATAAGGGTATGCTGGTGAGGAGCTCTGCTATGTGGTGGAGAAGGTGGTTGGACCCATCCTCCAAATCTCCCCAACTCTGTTATACAGCAAATGGTTCTTGATTTTCCTCTGTAGAAACCTCTTCAGTATTTTGTGAAGACAATTGATTTGGTATAGTGTATACAATCTCAACCCAGTGCCTCCCCAGTGGTGGGGGAGCAAGACATGGAACTAACCTGCCGAGCAGAAGGAAGGCAACAGCTGGCACTCTTGGCAAGGAAGGGATTTAAGACTCACAGAAGCAGTTTTCATTTGCTAGAAGCAATTTAAGCATCTGGCTAAATGTACGGTGACTTTGTGAATCCAGTTATTTACAATCCTGCTTGTTTAACTGCTGCTGATTTGGCAACATAAATCTTCAGCTTGGTTTTGGATTGCTTGACCTGGAATTCACCTTTGTCCAGTTAGATGCTTATCTGTGATTATTTGTTTTCCTGTTTTTTGCCTTTTACTTTGCCAATTCCTGCTGCCTTGGTGTCAGAATTTGCAGAGACTACACTTTCCCTTAATAGGGAAGCCCAGGAATTTTGTCTTGTTCCTGAAAGGTTGGTAAGAAAGCCCCCTCATCCGTTTTGGGATCATTGAGAACATAGTTGGTTATTTATTGATTGCTTTGTCTTTGGGAAATATATTTCCCTAATATCCCTCAGTTCCAGTGGTGAAATCCTCTGCGGGTTGCCACTGGTTTGCTGCATGCACACTGTGCATGCATGCACAGTATACACCAAAATGCACGTGGCATGCACATGTACATTACGCACCAAATGCACGCTTTATGTGGAAAAAGGAGCCGTTCGAAGGTAAATAGGTAAATAGAATAGCGAGGGAGGGGGGACAGCTGTGCCGTGTGATTTAGATTAGCTAGAAAATAAGATTTCCTGCTTTCTAGTGAATATAAATCTCGCGGCACAGCTGATCATTGGAAATACCGGTTCTGACAAACTGGTAGCTTTTTTTTTTTACTACTAGTTCGCCTGAACCGGTGCGAACCAGTAGCATTTCACTCCTGCTCAGTTCCATATATTCATATCATATCCCTTCACTACACTCTTCTTCCCTGGTCCTGAGACTTGTGCTACCTATCACACAAAGATCTCCCTTTTTATTTTTAAAGATGAGGGTGATGTCCTCGGATCTTCTCTTGCTCTTCCTCAAATCTCCCAGCAGTTATGATCCACAGTTCCACAACATTCACCTATTTGTAATGTTCTGTTTCTAGTCATGGAGTCAACTTCCTTCACCGCACCTCTTTGAATCCACTGGAGCAAATACAAGAGTGTTCACTGTATGTTGAGACAATGTGCCTTTGTTTTTACAGTAGGAACAAAATAGGCCTTCCATCTCTAGGTTCTCATGGAACAGGTCCATATAAAATGTCTTCCAGCAGTTCTTAATGCTGACTAAGGTCGTAGCAAAGATGTGCAAGAATCCAACTACATCCTTTTCATCCCAGGGAGGCTTCAGCAGCCATGGTTTGCTTCATTTTGTGACTTGTGTACTGGGATTACATCCTATTCCCCAAATGGTCTGAACTTCTGTCTATCCATCAGGAAAAGTGCATAACCTAGATCTTTATTCTGACTGACTTACATCTTGAAGGAGTCTATTCCAGTAATCTGTTTTCATACGTTCTTCCCTGCTTGGTGCTAATGACTTTAGGATTTCATGCAGGATCAGCTATGGTGGTATCAGGAATTAAGAGGATTTAGCATGAAATGCAGCTAGTCATTCATTGTATGGACGGAGGACAAGACTCCAAGCAAAGCATGCCATACGTCAGGCCTGGAAGCCATCTTTTGCATTGGGCCGTCAGGCCTGCCACATTTACTGCTGTAGGAAACTGGAAGGGGGGATTGTATGGAGCAGGGGTGATATATATATAGTTACAATAACATCCCTTTCTCAGAGAGTCAAGGATATCTTGCCCTGCACTTGGAGGGGTGTGACCGTGAGGCATCTCCAGTTGGGACGGTGCTTTGATTGGACCATGTGATGGACTTGTGGGTGTTGGGCAGGGATTTGGACTTTCTTTTGGGTGGGGAAAACCTGAAAACTTTCAGAATCAGGTTTTCCAGATGTGCCAATATGACATCTCTAATAAAATGGAACTTTCGTTGGGGGTGTTACTTGGAACCCTGACATTATACACTATAGCAGATTCTGAATAGGCTTTGCAGAAGTGGGAAGCCCTTTGGTGAATTCACAGAAGACTGCTCAGTTTCATTGTAGGTAAGTAATTGGTTCGTGTGATTGGTTAAAATAGAATAAACCATAATGAGTACTGATGCTGTTTCTGAAAGTACCTCTATTGAAAGATTGGAGTATTGAATTGATAGGAAGTTAAGAAGCAGAAGCAACTCTAAATCATAGTTTATCTTTTCATTTGGAAGCTCAGACTAGTGATTAGTATAAATCATGATGTCAGAAAGAACCCTCTACTAGAGCCAGATGTAATTAGAGCCCAGGAGGAGAAGAATGATTTGGGTTGACAATATTAATCCATTCATTCTCTCTAAAATAAACTGCTTGTCACTGCTATTTTCCATTTTTGCCTAAGCCAACGAAAGATAGTCTTTAGGGATAAAGGCAAACTGTTCCTGTATTTAAGCAGCTGCCTAGAACAATCAATTCCTTACTTTTGATTCAGGTTGCAGAATAAGCTTTGCTCATTTTGGAGTAAATGTGGCAGAAATGGATCAAGATATATTTGTTTGTTGTTGGTTAGTTTGATTTATATGGATGTCCAGCTTGCAAAAAGCAACCCTGAGCAGTTTACAATTGGACAGAAACATGAAAAACAAAAACTAAAAACAAAGTACAACCAATGCCTGGATCTGAAAAGAGAATAACAAAATAAAGGTAACAGAATAATTGAGACCAGCCATAGTTTTCATTCTGGATGGGTTCATCTCACACTCTGGCCCAGTGTTCAAAAAGGCCATATTTTCAGGACTTTATGGAGGGCTAATAGGGTCAGACCATTTGAACCTTGGGAAATAATATTCCATAAAGCAGGTGCCATGACAGAGAAAGCATCACCAGGTCCCATCAGTGTCATTGTTTCTGCCAAATCTCATAGAGTAAGCAGTGACAATTGGAGGCGAGCTGTCCTACAAATAACCTAGCCTTAGGCCATGTAGGGCTTTTATTTTATAGATGATAACCATCAACTTGAACTGCATCCATGAGCTAACACAGCTCACAAAATTTCTTGTTGTTCCATCACTAAGTGGTGTCTGACTCTTTGCGACCCTGTGGATTATAGCACTAACCAGGCCTCCGCTGTCCTCCACTGTCTCCCAGAGTTTGCCCAAATTCATGTTCACTGCATTGATGACACTATTTAACCATCTCATCCTCTACTGCCTCCTTTTCCTTTTGCTTTCAATCTTTCCCAATTTAGGGTCTATTCCAATAAGTCCTCTCATTAGGTGGCCAAAGTATTTGAGCTTCAACTCACTTTCTGTCCTTCCAAAGAACAGCCAGGGTTGATTTCCTTTAGGATTGTCGGGGTATATAGATTTAATAGCTGCAAGCTGATGAGAGGTTGTTAGCAGAGGCAACTGGAAGCTGATGCAATGGGAATGAGGCAGCAGGATTACTGCTACTTTAAGAAGCTGGGTAAGAAGCTGCCTATATAAGGAAAGCCATTAGAGGGCATCTCCCTTCTCCCCATGTTCTGTCTCCTCGTGTATCTCATTGCTCTCCTTGTGTCAGTAGCTGTATGATAAGGTATTTACCACATATAAATCTGTATATGTTTAGCTGTAGATAAAACCACTATTAATTATCTAAAGGCTCTGTGTGCTGTGTTTTGCTCCTGGGTTTATCTCATAATACTATTTACGCTGCCTAACTCTGACAAGAATTGACTGATTTGATATCCTCTCAGGAGTCTTCTTCAACACCACAATATGAAAGCATCAGTTCTTCAGTCCTCAAGTTTCTTAAAACCATATACTATTAGTGGGAAAACCCAAGCTCTCAAAGTAGTGGTGTTATACGAGTGCACTGACTTGTGTCCAGCAACTACTTGTGTTGCTGCATTGTAGGCCAATGACAGCTTTTGGGTAGCTTTCACAGATAGGCCCACGTACAGCACATTGCAGTAGTGCAAACCAGAGATGACCAGAGCACAAATGATTGTGATTGCAAGTAAATGATTGCAAGTAAAGGAACTTAATGGTATTTCAGGCTTGCCACTCTCTAACTGTTGAAAGGGGGGGGTTACTTAGATAAAGGGGGAATGTTATATCTAGGTGGCATTCTTTCCCGTGGGAACAGGGAAGATGCCTGGAGGAAGGTGGAGTTTGGAGTCACTGGACTGATTGGACTGAGAATTGATTGGAGGTTGTGACTTGGGGGGAAGTTTCAAACTTTTGTTTTTTATGGGGTGTAATTGTGGATCCTGGCCAGAGTCGGAATTACACAAAGTCCTTGCCAATTTGATATGTCCTAATAAACAGACTTTGATGGAAAATTGATGCCTTGGACATGTGACATGTGACATGTTACTTGGAAGCTTGACAAAGAAGCTTTTTCTTTCTTTTCTTTTTTTTCTTTTTTTCTTTTTTTTTAAAAATTAGATTGATATGCCGCCCTTCTCCGGAAACTCAGGGCGGCTTACAATGCATTAAGAAATAGCCTTCATACTTTTGTATATGTTTTTTATACAAAGTCAGCTTATTGCCCCCACAAACTGGGTCCTCAATTTACCTACCTTAGAAAGGATGGAAGGCTGAGTCGACCTTGAGCCGCGAACTTGCAATAATTGCAGACAGCTGAATGTTAATAACAGACTATTTAACCTGTTGAGCTATATGAGACTCTTTTCAGACTGGATGGTGGGGTATGGAAGGATTTATATTCCTTACAGACAGCTGGTCATTTGCATTCTTTTTGAGAATCATTGAAGCACACCCTTTGAATGGTGTGGGAGTAGGAACAGATTACCCCACCTCCTCCCCCCAAAAAATTACAGACTACAGATCAATACTCAGATCACAGATAAACCTCCAAGTGGCCTCAGTGACCCTGAAAAAGGATACAAATGACCAGCTATCTACAAGGAATATAAATCCCTCCATTCCCCACCATCCAGTCAGAGCTGAGGAAGCTTCTTGGATGAGAAGTGAAATGTCTTCAAAGGAAAAACAAACAAACAAACAAATCAGAAAGTCCAGTTGCCTCCTGAAAAAGCATTTTTGTGACAACCATGACTCAGATGACTGAGAATCTCTACAGACTTCCTTACTGGAAGTTAGGTGCAAACAATAAAAATAAGACTTTCTTTGGAAATCACTAACAGACATCTTTGTGCCTTTTAAATTCATGACCAACGCCTCCCCAAAACTATGCAAAAAAAGTTCTTCATAAGTAGCCTTAGATTGTTAGGGATATTGGGTTTCCCTCCCTTTATTGTCTTAAACATTATCCTGTAATTTGGAACTTTATCTTGTTGGCTCCAAATGCCACATTTTTTAACCATTTCTCCTTTCATTTTTTTGTTTAGCAAAATAAGCTTCCTCAGAACTGCTGTCCTTTGCTTGTGTTTGTGAATCCCAAAAGCGGAGGTCTTAAAGGTCGGAATTTGCTGTACAGTTTCCGAAAACTGTTGAATCCTCATCAGATCTTTGAACTAACAAATGGAGGTCCACTGCCTGGGTAACCTATTGTTTCTATTCAACACATCTTGACTATTTCACGTGTTACTTGTTTTGGGTGATTTTTTTTCCTTGCTCTTTTTTCTCCTTGCTCTTGGCCTTGCAAAGCTGCCGAAGCTCTAAGCAGTGGCCAAATGGAAATAGCTCGACTGACATTTTTACTCTGCCCGTACTCCTTGGAGAAGAAATGAAGAGGATAACATTTCCTTCTCTTAACTCCTTTTTGTTCCTGAGCCCTTTGTGTTAAAATTTGGCACTGCGTAAATGACTCTGGAGTTTGAAAATCTGTAACCTTGGTTAATTAGGCGATCTTGTATCGCTTCAATACGGGTGAGAAGATGGCGTGGCCAAGGAACGTCTTTAAGATTTTGCAGCTGCTGGGTAGGGATTTCCTAATTCTCTCTTTGACCAGAAGATTCTGACGCCTTATCATCTGTTTATTTTGGAAGGTTACTCGAATTGGATTGCAAAGCTGCTGTTTGCAAAATGCAGATCCGAAGCCTTGGGCTAATGCTCCACAAAGACTTTGGAAGCCAGCCACCTCTTTCAAAAGCTTTTAGTGCAGTAATTAGGAAGCATCACAGTGTGAATAGCAATGTGGCTGAGCTTGGACAATACTCACGCCAAAAGGTTCAGTTAAAAAAAAAAAAGGAAGAGATGTTTAGCCCTACTGTCAAATAATAAATCTTTGCACTCTTTTCAATAGGCTTTAAAATCACTTATTAAAACTGTCAGAGTGAGTTGAATAAAGGCCATTTCTATTTTTTGCATTGGGATTTGGCAGCAGTTATTCCAAAGAAAAGAAGCTAATTTGTCAAAGACACAATGATGCAAAGAATAAGAAAGGGAGAAAGCTGAAAACTCTAGACATTTGCCCTTTATTGGAAAATAGACTGAATGTTCATTACATGACTTCCCCCCCCCCCACTTACATATGTAAATTTTGATAAAGTATTAACTCTTGAAAATGAAACATTACAGGGGTTTTTGTTTCCTACTTTAGCTGCACGAAATACACTCACATGTTCTACAAGTTTTTTTTTTAAATAAATAGAAAAGAGAAATTAATTTAGGTTGGTTTGAGTACTTTTTCCCCTCAATTTTATTTATTGGTGATGAGGTGGTTTTTTTTTTCAAATAGCCAACAAACTATTTTGCTTTTTTTCTTCTTGCCACATGCAAATTTGTTGTCTTTTCATTTTGAATACATATTACATAGCTGGAAAGTGATACTATAAAAAGTTAGTGGGCACAGTTCCGTTTTGTTCGGCCTTTAACAGATTTGTAGAAGAAAGCTTAATAGAATTTCAGATGATAGAGCATTGAATGAAAATTAAAGCAGTTATATTCCATTTATCTTCAGCACGAGAAGTAATAATATTAATTTTCTGTCTTTACTGTGGTCAAATGCTTTCATTGTTCAGGTAATGCACTCGAATTTCAAAGATCAAGTGGGCTTATCTATGTTACGCAGGAATGTGTTTTTGAGTAGTCAATTTCCATTTTTCAGACCAGCAAGATATTTAAATCAAATAACAATTCTCGAACTCTGAAGAGTACTTTAGCATGTTTTAATGCTCTCCTAACAGCTGTTTTTGAGGGCAAATGTAATCTGAAAATCTGAGATTGAGAAGGACTTTTTGGCTTTATAGCTCATGCCCTGTATTGGGTCTATAAGGATACCAAGGCCCATTCCATCATTCTATATGCCGTATTTTTCGGAGTATAAGATGCATCGGAGTATAAGACGCAATTTAGTTTTTGGAGAGGAAAATAAGAAAAAAGCTGATTGGCGGTGGATCGGCCTCCCGGAATACCCCCAATCATCTGTTTCCAGAGGTGAATTTTAGCAACAGGTTCGTTGGTTGTGAGCTCTGTGCCTTGCTTTTTTTTCAGCCTCTGAAACTGTTTCAGAAAAAACTTCTTTTCTACCTCCAAAAGCCTCCAAAACAGAGCTTCAGAAAAAAAGCCTCTGAAACTTCCTTGCTCTGTTTCAGAGGCTTTTTTTCTGAAGCTTCGTTTCTGAGGCTTTTCTTCTGAAGCTCTGTTTGGAGGCTTTTTTTATGAAGCTTCATTTCTGAGGCTTTTTTCAGCCTCTGAAACCTCCGTTTGAGTGGCTGGGCGGGGCTACATTTGGAGTATAAGACGCACCCAGAATTTAGCCCTCTTTTTTAAGGGAAAAAGGTCCATCTTATACTCCAAAAAATACGGTATATGGCATGCCCATCTCTCCAAGACATGACACTAAGTGGCGTGCAAAATAAAACATTAAATAATAAAATAATAAATATTAATGTTAAAATGTATTTAAAATCAACAAAGATGGTAGGAAGGGAGCAGGATGCATATGAGGTGAAGGTGAAGTCTTTTTTGAAAAATAATGTTAGGTTGGCTCATTTTTTGTTTATTTTTTCTGATTTTGGTTCTATTCTGTTAGAATATGAAAAAACTGGTTGCTGGATAGATTGAAAGAAAACTGTACACATGCTTGAATTCGCAGTTTTACTTATAATAATATTGTGCTTCTTGTTTTTTATACACTGAAGATTTCATACCTTCTCTCAAGTTCCATATTTCCGAATATTGGTATGTGGTGGTGATGGCACAGTTGGATGGGTCCTTGGTGCCCTGGAAGAGATCAGGCATAAGCTCGCCTGCCCTGAACCATCTGTGGCTATTTTGCCTTTAGGAACAGGTGAGGCTTGAATTGCAGATTTTAGAAAAAAGAAAGGCAATGGATGAGGATTCCCATAAGCTCATTGATTCTGTCCTTCCGCAAATTAAATTAGCACTGGCTACTGTTACAGCAAACTGGTTATTAGGTTACTTCCAATGGCAAATTCAGCAAACGTCTCATTTTAACTTTGTAAGTGATAATTAAAAATGGATTTGAATCAATGGCCCTGTAGATGTGGTAGAGCTACAACTCCCAGTAGTCTACACCAGTGGTTCTCAACCTTTTCTTCACCACAGACCCCTTTTAAATACCTTTTGTGGCCCCTGACCACCAAGACTTAACTCAAGATTTAAATCATAACATTTCTGCAAGACTTTGTGGACCCCACTGTGACATTGTGACCCCTCAGGGGTTTGTGGACCACAGGTTGAGAACCACCGGACTACACCATTGGTCAGAAGTAGTAAGCCTATTAAAATTCAGGTTTAGTGAGAGTAAAGGATTTTTCTTTTTCTTTAGTAGATTTTTTAAAAATGAAAACATGCTCTTTTTGATCAGGTAACGACTTGGGGAGGGTCCTGCGTTGGGGTGCCGGCTACAGTGGCGAAGATCCGTACTCCATTCTGATATCCGTAGATGAAGCTGATGATGTGCTTATGGATCGTTGGACCATCCTTTTAGATGCTCAAGAGGCACTGGAAAGCTCAGAAAATGGTGTATTAGAGCCAGAACCTCCTAAGGTATTTCTCAATTTTTCCATCCTGAAATTATAACAATAGCAACAAAAACAAAAAACAAAGGAAGGCACTGAAAATACAAAACCAATAATTGTTTTTGGACATAATTTATAGTCTTCTCTTCATTTTAATACTAATACTAATAATAATAACAACAACAACTTTAATTTCATTGTACGTGTATACACAGTATACCCATACAACAAAATTTTACATTTAACACCCAGGTCCAATACACATAACAATCCCCAAACACCCCCACCCACCCACCACAAATTCCCCACCCCTAAACCACCCAAACATCCGCACAACAGACCAAGTAATGCTGTCCAACAGCTTCCCAACTTTCGCTTCACTTTTGCTTCTACTTACGGGTATTTATTTTTTTTCACCATAATTAGTCTCTTTCTCACTCTGTTCCTCTTTTCTGATGAATATGCAAGTCATGGTGAAAATTCTTACCTTAATGACGATGCAATGTTGACAGACATTATGCACAGAGATCTAAGTCTGTGTTAAAAAAAATATAATCAATATTCTGATTACTTGTGAAGGATGTGATTTTATTTTGAAAGGCCTATAAATTGCTATAGTGCTTTGTTACACATTTTCCCTAATTAGAAGATCGCAAAGTTATGAAATATGGTAATTAGAATATATATGTTTGATAAAGTAATTACCACATGGCTAGGATTTTTATAAAGTCCTTGTAAAATGGATCACAGTTTACTTCTTTTTTTTTATTGAAAAAGTTTTACATTACAGTTTATTTTTAAAACCCCTTCCCCATCCCACCCCCTACCACCCCCACCCTATTCCCCCTATCCCTCCCCAATCCCCCCCTTGACTTCCGCTATTAAACAAACATTAAGATTAACATATTTAACAATTTTTTAAGGTGAGATCCAACTAAGAAAAAACTATAACCTTATTTTAAAACCAATTTTAACCTTAAGTAATAAAAAAGTTTTTCTTTTAAACCAATATATGACAACATAAATCAAATATAAAAAACACTTAACTCTTAACAATCTATTTAAAAAAATCTAGTAAAATAATTTTGAGCATCATAAGATTTAAATTGAATTATCATATAAGTAATATAAATATATAACATTAACTATAATTCCCAATATTCCATATATCAAAATCAAAGTTGGACAATACATAGTACATTTCTCTTTAAAATTAAGTCTAAATATTAAAATTATAAATTCAATTACATAAAATATAATAAAAATCTAAAATTATCAAAGTCAATACATTTCATAGTACATTTCTCTTTAGAATTAAGTCTGAATATTAAAATTATAAATTCAATTACATAAAATATAATAAAAATAAAAAATTATCAAATTCAATACATTTCTCTTTTAAATTAATTCTGAATATGCAAAATATAAATTCAGTTAAGCACTAATTGAAACTTCTTACTTTGATATTTATTCTTCATGTATTCTACCCATTTCTTCCACTCCTTAGCAAAAACTTCATGGGTCCTTTCTTTTAGGTATGCAGAAATTTTAGCCATCTCTACAAAATTAGACATCTTCAGTATCCATTCCTCTATAGTAGGTACATTATCTTTCTTCCAGTATTGACCAATCAATAATCTAGCTGCAGTAATCATGTGTAAAATTAATCTAGTGTCAGTTGCTGAACAACCCTTAACTATTCCCAACAAAAAAAACTGAGGAGAAAACTCCAGCTTCTTCTTCAAAATGTTCTGCATTACCCACCAAAGTTTAATCCAAAATGCTGAAAGCATTTTGGATCACAGTTTACTTCTTGTTCCTTTTTATAAACCAATAAAGCAACAGTTTAGTGTGCTGTTCTATTCTTAGGATAAGCACAGTAAACTTTACATTGTCTGCCACATAAAATGAAATCACCAGCTTTCTTATGTAGCCTCTTGAAATGCATTACGTGAAAAATGTGTGGGATTTAATGTGAGATATGTCATATCTCTTCAGATAATTTTCTAAGGTAAATTATTTGTTCCTGTATCAAATCTGGAGACCATCCATCTCACTCATAAAGTGGACTCTGAGCGATGTACAATTAAACCATAAAAATATGATAGCAGCATTTCAATATTTGAGGGGCTGCCACAGAGAGGAGGGGGTGAAGCTATTTTCCAAAGCACCCAAAGGCCAGACAAAGAATAATGGATGGAAACTGATTAAGGAGAGATTCAACCTGGATATAAGGAGAAATTTTCTGACAGGGAGAACAATCAACCAATGGAACAGAAGTTGCCTTCAGAAGTTGTGGGAGCTTCATCACTGGAAGCTTTCAAGAAGAGAAAGCTCTGTTAATCTGTTAAGGAGAGATATAAAATATATAAACAATGTATTCCGGTAGGAGGCAATTAAAACAAGAATAACATTAACAAAAGTTAAAAAACCGGTCGGAGGATCTTTATGTAAGTCAGCAACACCATGTCTTCAGATACTTCTGAGAGGCCAGGAGATTGGGGGACTCACCTCACCTCTGGGGGAGACTGTTCCAAAGGCCAGTGGCTATGGCAGAGAAAGCTTTCTTCCTGGACTCCAGGAAGATTGTGTTAATCTGGTTTCCCCAGAAATCACTTAGAGAAGGCTCTCTTCCTGGATTCCAGGAAGATTATGTTAATCTGGTTTCTCCAAAATCACTGAGAAGAATCATGACTACATAAGCAGGGGTCCAATTCTTTCTTGGCCAAATCCTATGCTTTGACTCTCTTTTTATTTTGCTGCAAAATTCACATACTCTGCAGCAATATGACAGACTAAAAACAAATCATACATTTGGCAGTGTAGAAAAAGGAAAAGGCAACGGATAAACTGGATGCTGAGAATTGAGAATGTTATTGGATTGCCTTTGGAAATGCTATGAGTTCTCATGAAAGACAGATAGACATTTGTCCTGTTGAAGACAAATATCAAGATAACATTTGTCTGTTCAGCCAGAAGTTGAACCTAACTAGTTAGGATCTGCTTTATACTGTAGTTCTTTTTAAATTGGAGAGTTTATACTAGAGATGTTCCTGTGTATTTGTTAGAAATTAAAAATAGTTTAGTTCAAAATGTCAAACTTCATTTCTACTTTTTTCCCCCCCAGATTGTACAGATGAATAATTATTGTGGCCTTGGAATTGATGCAGAGCTGAGTCTAGGTTTCCATCATGCTAGGGAAGAAGAGCCAGGCAAATTCAATAGCAGGTATTTGGAAATTTTTTTTTGAGAAAAGAAACAACCTGTCCTACTAACTGATAATCATTGATAAGAAATGTTCATATGTTTCAGCTCATTAATACAGGTGGTATTTGACTTACGATTATAATTGGGTCTGGAAATAGGGTCGTAAGTTGTGCTGGTAGTTAAATGGATCACCACATGGCCACCTGATTTTAGAAACTTTTTTTTTTTGTTTGCAATGGTCATTAAGCAAATGTGACACTCATAAAGCAGATGCTGTGGTCATTAAGGGACTTAAAGTTGTCCACAATGGGCATTTTTGTCAGAAACCAGAACACTAGTTTCTGGCAATACACATCATAAATTGCAATCGTGAGTGTGGGATGCTGCAAATGGTTGTAAATGCAGCCTGGCTACCAAGTGCCCAAAATGTCATCATGCCCGCTGGGACATCAAATCTGGGTTATAAATAGCTGAGGAGCTAAGGCTAAGTTGTCTTCTCCCATATGTACCTACTCAGTAGGTACATATGGGAGAAACTTGAGCTTCTTTCGGGTGGTGGAGGAGGAGGCAATGGGGTATCACCACAGGAAAAGACCTTCTTATAAAAGCTCACAGAACTTCTTTTGGTGATGGGACCTCAAAGAGGACCTCAGTAGCTGCAAGTACTGAGTAGGTACATATGGGAGAAGACAACTTCTTCAGGTGACCTGGTCCTAAACCATTGTGGTTTTTAAAGGTCTAAAGCAGGGGTCTGCAACCTTAAATACTCAAAGAGCCATTTGGACCCGTTTCCCACAGAAAAGAAAACACCAGGAGCTACAAAACCTGGGTGGGTGGCCAACTCAATGTCACTCACTTCCACCAGTCACATGACCCACCCACCCTAAGCCACGCATACCCAACCGGTCATTAGGGCAGAGAACCAGTTGTTAAAAAACACTGGGAACCACAAAATTCATTTGACATCATTCTCTCTCCCCTCCCTCCCTCTCTCCCTCTCTTTGTGTCTCTCTCTATGCCTCTCTGTCTCCCCCTCTGTCTGTATCTCTCTGTCTCTGCCCTAGCTGCTTCTCCATCCCCTGCCATCACCCTTACCTTCTCAGGCCAGGTGAGGAGTGACTGGGTGGGGAGGGCGAGGGGTGGGGCCAGCCAGTGGTGGGATCACCTGATAGGGAGCCAAGCATAGGGCCCAGAGAACTGCATGTGGCGCCAGAGCCGCAGTTTGCTGACCCCTGGTCTAAAGCAACACTTTGAATTGGACCTGGACCTGGACCAGGAACCAGCATAGATGACAAACAACTGGAATCATTTGTTCATATCAGCCAATTCTAAACAGTCTAGCTGCTCTATTTTGAACTAACTCACGTGTCCAGACCATTTTTAAAGGCAACTCCATGTACAATGTAACAGAATATCTGTTACAAGATTATCTTTGCTCAGGGTAATATAGAAATGTACATGATACTTATCATACCATAAATTAAGAATATTATTAAAAATTGATATCAGGATATCATGGCAACTCTAACACTAATCAGTGAGTAAACACCATATCTCATACTTGTCCAATTAGAAGATCATGCTTCTGCCTATTTGGTGCCCAGCTACATGTCCATCTAGTCTATCTTGGCTGATCTTAGACAGCTAAGTAAGGCCAGTTATTATTTGGATGGGAGAACATCTGGAAATTCAGGAGTTAGACTGGAACATTTATATTTAAAAAAATCTCAGAAAATTGTAATGGCAGATTGCTTCCATTTTTTCCAAGAAATCTATGAGGTTGTATGACCTCATACTTATCTGAGCTTATCTGAGCTTGAAAGAGACTACCATTTTCCCCACTTTTCCCAGTTACAGACTCATGAGTGGATGTGTGTTGTATCCCATGGCTGCTAATTTTGCTCAGATGCCTTTCATGAAGGCTTTGTCTAAGTCTTTTGAAAATCCAAACATATACTAACTATCGGGTCATCTCTATCATTAGTCTCAGAAAAGTGAGGCTAGGCTTGCCTCCAGAATATCAGTGGCTCTTCCTCCAGTCCTCCCCACCCCTGCTGTCTTTGACAATTTTCTTTTTAATAGTATTTCATACCCATTTAGATACATGGAGCCCTGGTTAGAATGCAATATTGCAGTAATCTAATTCTGCCAAATGCCAGCAGTTTGATTCTGACTGGCTCAAGGTTGATTCAGCCTTCCATGCTTCTGAGATTGGGAAAATGAGGACCCAGATTGTTGGGGGCAATATGCTGACTTTGTAAACCGCTTACAGAGGGCTGTAAAGCACTGTGAAGCGGCATATAAGTCTAAGCGCTATTGCTATTGCTAACTGGCTTCTTGTTCATAGGAAAATAATAGAAAAATAATACAAGATACTGTCAGTGTTTTTTGTGGAAATAAATTCAACCACCATATATAAACTCGTCCATTGTGATTATTCACATGAAGCCTGCCCTCCATGTGGGGAAGAGAGAACCTTGACTCAGTACACTTGGTACCTGCCAGAGGCATTACAGTACAGTTCGCATTATTTCCAATAATCAAGCTAGTTGGTTTGAAGAAGGATAATATTCCAAAAGATACAAAGTAGAAGACTGAGTTATTCTTGATTCTCTTAGTTTAAACTCCAAAAAATAAAAACACTTGAGCTTTGTTTTTTCAACAATTCCCTGCATATCTACATTCATCATCGTTCCTAAGTAAACATGTCAAGTGTAAGCTATTCTTCTGTTCACACTGAATCCCATTTCCAGTGAATTGCTCTCGGATCACTGTTCTAATATTTCAGTTTAGAAATGTATGATCTCACTCTGAACTTTGAAGCATTCATCTAGTAAGGCCCGATTTGATTCTACGTTCCAGTGTATGAAACTGGACTTCATATAGGAGCAAAGATGTTTGACAATTCTGTTATGCAACCTGATTGAGACTGAGACATGGTCACTTTTTAAATAATGTACGGCTCAGTTCCATTTCAGGCTTGATTTGCTAAACATTTACTTATCTGAATGAGGAAAGCAAGTCTCCCCTAAAATCAGAGAAAGAAACTATTGTGTCAATAAGCAAAGCACAGCAAACCGTGATGTACCATTTTTATAAAAGAAACACAAATTTTATTTCTAGGCTACACAACAAAGGAGTCTATGTAAAAGTTGGGCTGCAGAAAATGAGCCACACCAGGAGTCTTCATAAAGAAATCAAACTTCAGGTGGACCAGCATGAAGTTGAGCTTCCAAGTATAGAGGGTCTTATTTTCATCAATATTCCCAGGTAAGTACTAGACATCTGGCTTTGGATTTGCTTTTTACCAAACAGTCCGTATGTTAGTGTTTACAGCTGCTTTGTTTTGATAGTTAAAATTGCTGTATTAATAAATATTTTTGAGTGCTTTTGTATTAAGAGTTTGCTTTGCATTCTGAGTTACATTATTCTACCATGGATTTAATAAACAACTGTGAGTTGTTAATGCATAGCAGCTTCAAGTTCATGTGCTGCTTCTTTGGAAGGAGGTCCTCTTTGAGTTTGTTTAGACTAGCACTGATGATGTTACCTAATTTTGGCTAATGAAACGTCTTCCAGAAAAGCACCAAGCTCAGAGAGCACCAAGCACCCCTCATTTCAGTCCTTAGCTACAAATATTCACCTTTGTTCTTCTTCTGTTGGGACTGCAAACATATTATACAGATGCTAACACTGCAACTGTATACTATCTTGTTTCCCGGTTTAAATATACTACACTGGAGCTATGGAATTTGGTCTAATGGTTACGTAACTAGGCTACAAACCAGGACACTTTGAGTTCTGGTCTTTCCTTAGGCATGAAAGCTGGCTGGGTGACTTTCAGCCAGCCACTTTCTCTCAGCCCATCCCTCCTCACAGGCTGGGGAAAATAGGTGGAGGAAGGAGCATTAAGTATGTTTACCTCCTTATATATATAAATAATAAAGGCAGGATAAAAAAATTAACAAGTCAACTTTCTGGTTTATCTGATTTTAGACACGATACTTAATGGCTAATTTAGAATAGGAGAAAATACTTTGGTCCACACTTGGCATTGCCAAGGAATGGCAAAAAGGCTTGCAAGCTTTAGCGATTGGCTAAGTAGCATTCCCGTAATGGCAAAAAGCTATGATATATTGCACTGTTCAAGTGAGATACATATACACTGCTCAAAAAAATAAAGGGAACACAAGCAGAAGACATCCGAGATCTGAATGAATGAAATAGCCTTATTAAATACTTTGTTACATACAGTGGTTTTGTGTTCCCTTTAGGTGTTTGAGCAGTGTATAAACTACTGTATGTAAAGAACAAAGTATTTAATAAGGCTATTTCATTCATTCAGATCTCGGATGTCTTCTGCTTGTGTTCCTTTTATTTTTTTGAGCAGTATAGTTTGCCATGCCTGTATGTATCATTCGCTATAGCCTACACAGATTTAAAGAGAGAGAGGTAACTATTTCACAGAGATACAAAACAGTTTTAAAATGTGTGAAGCATAGTGACATGAACAAATGGACTCTGTCCTAGCTGTTCTACTTATTGTTCCTCCTGCCTTTGTCCATTCAGCTTCACTTCTGAACAGATGAAGCTGCCTTGTACAGAATCACGCCATTGGATTCTTGAGGTCATTAGTGTTTGTGCCAGCTGCCCAGAGCTTTTCATTGTCTTGTATGAACATCCCCTCCCCCCTTTGCCTTTTACCCAAAATCTTTTCATCAGATGATATCAGCAACAAGATTCTCAGGTTACAAAACGTGTGACTCTTCTGAGAATTCTAATAAATAATAAAATTAAAATAAAAAATAAAAACCAGTTACCTGTCAAATCTATCTTCTGTATATAGACTAGACTAGACTAGACTAGACTAGACTAGACTAGACTAGACTAGACTAGACTAGACTAGACTAGACTAGACTAGACTAGAATAGAATAGAATAGAATAGAATAGAATAGAATAGAATAGAATAGAATAGAATAGAATAGAATAGAATTTTACTGGCCAAGTGTGATTGGACACACAAGGAATTTGTCTTGCTGCGTAATGTTCTCAGTGTACATAAAAGAAAAGATATGTTCATCAAGAATCCTAAGGTACAACATTTAATGATAGTCATAGGGTACAAATAAGCAATCAAATCATATTAGAAAACAGTCAATATAAATCGTAAGGATACCAGCAACAAGAATACAGTCATACAGTCATAAGTGGGAGGAGATGGGTGATAGGAACGATGAGCAGATTAATAGTAGTGCAGACTTAGTAACTAGTTTGACAGTGTTGAGGAAATTGTTTGTTTAGCAGAATGAAGGTGTTTGGGAAAAAACTGTTCTTGTGTCTAGTTGTGTGCAGTGCTCTATAGCGTCATTTTGAGGGTAGGAGTTGAAACAGTTTATGTCCAGGATGCGAGGGGTCTGTAAATATTTTCACAGCTCTCTTTTTGACTCGTGCAGTCAAAAAAAGGTCCTCAATGGAAAGCAGGTTGGTAGCAATAGTTTTTTCTGCAGTTCTAATTATCCTCTGAAGTCTGTGTCTCTCTTGTTGGGTTGCAGAGCAGAAAAATATAGAGAAGGTGTTGTAAGAATGATTCCTTCTGTTACCATTAGTGTGTCTATTATTTATACTATAGACACACTAATATTATAGATAATAGAAGGAAATATTGGAGATATGGATATAAGGTTCACTAAACCAGCATTTGTTCAGCTTAGCTGGATTCATGCATCATACAAAGCCAAAATCAGACATAGCCTATTATGATGTAGCACAAATTGTGAATCCAATCAACATATGGATTATTTGTAAAGGCTTTTAAAATGAGGCCTGAGTATATTAAAGGACAGAAAAACAAATGAGATGAAACTAATTTTTAAAATAACTAGGCAAATGCATTTTAGACAGTTTCTACATTTTTTCTCATTTTTAAAGTAATTTTTTTAAAAAAAAATCTATATGAAAAATGTATCACCAATCTATTAATCTGACATGATCCGAATAACAGATCTAGTTTATTAATTATATTCACCTCTGAATAAACTTGTTTGTTTCTTTATAAACGCTAGCACATCTTCACAGGTTGGCTTGGTACATCAGCACAGAGGTTTTCTTTTCGTGGCCCAGTCTTTATTAAATTCTGTGGATTAACATAGGATTTATGACTGCTCTTCATTTTACCTAAAGGTTTTGCAGCATGTCTGCCGCTCTTAAGCGCCCTCTGCAGGTCATTAAGACAAGAGCAGAGACCATATCTAAATGTTTCCTGGTCTTCTGATTATTAAATACTTATTGTCCTCTTTCAAGTTGCTACAGTGCCCCTGTATGATGCCAGTAATTACAGTAGCAATGAGGGGAAACTATATGAATTATATGTACTGTTTGTACACTTGTTTTTCTGTTTTAATTTCCTGCAAAATAAATGCTCCAGAGTAAACATTTTACAGAAATAAAAAAGTATTAGAGGTTTAAGGTATGATTTGTCACACAGTTAACACAGACTGGATTTGGCATTTTTATTTACTTATCAAGTCCTTCCCAAGGACCTGGGATAGGCAAATGTTGTTTGGTGGTGTTAATGGTACCTTTACGGGATGTAAATTGTTTCAAGTAAAGCTGCCTTTTGCAGTTGATTGATTGTGATTTTGCCAATGCCAATGCCATGTTCCAGTAGTTTTATTATTACTAGTGCATTATTGTTAATCACCCAGAGATACGTATGTAAAATGGACAGTCGTATGAATTTTCTAAATAAGTAAATGCAGTAAGGTTATTTCATTGCTTTCTTTCTACATAGTTGGGGATCAGGTGCTGATCTGTGGGGGTCTGATAATGACAATCGGTTTGAGAAACCAAAAATTGATGATGGCTTATTAGAAGTAGTTGGTGTCACTGGAGTTGTTCACATGGTAAGTCGAAGCACACTTGATTTCTCTTAATAGCTTTTTTTTTTTTTTCATTTGAACCATTTTAGGGGGTATAATGGATTTATGCCGTTTGACTCGGACTAGATAACCTAAAGATCCCTTCCAACTCTGTTAATCTGTTAACCTGATTTGACCTGAAACAATTGCACTTGTAAATTAATTGAGATGTATGTACATAAAAACAGAAGGCTATAGGAATATAGTATGGTGCTGACAGCCAGGGTATTCAGTGTGATAATTTAAATGGAAACATATTTGGAGCAGGAGTGGTATTCACTTACCTTCGCTATCAGTTCGCAAGTGTGAGTGTATGCCTAGAGTGTCAAAAACGGGATGTGATTACATCTGGGCGGGTGGGCGGAGCCTCCCGCAGCTGCCACTGATTTGGAGATTATAGATCATAGAGTCACAGGGCTGGAAGGGACCTTGGAGGTCTTTTAGCTCAACCCTTTCCTCAAGGAAGGAGGCTTTATATCATTCCAGTCAAATGGTCGTCCAATCTATGTTTGAAAACCTCTTGCAATGGAGCACCAAGACTTCCAGGAAGCAAGCTTAATTGTTCTCAGTGTCAGAAAATTTCTCCTTACTTCTAGGTTATAATTGAGAGAAATTCCATGTGTGATGCATTTATAAAAATTATAAAAGAATCAGTTTTTACCCAGTGATTGATCTCAAAGGAGATCAATAGTGTTCTGATTAGTTTTTTCCTCAAATAGGGTCAAGTTCAAGGAGGTCTCCGTTCTGGCATCCGGATAGCCCAAGGATCCTACTTCCGTGTAACACTTCGGAAGGCAATTCCTGTCCAAGTAGATGGTGAGCCCTGGATTCAGCCACCAGGTCAGATAATTATTTCTGCAGCAGGACCAAAGGTAATTTGTATGTTTGGTGTCAGACATTTTATCATTACTGTAGAAAAGCAGGAAATAATGTAACTACCGTATTTTTCGGAGTATAAGATGAACCTTTTTACCCCCAAAAAGAGGGTGAAAATCTGGGTGCGTCTTATACCTTTGAGACCGACTTCTGCCACCAGTAACCTCCCACTGGCCAGTCCACTCCCACAGAGAGGGTCTCCTCAGGGTGCCATCGGCCAAGTTATGTCGGCTGGTGACACCCAGGGGGAGGGCCTTCTCAGTGGGAGCCCCTGCCCTTTGGAATGAACTGCTCCATGAAATACACGGAGATCTCCAACCTCCGTGTATTTCACTGTGCCCTCACTGTGCCCTGCTGTTCCACCAGGCTGGGCTATCAATGTAATGATTTTAAATTGGGTGTTTTAAATTTGGGGTTTTATATTTGAGCCGAAATTATTTAATAATTTTAATTATTTTTAAATTCAGGTTTGTCTTTGTGCTTTTAATAGGCTGTACACCACCCTGAGTCCTTCGGGAGAAGGGCGGTATAGAAATAATAATAATAATAATAATAATAATAATAATAATAATAATAATAATAATAATAATAATAATTCGAATGTAGCCCTGCCCAGCTTCTCAAACGGAGGTTTCAGAGGCTGAAAAAAGCATCAGAAACAGAGCTTCAGAAAAGAAGCCCCCAAACAGAGCTTCAGAGGCTTTTTTTCTGAAACTCTGTTTCGGAGGCTATCAGAGGCAGGAAAAAAAGTTTTTTCTGAAACGGACTTTCAGAAGTTTCAGAGGCAGAAAAAAAAGCAAAAAAAAAAAAAAAGCAAGGCACAGAACTCACAACCAAGGAACCTGTTGCTAAAATTCACCTCTGAGAACAGCTGTTTGGGGGTATTCCAGGAGGCCAATCCACCTGCCAATCAGCTTTTTTCTTATTTTCCTCCCCAAAAACTAAGGTGCGTCTTATACTCTGGTGATCTTATACTCCGAAAAATACGGTGTATTCAGGTCCTGTACTTAACAGACTATAGCTAGATGAATCTGGTTGAAATGTAATGTATTTTAATTGTTAAAAATGCCAACAGCTGCAGTCTTTTCCCTTCAGCCTTTTTGATCTGCTGTGATTGGAGGCTTTTTGGGTTAGCAAATCAGAATTACATCTCAGGAATGTATATTACTGGGAGTAGAATAAACCTGCAGGTCAGATAGATTGTCCTATCATGTACTCAGGGTTTTTGTGGGGAAAGAATGGAAAACGGATTAATCAACCCAGAAAATCATGGTATGTTGAAGCAGGCATACTGGAATCCTGCTATATATAATAATTGAATTATTGCTCAAATAATTCTCACTGTTCTCGCCATTTACGTTTGCAGGCTGGAGTACACATAACTAAATCTCCCTCATATAATATATGCGTCCATGGAAAACTAAAATGTGAGGTTCCAGCCTAGCTTTTCTCTTCCTTCCCAAATATAGAGTTTTCTTTGAGTGGAACATTTTTCAGCGTTTTGTAAGGTCCTTCTAACAACTTGAATTTAACTATAATGGTTCCAAAAGATATTTGTTATCAGAGTCAGAGCTAACTCTTTCTTCTAGGATAAAGTATACAGAATCAAATGAGTATCTGAATCTACACCATATTATTTCTGTATGGATAGCTTGTCAAATGTTTTCCCACTACCTACCACTCTCTGTGCTGCATCAAATGTATTATATTGAGAACATGTTAGGATGATTGCTTCCTTTGGCCACGTCTAGTGTACCTACTACAATTCTTGGCTTATTGGGAATGCCAGTTAGGGGAGGCTGGTGTATGTTAAGCCATGCCTTGGAAACAAAGGCTACCTCTTCCCTTTTTTAAAATATCTTTTTTTTTTCCATTTTATTGTATAATTGTCTGATTTCTTTTATGTGTGTGATCTTTGCAGGTCCATATGTTAAAGAAATCAAAACAGAAACAGAAGAAAACTGGAAACATAAAGGATTCAAGAACCGAGAACACATTGGCTGATGGAGCAGGGCACTGATGAGAGATACTCATAGTTCAAATGCTGCACACCTACTGTAGATGACACCTGTCTGGCAAAATACTGTTGCATAGTTCAGGTTGATTTATGAGCCTGTCTTCTTGTTCCATGTTCATTGTTCAGTCACCATGTAACTGACATGAAAATATGATTGTACACAGGAGTTGATGGGAGGAGTTTGTATTAGGGAGCCTTTGAAAAAAGTACATTCTTTCTCCTTTTCAGCCACTCTGTTGAAGGATTTAAGCTAGTCCAGAGAAAAATAAATAACTTGGATGAGAATCAAAAAGAACCAATAATATAATTTGTGAACTAGTTCCTGAAGTAGGGTAGATTTAAGATGATTTAATTCAGGAATGTAGTCCAGACTCTGTTCCACTGAGCCAGCTTTGTTACAGATTCCACCCCCACCCCCACCCCCCGGTCTACACAACAAGGGATCCCTTTGCCCTCTCCTCTTCACCTGTGCAACCCACAGCTTACTCATACTTTTTTTATCAATAATTTGTTAAACATGCAACAGAGCTCTGATTGAAGAACTGGCAAAGAAGTTTAATAGGATGCAGGAGAGGGAAAACTCTCCCCATAATTGCTAGATGTGCTCTGTTTCGAGGTTTCACCACAAACACTTTCACTACACTACCACAGGAAACTTTTTGAAAGAAAAGAAAGCTCCTATAATTTTGACTCTCTTTTTTAAAAATATAAAACCTTCAAGCTTTGGTTTTCTAATGTATCGCATGGGTTTCTTTTCTCTAATTCTGCTCTGTAAGTCAGTGTTCTCGATTTCATTCTCTAGCCTTCTCTTTCTGTCAGCATTCAAACTGTTGCTGAAATATCAAACTCAGAATGGGTACGGAGCACAATGTAGTAAATTAATCAATTTCAACCTTTATTTGATAACTAAATGATCATACAGAAAATGAAATACACATCAGTTTATTTTCAGTTAAAATACTTTTAACTTTAAAAAAAACAAATAATAGATTTTGTTCTCTGAATGTGGTAATTGTGCTGATGGTGCCCAATATCCTATATAAAGACTTCCTTATGATTAAGAATCTGATGATCTGCCAGGACATAGACATTTTTTTGCTTGTTTTCATGACTATCATTTCGTGGTGTTAGTTTTCCTCTATAACAATCATTCATAATTTTGGCTATCAACTCACTACAGGTAGTCCTCGACTTACAACCACAATTGAGCCCAAAATTTCTGTTGCAAAGTGAGACGGTTGTTAAATGAGTTTTGCCCCATTTTACGACTTTCCTTGCCACATTTGTTAAGTGAGGGGTCCTTGATGCTCTCTGAGCTTGCTTGTTTTCTTGAAGACATTTCATTATCCAACTAAGTAACATCATCAGTGCTAGCCTGAGCTACAAATGTCAATCCTGAGCTACAGATATTCTTCTTTATTAGTTATGAGTTGTTAAGTGAATCATTGCAGTTGTTAAATTAGTGACACAGGTGTTAAATGAATCTGATTCCCTCACTGACTTGCTTGATAGAAAGTCGGAAAAGTTGACCACGCAACCTGGGACACACTGTAACTGTCATAAATAGGAGTCAGTTGCCAAGTGTCTAAATTTTGGTCACATGAACATGGGGATGCTGCAAAAGTAGTAAATGTGAAAAATGGTGGTCACTTCTTTCAATTCCATTGTAACTTCACAAACAGTCACTAAATGAACTGTTGTAAGTCGAGAACTACCTGTATATCCTTCTCCCCCCCCCCCGCCCCCCCAATGAGTAGACTGGGTTCAGAGGCTAACAGAAGATATTTGGAGCTTTGGTTCCTTTGCCCCTTTTTGGTCTGGATATATCTGAAATGAAGTTCATTTTTAATGAACTGCGACTTGCCATTTCTTCAAAATTGAGATAAGCTGTGGTTGACCACAATGAAGGCTTGAATTCAATTCCAAATTGCTGTTACTTCCAAGTTTTCATTAATTAAAAAAAAAACCAGCAAAAAACAATAGTGCCATAAACCTCTGACTTTGTGACCACACCAAAGTGAAAAATATTCTATGTTAAATCCAAGACTCAGATGATTAAATGATGGAGAATATGTGGCTCTCTTAGCTATTGCTGAACTCAAGACTCCTAGTGTTCTTCATCCTGGGTGCATTGCGTAGAATAGTTTAGCAGCATCTAGAAGATGGGCAGTTTGAATAAATTAGGTACTGTTTCACATGGAGTAGCAAAAGGAAAATGAAAGGGAGAGGGGTATCCTATTTTTAGGTGTCTAACCTGTTGGAATTGTACCACATTGTAGTAATTAAACCTGAATGCCAAAACAGTAGCAGTAGCCAGGAACCTAATCAGAATCATGATATGCAACTAGGTCATAGACAGAATTTAACTTGATAGAGATCTTTACATCCATATCCAAGAATTGCGTGCATGCAATTGTGCAAGTTGTGCCTGTTATAGTATCCTTTCCACATGTGTAAGAATGGATACAGCCTTGTTAAGTGGTGACAAGCCTCTTTAAAAATGGATGACTTTCGTTTTACGCATAGCAACAGAAGGAAATTAGAAAATGTCCAGTAAACATTGGAGCTCAGAAGGTCTGCAGGATTGGCTTTCGTTTAGAAAAGATGCATTTTCAAAAGCATTATCGTTTTGCTGCTGCAAATATTGCTGCTGTATTTTCCCAGGAGAACATGGGCGTCTGGGAAACATCTACGTGGATTCACATAGTGTGTTCTTGTAGATAATACTGGTCCATCCCCAACTTTGTCAGCCGTGGCTCTGTTTCAGCATTCTGTGTGTCTTGTATCTCTCGTATATCTGTATTTGCAAATAATTAAAAAAAAAAAAAGTGAGGTGCTCACTAATGTTCTTTAACTAGACATTTTCATGCACCAGTCTTCCAAACAGTGAGAGCATGTTGCAGTTTACAGTATTTCTTATCTCCATACCATGTCATCCAGTGTAACATTGGAGAATGGTGGATATTTTATAAAAGGTGTTCTTACGAGACTATCAATTTCCTCTGTTTTTTTCTTAACATGTGACTTGATTCTAGACTTTCTGGTTTCTTAGAAGTTTGACCATAAAATCAATTTGCATAGAAATGAGAATATTTGTTTATAATATTTGTAGAGTAATCCTTTGCAACTGAATGTGCTTTATTTTGGGAGTTCAGAAGTTTTCATAACATCAAAATCATATGTGTGCTTTTCTTTTATCAAATCGTAGAACTTGTCCATATCCAAAGAATGGCAAAAGTTGTTAGGGGATGTGTGTGCATTAGAGCAGGGAAAGACCCTGATCATGTTCTGATGACGTGCTTATCATGGTTTGTCTAGAACATACCTTGTTGTACATGATTCTTAGCCGTGGCTATCTCCATTTCATCTGTGGTTGCTTTTGTCTTATTAAGGAATGTTTAAGAATTCTGATGTCATCTGCTAGTCATCTGCTAGTAAGTTTTCTCTGCTACTAACAACAAAACAAACTGACAAAACAAACAAGTCTTCAGTTATTTTTCATACGGATAAATAAAAGGTGCTGGAAGATGATGCTAGGATCTTTAAACCTTAAATCAGCCAAGTCTGTATGGCAGAAACCAACATACAGAATTGGACTTTAGCAAACATGGCCTGACAAACTCAGAATGAAAATGAAATTTACTGGTAACTACTTAAGCACAAAGTCATCTTAGATCTCTTTATTCATCATCTTTACCTCTTTTTGTGCTTGTGTCTTTGTGGGTGTGTGCCTTCAAGTCAGCTTTGATTCCAGGCAGCTGCCTGGACAAAACCCTGCAATTTTCTTGGCAGCATTTAACAACAGCAACAACAAAAATCCTTCGCACCCTTATGGGTAGTATTTGTCTTCCCCAATCTTGGTCCTCTTCCAAAGGCCTGGGAGTTTGAAAGTTCTGTGCAACATCTTAGCTGTTTCTAGCACTGCACTCTTCTAGACATCTGATACTGTTCCTGGGATATGTTGGACCACTTTGGCCTTTACTTTACTTTCCATATCTGTTCTAGTTCTTCCTTCAGGTGCTCCTTCTTCCTGTCATTTGGCATTACTACATCTATCACCACTGTTGTCTTTTGGTTCTTGTCTATTACTATGATGTCTGGTTGATTGATCAGTTCCTGTTTGTTTAGATGTGGAAGTCCTGCAGGAGTTTAACCCTGTTACTCTATTATCCATGAGTTTTTGTGAAATCTCCCATCTTGTTTTGAGATGGTCTAGCCCTTACACTGTGCAGATGTTCCTACACACAATGTCAGCTACTTGGTTATGTCATTCAGTATATGCTCTTCCAGTGTGCTTCTTACATGTTGCCGCTGTGTGTTGGACTGTCTCTGAGGCCTCTCTCATATAAACCACCTGCTTCTATGGTTCTGTACCCTTAGAAGGGAACAGACTTTTCCACTAATCAGTAGAATGACACAATTGGATTCAGTTCAAAGAATATTAATGTAACTGGTTTAGTGCATCCCAAGTCATGTGCCCCTGTTTCTTTAATAGAAAACCTGTATAGCCAACTATTTGAAAAATCTACCTTAACTGAAGACAATTATAATTAGATGGGTCCATTGTATTAAGCCAAAAATGTTGCTTGCAAATCATGGTTTGAGATTTATGGAATAAACTAGGGTTAAATAAATCTCAGCTTAATACAATCTGTGAATCAGTCAAAATATATCCCCAAAGTTGTGCAGCATTTGATTCTCAAAAGTGTGTGTGTGTGGGGGGGGGGGGGGTGTGAGATTGTAGCACCTTCTGCAATTCCTTAATATTTCTGCATTTTTTTCCCAGGATCTCATAGCTGCCCTCCACATATTTCATCTAAACACAAACCATTTCATGCTACGTTAGTTTTCATGGTAATTTAAAGGTGTTCTTCACACTTTAACTCAGGGGTGTCAAACTCGCAACGACACGTCGTCATGTGACGTATCACAACTTTCCTCCCCTTCATTAAAGTGGGTGTGGCCAGCATGTGATCCATCCCCCTGCGGGTCACGAGTTTGACACCCCTGCTTTAGCTGATCTAAAATAGGACTTAGCTTTAGTTCTCTGCATGAAACATGCATGTAGTTTTGATTGCACTACTTTTTCTGAGTAAAAATAAAAAAATAATAACAAAGAGCACATTTTCTTTTGTCTTTGGCATGTTTTCTGAAATACGCTGCCCTTTAAATATTATTCACGCAGCAACATTTTTTTTTAGCTTTTGAATTTCTATGCCTAAAACATATGCAGTGTTTTAGCATTTTCAGCAAACATTCAGATTATTAGACAAAGGTATTATTTGGACATACATTGCTTAATATTTTTAAACATTTTCACTACATTGCTGATTGTAGCCGGGATGCTAAAAAATAAACTATATAGAATGTTTTATGTGCCTTTTTACGCTTGTGCTAAATTGCCCTTTTTAACAGCTCTGGAATGCCCATAGATTGCATGACAAGTTTCAGAAGCACAATTTTTCAGAATTTTAATGGAATTGTGGCATGAAATAGGTTTCCTAAACTTCCAAAGGTCCTGCTGCCTTTCGCTTCATTATAACTCCCCATTTCCAGATGCTGAAGGAGAAAAATGCATGTGTATTGGCTCTGTTCCTCCAGTGAAGATACCATGCCACCCTGCCGACCTTACTGTCTAAAGCTGCTGTCTTGGTTTTATCTTGTCATCGCCCTGTCCTTCAAAAGCATGTTATGTTTTGTTTGTTTGGTTTTTGAAGTGCTGCATTGATCTACTCGGGCATTAAAAAGAGTAAGTTTCTTTGCACTATGAAAAGCTTCCCTCTGTGCTGCCGTGCCTTTGACATTTTCTTTAAAAGATGGAGGGACTTTCCTGCCAGTTCCTCTTGAAACCTATGAAATGTCCAAGTAGGGTGATGTGATTGGTGGTGAGGATTAGTTTTTCTTAAAAAGATATAAGCTATCATCATAACCACTTTCATGTGAGTTGGCCTCAGACTGTTATAGCCTAATACAAATGTCACTGACTCTTTGCAAAAGTTGAATTAGAGATCTGAGAACATATTCTCATGCCTTTTTTCCTCCACTGAGCACTAACTATGGTTTTGCATTATTGGAACACCAGAGCAGAAGATGAGTTAATGCAGATTATTATTATAGTTTGCTATCTGATTTCAGCAGCCTCTGATTTACAAAATAACTGTTGGCATACTGTATATGTAATGTTCAACCATAGGGAAATACAGGAAAGCAATGGAAGTACATGTAGTCGTCAATTTACGGCCACAATTGGGATCAGAATTTCCGGCTGCTAAGCAAGACAGTAAGAAAGAAGAAAGCAAGAAAGAGAGTTTGTCGATCGAAAGGTCGGCAGTTCAGCTGTTCGAATCCCTAGTGCCGTGTAACAGGGTGAGCTCCCGTTACTTGTCCCAGCTTCTGCCAACCTAGCAGTTCGAAAGCATGTAAAAATGCAAGTAGAAAAATAGGGACCCCCTTTGGTGGGAATGTTCCGTGCTCCTTTGGCATTTAGTCATGCCGGCCACAGGACCACAGAGATGTCTTCGGACAGCACTGGCTCTTTGGCTTTGAAACGGAGATGAGCACTGCTCCCTAGAGTTGGGAACGACTAGCACATATGTGCGAGGGGAACCTTTACCTTTACCTTAAGCAAGACAGTTGTTAAACAAATTGCACCTGGTTTTGGAAATGCCTTTTGCCACAATTGTTAAGTGAAGCAGTTGCACTTAACTGAATCCTGTGTTCGTTAAGCGAATCTGGCATTCCCCATTGACTCTGCAACCTGCAAAGGTCACGAAATGGTGATCACATGACTCTGGAATGCTGCCACCATGCAGTTGATGTGGCAAATACATGCCAGTTGCTGAGTGCTCAAATTCTAATCACATGACTGTAGAGAACTGCAGCGGTTATAAGTGCGAGAGCCAATCGCAAGTCACTATTTCTTTTAGTGCTGTTGTAACTTCAAGTGGCCACTAAAAGAGCAGTTGTAAGTAGAGGACTACCTGCATAAATTCTGAAAATAGTAGCACTTGCTCCTGATTTTCAGGTCATGCTCTGCATGAGGATAATAATGTAGCATCTCGGTTGAACATCTACATTCTTTGTTAAACAAGCGGCCAGTTAGAATAGAACTCATATTTTGAAAGCAATGCATTGCTCCAGGTTTTTTAAAGATAGCATGAATAATTTTTAACAAGGAAGAGTGAATATGTCTTTGTATATGCTAACTATTATGTATTTAAGAGGCCACTGTGTGGATAGGCTGCTTAGTTTGCAGATCGGACCATCTTTTCAGAAGTAAAATTACACCAATCTCTCGATAAGCCCAGGTCACATTGACAAAATATTAATGTTGAAATGGGTCTTGGCAGAGGCTTAATAAGAATTAATTTCATACTCTACCTAGTTATGTAATAATAATATAGAAGTCTCTTGTTTACATGCTTCTTTAACTTTGCACTTGTAAATATAAGAGAAGGTTTGTTGTAATTATTACAAAATTCTTGCCTGGCATTTAAAATCCTAGACGAAAACAATGTGCATTTTAGGGTTAAGATCTCTAGCACATAGTTAAATTGTCTGCTTTGTAATTCTGCTATATTTGTTAATGCCTATTTATTTCCCCATCCCGACTTCTTGCTGCCAAATAGACTTAGGTGTAGCAAGTACTTCTATAAAACATTAATAAATAAATGGATGTTTCCCTGTAACCTTTTATAAAAATTGCTGTTTAAAGTCACGAGGAGTTATAATTTTTAGTGCAGTATCGGAAATAAGAATTATATTAGCCATTAACATTTGTGTTGGGTCTATTCATTCAAAATATGGGCTTGTCTCTGTCTGAAATTGCAGTCTCTGCATTCCAGTTTTATAGTTCTGGCAGGTGAATTCTGTTTTGGTCCTATAAATGTGATGTTCATTTTATGGACATTAGTGTAGATCATGGGTGTCCAATCTTGCCAACTTTAAGATATGTGGACTTCAACTCCCAGAGAATTCTGGGAGTTGAAGTCCACAAGCCTTAAAGTTGCCAAGGTTGGACATGCCTAGTGTAGATGAAGACTAAGAATAGGAATATTGGCTATTACCATTGAACTGAGTAGGATTTACACAAACTATTTCCAGGTTGGCACCCATTCAGTGTGCTGGACAGCCATACTTTTTTTTGGAAAGGGGGTGGGGGTTGATGGAAATTGAAGTTCAAGACATAGGTTGAAAAGTAGATTGGAAAAAGCTAATTTACACCATTTCTGGATCACATGTGTACATTTAGTGCCTTTCAATTCAATGGAAACAGATTATCATAATAATAATGTTCTTTTCATAAGTTAATCACATCTGGCTAGTGACCTTTGATGAGTTCACCTGACTGTTGTGACTTTGAGTCAGTTGAAGGTCTGAGGGCTACTAAGTGAGGTTTTCATTTTGCTAGACTATTTTCTCACTTGAAATGGCTTAGTAAACTACAGTTTGCTTTAATGAAGAAAAGATACGGGCATCTGCAGTTTTTGCCTACCACAAATAATCATGAACTTTGGGAAGTGATTTTGGAGAGTGGGAAATGAATCACAGAACCTAAATGAGAATAGAATCAGTTTAACTTTTAGTAACTTGGATGGGTTAGTTTGTGACTCTTTAGACTGGAATACTGCAAAATGACTACTTTTTGTGAGTTTGGTTGTCTGTAATTTTCATTAGATGGAAATCCCTTCATTGAACATGAAAACATAATTTAATGTCATTTGGCCAGTGGCTTTGATATTTACAGGGTTATGACTGTTGATTGTAAACTTCAATGTTAGTGCACTGCTTTTCATTGCTTTCTGCATTTGATAGTAAAATTCTATTTTCAGATTGGTCTCATAAGATGCTCTTCAAAGCTAGCTTTTGACTCATCTGGAGATTCAGAATCTGTAGCATTTGTATTGACTTAGATATTGACTAAATATTTCTAACTAACTAGAATGTTTATATTTTCTGAAAATAATTTATAAGGAGAGTTTTATATGCAGTTACAGAAATTTTGATGGATATCTTAAGTTAAATATTCATCAATAATAATAATAAAAAGTAAGAGTCTATTTTGGTGGGATTCCCTGATCGGATTTGTAAAAGGTAAACAATATTTTTTATTTCAGATAACATTTCAGCTAGCAAATCTAGTATATGTCAAAGTTTCTACACAAATATTGCTTCCATGCAGGAAATATGTAGCACCTATATATGCAGTTACTATAGATTACATACATATGCTTAAGTCCTCTATATGTGAAGATGATTGGAACCCTAACTCTATTTGGTGAACATTGGTAGTGTAAATATATTGTATATCCATTGAGCAGAGTGTATACAGAGTGTATTTGTCAGAGTGTATACTCAATATCCATTGAGTATACACTCTGACCAATACACAAATCTTTCACTATTAAGTAGAGAAGTGGAATTTGGTATGTATAAAATGGATCTTTTTTCAAGAAGGAAAATATTAAGTGCATGTTTTTCTGCATGTTTCTACAGATATGGATTACTGCTAGCTTTGATTTTCTGTCTATCTATAGATGTTATTATAATCTGTCCACTTAGTAATTCTGGATAAATGAGGCCTGTTGAGCCTTTGGGTTTCTCTGCATGAATAGAGGGGTAGAGAGTAAGGAATAAGACCTTGCTGGATATGCCTTAGGTTAAATGGGTAAAACATTTTTAAAAGTCCAGAAATCCAGATAATATTCAGAAGACAGATACCTCCTTAATTTATTCAACTATAAGGAGAGGGAGGCACAACACCATCAGACTGCAAGATTTTGTTACTATTATTATATCTAATCTCCATTTTAAAAGGTAGTTTTAGCCTTTCATTGGAGTTGATTTCATGGTCTAGTCCACCTAGCGAGACTGATAGAAGAATAATCCAAGGAGATGCAAAGTGATCAGTTGTGTTAGAGAAGCATTTTTAAGAGATGTTTGTCATCTTTTATTGACTGATTGGCATGCGCCAACACATTTTTGGGGAATTGAGACTCTTTGCTCTAATTTTTTTTACCTATAGATTTTTATTTTAAAATTCAAAACTATTAGGGGTGCAAAGCAGAATAGTCCAACATTTGACTGATTTAAGATGCCGCTAGGTTATGTGATTATCAATGACAGGAAGTGGTCCTTTACGGAGGCAGATACCCTATGGATGAACTGTTTTGTTTTGCGTGTAACTAGAAGTTAGCATGCAGCAAAACATCATCCTAGGAGCTGTGGTGATGCAGTGGTTAGAATGCAGTATTGTAGTAATCTAATTCTTCCAACTGCCAGCAGTTCGATTCTGATCGGCTCAAGGTTGACTCAGCCTTCCATCTTTCCGAGTTTGGTAAAATGAGGATCCAGATTGTTGGGTGCAATATGCTGACTCTGTAAACGACTTAGAGAGGGCTGTATGAAGCAGTATGTAAGTCTATTGCTAACTTCAAATACCATGTTGGCTCCACATAAAATTCAAATGTTTTTAGAAAATAAAATTATTAACTGCAGCCTGTTCTGCTTCGAAAAGTGATCACTTTCCTTAATTGGTCTTCCTGGAATCTATCCATTTACTTCAAAAGCTGGCTTGCCTTTATCTATAGAAGTAAGGAACAAGCTTGATGCAAGATTATTAGATGTGTACAATTTTAATTGGCAGGCTTAGATAAATATTTGTTCAAGAAATGAGTGAGAATCCTAACTTGCTCTGTACCAAAGTAAAAACGTAAAGAAGACACAAAAATAATGCTGTTCACTATTTTGTAATTAACATAAAAAGTCTCTAAAAATGCGTTGACTTCTATTATATAAAGGTGAAAGAAAAATTACTTGCTAAAGTTCTAGGTAAGAAAAAAATCTATGTCACTTTTGTTTCTTTTGTCAAAATACAGTACATCTTATACAGAACAAGCTGTGCAATGTAAGTCACTTGGTAGCAATTAAAAATTTAGTTAATTTTATTGTAGATAGCTTATATTATTATTGCAACAGCTATAATCCTATTTTCAAAACTGTTTTGCTGGTCAGTGACCAAAATAAAGAAACTATAAGCCTATTAGGGTTAAGGTTTTATATACTCCTAGAAGTGTCTGCAAAGTTTTTCAGAACAAAGGACCATCTTACACTGATATTTTAGTGGGGACTGACAGACCTTTAAGCATTTATATTTCTGAATCTTTGATCCAAGAAAAGGTTTCCAAGAAAATAAGGAAAATGGTATGAGATAATTGTAGCAGGCTCAGTTGATTTAATCCAGGGGTCTCCAAACTTGGCAACTTCTAAGATTTGTGGATTTCAACTCCCAGAATTTCCCAGCCAGAAATCACTCAGATAGATTGTTTTCCCGATCAAACAGGCAAAACGAGGCACAGAGAGTCTCCATTGCTTTGCTTTTGCATCATTCAGTTTTTTGTAAACTGAATTATATATTTACTTAGTTTTTAAAAAATCACTTTGATTGCTGTATTGATAACCAAGTAAGCCTTTACTCTCCATGTTGCCTGAAGATTCAGATATATATTTTGTACCGCAGTTTAACTATGTTGAGTCAAAGACTTTTCGGTACAAACAAGCTGGTAGTTTCCTCCTGGAGATCTTTACAGTCCTCCTTGGTCAAATAGGGTTCAATGGCTTTGGAAAGGAATTACTGGTAAGCAGTGGTGGGATCCTCCCGGTTTAACAACCGGTTTGGTGATCATGTGCTTCACGCACGGGCGCAGTTTGAAGAAATCTTCACTTCCGCATTTCTTCAAAGGAGAAACACAGCTGAGGTGTGGCAATCTGCTCTGCCTGAATCAGCTGAGAAGATAAAGGTAGGAAAATATCACAGGCGGGCAGGTGGGCCCATCTGATCGTCGAGGCGAACTGGTTCGCTCCTAGCTGATCATCGGAGCTACTGGTTTGCCGGAACCGGTCTGAACCGGTAGAATCCCACCCCTGCTGGTAAACCAGTTCTGAAAAGATGACGACTGATAAAAGTAATTCAGGGGATATGATTGCCATTTGAAAAAAATTAGGTTAGAGGGGATGCATTTGAATATACCTAATGTTCACTGCTGTGCTATTCTTGACTTCAACTGAAACGTATTTTCTATCTGAGCATGCCCCTGTGGTTGACACACACAGATCCTCAGGTGGATAGAGTGCGCTTTCCTCATTCAAAATGAGAGGTCAAGGAAGTTCTAGAGAAAGATTTAAATTTCGCAGCAGTCCGTTAAACGCACTTTCTCCTTATGGCACCAGTTGGATTTGGCACCCATTGAAACTGCTGTGAAATTTAAATCTTCCTGATTTTTTCCTCCATCTTGCTGTCCTGAGCTGCCTTCCTTTAGAAGAGAGGTTGTGATAGGCCTTTGCTGACATCGGCATTGGATTAGAGACCCAGTCCCCTGATCCCACAGGGTGGCAGTGTGAAACATTTAGGTATTGTCTAAAAGATGGCATAGAAGGGAGCCTTGCTTTGAAAACTAATGGGGATAACGCATTGAACTTTATTCTATTACTTAAGCTGAGCAAGATTTTGTGGCAAAGGCCTACTTCTAACATACAAATCATGTGTGGCCAACGGAGTAGCATGCCGTGCTTGCTTTTTGCAATATATGCGCTTAACAACTTGCTCCCGAACAATAGTGAAATTCTAATAATTAGGAGTGTCCCCACAGTGTGCTTAAACAGAAGCAAGCAACGCACATCAACTCGTTTACTTGTTTCTTCTGTATTAGTTTTGTTGTGTGCCTAGTTTTCTACTTAATCTGCCTTGCAAACTCCTCTTCTTGTCTTTGAAGTAGCAGTCCTGAAATGCAATGACTGTAAACATTATTTATAAGGTTATGCTTTTTTTTTCATTTCAATATTTAAATATGTTTGTCTTCAGGTTATAACCTTAAAAGAGATCTGTATATATTTTTGCTATGTATTTATGTTTGGTTGCATTTTGATTGTATATTTTGCATTGATTTAAAATATTCTGTATCAAGTACATTGTGACCACTGGATATGCCTAGAATTTTCTGTTACAAATATAACAGTTAAATTTCTGTTGTACCTGGTTATGCTTGTCCATTGTGTTTTTATGCTACAGGAACAGTCATAAGCACCCTTCATCTAATCGGTCAGAATAACTAGCAGATAATCATGAGCAAATAAATGCATGCACTCTTCTAAAGTCTTATCCATAAGATTGTTCATAGAAGATACTATACTATACATCGGCCTCACCCATTTTCTCCTTTTTTAATTACCGTATTTTTTGGAGTATAAAACGCACCGGAGTATAACACATCTTAGTTTTTGGGGAGGAAAATAAGAAAAAAGCTGATTGGCAGGTGGATAGGCTTCCGGAATACCCCCCCATCAGCTGTTCTCAGAGGTGAATTTTAACAACAGGTTCCTTGGTTGTGATCTGCAGTCTATGAAGTTTTTGTAAGCTTATTAGTTCCATGGTTGGGATGGTACTTCTCAAACAGTACATACCCAGCCCCCCAGCCAAATTCTGCTCTTCATAGCAATTATATCAGTTGCATGGAGATGCTCCCATTAAACCATCCTAGACACGAGGTGTGCTGGAAGACCTGAGTTTTTTTGCTGGCTCAAGCATCTGCTTTCTTTGCAACAATTAGCCAAGTACATAAGTCATACTAAACCATAAACTTTGGTATAGTGAAAAGTGGAGCCAAACAAATCATATACTATCCTGGGTGAACTCACAGCTCTACACAGCTTTCTAGGAAGAAAAGGAGTGATTACCCAGAACGTTGCTGCAATTTAGCATCATTGCCTAAGTTTAAGTTCTATTTAAGTGAAAATCTTTGTTCCTAACTCTGAACAAGTGTCTCCAATAATGGCAATGAATGAAGCTGCCTATTAGAATGGCGCATGGTTCAGTTTGTCAATCTGTGGTTCAGTCTTCCCTCCTCTATGAATATTTATGAATTTCTATTTTCCTTTTCTCTCCCTGCTCCCAATATTGTCTGTTTGTCCTCCATTAATCAAGACAATACAACAGCTTAGCATTTATAGCCTGGCCCTCCCTCCCTCCCTTGATGTTTTCTTGATCATACGGATGTCTTCCTTTCGGAAGAAGATGCGGCTGTTTGAAATGCTTCCATGCCACTTACACATTCAACTATCAGAAGGAATAAAAAGAACCAATGTTTTACAGTCAATTATCACAAAGTTATAATTTATTGAGTTTATGGCACTTGGGGTGTCTGAGGCGTCAACTGGTTTTAAGGCATATGGTTTACTCCAGAGTTCATTTAGAAATATTCCATCTCATGCTGTTACTACAACATCCTCATCTTCTGTTTTGTTTGTGGAAGAGCTTTGAGATGTTTCTGCAGAGATCCTCTTGTAATTAGTGTGAAATGTAATGATAAAGAAACAGGATGCCATAGTGCTGATTCCAGCCATCACTAGTACTGCATCTATAAGAAAAAATGGATATTCTCCAGCACTTCATTTTGAAATATATAGAAACAAAACCCAATAGTTCTTAAACTATGTTTAAGTAAGTTTCACATAGGTACCCATGGAAGAAATATCTCCTCTCAGTAAGAGGAGCAATGCATAAAACTATGGCTTCTTGAATACTTAAAACTATGGGGATTTTACTTAAATCAGTTGAAGTCGGGATTATTATCACTGAATTTGTATTAGTATTTTGTAAAACAACATATGTCTCAAGAAGCTTACTAAAATTGCATAATGAGAAAGTTATTTAACCAAAGATACAATGATACACAATAATGTCCTGTTTGATGTTTGATAAACAAATCAAAATAAGTCAAATAAGACACACAAAGCAAGTAGATACATCTGCAATGCTGACATTAGCCTAGACCAGTAATGCTAATCTTTTTGCCATCGCGTGCCAAAAGCAGGGGGAGTGTGGTGGGGTCACACGCATGCGTGCCCACATCCATAATTCTATGCACCCCCTGCTGCTGTTTTGGCACTTGATGGCACAGTGGGCCCGGTAGGCCCATTTTTTGCTCTCCCCAGAGCCTTTCTAGGAGCCTGGGGAGGGCAAAAACTGCCTTCCCCAACCCCTCAGAGGCCCTCCAGAGGCTGGAAACAGTGTATTTCCTGATTTCTGGTGGGCCCAGAAGGCCTGAAAATCAGCTGGCTGGCGCATGCATGCATGCCGGAGCTGAGCTCATGTGCCCACCGATATGGCTCCGCGTGCCACCTGTGGCACCCGTGCCATAGATTCGCCATCACGGACCTAGACTATGTGTGATGACCTGGGGTGTGGCACAAAGGCAACACAGCCAGAGAACCGGTACGAGTCCCTTTATTGGCACCAACTTTGCTCCCAATGTCCCGTTTACTCTCTGGCCTGAAGAAAAGCTCTCCCACAAACCTGCAGCAGCTTCTGGCTGCAGATACTCCAGTCCAAATGCTGTAAGCAGAATGACTCCAATCAATCACTCCAACAGGGCAAGATAATGAGTCCCAGAAGCGAAGATTCACGGCAATAATTCCAGGAAGACAAGATAAGCACACAGAAACACCGCAGTAATTCAAACAGTCAGGAGGAATGTCAGGAATGCAGGCTACAACTCTCAACACTAGATGAATTTAGTGTTTGCTCCCGACAAACACCCCTCCCAACTGCCTCTCCTTTAAACTCCCCAGGTGTGCCTTGTGAAGGGAATCGGGGCCCTCTCCTTCCTCATAAGCCACACAACCCACCTTGCTCTCTTCTGCGTTCTTCCCTGCACGCCCTAGGATGTGGAGGGGGTGGGCCTTGGTCTTCATCTGAACCCCCTCTCCCTTTTTCTACCTCTCCCCTGCTCTGCCCAGCCTGACTTTGTCCTTCCCCAGTTTCCTCCATAGCCAATGGAGCCACTCTCTCTCTCTCTCTCTCAGCTGTTCATCTTCTGTCTCAGATTGAGACTCCAACGGGGCATAATACTATGTCAGCATTCCGAGTAACATACCCATTGAAAGCAGAACTCCGAGGCAAGTAGATTCCTCAAAGGACATGTTTATTGGATACATCATATCGGCACAGCTGGTGAAAACCAACTGTAAAGGTTCCTGTGGTTTTCATCTAATTAAAAGAGTAAAACTACCCCCCTCCCAGGTGTCACCTGCCACGATGACCTTGGTTTCCACAGGAAAACTTTATTTTGACTGTTAGCTGGGCTATCTACTTCCCCCTCCTTCCCTCTCTCAGGCTTTGTGGAAACTATGAGGCAGCACAAGATGGCTCCAGCCAGGTTCGCTTCAGAGTTGACAGACTAGGAAACATTTTGGCAGCAAAGCCACCTTTTCTAATTTCCGGCAAACCAAAAGCTGCTGATGGAGGGTGGGTGAGGCTATAATAAATGTTAGTGTGGCCAACAATTCCTCAGTCAAGGAATTACCACGTCAGACAAACAAACAGTAAACACCAACCTAATCAACTACCAAGAAGAAAACAAAATTCCCACCAACGTTGATAGGGCAAGCCACTGTATATAAACAACCAAGATCAGAGAGCACCACAGGGTCACAATTCTCTCCATTTTTTTTTTAAATAAGGAGCTTGGAGGGTTAAAAAAACAACAACCTTAGAACAGTTTACAGCTATTTTGAACCATCAAATTTAAGTAGCTTGATCAAAGAAGCTGCTGGGACCCTCAAAAAGAATTGGGGGCACATCTGAATAATCGCTCACAGATGGTCTAAACAAGGACTGCCAAACTCCCGGCCCATGGGCTGGATGCGTCACATGCTGGCCATGCCCGGTTTAGCGAAGGAGGAAAAAGTCCCGATACGTCACATGACGCTGTGACGATGTGAGTTAGACCCTTGGTCTAAACAATAAGATGAAAGGAGTTTGCCTTCTGTCCTGATAACAACCATGGTATGTTATTTATTTTATATCCCACCTTTAGTATTTTTATAAACAACTCAAGACAGCGAATATACTCCTTCCTCCTTCTATTTTCCCTATAGCAACAGCCTGTGAGGTGAATTAGGCTGAGACAGAGTGACTGGCCCAAAGTCATCTAGCCAGCTTTCATGGCTAAGTTAGAACTAGAACTCATAATCACCTGGTTTCTAGCCTGGTGCCTTAATCGTGAGACCAGATTTTATATAGTAATTCAAGTTGAACTGCCATCATTTTATAACAATCACATTAGCACATTACAAATACAGAATACTATTTTTTAAAAAAAATAAATTTCAGTGGCTGTGTCACGTTGCTACCTTTGATTTAACTTAGTATGGCCTATTTCGGCAGTCACTGGCTAAATTTTCCCCATCAACATCTCCTAGGTTTTTTTTTCTTCACTTGGGAGAGATGCCAATGGTTGAATCTGGAACTTTCTGCCTTCAGATCAGATACTCGGGTACAGCTGAGCTAGGATTAATCCATCAATGTTAAGAAATAAATGACAATATCAGAGAACTAAATGGAATGGACTGCTTTCAAAAGGCAAATGATAATTGTAAGCTTGATTCTTCCCTATTATAATAGTATAAAGATAACAAGCTGCATGTAAGGTGATGGAGGACCCTGAGAACATAGTGGAGGAGACTCCAGACAGATGTGGATCTATTCCTTGTTTGATCAATCAGAAATATGAGACATAACTCATTCATACAGTTTGTCACTACCATCATTCGAGCTTGCTGTCAAATCCCTTGACTCATGCAGTACAGTTCCTACAATGCTGCTAATTATGTAGCTCTATACTTAAATCATAGTGAGAAATGAAAAAGTCTGAATAACACAGATGCTATGTTCAAGGGCAACATATTTTTGCTTTTGGGTCATTGGTGAACACTTGCTTCATTTATTTAAGACTCTATGTATTGACATTCTGTGACTTTAAGCAATTTACAAACATCTACATAATTTAGTATATTTTTTTTTGCTAACAAGGTAACAGACTAGCATCCTTCACTACAGAAATGTACTGGGTGATTTCAAGCCAACCCAATATATCTCACAGGTTTGTTGTTGCAGGGAGAAATGGGATAAGGAAGTGTTAAATATGTCGCAAGATGCTCCTGTATGAAAAGATACACATCTAACTATTAAAATTCTAATTTGTAGTTTACAAACCCTTGAAAGACACCTTTGACGAAACAGCTCATGTCATTACATTTCCTCTAGGACTGAACCCTTAAAAACCTGATAATCCAAGGCAAATAGCTGTCAAAGTAGATTTGGGGTACAAAACTAACATAGGCATTTTCCAGATAAGATCCTTGGTTACTTCATCCATCCCCAAATAAAAGTCCATAGACTAAGCCCGTGATGCCGAACCTATGGCACACGTGCCACAGGTGACACGCGGAGCCATATCTGTGGGCACGTGAGTGTTGCTGTAGCTCAGGTCCAGCGTGCATGCGCATGCAAGCCAACTGATTTTCGGGCCTTCAGGGCCCACCAGAAATCAGGAAATGGGCTGTTTCCAGCCTCTGGAGGCCCTCTGGGGGTTGGGGAAGGCCATTTTCGCCCTCCGCAGGCTCCTGGAAAGCTTCTGTAGCCTGGGGAGGGCAAAAAACGGGCCTATCGGGCCATCATGTGCCAAAAACAGGGGCAGCATGGGGGGGGGGGTCATGTGAACATGTGCGGGGCTGTGGGTGGCTTTGAATTATGGGTGTGGGCCCGTACAATCCCCCGCACTCCCCCTGCTTTTAGCACACAATGGCAATCACTGGACTAAGCCATTAAAAAAAATGGATAATGGTCCAGAAGCAACTCTAGGATTTTATTCAACTTTATGCAACCCTGATGCTGGCGAAGAATCTGCTGGTGACTTTAATCCAACCGTTGACATGCCAACAAATCATTCGAAAGAACATACTTACTTGCCCAATCCATTGGTGGACCTAGAGATGGAGCACAGGTAGAGAAAGGGGCATTCTTTTTTTCCACAGCCAAGTTCTGGAAGAGTAGTATGAAGAGGACTCCTAGGATCTGGCTGTTGAAACAAAACTGACTGTTATCCATCTGGTGAGAACATCTAAAATATGTCTACTTTGAAGCAAGATTTTCAGCATTAACAAACCAAGATTTCCTTTGGAGCTTAAAATAGACCTTCAGGGTGACCTAGCTATTAATTTAAGAATCTAACCTAGTTTTTTCTTAGCTGGCATCAATAAGACCGTGTATTCCAAAATTTCTAGCTACCACGGTCAACCAAGAATGCACTGAAGGGGTCAGATTTCTTTCCATTTTGGAAGGAAAAAGTAGGAAATCTTCCTGTTCCCTTCTTTACCAGGAATCCTTTTCTTATATTTATGGAGCAGGGAAAGAGTTTGAAAAAGATAGCTTTTCTTAAGCCACAAGAATACTGTTCTGTTGTTGGGTATATTACTACTGGAACTGTAATTAAAACAAAATAGAAAACATACACACAAAGCAACTACAGTGACCAAGGAATCAGTGCACTTTCCTAATAAGAATTCTTGCGCTGTCCCTCTGCAAAGTCTTTTCTACTTGAATGAACACAGCCTTCTCCTTTCTTCAATCTTGTGTGACTTGAATAAAGTACCTGTTTTGTAACACAGATTATGTGTTCTGATTTACATGCAGCAGAGGGATGAGAAACCAGAGTTTAAACGAAGGCAAAGATGAAAGAGCCGTTCCCTCTGGGGAAACGTTTAATTGCCTCTATTCTGCAATGTCCTGCACTATGCTCCACTTTGCGCACAAATCCTTTCCTTAGAAGTGATTTTGTTTAGCTTTGTTGCCAAAGTGTGGGAGAAAAACAAGTTATTTAAATTTATTAGCGATTTCCCAGGATTTGGGCAATTCTGACTCCTACTGGCTTCAAAGAATCCATCGGTCGTCGTTCCTGGAAATCATATATTAGTTTAGTGTTTCTCAATCTTGGCAACTTTAAGATGTATAGATTTCCTCAACTAGCATTTTTTGTTGAATAGCCTAAAGCCCAAGGGTCTTGGTTCACAAGTGATGCTGAGACATAAACTATGATTTGTTAAACCCAATGGCTGAAATCAACATCATATTAAGCCCAACCCAATCAAGTATCCTAAAGCCCAGTGAATGAGTCCAGTTATTGCCCAGAGAAGATCAATGTCCATTTCCCATTTCAATTACTTGAATGAATCTGTTGATCTACCTGGTCACAAAAATGATCCCTGATGATGTTCCTTCTCCTACAGGATAAGAGCATTCAACGTTTAGTTCCATTGCGATGGGATAGATAGAAAATCCAAAAAGCCCAAAAAGACTGCTGAATATTGCCACAGCGTAGGTTTGTTCTCTCATCTGAGATACCTGCACGAAGACAAGAGAACATAACCATAGCAAATGGGGAAGTCTCTATAGCCATGACGGCGAACCTATGGCACATGTGCCAGAGTTGGCACACAGTGCTCTCTCTGATGGCATGCAAGCCATCGCCCCAGTTCAGCTCCACCACGCATATGCATGTGCCTCCCACCGGCCAGCTAGTCTTCGGGTCTCTGCCGCACATGCACGCAAAGTGTGGTGTGTGTGTGTGACCGTGCGAGCATCCACAGGGGTGGGGTGAGTGGGGTGCACGCACATGCATGGGGGCAGGGCGCACAGGGGCAGGCGCATGTGTTGGGATGGGGCTATCACTGCTCTATAGCATTATATCCAGCAGATATTCCTGCCACATTTATATCAGAGCATGGCAAATTCGGCAATGCTGTTCTCCAATTTCTCCTTGATGCTAATGCATCCTTTTAGATTTAGTTCTTTAGATAATATTTCATTTGAGTGATTGGCGACTCCTGGAGTCAACAAATCCATGATTTTTTTTCTAGGCAAAATTTTTGAAAGTGGTTTGCCATTGCCTCCTAGCACCTGGTCCAACCGGTTTTGTGCCTAAGTCAGAACTAGAATTCACAGTCTCCTGGTTTCAAGACTAATGGCTTAACCACTACACTAAACTGGCTCTCTCTTTAGGTAAACTAAACATGAAAAGCAATATGGAACTTTCAGCAAGGAATTATGGGAACTGAAGCCCCATTTCTTTTTGAAGATGCAAAGTTGGGGAAGTCTCTTCTAAAAAAATAATAGTTTTTAAAGCAATAACAAGAAGTGATTAAGGCCCACAAAACGTGTCTTGGCATTATTTTAACCACTAATACACTTGTGAGAACTTTTATACTAGTTAAAAGTTTGTAAATAATATGGAATGATTAGATGATCATATAAAATGTTGATATGGGTTCAGTTTTTATTTCTCTATTCCAGATTTCTATTCATGCTATTTTATCCTCCTAAGACTCCAGTGAAATAGCTTGGGACCAAAGAAGTGCAATGATTCTACTTATTCTATCTTCAAAATATTCCTCTGATCCAGTATCAGAATGAAAGTGAAAATATTACAACCTTCATTATATCGCTTGGCACTGGAGGGATTAAGTGTTAAATCAGTCCTTACTTAAACGTCTATGGTTACATGAAAAACACACTTCTGTTAATAATCACATTATAAGATTTAGATGATTAACTATTTCTTAGAGGACAGGATTTATTCAGCTGAAAAGTTCATTATCTCTACAGAAGGGCAGACCGAAGCATTACTTGTTTCAAAATATATTTACCACTGCAAATCCAATGCAAGTCAATGAAGATAGAACAAAACTGATTTTGGTAGTTTCTGTAAACTTCTTTGTCCTATCTACATATAGTCCAAGGAAGAAAGCACCAATGAGCCCGAATATAATGAACAAGGCTCCAGTCAAACCTGCAAAAAACTGTACAAGATATTGGATTAGGGCACATAGTTGAACAACTTCATGATTTTTTTCTTAATCACTGGATTTATGACTAAAAATAATAATAACCAAGCTTGTAACAATTTTAGAAATACCTGTATACTGAAGGAACTACATACCTTGGATCTCCAGTTGTAAGACAGATGGTAGATAGATAGATAGATAGATAGATAGATAGATAGATAGATAGATAGATAGATAGATAGATAGATAGATAGATAGACAGACAGACAGACAGACAGACAGACAGACAGACAGATACTTCAGTTCTAAAGTATTGAGATAAAGTATTGAGAAGTATTGAGAAAAGAGCTGTCATGGCGCAGTGGTTAAAATGCAGTATTGCAGGCTAATTCTGCCGACCAGCAGGAGTTCGATTCTGACCGGCTCAAGGTTGATACAGCCTTCCATCCTTCTGAGGTCAGTAAAATGGGGATCCAGATTGTGTGTGTGTGGGGGGCAATATGCTTACTCTAAATTGCTTAGAGAGGGCTGTAAAACACTATGCAGTGGTATATGACTAAATGCTATTGTTATTTAAAATGTATAACCAACTCTGTATGTATATAATACATCTAGAAGAATGAGTTCAGTAATTCAAGTTAATGACATTGGTAATATATTGAAACTTGGAAATTAGGGAAATTTCAAAATGAAAATGGAAGCCTCGTAAGTCTTATAACTTATTATCAAGAGAGATCCTGGGTTCAGCTAAGTGATTTGTGGTTAACCTCCCAGCTTTTATGTCCTAAGAGCTGGAAGGGCTAGATGTTATCTTTTTGGGAAAACTTTGGATCTTCATTTTATGAGTGGTTTTGAAATGCAGGCCACACAAGCAAAACATGTGGCACAATTTCTGAGCACAATATAATATAATACACAATACAATAGCTTTTTATGACCATTGACAAAAAAGGAGAAAAACATTCTGACAAGCAAAGTGCTTAACCAATTATTATAAAACCAATATGATCAGAATTCTATTTCACAAATACATTTGTTAAGCAAAACTTAACCACATCCAGAGAAATAAACATCACATCAATCAGACAATAATACCTGGAAATAAAATGAATTCAGCTGAGTAGATGATGGGCTATTGGTTGTAATCAGGAATCTTGGCAGTAAGGACAATGTAGCAAAACATGGTTTAATGTTTTGATAACAACTTCACCTCAAAGGCAGATGTTTTTATTTATTTAAATCTATGTCTTCTCAAACCTGGCAACTTTATGTTGCCTCAATGTGTGAACGTCAGTTCCCAGAATTCCATGGCAGAGATATAATACCCTTCCAGTGTCTTCTCTAAATTTCGGAGCTATTATTGAAGTTAGATCTCTTGCCAGCTTAAAAGGGAATAACTGCGAAGGAACAAATTTTGAGGTGGGGCAGCCAGATCTAATTGGCTTTCAGATGTATGGTATGCTGATTAAGACCTGCACTGGATGTTTCTATTCCATCACTGGAATTTCTGCAAGTGAAAAACTAGCATTTCAAATGCTCATACAAAGTCTTATTCTTGGGTGAAACAAGTCATCAATTAAAATCAGAGAGCCGAATTCATGGGATGGGGCGGCAGCAGCAAAATCGCTTGATCAATGTGGGAGTATGCATTTTATTTCAGCCAGTGAATGTGACCATCTTAAAACAAACTATAACAAAATTCAGCCATGTAAATGTAATGTATTTAAGTATGTAAAACAATGCAGAACTGCACTGTTGAAATGAAAATTAGTAACTAAAGGACTTATGGTTAGTCTAAAGACTTCCCACAAAATTAATTATAAGTGAATTCTAAAACTTCTAAATTCTAATTCTAATTCTAAATTCTAAAACTAAATTCTAATTCTAAATTCTAAAACTAAATTCTAATTCTAAAACTAAACTCTAATTCTAAATTCTAAAACTAGATTTTCAGTCTGTTGTAAATTATTAAATTAACAATATAAAAATGAATTGCACTATAAAATCTAATGATCTAAAAACTCAGTAATAAACTACAGTTAATAATTGGTTCATGCATGACCAAATATTAAAGTAAATATGAAGATGTTACTCATGTAGGCCAAAAGTCATCAAAATCTTGCTAAATAGCCGTGATGGCGAACCTATGGCATGCAGAGCCCTCTCTGCAGGCCCGCGAGCCGTTGCCCCAGCTCATCTCCACTGCGCATGTGCATGTGCCTCATGCTGGCCAGCTGGTTTTCGGGTCTCTGTCACACATGTGCAAGGCACATGCAGGAGATGTGTGCGCATGTGTGGGCTGCATGCTGGAAATGTGCATGCATATGTGGGGCACATGTGGGAGATGCATGCACGGGGGTTGCGCACACATTGCATTATGGATGTGTATGCACGCTTTCAGCACGTGACAATAAAAAGGTTAGCCATCATTGCTGTGTAATACTGTAGGGCTTTTCTTACATGGTAAGAAGAAGTTAACAAGCAACAACAACAGGAAAAATAAATACTTGAGGATGTTTACAGAAGGAATGTTGTGACCATGCCTGAAGTTGGATTCATCTGAGTCCATCAAGTGAACTGAACCTATTCTCCATTAGAATAGGGTTGACTAGCTTTGAGAATCTTCTTAATTTTTTAAAAAATTTGATTTATATGCCGCCCTTCTCCAGAGACTCAGGGCGGCTTACAATGCATTAAGCAATAGCCTTCATACTTTTTGTATATTTATACAAAGTCAGCTTATTGCCCCACAAACTGGGTCCTCATTTTACCTACCTTAGAAAGGATGGAATGTTGAGTCAACCTTGAGCCTGGGGAGATTCGAATTTATAATAATTGCAGACAGATGGTGTTAATCACAATGCTTTAGTCTGCTGAACCACCAGGCCCTTATTATCTCTTGAATCTCTTAAAGACAAGCAATTTTATCTGAATCTGAAGGAAAACCTTTGTTGAAATGGGGAGATTAGTAAGTGGATATAATTGATCAGTTTAAGGTTTCCATTTAGGCTGATCAAAGTGTATTTGGAAATACTTTGGAATAAGGTCTCTTATTATAAGAATCAATATCAAAAAGCCTTTCTCTAATAGCTCTCTTAACTTGGGCATATTTGACAGAATGTAGGAAATCAAGAGAGAGGCCGCACGATGAAAGTTTTCTAACAATTGTCTGAGCTCAAGCGGATTGGAATTTATTCAATAAAAGAAATGAGGTCAACTCTACTGGGAAATCACGTCATTTAAGCCAGTAATTGAAAATTAATAAGCAGGCTGTTTCCTCAACCCTCATTTGGCCAGCTTCTAGCCTCAAAATAACCTTGGATATACATTTTGGAGCATGAAACCCGGCTCTGATAGCCTTCTTGTGTCCTATTTCCTATACTTTAGGAAAGTCTATAGGGGATCCATAAAGCAAACAAGCCAACAATTTGACTGCGAATAACTTTTAGAGCTGTGGAGATGCATTTCCTGCCTTTTATGTGAAAAAAGAAACTGAGGAAACCTAGATGATTTTGGGTATAAAATAAATCAGAACATTTTTTTCCCAGTGGAAGACTTGATCAGTTTTGTTTTGCTTTATTGTTGAACAATTTGGCACTATTAACTATTACCAAGTTATCTAATTCTGCTCACATGGCTGCCCTCTGTTGCTGATGAATCACCTTAAAGAAATTATTTATTTGTTTATCATATTTATATGCCACTCATCTCACAGTTCTAGGCAGACCAGTTATGTAACTGAACAGAAGAATAAGAACAGAAGAACAGAACCAAACTTAAGAAGCGCCTTTCAATGGTCAGGGAAAGTTAAATATTCCTGTCTCCCATTCTCCTTCTCCCACCCGACTCTTCAAATTAAATGGCCAGTTTGGAGAGGACATGGCCCTGTGCAACCATTAATCACAAGTTCCAAAGATTCCCCAGAGAAATAAGGCACTTCCTAGTTTTCCATCTGCATTACTTGTCTCACTGCCATGTGTTGGAAAGAAACCTTCCAAGTTGGTGGGAGGGCTGAAGCAGGGAATTAGTCTGGACCCATTAGGTAAATACAAGAAGGCAAAATCTGACTCCCACTGAATAGTTTAAACCTTATCTAGTCTTTCCCAGGCAAAAGCTGTCAAGTCTGGGGAGATTCCTGTGCAACAAACATACAATGAAGCAGTTACTGTATTTTTCAGAGAATAAGACGCTTGGACTATAAGACACACTTACATTTTTGGGGGAAGAAAACAAGAAAAAGAAATTTGCCTCTGCCTCCCAGCAATTTTGCCTCGTTGCAGCAAACAGCAAATAGCCTGCTTTACTTTCATTTTCATTTTCAGCATAGCTTGATTAGCACAAGAAAAAAAAAATCTGCTCCCAGCAATTTACCTCCTTGCAGCAAGCAGCAGAGTCCCATGCAGCAACAGGCAATGGCAATCCCTGCAGCCTGAAACAGCTGAGAGTTGGGAGGCCGATGCAATGGACAATCAACTTGTGCTAATTAGGCTGCGCTGAAGCTGAGATGGTCTGTTTCTTCTTGCTGCTTGCTACAAGGAGGTATATTGCTGGGAGGCAGAGGCCAAAGGGTGGGGCCCAGTGGGTGGGCGGGGCTACATTTGGTGTATAAGACGCACCCAAATTTTCATCCCCTTTTAGGGGGGGAAAAGGTGCGTCTTATACTCCTAAAAATGTGGTAGTTTGAACTCTCCATGCATGAGTCTGGTTATCTGCACCAGACAGCATGTGATAGCTTGTCCTTATCTTTACAACCCAATCTCATGAAGTTCCTGGGTTCTCTTAGCTTCTCCTGCCATTGAATCCCATGTTGGCAAAGACACATACAAAGAAGACGGGACTTACATTGGAATATCCATTGACACACAGGATCTGTTCCAACAGAGAACTGAGGCATGTGAACAGTGCTATCCCCGTGGCAAAGCAGAGGGTCAAGATGATGTAAGGCTTATTTCGGATGAGCTGAAGCAAGCACAGTAAGAAAGAGTTGTCAAGACACAGCACATTATGCAAGATGCCAGCAGATGTTTTCTTTATTTTAATATTGAATTTATATGCTGCTCATCTCACTTTACAAAGAGACTCTGGATGGCTTATTATTACATTATAAATATAAAACTATTAAAGGTGTTCATGGTGAGAATGAGTTGCTGGATTTGCATTTTGTCTTTTGGGATTTCTGATTTGCAAGATTGATGTTGAGAAACATAATATTCATATTCCAGAGGAATGCCGCTTTAAGGTGTGCAAGGGATGTCATGGCACATGGCGTGCCATTTCTGCTTCCGTTTTGCTGACCGCCCTGCTTCTACTGCAGACACCACTAGGCATTTAATCAATTCCTGTCTGAAAACAGTTAAAGGACTTCATCAGCCTTTGGTCTCATCCAGCACAGATAGGAATAAATATAGAAAAAGAAATAATAGGGCTAGGGCTAGGGCATAAAGTAGGGTAGGGTAGGGTAGGGTAAGGTAGGGTAGGGTAGGGTAGGGTAAGGTAAGGTAAGGTAGGGTAGGGTAGGGTAGGGTAGGGTAGGGTAAGGTAGGGTAGGGTAGGGTAAGGTAGGGTAAGGTAGGGTAGGGTAGGGTAGGGTAGGGTAAGGTAGGGTAAGGTAGGGTAGGGTAGGGTAGGGTGGGGTGGGGTGGGGTGGGGTGGAATGGAATGGAATGGAATGGAATAGAATAGAATAGAATAGAATAGAATAGAATAGAATAGAATAGAATAGAATAGAATAGAATAGAATAGAATAGAATAGAATAGAATAGAATAGAATAGAATAGAATAGAATAGAACAGAACAGAACAGAACAGAACAGAACAGAATAGCTGGAAGGGATCTTGGAGGTCTTCTGGTCCAGCCCCCTGCTCTAACTCTATCCCATTTCAGACAAGTAGCCGTCCAGCCTCTTCTTAAAAACCTCCAGTGATGAAGTGTCCATGATTTCTGGAGGCAAGCTGTTCCACTGGTCAATTGTCCTCATTGTTAGGAAGTTTCTCCTTGATTCCAGATTGCTTCTCTCTTTTTAGTTTCTAACCATTGTCTGATTCCTTAAACACTGACATAGGTCGTCAATCAGAATACCTCGCAAGAAGATACTTTTTCTTGTTTTCATATAACTTGTTCGGTTTTACACACACACACAGACAACTTATATACCATCCATCTCGCTGTTCAGGGAAACCATATATACAGATAGCCCTTGACTTATGACTGTAACACAGTCCAGAATTACAGTAGTAAATTGTGCCAATAATTCAGGGGGCCAGCATGTGACCCCCACCTGATTTTATAATCTTTTTCGCAGTGAGCATTAAGTGAATGTAGCAGTCATTAAGCAAACACCATGGTCGCTAAGTGAACCCCGTTTGCAATGGGTGTTTTTTTCTTTCCTGAAAACTGGAAGAAAACAGTGAACAGTCTTTTTGATTTCCAGCAAAAAAAAAAATGCATCATAAATTGCAGTCATGTGACCATGACTCTGCAACCGGCTGTATATATGGGCTGCTTGCCGAGTATCCAAATATTTGGAATAGAATAGAGCTGGAAGGGACCTTGGAAGTCTTCTAGTCCAGGCCCTTGCTCAAGCAGAAGAACCTATACCTATGATGGCAAACCTAAGGCACGCGTGCCGGAAGTGGAACGCAGAGCCATCTCTCTGGGCATGCTAGCTGTTGCCCATTGTTCTTCCAGGTTCCAGCGCGCCGGACAGCTGGTCTTCACGCACGCGAGAATGCGGAAACCAGAAGAGCAGCCGCCCGGTGTGCTGGGAAGATGATCTTCCAGTTTCTAGCACACCAGCTGGTCTTTGTGTGCGCATGCGTGCCAGAAACTGGAAGACTAGGTGGCCGGCATGCATGCGCGTGCCAGAAACCGGAAGATCATTTTCCCGGCACGTGCATCTTCTAGCACATGCAATCCTGTTTTGGCACTCAGTGCCGAAAAGGTTCACCAACACTGACCTATACTGTGTAATCACATGACGAAGAGGTGGCAATTGTAACGGGTCAAAAGTACCTTGGAGGGGGGGGGGAGGAGAAATCCATCTGAACTTTGAATATTCGTTGATCAAGAAGTACCTGTAATTATAGGGGCAATTCCCAAGTTTACTCCTTTGCTTTGCTTGGAGCTTACCATTTTCAAACCTTCACAGAAAGTTGGTGAATTTAAATTATCGGCACTTGCTGATGGTGGAGTTGGGGGAACACTACTGCAAACACCGAGGATGGACATGAGGCAGCCAAGGATAGCAGGCGCTGCAGACACCCCAATCTGTAAAACAAGCAGCCAGCCAATTTTTAAAAACACCAGCCATTGTGTAATTTATCTCCCAAGAACAGATATGTTGTGCTGAATTCTAGTGAAATTTCATGTTCATTTACCAGTAAAGGGATATCTTTCGCTTCTGGAGCAATTGTCGGTGACAATAGGTTAACTATGAGCATGCCCAATGGATTGGCTAAATGGAAAGGCAAAAAGAAAGAAAGAGAAGAGATAATTGGATATGATTCCACGAAAGTAACTGAAACACATTCAACGTGCAAGTGAATTGACAGGAGAACAAGTAAGATCCCTATCTGACCCATATGTGAAGCCACAATTTCTTCAGAAGCCTTTTGTTGGACTTCTTGCTTTGCTAGAAAGAAGCAAACTGAGAAATGGGAATCTTGGATTTGCCTCATTTTTTGAAAACACTAAATGGACTTTAAAATTTTCATCAATGACAGGCAAAGCGTTTTCTCAATTGTGCTGCCTGTGGGAAAGGGGTTCATGTATCTATTTCATCAAATCAGCCCCTGTGATCAAACAATAACTTGTTAGGTAGAAGGCTAACAAATCAGGGAGAGCCCAACAGTAGACAACTAGCAAATGAGGAAGAAGATTTTCAGTTAATTTTAGTCATTATTTGACATTCAAGTGTTGTGTGGCCAATTCTGTGAGCTCCCATCTACAGAATGGATCAGGACATAGATACAATATATTATTATTATAGTTTTGTTCTTCCTAAGGGGCATTATTTATTTATTCATAGTCCACGTGAATCACTTAGGTAAGATATGGTGAAATAATTAAATAAAATTTATATTCAACTCAATTGAATTAGCAGCATGATTTCTGGAAAATATAGTATAAGTATACCTAGAATGCCCCAGATGGAAAATCTCTCTCTCATGAGTATAGATGATAGATGTAACCTCTGGAGTTATGCTTAACCTTTCTCTTTGGGTGGCCCTCTAAAACCTGAGTTTCTCAACCTCAGCAATTTTAAATTCTGGGAGTTGTAGTTCACATATCTTAAAATTGGTGAGATTGAGAAACACTGCTCTAGACATTACTGAACTGCAAGTTCCATCTCTCAGCATGGCCAGTGGCGAGAAATGCTGGAGGTCTTACTTCAGCAATATCCGGAGGGCCACAGATTCTCCACCCTACTTATACAGTTCAAACGTCTAGTACATACATCTTCACAAAACAGCCCTGTCCAGTAAGCTAGTAATAAACTCTTGCACTGATGATGGGAGCCTCAACAGGGAAAGCATTGCATTCCTCGAAAAAACTGACACCTGAAACCCAGGATTCCCATCTTACTGCCTCAGCTTTGGAATAACCAATACCAACTCAATTACTTACACATAGAGGCAATCATATTGGCTGTGGCTCGCTGGTCTTCAGGGAACCATAGGGCCGCTAGTTTGGTTGGTGCAAAGATGATGAGTGGCTGGGCCCCAGCACAGAGGCACTGTCCTATAAGAAGGTAGACGTAGTTTAGGGAGCCTAAACTTAGGCTATCAATAACACTGAAAACACGAATGATGCTTCCCACCATATTGAGCCAGGCGCAGAGTAGCACCTGCAAGAGAAAAAGCCACACAACCAGGGTTAACATAAATCAGCCTTCCATGACCTGATTCTATTCATCATCATAAGACTGAGTAACAATGCTAAAAATGCCCTCCTGTGTTATATTTCCAAGAGTGTAACCAAGTACTTAATAGAAGGCTGCCTAATCTTTGTATTAAATAGCATGAGACTGCTAGCCCATGGTGAAGCAGAGAATCTGGAAGATGGGCAGGGATATTCTCAAGTCTCACCCAGCATAAATTCAAGTAGGTGGTGCTAATTAAACAAATGGCATGCTGATAAATTGTATAACAACCAGCTCATCTAGCTCTGCCACTGCTGTGCCACTAGCTGCCAAACTGATCGGTATCCTAGGCTTTGCAACTCAACTCTGCTCTGAATTGGCTTGTAAAATTCCAGAAAATTTAACTATTGCCTTTTACAAGCCAGTATCAGCCGGCTGCGGCGCACCACTGTATGTCACGCATCCAAGGAATGACATCCCCTCAGAAATACATGAAAGTTGGTAAGGTGCTGGATGCTGTCCATGGTCCTAAAATGTCAAGACACTCCCACCTCATTCTCAATTGATATTAGTGAAAAAGAGACCATGTGAATGCAGGAGTCCTTGCTCAACTGAAGCTGGATCAATGCCATTTGCAATTGTGTAAATGAACCCCGAAGTATAGTGTTAGCTGCAAGCAGGTTCTGTCCAAAAATATAGAATTTGCAGCGGATGGGACAAAGAACAGCTATCATGGCATCTCCAAGCAAAGTTATACGTTGACTATCAAAGATCAGTTTCAAACACAGTGAAATCTATAACATATTCCTCTCTTGAGCTAAGTCAGGTGTCTCCAGACTTGGCAACTTTAAGACTTGTGGACTTCAATTCCAGAATTCTGGATGGGGAATTCTGGGAATTGAAGTCCACAAGTCTTAAAGTTGCCAGGTTTGGGGACCCCTGAGTTAAACTGCAGTATGTTTGCATGTATGCATACGAACACATGCAGAGAGACATGTTTCATCAGAAAACTGAGTGGGGGCAAATATCCAAACCAGATCCTGAATTTAAACAAACAAATTTCTTCTTTTTCTTAGTGTAAAGAAAAAGCACATATGATATCTCACTTAATGTTGCATCCATCTCTCCATTCCTTTTATGTCAAACATCTCATGGTGTGCCCTGCTGTTCCCCTGCCTTACAATCTGCCACACGTCTCAATGCCCTTCAGCCATGGCTTCCAATTGTGTAGGGTCAGCAGTGGAAAGTGAGTTATCTGATTTTGGGGGAAGCTCATTGGTGTCAGGTTTCCAGGATTCACTCTACTGCTGACAATTGGCCAGTCCTGATTTTCTAGTGAAGCAGACCCCCACCAATTATTGGAAAAATCCTAAAAACCCATTCTGAAGATCACGATAGGAATGAAATGACTTGTGCTCCTCTCCATTCTTGCTTACAGAGCATCTGAGTCCAATGGTGTCCAGAATCCATATTGCTATAAGTCCCACAGGAACTGATACCACAAAGTACACAATGGAGAGCCAATTGACCATATCCAGTGAGGTATGGAATCGTTCAGCTGTTATGTCAGCCACTGGAGCAAATGTCAACCATAGCTAAAGAAAGGAAATGAGAAGAACAAAACGTTGTCAAATATTCAGGTATCCTTGTTTCTGAGTACAAAAAATTTAGGCACCTTCTAAGCTAGGCGTACTATGATATCTTACCTCTTGTATAGAATAGGTAATGGTAAAGGTTCCCCTTGCACAGATGTGCTAGTCGTTCCCAATTCTAGGGGGTGATGCTCATCTCAAAGCCGAAGAGCCAGCGCTGTCCAAAGACGTCTCCGTGGTCATGTGGCTGGCATGACTAAATACCAAAAGCGCACGGAACGTTGTTACCTTCCCACCAAAGGTGGTCCCTATTTTTCTACTTGCATTTTTTAGTGCTTTCAAACTGCTAGGTTGGCAGAAACTGGGACAAGTAATGGGAGCTCACCCTGTTACGCAGCACTAGGGATTCGAACTGCTGAACTGCCAAACTTTCAATCAACAATCTCAGCATCTTAGCCACTGAGCCACCGCATCCCTCCTATATAATGTATATAATAGAATAATATAATAAAATATAATACAATATTTTAAAGCACCGTATATCATTTAACATCATCACCACCACCAGCCTCTCTTGGATGAATATCCAACAGTTCTAAAGAAAGTGCTGAAGACAGTTGACAACAAAAATACAACACTGAACAAATTATTTAAAAGTAACTTTGTATTAAATAGCATGAGACTGCTATAACTAATAAGTTGCCAGTAAAATGATATACTGAATTTAAATGCTCAAATTAAAAGATACTGTTAATACCAACAAATATATATATATATCCATAAGGTATTCTTCAATTAGAAAAACCTTCTTTTGAACAGCTAGTTGGCATGCAAAGATACTTGGAGCAGAGCTTCTCAGTCTCTCTGCTATTACTGAGGCAAAGATTTTGTAATCTACATTTAATAAGGATATTGGTCTATAACTTTTTGTCTGTGTTAGATCTGCATCTTCTTTTGGTGTTAGTGTAATATTAGCTTCTATCCATATACCGTATTTTTCAGAGTATAAAGTGCACCCTTTTCCCCCCTAAAAGCAGCTGATAATTTGGGTGCGTCTTATACTCTGAATGTAGCTTTTTCGAAGCTTTTTAAAAGCCCTAACGAGGTGCTAGCGAATGAAGCGATCTTCCGCGCTTTGGCGGCTTTTCTCATTGCTTTGCTCTCCGACGATCAGCTGTGCTTTAGAAGCTATTTTTTATCCCAAACCAGGGGATAAAAAGCAAGCGTGCATGCTCAAAACCAGCAAACTAATGTGCTGAAGCTGACCAGACTAAGGACGCTAGCCAGATGAATACCTGGTAGGCAGAATTTTTTCCCCCCTATTTTCCTCCCCAAAAGCTAAGGTGCATCTTATACTCTGAAAAATATGGTATTTGGTAATTGGCTTCTTATATATTATGATTTCAGAATGTACTGGAAGACAAGGAGGAAGACTTAATGCATTTGATTAGAAACCTGTTGGCTGAAGCATTGCAAATTGAGAAGGAAATAATATAAGAATTAGATCAAACCTACAGATTAAATTCAAGCTATGCAAGAAGACATAAAGTGCCTAGGTAGGCCCATGTCAGGTTTGTGAGGAGAACAATAAGAGATGAAGTATTGAAAAGAGTGAGAGACAAATCACTGCAGTAAAGAGGAAAGGAAATCATGGTGCTGAAACAGATCCCTTGGAAGATAAGAGACCTAAGAAAACAATATCAATTATTAACCACAAAGCTAAATGGAAAAGGAATAAATTTCAGGTAGCTGGTGCTGGAGGGGATCCTAATTAACTGGAATTCCACAAGATACAGACTGGACTCTACCCTTAAGGCAGAGGATTTTTATGAAAGACACACAAGTATTCTTGAAGAGAAAACACAAGATGCACAAGAAACAGAGCTTCTGATGTTGGTTTCAGGATTTCAAGAGATATACCGTATTTTTCAGCGTATAAGATACACAGAGTATAAAAGACGCAGCTACCTTTTTTGGTGAGGAAAACAAGAGAAAGAAATCTGCCTCTGCCTCCCAGTAATTTTGCCTCCTTGCAGCAAACAGCAAATAGCCTGCTTTACTTTCATTTTCGTTTTCAGCATAGTTTGATTAGCACAAGAAAAAAAAAACTGCTCCCAGCAATTTACCTCCTTGCAGCAAGCAGCAGGAGGCAAGCGAGGCCCATGCAAAATAGCTGAGAGCACAATAGCTGAGATTCGGGAAGCCGATCCAATGGACAATCAACTTATGCTAATTAGGCTGTGCTGAAGCTGACGAGCTGTTTCTTCTTGCTGCTTGCTTCAAGGAAGTAAACTGCTGGGAAGCAGAGGCCAAAGGATGGGGGCCAGTGGGTGGGTGGGGCTGCATTCGGTGTATAAGACATACCTAAATTTTCACCCCCTTTTAAGGGGGAAAAAGGTCCGTCTTATAGTCTGAAAAATATGGTAGGTACAGGACCTAGGATAGTTACATTGCCTTGCTAGGGTACCACTGAATTGGTTTCCTTCCATGTAATTGGTTATTCGTTTCATGAAATTAATAATTAGTTACTGTGAGTCAAGTTGCATATAAATTTAATAAACAGTAATTATTCTCCATATGATATCAGACTGAAAAGCATAGGGATTTATAAATTGGTATATCACAGTGATGGCTAACCTTTTTGCCACCTCATGTCAAAAGTGGGGGGAGCTCAGGGGGGTCACGCACGCATGTGCCCATAACCATCATTCAATGCACCCTCCCAGCGCATGCGCACACGACCCTCCCCCCGCACTCCCCTCAGTTTTGGCATGTGATGGCATGATGGGCCCAGTAGGCCCGTTTTTTGCCTTCTTCAGGCTCCAGAGGCTTTCTAGGAGCCTGAGGAGGGTGAAAACAGCTTTCCCCATCCCCATGGAGGACCTCTGGAGGTCAGAAACGGCCTGTTTCCTGACTTCCAGTGGGCCTGAAAGATCTGAAAATCAGGTGGCTGGCACATGCCTGCATGCTGGAGTTGAGCTAGGGCAACACTCGTATGCCCACAGATATGGCTCCACGTGTCACATGTGGTATATATCACAGGTATATCTGATCTAAGAGGTACAACAAATCCAGGGTTAACATCTGCGTTTGTCTGAATCAGTTGTCAAAACCAAGCAATGATGTGTCCACCAGTACTGTGGCTTCTGCCCTTCCAAGGACTATCTACAAACCCTTCTTAGATCCTTAAATCCTACATCCACAACATTCTCCATCATCAAGCGCAAGTAGCTCTGAACTGAAACTGCTAAATGAAATGATGTTGATGAAGTTTTAAATGGGTCAGGCAAAGTGACAAGACCAGCTGAGCTAATTGTGACTCAAGTACCATAATCCCCAAATCAACTATGCAGCACTTGAAATTGCTTAATGCATTGTAAGCTGCCCTGAGTCTCCGGAGAAGTGCGGCATATAAATTAAATTAAAAATTAAATTAAAAAAAAACCCTGGGAAACAGTTGCAAAGAGGAAATATTTAACGGGTGAATTTTTTCTTTCTTTCTAGCTTTTCCCCAAGTACAAGGTCTGCTCTTTTTTGGGGGGGTCGGGGTGGGGAGTGGGAAATCAACCAAGTGTTAATCCATTGATTGCAATAGGAAATGACCGATTGGCTCAGCCTGACGTTGTGGGCTGAAAAAGAGGGATTGGTCCCTAATCATCCATCTATTTTTTCAGTCGTAAGGTAGGACTGGAACTCATATCGTCCTGATTTCTAGCTTGGTGCCTTTACCACTAGACTGAATTGACTTTCTCATTAAAGCCAATGCAGTCCTGGGCTGCATTAACAGAGGGATAGACTCAAGATCACGTGAAGTGTTAATACTGCTTTATGGTAAGACCACACTTGGAATACTGCATCCAGTTTTGGTCGCCATGATTTAACGCCATGATGTTGAGACTCTAGGAAGAAGGCAGAGAAAAGCAACAAAGATGATAAGGGACTGGAGGTTAAAGCATATGAAGAACGTTTGCAGGAATTGGATATATGTCTAGTTTAATGAAAAGAAGGACTAGGAGTGACATGACAGTAGTGTTCCAATATTTGAGGGCTGCCACAAAGAAGAGGGACTCAAGCTATTCTCCAAAGCACTTGAAGGAAGGACAAGAAGCAATGGATAGACACTAATCAAGGAGAGAACCAACCTAGAATTAAGGAGAAATTTCCTGACAATAAGGACAATTAACCAATGGAATGGGTTGCCTTCAGCAGTTGTGGGTGCTCCATCACTGGAAGTTTTTAAGAAGAGATTCAACAGCCATTTGTCCAGAATGGTATAGTGTCTCCTGCTTTGTGCAGGGAATTGATTAGAAGTCCTCCAAGGTCCCTTCCCATTCTGTTATTTATTTATTTAAAATATTTATATAGTTGCCCATTTTATAATTAATTTTGGCCGATCAAGAGGTGAAATTTGGTGACCTATATGGTAATTCGCAAAAAGAAATCACAAGTAAAGTGCTTCCTTTAAATTAATATTTACAAGTTTCAATTATCCTACAACTGTTGACCACTAATGGGTTGAAGGATGTTCTAGAGGAAACTGAGCAGACTAGATACTCCAATTGGAATCTACAGAAACTTTTTGAAACAATTAGAGAAGAATGGGAAGGACAAACCCACTTCTACCAGAGACTACGGAAACCGTGGCTAGTGAATTTATGGTCTACATGAAAACTTCCAAAGATTTTTAAAATACACAGGATTTACATAAAGGTTTTTAAACACTTTCTAAAATTAGTGAATGGAATCCATATTGCTAGGTCTTTAGTACTGAAAAAAATTAAAAAATGTTGCAGAACTGTGTTTTCTATGTTCTGTATGCTATATAAGTATGTTCCCTGTATCCTGTATGTTCTGTAATGAGGGGTTAGTTTCTGCAGATTTGAACCCAGTCAGAAAGGGCATGTGTGTCTATTTTTTCTCTTCCCCCAAAGAAACTTGAGAACATAGAAAAAAAAATAGAATCACTGGATGAGTTCACAGGTGACAGCAGACTCAGAAAATAAGAGCTCCTGCTACTTTCTTCACTGGTCTTTTGTCATGCCCAAGCAACCAAAACCACCTGTGTAGAATTTAAACTAAATACTTTCCTGCCTATAATACAGGAATTTGCCCAAACAGCTTGTTCTACTTGCTCTATCTGTTTCATGGAGCTCAGCAGGCGGGGGGGGGGGGGGGGCAGGAGAGTGAGTCCTGGATCTCCTGTGGCCATGAAATGATTCAAGGCTAATTACCCATTTCAGTCCTCCTCCCTGCCTGGCTGGGCGTTTCCTGATACCCGCACTTCTTTTGAGATGTTAGTTGTAGGAATAAGGAGAGAAGCAACTCCTCTGTGTGCATTAATTATGGCTTTTAATTAGTTTCATTAAAGAGTGGCGGTCTAAGAGATGTGAAGTGGCAGAACATAAGGGATTTGCCACCACACCCTGCTTACAAATACCCCTAGATCACTGAGCCACTTGCTGTTAGAAAGAGAGTTACAAAACTTGTGGATCTGAGCCATTAAGGCAAACCTAGTGTTATATATGCTGGTCTATCACTGCAATAAAGATTTGACCTAAATGTTATCTATGTCAATTTTCAGAATACACATCTACCTGTAATGGAAAGTCAGAATAACCTTGAGGAACAAGAGGAAGAGAGACATAACAAAAGTTAGATAAACAAAATCCGAGTCTGGGGCAGAAAAGTAATTTGATGAAGTGTCTCAGACATGAACATCCCTAGTTCTTTTGAAGATAAAGAAACAGGGTGCAATCAGACTTACAAAATTCTGTTATTGTAACCTTATAATAAAGCACTATTAGCATTCATAGCATCCTTGTCTGGTCTAGGTTGAATATATTTTATTTTGCTTCTATATAGCAATGGAGATCTGTGAGCTTCCAGGAATTGTTGGAGAGTAACTCCCAGCATCCTTCACCATTGGCAACATTCACACTGCTAGGAACTACAGTCAAGCAACACCTGAAAAGCTCCAAGTTCTATTGAACACGTCATTAACAAGTCAGTTACATGCTCATATTTGTACGTGAAACCAAATTTTACAAAGCAAGTTGTGGGTGTTCAGCAGCTACTGATCCTGACAGATGATTGATACCTTGGCAGAAAGGAAAAGGAGAGGATAAGTTGTAGAGCAGTAGTAGTATAAAACAAGGTAGCAGCTTCCATATTTTTTCCTGCCAGAAATAGGATGCAGACATGAGAAAGCATCTGAGAAGGCAGAAAAGGAGTTTCCCATGAATGCTTGTAATCATTGCTATGATCAAGGCTAGTGGTGGGAACCCAGAAATGTCAAAAAACATGGAAGCCTAGGGGCAGAAGCTGGGTGGCAGGATCCATAAATTCAACTTAGAAATGAGGAGGAACTTTCTGACACTGAGAATAAACAACCAATGGAACAGCTTGCCTTCAGAAGTTGTGGGAGCTTCATCACTTGAGACTTTCAAGAAAAGGAAAGAAAAGATTGGATTGCCATTTGTCAGAAATGGTGTAGGGTCTCCTGCTTGAGGGGGGGGGGGTTGGACTAGATGACCTATATAGTCCTTTCCAACTCTGTTAATCTGTTACCATATGGTGTCCCTTGTTTCATATAATAAATTGATGCTCATCGAATGTATATGACATGAAAAGAAGCCGTCAGTTAACATTAATCTCAATGTTTGTGGCATACTTAGTCAATGCAATCACATTTATATAAAATAAACCCATGTTTAAATACTTAAACCGTATGCTAAGCAACCCACAGTATTGGGTATCCTTCTAAACCAATGATCCTTCAGACCTGATTACTCAGATTATTTTTATAACTAGATTAAAGAGACAATGGAGATTAAGAACACTCCTTGTACAGTGATTCCATAATCACTGGTAATCTAGAAGGATCTGGAGTGTGCCTTCCAAAGGAACCTGGCTTTTAGCCTTAATTGTTCTTGATATTAGAGCTCTCGAAACCATTCATGGTACTAAAAGAAATTTTAAAAGATCGTGTAGGATCTCTCCAAACTCTCTCTCTCAAAAAAAATCGCTGTATGGAAAATAGTGTTTTTCTCTCTCCTCCATAGTTTTAGAACTTGGGCTCATCCAGTAGTAAATCCTGCAACCATGTGGGAAGATGCAGCGTTAATAAAAGGGCATTCTTCTTTGCACAATGGGGCATTGACAGTGGAATTTGCTACTTCCCTCTGATGACTGTCATCAGTTTAAAATAAGTTTCAAAGGCTTGATTCATGGAGAAGTGACTTTGGATGGCTGTATCTTGCCTTCAAAATCACCAGCCTTTAATGGCAGCTGCTGGGGAGTGAGAGTGTTGGAGAGCTAGCAATGGGCTTATTCCTAAATTCATCTGCTTGGACATCACATATTATAAATGGCTGGGCTAGATGGGCTATTGCCTTGAGCCAGTAAGATGTGGCTTACATGCCTGTGCCTTTAGTGAAGTTTGCAAGCATGGACCAAACAAGAGGGAAAATGCACTTTTTCACTGTCACATTTCAGACAAGCTGTTGTCATTGATGTGGTTGCCTAAAATAATATTAAGGCACTTAAATATTTATTTCTTTATTTTATTTATTGGTTCGATTTATATGCCGCCCTTCTCCGGAGACTCAGGGCGGCTTACAATGCGTTAAGCAATAGCCTTCATACTTTTGTATATACCTGCTTAGTAGGGCTTTTGGCCCCCCCTAAGCGGTGGTCTTTTTTATATAAAATCAGCTTAACGCCCCCACAATCCGGGTCCTCATTTTACCTACCTCGGAAGGATGGAAGGCTGAGTCAACCTTGAGCCTGGTGAGATTCGAACTTACAGTAATTGCAGGCAGCTGGCAGCTAAGTTCTATTTAACAGCACTTTAGTCCACTGCTCCACCATGTCTTTGAAGTGGCTGGCTCAACAAAAAATCTGTAAGTCCAGTTGCCTCTTGAAAAAGCACCTTTGGGACAACCATGATCTGGATGACTGAGAATTTCCATAGACCTCACTCTATATACAGTATTAAAGGTTATTTCAGAGAGGACAGAATATTTAGACCAAATTGGGTTAACTATAGAGCTGACAATTTACCATGAACATGTTCCATTGTTTTCTTTGTATCTACTAGTGTATTTGTATTAGTTTTATACTTTTGATACGGTCAACTGACTAAATCTATCAAGTTCTAAATAAGTTAGGTCAGCTGTCTGTGATTCCAGAATGAAAAACAAAATGAAGACATCTTATTCTGTTGATTTATTTTCTCCCTCTCTTCTGCACATTCCAGAAAATTAAGCTACTTTACAATACTAAGACTCTGTTGGTAAAATAGCTATAACAAAACAATCGATTCTTTTATTCAGTCTCTGTTGGCTTTTAAAGCAAATTAGATTATACAGATGAAGCTTTGGCCCTTCACTTGGGTTCACAGTACTAAGAGGGGAAGTGTATTCTGTACATAGTCAGAGGTTCTTGATAATTAATGTTTATCAGGTTTTTTTTACATTCAAGCCAGGAGTAAAATCTATAATAAAGCAAGGCTCTTATTGAATACAGAAGAATTTCAGAAGAAATCCTCTTGGATTGTTTTCCAAGCCTACCGCTTCCAGATGTCTTCATCTCTATTTTTCCAAATTCTTAACCTTTGATTATGAAATTAGGGCAGGGATACCCATGGCATGCCAGAAACTGGGTTGCATAAACAAGCGAAATCCTATTTGTGGGATGCGAGCAGCACAGGAAACCTCTCTAGTCTGTGGAAAAACCTCTCGCCAAGAACTGATCCCTGGTGCCTGAAAGGGTTTTTTTGGGGGGGGCACTGAATTAGGGGATTATCTGATGGGGGGGGGGGAGGAATTCTCAGGGTAACTCTGCCATGAACATCACTTGGGCTAATCTTTCCAGACTGCTTCAAGGGGGTTGTTATAAAGAGTTAGAGGGACTATTAGTGGGAAGGCAATGAAATTAGTTAATTAAAGAGACACTCAATTCGTTCAATCCGACATCCCTATGGAGGAAGTCATGAATGAACCACATGTTGTCATGTTTCTTCTATCCTACGTACCCTACGACTATCATTAAGTGTTGTACCTTATGATTATTTATTTATTTATTTATTATTTATTAATTAATTAGATTTATATACCGCTCTTCTCCTTACGGACTCAGGGCGGTGAACAGCCAAATAAAAATCAATACATAAAAGTTAAAATATTATAAAACACATATAAATTTGGCTGAGAATTAAAAACAAGTAAATATTAAAATACATCAACTCTACAAACTCTAAAAAATTTTAAAAATTCAACAGGGATCAGGCTAAACCGGCAAGCTGAAAAAGATAAGTTTTCAGGGCCGGACGAAAAGTCCGGAGGTCGGAGATCGTTCTCAGTTCTGGAGGAAGATCGTTCCAGAGGGTGGGGGCTGCCACAGAGAAGGCTCTCCCCCTGGGGGTCGCCAGCTGGCATCGTCTGGCTGACAGCACCCTGAGGAGGCCCTCTCTGTGGGAGTGAACCGGCTGGTGGGAGGCAATTGGTGGCAGAAGGCGGTCCTGTAAGTACCTTGATGAACTTATCTTTTCTTTTATGTACACTGAGAGCTTATGCACCAAAGACAAATTCCTTGTGTCCGATCACACTTGGCCAATAAAAAATTCAAATCTATTCTATTCTGTAGATCAACCTGCATGCAACCCCGCTTAAGGAAATATGTAAGGGGCTTTCCCCCAAGCAGGGATAGGTCTGGGGAACTTCATGCATCTCCTACAAACCCAAACCCACTCACCCCCCCCCGACCCCACACATCTGGAAGGAGCTTGGCTGGGAAACGCATCTGGACAACTTTCCTCCTTCGCTTTCGGGACGCCGGTAGAAATCTCTCAACCTTCCGGGCGAAGGAACCGAGCCAACGCCAGGGCATTGAGGAGGCGAAGCGTTGTCGAGGCGTCCCGTTTGCGATGCGTCGTAACGCCGCGGGATTAAAACCCGCCTAGGAAAGATCGTCTTTGTACGGTGTACAAGGCAGGCGTTTGCAAAAAAAAAAAAAAAAATGAATAAAAATGAGCCAGGCGGACGGTCTGTTCGGGAAATGGGAAAGCAGGCAAATAAAAGTAAAAAATAAAAGTCCCAAACTCCGGCTGTCGGCGGCAGGGGAAGGAAAGCGAAACTCCCCGGGCAATGATTGTACCTACCATCGCATTGGAGCAGTTCACCACGCAGACGGCCGTCAGGATAAACCAGCGCCGCTTGTAAACCTTGAAGGCTTGCCCCGTGAAAGGCTGGGGCTCATGGTTGATGGAGTGGCCGTCGTCCATCGGAGCGCCGTCCTTCTTCCCTCCGCCGTCCCGGGGCTGCTCTCAGGGGAAAGTCTCCGTCGCGCTGCTCAAGGTCTTCTGAGCCATTCTCATCGTCGTCTCCCATGCAGGGTTGCCTGCAACAGCCGAGTCGGCAAAAAGAAGAAAAAGAAAAAAAAAAGGTGGGGGGAATTGCCACATAAGCGCTAGCAGGGCCTGAAAATCCGGTTTCTTCCCCGCCGGGCGAAGAAGCTCCCTTCGCCTCCGCTGCTTTTGCGGTGGCAGCGGCGGCTGCTGCGGGACACTCCTCTGACTTCACGCATTGGGAAACAGCGGCTTCTTGCAGCCTCGCCGCTTTCAAACGGGTCCGCGGGATCCTAGCGCCTGCCCTGTTCCTTTTCCCGCCGATCTGCTTACCCGCCGGCCTTGTTTTTGGAGCTTTCTGTTTCTTTGGCCTGTTGTCACGAGGGTGGTTTTCATGGGACAGCTTGGGTTTTCTTAGGTTTTTTTCAAGCTCTGACCTTCTTGTCCCGAAGTTGTTTTTCATGAGACAACTTGGACTTTCCCCCACCCCCCTTGAAAACGTTTCACTTCTCACCCAAGAAGTTTCTTAGAATAGAACAGAACAGAACAGAACAGAACAGAACAGAACAGAACAGAATTCTTTATTGGCTAAGTGTGATTGGACACACAAGGAATTTGTCTTTAGTGTATATATTCTCAGTGTACATAAGGAGAATAAAATGCACTCATCAAGAATAAAAAGATACAACACTTAGTGATAGTCAAAGTTACTAATAAGCTATCAAATCGTACTAGGAAACAAGTAAAAACAATACAAATTGAAAGATACAAGCAACATGGTTATAGTAATACATCGGAAGAGATAAATACTAGTAAGGAAGAGAAGAATAATAGAAATACAGTTTTAGTGAATAGTTTGATAGTGTTGTGGGAATTAGTTGTTAAGCAGAGTGATGGCATTCAGGAAAAAACTGTCCTTGTGTCTAGTTGTTCTGGTGTGCAGTACCCTATAGCGTAATTGTGAGGGTAAAAGGTGAAACAATTTATGTCCAGGATGTGAGGGGTCTGTAGATATTTTCACAGCCCTCTTTTCATCAAACAAACAGGTTTGATGGATGAGAAGCAAAATATTTTTGAGAAAAACAACAACAAAAAACCCAACAACTAAGAGTGCATCCAGAAATATTTCACAAGAAGAGTCCTTCACTCCTCTGCTCGCAACAAAATACCTTATGCCACCAGACTTGAAATTCTGGGTTGAGAAAACTACTCTGCCTTCGGTATAACCTAAACATAGCTCATAAAATCATCTGCTACAATGTCCTACAATGTCAATGACTACTTCAGCTTAAACCACAACAATACAAGAGCACACAATAGATACAAACTTAAAGTGAACCACTCCAAACTCGATTGCAGAAAATATGACTTCAATAACAGAGTTGTTAATGCCTGAAATGCACTATCAGACTCTGGTCTCATCCCAAAGTGCCTGAAACTTTAACCTTAGACTGTCTACTGTTGACCTCTCCCCATTCCTATGAGGTCTGTAGGGGGCATGCATAAGAGCAAGTTGTTTTTTGGGACAACCATGACCTTGGCTGTCTATGGAGATTCTCACTCATCCAGGTCATGGTTGTCCCAAAGTTGCTTTCCCAAAAGACAACTTGGAGTTGTTTTTTCTGGAAGAGGTTTCGCTGAAGTGAAACAAAGTCCCAAGCTGCCTTTGGAAAAAGCTTTTTTTGGGGGGATGATCTGGATGATTGAGAATCTCACTAGACATTCTCAACCTGTTGCTCAAATAGGGAAGCTGAAGTGAGGTTGGGGGCAGGGAGGGTCAACTAGGAGAAACCTTAGTAGAACCCAACCAAGTTTATTTAATCTAGGCTTTGGTTATGTCAGCTAGGAACTATTTGAACCAAAGACCAAAGCATCTGAAAAATCCCAGATGGGTGCAGACACTTCAATCATTCAGGAAGCCAGAGTCCTAAAATAGGATGCTTTTTCAGAAAAAGGGTGCCTTGGGCAACGGATCAAGATCCTGCTCATATACACCCTCTTAAATCAAGGACACAGAAAAGTTCCCAAACCAGTTGGGGCTGGTTTCTGAAGTCAGAAGAGGAATGGGTGCTATCATTTAGTAGCCTACTTAATTTGACACACGCAGGTGGCTACCTGAGGCATCAGAGTTTGAGTCACACAAGAAGAAAGGATTTTTCTTTTTTTTAAAATATATAAACAACCTCTTATTGGTTTCATCACTATTGCTGTATGATTGCCCAGGATTGGAATAGAACCCTGAGGGTGTGTGTGTGTGTGTGTGTGTGTGTCTGTCTGTCTGTCTGTCTGTCTGTCTGTCTGTCTGTCTGTATTTATGTCAGTGTCAAGATCTTGATTGAGTTGTCATCTGCAAGAAGAAACTACCTGCAGCTGTGTGTTGGGTAAAAAGACATCTTCTGCTGTCCCAAAGCACCACTAGCTTTGGAAACTAACAGCCTATGGATACTCATGGATTTGAGGAAGCATGTTGTGTGGATTCTCACAAATTGACTGCAATGGGAGAGAGAACCTAAAAAGAAGTCCATGGTCAATCGTATGCCTGCAATATCCATTTATCAGAAAACAAATTTTCTTGACTCTTTTCTAAATACCTTCTCCTGTATTCTACAGTTGACTTTAGAAGAGGATATTTGTAACTCAGAGGTGAACTCTGAGGGTCCTTAGTGCTCTCTGAAGCCAGTGCTCTCTGAGGCAATGGTTTTCTTGTAGACATTTCATTAGCAAATTAGCACTTGATGATGTAAATCTGGTTTGGTAATAAAATGTCTTCAAGAAAACCATCAAGCTCAGAGAGCACCAAGGACACCACAATTTCTTTCCAGGCTGTAGATGAACTGGATTACAAGTAGTCCTTGGGTTACAACCACTCACTCAGTGACCGTTCAAAGTTAAGATGTTGATTTTTGACGTTCTCTACCAGCTTCCCATAAGCAAAGTCAATGGGGAAGCTGGTAGGAAGTTGAAAATTATGATCACATGAGGTCCTTGCCTTGCTTTAAAACTTGTGCGATGCTTGCAAGCAACAGCAACTGGGACTCCCAGAATTGCTGTTACTAAGCAACATGATCATGTTACATCATATATTACAGCCATGTCACTGAGCAATGGAATTCCTGTTTCCAATAGCTGTTTAATTTGAGGACTACCTATAGTCCTCCACCATTTTTAACTTTCTAAGAAAAGAAGACACGTATTTTAAATCAATTCAACTCCACTCAGTTCTTTTTATTTATTTATTTTTTGACTATGTGTGCATTTAAAATTTTATTTCCCTTCTGTTGCCGAAAGTGATATAGCCTAAGATTAATATTCACCAACGCATCCAAAAGTACTTGATCTAGTTAAGTGAAGTGTGTGAAGACAGACAATGGGACTTATTTCAGGATGCATATGCATAGGCCTAGAAACCAGGAGATTGTGAGTTCTAGTCCCATTTTAAGTATGAAAAACCAGCTGGGTGACTTTGAGGGAGTCACTCTCTCTCAGCCCAACTCGCTTCACAGAGCTATTGTTGGGAATAACAGGAGGAGAAAGGACTATTAGGTGTATTTGCCACTTTGTATATGGAAAAAAGTGGGATAAAAATAATAGAAGTGCTGGATTTGAATGGGAAATCCCTATAAAAGAAGTGGAAAATCATAATTTAGGCCAGAGAGTGACCATCTGATGGTTGCTATCTGCAGGCCAGATAAATGCCAATAGAAACACAGGTGAACAATACTGCATCCCACCTTCCATTGCTTTATGGACAAGATATTAAGATACAGTAAGTGCTGAAAGCTACAATTGTGTGAAATAGTTAAGGATATGGGAGGCAAAGTTACTCGCATCCGTGGCAATCCTTAAGTCACACGTGCCTCCTGGTTGGTGCTAAGAGAGTAACAGACGGACTGGTAGCCAGACATCCGCGAGGATCTCCTGGCTTCACACACAACCCCACGGTCCTTTTAAGGACCTTTTAAGTACGAAAAAAAAAAAGTTAAGGATAGACTGTATAGCTACAAGGAAAATATTCTATGGTGCTGCCTTCCCTTGCCCAAAGCACATACTTATTTTGCTTAATGGTTAATCCAGGACTGGCTGTGCCCCCCCCCCCCAAATTTCACAGTGGCTTCTTTTAGCATTTACTAGTTCACTGCTGCACCTGAACTGAATTGAGTTGAATTGATTTAAAACACAGGTCTTCTCTTCTTAGAAAGTAAAAAATGGTGGATTCTGTAGGTCAGGGTGTCAAACTCATGTCGTCATGGCAGCATCATGTGACGTATCAGGACTCCCCTCCCCTTTTGTTAAATTGGGCATGGCCAGCACATGATGCATCTGGCCCTTGGGATGGGAGTTTGACAGCCCTTCTGAAGGTAGTCTCCAAGTTTAATGGCTATTGGAACCAGGAATTTATTTATTTATTTATTTATTTATTTATTTATTTATTTATTTATTTATTTATTTATTTATTTATTTATTATTAAAATTTATATGCCGCCCTTCTCCCGTGGGATTCAGGGTGGCTCACATAATAAAAACAGACAATAATAACAGCTAAAACAATCCAAATTTAAACTCCCCAATTTTAAAACCCTGTAACCGGTCAGGGAATTTGATGGAACAGCCATGTCTTCAAACCAGTATGGAAAGTGCAGAGATCTGGAGCCATTCGGAGCTCAGTGGGTAACCCATTCCAGAGGGTCGGTGCGGCCACTGAGAACGCCTCATCCTGGGCGTCGCCAGCCAACATTGTCTGGCTGACAGCACCTGGAGGAGGGCAGCTCTGTGAGACCGCACAGGGCAGTGGGAAGCCGGTAGAAGGTGGTCCTGCAAGTACCTCGGGCTCATGCCATGAAGGGCTTTATAGGTAAGTACCAGCACCTTGAAGCAGATCCGGAAGGCCACCAGTAGCCAATGCAGCTCGCGCAGGAGAGGTGTTGCCCGGGAGTAGCGGGAAGCTATTCCAGTGGTAAATGACACAGTTGTAAAATATGATGTAACATGATCACATTGCTTAGTAACAGCAATTCTGGCAGTCCCAGCTGCTGTTGCTCGCAAGGATCACACAAGTTTGTAAGGACCTCACATAACCACAACTTCCTCAGCCACCTCATAGTGTAAGACTCATGATGTGGCTCTCACATCCTGTATGCTGGAGTCAAGACCACGCTCATAGGCCTCTTAGGCCGAACGAGGTGCCCAGGTTGGGGGTGGAGAAAAGAAGCAACATTTTAAAGATCAGACTTTTGCATGTCAACTTGCATGCTGGCCCGACGTCCCCTGATTCTTATTTTATTTTTTCCTGCTCTCAGCAGTTGAGTTGGCTGAATGTTGAAGAAATCCAGACCCCAATTTGCAAGTTGAACAGAGCCATTCCTGTTCAAAATCGTATTTTGATTTGCCTTCTAAAGAGATGAGAGAAAAAGAGGATATAGGACCTGAATCTAAAAGTGTCTGGCTGCATCAGAGCTCTGATGTGGTAGAAAATACTGTCCAAGGAAGAGTTTCCACTGCTTGGAGGTTCAGCTGGGAAATGGAAGAAAAGTATTTTATCTCAAGCAGCATATAACTTTTTGGTTTCGTCCAACTGGGGTCTGACAAAGAGATGGGAATGCAGCAATCTCATGACCAATGACTCAGTTCCCACAAACACACCCACTGCTGAACAAACAACTTGGCGATTCTGGAAATGCATAGCAGATGTACTGTGGATACATATTGTGGACCGTATAGTAAGGCAGGAGCTGGCAATCCTCCCTTCCTCTTGTTTTCTTTGTTGTTCTTCTGACTTGTAGCCACATCTGACTCTGGTGAATTCATATCTGCTCTGCCGTTATACAATCCTCATGGAACACGTTAAAAGAATGATGCAGATGTTTTTCAAGTGTTACACCTTGTTAAGTGTGATGGGAAGGCAAGGATGAGCCTTCAGGCTTTGTCTTCTCCATTCCAACTCTCCATGTTGAAGGAGCATCTAGCCTGGCACCTGCCAACATGGTTAAAATATAATCTCAGGTCTTCTTTAACAGGGAAAGATGAGTGTGGATGAGTCAGCATAAGCAACTCTGAAAAAGCTACTAATGAAAAGAAGAGCATCTCTTGAAGTTAAGGCTGCCCTAATCTGTTGCCCTTCAGGTGTGTTTGGATTACAGTTACCAGTATTGCCAGCCAGCATGGCTAATGACCTCCCAAAAGTATCTGCAGTACATCAGTTTTGGAAATGCTGCTCTGATTCATTTTTGTTTTTAATTAGCCCTTGAAGTTGAGCAATTTCATGTATATTAAGTCATTTGCCCTATAGCCATTTTATAAGCTTTATGTTAATTTTTACTATACATTTTGTACTATTTATTAAAATTATTGTTACAGCCATCTTATCAGGTAGGGCACTATGAATATAATCTCAAATTGCTGAACCATTCTGTGTCCAAATTTGCCCCACCAGTTAGGGTTTCCTAATAAAACCTTAATGGAATGGATTCTTCCCCAATTCCATAATCCATCATATGTACCACAAATTTGTTGATCATAGTAAACGAAAGCCAAACCATCATGACTTTGCCCAATCTGTGAACCCAACGGTATGTCACCTGAGAGTTTGTGGATGTCCTTGAGGACAATTTGTACTCTGAGGCTTTACTCTAAATCAGGGCTGCCAAACTCCCAGCCCACAGGTGGAATGTGTCATGCGCTGGACACGCCCATGCTCAATTTAGCGAAGGGGAAAAAGTCCCAATACATCACGTGACACTGCGGTGACGATGTGACTTTGACACCCCTGCTCTGGATTAGTTTTTATTTGCTTTTATACATTTGCAAGGCAGGGGTGGGTTCTACTTACCTTTACTACTGGTTCGCAACGGGATCGCATGCGAACCAGTAGTAAAGGGCTCGCATCCCGAGCATGCTCCTTGCTTCTGCGCATGCGCAGATTACTGATGACGACTTCCAGGGCAGTGGTCTCCTGCCAGTTTTACTACTGGTTCTTGTGAACCAGTCTGAACTGGGGGCAATCCTCCACTGTTGCAAGGACTGAAAATACCTGATTCCCCCCACCCTTCCTCCCATACTAAGTTTGTCTGTGATCATACGCAAGAGATTTCCTTAGATCCTGGGTGTATAACTTCACCAGCTGGAGAGCTGCATCAAGCTTTCTGTAGCAGTATTAGTTTTATTTAATATGTGCTTATTTATAACAAAGTACAATGCACAGAATAAAATAATAAGTAATGCGTAGGGAGATAGAGCTCAGATTGTAGCCTGAGAAACATGCACAAAGAAGTAAGGGCCACTTAAGTTTTGAAAAGATAAAACACCCACACAGATATTAAGATTTCCTAGAAACCAGTAGTAAATTAAGGGCCATATTCCAAAGGTGGACTAATACGATATCTTTTAGTGCAAGGAGTCACTAATGTCAAGAAGTAAAATGGATGTTCTTCCAAGGCCATCCAACCACCAAATTGCTTGTTAAACTGCCCACTTCTCCCGCCCCCAGGGGAAAAAAAACCCACTAACTTGCTTGATCCCACCATCTTGAGGTTATAAGGAAGTGGACAGGATTATGGGCAAACTTAGTTCCTCTACTTGCTTATTGGACCCTTGTCCCTCCTGGTTGGTTTCGGCTGCCAGGGAGGTGACTAGAGACTGGATCCAGGCAATTGTCAACGCTTCGTTGAGAGAGGGGAACTTCCCCGCCTCTCTTAAGGAGGCGGTGGTTCGACCTCTCCTCAAGAAGCCTTCCCTGGATCCAGATTCACTTAATAACTATCGTCCCATCTCCAACCTTCGCTTCATCGCAAAAGTTGTTGAGACTGTAGTGGCGCAACAGCTCCCACAGTTCCTGGAAGAAACGGAATACCTTGACCCATACCAATCGGGCTTCCGACGCGGACACAGCACAGAAACGGCATTGGTCGCTCTGGTGAATGATCTCTGGCGGGCTCAGGATGGTGGTTGTTCCTCCATCCTGGTCCTACTTGACCTCTCAGCGGCTTTTGATACCATCGACCATGGTATCCTACTGCAGCGACTTGAGGGGTTGGGAGTGGGAGGCACTGTCTTACAGTGGTTCTCCTCCTACCTCTCGGGTCGCTTACAGTTTATATGGACAGGAGGGCAGAGATCCACCCCGAGGCCCCTAAATTGTGGGGTGCCTCAGGGGTCGGTTCTCTCCCCCCTGCTCTTTAACATCTATATGAAGCCACTGGGTGAGATCATTCGTGGCTTTGGGGTGAGATATCATCAATATGCTGATGATACCCAATTATACATCTCCACCCCAGACCACCCCAGAGATGCCCTTTCCATGATGTCCCGTTGCCTGGAGGCGGTACGGGCCTGGATGGGTAGAAACAGACTCAAACTCAATCCCTCCAAGACTGAGTGGCTGTGGATGCCGGCATCTCGGATTTCAGAAACCCCATCACTTTTGATGGATGGAGAAAAACTTGCCCCCGTTGATAGGGCTCGCAACTTGGGTGTCCTCCTGGATGCTCAGTTGTCTCTAGAAGACCATCTAACGGCTGTGACCAGGGGGGCCTTCTCACAGCTTCGCCTGGTGCGCCAGTTGCGCCCTTTCCTGGACCGAGATGACCTTCGCACAGTCACTCATGCCCTGGTTACTTCCCGCTTGGATTACTGCAATTCCCTCTACATGGGCCTGCCTCTGAGATGCACCCGGAGACTCCAGCTGATCCAGAATGCAGCCGCACGGGTTGTTACAGGAGCCCCTCGTTACTCCCATATAACACCCCTCCTGCGTCAGCTGCACTGGTTACCAGTGGTTCTCTGGGTCCGCTTCAAGGTACTAGTTCTCACCTATAAGGCCCTACATGATTTAGGTCCAGGATATTTACAGGACCTTCTCCTGCCTGCTTCCCACCGTTCTGTTCGCTCACATAGGGCCGCTCTCCTCAGGGTCCCGACGGCAAGCCAATGTCATCTAGCGGTGCCCAGGGGTAGGGCATTCTCTGTGGGTGCTCCCACCCTCTGGAATGAATTACCTACCGAGCTCCGGACGGCTCTTGATCTCCGCTCCTTTCGTCGGGAGCTGAAGACTTGGCTGTTCAAGCAAATAGGCTGACTCTGATTCTGGGTTTATTATTTATCATTAATTAGTTATTTGATTTAAAATACGATTTTATTGTACATGTTTCTTAACTTGTGTTCGCCGCCCTGAGTCCTTCGGGAGAAGGGCGGCATATAAATACATGTAATAAATAAATAATAAATAAATAAATAAGGGGGAAAACCAGAAAGTTATCAGCAATTCTGATACATCAGTATGGCACCCCCTGTCAGAGCGGCAATCAGCCCCATTACCTTGCGTGGGTAATTGCCCTCATTTTGAGTTGGATCGTGACTTTTATCCTTCTGTATACTTTGATCAATACGCCGAAAAACATTTTCTAATTAAACTCATATTTATTGTAAAGAAAATAAAACATCTTACTAATCTAAAATAATTACATGTTGGCAAAGATCCCAGCCTGACCTTGTTATGGAATGAAGTGACCAAGCAACATCCTGGGTCAGTCAGAGTGAGAGAGATTTTATTTGCGCAAAGACTCAAGCTAGGTTTGCCAATCTTAGCTTGGAGTAAAGTCTCCAGGATTACAGGACACATTTTATACTTTCCTAAACAAAGGATTCTGCCGACACGGCAACTTTCCATATATGGTTAACATACATTTGTTATTTTGACATTTCTTAATTATTAAAGTTTTACATCGTCCTTGCCAAACAATCATAATTCTTCTGTAAATTACTGGAGCATAAGTTCAAATTATCTTTTTGTTGAAGGACAAGTTTCAACCCATATGGGTATCGATGACCTAACCACCTCTAGCTATATGTCTTTAGGATTGTTCCTTTCTTCTGACAAGTTAGGGGGCCTCTTAGAGTGTTAAAGGAGATTACCCGTTGACTTTGTATTCTCTCCAGAAGGGTGTATTTCTTGTCTTCAGAATATAGTTGCTTTTAGAATATCTTTTAGAATATAATGAATATAAAGTTATCCAGCGGTCATCCAACCACTCCCACTTTAACCTTAGCTGGCTGGAGAACAAAGGAAAGTTTTTAGAAGACGTGAAAGTATGTGTACATGCGCAGTAGATGCTGATAAGAAACTTGTCAAACTATGGTAAGTCTGAAAGTTCAAAAATAATAGCTCTGCTAGTAAATACAAAAACGCAGTGACACCCCCGGTCTAGACACAAAACTGCCTTCTATTCACTAATACAAGTCCTATCTAATTCTGCTGAGCTAACCAGCAGTAGCTTTCAGGGTTTGAGTTAAATTTCTTCCATAGCCGAGTCCTTATTTTGAGTCCTTTTTGCATGCTTTTGTCCCAAAGCCACTGTCATTATTTGTTTCCTTTTGCCTTATTTGTATACTGTGTGATTGTACAACTTTATTGACCTACAAAAAGATGTTGCCGTTCTGTAGCAGTGAATCCAAAGTTTCTTCAAAACCAGTGTCTAAAGGTTCTTATTTCCTGTAGTTTGGCTCCACAGTGAAATGCCAATTTGAACTTTGCACACGTATTTGCTGGTGAACTTTGGCACAATAAGTATCAGGTTGTTTGCATACATACTTATCCAAACTGGAGCTTTCATGTGATGTTGTTGTGGAATCTATCACATGATGTGTTCTGACTTCTTCAAACTTGATGTGTGAAGACTTGAAGGGAAAGCATTTCCTTCCCATAAACGTCCTACCAAATCTGGTGCTCTGTGCGAGAGATGGAGACAATCATAGCATGCAGCTCAGGGGTGAAATCCAGCAGGTTCTGGAGAACAAGTAGCAGAAATTTTGAGTAGTTTGGAGAACCGGCAAACGCCACCTCTGGCTGGCCCCAGAGTGGGGTGGGAATGGAGATTTTGCAGTATCCTTCCCCTGCCACGCCCACCAAGCCACATCATGCCCACCAAGCTGCGCCCACAGAACCAGTAGTAAAAAAATTTGGATTTCACCACTGAAGCAGCTACATAAGTTTGGATCTTATTTATAGCCCTGCCTTTAGAAGGCCAGATCTATTAATTCAGTTGTAAACTCATACTTCATTCTTTCTCCTTTTTAAAGACTGCTTCTACCTTTATGGGATAAAAAAAGAAGAATAAACATCAAACAAAACTATTGACTAGGTCTGACAAAAGGGAAGAAAAACACTGAGGATCTTTATTTATTTATGTGCATCCCACTTTTATTATTTTTGCGAATAACTCAAGGTGTGAACATATTCAACACATCTTCCTCCTCCTATTTCCCCCACAATAACAACAATCCTCTGGGGTGGGGTGGGCTGAGAGAATGACTGGCCCAAAGTCACCCAGCCAGCTTTTCATGCCTAAGGCTAATATGAAGCATTATCAGATAGGCCTGAGTAGCAGATGGACAGATGTAAATCCTTATTTGTTAGGTTGGAACCTTTTGGGGGCAAAAGAGGAGGCCTGAGTTCATTTTGCTTCTAGGCCTGTGCAAAAAGGCCAAAATCACTTTTGCTTTTTTTTTTCTTTTAGTATTGGGGTAATTATATATAATTTTTATTGAGAATTTTTACATCAGTAAAAGACAAATGTAAATAAAAATATGAAAAATAAAGGAAAAAAATGTGCACAAAGTAAAATAGGAAGTAAGAAGGGTAAAGGAACAAGAATTTGAAAATATAAGTGACTTGCGACCTTCTTGTCAACGGTTATAAACAAACTTATTTTCCCTCCTCCCTCTTGGTGTTACAGAAATCTCTTCAGACCCTTTTTAATCCCTTCTCATCACTTCACTTTTTTCCATTTTAAACAAAGAAGTCCATAAAAGGTTTCCAGTCTTCTAGAAAAAGTACTTATTATTTTGCCAAACAAATCAGTGTTTGTTTCTGCCAATCCTGCCAATCCTGCCAAATTCACAGCCCATTCCGCTATTGTGGGAGTTTTGGTATTCCTCCATTGCTATGCATACAGGTAGTCTTTAACTTACAACCATTCATTCAGTGACCGCTCAAAGTTACAATGGCACTGAAAAAAGTGATTTATGACCATTTTTCACACTTATGACCATCCTCCTGGTCACATTATTAAAATTCAGATGCTTGTCAATTGGCATGTATTTGTGACTTTTGTGACTTTCTGACAAGCAAAACCAGATTCACGTAACAACTGTGTTACTAACTTCACAACTGTAGTGATTCACTTAACAACTGGTTAAGGTTGCAAAATGTGGCAAAAATTCACTTAACAATTATCTATCTATGGAAATTTTGGGTTCCATTATGGTCATAGGTCAAAGGCTACCTGCATAACAATCTTGCTGCAATTACCACATATAATATCAATCTTCTAGTTCTTTTTGTTTTTCAAAAAGAACTAGAAGATATTGATTTTTAAAATCCCTTGTATCATGACATGTACTTTGAATCCCAAATTTTATGAGTTCTTCATAAGTCCACTATGTAAAATATCCCTTCACGGTTTTTACATTCCAACCTTGGCTTGAAATACCTTTATATATCTTTAATAAATTTTCTGGGGTTGTATACCAACATGCCTCATTTTATATATATAAAAAATCTCTCTTAAATTGTAACACCATGTGACTTTCATCCCATTTACCCACACATTCTTTTCCATTTATCCATCTGTATTTTATAACCAAAATTCATAATCCATTTATCATGCAGTCTTTAAGTTCTACTTATTCAAACCTTAATATAAATTATACTTTTTTCCTAACAGCATCATCATTTGTACATAACGGCAATCCTCAATTTACAACACTTCATTTAGTGACCATTCAAAGTTACAATAGCACTGAACAAAGTGACTTTATGACCATTTTTCACATTTACGACCTTTGTAGCATCCCCATGCTCATGTGATCAAAATTCAGATGCTTGGTAACTGGTTCCTATTTATGACCATTGCAGTGTCCCAAGGTCATGTGATAATTTTTTGTGACCTTCTGGCAAGCAAAGTCAATGGGGACGCTAGATTCATTTAACAACCAAGTTACAGTTGACAATTTATCAACTGCAGTGATTCACTTAGGTTGCAGTTGACAATTTATCAACTGCAGTGATTCACTTAACAACTGTGGCAAGAAAGGACATAAAATGGGTCAAAACTCATTTAACAAATGTCTCACTTAACAGCAGAAATTTGGGGCTCAATTGTAGTCGTAAGTCGAGGACTGCCTGAAATTCACTTTCAAATTCCATTTTATGTTGTGTGATTCCAGTTGCTTTTTTAAAACCTATCTTTCTCTGCATCTGAACACTATGTTCATTGAAAACTAAACCTTTGGCAGTCTGCAGTGAAGCATTGAAGTAGGGTTGACTTGCGTTTCCCTTTAAAAAAAAAGAGGCTTATGCAGAAAAGCAGTAAAGGGTTAGAGAAGTGGCCAAAATGCCACAGCTATTCAGGTTCAATCAATGGAAGTGTTGTGTTTCCTTATTGATCTGCTTTACTGGGGAGGAGGGGGATTTGTTCAGGGAATCACCTTGGAATTTGATTACCCCATCATAGCTTTCCACTACCATCATAATTTGACATCCTGGAAACTCATGTGTCAAGTACTTCTGCTTTAAATAAATGCTTATTACAGAAAATGTTGCCTCAATCAACATGCCTGTGGCTCTGATATTTGGTTATTGCTTCTTTTTCTGTTGACGTTGTCACATTTTAGGATTTTTTAAAATGTGTGATGATGCCAGCTAAGCAACACTATAGCCTATTCCATGTGTATTTCTTTATGGCTGAGTGGAGATTTCAAGTTGATTGGTCTCAGGTTTTTCTTTTTTTAAAAAATGCATATATTCTATAAAACTAAATTTGCCTCCATTGAAGATTAAAAGGTCTGTGTAGAACAGGTGATGAATCCTAGGACCCAAAATAGTATTAAAATAGTATTTAAAAGCACTTTTACTACCTTGATGTTATATTAAAGGAAGTATTTAAATGTGCTGAGTTGGTAATTCTTTATAATGTCTGTGAGAAATGCATATAAACACAAGAGGTTAATGAATCTCTGATGAACATGAATATGGAAAATCACCAATTAAGTAACATATAATACATTAAGATTCTAGAAAAAAAGATGAGGTGCATGAAGTAGAAGATGCTTTGCTTAGATTTGGCAAAGGACTTAAATTTTAAATATTTTTAATATGTATGTGTATTTGTATATCTATATATCTATATATCTACATATCTACATCTATATTTGTTTTCTTTCATTTCTCTTTAGCCAGAACTACATCTCTCTCTCTCTCTCTCTCTCTCTCTCTCTCTCTCTCTCTCTCTCTCTCTCTCTCTCTCTCTCTCTCATCTGCCTGCCTGCCTGCTTGCTTGCTTATCTATCTATCTATCTATCTATCTATCTATCTATCTATCTATCTATCTATCTATCTATCTATCTATCTATCTAATATAATCCAGTTTTATTAGACTTACAGTCGATTGAAAGAATCTTTGAGTGAAGGCACAAAGAAATGAACTGCTTATAAGAACTCTGATCTAGCTCATATCACTACACCAATACTACATATGCCCTTACTGTGCAACAGGAAAATGGATGTGCTAAGGCTAGCTAAAAAATAGAATACAGAATGAAAGTTGGAAGGGACCTTTGAGGTATTCTAATCCAACTCCCTGCTCAAGTATGGAGCCGAATGGTTCCATGTTACATCACTTGAAATCCAAATGTCACCCATCACGGGAAAAAACAGCCACCAATTGCTATATAGAATGGATGATGGGGTAATGTTTGTAAGGTCTGAGTGCTCAGTCAATTAATTTTTGTCCCCTAATTTTTTTCTCCAAAATAGTTTCACTTTACAACCCTAGCAACCACAAGAGGGCAGCAAACAGATAATCTCTCTCATTTTAAAATTGTCAAGGTTGAGAAACAAGAGTTTGATTCTCTTGGCTGCCATCTAGTGGCCATCTGGATTTGGACAGCCACTAGATAAGAGTTGCAAATATGAGAAATCACTTTTAATGCTTCTGGTATTAGATTGGAACATTTATAAAAAAGCGGGGCAAAGATAGCAGTATTTTGAAGTCATATCTACACCGGGTTGCATTCTAGGATGGAGTGAACTTTTTCAAAGAAGAGAAGTTGGAAGCCATGTCTTCCTTTCCTGATATTCTCTATCTGGGAAGCCCTGCCTTTTTGTTGCCCAGAAAACATCAGCTAGTTGAGTCAGACACAAGCAAGTCAGTTTCAAGGTTTCACATCCTCTAAGTTCAGTCTGAAGGGGACGCGATGGCTCAGGGATTAAAGATGCTGAGCTTATCAACTGACACCCCGAGTTCAAGACCCAAGTACTACACAATGGGGTGAGCTCCTGTTATTTGCCACAGCTCCTGCCCACCTAGCAGTTCAAAAGCATGCAAATAGGAGTAGATAAATAGGTACCACTTCAGTGGGAAGGTAACAGCGTTCCGTGTGCCTTGGTGATAGTCATGCTGGCCACATGACCATGGAAATATCTTTGGACAATGCTGGCTCCCTCAGCTAATATATGGAGACGAACACTGTCCCTAGAATCAGATACAACTGGACAAGGAAAACCTTTATCTTTATCTTTGAGCTCAGTCATTACCCAATCTGTAAAAAGGAAGAAAAGAGGAAAGGGAAGCAGCTGTGGAACAGAAGTCAGGGATCTGGTTTCCTCAGATCCACAACAACACTGCAGAATATACACTGAGCTCAGGAACCAAACAAAAGGGACAGTCCCACAACAGATCTGGGAGATAGGTTACATAGATTTCCCCCCACAACTGCATCAAACCTAAGCCTTTTTTCTCCATCCGTCATGTGTTGTCAGATTGCGGCTTTTTCATTTTCTCAGGGAAAATACTATTTTCATACTGGAACATGTTGGGATGCTTCAGTCTGCCTCAGCAGGGATCTGCTTACGAGATGTCCTCAGCAAACAGTAAGTGGGATGTTTCTTTGCTGTTGAGTTAAAGTGCTAACCGCCCACTTTGAGTCTGCAGAAACAACATCAATGTGCAGTCCCCATGGCTGATTCCTATTCTGCGTCTTTTGCCTTTGTCCTCAATTGCTCCCAATCACCTGATTGCCCTAGAAAGTTAACCCATTTTAGGCATCTGTTGGCTATAGTTAGACTGTATCAGAATGAGAGAGAAAATACTACTGTAGCAGCAGTTACATAGCATGGATGGCTTCATAGGCTGCAGATGAGATGAAGGCAACATTGTGAGAAAGCAGAAGAAAGAAAACAGATGTTGCCAGGGCATATATGTGCTGTTGTTAGATGCAAGCAGAGGCATGGTCCTACCATTACTGATCATCACCTCCTAAGGACACTGAAGACATTGATGGGCTTTCATCTTCAAATCTCAAGGATTTCAAGGCTCTATCAGAGGAAACTTACTCTCAGCAACTTCTCTTCTGAGGCCTACAAAATAGGTAATAGCAGAGATCAAGGTTATAGCTAATCTAACTATCCCAGACAGATGTGGATGGACAATTTGTTTCCTGTAGAAACTCAGGAGCTGCCACTGAACAAGAATGTTACTTGACTACATCAACAGAGGGATGGTAACAAGGCCATGTAAAGCGTTAATACTGCTTTATACTGTACTGGTAAGACCATACTTAGAATATTGCATCCATTTCTGGTCACCATGATGCAAAAAAAGATGTTGATATCTGGAAAGAGTGCAGAGAAGAGCAACAAAATGATTAGGGAACTGGAGGCTAAACTGCATGATGAACAGTTACAGGAATCATGTTTATATAATGTAACAAAGATAATGTTGTTATGATGGCATTCTTCCAGTACTTGAGGGGCTGTCACATATTCTCCAAAATACTAGGGCAGGATAAGAAGCAACCAACAGAAGCTTATCAAAGAGAGAGACAACCTTGAATCATCTCCTTGATTTGTGGTTCTTCTCATCTCTGTGGATAAGATGAATGGAGTAGAGATGAAGATGAATGAATATCTAGAAGATGCCATAATTTGGGATTTGCAAGAGTCACATTCCAAAGATGCTTGCAAGTGGTTCTGTATCAGTTTTAAAAGATGTCCCAAGTGAAATCTTCCAGTCCTCAGCCCAGGATGTTCATAAATTTAACAATTAACTTTAGAGTGAACTGAAAGGAAAAACTTGATAAATTTGCAGGTATGATCACAATCTCTTAGCCACCATCCTATTTCTGGCAAGATGCGTTCTAAAATGTTGTCCTTTATGCATATCTATTAGAATAAAAATAGCAACTCAGATTACAAACCATCAATTAAAAAAAAAAATTAGGAATTTTAAAAATTCCTAACTTTACTTCTATTTTTTTTCTTCTGGGGGAGATGCACTATCACCTATTCATGGCTATCCCCAAACCAGATTTCTAAATATAGAAAGGGGCTGGAATAACATCCCAGTTAGCTGGATGGCAGTACTTATGAAATTTCAACTGATCTTGGAAAAAATGAAGCTGTCTAGGTGATTGTAGTCTAGACTGGAAAGTTTTTAAAAACTGCAAAAGAGCTGAGCTCAGCACAAAACAAGTTTACTTTCTAATGTCATCTCTACCAGAGTAGTTTTTGTTGTTAAGTGAAAAGGTCTTCAAATAACTTTCTTCTCCAGATAATAAACAAGTCAGTCATTACCAGGCCAGTTCATTCATTGCCTAGAAGCACTAAAATCTATTATGGAACTTTTTTTTAATGGGAAGATAATGATTATCCTTCCCTTCCCTTCCCTTCCCCTTTCCTCTCCTCTCTTATCTTCCCTTCCTCCTTTCCCCTTACCTTTCGTTCCCTTCCTTTCCTCCTTTCCCCTTTCCCTTTCCCCTCCTCTTTCTCCTTTCCCCTCCCCTCCCCTCTTCCCTTCCCTTCCTCCTTTCCCCTTTCCTTTCCCTCCCTTCCTTTCCTCCTTTCCCCTCCCCTCCCCTTCCCTTCCCTTTCCCCTTTCCTTTCCTTCCCTTCCCCTTTCCCCTTTCCCTTTTCCGCTTTCCCCTTTCCCCTCCCCTCTTCCCTTCCCTTCCTCCTTTCCCCTTTCCTTTCCCTCCCTTCCCCTTTCCCTTTTCCCTTTCCCCTTCCCCTCCTCTTTCTCCTTTCCCCTCCCCTCTTCCCTTCCCTTTTCCCTTTTCCCCTTCCCCTCCTCTTTCTCCTTTCCCCTCCCCTCCCCTCTTCCCTTCCCTTCCTCCTTTCCCCTTTCCTTTCCTTTCCCTCCCTTCCTTTCCTCCCTTCCCCTTCCCCTTTCCCCTTTCCCTTTTCCCCTTCCCTTCCTCTTTCTCCTTTCCCCTCTCCTCTTCCCCTCCCTTTTCCCCTTTCCCCTTCCCCTCCTCTTTCTCCTTTTCCCTCCCCTCTTCCCTTCCCTTCCTCCTTTCCCCTTTCCTTTCCCTCCCTTCCTTTCCTCCTTTCCCCTTCCCCCTTCCCTTCCCTTCCCTTTCCCCTTCCCTTCCCTTCCCCTTTCCCCTTTCCCCTTTCCCCTTTCCCCTTTCCCCTTTCCTTTCCTTTCCTTTCCTTTCCTTTCCTTTCCTTTCCTTTCCTTTCCTTTCCTTTCCTTTCCTTTCCTTTCCTTTCCTTCCCCTTTCCCCTTTCCCTTCCCCCTTCCCTTCCCCTTTTTTATTCTTCTGACAATTGTTCCTTGTTCCCCTTGTGGCCATATGAGTACAAGAATTCAAATTGGCATACTTCTTGACACTGTAATGACAAGATACACTCAAATACAGCATGAAAAGCCCCCTGTTCATGTTTTTTCCTCTGTCACTGGATGGCCTCAGGTAAGCCAAAGGTGCTTGCTAAGCCTCCACCTCTTAATCAAATACTAATATGGCAGAGCATGATAGAATGACTCATGCTTGACAAGCACTTGGAACACATTCAATTACCAGCTTCCAGATAAGGTTCCAAGTCAGCTTTTACTTCCCTTAAAGATGAAAAGCACACAGTATGGCAGTGCTTCTGGGCCTGCCTTTGCACCCAAATAGCCTTTGATCAGCAACTTATCATATTCTCTGTGCTATAGCTAATGGCAGCTGAATTCCCAGATCTGCACGTTTGAAAATCAAATCATGTCTAAAATAAAACATATCGATGTCATGCCCTTGTTGGAGTCATGAGGGTGAAGCTGTGTACTCTCAGTGCCTTCACAGACGTGGCTTTATTCCTCAGATAGACCAAAGCAACTGGAGGAGACTGGAGGAGAAAGACGAGGAATAGTGGAAAGGTATTGGAAAACACAGTTTAGCATCCTTTGTGCAACCTAGCACTGATGATGTTAGCCAGCTGGGTAATGAAACGTCTTCACCCAACAAGATGCAGTTTTCTCTGCCATGCAGCTCTGCTTCCAAGTTAGCCTTTTTACCTGAAATATGGAGCATACACACTAGAAAGGAAATCATAATGCCCATGTGGACAGCAAACTCACATGGGCTGAGATGTAGGGTGTCATCTTGGTAAATTCCCATATTGTACTGCCTCAAATTGAATACTTCACTGAGCAGAAGATCCTGTCCCTATCCCTCATAGGATGCTGACTTCCTTGGGATTTAAATAAACAACAACAACACACACACACGTAACTTCATAGGCAGAGTTCCTAAAGATGGTTCAAATGCTCCAGGAGACATATATTGCTATCAGGATCTTGACTGGGATACGATAGGGCTTATTAGCACTGGTTCCACAGAAGGAGCTGGTTTAAGAGGGTGATGGCAAAAATATCCCTATAGTATTTCTTTTATTATAGTCACAGACAGGCATTACAAATAAGCATTAATTATCAACAACAACAACAACAACAACTTCAATTGCAGTAGGCAGCTTTACTCAGAACAACTTACGTCCTGTGACGATACCTCTTAACACCATAAGCATCCACATCTGTCTATCTCAGGTCCTTTGGAAGGCCTCGATAAGTGGACAAAAATGCCAAATGCAATCTGAACAGCTGGCTGACTGTGCGATGGATCAAGAGACAAGATAATATATTACAATTAATTCATTGTCAATGGGTAATCAAAGTCTGTCTAATTTTGCAGATAGTACAACAAAATTTAGCTACATTCAAGAGTCTGCATTGCACTGATCTGATAACAACAATCGTACATTAAAGAGATCAGTGTTTCCTGGGTATTTTATCAGGTGAGGTGTTATGAGTGGGTCTGTGAGTCCTTATAGAGGGTATTCTATATTATTTTATTTATTTATTTATTATTTCAATTTATAAACCGCCCTTCTCCTTGCGGACTCAGGGCGGTGAACAGCCAGAATAAAACATGGTATACAAAAGTTAAAAACAATTAAAAATTATTAAATATTATTCGGCCGAGAATTAAAACAACCCAATTTAAAATCAATGTCAAATTTAAAAACGGAGGATGGGATCAAGCTAGCCCAGCTAGATGGAACAAATGGGTTTTAAGGGCCCGACGAAAGGTCCGGAGATCTGGAATCCTGCGTATCTCTGGGGGTAGGTCATTCCAGAGGGCGGGTGCTGCCACAGAGAAGGCTCTCCCCCTGGGGGTCGCCAGCCGACACTGGCTGACGGCACCCGGAGGAGGCCCTCTCTGTGTGAGCGTACTGGCCGGTGGGAGGCTATTGGCGGCAGAAGGCGGTCCCGCAAGTACCCAGGTCCTAAGCCATGGAGCACTTTAAAGGTGGTCACCAACACCTTGAAGCGCACCCGGAAGACCACCGGGAGCCAGTGCAGCTCGCACAGGAGAGGAGTCACGTGGGAGCGCCACGTCATTCCCATAATTCCCCGCGCGGCCGCATTCTAGACCAGTTGGAGCCTCCGGGTGCACCCCAAGGGGAGCCCCATGTAGAGAGCATTGCAGTAGTCCAGGCGGGAAGTCACGAGAGCATGGGTGACTGTGCGTAGGGAGTCCCGATCTAGAAAGGGACGCAACTGGCGTATCAGGCGAACCTGATAAAAAGCCCCCCTGGCCACGGCCGTCATGTGTTCTTCTAAAGACAGCCGTGCGTCCAGGAGGACGCCCAAGTTGCGAGCCCTCTCCGTGGGGGCCAATGTCTCACCCCCAATAGTCAGTGATGGCGTCAGCTGGCTATATCGGGACGCCGGCAGCCACAGCCACTCAGTCTTGGAGGGGTTTAGTCGGAGCCTGTTTCTCCCCATCCAGACCCGCACAGCTTCCAGACACCGGGACATCACTTCAACGGCATCGTTGGGGTGGCCTGGGGTGGAGATGTACAGCTGGGTGTCATCAGCGTACTGATGGAATTCCACCCCAAAGCCACGGATGATCTCACCCAGCGGCTTTACATAAATGTTGAACAGAAGGGGCGAGAGGACCGACCCCTGCGGCACCCCACAAACAAGGCGCCTCGGAGTCGACCGCGGCCCCCCTGTCAACACAGATTGCTACCGGTCAGAGAGATAGGAGGAGAACCACCGTAGAACGGTGCCCCCCACCCCCAACCCCTCCAACCGGCGCAACATGATACCATGGTCGATGGTATCAAAAGCCGCTGAGAGATCTAATACGACCAGGATAGAGGAACAGCCCCTATCCCGTGCCCTCCAGAGATCATCCACCAACGCGACCAATGCCGTTTCCGTGCTGTGCCCAGGCCGGAAGCCGGACTGGAGCGGATCTAGATAGACAGCTTCATCCAGGAACTGGGGAAGCTGCCGTGCAACCACACTCTCAACAACCTTCGCAACAAAGCGAAGGTTGGAGACTGGACGGTAATTGGCCAAAACAGCCGGGTCCAGAGAGGGCTTTTTGAGGAGGGGTCTCACCACCGCTTCTTTCAAAGCGGCCAGGAGAACACCCTCACTCAAAGAAGCGTTAACAATCTTCTGGAGCCAGCCTCGTGTAACCTCCCGGGAGGCCAGCACCAACCAGGAGGGACACAGGTCCAATAAACATGTGGTCGCATTCAGCCGTCCCAGGATCCTGTCCATGTCCTCGGGAGCCACAGAGTCGAACTCCTCCCAAACCACACCCCCAAGACCTGCCTCGATTATCCCGTCCGGATCTACCCAGTCAGAGGCCAGACCTTCCCGGATCTGAGCGATTTTGTCATGCAGATACTGGACAAAGTCCTCAGCTCGACCCTGCAAGGGGTCATCCCAAGCTCCCGGTTGAAGGAGGGAGCGGGTCACCCTAAACAGGGCGGCTGGGCGATTATCTGATGACGCGATAAGAGCGGAAAAGTAGCTAGACTTTGCCGCTTTTATCACCACTAGGTAGGTCTTAATATGAGACCTCACCAGTGTTCGGTCAGATTCGGAACGGCTGGCCCTCCAACCGCTCTCCAGGCGTCTTTTCCGGCGCTTCATCTCCCTCAGCTCCTCAGTAAACCAAGGAGCTGGCTGAGTTCGGCGCCGGGTCAGAGGCCGCAAAGGCACGATGCGGTCCAAAGCCCCGGCGGCCGCTCTATCCCAGGCGGCCACCAGGTCTTCAGCCGAATCATGAGCCAGAGTCTCAGGAAATGGCCCAAGCTCCATCTGGAACCTATCAGGTTCCATCAGGCGCCCAGGGCAGAACCACCTAATCGGTTCCGCCTCCCTGCGGCGGGTTGTAGCGGTTAGAAAGTCTAGTCGAAGGAGAGAGTGGTCCGGCCATGACAAGGGTTCGATGACTATATCCCCTATATCAAAACCACTCGACCACTGACCAGAGACAAAAACTAAGTCCAGGGTGTGTCCGCCCGTGTGAGTGGGGGCGTGAATTAACTGAGTCAGGTCCATGGCCGTCATGGAGGCCATGAACTCCCGAGCCACCTCAGATGTTTCACCAGCAGATGGCAGGTTGAAATCCCCCAAGACCAAAAGTCTGGGGGTATCAACCGCCACTTCGGCTATCACGTTGAGTAGCTCAGGCAGGGCTGTTGCTATGTGGCAGGGAGCCAGGTACGTAAGCAGCAGACCCATCTGAACTCCGCAACCCCACTTCACAAGGAGGGATTCACACCCGGTTATCTGAGGTACAGTGGACTCCCTCGGATCAAGACTCACTTTTATGATAACCGCCACCCCCCCGCCCCTGCCCTGAGCTCTCGGCTGATGGAATGCATGGAAGCCTGGAGGGCACATATCCACGAGGGGGACTCCCCCCTCCTGGCCCAACCAGGTCTCCGTAATACCTGCCAGGTCCGCTCCCTGGCAAGATCACAGATGAGGGAGGCTTTATTTACCACGGACCTGGCATTGCACAACAACAGCGGGAGACTCGGGCCCTGAGAGCCTGCGCAACCTGGGGAGCGAGAAGGGCTTTGGGGACCGGGGCGCGCCATCGCTCGGAGATAGCGAGTGCGCGCCCCCCTCACATGATATGGTCCCCTGCACTCGCCATATCTGCCCCTCCCACTCAGCGTATTGATAGAAAGGCCCTCTGCAGAGTGAACTTCAATGTACCCCTTACCCCCGGAATCTACACCCCCCGTAGCCCCACTAACAGCTGGACCCGACCCCTCCTCCTGTGGGTTAACCCCCACACCCACACAACCCTCCCACTTCCCAGAACCCCTTAAAAATTTATCTAAAAGTTTACCCAACAAACCCCTCAGACCCCTTTTTGCTCCATGCCACTTCTCGGAGCTCCAAAGCCCGTCATAAAGGTAGGCCCTCGATAGAGTGGAGGGCCATGCCTGCGAGAGGGGGGAATCTCGCAGAATCAGAAGTTCCGCCGCTGAATACATTCAATACATTTAATACTCGGGGGAAGTCCATGGCAGGGGGTTAATCAAGATGATCCAAGATTCCGGCAAAAAAGGGGTATCCACTCAGGTTCAGTCAATAAACTCCACTGCTCTCTCACCACAGTGGATAGAGTCTTAAGCCATTTCGGACCGGATGTCCACACCAGCCGCCCTCTCACGGAAGCTGGGAAGGGCCAAGAAACAGCAGACTTGGTCCGACTCCATGTTAGACTTGAAAACCAGGGTGAATCCCTCAACAGTTGGGAAGCAATCCATAACAATCACCAATCCACAGGAAACTGCTGGCCAAGAGGATGTTTCGATGACTACATTTAGGCGAGAAGGGGCTATAAAAGTCCATGGGAGGCAGATAACACAATTCCTCAAGAGTCCAGATGATAAATAGTCATAAGGCCAGTGAGCCATATCCGCTGAAAGCAAACTGGCTAGAGATCTTTCCAGCCTATGGGGCAATAAAACAATAATAGCTCTACTTCACCCCCAATCAACACAAGGAGGAGGGGGGGAGCCTCTGAAACAACCAGCGCTGGGCCCTTTTCAGGTGGGTCCCCTTTTCATGGCTGTTTCAGGTAATCCCAGATGATCCATATTAACGTTGGTGGTATAATTAGTATAGTGCCCCATGTTCTCGGTAATAAAGGCCTCCTGCCTCTCTTCGCCCTCTCTGGCGTCCTCTCTTGCAGCCGTTTTGCAGCCTTCCTCCCAACGTCGCCTCCCCCCAGCTGCCAAAACCGCCTCCATCCACCGCTGGGATACGCAGGAACTCCTGCCATCCCTACAGCGTGCCTGAAGCCCCCACGAAGGGGGGGAAGGGGGAGGCAGAGGTGCCGAGGTTGGGGGGAGGGGGGCAACAGCAACAAAGCCATCTCCGTCGTCTCGGCTGTCCCACGGCCGCTAGAGGACGCCGAGGTACTTTGCGAGGGCGAACTAGGCTGGCTGCAAACCTCAAAGCAGCCGCCTTCGTCCTCGCCTCGGTTGCAGCGTCCTGGAGAGCATCCAGCTCTCAGAAGGTCTCAAAAGGTCTCAAAAGATTGGCGAAGAGCTCCCCTCGCCAGTCCGGGGGCTTAACAAGCTGGTCCGGCCCCCGAAAACCCCCAAAAGCCAGGGAAATTCTCCCCCACCTCACCGCCGATCAGCTGGGAGCGGCCATCTTGGGCATGCGCAGAGGAGATTCTATTCCTACTATAGTATAGTAGGGTACATACGGTAGTTTCGATAGCCCCTTCTCCACAAGAGTACAATCTCAGCTGGGATGGGGTTTTTTTTTTTACATCAGCTTTCCAAAATTGCTGTGGGGGAAAAACATATGCCTTTTAGACCTCACATCAGAGTAAATGAAAAAAATGCCTTCTCCCATAAGAACCTCTTTAAGTAGAAGGGTCTGTAGGTTAATTTTATTCTGATTCCTTCCACCTGGAATGTAGAACTTTCTGATACCTGAAGTGGAGGCTTTTTACAGGTGGGGGATACCCATCCAATCTGTTTTTTTAAATGATAGATAAACACAAGTATCTTTGCTAGGTATTTGATTTAATTTCTCCTTTGTATTTATATATATGTTTTTCAGTGGTGGGTTTCAAATTTTTTTACTACCAGTTCTGTGGGTGTGGCTTGGTGGGTGTGGCATGGCTTGGTGGGCGTGGCTTGATGGGCATGGCAGGGAAAGGATACTGTAAAATCTCCATTCCCTCTCCAATCCAGGAGAAGCTTACTGCAAAATCCCCATTTCCTCCTGATCAGCTGGGACTTGGGAGGCAGAGAATAGATGGGGGCGGGGCCAGTCAGAATTTTTACTACCGGTTCGGTGAACTACTCAAAATTTCCGCTACCGGTTCTCCAGAACTGGTCAGAACCTACTGAAACTCACCTCTGGTGTGTGTGGCTTAAACAAGTACATTCTCTTTTTCTAAATACACACTGTCATGCACACTTAACCTTTGTATCTTATTTTGACTGGTGAAGTTACTTGGATGAATATCAAAATGTCTCACATTAACAAACTTTGGTCTAGTTGCCATGATTTAACCTTTTTTAAAAGATACTTTTGGCCTGGAGGATTGAGTTTTCATTGACATATTTAACCTTTGTGGACTTAATCTACTAACAAATCAACCGGGAATCAACTCTGAAGATCTTTTTAATGCATTTCACTTTATCTAAACTTTATTTAAATAAACTTTATTTATTTAAACTTGAGGGCCACTTGCTGAACTAGAAACCAAAGCTTTATTTAATTTGCTTGGAGTTGTCTCTTTTCTATTTTTAATTTTTTTTAAATTCAAGATTGTTTTGTTAATTGTGTACGTTAAGAAGGTTAAATAAATGAAAAAAGAAATGAGAGGCTGCTTGACTCCAGGCATCTTACACTTTAAAGGAGTCAAGAATAAATAATAAGATAAAAATAAAAGATCACATCTGGAAGAAACAAACACAACACGCCAGAGAAAACCCACAGGGACTAAAAAAACAAAAAAAAGCATCCTACTGCCAGGCCTGGGAGAACAGCCAGGTTTTCAAAGCCTTTCAGAATATTATCAAGGTGGGACCCACAACAGATGGCTTGAGAATTGCCATTTCAGAAGGTAGCAGCCACAACAGAGGAAGCAAATTTCCTGGGATCCAGAAGATGAGGCTCTTTCTTTGCATGGACCTGGTTTGCACCCACTGTGCCCAAACCTACTGGGAAGACATAAACTACTGGAGATAGGTAGTCCTTTAAATAACCAGGTTCTAGATATAGACCAATCATGATTTTCCATGATTATGTAGGTATTATATATCCATCAAGAAACTAGGATTGATTTAGGCTTCCTGTTAATGGTTTATTTATTTAGCATATGGCACCTGTTAATGGTAAAATATACCCACCATTCTTACTACAAAATATAGTATTGCTTTAGAAGATACAAAGCTGGTTTGATATTATAATTATAAGGGAAAGATTTGCACACTACTAACCAGAGCATACAAAACATTTGCTAGACCAATTCTCGAATATAGCTCATCTGTCTGGAACCTGCACTACATATCAGACATTAATACTTGTTTTATATAATTGGATTTTAAATTGTTTCAGCCTAATTATTTAATTTATTTTAAATATTTTTAACTTTTGTATGTCATTGTATTTTATTTGGCTGCTCACCGCCCTGAGTCCCTTCTGGGAGTAGGGCGGTATACAAATTCAATTAAAAAATACAATTGGAGTAATTACCACTTTATGTCCAGAAATAATTTACAAGAAGAGTCCTCCACTCCTTGCTCACAACAAAATACCTTATGCCATCAGATTTGAAATTCTGGGCTTAGAAAATGTAGAACTACGCTGCCTTTGGTATGACCTAAGCGTAGGTCATAAAATTATCTGCTACAATGTTCTACCTGTCAATGACTACTTCAGCTTCAACCACAACAATGCACAAGCACACAATAGGTACAAACTTAAGGAAAACCACACCAAACTCGATTGCAGAAAATATGACTTCAGCAACACAGTGGTCAATGCCTGGAATGCACTACCTGACTCTGTGGTTTCATCCCAAAACCCCCAAAAGTTTAACCTAAGACTATCTACTGTTTTTTTAAAAAAGTTTTTTATTAGTAGTTCAAAATTAAAAACATTGGACATAGATACGACGTCACTGGTCCCAAACATCTTCCAACACTTTAAATTAATACATTATATACTATGATAATATAACAATATATTCCTTAGATCTTATACGTTATTTACGCCAAAGTGGTAATCAATGGGGAAACGACAAAGAATTTTCCAATTCAAAAAGGGACAAGACAAGGTTGCCCACTATCATCATTATTGTTTATTTTATCTAAGACTGTCTACTGTTGACCTCACCCCATTCCTAAGAGATCTGTAAGGGGCGTGCATAAGAGCACCAGTGTGCCTACCGTCCCTGCCCTAATGTTTCTTGTATTTGTATCTATTTTATGTATCCAATCCATGCTTATTAACAAATACATTCTTGACAAATAAATAAATAAAATATAAATAAATAAATAAATAAATAAATATTTACTTGCATTCTTCTGGAAATCTGAGTATAATAAGGGCAAAGTCTGTTTTGCATCAAGCTTGATTCCTGGAGATCCATCCGTATAATTTTATTTGGATGACACTAATGTTGTTTGCCATTTCCTTTCTCTGGGATTCCTTTTTCTTTTAGATTTCAGCTTCCCAGTTTAGCCTTATCTTCCAAAGTAAGGTAGTTCCTCTCTCTCCAAGTATTAAGTAGGTCTGATCTTGCCTCGCTTTCTGGATCAGCTAAATGCATTGCTGCCATCTGCTGAGGGGAACAGAAAAGAGAAGCAGCACTAAAACCTACTTGCAAGTAGTCCTCAATCTACGACAATAGAGTCCAAACATTCTGTTGCTAGGCAAGACAGTAGTTAAAAGTGAGTTTTGCCTCCTTTTATGACATTTCTTGCCACATTTTAAGTGAATCACTGCAGCTGTTAAGTTAGCAAGACGATTGTTCAGTGAATCTGGCTGCCCCATTGACTTTGCTTTTTAGGAGATGGGAAAAGGCAGTTACATGTTCCCAAGGCACTGCAGCTGTCATAAATACATCCCAGTTGCCAAGCATTTGAATTTTGATCACATGACCATGGGGGGGGGGTTATACGACGGTCATAAGTATGAAACACGGTCACTTCTTTTCAGTGCCTTTGTAACCGTATTTAGCTTATTTCAAAAGACAACGTGATTTCTACAGAGTTCCTGATGGGATGAATCCAAGCTCTTCCTGGATTCAGTTTTATTGTGTCACTAAAGGAACAGTTGTAAGTTGAGGACTACCTGTATTGTTTCTTCTGCTCTCTGCCCATCTGTGTTGGTAAGAGCTATTATTTCAGGCTGATCAGTTCAAACATTTCCAATGTAGTTTCATCAAACCAATGTTGTTGTTGGCAGCCTAGATTAGCACACCCATTTTTGATGATACAAAAATGTTTACCATGTCTTCTTTTTGACTGTGTTTCAGCCTTCCCGTAAAACTACTGTTTTGGGCCACCCAAATAATTGAGGAAAACCCTGCTTAGTTTCTTAGACCAGCTAAAATAATCTAAATGTTGCCAAACAAGACTTTGTTACTAGCCACATGTACAGTGAATCTTTCAGCATTAATGTTTTTGGCTGTTAAGGGTTAAATAGTTTGGTCTGTTTTATTCCTGTAGCCAACACATTTTTGATATATTCAACCAGGAGTCTCATGTTGTGTTGGAAGACATGGTAGTGTGATTTGTTAAAGCTAATCTGCATTGCAGCACAGATGAAGTTAAAATTTCAGAGAGAAATGACCTTGTTAGTCTGCTGTAGCCAAAACAACACATTTTTGATAACTATAAACTAATAAATAATAGCACATTTTTTTGTGACTCACACTTCACTTTGTCGGTCTGATGAAGGAGATTCCAGTCTGTGAAAAGAATGCCTTAATGCATTTATTTGTCTCTCTAAAATTTTTTTAAAAAATTTCTATGAACTACATCCACATAGGCAATCTTCATTTTAGTTACTAGATCCTGAAATGATGGTTTGGCTTGAAAGACATATATTGTTCAAGGTTTGATTTTAAAACATAATTCAGGAGTAACTTCAGAGTACTGGCAATCGTTAACTTTTCTTTTTAAATTAATGATTTATTAAAATCATTCTTACATGGTCACCCTATTCAAACAACCCATATCTGCACAGCTTACAACCCCCCCCCCCCAAATCAGGATAAAAAATGACAAATAACAATAAAGAGTAATATGTGACTTAGCTCACATTCATATTCTTCCCTGATGGGAATTTCTCAAGGGAGTCCCAAAGTTTGGGAAAATAATCAGATTTTTAAGCAGTTTCTAAAGGTCAGTGTATCTCAGCTGTATCTCATGGAAGATAATTCCCAAGGTACATCAAAAGTACATCAGGTACATCAACTGAAAATGTTCTTCTGTGGGGCCGATCAGGTGCCATTGTTTCAAACACAGGACACAAAGGTAAAAAAGTAAAAGTTTCCCTGTCAGTCATGTCTGTACCTAGGCACAGTGCTCATCTCTGGTTCTTGGCCAAGGGAGCCAGCGGTGTCTAAAGACAATTTCTGTGGTCATGTGGCCAGCATGGCTATACACCAAAGGCACATAGAATACTCTTACCTTCCCACCAAAGTGGTACCTATTAATCTACCCACACTTTCATGCTTTTGAACCGCTAGCTGGGCAGGACTCAAAGGATGCCCATCCTTTTACCTCTCATTTTATCTCATGAGATGATACATTAGTTGGCAATGACAAAGTCTGTTTCCAATTAATTTCTATGCTACTCTTTTTCCCAGAGGAGCCCAGAGAGATACAAAAACGCGCGCGGGGGGGGGGGGGGGACCGGACAGTGTAGAAGGAAACCATGGCAATAAAACCAAAATTGCTTAAAAGCAGTGAGTATGAAAAGTGCAGACTAAAAACAAACAATATAAAAATAGACAATCTTTAAAGTACCTAGTTCTAGAGCAGATGTTACCCTCTGAAACCCCTGGGTAAACAAGCGTGCCTTTGTTTGTTTGGAAATGAAGATGCTGAACATCTTGACAAAAATCCTTAAGTAGGTAGTGACCCTGAGAAAACCTTATTCCTGGCCTCTGTGTAATGAGTCAAAAAAAAAGGGGGCGAAAAGCTCCCAGATCGGACTGGATCTCCTGATCCGATAGCAATTTTTCCCTGTGGTTCTATGATCCAGTAGCGATTGTCACCTGGATGTCATTAGTTCCTGGTTTTAACCAGGAAGTAATGTTTTTTTTACATTCTGTGCTTGCGCAGAAGGTTTTGCACATGTGCAGAAGGTGTGTGTGAGCTTGTGATGCGTGAGTGGCGCGTGCGCTTCCGAATCGGTAAGGAATGTAAGTAGATTTCACCCCTGGCCAACACTATTGGTACAAGTAGTCCTCAATTTATGACCACAAATGAGCCCAAAATTTCTGTTGCTAAGTGAGACAGTTGTTAAATTTTGCCCCGTTTTACGACCTTTCTTGTCACAATTGTTAAATATGAATCACTGCAATTAAATTAGTAACATGGTAACTAAATGAATCTGGCTTCCCCATTGATTTTGCTTATCAGAAGGTCACAAGAGGTGATCCCATGATCCCAGGACACTGCAACTGTCATAAATATGTGACCTTGACACTTGTTCTTCTGGTGAATGTAATTCTTCTGTCTGCAAGGTTTAATAATGTTCTGGCTTAATGGTGGATGTGGAAAGAGCGCAGAGAAGAGCAACAAAGATGATTGGGGAACTGGAGGCTAAAACATATAAAGAACGGTTGCAGGAACTGGGTATGTCTAGTTTAATGAAAAGAAGGACTAGGGGCAGTGGTGGGATTCAAATAATTTAACAACCGGTTCTCTGCCCTAATGATTTCTTCCAACAACCAGTTCACCAATCTGCTCAGAAAGTTAACAACCGGTTCTCCTGAAGTGGTGAGAACTGGCTGAATCCCACCACTGACTAGGGGAGACATGATAGCAGCGTTCCAATATCTCGGGGGCTGCCGCAAAGAAGAGGGAGTCAAGCTATTCTCCAAAGCATCTGAGGGCAGGACAAGAAGCAATGGGTGGAAAATAATCAAGGAGAGAAGCAACCTAGAACTAAGGAGGAATTTCCTGACAGTTAGAACAATTAATCAGTGGAACAACTTGCCTGCAGAAGTTGCTCCAACTCTGGGAGTTTTAAAGAAGAGATTGGATAACCATTTGTCTGAAGTGGTGTAGGGTTTCCTGCCTAGGCCGGGGGTTGGACTAGAAGACCTCCAAGATCCCTTCCAACTCTGTTATTCTGTATTCTGCTATTTAGACAAGTGCCCCACTTTAAGGGCTGTTCATATAATCATATAACCATTTCATGTAACCATTTAGCATTTAACAACCAAGCAGCTAGGTTCCAAATTAGTCCTTTTGAACCTATGTATTTACTGCTTATAAAGCACCTCAATTCCAGAGAATTCTGGGCAACACACAGCAAGAAACAAACAATCAAACAAACAAAAAATCGTAAGACATCACCGTTAAGTACAGAAAATGAACACGCTCATTCAAAACCGATGGCTCGTTCAAATAATCCTGCCTTCACTTACTTAGGGAACATTAGAGTGGTGGGTTGCCCCCAGTTTGGACCGGTTCACAAGAACCGATAGTAAAACTGGTGGGAGGCCCCACCCACTGCCCCGGATGTTGTCATCGGCGATCTGCGCATGCTGTTGCGAACTGGTAGTAAAGGTAAGTAGAACCCACCTCTGGAGTATTAATACCCCATGTGAAATACATTAGAGAACCTAATTGAAATTTATTGGAGCACAGATTAACTGAATCTAGGCTGAGTAGGGAAGGTGGTAGCTATACTAAACCAGGCAGAGAAAGAAAAATTTGCAGTTGGATAGTAGTTTTGCTCTTAATATTGTGCTGTGCCCAGCTATAACCTCAGGTAGAGCTGGATTGATTTGTTTCCACAAGATAGGTCTGTATTGTAGAAGTCTCTCTTTGTGAAGCACAAAGCAACAAAAGCTTGGCAGGCTGTAGAAAATCAAAAAGAACTGGAATTTATGGTGGTACTAAGGAAGGAAACCTTTGGTGCTTTAAAATAAAAACTACTTATATCCTCAGACATCTGATAAGCAATGAATGAAGTGGGGAGAGCTTATGATCAGTCCACCTAAATGGAATTTAAATCTCGATCAGACTTATCCCAGGTGATTAACTACTTTGAATAGAGTGGAGCAGAAGATTTAATTAGGCAGCAGAGACATTTAAGAGCAACCAGTTTCTTGGGGAAAAGCCTGACATCGACACTTGTTCTTCCGGTGAATGCAATTCTTCCATCTGCAAGGTTTAATGATGTTCTGGCTTAATGGTAGTGTTGGCTAAGGATAGAATGGCTATCTCTTGTATAGAATTGCATTTTAGTGGATTTGGCTTTTGACAATCCCTGTTGAAAATCTTGTTTCTATCGCTGATCATCTCAAAGGTAAGGGCCTTTGAAACATTGTTTTCCAGAGGCAGGTTATCTTGATTTTCCTAGAATGATAGGCTTATGGTCTGTTGGTGCCAAGTTCATTGCTGCGTAGTGAGCTAGAGGAGGCTGATATTTCTAGAGTTGAATCGAGACCTGGAGCCGCCATAAATGAGGAAACGGAAGGCCTTCCAGCCCCCCTCCCCCACCAACAGCTTGTGTTTATACTGCAACATTCTTATAACCAATCTTTAGCCATGTTTCTTGGAAATAATACTTCAAGAAGAATACAGCTAATTGAGATCCTTTGAGACTTCAAATAGCAACAATTCTTGGCGATTCTAGACAGAAGAAATTACTATTAAACTCTTTCAAATGTCTTGGGGATCTCTATTATTGACTGGCTTCAATTAAGTTTGCATTAAAATTAAACAGGGAAAGCTTTCTCTTGAGTTCCTGCAGAATAAATGGAATATGAATCTAAGAAAAGTAATTGAAGATTAATGGCATTTTAGGGGTGAGAAATTTATTGGAAGCATAACAGAGAATGGTTGTTTATCTGTTCTATCTCTTGCATTCTTGTGAAAAATCATTGTGGGTTAATGATAACTGACATGCACATAAACTAGCCATCCATGTAGTAGCCTGATATTGTGAACATTTTGCCCATATGGTTTATGATTCGGTGTTATGCAAACTTGGACAACTTGCAGTAGTTTTTAACCCTCTTGGACATTGGCAACCTTGACTGGGAGTGATCTACTTACAGGAGACATTTGAAAGTTTTCTGAGTGGAGAAATTTGCATGAATTCTTGGCCTGAGATTAGCTTCCCCCCCCCACACTTCCTGCCTCTTTATGGTTTCTTTTCTATCTATACATTCCCTTTTCATATTAGAGCATCACAGCGAGCTAATTAGTTTACTTTCATCCTGCCAGGAGCATTTCTTCAGCAATAGGACTTGGGTATCCATGGAGTCCATAGGTAAACCCTTGTCCTCTCCTGAAACCTGGTGTAAGATCTATAAATCCTGTGATCCATCACCATCATCCTGTATAATGAATAAACACCATTACTTTTGGGCTGGTGCCATAAGATGCAAACGTTTTAGGCACATTTTTGCTATTTCTTAGCTAAACTGTGGCTTAGAATCTTGCCAGCCTCTCACTCTCACAATAGGCTAGAGTAGGGGTGTCAAACTCGATTTTATTGAGAGCTGCATCAGGGCTGTGTTTGACCTCGGGGGCTGGGGTGGGTGTGGACAGAGTGGTTGTGGACAGCAGGACATCACTCATGTCAGGGGCGCCTGTGGTGGCCCAAGCGCTCTGCCTGCGAAAATGGGCTCCTGGGCCCTGTTTTTGGCCTCCTCCAACCCTTTGCCAGTGCACTCCCCCCAAGCTTCATTTTCACTGGAAGAAGGCTGCAGGAGGCCATCATGGCTGAAAACAAAGCCTGGGATGGCTGTGCGTGGCCCTCCCAAGCTCCGTTTTCACTAGCAGAGGCACCGTGAGGCAGACCTTTGTTGTTTCCAGGGCAGCCCCGCAGGCCAGATCTAAGCACCCTGTGGACTGGATCCAGCCTTGAGTTTGACATCCCTGGCTAGAGGTAAAAATGTACCCAAACTAGGGCTACTCTATTTGGCTTGCAAAGAGATGTAGATTTATCTCTTTGTTGCCATCTAGTGGGCTAGAGGAGGCTGATGTTCCTAGATGGACTTGTACCGATCCTTATGCAAGTCACTGAAATTTTAGAATCGGGACCAATTTGTTCATTGCACAGAGAGTGATCTAATCCATCCCCAGTTTGATCCAGCAATGTTGAAGCTCTGAGTGATGTGTTCCAAAGGTCTGTAAGACCTGCTCCACAAGATAACTGGTTCTCCAAGCAGAAGTTTACATTTCTGAATTGCTTTTACCATAAACTAACTATTCCTACTCTTCAGCCAAAATCCTAAACTGCAGCATGAAATATAGTCCAGTCCATAGAAAGCAAGACCTATGCAAATGCCTTACAGATATTTCTGCAATAGTGTCATTTTATTCCTCTCAGTTTTGCCTATTCCTTCCATCTTTCCTTCCTTATTTTCCATATCACTAATCCTTTTCAATGGCTTTTCAAGTAAGGCATATAGAATCAGGCAGAATCCATACAAGTTTAAAAATTAAAAAGTATTAATCATTCTTGGGTATGGCAGTTTTATTAATATAGCCTAAAATCAGATTAGACTTTCTCTTCCTTTTCCTTTCTGCTTTAAACTCTTATTGTTTTGTACAGGTTTTGATCACGGACATTTCCAAGATTCTTTCCCAAGCCAAGAACTTTTAACAAGCCAGGAATTGCCATCCTGTGTTTGGGGATTCGCTTTTTGTGTAAGCTGATGTTGAATTTTTCATTTGTATTGAATTTCACATTGCTAATTTCATCCCACTCTCCTATTTTATCCAAACAATCCCTTCTCCATAGATATATTAGGATACGGTTTCAGGGGTTCAAGATGGATTGAGAGCACACTGTAGATGATATAGGAGGGGTCACTTCCTACCCCACACTGTTTTCAGTTCCTTAAAAAGAAGTTGACTCATAATTGTCTTCATGCCATTTCAAAATGCTCTGCACAAGGAGCAGGAAAAAAAAATCTACTGTCCACTTCAAGCTGCTGCAGACAGCAACACATAACCAAAAGAAATATATAATTAGTTGCTTGCACATATCCTAAATCAACTTACGATCACAATTACGACCATGACTACTTAGCATTTATGACTATAATCGAGCCCCAAATATCTGTTGCTAAGTGAAACATTTGTTAACTAAGATTTGCCCAAGTTTACAACTTTTTTTTGCTACAGTTGTTAAGTGAACCATTGCAGTTGTTAACTTAGCAACACAGTTGTTAAGTGAATCTGGTTTCCCCATTGACTTTGCTTGTCAGATGGTCGCACAAGGTAGTTACATGATCCCAAGGAGCTGCAACCGTCATAAATATGAGTCATGAAAGTTGCCAAGTATTTGAAATTTGATCATGTGATCATGCTGCAAGGGTCAAAAGTGTGAAAAATGATCATAAGTCACTTTTTTCAGTGCTGTTGTGAGTTTGAATGGTCACTAAATGAACTGTTGTAAGTTAAGGATTACCTGTAATTGGGATGAGATGGTTCCTCAGGTATCTTGGGCCCATGCAATGAAGGGTTTTCAAGGTAATGACTAACACTTTGAATTGGACCTGGAAGCAAACTGGCACCCAGTGCAGCTCATATAGTAGAGATGTGACATGGGCCAGCTTAGGGGTGCCCAAAAGCAATGTATTGATTCCTGCAAAGATGAGTCAGGAGGGTGTCAAGCCATCTTAACAGGGATGGAGTCTAAAAGCTAGGAGATGCAGTGAGGCAGGAGTTCCAGCAAATGGAGAAAGATGTGTCCCATGAATTCCAGAGACGTTTATGAGATTTCTTGCAGTTACAAACCCAATGGAGTTGAGACAGAAATTCACGTATGCAGTCAACACTAGGGAATTGCAGAAATATGGAGCTACTTTGGACCTGCTGCCACTATATCCCTGTGAAAAATTGCTTTTCATGCCTCTTGATCTGGACTCGTTTGGAAAACACACCCACACATGATTATATTTTGGAGTGGGGGGGGGGGGATGCTAGATTGTGCCAAGTATTTTATTTTAAATGTATGCACTGAATGTCTGAGTGTCTTCCAAAAATGAGCTTGGGGAATAAGGTTTACCTCCCATCCCCAGCATATGGGAATCTATATCTGGATTGCAGCATAGTTGTTTACTGAAATGTAAGAAAAAACAACAAATAGAAACGCAGTTGTCTATGGTATATTTAAGAAGAAATGTAGTTGGCTCTAATGTCAAGGACAGATATTTTGTTGAGTTTCAGAATTCTGAAGAAGGGGTAACATCTCAGAATGTCCCATTCACAAAATAATAAATTGGGACTAGGAAGAAACACATCCTTTAAATAATCAAATTAATTACTATTTCTTGAAGCAGCAAATTGGGCTCTCCTTCCTTCTCTTTCTTCTTCTCTCCAGCCCCCCAAGCAAACTGACTTCCAATAATCTCCTACAGATAAATGTATTTTCTCTTGCATGCAGTAAATCAACATACACAAATATTTACATTTTCCAAAGAAGTGTGTTTGTGAAAAACTTTTCTGAACCTTTCTTCTTCTTTTGCCTATTCACATTCCCATCTCTTCTGTTTTTTAACCTATCTTAGAAGGCCTTGCTATTTACTTTTAAAGTCTTTTTCAGCTAATCTTCTCAGTGTAAAAAAGCAGAAGTTCTGCTATTCTTTTGTGGTTGTTCCTCTTTTTGTACTGGTTTTGCAGTATCCCCCCTCATATTTTTCTCCATAAAAGCTGCTTATTTGGGGGAATGTATTTGAGGGCCTGAGTGATTGTAATTCAGTGAAGGGATTCTTGCATCAAAGAACACAGAGTTTTCATAGCCAGAGGACATATTTAAACCACTAAGTTCAAGTTTCTATGAGACTTCCTCCAAAATTCTTCTGGGGGGGAAAATAAAAAGGGAAATGTTTGCTTGTATGCATGGCACTCCTCAAAAATTTCAAAATGCTTTCCTGATGGATAGTTCTATGTGTTCTGCTAACCACCCAAACAAAGTTAATAGTAGGTTACTAACAGAAACTTGTCGGCATCCACATCAATAGACGATTCCTGGAATTTCTTGGGGGAAACCATGACAATTAAACTAGCATATCATAAATACCGGTCTGTTGGGTTAATCGCCTTTTCATGTTTAACAGAGAACAGGAGAAAAGCAAAGAAAAATAGGGATTGGATACTTTGCCAAGAACTGTAGTAAGCAAACAGTATAGTCCAGTGGTTGCATTATCATATGGGTAAGTGCAAACTTTCTCAGCGGGTTTTTATTTTAAGAAATATGAAATAAGACAAAAGAAAAATAAATTCTTATTTTAAGAAATACTAAAAAATACCTGGGTACATAACAACTACATAAAATTGTTTGGACTGGAGAGGTAGGAAATGAATGGTTACGTCTTAACTTGGCAGCTCTTAATATTCCCCTCTTGTGCAAACGCATAGATCACCGTGGCTGAGTAATGGCCTGGAAATTTGAAGGAAAGTTTCTTTCACATTGCAGATATAATACAGCAAGGCTGAATTAAGGCATCAGTCAAACCAAAGGTTTTTGCATTTCTTTAATTATAGTGGAAGCACTTCTGAGACTATTAGATAGTTACTGTATGTGATATCCTGCCTTTCCTACAGGAGTTCAAAGCTGCAAATACAGGTAGTCCTCAATTTATGACCACAATTTTGGTTGCTAAGTAAGACATTTTAAAAGTACATTTTGCCCCATTTTATGACCTTTCCTGCCATGGTTGTTAAGTGAATCACTGCAGCTGTTCAGTGAGTAACATGGTTGTTAAACGATCTGGCTTCCACATTGACTTTGCTTGTCAGACGCTCACAAAAGGGGATCGCATAACCCCGGGACATTACAACCGTCATAAATAAGAACCAATTGCCAAGCATCCGAATTTTGATCACCTCACCATGGAGATGCTGCAAAGGTCATAAATTTGAAAAATGGTCATAAGTCAGTTTTTTCAGTTGTAACTTTGAACGGACACTAAATGAATTATTGTGAGTCAAGAACTACCTGTACAGTTCTTCTTTCTTCATTTTTTCATACCAGAACAATTGAGAGATCACAACAGGCTCAAAGTCACCAAGGGCGTTAGTCTGGATGTAAACCAAGGGAGCTATTTAATCAGGGAGACTTGGATTCAAATCCTTCCTTTAGCTGTGAAGGCAAAATTTATTTTTCTTCTTACCAAGTTGGGAAGACAGCAATGGAATGATTTTTCTTCTCTTCAATTTTGCTGCTGTGCCTCTTAAGGATGGGGAGGGAATAACACAACCGACAACATCTCAAAGGGCATTTGGTAATAAAACCATCTGACATGCTTTATGAATTATTAAGTTCAGAATTGGCAAACTCTAGGGCTCAGTATCCAATCACCGCTTCTCATCCATCATTAAAAAGTATAAATCAAACCTTTTTATTGCCACCTGGTTTTGATTTTTTTTTTTTAAAGTTACAGTATTGCTTCCCTATGCTCCGGTCATCAGAGTTGAAAACATGAAGTATAGCTGCCTTTAAGGAAGGCTGATCTGTCATTGATCAGTGTCTAGTGCTCCGTTATCTCATGGAAAAGTATTCCTCTCGCAACACAATCTCCCTTTATGTGAATTTCATAGATTTCAAAGCAGCGTTTGATTCCAGGTTCTGAGCTAAACTGTGGAAAAAACTGGAGGCCTCGATTGACCAATGCCTACTTCATTTAAGACAAAGGGATCTAGCTCAAAGTAAGATGTAACCACCAGTGCCACTGTTTGTTTCACAAATACCTAGGGTGCCCAGGACAATTTTAGACTTCTCAACTGCTTTCAGATATCAACCCTGTTGCAAAATATAATGTTGCCAAGTTCTCCACCACAGCCCTTAAAATTTGTTTGATGGTGACCTGGGCTATAAACTAGATTTATGAACATCTACTTCACCATACTAGAGAGTTCTGTAATTTGATAAAGTCTTCTGCATATGTTCTCCTATATCCATCTAATGATCCTATCCTTTCCTTTAGATCAGGGGTGTCCAACTGTTACCAGTAGCAACTTTAAGACTCAGAAAAGCATCATGCAAGGTTGCATATTGGCCCCACTCGTATTCAGTCTCTATTTCACAACGCAAACTTTCATTCCCCAAAACATGCTGGAAGGTACCTCTACTCTATGAAGATGATGCAGCAGTGCTTTCAAGAATATCTATTGATCTTTAAAAGGAGCACTGAAAGCACTGACACAGTATTGCAAGGAAGACCATCTAGACCTCAATCACAATAAAATTAAAATCGTAGACCTTGTAGCCATCTGTCCTGGAGCACTGATGGCCATAAGCCTAAGCAGGCATCCTGTTTTGAATACCTGGGACTAGTCCTATATTCTGCACAGTGGGAAACCCGATGGAGACTACAGTAAGTTGCTGAAAATGCACAAAGGACCTCATCTACTATCTTTACATTTCTTAAGACAAATACCTGCAGTATTTAAATTACTCAAAGCCAAGCTAATTAGCACAACTTATTTATGATGCTCAGCTTGTCCCCTTCTCTAATTTTGCAGTATTACATCTTTTACCAGCTTTAAGACTTGCTTAAAGCTGGTAAAAGATGTAATTAACTTGGGGAATTCTACAAGGTGAAGTCCACAGGTCTTAAAATTGTCAACGTTGAACACCCCTGCTTTAGATTCTTTTAGACTTTTGTTTTTAATTTATATTTTCTGTTTCATATCTTTCAGCGTGCCATAACTTTTTTTTAGATCTTTTATCTATACTGTTTCATTGACTGCACACCACCCTCTGACTGTAATAAAAATTTGTTTAAATCATGGCCAAAGTATAGAATTGTTTTATGGCACAATTTGAGACATATCTAGCTGTCCTTGAGATCTCTGCAACACTCACCAGTTGAGAACTATTGGCTGTGCTTTGCACACATGGAGGAAGCAGGAAAAAGAATTGTTACCTAAAAGGAAGATCAAGATTTTTTTTTTTCAACCAAATGCCCCTAGGAAGCTGATATCAACACACTGCAAAGCACCAGATCATGTTCAGAATCCATCTGGGGATTATTAAATGGGCAAGTATTCTCTTTAGTGGTTAAGAACATTTCAATTTGTATTGCCTAGATGAAAGAGGTCATTAAGAGGTGGTTAAAAATGACTCTCAGGGTTTGAAGGAGTGAAAATGAATTTTGCATCAGGACCTATACAGACTCGGATAGTACAGTTTTTGTCAGTTCTGCTCAAATTGGCAAATGAATGGTTAAATGGGAATGGTTAAATTTTGAGTAAAAATTTCTTCAATAAATTTACACATATTGATGCTGGCTTTAACTTTCTTGATTTTTTTTTTTAAAATGTGGGCATATTTGTTGTTGAATAAAGTACTGGACTGAAAATGATGCTGTTTATCATAGTGGCCTCAATTTAAGAGTTATTATTTATCTCCCTTCTGTTCCTCACAAGTTCCTGGTTCTAACAGTAGCAGGAATTTCATCCTTTTTGGCAGAGTTGAAGATGGTAAGACACATTTAGACTTGATTGAGCTAGAAAAAAAAAGATCTTTGCTGACATGAACAATTGACACTTTGGTTAATTCTTATTTTAGAATAATTAGTAATATATTTATGTATTCATTTGATTTATATCCTGCCTTTTGTTCAGAAGCTCAAGGCAGAGTCCTCCCTTTCTTCTGATTTTTGCCATAAAAGCAACCCTGTAAATTAGCTTAAACTGATACTGAGTGATTGGTCCAAAATCAATCAGCAAGCTTCAATGGCTAAAAGTTTTTATTTTTGGTAGGAAGGGCGGGGAAACTTGGCCTGAAACTGGGATGATTACTCTTAACCAGCTAATAAGTAATGACACTTTAAAATATTAGAAGTTTTTAAAAAGAATATAATTTACTTGATAAGGCTATGTGGGAATACATACAACTAAAACACTTGCTATTTTACTTATTTGGCCCCAATGTCCACCTAACCTCTGAAATTTGGAAGATATTGACTGTATGGGAAAAGGTTTTCATCAAGAGTAAATGGGCAATTTATTATAAGCTTAAATTAAAATATTTTCCAAAATACATTTGGAAAATATACAGGAAACTGGGAATGGAGAAATGGAAGTGTCACATTAATTGATGGTTTCAGACTTTGAGGAAACAGAAGTGTTTTATATAATTTAAAAGCTTGGTTAGCTCAGCTAAACATTATTTGGGGGAATTTATTGGATCCCACAAAGAATGTTTTCAAAAAGATTGGCAGTCATCCACTCTATGCTGCAGATGTACTCAATCTGAAAAAAATCTTAATGCATATTTTATGGACATGTCCACTGATAATTCCTTGCTGGTTAATTCTTGGAAGGAATTAAGATTCCAAGATGTTAATGCATTGTTAAACAGTATCCTCAAATCTGGAATCCCTTTATTATGAATAGTATATAAGGCCTGGAATGGGGAGAAAAATAATTGATTATGTACTCCTAGAATTATACTTGGGTTCCTGATTCAAAAAGTTGGCTTCAAGAAATTTGTCAGCTCTTAGTTTTGAATTAACTTTACTCTGAAGAAGTGCCAGGACCAGCCAATATTCACTGTTTAAAATATGAATGGTCACTATCTTTCCAGTAAGATGAAAGAGCCTGGTGGCGCAGCAGACTAAAAGCCTGTTATTAACATTCAGCTGCCTACAATTACTGTAAATTCAAATCTCACCAGGCTCAAGGTTGACTCAGCCTTCCATCCTTTCTAAGGTAGGTCAAATGAGGACCCAGATTGTGGGGGCAATAAACTTACTTTGTATAAATATACAAAAGTATGAAGGCTATTGCTTAACGCATTGTAAACTGCCCTGAGTCTCCGGAGAAGGGCTGCATATCAATCAAATTTAAAAAAAATTAAAAACTTGAAACTATAGAATGTTACATTGAAAACTGAATAATGGTATTTTAATTATTTTCCCCCTTTCCATTTTATTTATTTTTATAATTTGTTTTTCTCTATGTTTTGTTTTACTGTTCCTCAGCTTTTTAAGTTTAAAATATCTTGCTGGGTGGGGAATTTTGGGAGTTGAAGTCCACAAGTCTTAAAGATGCTAAGGTTGACTTGCATCACATTGAGTGAATCACCACATCACATTGAGTGAAGAGGAATTGTCTTGGGCTGCATATAAAATATATATCCTAATTAATTGTCATGAATCACATAATAATGTTACAGGTTTACAATCATGCGGGGCTGCATTAGTAACTACCCAGGGCTATATGAGGCCCATGGGCCATGGCTTGGACACGCTTGGTCTACATCTACATTTGTTAAAAGAAAGAGGACAACTAACAGGAAGTGGATGGACTGAATTAGAGCAGCATTCAGTGCCTCAACAGAAGTGCTGAAAGGCCAGGTTGAGGACAGAACATCATGTCTATGTGGTTGCTAAGAATCAACACCTACTTGATGGCAAATAACCAATATTTGTTGTTTATTAATTCACAATGTCTTTTAAGAAAATGTAACTATAATGCTTTTTAATTTTTTTTAAAAAAATGTTCTAGGTGATACTCTCTAGTTCATATTTGGACCCATAAGACATAGTGTTCCTTACTAGAGATGGCAATGTTCTCTTTGGGCCAGAGAATATGCTTAGAATTTTGACAGCATGATATGGAGAGTGTTATAAAATTGTTCTAGAATGTGTGTGTCCAGTCACAAAACAATAATTTAATAGAAAATATATTTGAGTTTAATTCCCAGCATTCCTTCCATCTTCCTTAGATGTTTTCTAGTAAATTGGCTTACCTTTGTGTTCTTTTTTTTCTGGAGGAAATAAGAGTTTATCTTAGTGTTCTGTTTTATAAGTTACTTTTCTACTCTTTTTCTTTTTAATTAAAAGGATTTTTAAAAAAATTGGATGGCTTACGAAACATAGGAGGCATCAAGGAAAGTATTCATTCCTAGATGTGTTAACACCTTGATTATATTATCATTATTATTACTACTGATTGGTAAAATTTCACCATAAGTGGTGCAGTCATGAACTTCATTTATGTGCTACGTGAAAGAGGAGCCCAGTTGTAACCTGACTCTCTAAACATTCAGCTTTGCTAGATAACTGGGCTAAACTAAAATGAAAAAATTACTGTCTACATCCCACATTGATTTGCCATCAAGACCATGTTGAAGCGACCACATAGATATTCTCCATAACAACATCCCACATCTAGTTTTCTATGCTTGTGTCTTGTTTCCCCTTAGAAAAAACATGGCAGTTTTGTTAAAATGAAATACCCCCCTCCCCCCCAAGAATCAGGGAGATGGATTAGAAGGAAGAAGATTGGAAAGAATCTCATTTAGGTCAGCTTTGGGAAAGGAAAACATTATTTCATGTAAACTTTTATTAAACATTCAAAGCACTTTTCACCCAGGTGTTGCAACAACTCACAATTGTATCATTCTGGGTTGTTTTTTTACTACTGACCAGACAACTGATAATCTCTCCTGTGTTTATGTAATAGGTTGGACAATTTGCTAAAACTAGTTCAAGTCTGCCATTTTTCAGAACCCTCCCCCCCATAATATCATGTGGTTCTCAACTTCTAAAATGAGTTTAATATATCTTACAAAAAAACAAAGGCCAAATCTCAATTCAATTAATTATCACTTGGTATTCTTAGGCCTTGGGCTCCTCCTGAATGTAAAATGTGGCCCTCAGCCTCCGAAAGCTTGCCTACTACTTGATATAAAGTAATAGACTATAGAGTGCAACACATTTGTTTTGTCTCACATTGCTGTTTCCACTCATATAATCAAATCATTGTCTCTTCCCTTTTGCCAAATAGGCCCATCAGGTGGTAGCCCATAAGTCTCATTGTTCCTGTTCAAAATTCTCCATATTTGATTGCATGATACTAGCGCTCCAGAGGTGGTATTCAGTAGGTTCTGACCTGTTCTGGAGAACCGATAGTGGAAATTTTGAGTCGTTTGGAGAACCGGTAAATACCACCTCTGACTGGCCCCACCCACATCTATTCTCTGCCTCCCGAGTCCCAGCGATCAGGAGGAAATGGGGATTTTGCAGTAACCATCCCCTGGAGTGGGGCAGGAATGGAGATTTTACAGTATCCTTCCCCTGCCACACCCATCAAGCCATGCCATGCCACGCCCGCCAAGCCACGCCCACAGAACCGATAGTAAAAAAATTTAAATCCCACCTCTCCCTTTTGAACTGTGAAAGATCTACTCTCTAACAGCCCAGGTATAGGGAGTAGACATTGTCCTGGACCCAGCAGAACCAGAGGTTTCTACAAAGGGGAGGAAAAGAGAGGCCCATCAACTTTGTATTGACTCAAGTTGCAAAATCACTTATTTATCAAGACAATAGACCATGAAGCTCCTAAAAACAATACATGCAAAGCTGATTTTCAGTTATTTCAGTATGCCTTAGTCCAAAATATGGGATGGATCCTCTAGGATGTTTGTAAGGGTATGAAAGAAAAAGTTAACAAGTCACACAGAAGTGCTCATGTCTCAAAAACCTTTCTCTATGTAGTGATATATGTGTGCACACTTCATGCCAGATATCGTGCAAATATGGGTATGGATAACTATTTGCTTTGCTCCATGTATCCAGGCTAATCCTGCAAGTTAAAAATTATCATGAGCATTTGATGAGTAGGAAGGAGGAGAATGTATCAGCTGTACAACAAAGTTCATTTTTTTGGAGGGGGGGGCGAGGAAATAGTATGCTCTACCACACTCACTTGAACATGAAGTTGAGAAGGGCTGCTTTGGGGTGTTTGTGGGGGTGAAATACAGCAGGTTCTGAAGAACCAGTAATTTTGAGCAGTTGGAGAACCGGCAAATACCATCTGTGGCTGGCCCCCGAGTGGTGTGGGAATGGAGATTTTGCAATATCTTTCCTCCAGGAGTGGGGAGGAAATGGGGATTTTGCAGTATCCTTCCCTGGAGTGGGATGGGAATGGAGATTTTGCAGTATCCTTCCCCTGCAGGCTTACCACGCCACACCATGCCCACCAAGCCACGCTCACAGAACCGGTAGTAAAAAAAATTGAGATTTTGCCACTGGGTGTTTGTTGCAGCTGTTCAGTGTTTTAAATGTGCTGCCAAATGGCTGCATCCAAGTGAGGAGGATTGTGAACATAGCACCTATCGACAACTCTCTAAAGCAGCTCTACTTCTTCCTAGGGTCACACGACAGCTACAGATGGCTTAAAAGAATTGAGAAAGGTATTATTTTTGTACCCATATTCTGAAGCATCTCGCTGAAATCAGTTCCAAGACACTGCCCAGGTCTAGTTTATGTCTAATATTCCATTATAATGTTCCTATGGAGTATTTAAATGAACTTCTTTCATATGGCCATTGCTTTCATTTCCCAAAAATACCATACCTATATTTGCCCTCACGATAGATGACCTAGAATTGTTGAGAATCCCCCATGAGCCAAATGGTTGGTCCTTCTAAACTACCCAATTAGATAAAAATAGCACCCAACTGGTAGTGCCTGTCCTTCTCTGCACTGTGATTCGTGTTTGGGAATTTCTAAAAATTACAATCGTTACTCTGTGGGAAGGTGAAAAAGCAAAATGGAACCATCCTTCTGCTCAGTTCCAGAGACGGATGAGATACAAGCATGAAGCTATGGGCACTGATCAACATAAGGAATGATGAAGGACCCAGGAGCTCTCAAGCAGTTTTAGTATTTTGAATGAAAATCAGATTTGCAGTGTTTTCTGATACATCAAGGATGAACTTGAAATAAATCAGTTCAGCTGACCAGCAGAGGTGAACATAGGGACACAGCCACTCTAACAATGCTACCGATGTTTCAAGAGAAGTATTCAGTTGTCAGCGGTGGGTTCTAGTTCTTGGAAGCATTCTGAAATAAACTATTTTCTGCAGTGTGCTTTTTTTCTGCATTATGAATTTTATTCCTAATTTACCGTATCTGTTGTCCTTTGCAAGTTCCAACATGAACCAGAGATATAGTCCCATGCTGTAGACTTTTAATAGCTGAGTTGTAATTTGTGCGATTCCCATACAGATTACGTGTCCCGAGACCCAATGATGCTTACATTATAATCCATAGACCACCACCACTTTGGAACCATTGGACTTTTGAGGAAATGTTGCAGATGCTCTCACCAAAGATTATTGTGAAGTTACAAAGCATTTATTTATTAAGAAGCAAGCTGATGAAAATACTCTCTGCATCTCTCCTCAGAGATTTATTACTTACCTGTCCATCCACAAATACCTCTAAACACAATGTAGGTTTTAGAGCCTTTAAAAATCAAGATAACACCAGAATTAGTGTTTTTGCTTTAAAGCTTACCAATTTCCTTTTTTCCCCTTTAAAAAAAAAGTAAATTAAAAAAAGTTCTTAAAAGAGTCAGACTTTTAAAGAGTCAGAGTTGCAGTGACCCCGACAGGCAGAAAAGGAGATATCTATTAGGATACTATTAGAAATTCAAGCCATTTTCTAGGTTCTTCATGATAATGATAGGAGGGTTATCCAAGCGTTATCCAAGAATAATTTTAATTTCTCTACCTTGTGAAATTGTGATAGGGGAATTTCTTGAACTGGAGCCTTGACTGTTACTAAACAATTAACAGGATCACACTGATCATCATTTTAGCTATTCTGTTTTGTATCTTTATCCCTTGGGGTGTTTCTCTGGGCTATTCCAGTTTCTGTCAGCACACCAGATTTTATTTAGTGCTACAATTAGCTTTGCATTAGCTGCTGCATGAAACATCCACGTGAGTCTTCCCCAGAAATGTCATTTCTTTGGGGAAATACCTAGTACTTTTGGGACAGTGCCCCTATCTACAGCGTGGCACAAATTTATATGAACTCGGACTGCCACCTTATTTAGCACTCGGAGGGGGTGATAACCAATTGCACTCACCCTACATAACGTGCAATATCCCACCCCCCCTCCCTGCATTTGTAAAAACCCACCAGAACTTCAAACTTTCAATTTATCAAATCTTTTGTGATTACACGATCCTGAGCTGGAGAGATAGCTTGGTCACGCATTTCTTAAAAGATTATTGATCCCACCCCCTCCTCCTTGAGGCTATAAGGTGCTTCATTCAATAAGGCGGTGGTGCAAGTCTGGATTCACACGCTGCTGCAAGGCGACCTGTTTGTTTTTTTGGGGTTGCCGCCGCTGTTTTAATAAGCGCAAAGCCAAGTTCGGCGGCAGCAGCAGCAGCAGCGGTCAAGGGCGAGGAAGTACTCAGGGCGCCCGGCACACACCGAGCCACCTGTAGGATTGCACCCGACCGCCATCCCGCACACCCTGGGTGAGGGGCAAGGAGAAAGCCACGACCCGGCCCAGAAGTAGCAACCCGTTGTCATGGGAACGGAAGGTGTGGAACGCGCACGAGGTGAGAGGGGCAGGGGTGTGTGTGTGTGTGTGTGTGTAGAGGGGTGTTTCTTCCTCCCCGTTTCCTTCGGCGGACGCTGCCGGGGGCCGCTGTTGCTCTTCCCACTTCTGGCGAGTCCCCGTCGCCAGTCCTCCCGCTCGCGCTCTGCCGATCCACCTCCCGCCAACCCCCCCCCTCCCCTCCGTTCTGCTTTGGGGCCGCCGCCGAGGTCTGAAGGATTTAGCCGCTGCTGAGCAGACCCAGCCGCGTTGGTAATAGTGGTGGTGGTGGTGGTGGTGGAGGAGGTGGGGGGGCGGCGCGCTCGGATTGGCCCAAGCGCGCATGCTCTGGGCGCCCCCGCTCGGGCGCGTTCGGCTCGGTTCGGCTATTTCCGCCTCTTTGTTGTACTAACTCCCGACCGGAATAATTTTTTTCCCCTTCTAACCTTCTCCTGGTTCTCGTTTTCGTTTGGTTTTTTTTTTTTTAAATCCCCCCCACCCCCAGTCTCTTCGAGAGTCTTAAAGGGGAGCGGGCTCCCTCCCTCGTCATCCACCCGCGTGGCCGGCGCCGTCCTCGTTGCTGCTGCTGCTGCCGCCGCTGCTGCTGCTTCTTCCTCCACCTCCTCCTCTTCCTCCTCCTCCCCCAGCCAGGTCAGTGTCTTTCTCCTTTGGGCTGCTTCCTTGCTTCTCTGCCCCCCCCCCGCCCCACCTTCCCTGCTTTCCTCCTCCTCCTCTTCTCCCCCAGACCTACCACGGAGGCCCCACAGGGGCGGGTTCCCTCCCGCGGTTGGGCCAAAGGAGTTGGTGGGTGGTGGAGGTCTTTGCGAGAGGAGCCCCCCCAGCTCCAGGGTGGCGGCGGTGGGCGCCTGCCCCCCCTCCTTGATCGAGAGGAGGGGCTGGTGTGTGTGTATGTGTGTGTTGGGGGAAGTCTTGGGCCAGACCCTCTTCCCTCTTCTCCTCCTCTGCCTTTGAGCTTGGGGCGGGGTGGGGTGGGGGGAATCCTAATTTGGGGAGGTGGATTTCAAGGGCACCTCTCTTAACTTTCTAGGACTGCAGCAAATACTTCCAGGGGGCGGGGTGGTCATTTCTCTGATTCAGAGTTGGAGACTTTTTGCTTTCTCCTTTTGGGTAACTACACTGCTCTCTCTCCCCCAGTCAACCATAGCTATCCTAATGTATTTTTAAAATCCTGCTCCGGGACTCCTCTTGCTCTCTCTTCTCTCCTCCCCCCTCCTCTCTTTCAACATTGAAGTATTGGCTTGCAGGAGACATGTGTGTGTCCCCCTGAAAAGAAACTCGCCCTGCTCTGGGGGAAAAAAACCCCCACTACACTTAATTTTGTCTTCTTTCTCACCCCACCTTTCCGCCCCCAAATTATGGTGAGAAATAGTCTTGCTTGCTTTTGCATAGTGACTAAGGGCTTGTTCACCATCAGTGCCGTATTTGTGTAGCAGTGCCCATTGCCGCTCAACTGGTAAGCTTGCCCTACAAGTTTAGCTGTGTATAAAAAAAAAGAAAGAAAAAAAAAAGAAATAAAGTGTGATTGGTTGTGTTTTATCGGGCAGGACAAAAGCTCTGCTGTGGCACAGTTTAAGGTTGTGGCATAGTTGTTGGAAGTCTTGAGTTAATTTGCAGAACTCTTGACTCAATAGCAGTAGTTACTATCTTTGTAGTTCGCCTCTATCTTGCCAGTGTGTGGACTTTAAAAATGTTTATGGCCTCAGATGTTTGTGAATGTACTTGGTTTTGCTTCTGGGGAATGGCTGTACTGGAAATGGTAGATATATGTATTGGGTAATTCAGTAGTAATATGATTTTCTTTTAAATAATGCGTTCTGAGTTTTAGAGGTGTGCTTCTTGTCATAAGGTATGATTGCTGAAGAAAGACACTTTTGTGGCTTCAAACTGAGTTCCTCCTGATTATGTTAAAATCAGTTGGTTGGCATTTAAGTTTTGTGTTGCTATGGTAATGTAATGGTTAGAATGGGGTAGTAAATACATAATCTTCCTAGCCAATTATGAGTTGCTGTAAATTTCAAACTCTGGAAAAAAAACCCTTAAGACTGTCTATACTGTAATAATCTAGTTTCAAAAAATTTACTATGTTTAACAGATGTCATCCTGCATGAAAAAGTATAATGTGAAACTAGTAAGAATTGGGTTTATTCATTTATAGATGTGCTTAATTTCATACAGCATTGCAACTTATTCTTGAAGTCATTTTATACAATACATATATAGACACATACACTGCATCCTCCTCCTCCCCCTTTTCCGAATTCGCATAATCTGATTATAATTGTAGTATTCATTAAAATGCTAACATTCTCTTCCAGGTTTTCTACTATCCTTACTTAGAAACTTTGCTCCAAACTCTGTGTCCTGTTTGACTAAGATGTTTGTAATGTTGAAGGTCTTACTAATAAACAAGACATTTTTTTTTACAAAAAGCCTGTTTATATAGTGGCTAAGGCATCAGGCTAGAAACTGGGAGACCACAAGTTTTAGTCCTGCCATAGATACAAAGCCAGCTGGGTGACCTTGGGACAGTCACTTTTTCTCAGCCTTGGGAAGAAGACAGTGGCAACCTTGCCAAGAAAACTGCAGGGACTTATCCCAGGCAGTCTTCAAAAATTGGACACAATTGAGCAGAAGGAAAGTGGGGAGGGGGATCTTGCTGTTCAAAAAGAGCCCAATTTAGATGTCCCAGCTGCTTTGTTTAATTGAAGCTTCTATATTAGATTTTTTTAAAAATGTATTTTATACCCCATAATGCATGGACCTGTTGCATGTGTGTGATTTGTGCACTGCATATATACTTTATAAACCTCGACCTGAAAAGTATAGTTTGCTGGAATATGTCAGATACATTGTTTAAATGAAGTTAATGAATATTGTGGTGATGGTGGAAATGACTTAATTTTAAACTTCTTTTCCATTTCTTTATCAACTTTACTGTTAAGGAAGTTCCAAGGATTCCTGGGCATGTTTTAGGGTGCACGGAAAGTTAATGGGGCACAAAATGCTGTTGGTCCCCATACTCCTGTGCAAACTAAGACTACTTCTTTGAATATTCAAATAACAATTATGCTTTCCAGTCGGAGGTAGGGAGTAATGTGATCCATTTGTACTGGTGCTCTGATTGAACAATTTCTAGTAAGCGTGTGGAAACCTATGGTCTAATCTGTATGGTGTATTATCTAGCTGTGTATATTTTTTAATATAAAAGTTTTCTATTTTCTGTTCAGATTAAAAATAGCCTAATTTTGTTATTTAAATCTTCTAGGGAAATATTTCTATCCAATCACATTCCTGTCTGCAGTTCCAGGCTAAACCTTTCCCATTATCTTAGGCATTTTAAGTATTTCAGTATTCTCAAGACTTCTATGAGTATTTTTTTTTTCATTTCTTGGCACGTGGAATTAACTTTTGTACCCTGCTAGTGGCTTAGGTTTTGTCTTTGCATGTTAGGTAGGCTGTGTTTGATTTTGTTATTTTACTATTATAATTTTGGATTATTGATATTGTATCTCAAATTGCAGAGTCTAGAGAATTCTGTATTACAGGGCATGTAATACATCTGATAGAGAACTATGTACAATATGAAAAACCTTCAGTATAATAAATAGTATTATAACACATGGGTTAACTTCATCAGATACGTGAAGGTAAGCAAAGTGAGCTTCCATGGAAGCTTCAAGTTCTTGTTTGTATAAAATTTTTATCTTCTAAGTAAATTAAATTATGAGTTTTGGTGCCTTTATTACTCATCCTTGAACATTGGGTTGTCATCTCCAATGTTAAGACAATGTGAAACATTCTACCGTGTTTTCCCAAAAACACAACCCACCTTAAAAATAAGCCCTATCACATTTTTGAGTGCATGCAATCAAATTAAGCCCCACCCACAAAATTAGGCCTAATTAAGATCCCGCCCACCCCAGGGTGCAAGGGATAGGTTGAGGCACACATGTAAAAAATAAGCTAGGGTGGGGATGGGGAGGTGGAGTTGCCCTACTTACCAGGCGTTGCATACTCCGACACCTACCTTGCCTTCTGCGGCCGCTTCTGTGGCCACTTGCCGCCATTCGCATGCATCGCCTCGGCTGCAGTTTCACCTTCAGATGCCTGCCGGAAGGCATCTGCAGCCGATAACAGAGCTCTGTTATCACCTGCAGATGTCTTCCGGCAGGCATCTGAAGGGGAAATGGAGGCTGGGGTGATGCGTGCGAGTGGTGGCAAGCAGCCACAGAAGAAGTGGGCCAGGAGCGGACTCCTGCTGGATGGGGCTGTCAGTGCCACCGCCGTGAGGTGAATCAAAAATTAGAACCGTCCAAAAAGAAGGCCTAGCCGTTTTTTCCAGGGTCAAAAGAAAATAAGACCTGGCCTTCTTTTTGGAGAAATACGGTACGTACTGTTTTGGTTCTGGTGTTCAGAACTGAAACTGATGCAGCCATAGTGAAATACGTGATAGGTGAGAAAAGAAGGGAAAATCAGTCTTGTCATACTTCTTCTCAGTTGAACTCCTAGTACAGCCACTAATGGTTATATTTCAGAAACCAGAACTTATTCTGATATTTTTGGTAGTCAAAAGGAAGGCAGTATGTAGATTAAATTCTTAACTTCCCATTTACTTTTGCCATAGTTCAATTTTCCTTGTATTTCATTTCTGAAAGGCATGCGCATGAAACTGCTCTATACAGGTAGTCATTAACCTTACAACTACAATGGAGCCCAAAATTTCCATTACTAAGGAAAGCAGTTGTTAAGTGAGTTTTGTCCTATTTTACGACACTTTTGCCACAGCTGTTTAGTGAATCACTGCAGTTGTTAGGTAAATCATGCGGTCATTAATCTGGCTTCCCCCCATGGACTTTGCTGTCAGTAGCTGTCTGGAAAGTTGCAAGTGGTGATCACGTGACCCTAAGTCTGTGCATCTGTTATAAATACATGCCAGTTGCCAAGTGCCTAAATTTTGATCACGTGACCAAGGGAATGCTGCAATGTAGTAAGTGTGTAAACTGGTTATAAGCCACTTTTTCAGTGCCATTGTAATTTGAAATGGTCACTGAACGAATGATAGTTAAGTGGAGAGGTATTCTATGGTATCTTAAGGAAAAGTTTATTAATGTAATCTTGATCATTTTGTCACATCTTCACACCTTGCTCCATAACTAACTTCTTTGCATAAACTAGCATTATGTGCTGGCTTAGTTAAGAAAATTTATTTAAATAACTAGTAGTTCTTCACTATAAAATTACTATTCCTATTGCCTGAAAAACTTTTGGTTAAAGAATGCCCTATCCTCCTTTTTTCTACTGTCAAGGAAAAAAAAGCTATATTTATTCCCTGTTTAAACCTTAAACTTTAAAACAAGGAGCACAGGTTCTCCAGTAGTTATGCAGTTAAGAAAAATGAGTCACTGTTTTCTCAGATGCTGCGAGTACAAACAGGTGTGTGTGTATGTGTGTGTATGAGAGAGAGTAGCTTTAAAGCACAGTTGGAATTTAGGGCAAAAGCTTTACTATCATCTTTTTCACAGTGTTATTTTCCCTGCAAAATTATCTCCCTTTTATTCCCTCTTAACCAACACATGATCATCCTGTTCTGATGAACAATTTGTACAGTTGGTTAAAAAAAAAAGTGGTTAAACTTGTACTATATGATTTTGAGCTGCAAATAACAGTAGAGGCAGTGTATGAATGCTCACACATGAATAAGAGCTGGTTGCACATTTTACAGAAGAAAATTGTGGAATGAGACGGGAAACTTGTGAAATCTGAAATTTCAAACTATAGCCAGATGACTTTATTTTTTTAAATGTTCCAGCAAAGGTTTTTAAGTGATTCTACGTATCCGACCAAACCGCACACTGTAGGAACAGATTTACAGAGGATGTAGCTCCTACTCTGTAATGATGGTCTTCTTTTTTTATGGAAAATTTGCAGGGGAAGAGAGACATAGGTTAGGAACAGCATTCATGTTTGGATGCAGGATTCTTTTTTATGGGTCTATATCGGGTGAAATGCTCCCAGTTCGGACCAGTCATCCGATCCGGTAGCGATGGAGGTGGGTGGTTCGGAGAACCGGTAGCAAAAATCCCTGCCCACCCCCCCTCCCCATTGCCCAGCTGAGCCGCACAATCATCAGAGGCTCTTTTTTAATTTTTAAAAGCATTTTTTCTACAACCTCTTCAGCCGATAGAAAAAACGCTTTTAAAATTAAAAACAAAGCCGGATCAGGCAAGTCAGCTGGGATCGTCAGAGGCTTTAAAAGCATTTTTTTAACAACCTCTTTAGCGGAAGAGGTTGTAGAAAAATGGTTTTAAAAGTAAAAAAAAACAAAGTTGGCCACGCCCACTCAGTCATATTACTCCCCCAAGCCACACCCACAGAACGGGTAGTAACAAACTTTACATTTCACCACTGGTCTATATGGGTGATGGCATTCAGACACGTCTTCCCAAATAGCCTTCTGAAGCTGGAAATTCTACAGAACTGCTTTTGAAATGTATTCGTTATTCTAAAATTCCCTATCTAGAGAAAGCTAGTTGAAGAAAGAAGCTATGCTGAACATTTGATTCCTGACAACTAATTTTCTATGTGCTGGAGTTTTCCCTGGGAGCATTCAGAGATACATTGGTGTCACCTCTAGCTTCAGTCCAGAAAAAGCAAATAAGTAGTTTTGAAAAATTTATGATGCTCTAGCTTGTAATAATTTCTTTCCCATTTTTTTTTCGACCAGTTGGGTCCACTTTGGGAGTAAATTGTTACACTTTCTCTTACCCTCATTCTTCAAATAAGCTTAGGTGAAAAAAAGCAGCATTACTTTCCCTTGCATTCAGAACCATTCCTCAGTCTATTGCAACTTTTTTTGTTTGTTCTTAACCCTGTCACAATATTATTTTATCTGTCACCACTTTGACAAGGAATTACGCTGTTCTCACAAATATGCTGTGAACAAATAATTTTTTATTATCTCCTTAAATTTGACCTTCTGAATAAAAGTTTCTTTTAATACTTAAGGTTAAGATCAACAGCCGCTTAAAATTGAATGGACTGGCCTCCCTCTCAAAACCCCCTCCACCCTGATAATTTTCTTGGAATTTCTCTACTTTTAAAAAACTTTAGAAGTGAAGGATCTTATTATGCAGCGTCAGTATACTGAATGCGTATCAGTACAGGTAGTCTTCAACTTATGACCACAATTGAGCCCCAAAATTTCTGTTTCTAAGTGAGACAGTTACTAAGTGAAATTTGCCCCATTTTACAACCTTTCTTGCTTCAGTTGTTAAGTGAATCACTGCAGCTGTTAAATTATAACACAGTTGTTAAGTAAATCAGGCTTCCCCATTGTCTTCGCTTGTCAGAAGGTCACAAAAGGAAGTCATGTGACTATGGGACACTGCAACCATCATAAATATGAGTCAGTTGCCAAGCATCTGAATTTTGATAAGGTGACCATGGGGATACTACAACTGGCATAAGTATGAAAAAACTGTCATGTCTCTTTTTTCAGTGCTGTTGTAACTTTGAACGGTCAGTAAATGAACAGTTGCGAGTCAAGGACTACCTGTACACTACCCAGACCATCTAATTGGTGAGATGGGCAACTGGTTGTTGTCTTGTAATGTGGCCTGTACAGTGGAGATTGAGAAACATTAACCTGTATGGGATAGAATTGAACTTTGGTTGTGTTTGTTGGATGCCAGCCCAAATGTGCCAGGGCTGACCAATACTGTCCAAACACTTAAGAGGAAATGCAGCATGTGGCCTAAATTTGATTAAATCTGATAATTTAGTCTATATTTCTCTAGCCTATTAAAATAGACCTTAAAAAGCCTCAATTGGGCAGATGTATGAAGGGTGGTGATGTCTGCAGCCTGCAGTCAAGAGTTGAATCAAAGATTGTTTCTTACACGTTGAATCACAGTCTTTGATTCAGCTCTTGACTGCAGGCTGCAGTCATCACCACCCTTCATACATTTGCCCAATTGAGGCTTTTTAAAGTCTATTTTAATAGGCTAGAGAAATATAGTAAAGACCACAAATTAACAAATGAAATGTAATGAAATGCCTTGTTGAGTAAACTTGATAACTTCCTGCAAGTAAAAAGAAGTGTAGATTTAAATGTGAACAAATGGTGTAAAGAGTACGTCAGAAAGTATCATTTAGATTGCTACAGGTACATATGAAAGTTCAGCAGTTGGAGATGTTATACTTCAGTCACTGTTGATGATAGAAGAACTAGAGATGAGTTGTAGGAAAAATTAGGAAACATTCTGAATGATGGGGTGTAGGGAGGGAGAAAATCTGTTATATGGCACGAATGGATACTTGGAAACAATGTGAGAGTACAATAAAAGGTACTTGGTCATTCAGAGACCCAAGCTATGACTGATAAATAATGACTTACATCTGTTTGTTTCAAATATGTGGCTTAAGCATGTATCTGTATATACACATGACAGAGGAATAAATATGCATATAAAAGCATGATTAATTGTTTATGATGAAAGACCTTTAAAATTGTTGAAGGGTACGAACATTGTGTGGCTTCGAATGTGGGTTAGTGGTAGCACTGAGAATGAATCTTGGAAAACAGCATATGACAGAAAATGAAAGGAGGGAAAGAAAGTGTGAAAGCGAACATTTTCAGGAAGATAAATTATTAGTCCTTTAAGAAAAAACCACTCGAAGATTAATCTCTAAACAAAGTGGATGTAAGGAAAAGGGCTGTGAAATCTTGGAGCAAAATGAAAAGAATCTGATTCAAGTGGGTCAAAATCAGATGGAGAAGGTACTCTGGTACCAAGACATGAAGAACTTTAGAAACAAAAGCAGCCCTTGGAAGCTCATAGAGGGCAAGAGCAGGGTCTGAAGTTGTAGAGTAATGGGCCATGGCATGCTGGATCAGTTGAAGATTCTTAGTCATCTTCAAGGGCGCAACCCATGTTGTATACATGGTAACAGTTCAGATAGAGTATGAATTAGGGTTGCAAGGCCCTTTTGTTCCAGGTTGATCCACAACTAGTACACGAGGCAGAGTTGGGCAAAGATCTCCTTGGCCATGACTTTCACTTATCGACCGGTGTAGTAATGAATTCAACAGGACCTCTAAGTTACTGTTCTGCTCTTTTAGGAACAGTGCTATCCAGAGACACTTCTTGAGTTATTTAGGAATCCAAGTGAACAAATAGCAGCTTTGGTTTTTTTGGCTTTAACTTCAACTTGTTTTGTCCCATCCAGATATTATATATAGAAAGAAAGGTAGTTGCAAGTAATGTAATCAAAAGAGAGCAAGAAAGAGTTACGAATGAAAGAGGCAGAAAAAAAAATGCAGAACAATTTAGATGTAAGCTTAAAGTTGTTTTGGAAGTTAATGAACAAGTAAGTATATTTGTATAGAATGCCAGATTAACTATGAAATTTTAGGATATCCAAATGGTGTTAGAAAGATTATGGTAATTTAAGGTCTGTTGCAAGGGATGAGTAAAAAGAGCCTTGGTGGTGCAGCAGACTAAAGTGCTGTTAAGTAGCACCAACTGCCTGCAGTTACTGCAAGTTTGAATCTCACTAGGCTCAAGGTTGACTCAGCCTTCCATCCTTTCGAGGTAGGTAAAATGAGGACCCGGATTGTGGGGGCAATAAGCTGACTTTGTATAAAAAAGAACACCGCTTGGGGGGGGGGGGAAAGCCCTACTAAGCAGGTATATATAAAAGTATGAAGGCTATTGCTTAACGCATTGTAAGCCGCCCTGAGTCTCTGGAGAAGGGCGGTATATAAATTGAACCAATAAATAAATAAATAAATAAATAAAAAATAAATGAGTGAGTGAGTGAGTGAATGTCATAAAAGCAAAAATGATAGTTCACAAGTGCACTTTTTCCGTTGTTATATTTTTATTTATTAAATGTATATGTTTGCACCACTCTCTGTAACTCTAGGTGGCTTACAACATTAAAATTTCCAAATTTAAGAAACCATAACCCACCCACCTCCTTCCTCACCCTAGCAGCAGCAGGTACACAGTCAGATCGGCCACTTAATCAGTCTCTATCCCCCCAGGTTCCCAGGCTTGCTGACAGAATAATCTCCTCAAGGCCTTCCAAATCAGATATCAATGTGGGGGCCAATCTTATCTCCAAGAGGATTGAATTTCAAATGGAGGGAGCCACCACAGAGAAGGCTCTTTTCCTTGGTCCCACTAGACTCGTGATGGTGAACCTATGGCATGCGTGCCAGAGGTGGCACGCAGTGCCCTCTCTGATGGCATGCAAGCTGTCACCCCAGTTCAGCTCCGCTGTGCATGTGCGCACACCTCCTGGCAGTCAGCTGTTCTTTGGGTCTCTGCCGCACATGCGCAGGGAGCTGGGCATGTGTGTAGGAGCCAGGGCTGGGGCACATGTTGTGGGCGCATGTGCATGCATAGGGGGTGGGGAGCATGTGGGGATGCACATGCGTGTGTGTGCGTGCTTTGGTCACTCAGTCCTGAAAAGGTTAGCCTTTTCAGGACTGAGCCATCACTGCGCTATACGTACATCCTTAATAGAAGGAAACTTACCTTGTCTTTCAGTTCTAATGGGCTGGGTAGATGTAACTGGAAAGAGGCAGTCCTTCAAATAGCCAGCAAGTGAGGTTATGTATATAACTTTGCAATTATATGCAAGTGAGTGACCAGTGTGGAAAAAATAATATTACTGGTAGTTTGGTCACATAGAATATAATTAAGAATTAAATTGCATAACAAATATATGAAGAAACAGTGAATGATGTAATAGGAATGGGAAGAACAAGGAAGTCATAGTTGAATAATATTGATGAGATTCTCAAAAAGTCAGAAAAAAAAGTTTCAAGAAAAAGAGGCAATATATGAAGCAGTGTATGTCCATGATAGAAGCAAAAATGATATGGAAGAATAAAAAGATACGAAAAGTTATAGTGAATGGTGTAAAAATTTTAGCTAGTTTCTTTTTCTTATTATTTTTTTAAGATTGTTAGTTCTTACTTTTTCAAGGTTGCTTAGAAGGCATGATTAGTATGTGTGATATAACACAGAAAGCTCTTCAGTTCTTACTAATGTTAAGGTTTGTTAAATGTTTTGTTTAAATTAAGCTCTGATATTAAGAGGTGATATCTGTAGATGCAAATTATCATCTGACATCCAGCAAAGTAAACCTGTTTTTGTGTCCCCAATATATTCTGAAATTATGAATCCCTTAGATATGATTAGTTATGTGGGAAGTATTTTAAAAAAAACACAATTTGTAACTATTGAGAATACTGTATTGCAGATCCTGAATTGTAGAGGGTGTTGGATTAACTGCTCTTCAAAGGCTCTTACAGTTTTTTAAAATTTAAATTTATGTTGGGAATGTGCAAAAATGGAAAATATGTTTAGTTCCAAACCTGAAAGAAATGCATTGTGTTTTGGGATTACATTGAATTGTTTTAAATTGGCTGTAGTTTGGCAGAAGTGGAACTATTTCAGCTAGAAAAAAATACATCAAGTGGGTAGGAGGAGCCTAATAATGCATATTGTCAATCTCTCCCATCCTTCACCACATGGTCTGTGAGCCAGCTCTTCCCTAACACCTTCCTTTCCTACCTTTCCTTAGCCAATGCTTTTCACTGCCCATAATTAATTAGGTTTTTCCTGCTTTCATTTCCTAAAACACTTCAGCTTCATACAGGTGCATTTCTGTCTCCCTGAAACTAGCTTTTTAATGCACAGAAAACTTAGCATGTCTGTAAATTTTGCGTGGCATGTACAATTGGATCTGTAAGAAAAGATACTGCAAAGTTAACTTAGATGCCCAAGAGTGGGTGTCACCTTGTACCGGTTTGCATACCTAGAGCCAAATATGAAGTGGAAATTGCTGCCGAGACTGTAAAATAAGCAGACATAATTTACATCATGTGATTCCTTGTAGAAAGGATTCATAAGAAGCTAGCCTAAAGGCTTAATTGCAAATCTGTTTTGTAATATATTGTTGTAGAATGCTTACTGTACTTAATATAGTCTTCATAGTAGTTTTTCTGCTCTTCTGCCTAAAAAACTGCAAAGCATTGTCACCCTGAACTTAAAATCCGGTCTGTCCCCGGTTTTGTTTTGTTTTCATCGCTTTTTAAGTAGCAGAAAGTGTCTCTTTATTTTTATTTATTTTTTATTAATTAGATTTCTATACCGCCCTTCTCCTGGCGGACTCAGGGCGGTGAACAGCCAATTAAAAAAACAGTACACAAACTTTAAAAACATACTAAAACCAATATAAATTAGGCTGAAGTATAAAACCAAATAAAAACTCTAAAAAGTTAAAATATTAAAAATATTTAAAAATAAAAGGGATCAGGCAAGTCCGGCAAGTTGAAAAAGATGAGTCTTCAGAGCCCGACGAAAAGTCCGGAGATCAGCAATTGTTCTCAGTTCTGGAGTAAGATCGTTCCAGAGGGTGGGGGCTACCACAGAGAACGCTCTCCCCCTGGGGGTCGCCAGCCGGCATTGTCTGGCTGACGGCACCCTGAGGAGGCCCTCTCTGTGGGAGCGAACCGGCCGGTGGGAGGCAATTGGTGGCAGAAGGCGGTCCCGTAAGTACCCTGGTCCTAAGCCATGGAGCGCTTTAAAGGTAATTACCAACACCTTGAAACGCACCCGGAAGTCAACTGGCAACCAATGCAGCTCACGCAGGAGAGGTGTCACATGGGAGCGCCCTGTCGCTCCCCCGCGCGGCCGCATTCTGCACCAGCTGAAGCCTCCGGGTGCATCCCAAGGGGAGCCCCATGTAGAGAGCATTACAGTAGTCCAAGCGAGACGTGACGAGCGCCTGAGTGACTGTGCGTAGGGAGTCCCGATCTAGAAAGGGCCGCAACTGGCGTATCAGGCGGACCTGATAGAAAGCCCCCCTGGCCACGGCTGTCGTATGATCCTCTAAAGACAGCCGTGGGTCCAGGAGGACGCCCAAGTTGCGCACCCTCTCCGTGGGGGCCAATGATTCGCCCCCAATAACCAACGATGGAGTCAGTTGGCTATATCGGGACGCCGGCAGCCACAGCCACTCAGTCTTGGAGGGGTTGAGTCGAAGCCTGTTTCTCCCCATCCAGACCCGCACAGCTTCAAGGCACTGGGACATCACTTCCACGGCATCGTTGGGGTGGTCTGGGGTGGAAATGTACAGCTGAGTGTCATCAGCGTACTGATGGAATTCCACCCCAAAACCACGAATGATCTCACCCAGCGGCTTTACATAAATGTTGAACAGAAGGGGCGAGAGGACCGACCCTTGTGGCACCCCACACACTAGGCGCCTCGGGGTTGACTGCTGCCCCCCTGTCAACACAGATTGCGACCGGTCGGAGAGGTAGGAGGAGAACCACCGTAGGATGGTGCCCCCCAATCCCTCCAACCGGCGCAACATGATACCATGATCCCAAGCCTCTTGACAGAGTCTTATTTGGCAATTCTGTTAAATCCAATTTCTATTCTAAAATTGAATACTAAAGAAAAGCATTGGGTATTCTGTGTGTGTGTGTGTGTGTGTGTGTTTGTGTGTTTTAAGCTTGGCCTTCCAAATAGCCACACCTGGGATCAGGAACATTCTTTCTGAGTGAGTAAATTGCCAAATCTGCATGTACGTGCCATCCTGTAAATTGGGAAAAACCAGGTAATTAATAGCAGCGATATGTAAATCAGAACTAAAGCAAATAGCTTTTCTTCCTTGGAAAAGCTGACACGATTAAATATGTAAGTTGCAAGATAAGATTTGGTACTGTTGAGACGAGTATATTTAAAGAGTGCTGCTTAGTTTGATCCATTATTCAAGTATGAATGGTACTTCTTGAATAACTTGCTGCTGATTGTTTTGGGGGTTATCAGAACAGTCTAGAACAGTAGTATAATACCCCACATGCACTATCATCCATATGATACTTGCTTATGTGTATTGGCGGGTTTCAAAATTTTTTACTACCGGTTCTCTGGGTGTGGCTTGGTGGGCATGGCAGGGGAAGGATACTGTAAAATCTCCATTCCCACCCCAGGGGAAGGTTACTGCAAAATCCCCATTTCCTTCCGATCAGCTGGGACTCGGGAGACAGAGAATAGATGGGGGCGGGGCCAGTCAGAGGTGGTATGTACCGGTTCTCCGAACTACTCAAAATTTCCGCTACCGGTTCTCCAGAACTGGTCAGAACCTGCTGAAATCCACCTCTGCTTATGTGCATATGTTTTAAAGCAGCTTTGGTTGTCATGAACTTTTCTGACCAAAAAGGTGCTGTGTGTGCAAACAAACTGCTATCTCTTTCTGTGATAAAGCAGGATGCAAGTTAAAAGATTACTTGGTAAGTTTGACCTTAGTATCTCTTCCTGGTAAGTAACTGGCTGGATCCGAACCCCCTAATAATATGAATGTTTATTGTTGTTTGATCTGATGGGAGTGTGCCCTGTATTTTCTTAGTTATACATGGCTTGTTTAAATTTAATCCTAAAGAATATTCTGACCATTGTTTTCTTGGTGAGAGCGTCTGATTTAATTTTTTTTCCTCAAAGGTAACAGCTAGAAAGGAGTGTTTTTTTAATATATACAAATAGTCCTCGACCTACGACCATAATTGAGCCCAAAATTTCTGGTGCTGAGTGAGACAGTTGTTAAGAGAGTTTTGCTCCATTTTACGACTTTTCCACAGTTGTTAAGTGAATCACTGCAATTATTAAGTTAGTAACATGGTTGTTAAGCGAATCTGGCTTCCACACCGACTTTGCTTGACAGAAAGGTTGCAAAAAGTGATCCCATGGTCCTGGGACATTGCAACTGTATAGATATTATATATGTCAGTATCAGTTCTGGTGTTTATTGCCTGTTATAGAATCAGTATGATCAACCAGTCGTTACAACTTTGTACGCTTTCCAACAATACAGATAGTCCCCAACTTACAACAGTTTGTTTTGTGATTTAAGTCACAACAGCGTTGAAAAAAGTGACCTGTGTCCGTTTTTCACACTTACGGCTGCTACAGCATTCCCATGGTCATGTGTTCATTCAGATGCTTGACAAATGACACATATTTATGACAGTTGCAGTGACACCTTTCGCAAGGAAAGTCAATGGGGAAGTCAGATTCACTTAACAACCATGTTACTAATTTAATACGTGCAGTGACTCATTTAACAACTGTGCCAGAAAGGCCATAAAATGGGGCAAAACTCACTTAATAAATGGCAACAGAATTTTGGGCTCAACTGTACATCAAGGATTACCTGCTTATGGTACTTGAGAGAAGAAATGATACAGGTTATACCTGACTCTTTATACATAGAACACAATAGGTGTGTCTGTAGAGATTCTCAATCATCCAGGTCATGGTTGTGCCAAAGGTGCTTTTTCAGGAGGTAACTGGACTTTCTTGTTTTTTCTTTTGAAGACATTTCGCTTCTCATCCAAGAAGCTTCTTCAGCTCTGACAGGATAGTGGGGAATGGAAAGATTTATATTCCTTGCAGTCAGCTGGTCCTTGCATTCTTTTAGAGGGTCATTGAAGCACTTGGAAGTCTATCCGTGTCCTTGGAAGTTTATCCTGAATAGTGCTCCTGGTTCCTGTAGTCTACAATCTTTCCTCTGGAAATTCAGAGGAAATCCTCTGGAAATATGGGGAGTAGGAATGGATTTCCCTGAGGACTCAAATAAACCTCCAAGTGCTTCAATGACCTTCTAAAAGGATGCAAATGACCAGCTGTCTGCAAGGAATATAAATCCCTCCATTCCCCACTATCCTGTCAGAGCTGAAGAAACTTCTTGAGGAAAAGTGAAACTTCAAAAGAAAAAATAGTTCTTTCTGCTATGTCCATCTGGAGTGTAATTCAGTACACAGATTATATGTTCCTCCAAAGTACCTCCTAGCTGTGCAATTTACAATAGGAGAACTCGTGACTATTCTTTGAGCCATCACCATTTCAGAACCACTCGTGAAAGTTTCTATTTTGAATAGAAAATGATTTTTTTTTCTTAAAGGAGGGAAGAAGTCTGATCAAAATTCTCACTGAATAGGTTATGGGAATTTTTTGTTTCAATTAAACCCTAAGGGAAGATATTGGGAAGAAAATCATCCCATGTGGTTTTTCAGATGAGGATGGAAGGAAGAAGCAGAGAAGGTGCAGAATAATGGAGCGAAATATAACAGAATTGAAGGAATGAAAAAAAAAATCAGAAATCTCTTTTGCAGGTGCAGTAAGCATTCAGGAAGCTCAACCAGCATTTCTGGCTCAGTATTAATTGAAATGTTCCTGAACTCCTTAACAGATTAGTATATTTTAAAATCAATTACCCATCATTAAATAAGCAACTCAAGTGTATATCATTCTAAGATTACTTTGAATGGAATTCATTCTTTTTGAGAGATTTAGGTTTTGGATAAACTTTTGATGTTTGCTTCACATTATTTTGGAGTGATTATTATCAAGGGGAAATGAGTTTTTAGAAATCAAGCTGCCTGGAGCAACTTCACTGAATGAGGGTATAGTTAAATTGGGCTACTTTTTGTTTTACGAAAATATATTGCACTCTTGAGAATTCCAGATGTTCATTGATTCTCTCATAGTATCTTTCTAATAGCAAAACCAGCATGCATTTTACTGGATGAAACCTAATTACCAAATGCTTTCAAGTTTTGTATTTCTTGTTTGAAAGAATGCACCAGAGGGTCCTTCAGTAATTATTCTCTTACCTATCTATTATCTTCAAGTGGGGCTGTACACCCCATGGAGATCAGACCCTAGCCTAGAAGTATCTGAAACAGCTGAAACATATTTCAGAAAGATATGATTGAAGATGAAGAAGTGTCAAGGGGTGAAGATTTCTCTCAAACTGCATGTTGTTTTTCCCTATTGTGCAAACATTCACACTCTAGTGATAGAGTGTGAGACTGTTGCATCAGTGGTTCAAGGATTCTAATACCTGTGTGGCTTGGCTTTTTATGGGGGAACTTCAGCTTTATTCATGAAGAAAAGTCATAATGTCTTTTCATTGAACTAAAATGCAGTCTGATTTTCGTATATTTCAGGTTTTCATATATAACATTTAGATTCATTATTAGTAAATGGTGGATAACGTCTACTATTTTCAGGGATCTTTTTCATTTGGAATTTTCTTGACCACTTTAAAGTGATTTCATGGCCCATATTTCCAGAGAGAGATTTATAAATATCTTGCTTTCCATTGTTATTTACTCTCAAATTTCCAAAGATTCTTCGCATGTACTCCAAATTTTCATTATGTTGATTGTGTGGGAGTAGCTTAAACATTTGGCATACAATTTGTATCCTCTATTTCTTTGGATAAAGATGCAAAAGCATCTTTATCCAAAGAAATAGAGTTGTTAGATTGTTCTGGCAATCAGAATGAGCTATTTTGTACATCGCCATGTTTAACCAATATTTTGGAATCTGGGTAAATCGCAATGTGAACTATATGAATTACACAGGGAGACTCTCCCCCACCCTCCACCCCGTGTCCTGATGGTGACACTTATCTAAGTTTTCTGGGTTTTTTATTGTTTCTGACAAATTTCATTATTTAAATTGTGCTGCTTGATGTATTTCAGGGGAATATTTGCATTATGGTGTATCCTGCTTTGAGTTCTTTGGGATTGGAGCAGAATATAAGTTGGAGAAAATAAATAAGTTTGCAAGCAAGCAAACAAATAAATCAATGACTTGGCAGTAATGTGGCATGCTAACAGTCATTCTGAACAATAGCACTTTGACTCCCAGTGATATTAGCAGGTTGCTAATTAGGTGTGAAGTGATCAAAGGTTCTTAGCATTCTAGTAAGTGAATCACCTTCTGTTTTTCTACTAATGTAGTTTATTTACCTTGATTGGTAGTCGGCTAACTACAGATTAATTTGGACTCATTAGTGGTGAAAAAAAGATGCATAGGGAGAAAAAAAAAAGGCTACAAATTCACATTTGGAAGGTACTTTTTTCTTGTGCTATAGCAAAAATTAGCAAGCCCTTCTTCCCCATAGAAGAGGCACACACATATTCAGTATGTAATTGGTTTAGAACAAAAATATCACAACACAGATAGGATTGTTGGAAATACAAACGGTGTGTCAGATTTCCTTCCCTGTCAATAATACATAGTTACAGAAACACTGTGTTGGATAATTTTCTCTGTCATCCCATTATTATTGAATGATTTCAGAGAAACAAACAGCATGGTATTATTGTGCATGAAAATGCAGTATGATTCTGCCACCAGGGTGTAGATTTTCCCATAAATGTAATAATGGGAGAAATAAAATACACATTCCTTTTTTGCATCTTATATTAGAATTAGAGTGGACCAGTGTATGCTTATACTTAGTTTCAGGTTCCAATCTCGGTATCTGGTTGTCTTATTGAGCAGGAAGAAGCCTGAACTCCTACTTTCCCATCCTGCTTACTTTTATTTAAGAAAAAGTAATCTTAAGGACTAACACCAATAGCTTTTTAGAGATATAGAAAGATTACATAGGGATAAATTAATTCATGTTTCGTCAATTAACAATATGGATAGCCACCACAGTGCTCAGATTTTTGCTGACTTTGGTGGAATTTCATTCCCCAACTCATTAATTAAATTAATTTACATATAATGGAGTAATTTTAGTTAGTTGCCTGGAGGTGATCCCTAGTTGTCATGAGATGAAAAATGTAGGCGTCGTTGACTCATATTTGACTCCAAATGTCTGTATAGAGAAATCCTTGGCAATAATACATAAGATATTTTCAATTTCCTAGTCTGGCATACAGCTTTGAGATTTCCTGATGGTCTCCTATCTATGTCCTGACCAAGTCGGCTCCAGTTCAGCTCATTTTTCAGTATGGTTAAGGCCAGCTTTCAACCCATTGTGATATAGACGAGTTCGTGTAATCACTAGGAATCAATCTTGAGCTTGAGATGAAAAATGGAGGGATTGTCAAAATTAAATGCTTTCTGTTAAGAATAATGTATGTTAACTTGGTTCTATTTTTTTAAAACTGCATTAATCTCTGTGGGAATAGTTAAGATGCCATATTTCAATGTCATAGAGGATTGAAGGTTTTAGTTTTTACCTCTGGAGATTGGAGTGCGGAGAATGGTTAAAGAATGAGAGCGGAGGGCTGAAGATTTGGTAGAGGTAACTATATTTAAAAGGTAAGCTAGAACAGTATCCTCCAATTTTACAATCCCAAATACGTATGTCCCAAATTGTAGAGTGGTATTTATGGGAATTGTAGCACAGCATATCAGGATGGTGCTACAAGAAAAGGAAGTAAATTTACACTTGATGTGTATCTCCTTACATCAAAATGTCAGTAGAGAAAATGGTCTTATGAATAGCCAGCTAGTATTCACCTCTCTGTAGCCTCCCTTGCTGGTCTAAATGTCAAATTGTGTCTGCTTTTGAATATAGTTTCTCTCTGGCATGGACAGAGACATAAGTAGGAGATTCCATCCACCTTTGCCTTTCTATATAGAGAAAAAGTTTGTTCTTTTAAAAGATCTAGGTGAAACTCAAGGGACTCAAAGCAAACCCTGAGCTGGGAAAGCAAACAGATGTAACATCTCTTCAGCAGCTCTGATAAATGGAATTACTCCAGGAAGCCAGGAGAGAAAGAAGCAGGACTTCAAGGTTTAAGATCTCTCTAAGGAATATGCAGAGCACCAGTTTGGTGTAGTTGTTAAAGCACCAGGCTAGAAACCAGGTGAATTCCAGTCCCACCTTAAGCCAGCTGAATGACCTTGGGTCTGTAATACCTTCCAGACCTTGGGAGAGGTAATGGCAAACCATTTCTGAAAAACCTTGCCAAGAAAACTACAGCCACCAAGAGTCAAAAACTGATCAGAAAAAAAAAAGAAAAAGAAGGAAAGAAAAAGAGAAGAAGGAATAAGTAACTGCTTTAGCGAAACACTGTATTAAGTTTATTATTTCTTTTATCTCTGTATTCCCTTTATTCATTTGCTGGAAACTGATATATAACTTGGAAGCCATCTCTCTCAAGATTGCTAATACTGGGCCAGCACTCTATATGCATGAATCTTTATAAACTCGGCTCATCTATCTATCTATCTATCTATCTATCTATCTATCTATCTATCTATCTATCTATCTATCTTTGAGTTATTTTTAAAAAGTGTGATTTTTGTTTTGCAAGATTGATTTATCTCTTTTAACAAGGAGAAAGGCTGAAACTACTAATAATACGCTGTAAGACTATATGGTTAAGTGTCTATACAAGTTGTGGCAACCCCATCTGTCTAGACCAGGGCTAGGGGGAGGAGACTAAGTGAGGTATCCCCTTCGAAGATGGCAGAGTATCTATGAAGCAGTTATACCAGGGCTGTAAGTAGAGCCAAGGTAGGTAATTCCAGATGGCTTTGGGGGGGGGGTGTTGGGGGTTGGGTGAGGATTGCTTTTAGACAAGCTTACAGAAGAGATAAATATGTTTAAAATACTGCAACTGAGTCTTGCCTGCTACAAGTATAACCAAGGCTGCCATCAGGGATTGATGTCTGTCTGTCTGTCTGTCTATTAAACCTATATGCCGTTCATTTCACCAAAGGCGACTAGGCAGCTTAAAATCAAGATGTTGGGGTTGGAGCCCATTCCTGCTTGTCTGTACCGAATTTGCTGTTGTCTTTCCAGCTCTCGCCTTGTTGCAGCTTCCTGTTGCTCTGGTTCATGGATGCTGTATAGGTAGTCCTCGACTTACAACAATTCATTTAGTGACCATTCAAAGTTACTGAATAAAGTGAGTTATGTCCATTTTTCACACAACCATTGCAGCATCCCCATAGTCATGTGATTACATTTCAGACACTTGGCAACTGACTCATATTTATGATGGTAGCAGTGGCCCGAGGTCCTGGGATCATCTTTTGCAACCTTCTGACCAGCAAAGTCAATGGGGACGCTAGATTCACTTAACAAATGTATTACTAATTTAAAAGCTGCAGTGACTCGCTTAACAACTGTGGCAAGAAAAGTCATAAAATGAGGCAAGACTCACTTAACTGTTTCACTTAGCAACACAAATTGTTGTGTTGGTAAGTCAAGGACTACCTGTAGTGCATCCTCACTGAAATTCCTTCCGTATCATCAATGGTACACACTAGTAATAAACTCATCTCCATGTAACTTTTTAAAAAAATGGTCAATCCATGCTGTAACTGACAAATCCACCGATATGGGTGGCTAAACAGAAAAAATTCTGGCTATAGATTTAGAATACTGTTGCAAACACTTTGTTGCTGGATAATTCAGATTAATTAAAAAAGCATTTTTAATGCTTTTTTTGCAGGTTTGCAATCATAAATGAGTCTATCAGCACATGCATGAAATCCAAATGCTCCACGTATTTTATCTATTGTATAAGTTCACCTGAAACGTAATGCCTTGATATTGTTTGTGCTATGTAGCCATCCTGCGAAGAGTAGAACGGTGTGCTAGTTTGGCAGTCCATTAGAAATCCAACAGTCCATTCAGAAGACCTTTGCTCTTTGTTAATATCAGGAATGAGCATGTGAATGACAGAAAGCGGCAGAGCTTAATGAAAGTAAGGGGAAAATATGGGCATTATTGAGAACCTAGTGGAATTTGACATAGCTCCTGTTATGGAATCAAGCAATTTTTACCCACAATATCCAGGAATTTAATATTTACTCTATCTATTCCAGTCATAACTTTATCATCTGTAGAAATAGTTTTGTGGACTGCCTATATTTCACAACCAAGTTTCACGTGTCTTCCTCCACTACCTTTAGAATTTCAAATATAATTTAGAACCTCTTCCAATTAAATGCACAAGTAAAAATATATTCCATATTCCTTTTTCAATATGAGTATGATGCTGCTGGGGGATATTACCCGGAGTTTTGCCTCAACATGCTTATACTGCTCATTTCAGCCTTCCTTCTCCATCTGGCCCAAGTCTGTCAGTCTTGGCTCTTTGAATGATGTGCTAAGCAATGGTTTGCTTAGTCATGGCTGAGTTTACAAAACATGCTAATATGTAAAATATTATTTATATAACTCAGTAGCCAAGTTCATGTATCCCATAGCATGCCAGAATCAAAGAAATCAGTTTATGACTTAATGAGTTGTGTGAATTCAGTCAGTGTTAGGCATGCAGCGATGACAACATATTAATGTGAGTAATAAAATAAAAAGTATTTTGTAGCTGTAGCTCTTTATCATTTTTCTATCTCTTGTTTGGGACAAATACAACTCTAGATTTATGTCGTTCATTAACAACCCAGAAAAGTTTGGAGTTGTGAGTACTCCCTGGCTTTGGGATTTTGTGAGGTCAAGGCCTTTGTCACACTGAAAAGGTTTAACCCTCCTTGGTTACTACAGTCACACATTTGGAGTCTCTGGAATTCACTGCCTGGAATATACAGGTAGTCCTCTGGTTATGACTGCTTGTTCAGTGACCTTTCAAAGTTATGGCACTGAGTAAGGGAGACAGCCAGGGAAACCAGCTTTGGGCCGGTCATGTTCTCATAGCCCTAGGAAGAAGGCAGTAGTAAACCACTTCTGATAACCTTGTCTAGAAAAGCATATAGACTGGTTCAGGTTGTCACTAGGAGTAAAGTCTGACTCAAATGCAAAAAAAGAGAAGAAGTTTGCTAATTATTAGTTGCTCAACTCTCTTCAGTTTTATGGAAGAGAGATGGCTGCTTTGTGGTATGAAAACCTCACTTTTTTCATTATTCCAGTTGATTTTGCATGATTCATTATAAAATTTTCTGACATCTGCCTTTGTCCTTATGGGTTTCTCTGAGCCTTTTTTAATTCAGGGATTTTATCCAGTGAAGTCAAAATCCTATCTTAGTGTCATTGTTTCTATAGAAAGCATGTTGACACGTATTCAGTATTATACAGTATCTTGGTTAAAATTTGAAGTGGTAAAGGAGAGGGGGAAAGGTTTTGAGCATTTACCATTATAATTTTAACTAACTTTTAAATGGATTAAATGCAATTTCCAATGTTGTAGAAACTCTTTGGTGAGTTTTGATGGTTCTTTTTTTTAAATGATCCAGTTAAATTCACTTTAGGCAAAAAAGGAATAATTTTTTAAAAAACTACTCATTTGCATAGAAGTGCTGAATGAAAGAATGCTGTTGCACTGAAGATTTTTTAAAAACCCTCTTCACCTGTGATACTGAATAGTTTGGCTTTCACAAAAAGTCCTCAAAGAAGAAATATTGCCTGAAGGCCTACAGTATTTAGATTACAAAGACCCGGCATATATCTTCCCTTACCCCTTTTAAATCCAGAAACATATTTGTGGGAGCAATGACCTATTGGGAAGCTGCTGCTTTTTCTGATAAACACTATTCCCTTGTCTCATTTTCCGCTTCCTCTTTCTTATCTTGTTTTCATCTTTGGCCATTTCATTTCTTTCTATAGGCCCTGAACTGTCATTTCTCCCCCCCCCCCCCTTCATTTTTAAAAGTTTTCTACTATTCTGTAAATATATATGTTGAGTATTTATTTACTTCCTCAATTTATGTAGCTGTTCTGGTAGAGACTTTTACGTGACTAGATGACTCAGAATAAAACAGATCAAAATACATAACATAAAACAAAAATAAAAGCACACAGCAGCCTGCTACATGGCTCCTCTGCAGTGGAGTTATGATCTTACCTATCATCCATATATTTATATCTAATCCACATCCAAACTCCCAGGCTTGAGCACAATGGCAAGTTTTCAGGATCTTATGAAAGACTAATGGGGACAAGACCAATCTAATTTCCAAAGAAATAATGTTCCAAAGGGGGGACTTTTTTAAAGCTTAAAATAAGGTGGATGGCTTCTTTATACTAATTTTTTGGTGCAAGTAGGTTCAGGAGTTAGTTTTCTGATAGCTGATGGGTTTACTGAGAAATACATAAAATAATATTTAAATGTTGATCCTGTTAGAATTCCTATTATATTCAAGTCTCTTCCTCCACAAGGGACCTAAATGTTTATCTGTTTCACATTATTTTTGTAATCCACATTTTACGAGAGCAACTTTTTTAGACTTGCTCACTTCTATTCAGTGATTATGAGTTAGAGGAACAGTGACAGAGTTATTCTATGCTTTTGCAATTCTTTGAAAATATCTCTTTAACTCTGCATTTTGAAGTGTTGAATTGTACAAATGTTGTGTTAATTATTTCCATTCAATACAGTCTTTTCCTTTTCCTTCTTTATTGTTAATGATGGCAAATAAACTTAGTCTCTTAGGGAATTAACATCCTATTGTTGCGGAATGATATCTCTGTGTAAGGGCTGGCGTGGATAGTCTTTCGCTGTGTATGTCATCCAGTTTTTTTGCCTGTAATTCTGACCAGGGATGTTTACTTTTTATGCAATACCCATACATATATGTTTAAACGCACGTGCACACACACACACACACACACACACACACAGAATATAAATGTATGTTGAAAGTTCTCATACTATGAATGTCTGAAATGTAATTTCTGAGTTTTTTTATTTTAAAACCTGCTGATGTACCAAATTCTTTTAGTTTTCCCCTTAAATGTTTTCATTTCCTTTTAAAGGATCTTAGTACCAGAGCAGGTTTGCTCTAATGGTTAAGGCTCTTGAAAAGAAAGCGGGAAACCATGAATTCAAGTCAAGAAAACTGGCTACACTCTCTCAGCTCAAACCCACCTCACAGGGTTGTTGTGGGGAAAATAAGAGGAGGAATGCGTGTTGGATATATTTGCCACCTTGGGTTACATAAAAAACTAATAAGGCAGAATACAAATAAATCTTTAGAGACCAACAAGACATCTGCAAAATAAACCTTTAAAAAGTTTATTTTTTAATCTTTATCTCACAGTTCTTTCATCTTGCTTAAACGTTTATTCAATATTTCAAGAACAACAAAACCGAAAGAGGAAACAGTGGGCATTCCTTTTAGCAACTTATAAAGCAGGGGTGGGCAATTGTGGCCCTTTTACAACCTGTGGACTTCAACTACCAGAATTCCTGAGACGGCTGTTATAAAGCATTGTTAGATCTCCATTAACAATTATTCTTTCTATGAAGTATAGTCTAGGATAGCCATTTTATAAATTTCTCTCCAAAGTTGGTATCCTTGAGCAAGATAGCCAGGTTCTATTTGCCTTCTCTGCAGCTCAGAAAATCAGTTTGGCTTGTTTTTTCATTATGTTGCTCCAAATATTCCAATATAGCCAACACTTTTCTATTCATTTGTTATTTTGGGTAAAAATGCACATTGATCTGAATGAATAAATCATTTTGCAAAATCATTTTTAGTCTATTAGCTAGAATTGTAAATTGCTTATTGTCATTGTTCAGTAGTGATATCAACCTTGGTTTCTTATTAAATTCAGATCTTGCCCCTCTTTAAATATTAGTGCTATATTGGCCTCTTTCCAGCTGTCCAGCACTTTCCCTCTTGATAAGAGTATTTTGTTCATCCTAAAAACATTTATAATAAGAACCTGATGATCCATCTGGTCCAAGCACCTTTCCAGGTTTAATTTTTTTTATAGCTTTAGACATTTTCCTTAGATAGGTCTATTCACAATTGTTTCTGTTCCTCTGTAATCTTTGATAGATTGTGTTTATTTAGAATTTCATCTATTCAGAGAGATGTCACTTCCTTTCGTAATCTATGGGGAAATAAACTCTTTAGTGATTTCTGTACAAAGGTGCTTTTTCAAGACTTTTCACTGCTTCTTCTAAGAAGCTTCTTCAGTTTAAGAAGCTTCTTTGATGAGAAGCGAAACATCTTCAAAGAAAAACAAAGTCTAGTTACCTTTTGAAAAAAAAACCTTTGGGATAACCATGACTAGATGACTGAGAATCTCCATAGACATTTATTTCTGTACAGTTTTCTTAGCTCTTGTAAGGAGAAAGAACTCAGTGTAACTATTCTTCTTTAACCCATTGCCATTCTGGTTTGAGTGTTTCTATCTCTCTCCCCCTCCCCTTTTGCTGTTTTTTCCTTTTTTATTTTTACTGGAAGGAGGAATGAGAGTGTTATGGGTAGCTTTGTGATTTTCTGAGTAGTTCATGTGTGTCATGGGATGGCTGTCAAATCTGTTCGTTTTCTAAATGGATACCTTATTTTTTAAGATAAAAATTAAGATCTTATATATTGGAAAAATACTAGTTTTAGTTGGAAGGTGGGAATGGCAGAGGATTTTTATTTCTGTGTTTGTATTTCTGTTTTTGGAATGGTCATTTTTTGGGGGGGGGGGGGAAAGACAGTAACTTACCTAACTCTGAAAGAACAAGTATCATGTGAGATAAGCTGGATGCAGCTGATTATTTTGCTCTTCTGCTCTTGTTTCTCCTGTCTTTTTTTTTTCCTCTTGCCAGGCGGTTTTATATTGTTGCCTATAAAAAAAAAAGGTCTCCGTGTTTAGAAGACCAAGGAGCAAAACAAGCCCCCCCCCCCAAAAAAGGGAGGGGGGGGGGGAAAGGCCAGAGTAAGAAGCTATGGATTGAAAGCTACCAGCGGTTACACCAACTGAAATAAAAGTAAAAAAGAGATAATAAAATTAGCTTGCTTGTATATATATCAAAAATTTGCTTATATATATGTACACAATCAATGTTAAATAGGTATTTATTCAGACATATAATCACAAGCTTCTCCATTGTGGGTGGAGACAACAGCCAGGATGGGTTGTACTTGCCCAATCAGCTTATTGGACTGAGTCTGTCAATATTGTTAAATCCCGCCCTTGTTGCCGGGTAGATCAGCTTTTGACTCAATCCTTCTGTTTGGATGGGCGTGTGGGTCTTTAGCTCTCCCTATTTCTCATGCAGTGTGGTTGGCGAGAATAGTTAAGTAAGCAACATGTTTTGTTGGAATGTCAGAAGCATCTCCCTCCCTCCTCTCTCTCTCTCATAACTTTTAATTGGGTGAAAAGGTATACAAAAGGCAACAATTTTTGAGGTATGTTAAATAATCTGATTTACAGAATAGCTCTAAAATCCCGAACCCATGTCTCCTGTGGAATGGGAATTTGGCAAATTATATAAAACAATTTATGACAGATAAATTATCATAAATAATAATAAAAATGTCATGAAACATTTCTGGTAGTCGACTACTGATGTTTGACTGTGCTATACAGTTCAATATGGGCTATTTTCAAGGCAGAACTTTTTCGGAGTATTTCCCTGATTTTTTTTAAAGAACTTTTCCAGTGAATGCAACATATTAGAAGCTTGGATATTGTTGAAAGAACTGAGGAATCTGGTAGGAAAATATCTCTAAAATGATGATACAAAGGATCCACAATGGGCATACTTAAAAAAAAGGCATTTTGTAACTGCTCTCCACCAACTACTCTCTTTGCCCTGCGCCTTAGCTGCTTTTTTTCTTACAGCATCTGATAATTAAACACATTTTAAAATAAATTTGTTAATGTTTTAAGGCTTCACAAATTTTTTTTTTTGACTACGAATGCTAGCATGACCATCTCTGAAGTGGAAAATGCAATTGAAGTGTGGTTGGGCATCAAATTAGCCTGTAGGTCTGAAAAATAAACCAATAACAGGCTATTTATAATGGAGCCATTTGTTAAAAGATTATGTAAGGTGGAAAAACAATCAGATTAGTCCTTTTTTCAGGTAATTTACATAGAGGTTTGCAGACAGAATAGATAAAGCAGGATGTGTTTCCAAATTATATCAAATGTCTCTTATGGTTTTATGTAAAAATGCCCTACACCTCATTTTTCAGGACACTCAGTTCTGTAGCAGTACTACCCAAGTGCTAAAAGGTATCTGGTTGTGGGTCTGAAAATGTTTTGTTTAAAAAAAATAGTTTTGTGTGTGCTGACCAGGTGGGAGAGAAATATTGCACAGCAGAATTTTGTATTCTGATCTTGGGGGTGGAACTTGGAGCTGCAAAATGCTGGCGGGAGTTTGCATGCAGCTTTCTGACTATATACATGCATAAATACGAATATGTAAATACACTCCTTGTGGCCTATGTTTTTCTAAAATATTAGAGTTCAGGTGTTGCTGCTTAGGCCAGGTATCTCTCTGAGGCAGTTGTCTAGAGAGTAGATCATCTAACCTATGTTAATGATAATTATTTTACAACCTGCTACTTAAATATGACACAGAAGCAGAAAGGAAAGTAGTGATCATTAATCGACCGCCCCATTTCTTAATCATTTCTTGGGCTGCCCAGGGTGGAATAATAGATTTCTAATTGAAGGGGGAAAAAGAAAAGCCAGGTTCCCTAAATGCTATCAATCATTTTTACCTATTACAGGTAGTCCTTGACTACTTTGATCACAGTGGAGCTCAAAATTTCTGTTGCTAAGCACGGCAAGTTGTGAAGTGAATTGTGCCGCTTTTTATGACTTTTTTTTGCCACAGTTGTTAAATGAATCACTGCAGCTGTTAAGTGAATCATGCAGTTAAGTGAATCTGGCTTCCCCCATTGATTTTGCTTGTTGGAAGCCAACAGATTACAAATAGGGATCACATGACCCTGGGACAGTACAGCTGTCATAAATACATGCCAGTTGACAGGCACACCAAAAATTTGATCATGTGACCCTGGGGATGCTACAACAATCGTAAGTGTGGAAACCATAAGTCACTTTTTTTCCAGTGCTGTTGTAACTTCAGACGGTCACTAAACAAATGGCTGTAATTTGAGGATTTACTTACAGTAGCCTGGAGTAACAGTGTATATTTTCAGGATAATTTGCAATAGGGCCAAAATTCCTTTGTGTAAAAGCTTGTTTTTCTGACTTGTTCCAAAAGGACTTGTTTCCTTCTTAAAAAATTTCATCCAAGATGGTTTTTATTTATTGAATATTAATCATACAACATTTTATTTTGATTCATACCTTGATTTGTCTAATTTAATGTAATCCACTTTGGTTACTGCATATTGGACTTTTAATCATCAAGATCCTTTTTATTTAGAGTTTCATTTTATTTTAAAATTTTTAAATACTGGGCGGACTCACAGCAGTTCTGGCATTTCACAAACAGGGCTTATCGCTTTGGGGAGAGAATTGACATTTGAACCCTTACACAAATCAGCTTAAAAATAGTTGCAGCAGTTAATCTCACAATAGCACAAGAATTAGCGTCTAAAAGAAATTGGATTGTTGTATTCACAATACATTGTATATGTGTCAATTTACATTCAGTTAATATTTATTCCCAGATAAGTATGCAAATGATTGTAAACTCAGAATGTATAATCATTATATTGTAGGGTAAACTTCATCTATGAAATTTCATTGCTTAATTTATTTGTTTGTAACCAGCTCTACTACAAGAATTTGGAAAAGTTTTCTGTATGCTGTAAAACCAGTTCTATGGTATTTTTAGTTAACTGATAATTTTTTAAGGGATTTTGAAACATTTTAGTCCATCTTAAATCATTCTGTTACAAACTGCAACAAATATTGATTTAACAAACCAGAATATTCTGCCATATTATCCTTCAGTATTTCAGAACTTCAGAATTTCCATCCCAAGTTTGGGACTGAATCTTCTCAAGCACTTACGAAGATGGCCCTTGAGGCAGTGGTGAAGTGTAAAATTTGTTACTACTGGTTCTGTGGGGGTGGCTTGGTGGTGGTGGGGTAATATGACTGAGTGGGCGTGGCCAACTTTTTTTTTTTCACTTTTAAAACCATTTTTTCTACAACCTCTTTGGCTGAAGAGGTTGTAAAAAAATGCTTTTAAAAGCCTCTGATGATCCCAGCTGACTTGCCTGATCAGCAGAGGCTTTTCTTTTCTTTTTTTAAAGCCTCTGACGATCCCAGCTGACTTGTCTGATTGGCAGAAGCTTTTTTAAAAAAAGCCTCTGATGATCCCAGCTGACTTGCCTGATTGGCAGAGGCTTTGTTTTTACTTTTAAAAGCATTTTTTCGGCCGAAGACGTTGTAGAAAAAATGCTTTTAAAAATAAAATAAAAAGCCTCTGATGATTGCGCAGCTCAGCTGGGCATGGGGGTGGGGAGGGATTTTTGCTGCCAGTTCTCCGAACCACCCCTCGCCATCGCTGCTGGATCAGGCGATCCGGTCCGAAACGGGAGCATTTCACCCCTGCCTTGAGGACTAGCAAGATGGTAAGTCTCATTAGTTTAATAAAGACTTTTTAAATTGTACAGGTGATCAGATAGGAGGAACAGTACCATGACTTTATCCTCTAGCTTCAGAAATTTAATTCACTGCTTTTATCTCATGAATGTGAAACATATTACATTTTGTGGTTCCAGTTCTCATGAATAAACACTTGATTCAAAGCAGGATAGTATGCTTGAGAGGGTGAGCTCCAGAAGAATATACTACTTTGCACTTCATAAAGGTAAAGGTTCCCCTCGCACCTATGTGCTAGTTCCCGACTCTAGTGGGTGGTGCTCATCTCCATTTCAAAGCTGAAGAGCCAGTGCTGTCTGAAGACGTCTCCGTGGTCATGTGGCCAGCATGACTAAACACCAAAGGCGCATGGAACACTGTTACCTTCCCACCAAAGGTGGTCCCTATTTTTCTATTTGCATTTTTTACCATGCTTTCGAACTGTTAGGTTGGCAGAAGCTAGGAGAAGTAATGGGAACTCACCTCATTATGTGGCACTAGGGATTTGAACCGCTGAACTGCCAACCTTTTGTTCAACAAACTCAGCATTTTAGCCACTGAACCACTGCGTCCCTTGCACTTCAAGCAGTTGTCAATGATGTTCAGATTCATCTCAGTTTTTGCAAAGGCTTTTAAAGCTCTTCAAACTTTTAGCTTTGGGTATCACAGAAACTGCTTTTGTTTGCCTTGTATAAGTCCATTGTTAAGACCTTGGGGATTGATTTAATTCTGTTTTGGCTCATAGGCATACTTTTCTCCCATAACTAGGTCCTCTGGAGCTCAGAAATATGTCAAGGCTGTCTCTCACAGTGCTGTTTCCTCTTATTAAAATCCATCTTGCATTTTCACCACTGTTTCCTTTGTTGTTGTTGTTGCTTGCTGGCTTAGTATATTTCATATTTTGTACTCATTACTCTTTGGGGATCTGGCAAGGATGGTAGAGGACAGGAAGGCCTGGAGGAACGTTGTCCATGGGGTCACGATGGGTCGGACATGACTTCGCAACTAATAACAACAATAACTCCTCTTTAGGGAGGACTTTCATACTGTAGCAGAGTGGTAGAATAATTTTAAAAATACTTTGGTAATTTTAGAAAACCAGATTCAGTTGAAATCTTTTGTGATTCAATGCAAAATCAGTTTCTGTTTATTTAATTATGTAAGATTTATATCACTCCTTTCTTCGTGAATTCAAGGCAGTATATCTAGCTTTTCTTTAGCCACAAAACCAGAATAAATTAAGCTTTCTGTTCTGCTTCTCCAGACTATATGGTACCCTCCATTTTTATTGCACTTCAAGTTTTATAATCCACAGTTAAAATGACCAATAATTACAGACTCTATGAAGTGTAATCTAAAACACTTGGAGAGTGTAAAGCGGTTTGCTCCTGTTGTACTTCTTTTGTGTTGAGACCTCTTGAAGAACAGTAATTCAAATTAAGTACAAGAGGCAAGCTACTTGTTGTATCTCTGATTAATGAGGCCCCGTCCCAGTGTCAGCTCCTCCTATTAAAGCAATTGAACAAGTAGTTGAACTAGGTTTTTAGGCTAAGGGTTATTCTCAATTTTTTGTTACCTTACCAGGAGCTGCACTGCCAAGAAGTAGGACTAGAGAAAAGAAGTAGTGAGTGTGACCAGAATAAAATACTAAATTTAAATTTAATTAAACTTTAATCAACATCATTTAACACGGTTATTTAATTATTTTCTTGCTGTGCCATTTTTAAAAGAGATTTTAGTTGCAACTCTGGAAGAAATCCTGTGAATTGTACCAAAAACTGTGGACTTCATATGTTATCCGAACATATATGTGACAGTACTTAATCAACTTTAGCTGATCTCAAAAAGTTAAGCAGATTCAAACTTGGATATTACTAGAATGGGAGACCACCAGGACATTGTATGCATTCCAGGTGTAAAAGAAAGCTAACTCTGCTCCTGAATTTATGATAGAGTTTACTTTTCATCTTAACCTGTCACTTTTTTTATTTTTATTACTGACACAGAAAGGCATGCTTTCGCAAAAGAGCTTAAATTTGCAAAAGCACTGCTGTCTTCATAAGCCTGCTTGTATTATTGAGTGAATTGAATAAGTTGCTGATGAAAAAGTTCTCATAGATTTGCAGAAAGCTTAAATGGATGGAGCAATGTCCCTGAGTTATTCAGAAACTGCAATATTTCAAGGGGGAAGTTGATATTGGCACATGAAGCACTTTGTTCACATTCCACAACTTCTCCTTTCAAGGATTTTATGGGCATCGATCACACCTTAGTAAACTGTAGGAGAGATTGTAGTTGTGGTGGCATGCAGGTGTTCATCCGTCTACCCATCTACCTACCTACCTACTGAACGACTGACTGACCTACCTACTTATCTACCGTGTTTCACCGAAAATAAGACCCTGTCTTATATTTTTTTGAACCTCAAAATAAGCACTTGGCCTTATTTTTGGGGAGGTCTTATTAATTTGGGGTGCATGATGGGGTTCCTCTTGTTTTCTTACCTGATTTCCAGCTCTGTCTTCCTAACCGTAACCAGAGAAAATGGCGGGGACGGGCTCTGTATGCGTTTAAATATTTTCGGGGAGGGCTTATTTTCAGGGGATGTCTTATTTTTGGGGAAACAGGGTATCTACCTACCTACCTACCTACCTAGTACCCACCTACCTGCATTCAGAATCTTTGAAAAAAATACGCTGAGCCATCTGCTTGAATGTTTCCCCAATATTTCATTGAAATTTGTTTCTAGCTTTATGTTAGTTATACTACTAGAATCAGAATTCTAGTAGTATTTAGTATAATGCTACAGTATGTGCATCTTTGAGTTCAGCTTTTTACTCGTCCCCAAAATTACTAGCCCCGTTTTTGAACTATCAAAAGATTCTAGTGTTTTTGTAGAATTATCTTCCAGTTAACTTTCGGCTGACTTGATGAGTTGAATTCTGCCCATCATTTCCTTTTTGGATATGGGCTTGTTTCTTCTTTCCATCCAAAACGTAAAAACTGCAGGGTGTGCTCACCAGCTTACTTAGTTTGAGTGATAATATGACGAGGGAAAGTTGATATCAGTCTTCTTCCCTCCCACTGTGGTTATCCTCTTTGCAGGCAAATGATGCTAGACTTCCTTACACTACTTAATTAACCAGGCAGTTCTGATCTATTCCTTTGGCACCATCTGTTCACTAAAGGATACTGAGAAGAAGGTGAAGGAAATGGTACATGATTATATAATAATGGTTGTTTTTGAACAAATGATGCTTAATTGGTCATTTGTGATTGTTTAGTCAAAACTTTTGTTAAACACACACACACACACACACACACACAGAGAGAGAGAGAGAGAGAGAGAGAGAGAGAGAGAGAGAGAATATAACGGTGATTTAAAATTTGTGAACCTTTTTGAAATTTCAGTATTTCTGCCTAAAATGTGATTTGTTCTCTACACAAATCCTAAAGCAAGATAAAGAGAACTAAAAAAAGAGTCCAAAACATTACATCTATCAATTTTTTATTGAGAAAAATGTGTGGTAAAAGTACATGAACTTTTAACCACCATTGTCTTGTAGGTGGGTTTGTGTGTGTGTCTCTCTCTGTGCGTATATGTAACACCCATCAGTAATATGAACGAAACCAAATGTTCATCAGCGAATCAGCTTATTATCACAGCGGCTAGGACTCATTTGTTAATAGCTTTTACAAATAATCTTATTAAGGATTCAGTCAAGTGTGGTGAAATCTTTCCATGCTCTTGAAAAAGTGCATTGATGTATTCATACAGATGTATTGTAACAAAGATACAATCTACAGGTGGTTCTCAACTTACAATAGTTCATTTAGTGACCATTCAAAGTTACAACAGGACTGAAAAAAGTGACATATGACCATTTTTCACAGTTGTGACCTTTGAAGCATCCTCATGATCATGTGATCAAAATTCAGATTCTTGGCAACTGGTTCATATTTACATATTTCATTGTTGTGTCCCAAGATCATGGGACCCCCTTTTGCAACTTAGGTTACTAACTCGGCAACTGCAGTGATTCACTTAACAACGGTGGCAAGAAATGTCGTAAAAGGGGACAAGGCTCACTTAACAAACAACAAAAATTATGGGCTCAATTGTGGTTGTAAGTTGAGGACTACCTGTATAAGGAATGAACTGCAACCAAGCAGTGGCCAAAGTATACTCAAACTGCCTTCAGAATTATTATCCTTTTTAAACTCAAGGTCGACTCAGCCTTCCATCCTTTCTAAGGTGGGTAAATTGAGGACCCAGTTTGTGGGGGCAATAAGCTGACTTTGTATAAATATACAAAAGTATGAAGGCTATTGCTTAACGCATTGTAAGCCGCCCTGAGTCTCCGGAGAAGGGCGGCATATAAATCAAATAAAAAATAAAAATAAAAAAAAATAAAAAAAATAAAATAAAAAAATAAACGAAAGAAACTATTTGTCTACAAGATTTCATAGATCTTCCAGTTCTGCCTTTCAGCAGTCACTGGATATACAGGATATATAAAAGATGATTAATATTAATGACATGATTAATATTTTTAGGTTGATATCTATTTATCCGAAAAAAGGTACCACTTATAGACTTACATTTTTCATTAAGTACTGTAAGTAAACACCTAAAAATATGGGACCAATATAATTTTCAAAAATCCTCTATCATAAAAGGATAATGGAGTTAGGACTGGCTAGGCCCCCTTGCTGAAATGATCAAGGGTTAAGGTATTTTACTCTGAAGAAATCAGCTGCTGCAGTTCTGTAGATTTGGGCTTTATTTTGACAGAATTAAGGAAACATTGAAAAGTCCTCTCAAGATACTTCTTTACCTCCCTGGCCTTGGATCTTGATTGTGAAATTTTGGTCAAAAGGCTTACTTACGTGCACAGGAGCAGGAGAGGTGATTGAATGCACATAATATTTGCAAGAAAACCCCTCCCTGCTTTTCAAAGCGGGTTGACAAGCTGGAGCTAAGCTGTAAGTTAAAGCTAGTTTCTAAACTTGTTTAGAAACGGCCTTCATATAGAAGAAAAAGTGAACAGCCCTTTCTAGGGGCCTCCCATTTATTACTGACTCTCATTATTAGTTAATAGTTTTATTAGCCCCTGAGCATCTCTTTTAAACCATTTTAAGCAATTACGGTCAAGTGCTATGCTGTTGTTAGCTCATTTTGGTTTTAAAGATTGTTTTGCATAGAGCTGAACTGGTGTTTGTCTTTTCCTTGGGAAAACATATGGAATATAAACGTGAGAGCACATTTTGGCAGCATAGATAAATTATTTAACTTGATACAAGAAACATATTTAGACCTTTAAATACTGGGAAGAACTAGCATTGTATAGATCTTGGGAGATGTTTTACTGAATGTGCTATTTTACATAACAAAATAACTGGCTTTTTGATATCAAGGTTAGGTCTAAATCTACTTGGTTTTAAGCTGACAAACTTTAATATAAAAACATTAGTCTTCTCATTTCTGTCACCCTGTGGTGGTAAGAAGAATGGCATTCAGACTAGATTGTAGCCACTGATTTCTAGCCAAAATTAATCATTTTCATGTTAAAAATAAATAGTTGTTCATCTAATATTTGTCTATTAATACTGTTGAATTTCCTTCAATGTATTCTAAGTAGCTGTTCATTTTCAGACTTGTTTTTCTATTTTTTCAGGTCTCTGGATGGCAGACACTGAAAAGAAATGCTGTTTTAAGAGGTATGCTTAGAGAAAAATAATACTTTTCCCTCAGTATGTGAAGAGAATCTTTTCTGATTTAATTCTACAACCTCCTTAAATATATATGAAAGTATCTAAAAGGTGATTTTTTTTAAAAAAAGCTAATTATTCTGAAAACTGAAAACCTTTTTGAGGTCTAGTTATAACTTAAAGAGTGTTTTCTCTTTAGGGAATGTCTATTTTTGATATATACAAGAAATATTGCTACAGTTTCACCTAATATGGCTACAGTATTTCTAATGTGAACATCCTGTTTTTTCCCCAGGCCAGGTATAAACTGTTTTTATACTGGCTTCAAGTGCTACAGTGTGATAGCTATGTTGAAACTAAAAAGGAATAATTTCATTGTTTTAATCATAATATTTGATGTGTGAAAATGTTTCAGTTGGAACTCCTAAAACCTATTTAAATGTAAATCACAGAAAAATATTTGAATTTTCCCATATCACTTATCTTGCTAATAGGAATTAGGGAATTCCTGTTAGTGGCAAGTGCTCTTTCATGCTACTAATTTTGACATGTCGCACAAAGTTTAACAAGCAAGCAAGCCTTTAGTAGTTACATTAGTCATCGGAGGAACAATATTCAAAATAATGTAATCGTTAACAAGAAATACTTGATAAAGCTATGGAGAAAGTGAAACACTTAATCTATGGGAAAATCGCTTCACTTCCCATACAGATCAAGTGAAAAGTTCAGCTGCATTCAATGTAGACACACCTCTGAAAGGAGCCTTCTGCAGAAACTGTTGAAAAGGAAGTTCATCCAAGCTGCTAGTCACACAAAATGACTCAAAAGCAATGGGGTATACAGTCAACTCTGTTGGTGGGCATTCAGCTTGCAGAACCTTTCACAATAAAATGCATGTTCTTTTCTCTAGCTATAATTTGGGAATTAGTGAACCAACAATTGGTCACTAATATTTTAGAAATAGTACTTTGATAACTGCATTTACACAAATATGCAAGCCACACAGATTTGTAAAATAATTGCTGCTGTCTCATTTTCATGCTAGCATCATGTAAAATATCCATCTTTACACAGTTGGTGAAACATGGAAAAGAAGTGGAGTCTTCCCCATGATTTAGAAATAAAAGAGGGAAGTTACTCCATAGTTTATCCAAAACTATGCAAATCAATACAATGTTGTAGGTGCAGTATATATTATATATATACATACACATACACATACACATACACATACACATACACATACACATACACATACACATACACATACACATACATATACATATATAAAACTTGTTTGCTTCAGTTGTGAAATTAGGCCAGATGCAAAGTTTTAAATATATATATGTATGTAACAAGACAAAAATAAGGAAATGAACAAAATGGTTCTGTTGACTGACTTTCTCTAAAAGCAAGCACTGCAATTTTATGCTATTTGGTGGGGGGGGGGGGGCAGGGGAGAATAACAACAACTATTGCTGATAAATTGAAAAATAACTTTAAAAAATTGCCGTTGTAAGGAACAAAGAGTATCTCGGGACTAAGCCAGGTACAGCTTGGGAGAACTACAATTTAGTTTCCCTCTCCTCTTTTCCATGCATGGTCTTGAATGCTGTATCTTCAGTTTGATCAGGATGGGATACGACTGCTATTTGAAATGGGTATATATATCGCCTGTAAAATCAGTCAAGTAGGTTTCTCAATTTCAATGTCACAGGGAACATGCACAATATTGTGCTCATATTCTGCTGGTTAGTTTCCTGTTGGCATTTGATTGGCCATCATGAAAACAGAATGCTGGACTCAATAGCTCTTCGGTATGAGCCAACATAATCTTCTTTGTGCACCTGTGTTGGTATCATTAATAATTTGATATATAATATGTCCATACACATGCATACTTGTTTCATAGTTGCATTTTCAGATATTAATGAACTTTCAAATGTAATATTTTCCTGATGCCATTTCTCAGTGAAAATTGCTTTCCCACTTGCTCAACAGAAGATGCAGTTTTTCACAGACACAGTATTGAAGAAGGTTTAGTTTTTAAGATACCAAAGAAGTCAGCAACAGACTAGGATGAGGATTGGAAATTGTAAATTCTGACAGTTTTTTTTAAAACGCCCCTCCCCCCACATTTACCCACATCTTTTTTGAACAGTGGCCATATCTTATCTTATACAATTAATCAAATTCAAATACATTTTGCTGAATTACACTTTTTACCAAAATCTTTTCCCCCATTTTTTATCATGTCTCAATATTTCTATGCTTGTTTACATAAACAACATCTTCATTTTCCCTTAAATTCTAATTATTGCTGTTTATTCATATTTATTCTCTTTTAGTCTTTAAACAATTAATTCTTTATCTTAATAACTTTATATTTGTTTGGGATTGCCTTTCTTCCAGTTCATCTTTTTTATTGTACAGCAATCTTTCTCCTCAAACCTACCACCTCTCTCTTTTCTTTCCTTCTTACTTTCTCTTCCTCTTTGTCTCCTCCCTACTTCCCCTTCCTTTCTCCTTCTCCTCTCTTCCTTCCTCTCTTACCCTCACTCCTACTTTAATTTCCCTTCCCTTCCTTCCTTTCTCCCTTCTCTTCCTTCCCTCTCTCTCCTTCCTTCTCTCTTCCATCTCTGTTCTCCTTCCTTCATTCCTCTCTATTGCTGTATTCATTTTCAATTTTATATTTTTCACTATGGAGTCCAGGCAACCCCGATCTTTCTTTCATTTATTAAGTATATTTCTCAAAATTTTCCCTCATCTTTTTAATTATTAGCAGTATATTTCATCTTATTCCATTTTTTCTTTTAAATCTTTACTCAAACAATCTTCCAATCCTTAAACTTTTAACTTTTAACAATATATTTTTTCTATGTCATTTAAATCATTTTTTGCATTTCAATTTCATTCAATTAAACATTTAATTTCCATTTTCCATCTTAATTTCAATTAATTCTTATATTATAATTTATTCTCCTTTTAGTGCTTCTTCCAATATCATTCTTTCTTTCACATTGCATTATTCTATTTTTCATTTAATAGTATTTTCACATACAATTTCTATAACTAGCATCCTCTCTTTATTGACAAATTTAACGTTTTCACTGACTTAACCATTTTCTCTTAGTCTCTCTACAGTTTCCTTTCTTGATGCTTTACCTCTCTTAATCCCATTTCTTTACTTCCTTCTTTTTCCTTTTCTTATATCTCCTCTTCAACCTTTTTTCTTTAATTTTAACTCTATTGCTTTTCATTCTCAATCTTTTCCCATTTATTTCTCTTCTCTTCATATTTGAGATGTATTTTCCCTTATCCATTTTTATTCTATCACTGTTGAACCCAATGTAATCATATTTATTTTTTTCAATTATTTCCTTTTCAATATTATCTCCTTGTTTCTCTTACTTCTCATTCATCTTTTCTCTTTGTTTCTTTTTTCTTTTTTGCAATCTAATCAATCCTCTGCTTCTTTATTTTCCTTAAAAGCTTCCCTTATTTTTTGAAACATCTCCCTTAGTGTCTCATATTCATCCTCCCAATTCTCCATATTTTCAATTTTAAAAGACTAGGATTTTTAAGCTTGTTCTTTTCATTTACATATACTTCAGGTTTCAAAGTCCATATAATGTCTCTTTTAAAAAAATAATATCCACTTCAAATATTTACTTGAGCCAGCACAGTTTTAGTCTTTGTCTCTTTAACCTTGCTTCAGCTGCACAAATATGCACTCCCATGCCTCTCTCTCACGTTCTTTCCGCCAGCAAATGTCTTTCTCCAATTCATTAGTTTTCTGGCAACAAAGTCTCCATTTTATAATCCACAGGAATGCTTATTTTCGCTTTTCCAAATTAAATCCTTTATTGTTTAAAAAAAGTTTTTCTGTCTCCTTTTTCCTTGTCTTATTCTTATTTTTTCCAAATCCAATTATAAATCCAGGTGGAAGATTCCTTTTAGGGCTTTCGGTTTGATTTTAAAGTTTCTTTTTTCTCTTTCTTCGCTTAAATTTCCCCTCCAGCAGCTGTTTCTCCGATTCACAGTTTCCATAACAAAATAGCCATCTTGCAATACACAAAAGCATTCATTCTTTAAATTAAATTCTTCTGCTGTTTAAAATGTTTTTCTGTCTTCTTTTCCTTGACTTATTCCCCCCCCCCCCAAATCTAGTTTTAACTCTGAATGGAAGATATTTTCCAGGGTTTAGGCTTGATTTTTAAAGTTCTGGGGGTTTTTTCCCCTCTCCACTTTAGTCTCTGTGCTAATTAGCCGCCAATCTTCCGCTACAATCTTTTCAAGCTGTCAAAGATTTTTTTTCTTTTACCTGTGAATTGGCCCATCACTCACCCGATGACAATATTCCGTTCAATTACCACTCATTACACCATCCGTCGGCGAACATCCTTCGCCGACGGATGGAAGACTAATGGCACTTCAGGGAACTTGCTCATTCCCTATCTATGCCAGCCAGTGTCCTCTTTCTTCTCTGTCTCCACAAGACAGCTATGATCCCTGGGGATCCCCAAAATCGGCTAGGATATCGGTGTTTTCCTGGAGCCCCAGAATCCACATCGTATCACCTGATGCCAGCCACGACCCCTCCCAATTCTCTGACAGTTGAATTAGTAAATATTGTACTCCTGATTGCAGATTGATCCCATTACAGTTGCTAGTCCAAACTCAATTCATGCCTTGTTTTTCCTGAAGCAACTGAATTTTCTATTTTCATAGATTAGGTAGGATTGAATTATGTTCTTTGAGGATTAGATGAACTTGTTCAGTTTTTATCTCTGGGCATTGGATAACTCAGATTCATGATACACTGTTTACTTATTGTGGATTTTGGAAAATATCTTTCATTGTCCTTTGGATTAAGTAGATGGCTTGCATCTTTATTTACTTGCTTGCACAATGGGTAATTAATTGGTAACATTAGCTGGTGAGGGAATGATAATGGTTAAATCTTGTTATATAAACATTTGGCTGATCCTAGAAAAAAAAGATAAGCAAATAAAAGAGGCTTTTTTGTTAGCTATTATATTTATATTCTATCAGATATATGAAAAGCTCCTATCATTACCACATCAGAATTTTGTGTGAATTCCTCAGGCCTTGAGACATGCAAAATTCCTTGAGAATTTTAACATAAAAATGTTTTGCTTGGTGGGTGTACATTTTTATTTATAACAAATTAGCATTTTGAAATCCTCTGAAGGGAGAATGGAATGTGAATCACTTGAAGATTTTACATTTTTTCTACCCAAACTTGGTTCTTGGTTCTAGCTACTTCTAAATCATTTCATATATATTTGATAAAAAAGAAGGTATGATGTAAATGTATGCAGTGCTTCCCCCAAAGGGGATGCTAGCAATTGGGCCCTTCTATCCCTTTTCCCAGGTGACCAGCTCACCTGGCCTAGGCACACCAACACATCTTGGAGAGAATTATGGGCTTTAATTAAAATAATAGCTGTTAAGAGAAAATCAAATTAAACAGCAACTACAGGTAACAAGCACCAGTGCAATAAACAAACAATAACCCAGCAAGCAAATTAAAATAGTGGTCCTTAAAATAAAATCAAATTAAGCAACAACTACAGATAATGGCAACAAGCATCAATGTAATAGACAATGTAACACAACGACACAACTAATACATTAAAATGGTGGCCCTCAAGATAAAATCAGATTAAACAGCACAATAGTATAAAATGTTAAACCTTATGGCGAGCAACAATTGTCCCAGTGCCTCTGATGTGGCTCAGCAATGGCCAGCATAAAGGCTCATAAAGCCCAGTGAGAGGCTTATGGAGTCCACTTCTTCCAGCAAAGGACAATGGCTCAGGGGCTCCATTAAATCAAAGATGCAGCTATTTTGGAACCATGCTTTGGATAAGAATGCCACTCAGGGATGAAATCCAGCAGGTTCTGGAAAACCGGTAGCGGAAATTTTGAGTAGTTCGAAGAACTGACAAATACCACCCCTGGCTGGTCCCAGAATGGGGTGGGAATGGAGATTTTGCAATATACTTCCCCCAGGAGAGGGGAGGGAATGGGGATTTTGCAGTATCCTTCCCCTGGAGTGGGGTGGGAATGGAAATTTTGCAGTATTCTTCCCCTGCCACGTCTACCAAGCCACGCCCAACAAGCCACACCATACCACGCCTACCAAAGCCACACCCCACAGAACCGATAGTAAAAAAATTTGAATTTCACCACTGATGCCATCCCTCTCGTGGCAGCTAGGATACAGTTTCCAGGCCGAAATATAATAGTCGTTCTTCCTTGGGGTGACAATTTCTCTCTCATTCCAAAGGAATCCAGTCTCCTTCCCCATAGTAGTATTCCCTTTTTTGTTCCCTCTCAGTCCTTTTAAAACTTTTTTTCCCCAATCGCCTTTTCTGATGCCGCCCCTCCTTTTCTCTCTCTGAGCTGCTGGAATCTGTAGTCCTCTCTCTAGCACTCTAATTTAATTCCCTGTGCTGGGGACTACTTTTCCCATAAATCTCCCCCAAGGTCCTTCCTTGTCCCAATTCCAGAGGTAAGGCTCCAACCAGCCAGCCAACTAGGGAAAGCTGGCTGGCTGCCATATCTTCTCCTCTATGTTGAAGCAGCTCAGAGAAAGATATGGGTGGGTGGGTGGGAAATTTGCAAGTTTTTTTTAGTGACATAAAATGAAAGAAGGGGAAAAAAGCTGCTGATTGAGCTGACTACATATATGAAAAAAAATCCTGGTTTTTAGGTATGCTGATTTTAAGGTCATAAACATATTGACTGTCTTAATTACTATCAACTTATAATGCTAAATTGTAAAAATTTACAACTTTTCAGCCAAAATGTCTCAGCAATTTTTATTGAAAACATCTTAGTTTGGTGACACCTGCTGTGTAGAAACTCATTGCAGCAGATGGTAAAAATACTTTCCTCCTGTCTTTATTATTTAGTACTCTATTTCGTTTCCTCTGGTGCAGTTTTCCCCAGTGAGAAAATAAAAGCAGATGTTTTTATGTTATTTCTGATAGATATGAAAATTTTTATAAACATTTACATAGGAATTTCTAAATTACCTTTTTATCCAGAAGAGGTCCCAGGGTAACTAACGATTTCAAATTTTAAAGCTATTTATAGATTTTTAAACAACAAACAGCGCAGTCACAAGTAGGAAAGGAGTACATTTATATATCAGTATATTTAAAACTAAAGAAGCAGAGAGTTCCATAGTTAGGGTGCAGCATCTGATTTTTTTAGGGTGCAGCATTTATTTTTTAATTATCTACCTGGTGAAGACTTTCCCAAATAATGTTGGAAAACCAAAAAACCAAATCCAAAAACTTTTCCAAGACTTTCCTGGAAATTTTTAATGCTACATAAAGACATACAGTAATTTCTTTTTCAGAAACCGAATTCTATTAAAATGTTTTCTGGAAGGAAAAATGAAAAAAGCTATGATTTATAAAGTTCAAATATAATCGCACTTATTTTTCAATTTGTGAAAATTACTTTAAGTTATTTCTCTATTGTTTAAAAGCGGGGAGTTAACTCCTAAATATAGTTAAGCAAGAAACTTTGTTTTCCCCAAATGCTATACAATTTATCTTATATGTATATTCTTCTAAAAATTAATCATCTGAAAAGATATGTTGACTAGAGTTGGCTTTTTCTTACACAGAAAAGTATAGATTTTTTTAAGGAGCAAAGCATTTTCTGCAAGACTTTCCAGAATATGGATTACAGATAAAACTGGTGCATTCACTTATGTTTCTGAAAAGTAGACTGATTTAAAATTTGTAGTGTGGAATGCCATAAATCTTGCAGTGTAAAGTCTAGAACAACAGTTGCTATGTTATCTTTAGCTTTATGGTTGTACATTATTCTTTTTTTTTTATTGAAAAAGTTTTACAATAAAAAATTTTTCCCCCTTTTTTCACCCCTACCCCCTCCCCCACCCTCTCATGCCCCCCAACCTCCCCCCAACCCCACCCCCTCCCTCTCCCACCCACCCCTGACTTCCGCTACACATTCTTAAGAAAGAAAAACAACAAGAATTTATAACAACAAAGAAAACAAATACTATTATATATTCAGTTCTAAGTTAAGAGGAAGAGGAAAGAAAGAAAGAAATTAAAAAATAAATAAATAAAATAAATAAAAAAATAAAATAAAATAAAATAAAGTAGTACAAAGAAAGACCCATAAACATAAATATTTGTCTAAGCTTAACAGTATTGTAATAAAAAAAAACACCAGAAAAAATAACCATTATAATATTTAACACAATTTAAAAACAGAGAAAAATAAAAATGAAAGAAACATTACTAACATTACTAATCATATACCATACTCAATCACTCCAAAATTATATAACTTACTTGTTCATATTAAATAATACCACATATTTTAATCCAAACTACTCCCCCTAATTCAAAAACCCAGAAATCCCCCCTTCAAAGAAAAAAAAAATAAAGTATACAATATAATATAATTATGCATATATTGTTATAATTTTCCATAACTCGAATTGCAATCTTCTCTTCTTCCTGATTGAAGTTAGGTCTTCTTTCTTCACCTGTATCCAATTCCAATACTCTTCATCTTCTATCTGCCCCCATCAGTAAGACAAAACATTCCACATGAACCCCCCGTGTGACTTTATATAGATAACATCCAACCAAGAAGATAATCACTCCTCTAGGTAGAATCATTCAAACAAACGTGTTCTATTTCAACGGGAAAAAACCCAATGCAGCTCCTTAGAAACAAAAAAATCAAGAAAAAAGAAAAAAAATCCTATAGACTGCATTCCCAGATGTTCTTATAAAAACTATTTCAAATCCTGCCACCCTTTGTCATTCACTCTTGGTTGTAAGACATTTTCATTTCCGTTCTTTGCTCTTGGATGATAAATTCCCAAAAAAAACTATGATAGGGTAATCACAAAACGCTACTACTATATAGATAGCATCCAACCACGAAGATATTCATTCCTCTAGGTAGAAACATTCAAACTAGCGTATTCTATTACAACAAAAAGAAACCCAATGCAGCTCCGCCAAACCTTAATGACAAAAAGAGTCAAAAAAAGAAGAAAATCCTGGCAACTGCATGCCCAAATGTTCTCATAAAGTTGTTTCAAAACCTGCCACCCTTTCATTCCTTCTGGTTGTTAGATATTCTCCTTTCCATTCTTTCCTCCTGGATGATAAGTTCCAAAAAAAAAAAAACTATGGTAGGATAATCACAGAACGCTGCTACCATTGCAGCCCTCTGTTAAGCTTGCTCAAGATGTTAAATCCAATTCAAAAATAAAAAAAAGAAACTCCAAATCAGGATGAAGACTTTATAATCCTTAAATCCAAATCCATATAAACTTTAAGAAGTTTATAACCAATTTTCACAATTATCCAAGCTTTCTGATAACAGCTGCATCTGATGAAGGACTCTACGACACTCGTTAGTTACCTCTCGAATTTCCTCGTTAAAATCTGGTTCCTGCTGCTCGATATCACCATCCTTTTCTTGCGGAGCGTTGGACCTCTGCTGCTGATCATCTTGAATTATAGTATTTTTTAAATCTTGCTCCAGCAGTACAAGGTCCGGTGCTCCTAGTCTAGGTTCACTGGTGTGGTCCATAATAAGATCCTCAGAGAAACCAGATTGCACTCCTTGTGCTTTTAACATTCTTTGATTCATTCTTTGAGTCTGATCCTTCTGTTTACCTTTTACAAACTCTCTTTCTTGTTTCTTATTCTTGAGGTCTTCCGAAGCTCCCTTAAAAATATTTTTATAAAAATGTTCCGCTTTCTCAATAGTATTCAAACAATATCTCACGCCATAATATCTAAAAATTATGCCAACTGGTAAATCCCATCTAAATGGGATATTATTTTCCTTCAATTCTTTAGTTAAGAAAGCAAATTCTTTCCTTTTCTTTAGAACCTTCGGTGGTAACTCTTTAAAGATATTAATTTGTTCACCTTCTACTTGCGCTCTGGCAGAATAGGACCTTTGTAAGATGTCATCTCTCAACCTTTTATCAGTAAAGTAAACAACAACATCTCTGGATAAATTCCTTTGTTTAGCTACTCGTGAGTTGACTCTGTAAACTTTCTCTATACAACCAAGAATTATCTCATCCTCAAGCTCTAGTAGTTCAGCAAAAACCTTTGCAATAGTTGCTTTTAAATCTCTCTGGTTTTCTTTAATACCTCTTACTCTAATTGCTGAGGCCATAGTTTTAATTTGAAGCATGATAATATCATTCTGTATAGTCTGATTACAAATCTCAGCTTTCACAAACCTTTCTTGTATTTCTTGAATCTGGGAGCCAAATTTACTGCTAATTTCAGTTACTTTCTCCTCCATTTCAATCACCACATTTGAAAGATCTGAAATTACTTTAACAATAGTTTGACTTAATTGGTCATGCTTTCCAGCAGTCAAATCCACAAGATTCTTCTGTGAGTTTTTAATTTTGTCAACTACACTCGATAAAGAAGTTGTTATAAATTCTTTTAAGTCCCCTTCTGCCAATCCAGACAATTGCACCATCTCAGCTTTGCTCTTCAGCTGGCTCAAGGGGGAGCCCCCCCTTCCTTTAGTCATCTTTATTTTACTTTAAATGGCTTTACTATGCTTTACTTCACTTTGCCATACTTTACTTTAATCCTTGTTCTAAAGAAAAATATCCAGAAAAAAGGAAAAAAAAATTTTTTTCTTCTTACTTTAAGTGACTCTCCCATAGCAAAGTATTCATTTCAAAGCCTCCATTTTCAATCACTCTGGCATTTTTTCCAATTAAGATCAGTCGCCATCTTAAAAAAACTTTTTTAGAAACTTTCACTTCTCTTCCTCTCCTTCCCCCCTCCTCTCATTCCTCTTCAATAAAAAATTAGTAAAAAAAAAAAAAAGTCCATACTTGCTTCATCTTTGCTTCTTTCTTTTTCGGCTTGCTCCATAGACGCTGTGGTGTTGCTTCCAGCGTCTGGCTCCGCTAGTTAACTAACTAGCGGAGGACAGTCTCGTCGCGGAGCCTCTCTGGAGGTATAGAGGGGGCCATCCTTCTGAGCCCTCCCCAGGACAAACGAGACGATCCTGGGGCGACTCAGGGGGCCCCAGAAGTTCTGCCTGCTCCTCCCGCTGAGGAGCAGGTTGTTCGAGCCGCCTGCCAGCTGTGAGGCGGCTCTATACGCAGCGAGACGCCGGCGGGCATGAAGGAGCCTGCCGCCGACGAGGAAGGCGCCACCGGAAGTCGGTTGTACATTATTCTTAAACAACCCTTATTTTTTTTCCAAATAAGGTGTTTTGGAGAAGAAGATTGTTGTGATCATTTTCATTTTTTCTGCATTCAAGGCTTATTATGAAGGTCAGATATTTTAAAAGAAATAGACATTTATATCTCAAATACCTGCCTATCCTGGTTTTCTTACAGACACCAAAGATGCTGACAAGAAAAATTAAACTTTGGGACATCAATGCCCATATAACCTGCCGCCTTTGCAATGGTTATCTTATTGATGCTACCACTGTAACGGAATGCTTGCATACCTGTGAGTATGATTATTACTGTGTATTGTGAATTAAGATTTACTTTCGTGTAAAGATAATCATTTGGGATTTAGTTTTGATTTTTATTTGAAAGGCTAATGCTTAAGAGACCTCTTAGTTTCAAAAATTTATTCATATGCGAATCTCTCTTTAAATGCATGCCTCGGCTTTTACTAAGAAATTCAGAAACTTTGAATTACAGTAGTTGGCACAATTAGATATATCTAAGGGTGAAATGCTCCCGGTTTGGACCGAATTGCCTCATCCGATAGCGATGACGGCGGGTGGTTCGGAGAACCGGTAGCAAAAATCCCTGCGCCCCCCATGTCCAGCTGAGCTACGTGATCATCAGAGACTGTTTTTTTTAACTTTTAAAAGCATTTTTTCTACATTTTTTCTCTTCAGACGAAAAAATGCTTTTAAAAGTAGAAAAAAAGCCTCTGACGATCATGCGGCTCAGCTGGGATCATCAGAGGCTTTTAAAAGCATTTTTTTCTACAACCTGTTTGGCTGAAGAGGTTGTAGGGGGAAAAAAAGCCTTTAAAATCCTCTGGCGATCCCAACTGAGTTTCCTGATCATCAGAGGCTTCTAAAAGCATTTTTTCTGCAACCTCTTCAGCTGAAGAGGTTATAGAAAAAATGCTTTTAAAAGTTGAAAAAAAAAAGTTGGCCACATCCACCCAGTCACATTACCCCCCCTAGCCATGGCCACAGAACCGGTAGTAACAAATTTTAGATTTCACCCCTGGATATATCTACTTGCTTGCTTGCTTACTTATTGAGATGGGTAGAGCAAGTATCTTATTCATTTAGCACTTCTATTCTACTGGCTTCTGTATGGAGTAGAAATTGTCCGAATCTTCATTATTTTTAAAATTCCCACACTTGGTTTGCCTAAAAGGTATCCACTCTCAGCTCTGTTTTGATTCACCTTGCAATAAAGTTAGTGAACCAACCAATGGGGCAACCAATGTGAGCCAGTTGTGCAATTTTATTAATATCTGAAAAGGTTTTCCCTTAATTAATCCCATAATATTGGGATGTTGTGTAATTCTCTGAAAAGCAAGTAAATGATGGCTGATTATATAAGGAATGGGGAAGAACAGTTCTGCTATTGCAGAAGAAACTGAGGCACCTTATTCTCTTTCCAGAGACCAGAACATAGCAGTAAAAATCCTCTGCTCTGAACTGAGGTGTTAAGACCTCTTACTTATTCATTTTAGGAGAGGATGAAAATACATCTAATGTTCTGAACTTTTTTTTTTTACTTAAAACAGAAGGTAATGGCTCCTTCAGGTACATATCTAGGAATGCTGAAAAGGGAGCTTTTACTAAAGAGCATGATGTAAAGGTTGTGTTGCTCTTTTGCTGAAAGTCATAATATATTTTCATGTCCCCCCCCCCCTTTTTCCCCTTTGAACTGAATGCGTAGATTTGTAGCTAATACAACGAAGAGAATTTTGCTGGCAGTGAGTGAAAGGATATTAGAAATAGCAAATAAATTGATTTAGTTAAAACAATATTTGCCATATTGTTATATAGGAATTGGTAGACCCAGTTACAGCTTTGTTTAACAAGATGACGGGATCTAATTTGGCTGCTAGAGTGTCTTACAAAACTGACAGCTTGCAGGGTAGCTAATGAGAATTATATAATGTGTAATTATGGTCAAAAAGCTGAGGGATAAACTTCTTTAGCTCAGGTATAGCTGCACTGCATTTAATCACCCACCATTCCTAAATTCAAATCTTTCTTTGCTTTTTCTAGTTTTTACTTTTTGTATTGAGGATTTTATGAATATGATGGCATATTAAAGACCCTCCTTTTTTGTGAACAGAAAGAATGGATCAAATAAAATGAATCTCATCTTCATAGAACTTGCCATTATTCGGTGTTTCCAAAACCAAGAACTTCCTTCCAGTGGCTTCTCTTTTGCCTCCTCGAGTGCACACCTATTTTAGAAAATGTGTATGTCAGCCCAACTCATTCATGGTGTCTCCAAGTAGCTTATAGAAATAAAGCCCCAGTACAAAAACCAATAAATCCCCCATCCCCCAGGCAACAACAATGAAATCAACTACTTGATGGGCTCCATATCACACTGGGGATTCCTAAGCCTGCTGGCAAAACCATGTCTTCAGGGCCTTGAGAAGGAGTGTTAACATGGGGGCCCAATCATCAGGGATGACGTTCCACAGAGGAGGGAGCTACCATGGAGAAGGGCCGCCTTCTTGGTCCCAGTAGATAGACTTCCTTAGGAGAAGTGACCTTAACATTCCCTGCCTCCCCTCTCTGGTGGATCGGGTAGGCGGGACTAGGAAAAGATGGTCCTTCAAAATAACCTGGCCCCTTGTAGGGCTTTAAAAGTGATAATCAGCATCTTGAATTGGAAACAAATCACCAGACAATCAAGCTCCTTAAGGAGGAGTATGCAACTCTATAATAAATAATGTGGGTCATTGCAGTTTGAGCCAGTTGAAGCTTCTGAATACTTTTCAGTATACTTTTCAAGAGCAGCCCCATCTAGAGTTCATTGCAGCAGTCAAGGCGGAAGGTGTCTAGGGCCTACTTGACCATGAATAGGGCCTGTTGGTCTGGAAAGGAAGAAGGTGAAAATTCAACATTTAACAGACAACAAAAAGTGTCAGTGTTGTAGTGAAAAGGATGAAACAATTGACTATTTGATCAGTATCTTCAGCAAAATGTCACAAACTGTTTATAAGCAGAGTCATGAGCAAGTTGCTAAAATTATTCATTGGAATCTTTATTAGAGGTTTAGTTTTGAATGTAGTAAATATAACTGGGACCATCAAGTTAAAGTTTTGAAAAATGAGCAGGTTAAGATCTTACAGGACACCAAGATCCAAACAGACAGATAAGTTTTTCATAACATGCCTTGTAAAACAGTTATTGAATAGAAGAAAGTCTGGTTCATTGATGTTGCTATATCAGGTGATGCCAGGATTGAGGAAAAGCAACTGGAAAAAATTACAAAATTCTGGGACTTGCAGTTCGAAGTTGAATGTTTATGGGAAAAAAATCAGTTCTTATACCAATTGTGATTAGAGCCCTTGGAGCAATACCTAAACAACTCCCTCGATATCTGAAAATATAGAATTTATTGGACTGGAACACACTAATTTAACAAAAAACAACCCTGCTTGGAACTGCCTACATTCTTATATGCTACCTTAATAATTGTTAGGTCCTTGGTTAGGATTTGAATTATTAACTTCCCCCCAGTCTTAGATTGTGAAACTAAATGTAGATTACCCACATATAAAAATGATAATAATACTTTATTTATTTGATTTGTATGATGACCTCATCTCACATACATGACTCTGGGTGATGCACAACAATACATGCATACATACATACATATGAATGAGCCCTCACTTCGCTTTGGATGCTTCTGGATTGAAAGGATTGGCCAGCTATAAGCTGTTGTCCAGGGGATGCCCAAATATGTTAACAACACACATTCTTCGGGGAGGCTCCAAATGAGTAGGAAGAGGAAGGAGCAGGAATAGGAATAAGCTCCATTACATGGCTGTGGCCAAAGGGTTGGGCACAAAACCAGATTTTCAAGGTCTTCTGGAAGACCAGTATATATGTGTGTGGATTTACCCTCTTTCTTAGTTTCCCTCTGAAGGGAATCTCTTCTCTGTTCTGAAAATACTATCCCAAGTTTGCTCATGTATCTGCTAGAATGTGTTATCGTCATGTATGAAAAGTAGATGGCACTGTTTAACTGCAGCTTTTAGTCTTTGGTATTGTCATTTTTTCAAGAGTTGAAGGTACAGCGAAATGTTAATCGAATCATTACTGAGGAAGTTTCACTTTTCCAACAGCAATCATTAGCTTCAGAATAAGCTTGGTTGCAAGTATACTGACAGCCAACAACCAATTATGGCATGCTGTTGCATATATTTCAGTGTTTACTTTTAAGTAAGGCTAATGATCTATCACTATAAATATTAAATAATATTCCTTTTTCTTTTAAAAAAAGACTGCTTGTAGGACAGGAGCTGTCTATTTTGTGTTTGAAATGACCCCACAATGTTTATAAATTTATTACAGTCTTACAAATCTCAAATAACAACAAAGACACTGATTTTATTTCTGAAGTCTTTATATTGGCATTTTTCTGATGCAAATTTGGGATATGCTAAGTTTATTCAGGAAAAGAAAGTACTCCTTATAAAATGTTCATTAGACTCCAAGCACCCTTTGGGGCAGTTTCTGTGTTTGTTAAAACTCGGCTTTGAAAGCAACCATTTGGTTCTGCATCCACAGCTATGAAACAGTGACATTGTTTAACTTTGCTTCCTTGAGCAATACAGGTTCAATTATGTGCAGAGTTTAAATGTTATTAGCAGATGAAAATGTTTCCTTACAATCATTTTAACTGATATATATATATTTTGTAAAAACAGTTTGCAGGAGTTGCTTGGTAAAGTATTTGGAGGAAAATAATACCTGCCCCACATGCAGGATAGTAATACACCAGAGTCACCCTCTCCAGTATATTGGGTAAGTATTGTGTTAAAAGAAATACGTGCAGAAATTTCTGAATAAACTGGATGTGCCTTTTCTAAAACATGAATTGGGCAAAACTGTGTGCCTATGATTGGATTTTTCCATTGTGTTTCAGCAAAATGGAAATGGATATAGCAACCACTTATTTTCTTTCTTTCTTTTCCCTTTCATTTGTGCCCAAAAGAAGAGGATATTTTTCAGTTATCCTAATGGTGTAAATATATAAAGGTTTATTACAGGTCTTTGCAGTAACTATTTTAATTTCTCATTTTTTTGTCTCGTCAGTCATGACAGAACAATGCAAGATATTGTTTACAAGCTTGTTCCAGGTCTTCAAGAAGGTAAGACAACAGTAAACTGTTCAAAAGGCATTTATATGTGAATAAATCCCCTCTGTGTGATGTTTGGGAGACACTATTTAAATTGCTGGATGGTTGCAGGAAATGATACAATTTACTGTTGCTTCACTTTATTTGCTTGCTTTGTGAAAGCAAGGGCAACCACACATCACATTGGCGCCCACGGCAAAAGTTAAATTTTTAAAATGTGTCCTTAGGATTGAAAAGAAAAATCAAAGAAGTCTTTCCCAACCTGGATATCCTTCAGATAGGTAGACTTCAGTTCCCAGAATTCCCCAACCAGTATAGCTAGTATTGCTCTAAATTTCTCCATTCTTTGTCCACATAATATCATAAATTATATAAGATGGTTTACAAGATCTGAAGAGGAATAAAGAGGCAGGTATCCTCAACATTAATACGTAAAAAGTTAAAGTATCTTCAGTAAATGGTTGGTTGTATCCTCATTTTAGTCACATAATTCAAAAAAGTCTTTTTCTAAAAAACAGTGGAAGCAATTGACAGAAACAGGTTTTAAAGTTTAAACATTCCTGGCACTTCCCAGGGCATTTTCTAAATCTGAAGGAATATTGGCATCTCCCAAAGTTCTTCATACTTAAAAACATAAAGTAAATATAGAAATATTTTTGATAGTATAGAAGGAATTAAAGTGTCCAATTTTACATTTACTTATTTCACTTACATAAATATTTTGAATCTTATGATAGATTATATCTATCATGGACTATAAATACCATGATTAGGATTTTGAAAACTATATTATAAAATAACAGTTGGTGGATCATATTTTTGATCAATCCAGTGTTACTTTGGCAGAAGACTAATATAAGAAGTTAACTTCCAGTTGCTAGGCTCTATTCCCAAAAGTGTGGTTGGAGAACATACATCTCTTGATGTATGGCAATAGGAGGGGGAGGTGATTTCCAAAATTAAAAAAAATGAATGCATAAGTAAATTTTATAAAACAAAAATTAGTTTGTTCCCTGGATTCTAATTTTTGCCAAATGTTACTGAACAAGTAGACAAGTGAGAGGAACAGTATTGAGTCATCTTAATGTGGGATGTAACACTTGAAAAGTAGTATTGCATTGTATGGGATGTTCTTAAAATCCAGTTGTGTTACGAGTTAGCCACAAAAAAAGCATTTGAACATTAGAGGGGGCTCTTGTTACATGTTCTAAAAAAAGGGAGAGGAATACAATGTTTGCTTGAGTTGATGAAGTCCACATTCTTAGTTAAAGACACTATTTTAAAATGTTAAACAGCGGAAATGAAAAAGCAGAGGGAATTCTACCACAAATTGGGCATGGAAGTACCAGGTGACATCAAAGGGGAGACGTGCTCAGCCAAGCAGCATTTAGATACTCACCGTAATGGTAAATAGAAATGCATGTGCTTGTTCTTTTCAGAATAATTACTGTGCTTACCAAAGGAAATTGTTTGCTCTTTGTTTAACTAGATTAGTTTAATTTAGTACATTTATCACAACCTTGCTAAAGAAATACAAACTGTCCATTTCTTGCATAAATTAGGGCTTTGCTGTGAGTACTTGACTAGAAAGCTGAAAATTCACTAATTTTCTGATCCATGTGTTTGCAACAAGGTCTTCATAGTTGGATTTCTCTCCAAGCTTTGGAATGGCCCATTTAGCCCCAGAATTATTGAACTGGCCCCATTATTTGCGCATATGTAGTCTATCTGTTTAGACTTATGGTACCCATAAATTGTGGCTATCTTGTAAAAATAGGTATAAGCTTGACCAAAGCATAGCACTCTTCCAAAATTCCATGTAACTCCCACTAGAACAAAGAAAGGTTGAGAACCTCTGTGGTAGGACAGGGTTTGGCAACCTTTTCACTGTCAGAAACCATTTTGTGATTTCACACATAGTTATGGGCACCAAGAAATAGATAATTGTATAAATGTAAACATTAAGATCCAAAATCTCATTCCAGGAAGACGGCTCTTGCACGATTTGTTAGTTTATAAAGTTCTGGGTGTGTCACTATGGGGCACAGTAGTTTTGCTAAGAAATCACTAGTGTAGAAATCACTAGCATAGATTATTTATTTTAGCAATTTAAGGAGCATTTTACTCCTTTAACCTTGCACAAAGCGTCATAAATCAGTGGTTTTATGTTAGGTTCTGTGTAAGGTTAAAAGTTTTGTATAAGGTTAAAAGAGTAAAATGCTCCTTAAATTGCTAAAATAAATAATAAAATTAAATAAAAATAATAACAAAATAAAAGAGATCTTAAATTTTCAACCCCATTGACTCTGGGATTGGGAAAGGGCTACAAATGCAGCATTGAGACTTCCTGGCCATATGTTGCCCTCTGCTGATCTAGGACAATAATCCTAGTCTTCACAGACTACTGCAAACTGGATGTTCTTGTAAATTAAACTGTTCCAAGGCAGCAAGCTTGATGATCAATAATCAAGTCCTGTGAGCTTGCTGCATTTAATAATATTCCAAAAATGTTTGCCTTTTTATGTGCTTAAGTCTGTTAGGTAAGTCTTGTGGCAACCGTTTCTTTTGAGGGCAATTCCTATGAGAGTTCATGCTGCTAATTCTGAGGCAGATAACTTTGGTAAATGCTAGACTTGGCTTCGCTGGGAAAGTGTCTTATTGCTGCACCAGAATCAGTGACAAAACCACATTCAATAACAGAACATAGCATCATTGCAGAAGATTGTGCCACTTTAAAGGATAAAGCACCCAGTTTCATTGGATACAAGATGGGTGGCAAATAAATTTCATAAATGCATAAATAAAAATAAATAAATCCAGAGGGCCACTTTGTCTTAAATCACAGAGTGGTCATTTTGTAGTGCTTTGTCTGTACAAGCATTATTTTAATATGTAGTAGAGATGACTTGCTGGCTGTAGAATTCTCCTTTATTTTTACTTCGTTATGAATTGGTTGAGCTTCTTAGGTTACAGTTGAGCGACAGGGTTGGACTTTAAAATAAATGTGTTGGGTTTTTTTGTGTTTTAATGTACAGCACAACGTCACGTATGTGAGATAGTCAGCTATGTAAATTGAATAGATAGACTGTAAATTTCTTAGTGCTAAAGTAGGTTGCAAATATATTTTAGATAGAATTTGCTAAGTGCTATTTTTTTTAAAATTAGATTTATATGCTGCCCTTCTCCGGAGACTCAGGGTGGCTTACAATGCTTTAAGCAATAGCCTTCATACTTTTGTATATTTTTTTATACAAAGTCAGCTTATTGCCCCCACAAACTGGGTCCTAAATTTACCTACCTTAGAAAGGATGGAAGGCTGAGTCAACCTTGAGCCTCGAACTTGCAATAATTGCAGACAGCTGAATGTTAATAACAGGCTACGAAGCCTGTTGAGCTATCTGAGGCTCAATATATAATGCCGATCCTGCAGAGATTTGAGATTCGAAGGGATTTGACTTCTGTGTGATTAACGGGTTTCATTCGGAAAAAGCTGTTGATCTTGATTTCATTTTGTTTCATGCAAATATTTCTATCTTTGGAGTTTTCCCATTCATAACAGATCCTCTATGCTTTTGTCATAAGGGGAAACTAAAGCGGATGAGAACACAAACAAAGAAACATCAGAAGAGAAACAGGAAGAAGATAATGATTATCACAGAAGTGATGAACAGGTATTGTTGAAATATAACCTTTGAACTAGCAATTGTTTCCCTTTTTGGTGATTTAAGACAGTATTTCTCAGTGAGGGAATTTCCAGATGTGTAGAGTTGACTCCCAGAATTCTCAGTATGCTGTCCGGATAATTCTAAGAGTTGAAGTTCACACCTTTGGCAGTTGCCCAAGTACAGAAATACATGTTTAAAGTTATAGGATTTTTTCTTTAATTTTTTTCCTTAAAATACCTTCTAAATAACAATGATCCTTTCAGTGAATTCTTTCCATTAATAACTACGGAGGTTCATTTTTAGAAGAAATGTTTGAAATTGTCACAAATGAAAGTAAGAATGCCCTAGATACCATAATTTTTAAAAATCCTAAGAATGGCTGGTTGTAACTTCCCAAACTTGACAGAAATCTCTGGCACCAGTCCTTGAATTTTTTCTGGGCAAAAATAAATGAGGAGAGACATTAGTGGATTCCCTCACAGTTGGCTGTCTCCCTTTTCACTATTAACTTTGATCTCATTTACTAACTCAATCTATTCCTTACAAATTATTCAAAATTCTTTGAAAGAAAAAGAAATTGTTTTTCATGTGCAATAGCTTGCAGCTGTAGGTTGACTTTGGTGGTCAGCCAGCCTATATGGCTGTTTCCAATTACTTCAGCAGTTCTAAAAATTACCAACTTCATTAGAACTAAAAATCTAACTACTGAAGGGCTAGAACAGTGATGGTGAACCTTTTCACGGAAATTTCATGCGTGCTCGCTCAACAGGACCACTCTCTGGAAAAGCCAATCTTCCAGGTTCTAGCGCACATGCGCACCCGACATCAGCTGGCTGGCGTGCATGCACAGGCCGGTTTTCAGCACTGCGGTGCACACAAAGGGATTACGCTCTGGAAAAGCCAAACGTCCGGGTTCTGGCATGCATGCGCACACCAGTTTTCAGCACTGCCATGCGCAAGAAGGACAGCTGATCGTCGTGCATGCATATGCTGCAGAAACTCGGAAGGCAAAGAGGCAAGGCTGCGCGTTCAGGGCAACATGGCTTCGCGTGTCACTTTGGGCACACGTGCCATAGGTTCGCCATCACAGGACTAAAACATTTTGCACGAATAAAGTGTTACAAGTAATCCTAGTTCAAATGAAATGTTACAATGGCACTAACAAAGTGTCTTACGACCATTTTTCATACTTACAACCATTTCCGCATCCCCATGGTCATGTGATCAAAATTCAGATGCTTGGCAACTGACTCATATTTATGATAGTTGCAGCATCCCAGGGTCATGTGATCACCTTTTTTTGCGACCTTCAGACAAGCAACGTCAATGGAGAAGCCAGATTTACTTAATAACCGTGTTACTAACTTCACAACTTGCAATGATTCATTTAACTGTTTTGCTTAGCAACAGATATTTTGGGCTCATTTGTGGTTGTAAATTGAGGACTACTTGTCTACACATTTTTCCTTGCTGCATAATTTATGTTGTTTTGAACTGAAGAATGTAAAGTGACCAACTGTATCTGTGCTTAACAACTGGGAATTTACATTGTTTAGTAAAGTACATATACTATTTTATTAATCCCGTGGATATTTGGATATATGCTCATCCTAGAATCTCTGGGTTCCGTAAAGTTTTATTTGTGTGTGTGTGTGTATTTGTTGTTGTTAGTTGCAAAGTTGTGTCTGACCCATTGTGACCCCATGGACAACATTCCTCCAGGTCTTCCTGTCCTCTACCATCCTCCAGAGATCATTTAAACTCACGCCTACTGCTTCAGTGACAGTGACAGTCAGCCATCTCATTCCCCTTCTTCTTTTGCCCTCAATCGTTCCCAGTATTAGGCTCTTCTTCAGTAAGACCTTCCTTCCCATTAGGTGGCCAAAGTATTTGTGTTTCATCTTCAGGATCTGGCCTTCTAAAGAGCAGTCAGGGTTGAACTCCTCTAGGACTGATTGGTTTGATTGCCTTGCAGTCTAAGAGACTCATTGGAGTCTTCTCCATAGTTCAAAGGCCGGAATTCTTTGGTACTCAGCCTTTCTTAAGGTTAACTTTCACAGCCATACATTGCAATTGAGAAAACCATAGCCTTGACTATATGCACTTTTGTTGGCAGGGTGATGTCTCTGCTTTTTAGTATGCTGTCTAGATTTGCCATATCTTTCCTCCCCAGGAGCAAGCCTCTTTTCATTTCTTGACTGCAATCCCCATCTGCGGTGATCTTGGAGCCCAGGAAAATAATATACATACACATAAAAAATAAGTTTGTGGAACCTGGAGATTCTAGGATGAGCATAGATCCAAATGTCCATGGGATTAGTAAAACGGTGTATGCACAGCCTTTAGTAAACCAGCAACTGCACACAATAAGAAACTGTCATCACAGTGAAGGAATTTCTCCCTCCCACAAACACACACTTGCAAACAAATGATTTAATTCAGTTTGATAGGCAATTGCCCCTTCATTAGTGAAAATTTCTCCAAGTATCAGAGAGAAAATGCCTTAGAGCTGTGATGGTGAACCTATGGCACGCGTGCCACAGGTGGCACGTGGAGCTATCTCTGCGAGCATGTGAGCCGTTTCCCTAGGTCAGCTCCACTGCGCATGCCTCCCACCGGCCAACTGATCTTCGGGTCTCTGCCATGCATGCGGGAGATGTGCATATGTGTGTGTGGGGGTTCCAGGAGGCTTCAGGGAGGCCTGCTAGGCCCAAAATGGGCCATGGGGGAAGTGTGGCATTCCCCCCTCCCCCCGTGGCCCACTTTTGGTCCCAGGAGGCTTCAGGGAGGCCTGCTAGGCCCAAAATGGGTGTGGAGGGGTCACGCGCAGGGGCGCGCAGGGGATTGCATTATGGGTGTGGGCTCGTCGCACGCACACACACGCTTTTGGCACCCAAGGGAAAAAAGTTTTGCCATCACTGCCTTAGAGCATATTAGAACACCCCTTTCTAGTGCATTTATTTTCTTATCCTTAACCTCTTCCAGATTTCAGTTGGAGGACTTTCCCACCACAGAAAACCATTCTTTGTAGCTAGGATTGCCAGATAGGCTCCCTTCTGAATTTAAGCAGACCCCAACCAGATCTGTTGTTTCCCCTTGTTACGTAACGTGGGCATCATGCAGTTTAGAATGCTCTGCTTTTGCTGCTATGAAATGAGAACTTAAATTGTAACCTGTACTGGCTCTTTCCTTAAAGGTAAGCATCTGCTTGGAATGCAACAGTAGCAAATTGCGTGGATTGAAGAGAAAATGGATTCGTTGTTCAGCACAAGCTACAGTCTTGCATCTAAAGAAGTTCATTGCCAAAAAACTTAATCTTTCTTCATTTAATGAGGTAATCAGTGGTGACAGAGTAAACCAAAGAGAAACAAAAAAGTGTGGCTGAAGGTCACAATAATTTCCTTAAAAATAAAAAAGTTGCCAGTTTAAACTTTAAGATTTTAAATTACACATGTATTGTGGATGGATTGTGAAAGAGATGATGTAAAATTTCAGTGCATATTATTGAAAAATAATCTGTTATAACCAATGTCTGCTAAAGTGCCATGCATTTATTTGAATACTATCTTGAAAGCCAGTTGTCTAGGTTATCTGCTGTATTTATTGCAAGGAAATTGAATTTGACTCATTTTTCATTACCATATAAATACATTGGCTTACATTTGAGGAAAAGTCTAGTCTGATATTTACTTAGCAGTATACTAGGGCTTTTGAGCCAGTTTGATGTAGTGGTTAAAGAACCAGGCATTAGAAGGCCGTGTTTTCTAGTGCTACATTAGACACAAAGCCAGCTGGGTGATCTTGGGCCAATCACTCTTTCCAAGCTCTAGGAAGAAGGCAATGACAAACTCTGCCAAGAAAACTCCAGGGACTTGTCCATCCAATTGCCAGCAGTCAACACTGTCTTGAAAACAGCAAAATGTTCTAATATATGTTAATGAAGATCTGTTAATTAAAATGCAGAGATTCTCTATTTCTTTGGAAAATCAACTTGAAGTCAAGAAAATTGCCCTCAGCACATTGATTTTGGAAAATCATGGATTTTATAAAAGGCAGAAAGATGTTTGCTGTTTCATGGCACAATTCAACCTGCATTTGATTTGCGGGCTTGACTAAGAAAACCCACCCATGCACATACACATACACATGTGCGCGCGCACACACACACACACACACAGAGAGAGTTTAGTATGATCTGTTGATAAATGTAAATCTTCTTACTGCTTGTTTCCATTGAAAATTTTGTTCACTCGGGTAAATCTCAGTTTCTTCTTTTCCTCACTTACAGTATAGTGAAGCAAGCTGTATCAGTATTTTTTGGTTTTGGAGATTTTGAGATGTATGGGCTTAAACTCCTAGAATTAACCAACCAGCAACTGGAAGCTGAAGTTCACACACCTTAACATTGCCAAAGTTGAGAAACGTTCATGCTTGCATGTCTTCAAACTTTCCAGTTCATTAGACATTTCTCCTTTGGTTTCTCTAGTCCATTTCTTAGAACTTGTTAATGTGTGGTGAGAATATGCACAAATATGAGGAGGATTTGGGGTGGCTTCATTACAGAGGGAAGCAGTACTACTTTAGTAGTTTGGAATAGATAGGCAGTAAAAATGGTTCAAAAGGATTTCTAGGATTTAATATCTAAATTTGTCTCTTATAGACCATCTATCTGATTAGGGGCAGTGTTTATTTCAGAGAAAATAACTGATTATTCAACCTGGACCACAATTCTTTAAAAAAAATACTGTATGAACTTAAGATGCTGAGAGAGTCAAGGCTGATTTGGTAGCTCTTTGGAGGTGGGAATGAAGTTCTAGTCCCTGTTGAAAGAATCCAGAGAGAAAAGATTTTCCAATTATTAGGCAATATATGCTCTCTTTTTGGGAGGTATCTGGCAAATTGTGAGAAGAACTTTTGGAGTGTGAGAACTTTAAGTGTAAAATTTAGTATCAACAACTGATGGAACAGAAGGAGAAAATAAATGTACAATCATTTACGTGTCAAGTAGGACATCTGCTATGTTTTGAGGGCGTACATAGGTTATAGCTGAAATGGTTACGTGAAATTTTTGATCTTCATAATATCAGACTCTGGCTTTCAAATTAAAAGCAGGCAAGAAATTTCACATCCAATTTCTACCATTTTCTGTTTGCTATTGCTTGTAACTTGCCTATTTGGAAATAATCATTCCCTGGACAGCTAATTAAATTAGCCTCCACATATCCTATATAGAATCCTATCAGGAACTCACTTTTTTAAAGTACCAGTTTTAGAACTCATTTTCTCAGGCCTTTGCTTCCAGGTTTTTCAAACGATGAAGCTCAGAAGTTGCACATGTTCACTTTGTTAATTTTCTCACTCTGGATGTAGTTAATTTCTGTAAGGCCAGAATATCTGGTCTTTTGTAGATTATGGAGCCGATGGTGATCCAGCAGAGTGAAGAGTGAAGTTTATGCCTTGAAATAACTCTGCATCTCCTGTAAGTGCTGAAATATTTATCTTCCACCCACCAGGCAAATTAAATGATAGAATATACATATTATTCAGCTTATAGCTAGTTGGTTAGAACTAAATCTCTAGCTGAGTTTTACAGTATTGGAAAAGTCCAGACACCTGAAGAGATATTGGGAGACAATATTTGACTGGTATAATATCATACCATTTTCATGCCATTAGAAAGCAAAACAATATTTTAATTGTATCATTATTTGGATCTTGTAAATCGATCTCTTTAGTAAAAATATCTTTTGTTCCTTTATCAGCTGGATATATTATGCAATGAAGAAATTCTGGGCAAGGACCATACTCTCAAATTTGTAGTTGTCACAAGATGGAGATTTAAGGTATGCAGCATTGGTAATCGATTGATGCATTTAATATTCTCCCTTTGAAACTCTAAACCTTTACTTTATCATTCATAAAGATATAACTGATGTCCTGATTCCTTGTGGTCCTTCTCTTTCCATGTTCTCAGGTCAGAAATTATCTTACTGTTTTGTTTTAGCTTGGGCAGGAAAATAAAGGTGGGGGGATTGGGATGCTGGGCTTTGGGACATCTTCGCTTTGGGCAAAGATAGAGATAATCTCTGCCGAAGTCTTGGGACCAGAAATGTCCAATTTCCCCACCACTTAGGGGTAGCCCTGCAGAACCTGCTGAGATATTGAGCCTGAGGGTTGCTGTGTCTTCCGGGCCATCAGTCGTGGGCATCAGAGTCCTAAACAAAGGTTAAGCTTAAAAACATGTTCGCTTGTTTATTAATGTCTGCACCAGAGAATCCCTCAAGCAATTACGTTTATTTTTCAGAAAGCACCTCTACTGCTACATTACAGACCGAAAATGGACTTGCTGTAAGAACTGTTTTGTCCTTGTGGACGGTTTTTTTGCAGAGACTATCACCAGGCACCTTCTTAGTGCATCGTTACTCAATTCACTCGTGACATAGACCAGCAAAATCCATTCCTGAAAAACAGTAGTTCTTTCCCACCCCACCATTCTCTGAGAGATGCATTAAACTCAACGTTCAGGACAGTAAAAATATTTATACTATTTTCTACGAAAAAAAAAAAAAAAAAAGGAAAGTGCAGTTTGAACGGACACTACCAGCATGATGTTTACAGACATTGAAAGCACTTCACAGTTCCCTCTGTGTAGCTCAGTTCTTGGTCATCATCTTGAAAGATGCAAAATAGGTTAAAATGTAAGGGAAGGAGGTAATTTTCAATTTCTTGTCACCAAGCAGCTCTTGGATTGTTTTGCAACTTAGCTTAAACATAGCCCTTCCTTCCTTCCTTCCTTCCTTCCTTCCTTCCTTCCTCCCTCCCTCCCTCCCTCCCTCCCTCCCTCCCTCCCTCCCCAAGTGTTCTGTCTCTTAAACCTCACGGGCATCTTGTTGATCAGTAAGCCCTTCATAGTATTTAATATTGAAAAAAAAATGTAATGGTTGGCAGTGACTTGAGATCATGATACAGAAGTTCTGGATTCTGCTCCTTTGTTCCTCTGCTCATTCATTTGAGGAAGGTATTGGAATGAGTGATTTCCATTTTATTTCAGTTTTCTCGGATCACACAAACTGTTGAGCATTTAGGGGCGGGCGGGGGGGGGGGGAACATCCTTTTTCTGTAATATGTGTGACTTACATAGCTGGGGCGGAAACTGGGATTTCCTGTTCTGAAAAATGAAATAAGCCTTTAGCAGCCTTAACTACTTGAACTCCAGTATTGTTCTCTTGAACAACACACAATACTAATGCTGGAGCATGCATTCTATGACAAGCATGAGTTCACTGACCTTCCTGCTGGGTTCTAGCTTCTATAAGAAGACCATTGTGTTTGCCTAATTCTCTACTTGAACTATCTTTATGTGTTCGGATTTAGTTGGCACTATGGTACTTTTGGGCCTTAACCTATAAATCTATTTATTTTTAAATCCAGCCCCCCAAGGGATTTGATTTCTCCCTCTAGACTATGTAAGTGCACTTTCTCTTTAAGTAGAGGTGGGAACGGTGTGTGAAGGGCAATGTTGCTTTCCCTTTAATATCGTTAAGGTTGGGTTGTTTTTGTTTGTTTGTTTTTTTTAAAAAAAGATTGCATTCAGTGGTGGTACCGCAAATATGGACCATGCGAGATATATGTTATTCTACATCTGGACGGGATATGTAAGACACTTTCATCTGGGAGAACCACGTCATTGATTTTAAATACTCCAGTGTGTTCAAGAATGCATGCGCATACTCCTTGTTGCATGTATATAGGCATGTTCCCTCTCTCTCTCTCTCTCTCTTTCTCTCTTCCCCCCCCCCCCCCCCTCATATGCACATACATATATGCAGAGACACAAGTATTCTTTGCATGAACACAAGTCTGCCTTTCCTCCATTGGGACACCAGTTTGGATGGGATATGACCAGAACAGGGAAGAAGTTGCTGCCGAGAAGCATTACGGAGAGGGTATATTTTTTTTAATTTCTCAAGATTTTTCTCTTTGATGCAGAAGTTTGCCTTTACTCTGTCTTACTAGCTCTATTGCTTATAATCCTGCTGCTGATTGAACAGGTCCTTAGGCAGAAGCAGAGGATGGCCCAATGAGGATGGGTTATATTTTGGCTGAGTTTGAGAGAGAGATCACTAGGAAGACAAAAGTCTTGAGTTTCACCATCCTTTACGGACGTCACTTCCGTTTGGAGGTTTATGTTCTGGTGGTGAATATTCAGGACTGGTAGCAATTTGCTAACCTTTGTTTCTTGTTCTTCTGAATATCTTTGCTCTGCAAGTGTGACTCACAGGGAATTTTTCCTATAGGGAGCAAGCCTCAGCAAAGTATACATATAAAAAAAAAGATACACGACAGGGGTGTGGATGAGAGTATTCAGGACAAACCTGAATAAGTACAGGGATGGGGCAGGAAACAAAATGCAAATGAGTAAATGCAAATATGAGGCAAGGAAGGGCTCTTTTCATACTGTTCAGGATTTTTTAGGCATCGGTAATGCATCAGATAACATATATTCAATTAAGCTATTAGATCTCATTTTCTGAAATGAATTGTTCTCACACCGTGGAAACCCTTTATAATTTGTGTTAGAAGGAGACAAAACGCATTCCTTTCATAATGTTGATTATTTCCTATATATCTGCTGAATTTAAAAGGGTCACTTTTTTTTTGGTAAAGTACCAATTTCTCCTCCTGTGGCTTCTCCTGTCGGCAGCACCTGTTAGCAATGTTTGGAGCCCATCCCTCCCGAGTTGTTTTCCTTCTCTAATTTCGTAGTGATAAATTAGATGGACATCGAAAGAAAGGAACAAAGAAGAAACGGGAGGAGATGGAGAAAGGTACAAGAGTCAGCTTGCACATGAGCAGTGGAAGTGGGAATGGAGGACAGATGGAAAAAACATTGGGCAACCTTTTGGTAGAGACCGTTCTGCGCATGTCTTGTTGCAATGAGCTAGAGTTGAAAAAAAAAAAAGAGTACATCACACACCTTAAAAGCAATTTTCCACTCTCCATATGAGATGAACATGAGTGCACTGGCACCCCTTGTAACATTTGCACTCATTTAAATTAGGGCGTGTTGCAGGAGATTTTCTACTAGTAAGTGCGCTTAAAAAGGTAAAATTTGTATAATAAGTAAGTGCTTACTAATGATAGATGATTGCTCGCCATTATTCTGGAAAAATAGCTGAGATATAAATAAAATGGTTAGGGAACGGAAGAAGACACCTTTATTGAAATTGGGGGGGGGGAGGAGAGGGGGGGGCTGTGAGAAAATGTGCCAGGCTGCCATCAATAGGACAGCCTTTAAAATTCCCCGTCATCTCCTTTTATAGGTGACCAGGTGCTATCTGAAAACATCCTGGCTAACAGTGCTTAGTGAGCCTTAAATTTAGCCAGCCTGTTGAATACCCATTTGATTCAGGCTTTCCCAAACTTTTGCTCTCTAGACATGGCCAGTGGGCTTGATGAGAGTTTTATTTCAATACATTTATTTCGAGAACACCAGGTTGGGGAAAAGTGTGTGTTAAACCTTTAGAGGGTATAATGACCTTGTGCAACTATTAACTCTACCTCAGAACAGATACACAGCTGAATTGTTCCACCAATGCCATCTTAAAATGCAGAATACACCCCCCCCCACACACACACTCACATTGCGTAATTTAAACTGAGGGATTAAATGGTATTAAGGTGCAAACTGTAACCCTGTTACTCTTGGATTGCAGCCGTTTACAGAACCCGCACTGCTATGTTTCTAGCAAGTTTTTGAATCACTTGAATTTGATACGGTGCTATATTACTACATTATGTAATCAGGTGCATGGAACAAAAGCCAGCTGTTGACACCCAAGCTGGTTTTATCAGTCATAGATGATTATTTTCTAACAGTCTGACAACAAAGACAGTGGCAGAAAATACTTTTTTAAAAAAAGAATTTTTGTTTTCCTTCTAAACAGTTTCTCAGAATATTTCTTCTCCTATGGAAACGGCATCCTTTGGGGATTATTTGTTTCAAAGGCCTGTCTTGTTTTATCAGAAAAACGATGGTTAATACCAGTAGAACAGATTCTTGTTATATCAGCTGTCTCTCTTCTGTGAAGCTTTTAAGGGGCAGGTTGCACAATGATTTGGGTGGGGAAACATTCTGTTGATTTTTCTGGCTTTAGGTCTTCACTTCTAGTATAAGTGGCTTGGAGTTGCTCCGGCCACATTAAGTTTGTCTAGATTGATTAAGTGATACATGATTAACTGTGAAGTAATTTCTGTTCTTTGTTTTAATTAACTGCTTACCACTGGTAAACGAAAGCAGTCGAATGGTCTTGTTGCATTATCTTTAGCAACAAAAAGACAGGACGAGGCAGGCTGATGGTCTCGCTTGGTATAATTTTCTTTTTAAGATAGAGAAATCAGAATATATAATATTGAATTTTAAATAAGATGGGGGGTTGAAAAGTTAACTTTATAAAATTATTTATTCTATTTTAAGCTTTCTCTCTTACTTTTTACCATCTAAGTATTTTTTTTATTATTATTATTACTTTATTTTGGTTTCGATGGTCCAGCTTTATTTATGGGCATATAAAATGAAATTGTGAGATGTTTTTTACAAGCTTCTTCCTTCCTTTTGTGAGGGGCCAAATTAGATTTTGCACTAAATGAGGTCTCTTACCAAAAAATGGCAACTGTCTGCCTGCTTTCCACCTGTTGTAAGGTCTGATGTAAAGAGCATGGTATCTTTACATTCTGTATTTCTTTCTCATCACTTAGTGGGAGAGGAAATCTCAGAGAACAACTTTGTAACTTAAATCCTGGGTAAATTTAATGAGATGTCCTAAAGTAGCAAACAAACATAGAGCAGCGATTGGCTACCATAGTTGCCACGTTTAGTGTAATCTTAGTTTGGCCCCATTTATTCTTATTATTTTTTAAAAAAATAAATGGTATGTTTTTGTATGGATAAAGAGAGCATTACTTTATGCTTTTTGTGCAATAGGTTGGAAACATGCTTCTGTTAGGCATACTTTTTAAATGGTAAATGTAGCATTGACTAACTGCAGTTTGGAGAAAGATGATGTAGGTAGTTTTAAGTTTACATTCAAATGGGATCTCCTTCCTTCTCCCTTTTCTTGGGATTCTTAAGAGTGACAAATGGGGAGTTGTTTCTGTGTGCAAGAACTACCTGTCGGCAATATTTGAACAGCAATCTGGCAAGACCTCTTCAATGTGAACGGTGGAAACTTGCAGCCTATCAGAAATGTTTCTTGTGTGCCATTGGTATGTCTGGTATTTCTCAATATGATACCATTGAACTTGGAAATATTTATTTCTTTGCGGTTGTGCAATGTTCTAGACACAATCTCTTATGTTCTGGGAGTAATAACAATAATTTTAAATATCACATTACAAACTATGATGGTGCTATTTTTTTTTTCTCTTCAATTGGATTCGAGATTTTGGAAAGTTTATCTGGCTCCTGTTGTTTTCACAACAATTTAATTAATCTTTGGGAAATTTACTGTCTTACTTCTTTTCCAGTGGATGGCAGACTTATTAACATTAAGTTAATGTTAGCCTATTTGCAATTATTTGAAACTGAGCTGCAAATGCAATAGGAGAAAGCCAACCAGTTTGTACATCTACACTATGACTCTTTGATAACTTTATATTTTCAATCAGTACATAAGAAATGCATTTACTGCAGACCAAACTGTATTTTACAGAAAAAAATCCTCTTTCTGTATTTCCTCAGGTAATTGCTCTGGTGTTAAACACTTCATGTGATACCTTAACTTAGCATATATTTGTGTGTGTGCTTTGGGATTTCAAACATAAAATGACAAGGCACACAGGCAGACCATTGCATGTCAAAATTGCAAGTGGATATCTTCACCTTGTAGTCAAAATGTGCACAGAAAACACAGCATTTTTCTTCAGAAGTGTACTCTTGGCTTGGAAACACGCTTTCCTTTCTAAGTGGAACTTACGTGACATAAACTTGCTCCAAGAATTTCTTTCTAACCCAAAATTCTCCAAGAACCTAGATAGCTAACCCTAAAAATGCCAAGAGGGTGATGTACAGTGGAGGAGTAGGAGTGCATGGGCTTAACAGCTTTTCCTATCCACCACTTGTCCTGCAACCCAGCAAACAGACTTTTTTATCCATGACTGAAGAGTACAAGGAAGTTTAACAAGGAAAAGCGGTAAAGGAAGCAGCATGTACATTCTTTCTTTCTTGCCTGCCCACCATCTGTTTATTACAAAACACACACTCAACATACTGCACTGCAGTTCTTTGGTAGATATCTGGCATTCCCATATCTAGATGTGTTGCTGAATGAATAGCTTTTGCCAAGGGCAGGTATCTAACATCGAACTTAAGGAAGGTCCATAAACATTCAATTAAAGAAAATGTTGATAAGTCACCCTGTCCCCTTTACATTGTGTGATTGGGCACATGTTCTTGCATGAGGAGTCAACTAAGATGTGCTGTGCATACCCGTTGTATAATATAGGGCCAAAAAATGCCCTAATTTTTTTTCTAAATGCAATTTTTTAAAAATAGCAACCAGGCAATTTAGGGTTATAGGACAATAAGCCAGTGCAACCATTTAATCCTTTATCTTTACTATGTGGCATCATAAAGTGATTGAAAATTCTTGCCGTATTGGAGGAAAAAAAAATCATAGTTTTGGCTTGGTTTCAATTGGACGTTTACATTTTTTTATGCTTTGTGTTGCTGTGTAACTTTTGTACTATTGGTGGCTAGTTTTTGTCTGAATAAGCCTTTCTGGGAATTATTGCTTGTTTTGATTTTTATTATAGTGAAGCTTGTATTCAGTGTTCTGCCAATTAATATTATATGCTTGTAATAAAAGCAAAAAAAAAAAAAAGTTGTCTGATCTCTATTTTTCAAGGGTGTGAAAGTAACAGGTGAATCTCTCTTTGTGTTTGCAAATAATTTTGGAATCCAGTACAATGAACATGCTCTAATGGAAGGCCTGAAAGACCAGTTTAGGAATAGATTGCCATGTAATTGCCAAGAGTTGACACTGACTTGTTGGGACATGATCAACCAACCAATCAATCGATCAATGAAAAAGCTGCCTGCTAGGCTAGCTGCCTGTGAATCCATCCCATGGCAGATAGCAGATTTATGTCTCAGTGATTTCTGTGGGTTTTTTGGTCTCTGAAACATATAATCTGTTATCTACATGCATTTGGTTGACTAATGCATTTGGTTTATGAAGATTCAAAATTTAGCCCAGCCATAAAGATAAAGGTTCCCCTTGCACATATATACTAGTCGTTCCCGACTCTAGGGGGTGCTGCTCATCTCTGTCTCAAAGCCGAAGAGCCAGTGTTGTCTGAAGACGTCTCCGTGGTCATGTGGCCAGCATGACTCAATGCCAACGGCGCATGGAACGCTGTTACCTTCCCACCAAAAGTGGTCCCTATTTTTCTACTTGCATTTTTTACTTGCTTTCGAACTGCTAGGTTGGCAGAAGCTAGGACAAGTAACGGGAGCTCACCCTGTTACGTGGCCATAAGGCTTGCAAATTAAAACCAGCCTGTTAGACTTCATAGCTGCAATGACGGATTGAGATCCGTCCGTCCATCTGTCCGTCCAACCAGCCAGCCAGCCAGCCAGCCAGCCAATTAACCAATTAATTTATTGCTTCTGTACTATAGTATTCACCTATTGATAAGTTCTGGAGAATTCATGCACACACACGTCTTTTGATTCTAATAAAACAGTTGTCCACCTATGGATTTTGAATTGTTATATCATGGATTAACTGACTTAACTTAGATATGGATAAAAACTAATTATTTTGGTATATGCACACCTTGATTTTGTGGTATTTGTTTTACATGAAATCACCCCCTCCCCTCCAAAAAAAAACCCCTAAAGAGTGCATTGGTTTCAGAAGACCACATTGTAAAAGTCAAGCCTCTGGTGATTTTTGATGTCACAGAAATGCATACATGAAACATTTTAGAGATATTCCAGTAATGATTTTAGTAATTAAAAAAAATCATGTATATTTACTGATCTCTGCATCAGTTTGTCACCTTTACGCTAGAAGTCTATAGGTAACTATTTTACAAAAAAATACTATAAATGATTCGTTATGTCCCTGTGGCAGTCCTTTTGTTGAGCTTCTTACTTGCAACACTTTTAAAAGCTTACCATAAGACATAGCATGTTTGTTTTCTCCTACATGGTGACTTAAATTTCTTGCTAGATATACCCAGAGCAAAAAAAAAAAAAAGTTTAAAATTTTGTATTAGTTTGACAAAATGCAACCCTGTAATCTGCATAAATTACAAAATCTTCACAGAAGCATTTTGATTTAAAAAAAAAATCTCTTTATTACTCATGATTGTTAAGAGCCTCCAGTGCCTTTCCTGAGTCATTGATACTGACAGGTGGAGCGGCTGCATTATAGTTTACAACTTCACCCGTTCATTTTTACTACTCTTCCACCAGTTGGAACTGGGTGGAGAAAATAAGGCTTTTGGCATTAAAAATAATTCCTGAGCCCAGGTGTGTACAGTTGTGCTCCTAGGTTTATACAACACTTGCAGAATTTGTAAGATGTGAACCATTTAGTAAGTATAGGAAGTTACCATGGAATGGAATGGGAGCCTGCCCATTCCATTTGTAATCTGAGAAATTGTGGGAATGAATCTCGTACCCTGAATGCGATCATTCCCGCCTTTTGCCCACACATTCGCTAATCGAATGTGTAGTTTGTTAAGTGCACAAGAGGTATTTCAGGGTGGGGAAGGCCATGGGGGGGGGGCTAGTGATGGAACAGGCCACCTGCTTAAGACCACCCAAGGCCTCCCCAATGCACTGAAATGCCTCATACTCCCCAAAATTTATGTATTTATTTATTTATTAGTTCAATTTATATGCTGCCCTTCTCTAGAGACTCAGGGTGGCTTACAATGCATTAAGCAATAGCCTTCATACTTTTGTATATACCTGCTTAGTAGGGCTTTCGCCCCCCCCCCCCCAAGCGGTGTTCTTTTTTTATACAAAGTCAGGTTATTGCCTCCACAATCCGGGTCCTCATTTTACCTACCTCGGAAGGATGGAAGGCTGAATCCACCTTGAGCCTGGTGAGATTTGAACTTGCAGTAATTGCAGGCAGCTGGCAACTAAGTGCTACTTTAACAGCACTTAGTCCACTGCGCCACCAGGCTCTTTGCTTCCTACCCACCCAACCGGCTATGGCATGTCACTTACCGTGCGAAGATCTAGCAAGCTGTCTCCTCTCCAGCCTCTCAGCCGTGCGCGCCCTTCTGCAGCTCTGTTTTGGTGTGCTCAGGCCTCACCCAGCACTTTGCCGGCCTAAAACAGAGTGTTGAAGGGGCGGAGGCAGGGGCGGAGGGGGCCCACCCCTCCAAAGCTCCGTTTTGGCCAGCAAAGTGCAGGATGAATGTTGCAGAGCCTCTGCTGTTCGTAAGGGCAAAAACAGCCATGGTGGTGTAAGATTTGTAGTTTCGGGACTTTTTTGTAAACACTAGGAGGCACTTATCGTGTAACTTGGAACATTCGCTAAGGGAATGCTCATAACTCGGATTACCTGTAAATATGCGTGATCAGGCATAACACTTTCTTACTACAGATTATGTTATTGGGTATCACAGAACAGCGCAATCATTGAACAAACCATACAATAAAGGAGATAATAAAAAGCAACAGAATTCCACCAGAGATAGATCAGGAGATGCCAGTCCTTGATCTGTGCAACTCCTGTGTAATTCATATAAAACAGTCTCAACATTTCTGGAGGTATCCTTAGCAGGAGGGATGCTCAATGTTTCCTTCCTTCCTTCCTTCCTTCCTTCCCTCCCTCCCTCCCTCCCTCCCCCCTCCCTCTTTGATAACTTCCCTCTCAAGTGAATTGTGTTTGTACTTTTTCATGGAGTAAAAGCCTTTCCCCCTTCTTCCCATCCACAAATACAAAACTCTCAGTTTAACTTTCTAAAGTATGTTTTCAATTCCTTTTTTTAAAAAAATGTTTTATTATTAAAAGGGAATTTGACTACAGGAACACAAAAGGAAAAGTGAAAAAAGATAGAAAATATTAAAAAAAAGATAAAAAAGAAATGGGGAAAAAAAGATCTAAACAGTAAGGTCCAATCTTTCAAACATAAATAATTGCCACTTCCAGCCTCACAAACGACATGTGTTCCCTTCTTTCAATAAACTACTTTTTAAAATCAATGTATTCTCAAAATCCCCAATTCAGCTTAATCCATTTTCAGCAAAAATTCATACAGAGTTTCCTGTCTTCTATAAAAATATTTATTGCTCCCTCCCTTAAACAGACAAATCAATAGAGCCATTTCTACTATCTCTGCCATCCTCATGATTCTTTCTTCCATATCGTCTTTCATCTGAGGTACATTTTTGATTCCTGTCACACAGCATGTACTTTGGAAACTAAATTTATTTCAGTAGCAAGCAAAATGCTGAAGCTGGCATTCTAAACCTCAAGGCAGAAAATTTCCTGTTTACTGTGGTTGTCTAGTGCGATACCCACTTTTTCCCAGTGGTGGCGCTAAAGGTTTATATTGAAATTCCCACATGTGCTGCTGCTTCTGTGGCATTTGCTAGATGGACACCTGGATTAAGAAGACTTGCTCTGAAAAGGCAGGTGTATAATGCATTTTATTTGAGACATTTTATTTATTCTTTTTTTTTAAAAAAATAGATTTTTAAAATGTACCAGAACATGAGATTTTGGACAGGGAGGGTGAAGGGCTTGCGTTGTTGTTCCGTATGTACTTTCATCTACAAATCAAGCTATTTCCATGAATTTGAATCACAATTAAATTACTTGAATAATACAGGGATATAATTTAATAATGTTTTGATGTTGCTTTAGTCTAACAATTCTGTGTATTTCCTAAATTGCTTACCAGCTGGTAATTGGCATGGGGGAAAAATCCATCACTCTCACAGTTTCTGTTGTTTAATTTATTATAATGCTGTGACACTAAATGAAATTAGTATTTAATGGGGGAATTTCAGATTAAAAGGAGGGACAGGTGAGCATTGTTGACTGACAAAAAAGATTCAAACCTTCAAATCCTGCAGAAATATAGTAGTTGGACAAACTTTAACTAAATGTAGCATTTTTTCCCTTATTAGATCAGGGCTGCATATTTTTGTGGTCCAGGACTTAGAATAAATACACAATCACAGAGTAGGAAAGGATTTTAGTTCAACTCACTGTTCAAACAGGAAACTCTATTACATTCTGGACAAATGGCTGTCCAATCTCTTTTTTAAAAACCTCCAATGATAAAGCACTCACAACTTCTGGATGAAAGCCATTCCACTGATTAATTGTTCTCACAGTCAGGAAATTTATCCTTAATTCTATGTTGGATTTTTCTTTGATAATCTTCCACCCATTACTTCTTGTCCTGCTTTAGAGAAGTTTAGAGAATCTCTGGTCTAACACAGCCAATTTCATATGGCTTCTCTCCCATTTTACCTGGAGATATCAAGTACTGAACCTGAGACCTTCTACATGCAAAACAGCTGCGTTACCGCTAATTATTAGTCCACCTTGTCTAAGAACTCACAGGATTCAGCATCTTCAGTAAAAGAATAAGAAGCCCAAAGAAGACCTTCACCTAAGGCCTTGAAAATGAGTCCTCTTTTAGAAAACTAGTAGCAATTTTAGTGGACCAATTATTTATATAAGCATGCACTCATTACTCAGATCTTCAATTCCAAGCCGTCAATCTTTTAACTTCAAAAAGTTAGAAGAGTCATTGGGCAAATATATTTAGTCTTGCCAACCTTTCTATAAAACAAGATGTCTCTCTGCACTGTGTTTTCCTAGTTGTTTTTCTTACTAACTAAAATATTTGGTTTGGTTTTCTTTTTCTTTTGTTATTGCTAATCTTCCTGCAATTGTAAGGAACATAGAGCCTTGACATCAGATAGCCATCATGAGGACCTGTCACTTGGCTGTTCCATCTTTAATCTGTTGATATTCATTCTAGTGCATACCTGGGCTTTTTATAGTCCCTGGGCCAAATGTGGCCCTTTGGCTGTCCCTGTCTGGTCACATGGATTGCTTTTATTTTGAAGGTGATTGCTATTTTCCCCCCAATGTATGGTATATATTTGCATGTGTGCATGCCTACACACTTTGACAGCCCTATTGGTTTGGCCCTCCACAACAGTCCTAGGTTCTCATGTGACCCCCTTGATAAAATTAATTACTCACCCCAGTTCTAGTGGGTGGAACACTTTCCATCCATTATTCCTTTTCTGGCCTTCGGGTCAAGCTATTTTCCAAGGCACCTGAAGGCCAGACAAGGAATAATGGATGGAAACTGATCAAGGAGAGATTCAACCTAGAAATAAGGAGAATTTTTCTGACAGTGAGAACTATCAACCAATGGAACAGCTTGCCCCCAGAAGTTGTAGGAGCTTCATCACTGGAGGCTTTCAAGAAGAGACTGGACTGCCATTTGTCAGAAATGGTGTAGGGTCTCCTGCTTGGGCAGGAGCCCTTGTAGAAGACCTACAGGGTCCCTTCCAACTCTGTTAATCTGTTAAAATACCATATCTTTTTCTCCACTTTTGTCAGATTTATTGCACCTGTTTTGTATTCAGTGTGTTTAACTAGCCATCCAAAAAGGGATGTGGAGTGAAGGATGAGACTAGTTCTGAAATATGTCCTCAGTGCTTCTCTGAAATGTGCCTTAAGCTCTCAGATGCTTTAGAGCAATGATGGTGAACCTTTTGGGCTCGGCATGTCAAAAATTCAGAAAATGCCTAATTTAATTCTGCTGGCATGTCCCACCCCGACAAAAGAGAAACTATTCTTGACATATTTATTGTTTTTGAAAAAAATACAATCCAATCATGTGCAGTGATATGTATTATATAAAAAATGTCAAATAATTACAAAAATGAAATACGAATAAAACACTCATTTTTGGACTCATGCTTTTGAGAATAGTTGTTGGGTGTTGGTGAATGCTGGCACGTCACCCAAAATGTTGTGGTGTGACATCTTTGACATACGCGTGTCATTAGTTTGCCATCACTGCTTTAGCGCTTTCTAAATATTTGTTGCACTTTATTTCTACTCTATGGAATTTACAAGTCTGTCCATGAAATTATTATTTTTTAACCTGAACAGTAAACAGACAACAAGAAAGATGGGGATACATCACAGAGACACTGTGTGTACAATTGGCACCATGGGTTGAATGCCTTGATAATTGAATTTTTTAAACCTGAACTCATTATTCTTCCTAATATGATTTTTTTCCCCTCAAGAAATTTCCTTTGGGATAGAAAGCATGTGCTTTGTATGAAGAAGTTTTTTATTTTAATCTGAAATCTAGTGGGACAGGAAAATATTTTGTTAAAACGTCTCAGAGAATTGCTTGGCTATAGAATAACAGAATAACAGAATTGGAAGGGGCCTTGGAGGTCTTCTAGACCAACCCCCTGCTCAAGCAGGAAACCATATACCATTTCAGACAAATGATTGTCCAATCTCTTCTTAAAAACTTCCAGTGATGGAGCACCTGCAACTTCTGAAGGCTAGCCATTCCACTGATTAATTGTTCTAACTGACAGATTTTTTTCCCCTTATTTCTAGATTGGTTCTCTCTTTGATTATTTCCATCCATTGCTTCTTGTTTTGCATTCAGGTGCTTTGGAGAATAGATTGACCCCTTCTTCTTTGTGGCAGCCCCTTAGCTATTGGAACACTTTATCGTGTAACCCCTAGTCCTTCTTTTCATTAAACTAGACATACCCAATTCCTGCAACCGTTCTTCATGTGTTTTAACCTCCAGTCCCCTAATCATCTTTGTTGCTTTTCTCTGCACTCTTTCTAGAGTCTCAACATCTTTATTGTATTGTGGCATCCAAAACTGGATGCAATATTCCAAGTGTGGTCTTACCAAGGCATTATAAAGTGGTACTAACACTTCACATGATCTTGATTCTGTCCCTCTGTTAATACAGCCTAGGACTGCGTTGACTTTTCTGGCAGCTGCAGCACACTGCTGGCTCTGTGTAAACTAGTGGCTACCAAGGTGGAGTCCATTGGACACACAGGTGTTTCCAGGAATTACTGGGAGTTTTAAGCATCTGGGGATCCAAGTTTGAAAAATATTGACCCAATCTTCAAGAAGATCAGCAGAATCATACAAAAGGAACACATTTTGATTATTTTTAAGGAGTGAAGTTTTTCGTCCCCCACATCACCTCCAAATTAAATGTGAAACGAGTGTAGAGCAAACTGCTCATATATCTACTCTTAAACTATTCCCCTAGTCCTGCTTTAAGCATTGATAAATCAAAGTCCTGCCTATTTCTCTAGGCATTGGACCAGATGGTTAGGTGAGCTCTACTAGTTAATGTTCTCATTATGAGCTGGCATTGTTCGGTTGTTACTGTGAACATTATGAATGGTTTGGTACATTGTGGCTTTCAATCCATGTACACACCCAAAGTAACATTTATGAGATGGGTGCAGGGGTGAAATCCAGCAGGTTCTGACAGGTGCTGGAGAACCAGTAGCAGAAATTTTGAGCAGTTTGGAGAACCAGCAAATACCACCTCTGACTGGCCCCAGAGTGGGGAGGGAATGGGGATTTTGCAGTATCCTTCCCCTGGAGTGGTGTGGGAATGGAGATTTTGCAGTATCCTTCCCCTGCCATGTCCACTAAGCCATGCCCACCAAGCCACACCAAGCCGTGCCCACAGAACCAGTAGTAAAAAAATTTGGATTTCACCACTGGATGGGTGGCCATATAAATGGTTTAAATAAGTAAGTAATAAAACATATCTTGAATGGATTTGATCAACAAATCATCCAGTTCTTTCTAATTGAAGGATGGATTCTCAAGGACATGGATATTGTCTGGGAATGGAAATGGGTGTGTTTAATTAGATTCAGCTGCTTTGTTGAGAGATAGGCTCTTTATAGAGCACTGCACACCAGAACAACTAGTCACAAGAACATTTTCCCAAAAGCCATCACCCTGCTAATCAAATAATTGCCTCAACACTGTCAAACTATTCACTAAGTCTGCATTACTATTAATCTCATTGTTCCTATCACCCATCTCCTCCCACTAATGACTGTATGACTGTAACTTTGTTGCGTGTATCCTTTCAGTTTATATTAACTGTTTCCTAATATGATTTGATTACTTATTTGTACCCTATGACTATCATTAAGTGTTGTACCTTATGATTCTTGATGAATGTAACTTTTCTTTTTATATACACTCAGAGCATATGCACCAAAGACAAATTCCTTGTGTGTCCAATCACACTTGGCCAATAAAGAATTCTATTCTATTCTATTCTATTCTATTCTATTCTATTCTATTCTATTCTATTCTATTCTATTCTATTCTATTCTATTCTATTCTATTCTATTCTATTCTTAGAAAGGATCTTGTAGATTCCAGGAAAGGATTCTTAACCTCCACCATCTTCTTCTGAGGCAGGCCGACCTTCAGGATTCTATGCTGCCATTCTGAAAGATGAAACAATAACAATAACATCTTAAACTTATATGCTGCCTGACTCCAACAACCCTAGGTGACTCATAACAATCAGACATTAGAGTAGAATTAATACAAAATAAAAGCATATGTTGGCAAGGGCAATGAAGTGAGGTGTCTCACTCTCCCTCACCACAGGCTTGCCCAAAAAGGCAAGTTTTCATGGCTCTTTTGAATAACAGCAGAAGGGGAGGGCATCTGATCTTGGAGGGGGGCCACCTCATTCCCGAAGGTAGGCATTTCTTCAGAGAAGTTGTGCTTCCTGTAATGACATGTGGAAATGATCTTGGGAGACAGGAGTGAGAGCCATAGATTGGACAACAGGCACATAAATGATATCTCAGCCCAGGGAAGGAGGGGAGGTGTGGGAATAGCAACAGCAATAGCATTTAGGCTTATATGCTGCCCCATAGCACTTTACAGCACTCTCTGGCCTGTTTACAGTGTTAGAAGCATTATTTGCGTATTGTCCCCAACAATGTGAGTCCTCGTTTTACTGACCCAGGAAGGATGGAAGGTTGAGTCAACCTTGAGCCCAGTCAAGGTTGGGAAACATTTCAAAATGGACCCTTCCTTGTTTTCTGAAGAGTAAAAGGAAAGGAGAGGAGAAATACTTTCAGTTTTGCAAAGTTCTGTTAATGTAGCTTTATAATAAAAATGGAGGTGGTACTCCTGTTTATATTTCTTGTCTGGATTATCTTCTAGGGTCCTGATAGATGACGTTGTTTAATTGAAGGAACGTGTCAAGTATCAGTGAGATCAGGAGATCCAGGCAGTTGAAATGGGTATAAAGATTTTATTGCAAACTTAAGCTTTCTACAAGAATCTGAACTACTAATGGCCAAAGGAAATAGGGGGTAGATAAGGGTAGAAGGAATTCAAGATGAAGTGGACTTAAATCTCTTGTGGGTGGGAAGGTACTCATGGCTTTGACATGTTTGATCCCTCCCTCTGGTTCAACCGGGTCATCTACAGAATTGTGTACAAGCCAACCATGCAAGACTGAAGTGGTCAGGTAGGTAATATGGGATACCCTAGGGCAGACAAGAGTTGGAAATACTGGTTCCTTCTGTCTTGGAAAGATCTGCTTCATTTATTCAGAACCTGGTGTTCTTCAGATGTATAAGCTGGGTATAATGTGCCTCATATCCAGTGGTGGGTTTTAAATTTTTTTATACTTCCAGTTCTGTGGGTGTGGCTTTGTGGGTATGGCATGGCTTTGTGGGCGTGGCAGGGGAAGGATACTGTAAAAACACCATTCCCACCCCACTCCAGAGGAAAGTTACTGCAAAATCCCCATTTCCTCCCAATCAGCTGGGACTTGAGAGGCAGAGAACAGATGGGGGCAGGGGCAGTCAGAATTTTTACTAACGGTTCTCCGAACTACTCAAAATTTCCACTACCGGTTCTCCAGAGCTGGTCAGAAGCTATTGAAACCCACCTCTGCTCATATCCAGCCAGGATAAACTGGTCATCCTTATTGCAGATAAAGAAAGTTGTTTGCTAACACAGGTTAGGCTGGTAGTCTTCCACATACAGAAGATGAATAAGTTGAGCTGCCATTGTGATGCATCAGAGAAAAAATTATTTCAGTAGAGGTGATATAAAAACAAAGGAGCAAAACAGATTAAATCTCTAACTAAGGTTTATAGACTACGGCAAACCAAATCAATAGCGAGATGAGTCAGAGTTGTGAAAAGCTTCTATTCCTGGCTATTACCTTTTTCAATAGTTGTAATTTTTGTTTTGGAGCTGATGTAATGAATGCGACCTGATGTGCATCAGTGTCAGGGATGAGAGAGAGCAGTGACTTTGTCTCAGGTCCTAATCACTTTGCTCTTTAAGGAAATTCCTGCCCATTCCAGCACGTCTGCTTCCCCTGGACTCTCTGGGAAGGGGCAGCAAGGAGCAAAGAGGCAAGGTTTAACCAGGAGAGCTGGGTCTGTCCCACTGTCGAAGGAAGGAAGGAAGGAAGGGAGGGAGGAAGGAAGGGGGCTGGATCTGGTAGGTTGGCACAAGAGTGTCTCTCTTCTGGGCATGGAATAGGGAAGATGGAAGACAAGAAAAGATGGGAGGGAAAGTCAAGGGGAAAGCAAATGAGAAGACCAAAGGAAAGAAAGTGTTGTCTGTTCAGCCAGGAGAGAAAAGAAACAGCTCTTAATGGGATGATTCCTTTGTTATATCATTCCTAGATAGGAATTTGGAAAGTGCATGGTTTAATGAAGAATAAGTGGCCAAAGTGAAATAGCTGGGTTGCTGCCTCTGTTTGGCATGGCGTGACTCTTAGACCTTCTGCCCTCTTCCATTTTTGGCACAACAGTTTGGTGTAATGCTTAAGACATCAGGCTAGTAACCAGGAGACTCTGAGTTCTAGTCCAACTTAGGGCACAAGGCAGCATGTGTAACTTTGGGACAGTCCCTCTCTCTCAGACCTAGGAAAGGGGCAATGCCAAACCACTTCTGAAAAACCTTGCGAAGAAAATCGCAGGGACTAATCCTAAGAGTTGCCAGGAGACAAAAAATTGACTCAAAGCCACACATAGTCTTTTGTATCAATAAACGACATGGGTCTAGAGTTACATCCTTTTGGATGAAAATCTAGTCTCATGTGTTGCTTGTCACAATTTGAGTTTGAGGCGTCTGAGGCTAGGATTTAGGATTTTAGGCACTTGGGTCTGCAGTATCTAAACCTAATATTTATAGCTTCTGTTTCTGTTGTTCTTACTAGCATCCATCGTGGGACTATAAAAATGACATGGACATAGCTTGGAACCTTTTATAATATTTATCTTGTAATGTGGATTTTTATGTTTTTATATATCTTTTTTTTATTCTTGTATGCCACCCAGAGTTTCTTTTTGTGAGACAGGTGCTGTACAAACTTGACCAAAAAAGAAATAATAAATAATAAATGCCTTCCCACCAACACTGAGAGGGACATCACTGGTTGAACCTGACCAAAAGCAGTGAGCGAGTTGCGTTGAGTAGCCAGGAGTGGATGGGGAGTCCTTTGGTTCACAAATTACCCAGCTGATTTTTCTTTGATTTGTCCTTTGAGAAATCCCAGATCCCCGTGGTTCTAGTTATCTAGCTATAAATTCCATTCAAACATCTCATCTTCTGCCTCTCTGACACTGTGTGAGATGGATTTACTTATTTATTTATATTTATTTATTTATTTTGTCAAGCATGTATCGGATAACAGATATAAGTATAAACATGATTATGAATACATTTATTTATTTGTCAACAAGTACAAGGAAACAAGTAACAGTATAGACATAGACATGGACACATAGAAAAGGAAATAAATAAGCAAAACATAGCCATAAACACATAAAACGAGTACATATAAATGGGAACAGTAGGACAGGGATGGTAGGCAATGCTGGTGCGCTTATGCATGCCCCCTTAGGGTCCTCTTAAAAAACATTAGAGGTCCACGGTAGACAGTTTAAGGTAAAAGGTATGGGGGTTAGAGAGACTAACAACAGGATCAGGTAGAGTGTTCCAGACATTTACTACTCTACTGCAGAAGTCATATTTCCTACAATCAAGAGTAGAGCGAATTACATTGAGTTTGAATCTATTGATAGCCCTTGTGTTATTGCGATTGAAATTAAAGTACTCATTTATAGGTAGGACATTTTGGTAAATAATCTTTACTAAGTTTAGGTTGGAATGTAGATGGCATACTTCGAGGCTATTGAGGCCTAAAATTTCAAGCCTGGTGGTATAGGGAATTTTATTTCGAACAGAGGATTTGAGTACCCTTCTAGTAAAATATCTCTGTGTAAAATATATCTATGTTTTATCTAGTAAAACATAAAATGGATACGAATAAAAGCGGACATTAGGATAGGTACGGTAGGCACATTGGTGTGCTTATGCACGCCCCTTACAGACCTCTTAGGAATAGGGTGAGGTCAACAGTAGACAGTCTAAGGTTAAAGTTTTGGGGGTTTGGGGAAGAGACTACAGAGTCAGGTAGTGCATTCCAGGCATTGACCACTCTGTTCTGATCACTACATGGTGGTGGTGGGGAAAGGAATGAGGTTTTAGTTTATTATTTACTTCTGCGAGTGAAGAAAGAAGAACGAAGAGAAACCCCTGAGCCTCTGTCTAGTGCAAAAAAACATTCCACAAAACAAGTCTCGGTGATGAGCTACATAAAGAAGTTTCTCTTGTTCCTGCTGTATCTGTAGTATACCCAGTTTCTTGGTTTTTTTAACCTTTCCATCTTGCTCTAGGTTGGCTGTTGATGGGCTTCCAGACGAACTGAAGGTACATCGAATTATGCTTTAACCCACATCCTCCTGATCTCACCTCTTTTCCCCTTCCCCTTTATGTCTTCGACTGCATTGTGCATGTATAAAAAGGAATTGACCCCAAATGAGATGAATGCCTCATTGTGTTTTCCCTCTGCTTTTTTATATCATGGAATGAAGGCTGACTCATTTCTTCAGTAAAGACTTCTCTATCAATCAATGCCGTGACTTCCCTGGTACTTTTGCCATTTTTCGAAATGAAGAAACACAATGGCTGCAGTTCCAAAGGTCACCCTGCCACGTGATCCTCTATTCCATAACATATAAATGCAATAAGTTTTATACCAGGACGGTTTGGCAACTTGACACCTCCTTGATGCTGGATATTGCAGTCTCAGTACATCTGAGGGTACCAAATGGATCTCTTGGTGATGGAACTCCTATGAAATGATGGAGCAAAATCATCACTCAAGAGCAGGAAAGCAGACAGCTTATTCTGCTGGACAATATTTAGGGAGCTGGAAATCACACAGTCTCTCTCTTTCTCTCTTTTTTTTTTTTGGTGGTATGCCAAAGCCACAAAGGATGAGCAATGACCCCCAAACTGCTAGTGATAGGTCATGCAGATAGACAGGGCTGGAGCTTTTCACTCCCATCCAGTTTGGCATCTTTGTATATTACAGTTCTTGGTGGCCCAGCTAAAGGTTAGGAAAATACCTAGTTTTGGGCTACAGATTGCCCATCCTTACAAGGTTAGTTATTATAAACCTGCATCACTTTGTAATTTGTTTTGTATACAACATTTGCATGGCTGAATTGCAAAGAAATGGGAAGTCAATGTCTTCTTCTCGAATGTACAGTGTTTTGGTTGTTCTTCCCTGCCTCCATTCCTTAAAGTGCCATTTCTAAGTTGGTTGTCGGTGTTGCTTCTTTATTGCTTGGGGCTTAAGTTGTCTATACTATAGAAGGATAACAGATGTGTCCTGCATCTTGATGAACCAAAGGAAAAGGTTTTCTTAAGAAAAGACATCACATCTCATTCATTGTGTTCTTTGGGATACTATAATTCCTTGCGTTCTGCCCATGATTTTACTCCTACTATCTTGAGAAGGACAATGAAGTGGTCCCTTCCCATAGCCATCCTGGCTTCATCATGGCCAACAGGTGCAACAAGTGGCCCATGTTACCCTCATAATTCTACTGTGGAGGGAATAAGTGGCTTATAGGCCAGGTGGTGACTCCAGTATTTAGATAAAGGTAAAGGTTCCCCTCGCATATATGTGTTAGTTGTTCTCAACTCTAGGGAGCGGTGCTTATCTCCGTTTCAAAGCCGAAGAGCCAGCCCTGTCCGAAGACGTCTCCATGGTCATGTGGTCAGCATGACTAAATGCCAAAGGTGCATGGAACACTGTTACCTTCCCACCAAAGGTGGTCCCTATTTTTCTACTTTCATTTTTTATGTGCTTTCGAACTGCTAGGTTAGCAGAAGCTGAGACAAGTAACGGGAGCTCACCCCATTACATGGCACTAGGGATTCGAACTGCTGAACTGCTGACCTTTCAGTCGATAAGCTCAGCGTCTTAGCCACTGAGCCACCACGTCCCTCCAGCATTTATATCCCTAGAAACCTCCATGCCTTCCTGGAGTGGATAGACCAAGATTTAAACTGGTTTTTTTTTTTTTTTTTACTAAATTTATGGTCTCTGAGCATGAACTGTTAAGCTTGCATCCCACTCTGATGACTTTGTGATATATGAAACCTGGTACTTCTGCAACTACCAGGAGCTCTTGACCACAAGGAGTTGCTTACTACTGTTTGATCATGAAGGATTTTGTGTGAGTAGTTTTCACCCAAGAAATGCTTTGTGTCCTTCAGTTTCAAGTTGCCAGAGGCAGTGTTCCAATTACTCTTTTTTTTAAAAGTCATATTCTTCTGATTTAGGTTCTAGATTCTGTGGAAAGTAGGAAACTCTTATTTCTCTCCATCTATTTCCACATAAGGCTGTTGTACAACTGCTCTTTTCCATAATGTGGAGTGACATTCTGAGCAGAAATTGCCTTTGAACTGATGATATGAATGAAAAAAAAATAAGCTTGTTAATTGAAAAACCAATGCTAAGTAACTGGAAACGAAGGGACTACGTTTGAGAAATTAATTAACAGCTTTACGCATAAATGCAGGAAGGCTGTAAATATAGATAATATGAATTAGAAATTAAGCCTAACTAAAGGACTATGAGTATGAACTATTTAAAAACTTGTTTAATGTCATATTTTTTGGAGGGAGGGGTCAGTAATTTATTACTTTAAACAGTGATTCACCTGTGCTCTTTAGCTGAAATTATTGTTGTTGTTGGTTGCGAAGTCATGTCCTACCCACCGCGACCCCATGGACAACGTTCCTCCAGGCCTTCCTGTCTTCTACCATCCTCTGGAGTCCATTTAAACTCACACCTACTGCTTCAGTGACTCCATCCAGCCACCTCATTCTCTGTCGTCCCCTTCTTCTTTTGCCCTCAATCGTTCCCAGCATTAGGCTTTTCTCCAGTGAGTCTGAAATTGTACATGGCATTAAAAAATCTCTGGTTATTCTACAGCATTCTGACAGACAACTATGGTGATCTTCCTGTGACTATATATTATTACAGGTTGGATATGAATTGAAATTACTGGAACAGTTTAACTGGAGTTTAGCTCATTGGTCATGTTTGCTTTTACCAAGGTTAGTTAAACAAGTCATAATGGCCTGGCTTGTGTATAATGCCAGGCTATTGACCATGATTTATAAAGCCAAATAGCTGAACTCACACATCATAATATTTTAATTATTTGTTTGCTTGATTTATATTGCTGCCCACTCAGCAAATGAAACAGGGTGGCTTATTTTGCTAATAAAAAATAATGACTCAATTAAAAACACACACACAATAAAACAAAGCATAATGAATATAATCGAAAACAGGAATACAGAAAAACATAAAGTGTTGGGAAAAAACCCCATCGAAATAGGTCAGATCTAATAGTAGGGGGAGGAAAAATGGTGAAGGTCTTCTGGAAGGAAGGAGGAGCAGGGCGAGATGAATTTCAAGGAGGAACCTTTTCCAAAGGCTCCAAAGGTTGGAGTAGCAACAGAGAAGACACCTCTCCTTGGTCCCACCAGAAGATGTTGACTCAACAGCAGGACCCAGAGCACTTTGAGCCTGTCTGATCTTATTGAATGGGCAGAAATAATGATTTGCAGATGATCCTACAAGTAGCCTGGTCCTGTGGCATGAAGGGCTTTATAGGTAAGAACCAAATCCTTGCTTTGCACCCAGAAGTTCACTGGTAGCCTGTGCAGCTTGGGAAGCAGATACACTACATGAAAGTATGCCCATAATTACCAATGATGCTGCATTCTTGACTAGCTGAATTTTCCAACTGGTCACCAAGGGCAGCCCCATGTGGAATACATTGCAGCAATCTCCTCAACAAGGCAGTTGAGATGTGAATGACTGTAATCCAGGAGGAGTCCCAATGGATGCGGAAATTGGAGCTGTGCAAGGCCCTTTGAGCTGTAAAATGAGGAAGATCTGAAATTATGCATGGCATCTTGAACAGTGCAACTCCATCCAGACCAAAGAAGAATATATCTAGACCCAAGATACCACAAATCACAGTCACTCAGTCTTATAAAACTGAATGCATCCATTGAGACTCCTACAGCCTTCAGACACCAAGAGTGAATGTCTGATGGAGGCCCTAAAGTTGAGATGTATAGTTGAACATCATTAACATAAGGATGACATCTAATCCCATACTAAAAGATGGCTAGCAATCTCATACAGATGTTGAACAGGAACAGAGAGAGAACAAAACCATGAGGTACCCTGCAAAGCAAGAGTCTTGAGACAGATCTTTCCCTCCCATCAACAGTGACATAATTCTTCAAACTTCATTTCTTCTCCTGCTAACATTTACCTGCTGGTCACCACTCAGTTTTCTTAACACGTGGTAGGTGGAGGTGGATGAAAGCTGCTTGAATGAAAGCTAGTGCTTTGAATGATGGTTTTGGCCACTGTGAAGTTGTCTAATAGGTCACAAGTAGTATCTTGCCTATGTGACCTGTCAGGCTATTTTGAAAGTGCCCTAAATCTGAAGAACAAGTATGAAGAACATCTGAAGAACAATTTTATATATGATAAAATGGGCTAAAAATGTTGGTTATAATATACAAAGAGAATCAAGGGGAAAATATGTGATTGTAGCCTTAAAGAGAATTTTTATAAAATGCTGTATCGCTAGTATTTGTCACCAGAAAAATTGTCTAGAATATATAAAGGAACTTCAAATCTTTGCTGGAACAACAGGAAGGGACATTTTACAATGTTTGCTGGACATGGAAAAAAGCAAAAATGTTTGGAATCAAATTAATACATTAATCCAGAAGATGTTGAAGGTTAAAGTGCAGTTGAAACCAGGGAATTTTCTTTTGAGACTAATGGGCAGACAATAAGAAAAAAATAATAATGGAACTTTGTTTTTATATATAACAACAGCAAATATGTTCAGAATGAAAATGTTCAACATTACCCACAACAGAGGAAAGGCTGGTGGAGATGATGGAACTTGCAGAGGTGGTTAAATAAACCTCTTTGATTAGATAAAAAACAATATTATGGCTGAGTGGAAACCTCTAATGGACTTTTTGTATGAAGCAGAAAAAAAAATGAACTAATGATTTGTGATTTTTGATTATTTAGAAAAAATGATTTTGTAATCATAGACAATATTGTAATTTGAAATTGCTGCAGAATTTTTCTACATTTTTTGCTTCAATTTTTCTGCACCTCTTCTCTTCTCTTCTCTTCTCTTCTCTTCTCTTCTCTTCTCTTCTCTTCTCTTCTCTTCTCTTCTCTTCTCTTCTCTCCTCTCCTCTCCTCTCCTCTCCTCTCCTCTCCTCTCCTCTCCTCTCCTCTCCTCTCCTCTCCTCTCCTCTCTTCTCTTCTCTCCCTCCCATCTCCTCTTCTCCTCTCTTTTTCTCCTTTCCTCTCTTTCTTTCGTTGCTTTTCTGACTTTTACCAACTTAATATTTTTTATGTTCTTTGTAAAACTTTTAATAAAATTTATTTTATGAAAAAAGAAAGAACACGTTATCCAAAACCAGCCAATGAATAAGCTGTTTGGAAGAGGCAAATGGGATGAATTTGTAGATGCTTGCTGCAGTCAAAGCCAAAATGGCTCAGAGACCACAGAAAAGAAAAAAGATACGCAGGTTACATGTAAAACAGATCGTAATGTTAACAATTAACGTTTGTAATATATGAAATCTCAGTTGTGTTTATTGAGATATTTAGATTATCTGAAACTTGAATGCAGATGAGTTCAGTAGTTCTTCCACCACATTCTGATTAAATCCTATATAAGTTTAGTCATTCTGTGATTATGATGAAGTAAGCCATAGCTTATGAAAATTTACATCTTTTAATAAAAGATGCACTTGCAAGCCACATCTGCATAACTGTACTGTCATTCCCAGTCTCAGTAGTAACATGCAATAATTAATCATTAAAGCAAACAGGTTTTTATTTAGAATGCATTTAGATAAATAAGCATTGATAGATGAATTTCCAAAGGAAGATTCCTCATCTTAGTAATTGTATCTTAGCCTGAGTAGAATGTTCATATTACAATATCTTTTGCACAACAAATGCATACATCATCATATGTCATTGAAGAAACATAACCTCACAGCCCCCTAACTTCAATAGGAAAATGTCTTGTTATCTTCTATAATAACAATGTCTTCTATAATTACATATTTGCATGATGTAACCTTCCTCTTATCTCAACCCACAGCCAGGGACAGTTAACTGTTTTGTCCCTGATATTAGATTGATGTGTTTTTTCTTCTCCTAATACCAGCCTTACTCCTATGCAAGTTTTCTGTCATTCTACCATGAATGTGGTGATGAAATGGTAAGGACTGGAATTTCCCCAACCTTTATGGCCTGCTTTGAGCTGTTGTAGGAAGGTCTCCTTTTCTCTGGTTGCAACCAGCTCCCTCCCTGGGTAGGGTTTGTTCTGGTACACTGATATGACACTGATGGAGAAACGTCATTAAGATTGCTAGAGGAAGTAGTTGATGGGTGTCCTTCTAACTGATCAGCCTGGCAGCTCCATTTAATAATAAATGCCCCATCAGGCAGGTTGATTTAGCATACTACTAAGTTCTGTTTTGCATGCTATGGCTAAAATAATGCCATGATCATTACATGTGATCAGTTCCTTTCTAAATCATCTTGCCTATCATCTGGGCTTCATGGTTCCTATTTGGGTCTGACAGCTAGATTGGACAAAGATTGCTAGAACACAGTTAGAAGTTTTAACAGATGGCTGAACCCACTGGGGTAACTATCTGCCAAAACTCACCACCTCCCCTAACCCATTTTAGGAGGACTGGCTGGGGAATGTATTTTTTTTCAGCCTGCATAAAAATCCATCAACTTAATTTGCCTTGCACTAAAACAGTACCATTTGCTGGCCAAAACAAAGTGAAGATTGATTACGTAGCAAAAGAGCAAATTTTTGTAAGATATTTTTCTGTTAGGGTTGGTTTTTTTTTTTTTTTTTTGCCTGCCATATTTTCTACAGTATTAATGAAATCCTTAATCACTTAGCCTATAGACGGGAAATGTGGGTTTATCCAGATTATCTAGTTATTGCTCAACTATCCTTCAGCATATCCCTTGAATGGCCTTACCAGTGGTAAGAATGAGAACCATAAGCCACCCTGAGTGGTTTTACAAATAGAAAAGTGAGCTAAAGATTTAATAGCTAGCTAACTAAACGAATAACATTTGGTGAACTACATGTTGTTCATCTCCATTCTAGCACAATCTGATTTAGATAAGTATTGCTGTGACATCCGTAAAACTGAATACCATCATTTATGATTGTGGGAAAACAGAATTTGACAGTCTCTAAGATTTTTTGATAAAATGATCTTGAATGAATCCATAGCTGTTAGTGAGACACTGGGAATTAAATTCCTGCTATAAAGGCAGATGCAAAAAATTAAAAAATGGTTGGTATTTACCTAGCTATTAGATCAGGATATTCCATAAATTTGAATCTGAATGCCTACGTTTATTTGTTAGAAAAGCCTCAGGTGGATAAACTGGAGCCACTGAAGTATACAACACCTTGTCCTCCTTCATCTTGATTAGAAACAACAGAATACTTGTCCTGGACACAGAAGGTATGAAGCAATGCCAAGACCACAGTTGCAATCGAGCTCATTCGGCGCTTGCAATTTTAACAATGAAACAGTTGTACCATCCTCATTTGTTTCCTTTTCTGTAAATTATGGTATCTTTCAAAATAATTAGTGTGGGAAACCACTAATTGCTACTTTCCCAATTTTTAGATGTGTATCGGGTTTTTCAGTAATTGTAATTTTCTCGTCCAACTTTGTATTATGAAATTAAACAAAGTCATGTACCATATCTGAAGATAGCAGGTGCGTCTAGACATTAAACCTCCCCTTCTTCTTAGTTCAAATTGTGCAAACTCTGTCTTTTCCAAATGGGTCAGAGATAATGAAAATACAGTTCTTTCTGCCCTCACCTTATTATCTATGCCTATGTCCATGTCCATGTCCTCCACCTCCTCCTCCTTTCTCTTCCTCCTCCTTTCTCTTCCTCCTCCTTCTTCCTCCTCCTCCTTCATTTTAATCTCTATTTACACACACATACAAACACAAACATATTGCTTATTCTTCTAGACTGAAGACCTAGATGAATTCTAAATGAAAAAGGAACAAGGAGATAATAGGAGCAAAAAAGATTCCAATACTTGATTATTCTGTTTCCACTAAAATGTGGAAGGTAAAGCAGAAGAGCATACCTATCATTCCCTTGCACCAAATAAGCAAATTGCTATAACATTTGAATTTTTTTGACATCCCACCCTTATTAGTACAAGGATACAGTCATTATTTACATCCTTCATAACTTTTCACTTTTCTCCACCTCCAGAAGTGCCCTCCAGAAATTTGGCATTATAATGTCCTCACTTATAAGATTTTTAGAGATGTATTGCTGGAGATTCAAAAGAATGCCAGGTTGGGGTTGTCTGATATTTACTCTTAAGAGCAACCATATAGAAAAGACATTCAAGGACACAGCTTCTGGAATTATTTACCAACCGAAGCCGTGGAAGATCTCTGCACTTTCTTCCATATCAGGCTGGGTGCGTATGTGTGATTCTACTCTCCCCTTGTTGCATTGCTGTGCAACACACATTGCTGTGTGTATGTGTGTTCTGAGAAGCACAGGGTGGGTTGCATATATGCCATTTTGCAAAAGAAGAGAGAGGAATCGTAAGAAAGGAGAAGATAGCAGTATTCCAAGTCATTGTTCAATTTTCTTCCCCATAGAAAGGAATTTGGGGGAGAACAGTTTTTTTGTAGCCCCCAGTGGGATCCTGCCCATTTTTGAATTCATCTTTCTTTTTCTGGCTTCTCCTGTACATCAAAGTTGAATCTGCTCTGGTTTGCTTGCAGAGGGAGATCCTTCTGATGAACAGACCGGCCGACCGACTGACCAATAGAATCCCTTTAATTTTTTTCATGGGTTTTGTACCTCAGAAAAGTACACAGAACGAACTGCTGATTCTTCAAAAAGGCTTTTAATACTCGGCATGTGGTCATTTTGTTGCTTAATCAAAAAATCAGGGGTCCAAACCTCCAGTCTGGGGACTGGTACCAGTCCATGGCATGCCAAAAACCAATCTGCGCAAACTAGCGAAGCCCCATTCATGGGGTGCAGGCAGCACATGAAACCTCTCCACTCCATGGAAAAAACTCTCTCCATGGAAGTGGTTCCCGGTGCCCAAAATATTGGGTGGCTGCTGACATAAACAACTGTTGGAATAAAATGCATCATCATCCAATCTGATACCTGTGTTTGGAATTCTGTTTCTTATTGTGCAATTGCTTGCTTTTTATTTGGATTGGCTGATAAACCACCTGAGACAGAATGTCTTGAAATGATGATTCCCTTTGTGTTAAATCAGTGAATGGCATTTTGCGTAAAATTTATGTAACCAAAATGGCTTTGGAAAGATTAACTTTAATATACTTCATCTCTGATTTATCCTATGAGCTTCATGATTTTATTTCTAATTTAATATTACTATGCTTTTTTTTTTTTAATGTAGTGTACAATCCCCTCTGGCAAAGAATGCTTGAAATATAGGTTTAAAATATAGACCTGTCAAATGTTTTCATCATTTTAATATAAAACATTAAGTATAGTTCAATTTTTCCTTGCAAAGAAACCAAAACAGAGTGGTATGCTCAATAAAGTTGCTGGACCTAAAAAAAATAAAATAAATGGCTTTTATTTTAGATTGGAAAAGATCTGTAGGAAGCCCCCCCCCCCCCCGAATGAAATATTTTTGGGGAATATTAAAAGAGGCAGAATATTATATTTTCTCAAAGGAGAAATGGAGCTTCCTGCATAGTAAAACAGCCTCCAGCAGATGCCTGAAGTCTTTAGAGATGGATATTTTGTGCCCATTAAAGAATCCAGGACAACCTATTCAGAAACAAAACACCTTCAGTTCCAGCTGATGGGATTGAGAATTTACATTCCCCTACCCAAATTATAAGAACAGACCATGACCTCTAGGATATAATATCGGTAGGATTAACCCACCATCATTAGAATAGCAAAAGACCAAAAGCTCACACATTGTGCAACCTCTTACAATATCTCAATCACAAAATCCCAGAACCCTATAAAAATCCATGTACTCATCAAACCATATTGTCAGCTGTTCCAGAACTACATGCTGGTAGTTGGTTCAGCTCACCTCCTTTCCTTGCACCCAGTCTGTCTCCATTTTATTTCTAGCGCCTTTCTCTTGGCTTGGAACCAGATTGGATTTTTCTTCCAATAGATCATTCTGGAATTCTAAGGATTATAGGTAATGTAAGCCTACTTTAGTTGAAGCCCAGAACCAGAACTGGCCCTGACAGTGTTAATATCTAATGTGGATATCAGGATTCTCTAGACTGATGAGGCAACATTGGGACATTAGGAAATGGAAAAGTTTTTTTTTTATTGAGATGATTGTAAAAGTGGCATTCTTGATGACAGCTCCAACTTCCATTTCAGAAATGTGACACCAATTCCCAAAATATCCAAACAAAATATCCAAAATTCAAGGGTTGAATTACTAAATTAGTATTTGCTCTTTTCCTGCCCCAGCTGAAAAAAAAGCAATGGACAATTTAGGCCTCTCCATATCAATGTGTCCTCTATGTTAGCTATCCCACTGAGTGTCTCAACGCTTCACTCCAAGATGCTTGTCTGGGTTCATTTGAAAGAGATAAAAAAAGAGATAAAAAAACCTATGCTTATAGAGTGACAGGCAGCATTTGTTAATTTACCGTTGTCTGTCTCTGCAGTGTTTTTTTTAATGTATAGTCTCATTTACGGCCTATTTTGAAATGGTTACATCTGTTTCCTTTTTTGTTGATATCAGCAATTTCTTGTGCCCATAAATCATATCAAGTTGTCTGTTGTTTTCCCCCTGACCTATTTTTGTGATAGCTGTGTATATTTTGGAAGGCTGCTCTAAACACTGATTGATTCTTCCCAGGATAATGCATTCCGTTTTTAAAATGGAAATGTATTAGTACAATCTTTCTGCCAGATGAAAATTACTTAAACATTCACTTATCACCAAAGATTCAGACTTATCAGCAGGAAATGCAAACTCTGTTCCTTGCTGTCTTAGGAACGTATCTGCCATCCCAACCATTTTTAGCTTTTGCTCAGTAGCATGTTGACCTGAGGAGCCCAACACTCTCTTCAGTCAACTTATATCCATATGGGTTTCTTGCCGAACATACAGGAGTGATTTAACTTTACCTTTTCCTGTGCAGTATGAATTCAAGCTTCTGCCTTTGTCGCTCAAGCAATCATCTGCCTTCAGCATCTTCCTATATCACTGCTGCTCGACACACTGTCTGCTTGTTTTAGTTTGGTAGCTAGGATGACCTTCACACTTCGAGTGACCCTATTGCATATTCCTGGCACAGATTCCTGTGGTTGTTCTCTCATCCTTTGCAGGAACATCTGCCCCCTACTCCCCTGAACCTGGGAGGTTTTCAGGGGAACTAAATGTCTATGGGGATTCTCAGTCATCCAGTTCATGGTTGTCCCAAAGATGCTTTTTCAAAAGGTAACTGGACTTTCTTTCTTTCTTTCCTTTTGAAAAAGCACCTTTGGGACTTCAGCAGAACCTCATTTTACTCTTACCACTATTTCTTAAGCATGCATGAAAGATTGACACTCTTATAATTTTGAAGGATAGTTATCAGCCCATGACTAATGCAAAGCATTTCCAACGAACACAGCATGAAATATTTATTATAGGTAAACAGGTTGGAAGGGTAAAAGCACCCAGAGGCCAAAGAAGCGTAGAATGCTCTCCCCCGCCCTTTGAATATCTCAGCTAAACTGGTGAGCAGCTGCTTTACAGAGAAACACTGGCGTATTTGTGTATTGGTGTAAAAATACTTTAATGACTTATTCATGGGCGCTATCAATCTAATCCTTTGATTCTGAGTCTAATAAGATGCAATTGATTCTTTAATAGACTTGGTCTTCATAAAAAGAAAGGTACTCTTTGCCACAGGGAATGATTTTATAGATAGCTTACTATGCCACTAAGATTCCAGGATGCATAAATGGCAAGATTTGATGATATCTTTCAAAATGATCAAGGTTTCCCATACATTACAGCAGGACTGTCAAACTCGCAGCCTGCGGGCCAGGTGTGTCATGCTAAACGGGGCACCCACTCCCCGTTTAGTGAAGAGGGGAAAAGTTGCAATATGTTACGTGATGATATCATGACGACCCGAGTTTCAAGGGTGCTATTCAGCAGGTTGTGATAGGTTCTGGAGAATCGGAAGTTTTGAGTAGTTCAGAGAACCAGCAAAAACCACCTCTGGCTGGCCCCAGTAGGGTGGGAATGAAGATTTTGCAATATCCTTCCCCCAGGAGTGGAGAGGGAATGGAGATTTTGCAGTATCCTTTCCCTGCCATGCCCATCAAGCCACACCCACAGAACTGGTAGTAAAAAAAAATTGAATTCCACCACTGGCAAGTGTGACACCCCTGTACTACAATCAGCTCAAGGTTTAACTAAAAAAGAAATAATACAAAGACATTTTTCGAAACTGGAGCAATAGTTCACAGAAGTGAAATCAAGTAAAAATAAACAAAATAAAATAGTAATAGGGCAATGAGAAGAGTTGCTTCTGATCTGTGGAGGACAGTCACTTATTACTGAACTGCTGTTGTGGCTATAATAAGCATTCTTCAGATTCCAATCTGGGTCGGTCACCAGAACCAGAAGTTTAGTCTTCCAAATTTTCGGACTCTTGCTGGAGTTCATCCTCAGGGAACATCTCTTTCAACAGAATATGTGCTATTCTATGCATAGTATTTATGTGGTACTGATTTGGGTGTGGCTTTTTAGTTGTTGATTGGGTGTTGATGGCTGGTTATTAAGTTGATGGCTGTTGTTTCCTTGTGTTGCCAAGTCCTCTGCTCCTGTTCTGACTTGGCTTCCCAGGAGCATGAGCCGACAAAAAACCCTTTTTATTAAGTTATTGTGAATTCCACTCATTCACATTCAGCAAAGTCTTTCAAGGAAGAATTTACAGTCACAGACCTTATCTGGCTTGGAGAGCTGCCAGGCCGATATCTTCAAAATTTGGCAAGAAGTCTCTGAGACAATTAAGCAAACTAATTGTCTCCTGCAAACTCCCTCCCCTTTCACTCCTCTTTATTCCCTATGGGAGGGGCCATTCACCGTCCCCCTGTGGCTTTACTCCTAAATCAACCCTTGTTCCTTAGCTGTTCCCTTCTCCTGGCAGCTCTGCGTATGTGCACACTGGGAACAGGCTCCAGCTGTTCTTCTGCCCCACTGATGTACAAATCCGAAGACAGCTGACAACTGTCAGACAGCCCTGGCCCCATCTCTACCTCTAACACAGAACACTCATCAGAGCCCCAGACTCCAATATTGGCCCATATTCTTCCCCAATCTCTTCACTGTCTGAGTCTGCCATCAGCTCTGTTGGCTGCTGGCGGGCCACAAAAGCTCCTAAGTACCTAATAAGCTGGTGGTAAATCAGCACTCCTGTTGACTGACAAGGGGCCCGTTTCCCAGACTTCAAATCATTTCCCTGGCTATTTTTGTACCTGCTCATCCATCAATCTTAGCAAGGGAAATGATTGAAGCTTAGGAAACAGGGCCTATATCAATCATTCCAGTAGGGAGAAGTTTGGTGAGGATGCCCCCCTCACAAATCTGAAAGCTCGGAAGACTAAATTTCTGGTCCCATTGACTGACCCAGATTGGATCCTGCGACATTATCATGAAACACGGAGATTCATCCAGTGCAACCGACAAACATATGAACCAGAATTTTGATCACATAACCATGGGGATATGGCAACAATAGAAAAACAGTCGCAAATCACTTGTTTTCAGCGCCGTTGTAACTTCAAATGGTTATTAAATGAATGATTGTTAAATCAAGGACTACCTGTATTGTAGCATCTCCAACACAGTATTCTTCTGGGGGCACGGTAGGAAATGAAATTTTTCATGATGCCTCAAGTCTACAACAACATCGCGGACATTGTAAGAATCCAAAAATAATGGAAAAAGGCTAGGCAGAGCCTAACAACTAATTACCTTGATGATATTAAGCCAAATGTAAAGCTTGCCTTACTAAATATTTTATTCTGATTCTACAGTATTCAGCATTTAAGCATATCAGGAATGAAATTGATTGTAGGCTTCCTTTCTATGGGAATACATCTGAACAAAAGAATATGAGTAGGATTGGACTGTACATCTGATTTCAACATATCCCAAACATATCTGCAGTTCATCTGCATGGGTTGAAGGATTCACGTAAAGCACAATACTACCCCAAAGGCTATTTAGTCTAGACTCTTCCAAGAATTTTGTCAGTTGTAGCATCTTGAAGCAAGCTCAGAACACAATTAAACTGAAAAAAAAAGTAACATTCTTGTATTCATTTCCATATAGGAGCCCACTGCCCTGCTCACATCAACACTCTGGTCTGAAGATACTTTGCATCACAATGGCACAAAAACCAAGTCTCTTTGGCAGTTTCAGAACGTTTGAATAGACTGCGAAGCAGCCGCCGCAGTTTCTTCGGTAGCATTTATTTTCAAATGACTTATAAATAATTCTCTATATTTATCACCAATGCCTGAAAGGTTTTCACCAAAGAAAGAGAGAAAATGAGAGAAACAGCACAATGTAGATATGCAAATTCTCTATCTTTCAGAGGCTGAAGCTCTCTGTTCAGCTAAGTTCCAAAGAAACCTATTCCTAAACAGCAGCAATAATTGTGAGGTTCACACCTTGATAAAGTCCAAATGAAATGCTGTGAAGAAGGGAACGGGCTTTCAAATGGCTTTTAAGCTCTTACTCCCCCTGCCCTGATCTTATTAAACAAATCTTTAACTCTGGCTCTTTCCCCAGGCCTCGGATTAGCATGAAAAGTGTTACCCCTTGTGTATTTCTGAAGTCTTCCTCTTAAAAGTGTTTGTTTCTTCAGAAGGTCTTCATTTTTAGATTAGGTACATCCTGATATTTATAGTCTTATTTGGTAAGCTTGGGTGGCCTATTCATTTCAATGCATTCGGAAGGGATGGGAAGTGATAGTCAGGAAATCACTGAACAGCTGGATTTGGTTCATATTCACAAAGTTCCCCACTCTTGATGGTATGCCTGACTTCAAAATTTGGTGAGTTCAATTCTGAGGCCAATCTTTTTCTGCTGGGTGGGGTCTGAGGAGGACTAAAACCAGGGGTGAAATCCAGCAGGTTCTGACAGGTTCTGGAGAGCCAGTAGTGGAAATTTTGAGCAGTTTGGAGAACTGGTATGGGAACAGCTCTGTAGCAGACAAAAAAGCTCTACAGAGAATCATTAAAACTGCACAGAATATCATTGGACTCTAGCGACCAGCCCTGGACGACATCTTCGAATCTCGCTGTTTGAGAAAGTTGCATAGCATTCTCAGAGACTCTTCCCATCCTGCTTACAATCTTTTTGGACTTTTTGGACTACAGAACAATTAAAACTTGGACCACACGTTTTGTGAATAGTTTTTATCCCAGAGCTATAATTGCACTCAACAATGAACTTGGACATTATTACTTGGTCTGTTGTATGGCTCTTTGGGTGGTTTAGGGGTGGGGAATTGTGGTGGGTGGGAGTGTGTTTGTGGATTGTTATGTGTGTTTGACCTGGTCTTTGGGTGTTAAGTGAATTTCATTGTATGGGTATACTGTGTGTACATGTACAATGACAATAAAGTTATTTGTTTGTTTGTTTGTGTATTTATGAAATTTCCCAACCTCTCTCATGCTGTTGCTTTTGATAATTATGGTATTGCTCCTTTTCACAGAGAATGTAACAGAATAACAGGATTGGAAGAGACCTTGGAGTTCTTCTAGTGATTCACTTAACAGCTGCAGCAAGAAAAGTAGTAAAGATGGAACAAAATGCACTAAACAACTGTCTTGCTTAGCAACAGAAATTTTGGGCTCAACTGTGGTCGTAAGAAGAGGACTCCCTATATGGAGGTCCACCTTCCATCCTGGAAGGTATCCTGATCTTAGAAGGATGGAGGGCATTTCAAAGAGCAGACAAGTATTCCTGCCACACCCACATGTCATAGCATTTTGCTTTTTGATATTTTGCTCCTTGATTTTAGGATGCCTCTGAAACAAAGAGTAATTTGGCTGCCAGGTGCTGCCCTTTTAGCTGAATTGAATTTATCAATTGCTATTGTTGCTGTGCATCCCAGTATACTGCTGAGGGCCATGACAGCAAGGTGACCAATCTTCCCGCCTCATAAGTGAAAATGTACATGCTTGAGATGATATTTCCCTCTGTCCCTGGATGTACTGTATATACAACCAAGAGAACTTAGGATAAACGTACACAAGAACACAATATAACAGTTCCAAAACGGCTTGGTTTGTTCTCCCCTGTGGACATTGTACACATTCTGGTGCCTTTATATGGTTTGTTGGAATTCTGCATCTGCAATCATATCAAGCTGCTGAAACCTTAATTTTTTTTTATTTTTAATTTTGCTTTGCTGGGGTGCAGTGTTTGCCTCAGTGTGAAGTGGCTTACAAACTTCTGGGAAAATGGTGCGAAGAAAGAACAGTAAAAGCAGTAAATATCTTTCCGGGATTGAAGGTAAGTTTTCCTTTAAATCAGGGGTGTCAAATTCGATTTCATTGAGGGCCGCATCAGTGGGTGTGGCTGGGGTGGGCATGGCCAGCTCGATATCACTCATGTTGAGGGCAACTGTGGTGGTCCGAATAGGGCTGGAGGAATCCATTGTCTCCAGCAGAGGAAGGCGAGACCAAGGAAAGGGCAAACCCTTGCCCTCCTGAGCTCTGTTTTTGGCTGCGATGACCTGCTCCAAAACTCTGCCAGTGAAACTGGAGCTCTGGAGGGCCACGCTCGCCTCCCGAGCTCCATTTTTGGCTGCAACAGCCTCCTACAGCATTCTGCCAGCAAAAATGGCTGCCACCAGGTTGTAGATCAGCGCCCGGTTGGGCTGGGACGGACTGAGGAACTACGGACTGGTCCTTTACTGTTTCCAGAGTGCCCTTCCCCCCCATGTGGACCAGATCCAAGCATCCTGTGGGCCCCATCTGCTATAATGGTTCATGGCTCTTTTATTCATGAATGTCAGTGTACCAGCATTTTCATCTGGGTGGCCATAAGGAGGTGCCCAGCTAAACAATTTTCAGTCATTTCCAGGCAAAGAAGTATGGTTTACTCTACTATTCCCCCCCCCCCCCCAGAGAATGCAAGAGGAACATCATTCTTTTCAGAGAGCCAAGTTCTTGAGCATATGGGCTTCCTACCTGGAAATCCAGTCAAAGGGCCATATTTAGAAATCGTGTCATGTAGCAAGCAAGCAGAAAAATCTGCAGCAGCCTGTCATTGAACAGCAAGGATTATCGCTTATGGAAAAGCAAGGATGATTGTGCCTGCCTTAGAAACTGGATCCCTTAAACTGGGAAGGCTTAGGACTGCTTCCTGTATGAGGCTTGTTTAAGGTCACCTTCATGAATGGGTAGAAACTGCAGGCGGCAAGGTCCATGTGCCAAGGCAGATGACAAATGCAGTGCCTGAACAAGAATCAGAAGCCAAGTTGGAGACTTTATCCGTAGGATTGAATCAGAGCCAGAGAGAATGGCTTAGTGCTCTCTGTCCAAATGGCTGCTTCTCAGTTTTAGCCCCACTAACTCCCAAATAGGGTTTAAGAGCAATTTTCAAGCTAAAGAGATCCTCTCAGTCAGATCCAAGTCTGCTTTAAAGATGAAGAACCACTGCCAAGGAGAAGAGGGATTTCAGTGGCCTCAGCCTTTCCACAATGATGGAACGAGTCTCTATTTCATTGGGAGTTTCTGTTTTTTTCGATGCCTTGCAACCACAGCTGAGCACCACATTTCTGTGCCTACGCGACACGGTTGTTGAGTTTTGCCTCATTTTATCAGCTTTCTTACCACAGTTGTTAAGCAAATCATTTATAGGCATGAATCCATATATTCATTGAAAAATAAGTTCAAATCACATGTTCATTGGTTTGTTCATTTTCCAAGTTTATAACCCTGGATCTAAACATTTGTAGTACAAAAGTTGGAAATAACAACAAGAAAAACTTCTTGTTTTTTCTTATCACACTTCTAATATAAACCCTAAAAAAAAACCCCTTTCCATTGCACTTTATCTTTCTACCTCTTAGTTTGTATCAGTTTTTACTACTGCCATTATAATCTTTAATAAAATTAGTTTTTAAAAGTATGCAAGTATATAACCCAAAATTAATGGTCATGGACAAATAGATACGTTATGTATTTGCATTTCACATAGATCAGGCTAGACTGTATCTGTTGTGAGGGTCTGTGTGTGTGTGTGTGTGTGTGTGTGTGTGTGTGTGTATCCTCACAACAGATACAATCTAACCTGATCTATGTGAAATGCAAATACATAATGTACCTATTTGTCCATTAATTTTATATATATGGTGTAATCTTAGTTTCATTGCTTCTGCAGCTTCTGGAGAAAATGATGCTATTATACTAGCATTGACATCAGTTGGTACTTGGATAAATTGTATGCTCAACTGGCATCAAAAGTGTTGCAAAGAACCAGAATTACAGGCCAATGAGCATTTGGAAACTTTGGTCGCTCTCGAATCAATATTTGTAATTTATTGTCCCCTTGTAGCAGTATGGATGGATTTCATTAGCAGAAGAACTGGTCTAGAATGTACCACTGGAGGCCTCACTCATATATAAGATGAAGCATTTCAGACAAAATGATCAGTGGGAGTGATTCAAAAAGTGAAACTTTATTACATTCTTATACTGTGGGTTTTGTTGGATTCGACAGAATGAATTGGAAAGTATTAAAAATATTTTACTGCTATGTCAGTTAGTTTGGTTTCTAAATATACCATCATGTATGTGTACCTTAGCTGTCACTTTATAATGCATACAGTATTGTGAGCAAAAAGGAAGAAATGTCTTTATCATTATTAGCACGATAAAATTATCTGCCTTGATTTGTCTTACTGGACATAGTGTTATGATCTTGCTTGAAAATTTCTTTTTCTTTCTTTCTTTTTTTCTTTTTTCCTTCCTTCCTTCCTTCCTTCCTTCCTTCCTTCCTTCCTTCCTTCCTTCCTTCCTTCCTTCCTTCCTTCCTTCCTTCCTTCCTTCCTTCCTTCCTCTGTGTTCTTTAGTATGAAGAAGTGGAGAAATATCAAGCCAATGATTCTGGCCAGGTCATGTGAAACATATTTTGGTTTTACTGCTTGATTCCATTAATCTAAGATGTTCATTGGTTTGTTTGGGATTAGATTATCAATTTGAGGTGAGGGTTGGCAGGGAAAGGATTAATGGAGATAGATTGTTTCTTTAAAGTATTTCTTAACGGCCAAAAATGAGACCAAAAAAAAGCAATTTTTCTTTCTTTATGCTCTGTTTTTTCCCCTTGATTAGAGATCTCAACACAGGAAACAATTGGAGAACAAAATTGTTTTTTTGTTTTAGTGGCGAACCTTTTCCTGCTATATAGATAGTCATTGTAGAATTTGTTCTGTTCCAAAATTATTCCAGTCAGAAGATCTGGGCTGTAGACCTCTAGATCAGGGGTGTCAAACTGGCAGCCTGTGGGCCGGATGTGTTACACGCAGGCCAGTGGTGGGTTTCAAAATTTTTTACTAACAGTTATGTGGGCTTGGCTTGGTGGGTGTGGCTTGGTGGGTGTGGCAGGGGAACGATACTGTAAAATCTCCATTCCCTCCCCAAATCAGGGGAAGGTTACTGCAAAATCCCCATTTCCTCCCAATCAGCTGGGACTTGGGAGGCAGAGAATACATGGGGGCGGGGCCACTCAGAATTTTTACTATCGGTTCTCCGAACTACTCAACATTTTCACTACTGATTCTCCAGAACTGGTCAGAACCTGCTGAAAACCATCTCTGGTGCAGATCACATCCACCCCAACTCCGCAAAGGGAAAAAAACATTGTGAAATATCACGTGACGGCAATGTGATGCCTTGAATTTGACACCTGTGCTCTAGATGATCAGGGGAAGATATCAACATTATAAATATTTACTGCCATCTAATGATCATCTGGATTTCTACAATACAGATTAGTATCCCTAGTTGTGTGAAAAATTCACATACAATTTTATTTCATATCCCTTTAATAGGTATCCAATTTTCTGGTTTTGCCATGAACAACTTTTGCTTATTCGTTTAGTAAATCGAAACATTGCTAGACATCGTGCAAGGACAGCCTGTAGAAAGTGGGAATGAAAAACAAATAAAGAAACCATGAAATCCTCTAATGTGCCTATATCAGGATTATGCTTTCCTCCTGGTAGTCAAAATTAATAGATAGATAGATAGATAGATAGATAGATAGATAGATAGATAGATAGATAGATAGATAGATAGATTCATTCATTCATTCATTCATTCATTCATTCATTCATTCATTCATTCAGATGACAGACACAATGAACAAACTAATAATCCAAAGAGGCAATAACAGAACATAAACACATAACATTCAGAGACATAATTTCTGCTGTTTGTTGAAAAAGGAAAATGGAGCATTTAAATAACAGCAATTAACAGAGAATGCACCAGGGGTGGGTTCTACTTACCTTTACTATCGGTTTGCAATGGGGCCACGTGTGTGCGCTCACTTCGCATGCGCAGAATTGTTTTGATGACATCAGGGTCAGTGGGCGGAGCCTCCCGCCAGTTTTACTACCGGTTCTATAGAACTGGTGCAAACCGGGTGCAACCCACCACTGGCTGATTGAAATATGTGCCAATGCATTTCTCCAACCAGCTGGAAAAGAGGGTTGTGGGTTTGACAGTCAAAACTACTGGGCAATTTGTTCTCCTTTACTAATTCACAAGGCACATGTAGTATCTCTCTTACTCTCTGAGTATCAAAATCAGGGGGGTATTCATTTACCTTCGCTAACGGTTTTCACAAATGTGAATGCGCAGACCTCCTTCTGTGCATATGCAGAGGGTCAAAAACGGGACGTGATGACGTCCAAGCGGTGGGCGGAGCTTTCTGCCACCAGCGCTACAGGATTGTGCGATCCAGATAGAGCCAGCTGAATTTCACCACTGATCAAAATCCAGGAACTACTATTGGGTTCATTTTTAAACAGACAGTAGATAAGAAAAGAACCTGAGTAGCGTAGGGGGCTAATGCCTCCTACTAAAGGCAGCAATTAAGATCCAACTGCCTGCAATTTCTGCGAGTTCAATCCTAGCCAGGCTCAAGGTCGACTCAGCCTTCCATCCTTTCTAAGGTGGGTAAATTGAGGACCCAGTTTGTGGGGGCAATAAGCTGACTTTGTATAAATATACAAAAGTATGAAGGCTATTGCTTAACGCATTGTAAGCCGCCCTGAGTCTCTGGAAAAGGGTGGCATATAAATCAAATTAAAAAAAAAAAGATAAACTTCCTTTAAACCGAGTTGAAATATTCCAGCTATAAACACTACCTATTCACAGTAACTCCATCATATCTGAATTCAATTTTACTTAGTTGGCCCTCTTTCAATCCATCCCTACTTCTGGAAACTATCAAGAAACTTCACAATTCCCTGTCCCTGGTTCATATGGAAAAGAGGACACCTTTTCTAATCCTCAGATGACTTCCCCAAGGTACTTCATATAGATACAGATGTTGAACAGCTGAGGAGAAAGAATGGAACCCTGTGAGACCCCAAAAATGCCATGGAGCCAGACAGTAAATTTCTGCTGATATTATCCTGATGTAGGAACAGAACATGGCAATACCAATTTCAACCCAACAAATTCATATATGAATATTGCATAGTTAGTAGTTGATATATTTAGAAAAATCAACATAGAAGCTCTCTGCTGCCATTGTCCCAATGGAGGGTAATCAAAGCTATTTCTAGGGGGATATCCAAATATGAAGCCATCCATCTAGATTTTTTTCCAAGTACTGCAGTTACCTGCAGAGGTGGATTCTACTGGTTTGGACCAGTTTGGGAAAACTGGTAGCTCCGACGATCAGTTGGGAGCGAACTGGTTTGTCCCGATGATCAGATGGGGCCACCCACCCACCCGCACTATTTTCCTACCTTTATCTTCTCAGCTGATTCGCGCAGTAGAGCAGATGATGATGATGATGATGATGATGATGATTGGTTTGATTTATATGCCACCCTTCTCTGGAGACTCAGAAGATCAGAGACTTAACTACAATGTGTTAAGCAATAGCCTTCATATTTCTGTATATACCTGCTTAGTAGGGCTTTTGGCCCCTCCAAGTGGTGTTCTTTTTTATACAAAAGTCATGCTCCTCATTTTACCTATCTCAGAAGGATGGAAGGCTGGTGAGATTTGAACTTGCAGTAATTGCAGGCAGCTGGCAGCTAAGTGCTATTTAACAGTGCTTTAGTCCATTGCTCCACCAGGCTCCACCAGGCTCCTTCAGATTGCCATGCCTCAGCTGTGTTTCTCCTCTGAAGAAACGTGGAAGTGAAGATTTCTTCAAACTGTGCATGCGTGCGCAATGTGCGTCAGGTGTGTGCAGCGTGCATCAGGTGTGCATGCGTGATCACTGAACCAGTTATTAAACTGGGAGGATCCCACCACTGGTTACGTGCCCATTGTATATTTTTTGTCAACTGGGCTGAAACTTTCCCAAACTCAAATGGAATTAGAAGGCAAAATACAGTGACTTAAAATTGACCAAAATCATAATTAAATTTGTATGCGTCTTAAGAATTATCCAAAGACATAAAATAGCAATATTTACTTTCTCTGCTCCAGGGAGCCCAAGAAAGCTTTTTGGAATGGGGAGAAGAAAACTTCAGTTTCCACAAATCTTGTCCTGTTAAGCTTTCAAGCAATTGATGTCTGCCTTAAGAGTCTATTTCTCTGGTTCAAGCAAATGTGAAATGCAGAGTTTGTTTTTCAAGAAAAGAAACCAAACCTTTATAAAACACTGCAAGGCCCATATTGAAAAGAAGCCATCCAAAAATAAAGAGGATTGACTGTTTAACCTGAAAATGATTAGATAATACTTTCAAGTACTATCTTCTACTTGGTTGGTTGAAGGAAGGAGTCCACATGTGAGGACTAAAAATACCGCAGTCAAAAGTCATACAGTACAGGAAGTCCTTGGCTTACGACCGCAACTGAGTCCCAAATTTCTGGTGTTAAGCGAGACATTTGTTAAGTGAATTTTGCCCCATTTTATGGCCTATCTTGCCACACTTGTTAAGTGAACCACTGTACTTGTTAAGTTAGTTACATGGTTGTTAAGTGAATCTGGCTTCCCCGTTGACATGGCTCGTCAAAAGGTCACCAAAGGGGGTCACGTCACCTGAAACATTGCAACCATCATAAATACAAGGCAGTTGCCAAGCATAATTGCCTATGTACCTTCCGCCGCGCTCTAAAAACGTTTCTATTTCAACAGGCTGGTCTGGCTTAAACCCCCCCCTTTATAATGGATTTTTAAATGTTTTGTAAAATTGGATTTTAAATTGTTTCAGCCTAATTATTTAATTTATTTTAAATATTTTTAACTTTTGTATGTCATTGTATTTTATTCGGCTGTGCACCGTCCTGAGTCCCTTCTGGGAGTAGGGCGGTATATAAGTTTGATTAAATAAATAAATAAATAAATAAATCAGTATTTTGATCACTATGGTCATAGAATGGTCATAAGTGTGAAAAAATGGTCATAAGTCACTTGTTTCAGTGCTGCTGTAATTTTGAATGATCTCTAAACGCACTGTTGTAAATTGAGGACTACTTATATGTCAGACTACAGTAGGCCAGTCTGAGGCAGTAATAAACATATCATTGGACCTTCCCAGTGAGAAAAGAGCGTGCAAAGGTCTGAAAAAATGAAAAAGATACAATGGAAGTGAAGGGGAGGGTGTATGCTAAACAAATAATTCCCTCAACACTGTCAAACTATTCACTATGTCTGCATTACTATTACTATTAATCTTCTCATCGTTCCTATCACCCATTTTCTCCCATTTACGACTGCATGACTGTAACTTGTTGCTGTATCCTTATGATTTATATTGATTGTTTCCTAGCATGATTCAATTGCTTATTTGTACCCTCTGACTATCATTAAATGTTGTAAGTTATGATTCTTGACGAATGTATCTTCTCTTTTTATGTACACTGAGAGCCTATGCACCAAAGACAAATTCCTTGTGGGTCCAATCACACTTGGCCAATAAAGAATTCTATTATTATAAGGGAGAGGAAAAAAAGTTGTATACATCTGGTTTTCTGCTTAAATTAGGGCTTTTCCAGTACCTCTAATAATATATTATTACACTGGTTTGTCAAAGTTAATTTTTGACTTTCAAAGGTAGGCTTGGAATTTGAGTAATGGGGAAAACTTGACACTGTATTTGCAATTTCTGTTTCTTGGTTTTCAATTATCCTTCCTTAAGTTTTGGGCCAGAATCATGTTCCATATTTTTGGATAATTCAGTTTTGCCAGTCTTCGGTATTCCGAGTAACATATTGATTAAAATCTAAAACTACATTTAATAGAGAAAAGAAAGCAACACGTTCTGGAGCGGAACAATCTAATCACTTGTACAAAATTGTAAAACTTCATAACCTTAAAGCTTCCAAAAAGTTTTTTTAAATAGTTGGTCAGATAAGCCAAGGGTGCTGAGAAGTGCCAGGCTCATTATATGGATGGAAAAAGAAAACAACCTCTGGTATAATTTAATGGCGATTAAGTGCCACATCCATGTATTTGTTTAAAATGTTTTTCCAAACTGTGCAGAAACTGTTTTCTAGTGAATAATTCCTCAACCCTTCCCATTGAGAATCAGATAATGACATGTTTCACAAGGATTTTAGGCAAGAATGAGTGCAAAACCAAGTATCCATACGCTTCTTAAATTAAATGTCTATGAGATTCTCAGACATACAGGTTATATTTGTCCCAAAGGTGCTTTTTCAAAAGAAAAATGGACTTTCTTTGTTTTGCTTTGAAGATGTTTCACTTCTCATCCAACAAGCTTCTTTGGTTCTGACTAAATAGTGCAGAATGGAAGTAATTTATGTTCCTTGCAGTCATCTGGTCATTAGTACTCTCTCTGCAAATAGTTGAGGCCAATTGGAAGTTCATCTCTGCCCTCAGAGTCACCTGAATAGTGCAAATGGGTGTGGAACCTTCTTGGACCTGCTGAAAGGACTGTGTTGTAAACAGGAGATAGGTGGTGTCGTATCCCTCCCCTTAAACCTTTTGACACCCCTTCTGGAGCTACACAAGATTATTCTATTGTTATGTAGGGCTCATGCAAGCTCCCATTTTGTTTTCAAGCTTAAAATAAGTGAATGAAGCTCAGTGGTTGATCTTCAAGTTTGCTTTAAATAAGATCCACTGACCAAAGCAGCCAATTTAAAATTAAATTGGATGCCCAGAACATGCCTCTTCCTTCCTATTTATCATATTGTTTATATTTGGTTGGTATTGCAAGTGCTTTGTCCTCCAAAAATGGGAGAAGATATGTGGTTTAATGTAAGATAGTGAAGTTCACTCATGGTTTTGAATGTAAAGAGATGGATGTTAATATAGACGGCAAGGAATTATGAGCATAACTGTATTTTTCTATGGGAGGCAATTTCATCATGCTTTTGGGGCCTTGATGCATATTCCTCGATCAGGTATGTTATATTGTGCATGTGACATGCTGCAAATATGTTGTGCTGTAGATCAAGCCTTGAATGCGTCATTCACCACTGCCACCTCCTGCCTCACCCCAATATTTAACTACATTAGAAATTGGAAACATTTTGCCCTGGCTGATAAATGTTTCCATAAGAGATTAACAGGGTTTGAGTTTCCCATTGGAGAGCATAATGGGAATACATTGAAATGGAGGGAAAAAAAGCAAGGAAGGATTGTAATTTGTATTATAGCTTTATCTAGGAGTGATAGATTTAATTGTTCTCTGCCTGTCAAAGTCTCATTTGATTCCCTCCCCCCCCCGCCCCATGAGCGAATTAGAATTTCTCAACACTAATTGTTCCAGCTTTTTTTGCTATTAACATTTCAATATATTTAAAAGAAAATGAAAAAAAAAATGAACTGCAATCCTGAAAGCCCATGAATTTTCTGCTGTAAGTTTGCTGGTAAGAATAATAAGCAGGGGGAAAAAACATTTTGTTCCTCTTTATCATCAGGACTGATATTTCAGGAAATTATAAAAACCTATGCAACTTCAGGAATTGTTCTTACTGGGTTAGAATTGAAAATCAAATTATATGTGTAAAGAGTAATCTTATGTTGAGTAAGATTAATTCAAATGCTAATATAGTATTGGTTCTTGTACTGTGAATCTCTACACTAGAAGTTCAATGATAATTGCAGAAGAGAAAGAAGGACATTCATACCTCTATTGTTGTTCTCTTTTGGCCACCAGCCCATATTTTAATGTTCATTTTTTCTCTTAACATTATCTGGAAGTCTTGTAACAAGAGATCAGATCTCTCCAGATGCGAATTTTCTACTGTCTTTATTCAACGATATTTTATGAGCTTTGAACTCCCTGTTCTTTATCCTCCCTTCTTCTCTTTCCCAGTTCCTCTCCTAGAACACCTGGAAATTGGACAACTAACAATTGTACATACGGTTATGCATTGGAATGCTGTTTTTTTTTTAAAGAGAAAACCACATTGATGTCCTCACTTTTACAATCAGAAGTTTACTTTCCTTCATGTGTTCAGAATGATCTATTTATAAATTAGTATTCTGTATTTTTAAAGAGAAAGATATGTTTGTATGAAAACACCAATTCTAAAAAGACCACATGGGTGCATAAGGCTATTGCCAAATGTCAGGGTTACAAGGAATACCCCCAACAAAATAAAGCTCTGAGGCCTGAGGTTTCTCAAAGTTCCAATTTATTAGAGATGTCATGTTGGCACATCTGGGAAAACCCGAATCTGAAAGCTTCCAGCTTTTCCCCACCCAGCTAACAGTACCCAACACCCACAAGTTCATCTCATTGTCCAATCAACTCTTCACACTCCACCGGATACAATCTTCAGGCAGTCTCCATCAGATGCAGGCAAAAGTCCTTGAATACGGAATGTTGTTATGACTAACTTTCTATTGCTCCAACAACAAATCTCCCCCCCCCCAATTTCTCCAGCTAAAATATGTGACAGTTAAGAAGCAAAAAAGAAAATTGTCTTCCAAACCTGACACCAAGTTTTTAGCAAATAAAATTTCATAGGACAATTTTTTAATGCATTAAAGAGCTCTGTTGAATTGAGCAAGCCTGTTGTTAAAGATCGCTTTGCAAATAATATAATTTTTTCATTATTAGAAAATAAAAAAAGATAAAATATTATTGTGGAAGGCTGCAGTAAAGGAGAGTTGGCTTAGAGATGACTGGTGGTTGTGAAATTCCAGCTAGAAAACATAGTGCTTGTGGATAACGTGTGAACCATTTGCGTACACGCTCTGCTGTGCGGAATGGAGGCGTTAACTACGCGTAGGAAGAAAGGTTGAAGCTAATGACTCAAATCTACAGACGTTGAAGTACATCCTGCCAAGATGTGAAATATGTCAAGATTTCATGACAATAAATCACTTGACAGAAATGTGGGTTCCGCAGCATATTGCAGTTCCACAAACTACTACAAGGAAAAGAAAGGAAAGAAATAGAAAAACAGCTACAAAACCTGAAAGAAAGTTCATGGGTAAACTTAGCCAGATTTATGCTCTTCCCTTTATCTTCTTCACTCATTTCATAAATAATTCAGAACTGTGTGGGAGCAGTTAGCAGCACCTTGCTGTCCTTGGCTGGTTGCAAAAACATCTGAATAGGGTTGGACTTTTCATGTCCAACAGTAAACTTCAACTGTAGACCAGACTGCAGAGTTGATAAAATGTCTCAGAACAAAGCAATTTCCAATCATTTTCATACAATGATATCTCTGCCTAGTTGTCAGCACTGCGCTCAACTCAAGGGAGTATTTACTTTCAGAACTGCACAGATTTAACCAATTCTTCTTAACAAAGCAAAGTTGCCATGCCCTGAGATTGAAGAGTTACAAAAAAGGAACCTCATTTTTTTCAAAGAAAAAAATTAAACACTCAAGCTAGAAGGTCTCAGATTCATTCTGATCATTAGTATACAAATCACAAGTTCGAGAGATTCAGCAGATGCCCATCTCCAGAGAGACAGATTTCTGGACAATCATTATTCCAAAGAATAGATGCCATGACAGGGAAAACATGCTTCCTTTGTTCCAGTAGGGGACCTTCAAATAGCTAGATTCTATGCCATGAATAGCTTTATAGGTAATAAACATTACCTTTAGGATTTATTAGATTTATTAGATTTATATGAATTTATTTATATTTATATATACCTTGAATAGGAACTTAAAGTTTATTGGTTCCCAGTACACCTTGCAGAAAAGTGAAGCATGGGCATACCAAGACACACTCATCCTTTCCTACACCATTGCATTTCGTATCAGTTGTAGCCTCTGAAAGGTTTTGAGAGTAGCCCCTCGTAGAACACATTGGAACAGTTCAACTTTGTGCCAACAAGGATGTAAATGACGGACCTCCAGATCCAGGAATGGGCACAACTGGTGCATAAGATATAATTGAACAAAGCCTTCTTGGCCACAGCAGCCACCTACTCTTGAACTGGAGCTGTGAATCTCACACAATACTCATGGACTATGTGAATGGAGAACAGCAAACCTATCAGAGGCTAAAGATGGGGCATCATCAGATCCAGAGGCCCCCAATAGCTGCAATATTCAGTCTTGGTGGATTGAGCCAGATTCTGTTTGTCTCCATCTAAATCTGCAGTGCCTCCAGATACTGAGACAGGACATTGACATCATAGTTGGCTGGCTCAGAATCAAGATATCTAATGGGTATGATCAAATGAATCCAGAAAATTTGCTTCCTACAGGATTCTTGTTCGAAAAGAAAAGTTGGAAACAGGGCAGTAATTACCCAAATTTGAGGAGGGAGTGCACCACAGCTTCCTTCAAGTCTGAAGCTTTACTACCTCTCTCAAAGAAGTTGATTCCACTGCATCTACTCTTGTGGCTTTACCCACCCAGGATTTATCTGGTAACACATTTTGGAGGATCCTGTCCACTTCTTCAAGAATTATTAATTCAAATTCATCTCAGAATCCCACAAGACTGAGCTCCAATCACCCCAATGGACTTGCCCTATCAGAGTCTAACTCCCAACTACCCAGATAGTTAGAATATTTTCCACAGCAGGAATGTATATTTATCATCTCCCAATAAAATCAATTATTTGAAGGAGATATAATTCATTTCCTATTTGTCAAGTAAGAATTCTACTAGCATCAATAGATATGCTAAATTTTCATCTGCTGCAATTTCTGTAAGAAAGTATAAAATATCCTCATATTAGAATAAGGGCTTAGGTTTTATATGATTGTTTCATTTCTTCTGTTTCATTTGTTTATTGTTTTTGACAAAATGTTGCTCACAATTTGCAATTATATTTATTTGGTTTTTTTAAATATTCATGTTTAATGTGGAAAATCTGAATTTGTATAAGGATTTAAGGTAATATTAACCCGAACATTTCTTCCTGTCACACTTGGGACCTATTATTATATGAAAGTATTCTTATGATGATTAAATTTAAAATATCATTATTAAGTGCTCACTTATTAGGCCTAAAATATTTTGATGGTTGAAATGTAAGTCAAATGACATATCACCACTAATGCCAGTAACTCACAAAGTCTTGCTGAATCCATCAGTCACAAATTTAGGTTTTTATTACTTTTTCCTACCCCCTAAATGTCTCCTGATGGCCCTACTTACAGTTGCTAATATTGATCAGGTATATTCCTGTGTAGCTTCATCATCTTCAGGGGCTCTGCTTGAACCCCCGATTATGCCCTTAGCCCAGTGGTGAAATCCAATTTTTTTTACTACCGGTTCTGTGGATGTGGATTGGTGGGCAGGGATTGGTGGGCAAGGCAGGGGAAGGATACTGCAAAATCCCCATTCCCTCCCCACTCCTGGGAAAAGGATATTGCAAAATCTCCATTCCCACCCCCTCTGGGGCCAGCCAGAGGTGGTATTTGCAGGTTCTCCGAAGTACTCAAAATTTCTGCTACCGGTTCTCCAGAATCTGTCAGAACATGCTGGATTTCACCCTTGCCTTAATCCCTGTAAAAGTAATTTTTAAAAAACCTTTCTAATTATTACTTTAAAAGTAATTAAATCATTATTTTCAATGTGATGTAAATGAGGAAACATTGAAGACATAACTGAATTACTGTGATGTTATCTATTTTTACTTTCAGTGATATTTAAAAATGAATGAAAGTAAATCAGAAGTCGTTTTTGTCCTGGCTGGCCCCTCCATGTACTTGTCAAGAGCCAGGGAGATCAGGAGATCCAGGCAGTTCAAATGGATATAAAGATTAATTGCAAGCTTAAGCTCTCTATAAGAATCTGAACTACTAATAGTCAGAGCAATTTGGTAGTAGATAAGGAATTCAAGATCTCTTTTGGGCATGCAGAGACTCATGACTGATGATGCATTTGACCCCTCCTTCGAGCCTGGTCATCTCCTACATCACTTGGCTTCAAGGCCAAATAGATGTGAAAGAATTTGGGACCTCTATGTTAATGGGCAGTCAATGTGTCAATCACTGAGGAGTTCCCACCCTTCATTAGCATAGTCCTGTCATCTTTCTAAGTTTTGGTCAAACAAAATTATTGTTAGTTGCAAAGTCATGTCCAATCTGTCGTGACCCCATGGACAATGTTTCTCCAGGCTTTCCTGTCCTCTACCATCTGCTGAAGTCCATTTAAGCTCACGCCTACTGCTTCAGTGATTCCATCCAGCCAACTTGTTCTCTGTCGTCCCCTTCTTTTGCCCTCAATCTTTCCAAGCATTGGGTACTTCTCCAGTGAGTCCTTCCTTCCCATTAGGTGGCTAAAGTATTTGAGTTTCATCTTCAGGATCTGGCCTTCTAAAGAGCAGTCAGGGTTGATCTTCTCTAGGACTGACCAGTTTGATTACTTTGCAGTCCAAGGAACTCGCAGGAGTCTTCTCCAGCACCATAGTTCAAAGGCTTCAATTCTTTGGCGCTCAGCCTTTCTTATGGTCCAGCTTTCCAAACAAAATTGGCATCTGTCAAAGAGCATATTGCTTAACAGTTCCATAGAGCTTTCTGGTATTCAAAGGATTTCATATCTTCTAATTTAACTGAAATTTTAACAGCAATACCAAAAATAAAGCATACACTCATTACAAACGCTGAACAAGGTTGATGCTTTCTCTCTACTGAGAAAAGTGTCCCCCTGGTTCTTTTGTGTTTCTGACATCAATGTAATTTAAGAGACACACCACAAAAATGAATTGGCTCCTTACCTGTGGTCTAGATGGGAGTTTGATTTGTACAGCTTTCATCATAGTAGGTTTTTCAAAGTTCATCAAGCAGTTTTCCTCCATAGTTTTGTAACACAACAGACGGGATACAGAAGTTAAAGGTCATAAACCATCTGATGGAATGAGACAGGATGCAAATGTAATCCACCTAGATGAAGACTAGATTCACTTTATGGAAATCTGTAAATGAATCTCACAGGAGAAATTTATGAGACCGTCAGTGCAGAAGCATTTAAGCTGGGAAATTGCCAAATCCTGAGCTGAGAGCAAATACTCAGGAGACCAATACAAAAATAGTGTCACTGTTCCTTTTAAAGGCAATTGCCATAATTGCTTACATTATTTTTCACTATCTGACTATTTCATTTACAGCCGTTCATGGGATTGAAAAACATGATGTAGAACTGCTTGTGTATGGAACATCAACCAAGGCTGTGTCTGTAGACTAAGCATAGTTTTTGAGTCTTTCTTTGAACAGGTCCTCTGTCATTCCTTCACAGCCTCCCAGTGAAGCTGGATGCATTACTCAAAAAGAAAATAATATCATCCAGCTAAGTGTTTTAAAAAGAGAGGGAAAAAAACATCTTAAAACAATTATAATAATTTAGGAGCAGTATTGAAGTGTATCCAGATACTTCAGTGCTTAGTATTGCATACCATACTAAATTTAGAAATATACACTGAATGGGAACAAAACTTCAGAATTGGGAATTTAACCGAAGGGTGTTATATTAAAATTTCACTCAAGAAGAATCATCAATTAGATGGGTGGGGTGTGAAAGCAAAAGAGACAGACAGACAGATGGATGGACAGACGGATGGACAGATTATTTAAAGGTAAAAGTTTTATCAAAATGGTGCCTGCAATTGTGCAACTGAAGTATGCATTGCATACAGGGCACATGTAAAAGGGATGGAGCTTCAATTGCATGGATGTGTCCAACATCTTCGCTTGTTTAAATGCTCCCTCCCACTTATGCAGGGTTTCCCAACCTTGGCCATTTTAAGGTATGTGGGCTTCAGCTCCCAGAATTCTCTAGCCAGCCATGCTGTCCTTTACAGAGCATGCTCTGTGCTGGCTGAGAAATCTGGGAATTCCCCATCTATTCTCTGCCTCCCGAGTTCCAGCTGATCAGGAGGGAATGGAGATTTTACAGTATCCTTCCCCTGCCACACCCACCAAGCCACACCCACAGAATCGGTAGTAAAAAATTTTGAATCCCACCACTGGTGGGGGCAGTCTTAGGGATTCTTTGATTGGGCTGTTAGCAAATGGCTCTTTGGCAGTTTCTTGATTGGGGTATTATTTACTTGATTGGTGGTCTGAAGTTAACCTTGGAGTTAGTCTATGCTGATCTAGGTGCTGATTACTGGTGGAGAGGTGCTGGAGTCTTTTGTTTTCTTTTGGGCTGGTTGATTGTCTCTTTTACATAGACTATAGATGTTGTTAATGTCTATCTTCCATGGATGCCTAATTTGCCAGAGTGCCAGGCTTCTAGAAATTCCCTGGCATTGTTGGACTTGGCCTGGTTTAGGAGTGACACATTTTCCCAATTGAAAGTATGGTTACATCTGTCTATACGTTGTGAAATTAAAGAATTTTCATCACGTCTTCTGACTGCCATATGATGTCTTTCTTGACAGCAAAAAAGGATGTAAAATCAGGTATGGTCATATGATGTTTCATGATACTCTTATTGACAAATTTTCTGGTGCCAGTTTTAAGCCAAGGACTTGTTCTGCCCCAGCTACGGATCCCAAGAAGTGTAGCACACACACAGCTCCAAAAACTCCATTTAATACAAACAGACCCCTTTTAAAATGTAGGCTTTAACCACAAATGTCTTTATCAGCCTGCTATGAATTACAGAGATTAAACAAAGTCTGACAAGGGTTGGCAATCAGCCCAGAAACCAAGTTGTAACAAAAAACTCACTCTCAAAATGCTCTCTGTAGGACCAAGCGTTGTTTCCAGCATCATTTGCTAGCTCTTTGCGAACTTAAATAGGGTAAGGGAGTGGCCAATTAGCCCCAAGCCTTACACTCGAGGAGATCTCCTCCTGAGTAGCTGCTCCTGCCTTTTGGCAGCCCTGCGTGCTCGAGCATTGAGAAGAGGCTCCTCCACTTCACTCTCTTCACTTGAAGGAGCCTCTGGAGGTTCTGAAGGCCCTGGCTGAGTCTCTGCCTCTGGCACCACATCCTCTTCAGCCTCCTTGGTGTCCGACTTGAGCACCAGCTGCACAGGCTGCTGGTACGACACCACACCAGCCTCGTCGTCGGGATCAGCCACAATCCGTGCAGGCCGCTGGCAGGTCACAACAGGACCATTCATATTCACCTTTCCTTTCGGGGACTGAGGAACACACTCTCACCTTCAGTTTTGGATCATAACAACCTGGTAAGCTAGTTTAGGTTGCAAGTAAAAAAATTGGCCCAAATCCATTAAGCTTCCATGCCTGAAAGGGAATGTTAATGTGGATTTTTCCAGTCCTAATGCCTTCACCACCACACCACACCAGTTGCTATTTCAATGCCTGATGGTGGATACTGCCCATCAAATATTGTCTGGCATTTGCGTTCCCTGACAAAACAACTGAAAATAAAATTTCAGTTGTTAAACATTATCATGTCTAGTGATTTATTAATTTGTCCAATAACACATGTTGAGACTGTTAAATATCGAATATGATTAAATCCTGACAAAGTTGTTAACGTTCTATATTGTCAAATGAGTTTTCCCCTGTTGTAAAAATTGGGGATATGAATGTCAATGTTAATTATTGCCTAACCACAGAATATCTATATTTCTAACCACTACCTATATAATATTCACTATCAAAATGGAAGGTCTTTAAGGAAAAAAATATGGGATGAATTAATTTCAGCTTTCATACTGACAAGTATTTAGCATTTCACAGTGGGAGATTTTGTATTTGACATGTAAGCTACTCAGGCTTTCCAGAAATGTAACTGAGATAAACTTGCAGTTCACTTTCATAATGTGGAGGAAAATTAGAAATACTGATTTTTATCTTGCTCTCAAAAGTGCTTCATCTTCAAGTAAATATAGGTAATAAGTAAGACGCTAAACTAGTTTTCCCTTTCTTGTTTTAAACCTACAATAAATGTTCCAATATTCAGTCAAGTAATATTATTCAGACAAGGCAATATAATATAGCAATGAGGACATGCTTGAATACAGCAGTGATTTTACTAGTAATGATATTATCTTTCTATCATACCTTCTGTTTTAAGGTATGGAGACTGCTGAAAAAATACAAGTTACTGCATTATGGGAACAAGCTAATTCAACACCTGGGCAAGAATCAATTGTTGCTGAAATCAGAAACAACAAAGCAGAAACATCACTGAGATGCCATAAGTGTGGGAAGGCAGGCCTTTATGACTGATTTATTTTTAGCACAAGTGGATAGAAAAGCACAGAGGAAACATATAAGCTATAAATATCAAGTCTATTACAATACCAGCTACCAATGAGTGATGAGTACTTTAGGAAATTTTGCTGCCTTGGTGATGATGTTAATTAATGCACATTTCTTCAGTACTGGGAATTAGCAAAGAATAACAAAACTTTAGAAACTGACATTTTAAACTTTCGGCTTAGAATATTGATAGGCATTGTTGGATAGTGTTTTTCAAAGTAGGGGACGTTTCGCTTCCCCACTCACCAATCTGATGTCATTGCTTTAGAACAAATGTTTATGTTATTCATGTTTAGGGATGAACAAATCTATGAGGCTATTTTTTTTCTTAGTATCCACAGAGGGTTCTGGGATTTATTTTATTTATTTATTTTGTGACCCAGTTTGAGGGTTATAAAATGCTCTATCGTAGGAGTGTCAAATTCAATTTTGTTGAGGGCCGCAAAGCCTCCTGCTCTTCCCCTCCTCGTTCTCCTCTGCGGGCTCTGTGGGACAACAGGGTCTCTCATTTCTCCCTTGGCATGGCAATCTCTGGCGGATTGGATGCGGGTGTGAGGGGCTGGCCCCACGTTCAATTCAGTTGAAGGCTCCATTCCTACACTCAAACAATAAGGCCTGCCCATGCGAGCGAGCAGTTCCTACCTCCTTTCTGGCCTGGATGGCCACCACCCGATTGTAGATCAGTGCCCAGGCAGCCTGGGCTGGCCGAGGCACCACAGTTATTTCCTTTGTGGTTTCCAGGGTGGCTCTGTAGGTTAGATCTAACCAGATCAGACCCACGGCCTTGAGTTTGGCGATCTTGATTTAAAGATTTCTAACTGAGGACATTTGTATTGATCAAAAAAAAAAAAAAATCTTACCGCGGACTTCTGGTGGCGCCTTCCTCGTTGGCGGCGGGCTTTCCATGCCCACCGGTCTCTCGGCACGTTAGAGCCGCCTTACAGCTGGCAGGCGGCTCGAAAATCCTGCTCCTCGACAGGAGGAGCAGGGAGAGCTTCTGGGGGTGAGGTTGAACCTCCCTGAGCCCCCCAGGAAATTTTTCTTGTCCTGGGGAGGGCTCAGAGGGATGGCTCCCTCCATACCCCCAGGGTACGCTCCGCGCTGAGAGGATCCTAATTATCTAATTAGCGGAGCCAGACGCAGGGAGCAACACCACAACTGAAATGATAATTGGAGCAAGCTGGAAAAGAGAGAAGAAAGATTTAAGCAAGTATGGATTTTTTTCTTTTCTTTTTTCTATTGAAGTAAGAAGGATTTTTTTTTCTTTTTGGTCCTTTTTAAAAGTAAAGATGCCTAAACTTA